>OX276430.1:7500000-10000000 GCA_946251915.1 Abrostola triplasia
ATCAAACAATCATTAGTATTGATTACTCCACCAAAAAGAACAGAACTTTTAATCTAATAAAAGAACAACATAGCACACATTATTTATTCTAGGATTAAATTCTTCTAATGTCATGGTTTACTAAATCTATGGTCATTATTGTCACATTACAGTTAAACAAATCAATAGTTTGAACATCAGTATCGATGACTTAATTAGCAGTTATTGTGTTGCAGTCAAAATAATGTATTCTAATCAGCTTAAACTGTCTATTAAATTGCAATACTGCAGATACAGAAATAAAATTGTCAACATCGCGTGCTAGGATCGCATTTTTATTCGACTTAGCGGTAAATCTTTTCAGGGTTAACATTTTCATGTTGCCTACGACTTAAATAAGTTTAATGTCTATTGCCAAACATATTTTATTTATGGCCGGTTAACCTGCCCCTTCACATAAATGATTGCCTAATATTTAGTTTGCTATTTATAGATGAATCCACAACACACAATACCGACTATGGATGACAGCGGATTTATTTTGTGGGAGAGGTAAGCATACTATTACTATTTTAAGTATATAATACTTACAGATTTTATAAATATATATATCTGCTATGTAAAAGCTCATATCGTTACAAATGAATGGGCTGGGCAGCAGGCTGATAATTGGGCGGACTCCACGTGGTAGACCGTATAAACATTCAAATTTAGTTATACATAACATAATTAGAATTAACTCATTTCATGGTATATCGACAGATTTTTTGACAACAGATAATAGTAAAACAAAGAATATAGTAATGCTTTCCAACTAATAGGCAAAAGCATTATTTCATACAAAAATAGAACAAGAATAACATCCTGCTTTTGACAAAAGACGTCACATCCAAACATTTTAGTAACATTATACATTTAACATTTCAGCCGCGCAATCCTAGCTTACTTGGCCAATGCGTATGGTCGCGACGATTCCCTGTACCCTAAGAATCCTCGTCAGCGAGCCATCGTTGATCAGCGGCTTAACTTTGACCTCGGCACCTTGTACGTCAGATACTTCGCGTTATACGTAAGTATATACTTCAGATTGTATTTTCATAATTGCAATCTTACTTGGTAACAAATAAAGGATTTTGACAAAATTACGAAATTCAAAACATGGCAAGATTCAATTGTTTACTTGATGTATCAAAATAAGAAAAAATATCTTTAATGAATTTATTATTGCAAGAAACATTTTAGCTTACTTCACCATCAATGATCAATTTGTAACAGAAGCATGTAGACATAGTTATAAACTCACAATATTACTATGATAGATTCCAAATTACGCAAAATAAATTTTAATAAAGCTTATTTCACGTTCAAGGTTAAAAAGTCCTAACGACGTCTCATAAACCCTATTGTGTTACAGGTGCCAATGCTGTTCCGCGGAGAAGAATACAATGAAGAGAATGCTGAGAAGTTAAACGAGGCTCTGGGGTGGTTGGACATGTTTCTTGATGGCCGGGCTTTCGTCGCCGGAGACAACTTGACTATAGCCGACATCTCTATTATCGTCACAATCACTAACCTCGATGTGAGTATTGAATGCAGAATTTCTTCTTACACTTGGGTAATTTTGGATTAGCCCTAAGTGTGTCCATTGCCGAGTTGTCTCCGGCCTAGAATTGATCACCCCCTTTCCCCCCGTGGGTGCTGTAACAGGCGACTAAGGGAAAATCCAGAAAATGGGCTGCAGTGTCTTCTGAAACTTCATCACTAATACTGCGATTCCAAAGCCGAGATGTATCGACACTATTCACTACTAGCCTAGTACAGGAATACGATATTAGATGACGACACATAAACTAGGACAAATTTAGGATTATCTAAACTTAAGACACTGCTGTTGTAGATCAGGATAGTCATACATGATACATGTGTTTTAAACAATACAGTTTCTGTTTCCAGGCGTTCGGTTTTGACTTCAGTGCTCACGAGAATCTCACAAAATGGTTTGAGCGGACCAAAAAGGCTTTAGAACCTTACGGTTATAAGGAAGTGGACGAAGCAGGCGCACAAATACTAGCATCATTCTTAAAGAAGGAGTGATAACGTAGATTTGTATTTGTAACAATAATTTTACGGAAACACAGGTTGAAAATTTAGTTATTGTGTTGTTATTTGTTTATTAACGTTCTTATAAAGATATATGTGATAATAATTAATTGTTTTATTTAGTAACCAATTATTTACCCCGAACATGAAAATTAAATTTTATTGAAGGCAGCCAGCAGAACACTGACCTAACTGATACACTAAGCAAAGAGTATACAACGATGATAAACATGAATGATGAATGGACGAGGTGATACCAAGAAACTGACAGACAGTTGATATAAACGTTAGATGAATGGATTAAGAAATTTTCTGCCAATCCAAATCATCATATGTGAACAGAAGCATGATGACTTAACATCAATAATAACAATTGTCACTTGTTATCGAGATCGAACCAAATAAACAAATATTTTTTTATTCTCATGCTTGGCTCAAGTGACAAAGGTCTAGGTACAGCTATTGTTAGATTGAACTGAAGCTAGTACTAATTTTACAATATTAGGCGTGTACAAGATGCTCCTGTGATGTAGTTTGTATGTCACAATAATTAATCAATGCGTTAGCCGTATGACAACAAAGGATAATAAGGTGTTAGTGCGGCGCGTCCGACGTCCGGTCGCACGAGAACGCACCGTGGAGCTATTGAATTGAGGTAGGCATTTCTATGTGGCATAACAATGCCCCAGCGCATGCAAGCGGGTCGCGCGCCGCGCTCCTACCGTTCTACGTTTTCAAAACAAAACAGGCGTTCGATTGTTCCAATTTGAAAAATCCACCACAAAACGATCAAACACATCGCAGTATTCACAAACAACGGGCAACAAGTGAAACAGAGAGTGTGCCGAGTTCGCGTTGTCGCCTACTAGCGCTGGTCCGCGAAACACGATAGCTTCAACATTCTACAACTAAGTCTTGGACTGAAAATGTGGTGGGTGCAGTGCTGCGGTTGATATGTGTTGTACAAGTTGACACAGCTGTGGATTGTTCTATTGACACGATGATATTCATAGTAGGTATTTTTATCTTTAGTGAAATTATTGTATTTCTTACCTTAGCCGATTTGAAAACATAAGTTGTTTTACATGAATGTTCTTACGTTGTTAGTGTGTTCATATCGTGATAACGCAGGTAGTTGGTTGCCATTAAAACTTCCGTTTATAGTGCACTACTATTTTAAACCATAATATGCATTTGATAAGTCGAAGTAAGCCGTTCTATGATAAGTAGGTTAATAGCTTTAATAGATGTGATGTCCAAATTCCAACATGATCATGATAAGCTCACCTAACACACGATAAGCTTTTTATCTCGTCACGTGTTAAGATGACTTAAACATAATAAATAATCGTAGCGATCGTTTGACCCGAGGATGTTGTAATAAACATTGTCACAAATAATATTCATGAGTCAGATGTAGTGATCCTGAACTATATAAATCGGGCAAATCATCAGGAAATCCGTATAATAAGACAGAGGATACGATCATTATTCAACTACGCTACTGCATTTGGTCTATTGTTAAATCGTTCTCACGCAATATCTAATACGGCTGTTACATCTAGCATTGGCCTTTAAGCTTACCACTAGCTATATTGTAAATAGCATTGCATCATTCACACATCCTGTCTTCAAAGAAGTGTTGTTTAACACACAGACGCTTGTATTGTTAAACAATGCACCTGTTAGAAGATACACAATAATTACGCGTTTGTTGTTACAGCGATTAACATGCGTTCTAATAATAGCATCAATGTCATCGATAGCCGTCCAGTTTCCACCGAATCCCACGTCCGATATGTCTGCAGATGAAAAATCTCAAAAGGGTAATAAAACGTTGGAGCAGTCGGAAGAAAGCGGCCACGAAATAGAAACGGATGTCGATGAAGTTAAAGAGAAAAAGTTTTTGGATGATGCTATGAGAACAGTTCTAGATCCTAATACCTTAATTATTAAGACAAATGATATAGTCGAGACATTTAAATATCAATTAGATGAATTAGATAAGGTTAATACGAGTCTTGATGTGTTCATGGAGGAAATGGATAAGTTAAGTTTAGATGTATGCAAAACGTCACAAGATGCCCTGTGGTCATACGTAACAGATATAAACAATGAAGCTAAAAAGAATAAAATGGTGAGTTTCTCATTAAACTTAAAAAAAACATCTCGCTATCGTCTTCTGTTAAACATGAGAATGGAGAAAATGTTACGTAAGTGAGGATTGTCATAATAGCTGCGTTCAATAACTGGTGATCTCAGTATGATGTTACTTAGACATAAATATAAGGATGCTGCATATTATTTTCTCTGCATGCCAATCATGTCTCATACCTATAATACAATCATGATTACCATTAGAATATGCCAAGGAAAAAGCCATGTGATAAGTGCGTTTTTTATAGCGTTTTGATGGAATTTTCAGGTCCGAATTGCTGCAGAAGAAGACGAAATTAAGAAACAGTATTGGAATATATTGAAAAAGAAATATTTGAACGACGAACAGCTTGTTAATGATCCAAAAATGAAAAGGAAGATTAGAATAATAAAAGAACGAGGGACCAACGTACAAATGCCACAAAGCAAGGTATTTGTAAGCTTACAATTATTGTTAATATCTGGTAATTCTCATTGCTATTAGTTTAACATCATCTTCTGAGGTCATAAATGAATCTTAAGTATGAATTTAAATGGTTAAAGAAGCTGATTGAATCGAATCTACGATGATGATTATTTTCTTTAATTGTTTGTACAGATATGGCGTCACTACTACAACTGTCCACTCCATAGACTTCAATATTATCTTTCCACGCATTTTCTTGTTTTTAATACTAGAGAGAAATGAAAAATATTTTATATTTTCTACATCTTTCTTATAGAAATTTTAATGAAAGTCTGAAATATTCATCTTTGTTTAAATTCTATTGTTAAAGGTGAATTACTTAACATAATACAACCGTAACATCGTGTTTTACTCTACGAAAGGGTAGGCATAGGTGGAAAGTACACTCACATTTCGGCATATATGTTATAGATCCCAGTTCCAGGCGCGATCCTATTACCAATAAAATACTTAAATATATTCCAGCAAAGAGAAGAGATAGATACGATGCAGAGGATTTGGAGTCGAGTCACTGTCTGTGCCTATAACACGTCGTGCAACTCGGAAGATTCGGTACGAACGATGAGTGGTCAGTCAGTATTATTTACTTTTATGATTATTTTTTGAACATACGAAATTGTATTACCTTACAATCGCGTTTTTCTAGTGATAGTCCATTTGTCAAGGACAAATAAATAATTATATATTTTCTTGATCTTTTAAAAACGAAAGGATTTGAAAATATGATTTAAATATCTACTATATAGTTTTTATCCACGGTTTCATACCAGTGGTTTGTCAAGCAAAAGGAAGACTTTTTGGAGAAGTATTCAAAAATTATTTTATTTTTAATTTTATTTATTTAATGGCTCAACAAAATACAGAAATACATAAAAAAGACATTAAAAGTAACGTAAAACTATAGATTCGTAGCGCCAACAAATGGTATCCCCAATGAACATTAATAAATCTTTTTGACTATCCATTGTTCGATGGAAAAAGAACGATAAACTTCGCCATTATAATATTTAATTAGGATGTGGATAATTACTTAGTGATTATGTCAGGTGACTAAATTTCATGCCGAACAACGCAAGTATCCATGTTTTCAATTGTAAACGAATTGCTGTAAACAATAGAAACATTTTTTCCAGACGTAATATCGATCTTTAAAACAAGCAACGACACAAAAGAATTGGCGTATTATTGGAAAGTTTATCGCGATACGACCGGCAAGAAAATACGTCCAATATTCAAAGATTATGTAGTAAGAATGAACAGAGTGGCAGAATCAGAAAACTTTACTGACGCCGGCGATATGTGGCGGTACGCATTTGAAGATGACGATTTTGTTGAAACTGTTGATAGAATTTGGCAAGAAATCAAGCCATTCTATGATTTATTGCACGACTACGTTAGAGCAAAATTAAAGACGGTATACAAAGACATTTTGAAGGGTAACGACAAATTGATTCCGGCTCATATTTTAGGTAAGTTCGAACGCCTGACAAATATTAATTGCAATAAGTTTGAAATGTAATACTCATTGCTAAGCATATTTCAATACTCACCTTTATTTAAATCTATTTTCAAATGTTTCAGGTAACCTATGGGCTCAAGAATGGCAAGCCATATATCCAAAAGTAGTTGCGTATGCTGATCACATGAGGCCAAAACTACTAGCGAACGAGACCATTCATTCTAAGGACCTGTTTGATGCTGTCGACGAATTTCATCAATCTCTTGGCTTTGATAGCGCGAAGGATTCTTATCAGGATATAAAAGAAACGATGACTACAGCCAACTGCCTGCCTTCGAGCCACGATATGTGCGATGGAGTTAATTACAAGTAAGTATTGGATTTTACTTTTTCTGGCATCAGTAGTGTTTTTAGAAATTTGTTTTGGAAGTCAATTCGAAGGGGTACAATAGGTTTTTTTAAAACCAACATGAAATCTTGCCAGGCCTACTATAAAACAGATAGTTATGATTTTAAACATACCTCATTGCCTAGCTATCTTGAACTGACAATAACTGCTACAACATATACCGCTAGAAGGACACGCCTTATCCAATAACATTTCTTGGCTTTAAGGTGAGCTACAAAGTTCAATTTAGTATCATATAAACTACGTGTTAAAATAATTTGGACGAATCCAATTATTTATATTCTTTAGCGATATCATTACACCGATATTTCGCCTTAATTTTGTCTTCCCAATGTAATAGGGGACCAGCCTATTGCCATTAATCGGACCCAAATTCAGACCCTGCGCTGCTACTTAGAATTAGTTATTAAAAAAACCCCTTTGCGAAATATTTTTATACAATCCCATTAAATTCCGTTAGTAATAGTAGTACCCTGAAATGTTTTTCCTTTTCCGTAGATGTAAATGTTGTCAAAATAACCTTTATATAATTCGACCTTCATTTGCAAAGCACTTAAAATATATACTAGGTTCCGACAATTAATTTATATCTATAATGTAGTGTACGTGACTGCTTAGCACTGCATTTTTTGTTTATAAAGTGGTTCAGTAGTAAATAGCCTTACTAATGTAAGTTTCTGCCGTGTTTTTGTTAAATGACTGATGAAAAAAAGGAAATGCAAACATGGTAGTTTAAGCATAACTTCACTTGTTACGATAGAATAAATATCACGTCTTCTCAATTGTAGATAACTGTTTGACTAAAGTCTTGATTATTTAATGTTGCTTTTTCAAATTGCTGTTTTATAACATGAGACTAGACAATTTTTATGGAATTACAAGAAAAGGTTTTCTTAACAGTGATATTATTTTCTAATTTCAATATTTATTATGCTAAATTTCATTACAATTTTATCGTATCATTTGTATATTTTATCATCAGTAATCGAGCTTATCCAACGCAGTAAAAGTTGATTTTTTTTAAACATATTGAATAAAATGATTTACATATGATTTTTTTCAATTGATTCATTAAGATTCCGGCACTCAATATGTGATAACTGTCATAAATATTATTTCACAAAAATTACGGATCACGTGTTTCACTAGTCTATTTATAAATTAAAAAGTATAAATGTGCTTTCAAGGATAAAATGGTGCGGAGAGAAGGTGACGGACGTGGTTGTCGGCTTGTCAAGGGCCGCCAGACTACTAGGCCACGTCCAGTACTTCAAACACTACAGGAATCTACCACCCTTGTACAGAGATGGACCAAACCCAGGTAACTAAACTACTAAACTAAACATTACATGTATTAAAGGCTGGTGACATTCAGATGATTTTCATGATGAATCGTGGATGCGTAATGAAGTCTGAGAGCAGTGTAGGCTTTCAATTAGATCCGTCACTAGAAAAAAATCCAAGGGTTTTTTAGCAATACCAGCAAAAGCATACATTCCGGATTTTCTGTTAGTTGGCCACATTCATTAATCCATTGGTAATAATTCCCATAAAATTTCGTTTCTTGCGTTACGTAGTATAAGAAAACCTGAAATGATTCAGTATCCTTATTCGGGTATTTAAATCGCAGCGAATAGCAGTAATCAGCGCGGTGCCCGGCCGGCGGTCGGAAGGGCTCTTCATTTCACTGCTGACGTTATCAAATCAATTGTCGTAGGTCGCAAGCCTATCTCCATTATCCGGGCACAATTCGGTATTTAATTTTTTTTTATTGTTTTAACTTTTATTTGGCGTTTCTGAAATTCATTCTAATCTTTATCTGTAATCGTTACTGTAGTGAGGAGTCTTAAAATATCACGTGATCGTAGTAAAATGTCACGTGACCTTGGTCACGTGGTGCTCTCGTTATAGTAGCAATTAAATCTAATCATATATGCGATTAGTAATGATGCAATAAACTGTTGTTAAGCGGGGAGGAAAATATATAATTATAATTTAGCATAAGTTTCCTTGGAGATGTTAGACCTTCCACGAATGATGGTCAGTTTTTAATGCGCTTGACCTATTGCCCTTTCACGGGGCAACAAGTATGCATGATTGCATTTCCTACTGTAACGATCTTCGGGTTCAGTTTTTATAGTTCAGGAGAAACATAAAAACGGATGATTTATATTAATAAAGTTTCCTCACAATTCCTACTGAAAGCCTCATTTAACTAGTTTTAATGGTTTTCATTTTCGGGATTGAATTTTATAATTTTGTCGTTCAAGTGCTGGTGTCAACCCAGGGCTACACTAGCTACGATACGATAATCGATAAATACTATGAAGTTAATGTTGCCTGAGATAGTTTTTGAGGTCGAATATAATTTTACAGAATTATCTTTAAATGTGCAATAACGTTTTTTGTTAGCAATTTTTGTCTAGATACTGCACCATAATGAAGAGTTATGACAGGTTTATATGGTTGTTCGTAAACGAGGGAAAACGTATTGGTGTAGTAAGACTTGTCAAGTGAAATGGATTACTTTGTTGCAACGAAACTCATAAACCTGAGACTAACCATTACCACTAACAGATGCAGAATATTTAAAATGTATATAATTATAAACATTAATTGCTTCAGTTCTAAACTGATTTATTTAGAGTAAATAATGTACTACACTTCTTTGAGAGCTCAGGTATAGGTAGCTTCTAAAAATAACTGTATCTGGCTGACCAGAAACAGATTCGACTTGTAAAAAAAATATTACTAGCTCTAGGAAGATTCCACGTTTGAATTTTGTTCAGTTCATTTGTCTGTTAATAAATGGGACTAGCCAAGTGAGAATTGACGTAGTATAGTATAATTATGTTTTAAACTGAAACTTCGTGCCTAACACACGTATAGTTCATAAACTTCTAGGTGACTACGACCTTAGAATACATTCGCATTAGCTATACCATTTGTATAAAGCTAACATATTATTATTAGTAAGGTAGACTGAAGGTTGTTCTTTGGATTCTTATCACGAGGTCCAAGACAAAATCTTTGATTGATTTTTTTAGGCATGCCAGTATAATGTGTACGAACTACAGACTCTTAGATTGATTTACAGTGCTTTGTCAGTCTGAGTTACGGTCCAAGTTTAATTATTCAATACCTAGAGCAAAAAATGCAATCAAATCCTAGGTGCTTACTGAAAAAGCCGGCTTGCGTCCCATCACAAATAACAGCAGTATAATAAAAAAAGATGTAAATTCTGAATGTATCCTGGTCTATATATCATTGTTGCCTTCCGAAGTCAAGACGTGATGTTACATAAATAAATAACAAAAATCGTGTTTGCCAGCGTTTCACGATGCAATCTCCGATATCGTCGCCGTTCAGTTGACCTCGCCGGAGCACTTGAAGACCCTGAACCTGGTGAAGGTTGAGACAAGCCCCGAGGTCACGTTGAACCATCTCCTCTGGGTCGCTTTGGAGAAGTTCCCTCTGATGGCCTTCGCTTATGTCCTGGATAAGTGGCGGTGGGACGTGTTCGGGAATAGCAGCTTGGAGAATTGGAACCAACATTGGTGGGATTTAAGGTATCTATGATAAATGATAAATGATTTTATTTCTGCAAATAGGTTTTAAAAAACACTTTTACACGTCTTCTTGTTTAAAACTAGTAATGTATAAACTAAACTATGAATGTATAATGCGTTTTCTGTCTTTAAATTAAGTCTTGTCTAAATTAGTGACAGGCTTTCACTGCCTCCAATGAGCTAGGGACCTACGGAGTTAAGATTTTTTAGCATCGACCCAACCTAGGAATTTCTCCAGTATTGTTGGTGCTTTTCACAAACATGTAATGCCACATACACAAATACCCAGACTTGTGACCAAAATCTGTGGATCACACAATTTTTTTATCCTATGCGGAAATCGAACCATTAGCGTAGCAGTTCAATTACTAGGCAGTATGTCAATCAAATCGTCATATTTGAATACTTTTGATTGTTTTTAAGCAACTGATTTTGGTTTATTGGAATCTTGACGGTGAAATATTCAATTCTCAATGGTTTATATCTAGTGGGACATACGAAATTGACTAAGACGTTAAACAAGGACGTGTAAATGCAATAACTAAGCACGCCTTTTCACAGCCCTGAAAGTAACCAATCATTTAGTCGAGTGATACGTTTATTATATAATTTAATTGACATTTGAGTCCTTACAAAGCTTGTCAACGAGTCGACGTTGGCTAAACAAATAAATAATTAAGTAATTATAATATACGGTAATATTAACTTCAACAATGATTGGAAATCAGTATGGAATTAACATACATCTTAGGAGCTTTTTTTAAACTGGTTTCAAAAAGTTATTGAACTTTACTGATAGTTACATAAATTACATATCACCTTGCATCTGTCAATACTACAACTGTAGATAATTATCTTCGTAATTATTAAATTCAAAAACGATGTTCCTATCTCACGTTTAAAGCTTTTTTCTATGCGAATGCTGACAGTATGCCAGGATCGTAGCAAATGGAAATCCGTGGTCTCTGCCTACCTGTCAGGGAAACCGGCGTGACTTTATGTATGTATGTTTGTATGAATGCTGACAGATGTGTAAACTTTAAATACAATCTTGTTGGTCTGACCCAGATTTAACTTACATCACTATTAAATTAAAATCAGTAAACGTTTTTATTTTAAGTAAACCACGGAAATGATTTCGTTACATTTACCCAATAACAGGTATGACAGAAATGGCAAAAACAATGCCATGTTTACAAACTTTGCAATACAATTTTACTTGCTATGTCCACTGACCTATCTGAATTAATATTAGTTATAGATATATTTTTGCGGTGATTGGACATTAGCAATTCAATTTATGTGACTTTAGCCATCCATTTATGGGCACAAGATAACTGTGTATTTACCTGTTTATTTACCTATCTTCAAATGGCATCAATGCATACTACTGGCTCTAGGTCGTCGGCCTTCGTGTTTTACTATTTACTTATAGCATTGGAAAGTATGTGTTATAAGCAATGATATTTAAAAAAAACACAGATATGTTACCAGCGCCCTCATTTTAAAGACCCGAAAAAGGCGAAGATTGTAGTGTTAAATAGCACAATTGTTGTCTGATTTGACATAAGACTAATGCAGTCCGGACTCAGAGTTCGGAGCACTTTTCTCTTGTTAGCATATGACGTACATATCTATCATCATTATTAGCCGGAGGACGTCCACTGTTGAACAAAGGCCTCTCTTTGAGGTAAAGGGAGGGGTTGCCATAATCCCCACACTTGGCAAGCGGCTTGAGGATCGCAGTATTGGCCGTGAAGTTACAGAAGACGCTGCTGTCCATCTTTTGGAGGAAAGGGGTTGGTCAATTCTAGGCCGAATACCACTCGGCAGATTACGTATCTATATTTCGTTTATAAGGATAAATACTGTATGTAGTTTTATTGGCTGTTCGATAGAGTATGTAATTTAGGGATTATGTCAAAGTTTGTTTCTATTCATCATGCGTAGAGCATTGAGATCTGTGGTATAAGGAGTAGGAATACAGTCGGATCTGTGGTCTTATATGATCAGTTCATCCACGCCATCCATCATAGCCTTATTGCGTATTTCATATACTTGTGATAGGTGAATGACTGGGTCATTCACTTTTAGAGCTAAACATACTTACAAAAAAGAGCAATGACGAATCTCTAAGTCGTTCATATAATATGTATTCGGCTAATCAGTTAGAACTTTCCATTCAGCCAATATAACGGTCCACGTCAATCATTTCAGATCTAGTACATTTATTACATTAAAAAAATACACTATATCTCTATAGGCCTTATGCTTTTAATTCTTCCATTTCTATAATAATATCATTTATTTCTCCAAATTAGTTAAAGAAGGTTGGGTAAAAAACTTTTAGCCAACATTCTTCATCTTTTTTTTGAGCTCTATGGCATCGATCTTTTATAAATGTTATGCCAGGATCGTAGCAAATGGAAATCCGTGGTCTCTGCCTACCCCTCAGGGAAACAGGCGTGACTTTATGTACGTATTTATGTATCTCTAAGTAGAAATGCCGAAACAAACTCAAGAGCCAAGAAATTTCAAGGAATCAAGAATGCTTCTCAATTGTCGGATTATGTTTCAGGATGAAAGAAACAGGGGTGTCTCCGCCAGTGCCTAGGAACGAAACTGACCTGGATCCAGCTGCTAAGTACCATGTTGTGTCACACGTTCAATACATTACGTAAGTTGCATTATGCATGCTTATTCATGTAGCTAACGGTGAAAGTCTTAATGAGGAGGACAACTGACAGGAAGAAAGCATGACCAAACGTTCTGTAAGCTGTTTTATTCCACTAACTAATAATAAAACTCTTTGAAATGTAACTAATGCTGACAATATGTACTGAACAAGTTGATACATTTCTAACGGATGTACTTATTAAAGGAAAAGTTTTTAATGCTTTTATGTACTAGTACAATAGGCAAGCCGATATAAAAAGAAATAATGCAAATTATTTTCATTATTCATAAAATATTTATTGTAAATACAAAAGTAAGCACCCTACTATACTGTATAATAAATCGGACTTGAAAGTAGACAACTATAAAACAGTTATGATGTCTAAAACAAAAGAGACTTGCCTTTGTTACTGTTTATAACAAACCGACATTAATTTTGAACGAGCATTTTATTGCTGTCAGCCGCTTCGCATGAATTAAACGAATTTTCTATAGAAAGCTTCTGTATATGTTCTTGCACTAGTTCGAACCATTTTAGTCTATGTAAATAAACCACCAAAAAAATCATAGCTGGCGAAATGTGGGTGTACTATATGTGCACCTACCCCTTCGGGGAATACAGGCGTGATATTAAGTTATGTAAATACTAGCTGCGCCCCGCGGTGTTACCCGCTACATTTTTTCGGGATAAAAAGTAGCCTATATGTTAATCCAGGGTATAACTTATCTACATACCAAATTTCAACCAAATCGGTCCAGCCGTTTATGCGTGAAAGAGTAACAAACATCCACACATCCATACATCCATACTCACAAACTTTCACATTTATAATAGTAGTAGGATGATACAGCGTTTATCAGTCGAAAAGGCATGATTTTTAAACTATACAGAACGATTAATGCCGAATGGACTGTGTTTTTCCATTAGGTAATTCTCAGTGGCAGCACGGAGTCTGGATTTGTGCCCAGTTGATGGCAATAGGCTCGCCCCCTATTACATTGGGACCTATAAACATAACTGGCGAAATGTGGGTGTACTATGTGTGCACCTCTGCCTACCCCTTCGGGGAATACAGGCGTGATGTTATGTTATGTTTTAATGCCGAATGGAAACAATAGTAAAAGCGGTGTCGTTTGCTTAGAAGCGGACGCAAACATTATAACAGGCGTTAGTCGATAAATGGCTAAAACATACTTTGTTTTCCATTCCCTCACGAATGAATATGGAAACCTAAATATTTTTATTTTCAGATACCTGATATCGCATGTTTTGGAATTCCAAATCCTGTTATCGCTTTGCAAGAGAGCCAACCACACGGGACCCCTTCACGAATGCTCTATCTATGGCGTCAAGGAAGCAGGAAAACTCTTAAGGTATATCGTGTCCGGCTAATTGTAATGCATGGGAAAATGTATCATTGACTCTTTGTTAGTCAAGGAGATGCGTGTTGTTTTTTTCTAATTATTTATTAGCAGGGCAAATAGATTGATAGAAAATGACAACAAAAAAATATCATTATTTACTTTGAATAAACCAAAAATATATTTTGTTTCCTTGATTGCTCATGGAAAATTTTAAGATTCGAGTGGCATTGTAACTGTTACTTGTAATTTGTAATACAGGAAAAATGTGTATTAAATATTAAACAAGAATAGTTCTTTTTTGTCTGTTGTGAGATAATAATGCAAAGTTTGAGACTAAAATCGCGCAGTATTAACGCGAATTTGGTTTTAGTTCTATTTACATTACCAAGATCCTTAGTCTCGAATATTTTAGTCTCATAGTGAAAATATTCTCAATATTTTACTTTTAGATACAATATTTATCAATATCTTTTGTGCATATTATTTGTTAGCTTTGTGTCTGTAACGATCAAAATTCTGAATGTAGGCCAGCAAAGATAAAAAAAGGAACAATAACATTCAAAAGTTTATTTTTGTTCGAACAGGCTTAGTAACCTTTAGGAAAATGTTTATTGTGGCTCTTTTAGTCCATGGGCAAGTTACCCTTCACTATTTATTTTAGGCACGATCCTGATCTTTGAATCTTATACCTGCCTGTAGTTTCGAATGTTGTCGTTTAGTACTGCTACGCTGAAGAATTTATTTACTACTAGCTGCGCCCTACGGAGTTACCCGCTACATTTTTCGGTATAAAAAATAGCCTATGTGTTAATTCAGGGTGTCAGCTACCTCTATATGAAATTTCATTAAATCGGTCTAGCCGTTTGAGCGTGAAGAAGTAACAAACATACTCAATCTTTCGCCTTTATAATATTAGTGTGTTTTTTTTCATAATTCAATATATATTTTAACAGTGTACTATATTTAACAATGATATTGTTTCAGCGATGGGATGGCTCTTGGTGCAAGTGAGGACTGGAGAACAGTCCTTTACGCTATAACTGGTGAAACAGAGTTATCGACAGAAGGCATTCTAGAATACTTCGCGGAACTCCAAAAATTCCTTAAAGAAGAAAACGTCAAATTGGCAGTTTTAGGTGAAGGTGATATGGACCAGAGCGCGCCAATAATTGTGGGTGCCATAGTAGTGTTATTGACAATTCTTATAGTAGTTCTGTATTGTGTTAAGAAACATGATGTTGGCAGCAAAGTGTTCTCCGTATGTGGTTTGAGTAAAAACGGTTCTTTAGACATAGTGACAAACGAATTACCACAAGGTAAGAGCAATGAGGTGGATGGTATAAGCGAAGATAAGGTTTGAATAATTACGTAGGATATAACTGAATGTGATTACACTAATGATTAATTTATAAGTGAAAGTATTGCAGAAATCTAGGACAGGACTACTAGAGATAAGATAAACAGTTATTTAGCAGTTATCGTGACAGTGATTATCAACAAGTTATGATTTGATTACATAATAAGATACCTAAATATACATTTATTTGTGTGAAAGTTTCGGATTACTGTTTATGAATAAGTTCTATTGCCATTAGTATGTTATTATCGAATAAATTTTATTGATTGATTTGTACGTATTTTATTTATCCTTTACGTTCTAGAATACAGGACCACCGACCAATGGTTGGTAACATCAGCTTCTCTTTTTATTGTATAGGGAGAAATAAAGAAAAATACTGATGGCAGAAAAAAAAATGAGCAAGTCTTGATTTTTTTCTGCCATCAGTACTTACTTTCGAAAGATGAAGACAAAACATTGTGTAACTAGACAACCGCTATTAAGGTGTAAGTGAGAATGCTAATTAGTGCTGTAGCGGTTGTAGAATCATTTTCAACAGACGACAAAGACAATTTTAACTAACTTGCTATTGCTTGCTTTGCATCAGCTGTCGCAACTATTACATGGATATAATTTTCTAAATTCTAACTAAATAAAAAGTATATTCGTAATCTGGTATGGAATTTGTTTGTCATCATCATCAGCCGGAAGACGTCCACTGTTGAACAAAGGCCTCCCCTTTAGAACGCCACAATGAACGACACCTTCCCATTTGCATCCACCGGTTGCCAGTAACCTGGACGATATCGTCGATTCACCTGGTGGGAATTGCCACCTGGGAGGCCTTTTTTTACAGGGGAAATCTGTTTAGACTTCCTCCGTCCTGGGGCGGACAAAGGGGTATGTAGAACTCCCACCGGCTAAAACCTCAGGGTGTCCACCTAGCTACCGTAGGTCGAGGGACGCGGGGTCTGCGTACGCTACATAACATCCCTTGACAGCTCCCGACCCGGGAGGTCGGCCAACGCTGCGTCTTCCGGATCGTGGGTAAAATGAAAAACCACAAAATACATGAAATGTAAACTTGTGTTTGCGATGAAAAAACACGCATTTCCATCATAGAAAAATATTTAGAAATTGAAATTGTTATTAGGTACAAGTTTACTTACGATTTTTCTTTACGGTACGCTGGTGGTATTATATCTACAGCTGTACTAATCATATTCAAGTTGTTTCAATATTCTTTTATAGATCGTACATAGGCCTATGATGATGATGACATTGAAAACGTCACGTTGGTATTTGGCATGGGAGGCACCTGTGACCTTGTTAAATAAGCTACTTTGCTTATCAAATTCATTAATCCATTCCCCAAAATGGTTGAGATTAAAGTATTCTTAAGTTTTAATTAAATAAATAACATTACCCTATGAACGTTTGTATGCCGTATAGAGAGATATAACATATAACGTCCTTCTCAATGTCCTACACTAAATAGAGAGTAGCGATATAGACCAGTTGTTATTAAATTACAATTTAATTAGCAGGGACACGGTCACAACATATAATAATATGTCATGGTCTGACTGTTCTAAACATTTAGGCTGCTAGACATGAACTATCATTTGTTGTTAGAGCAAGGACTCTTTTCAGTATCATGAGAACATTTAACTAGGTAAATTATCGTACCTATTTCGTCAGTTAGTAGGCAACACACTAATACATGATAATGATCTCGTCAGGTACAAGGAAATAACAAAATATATCGAAGAGATACAAAGAAAGGCAAGCATGATCAGCTACAAATGATAAATGCAAATAATATGGCTTGTGCTCTTGTGAACCAAATGTAATTTTCAGATTGAATTGCATTAAATTACCAGTATGTCTCTAGCCACCTCACAGAACCTGTACAATTGTTTTCATACCCGGAATTAACTGTACTTTTCCGAATTTATTGAATGAAGTTATTGTTGTAAGAAATGATATTAAACAATCGATCGTTCCTCGAGTTCGTATAAGCAATGATTGCTATTGACGGCCAACGATGTCCGCGACTGGCTGTGGACATCCGCTCGTAACCGACTTGTCGAAATGGTTAAGAATGTGAGCCGGTGTGAACTAACTGCAATCACCTAACCGTTACCGCTTGTGACGAACGCGCGCACCTAGGACCGCAGCGCAGGAGTTCGCGCGCGAATCGCATATTCAAAAACTGAACACTGCGTCTGTACGCGTCCAACAGAATTTCGAATTAAAATCGAAATTCTATTTTAGAATATTCAAACATTCAACAACGTATAAATAAACATTTTGTTGTAAGGTATTGCAGTAAATAAAACTAAGGCTACAAATGAAGCCTAAGTGAAGTGATGATACATGGTTGTGAATAAGTTTAATTAGATAAAGGTAAGTTTAATTAAAAATAAGTTGAATTTTATGGCATTCGAATATAATAAAAATGAGAAATACGAAAATATATTTTATGGTTTAATGTCGTGGCGTAACAAATCAATTTCCCTGAAATGCAGTTTTATTACACAGCAACCACAAAGATGAAGGCATACGTCATGAAAATTAATAATACTAAAAAATATTACTTCCGCGCCAATTTGCAAGAATTGTCACTGGGAATTTTTTACATGAATGAAACTAAAAAATATTATTCAGTGACAATGTAGATTGTAGAGAATTTACTGGCGGTGGAAGCACCTAATGATTATTCACAAAAATTTTATAAAAAAAATTTCATTGTTCACCGTTTTCATAGAGGCGACTCGTGTTTTGTTGTTGAGTTAATTATATGCAAAGGTTTCTTTAATGAAGTAAGATTTAGTTACTGAACTGAAAATGTATTTGTTGGGATTTACAGATTGTGCATAATGACTTTGTATGTAAATAGGTAGTATGCCCATCATCATGACTGGTCATGTGGTAGGCAGCAGAACTGTGACAAAAAAATCCTTTGTTGATAAACACACTTTGTAACTCTGTGCGTACACAGACTTAAAAAATAAACAAAGGACTTTTTCAATTTATTATCTTCATTCTATTAGTTAATTGTTAAACCGGTTTAAAAGGCATATTTCATATTCTAAACATCGTGTGGAAACCGGCACACCTGAGAGACTTTTCAATGGTGTATAAAGCCATGTCAGAGGCCTACAGGCGGTTTAAACTCTGACACCAGGCTGTTTATTATACGATAAAAAGAAGAAGTAACATATTACACAAATGTTTAATATATAATTCTTGTGATGCATTAATATTTTTTTACATAAGTCCTAGATAGGTACCTACTTGTACCTATACTAGTACATAAATTAAAAATCTTTAAAAATTTACAAAAATGCTTCTTCTTTTACTAAAATTGTTTTCGGTTTTTGGTCGTGATTCCCACAGAGATTTAAGACATAACATTGAGATGTTATAAACTGACGAATAATTATGCAACATTATTATGCAAAATGTTTTTTTTTAATTGCAAAAAGATAAGATGTAAAACCGATTCAATTGTGAGAGGTGATGCACGCGCCGCGGGTTTCGCGTCATGAACTTTGACTTGCCGGTACCAAGGTGGTTTGGCACCGATAATATATGAATCAATGTTACGCTACAGAGGTAGTTTCAGTAAGTTTTACGTTGTATTTTTTTAGTTGTTTATAAGCCCTAACCTCGTACTATCAAGACAAACGCTCCCAGTACTAACGGCTGAACACCAAAACAAAAACTGTTTTGCAGAATTTTACTAACATAACTCATAATAATAAATAATATTTATTTTTCACCAAAACATTTGTATAGAATTAACATAAAATAAATACATAGCATTCATTTATTGTGGGAGACTGGTGTCTGAACTAGGCGTGAGCCTATATGGCCCCCAGGCCTTCATTCCAGTGTTAAAAAATATTTTATTACACATCAGGAGCTGATTGTAGTGATAGATTCATCTTATTCTGTATCCAACTAACCTAATTATTTAAAGCTTTTCCCAAGAATGAGTTTTCCCAGTTAAATAAAAGGAGTAGAAGACTTATAAAAACCATCACGTCTATAGAAAGTTGTACTGGAAATTACGCTTGTATTTCCCAAAGGTTCTACACCCTTCGTGGAATACAGGCGTGATTTCCAGGTGGTAGGTGTAAACCTTTAGTACCGTGTGGATTTCGGGCTAGAATAGACCACCCACTTTCCATCCGTGGGTGTCCTAAGAGGCGACTAAGGGATATTTTCGGGGGGATGGGCCTTCCTGTAGGTATCGTTCAAAATACTGCGGCTGTCAACTGACAATCCGCCGTGGTGACTATGGGCAAAATCCCCATGAACAGTAGCCAGACAAAACGATCCCCAGTTCCCGGCCACCTGACTGGTAGTGACTGTGTGTCGAAACCGGGAGAGTAGCCTTATGGCGTACCCTAGGGAAAGCCTGCGTCCAGCAGTGGACTGCAATAGACTGCTGATGAGGTGTAAACCTCAGAACCCTTAATATTTAACTATACGTATATATTCTACCTATGTACATATTTCCTTACATACTAATTTATTAGGCTAACGGTACTACGGAACTAGGAGAAAACCTGTATCCCGGAATGCAGATTTGAAATATACGATGACCCAAATGAAACAGTGGTTATCTCTAGCTTCCGCCTATAAGGTCGTAGGTACGAGTCCTGAACGTGAGAAATATTTTGCGTTATTTTTTTATGTACCTACTTCTGTATTTAGTAACAGTTAAGATTAATTTTAATATTATGTGACTTCGAATTATTTAAACAGTCATAATAAGCGTGTTAATGACATAATAAATAGTGGAAAACAGCGTTAATTTTACGTTAAACCGAGATGAAAAAATTTAATTATGAATAATTTTCCGTTGAGTTTTTTTTTACATTTCAACGCATAATATTAAAAAGGTTAGGTTGCAGTGATAATTATAAATATATTAATTCTGGCATTCTTATTCCGATTTATTATTGAAAAAATAATATACCTATAAGTGAAAGGAATGGGGATTTTTTATGTACATAATTAACAATGTAAACATATACAGATTTAACTAAATACAACTTAAATCTAAAATAAAACTTAAATATCTAAAATATTATAAAACTATATAATATTAAATTAAAAAGCATTTGAATTTTGTAACGGTACACTTAGTTTTGGGCTTCAAGTTGCATAATAATAAAAATGGGCAGTGTCCTTAAAAAGTATAATGATAGTGTTAAGTTTTCATTTTTATGCGAGCTTTACTAAACAGGACTTTACGATTACACTCTAGATTCGCATTGTAATTTGCGGTTTGAATACAACTTTTAAACAGAGCTTGTCGCAATTTGCCTAATTGACTAGAATTATGTACGAAGTTAAGTTTTTGTTGCATTACTAAACCTTCCTGTAAAAGTATTTTTCTGATTATAAGTATTCTCATGCCTGCATTTTAAAAGAGATGGATATAGTGTTGCGTACCTCATACTTATTTTACCTATGGACTATGATTGTTAAGCAAAAATCTCTAATCCTAGGACTGCAAATTTAAAACCAGAACAATTCAATAAACTGTGACCATTGAGAGAGTTGAATCGATAGCTATAGAGCTAAGTCTCATCTAAAGGCATTTAAGATTACATCTTTGATTATCCAATCAAAACAATCAACTAGGTTAAGTACCCAGTCTATGACTCCGCGCCGACTATACCTAAATTTGAAAGGGTACATCTGGCATAAATGTAACCTATTGTTCAATGTCTAATATTCGCGATAGTGATAGAAATCATTATGTAACCTATTATTATATTATTAGCAATAGGATGCTTACCCCCTTAATTTGTATAAAATTGACAGTATTTTTCGTTCATTTTTGTTTCTACAACTGCGCCGTGGTCGACTATAATTAAGTGTTGAACAATTGATTCAATTATACCAATGGGTTTTGTAAACCAAGCTGTTCCTACTAATCATACCTGTCACTGTCGTTTGCACGTAAAAAAATATCAATTGACTTTATGAAGTATTTATTTTAAAATACATTTTCACACAATAGGAACCGTAGCATTTCTCTAGTCCGGTTAAATTTTGGTACTAAAGGTTCATGATCAACCAAATTTTAAACGTCAACTGAGATGTGGTTGATAGTTCCTCATCTACGGCTCCTTGCAGTTGATTAGCCACTTTTCGATACACTTCGCGACAGGTGACTATCATTAACAAAAACTGTCCACGCAAGTCACGCTAGCTATCCTTTCTACACGGTCACCGTTGAGCCTATAGCGACACGATAATACAATGATCAGTCACGGTCAGTGTGCGAACTAAGATTAAAATACATTAGTGCCATTCACTATTTAGTTAGTATCAAAACAATTTGTAAGCACTTATCGATGTGACAGAAATGTTTTATTTATTAGTACTAAAATTTTAATTTTAAGTTATTTAATTTGAATTGTTGTAAATGTCAATATTTTTTCCGCGTTCCGGTCGTTTTCGTTTTTGAATTTTGCAGTCCTTATAAGTAATAATGAAAATAGTTTGGTGAAAATTGCAAGCAGGTAGATCGTACTTTAATTAGATGCAGTTTATTGATATAGGGGTAAAATAATAGGGATTACAAATCCCCTATAAAGCTACACATCAAGCGTCGCGTTTACTACAGCTAATTTCATTTTGAAAATCTAATTCTGGGACTGCAAAACATTAATTAATCATGCTACACATAAATATTATGATAATAAAATTATTCTGTAATATGCATGTTAGAACGCGGCAATACATTCCCGAACCAAACAAACGTCATGGGAACTTCACAAAATAAACAATTGACATAATTATCATCTGATGTCAAAGAATTCATACAAATTACTCAGTCGGTGGCTTGGAACGAGTTAATGAGATGCCCGTGCTACCTTAATTGACAACAAAACTGTGACGATTATATCGATGGTCAGATGGACCGGCAATTTCGTTTATTGTCCTCTTAGCGCGGACCTTGAGGCAGGTTTGCGTCTTCGGTTCGCATTAATCGCCCTGTAATTTTATGACAGTGACGCATATCGATGTAGTGAGATTTTGGCCTGCTGTTAACACATAAACTTCCTACGTGAGTAAATTAGTAATGAACTGTCATTTGCAGAATGTTTGGCATCGTGTTAAAATACAAAGAATCTGCCATTCGAAACTTCGTCTTTAGAATAGGGCCTAATCTAGGACGCTGATATAAGGAGATGTTCCCACTTTAATACTAATTCAACAACATTATTGTCCACCATTGACTAGGTTTTTTATAAATAACAATAGACTCGCCAGTTGCTTCTTTTTCTCAAAATAGTACAACCCCTTTGCTCTTAAAACAGTACAGTTAACGTAGTGGAAGCCTGACGCCAAAATAAACTGCACGTAGCGGTGTCTCACTTCCACATCATAAACTATCCTACTTTAAGAGTTCATGGTAAGTAGGCAGTTTCACTAAAAATATACATGTATCCTTAGGTCCTTTATACATTAGTTACTCAGTTTATTACTATAACTACATAACTGTCATGATAAAAAAAAACCTAACCTAAATTCTAGAGGACACAACAATGATTATTCAGAAGCCTAAACAAGCGGTGAAAAACGCTTGTGACTTTGGGACATAAAACATTAAGTCCATGTTACAGTGTTTTACAAGCCTTTACATGGTTTTCAACCATTAGCCACTATAATTATAATTACCGGACATTTATATCCAATTGGTTTAATTGTTTCTACAATTTTGTATTTGTATGTTTTTTTATTTGTGTGACTAGTAGAAATATATTAGGAACGCTTGATATGAAACACAAATGAGTTTATTTCTTAATCAATTATGTGTTAAAGTTTGAACCAATAAATGTGTTCCAATACATAAATAATGATGACACCAAAATTATTGTTTAAACTCCTATGTATAACATATTATATATTATTACATGTATAGGTATTATAAGCTCTGATATCCGAGTGGTATGACAGTTGGAATATCTAGTCAACCCCAGCACGCACACATATCTTTCCAAATGCATGTGTGTGTTATGAATTAGTTACCAGTTGCTAAAAATGGCGAAGGAAAACATCGTAAGGCAATCGGCACACCCAAGAGACTTATATCGTATAATAATGAACCATTTAAATATTATACGATAAGTAAGTAATTATATTCATCTATTTGCCTACCTAAGTACCTCCCTACTATTCTAGTCTTAAGTACAGTCGCCATGCTAGAGGTGATGGTATCTTGTCTAATGGTGATGCGACCTTGTGGGCTCTGTCATTCTATTGTTGCCCAACTTAACATACCATCAAGTAATTGTTGTGCAGAATAATTGCCTCCACCCGGATGATAAAGTACTAGATGTATTCAAAGAATAGCGACGAATCTATTGTCTACTACATATTATAGGCGGAACCCGATTTGCATGAAAATAAAACGCGAATTTCTTTGCTAGTCTTTCTAACCTTTCTGTAAACTACTGAGTAGTGTCGCTATGCTGCGATTATTAAGATTATAATTCTGTCTAACTTAATCCATACAACTAGCGATCACTTGAGAAATATATGAATGCACTAAATTGATTCTACACGGTTAAAACAATGCTCAAATTGTCACACAGTCTAGGCGCCTTTAGCCAAAACACTTATAACAATGATACAAAATACTCAGCGATTGATGCATAGATAGGCACATAAATGTAATATTGATAGATTACAGCATGAGTAAGTGCACATTTTCTTACCTATAAGAATGTCGTAGGTTCGAATTTTAGGGTTTGGGGGCATCAAACGCTTATCAGGGGTATCCCGGGCCTGAAAGAAGCCCCACCTTAGGCTACCCTCTTAAATAGTTTTTTTTTAAATCGTCGTCCCACACCTGAAATTCGCGTTTCACAAACATGAAATATCACATACACAAGCACCCAGACTCGGGACAGACATTTGCGGTTCACACACATTTTTGTCACGTGCGGGAATCGGAACTGCAACCCTTAGCGCAGCAGTCCAATCGTTCTCTAATCCTAGTTTTAATGATCAAATAGCTTAATACGCCCAGTAAAAATGAATCAAAACCTTTCTTGATGTACCTCATACCAGTAGCAGTTCTGCTACGGCTAAATCTGCCGTAATTGTGAAGGTGTATGTAGAGTCGGATATTTGTTTTGAATACCTAAATAATCACTAGGATAGGAAGATTTATACCCCAGGTTATTTTCACCCAATACTTCACTAGTGCTTGCGCGAGGCGTCGCAAAAACTTCAGTAATTGAATCAGTAAATTCAACAAAGAATAAGATCGAAATAGCAGCTTTTTTGTGTTTATACCATTTCAAGTATCTAAAAAACACGTATTGTCATCGTCTTTATTATTTATTTTTAGATGGCTTTAATATTTCGAGATTATTCTTGTTCCGTCGAATAATCCTTCACTATGATAGCTAAACCGTTACATCTATTGATGATCGCCGAACCTTCTAGTTTGAAATCGTTGCCCCAGGTCATATAAATATTTATAGACTGTTACAACATAGTTTGAAAATACTATTTGAACTTTAGCTTAGTTCTGTCAAGTGTTACCAACTAACGTTTGAATATTGGGCTACGATGGTAAGCAGCTACGAGTACACTTATATCACTGATAGCCGAGTGGTATGACCGTTGGACTGCCAAGTCAAAGGATGCAAGTTCTTATCCCTGCACGCACTAACGTATTTTCAAATTCATGTGCGTATTATAAATTAGTTATCATTAGTATCACTTGAGAGGTTTTTCAACGGTGTGTTAAGCCATGTCAGAGGCCTACAGGGGCTTTAACTCTGACACTAGGTTTTTCACCAACCAAACGATAAGAAGAACAAGCTATACTAAAAACAAATTTAAATCAAGGCATGTAAAAAACAAAAAACAAACGCATCATGACTGTCCATAATTCTATATTTAAAAATCAGAACATTAAAATAGACAAACATAAGGAAACCCAGTATTAAAGCCCACTTCATGGTGTCTTATTTCAACGGAATCAATCGCAAAAACATCATTGTAACGCCGCATTGTTATAAACGTCTTTCCGTAGAGGAAGGCAAGTTGTCTTCAGCTAATAAAATGCGAACGATATAGACATTATTTTATAACTAGCTGCGCCCCGCGGTGTTACCCGCTACATTTTTTGGGATAAAAGGTAGCCTATAAATGTTAATCCAGCATGTCAGCTACCTCCATATGAAATTTCATGAAAATAGGTCTAGCCGTTTGAGCGTGAAGAGATAACAAGCAATACAAACACTAACAAACTTTCGCCTTTATAATATTAGTGTGATGGTTGTCCTATTAGTTGGTTACATACAAACATGTACCTAGGTACCGAAAAATATTTTTTAGACCAGTTTGTCGTAGTGGCTAAGTGATAAGACATCTAGGGATTTGATCTGAGAGAGATTTTTAGGGATTTTAGGAATTTGAAACGCATCCACTACTCTTAAGAAATTCAAAATAATGTTCACCATTTTACATAAAATAATTGCACATCGGGCACTTAGGTGGTCCGCAAATTATTTCATACAAGAAAACCATGACTTCTATGATGTAGCATATTTTAAGAATACAAACATTGTTTGTTTTTATGAAGCTACTTTACGTATTTTTTATTGTTTCTTGAAGTCATATATTATTTGTTCTCACCGCATAAGATCGTAACTCACCACTAACGACACCAACTGACCGTTCTAGTTCGTCCATTTTAATTATTTATTCATAAATAATATTACGTAGTAAAAACTTCATGCTAGTTGAAAAATTACTTAATTTTTTCTGCCATAATTAATATTATGGAAGTGTTTCAAATCATCGAAAATCTTTCGATTTGTGAAGTCATACTTACTATTAGATATTTGTGATTTGTACCAATTTTAAATTATAGTATTATGTTCTAGTAATTAGAGGAGGTACTACTGGAGGCAGTGTAAGTCATACAATTATGTTCTAGGGTCTATTGCTGTTCAACAGGTTCAATTCCAAAGTACATACGACACATGATAATGTCGCAGTGAATCTGAATCAACAGCCTTAGAGACACCAGAACGCTATCGCAATTATGTAGTTTTTTATGCAAGTGTTCGCATCATTATTTCCAGCTTAAATGATTACTGAAGGTGCCCATGCAAATCATGTGAACGTACAGTAAATGGTTATTCAGGTCTTTATATGAAACTGCCTCCTCCACGTGACTTTGTCAAGGATCGTGACCAA
Organism: Abrostola triplasia; assembly: GCA_946251915.1. Taxonomy (NCBI): domain Eukaryota; kingdom Metazoa; phylum Arthropoda; class Insecta; order Lepidoptera; family Noctuidae; genus Abrostola; species Abrostola triplasia. Next base: position 7,526,776 of record OX276430.1, read on the forward strand.
GTCTTTAAGATAAAAAGTAGCTCTTATCCTACCCAGGAATTCACACTATCACCAAATTAAATTTCGAATACAAACGGTTCAGAGGTTTCGTTATAAGGTATCAATACCTTAAACCATGGATTCCAGTTTGGTTTTTATAAGGATAACGAGCAGCTTGACCTGATCCCTTACTATGAGCTCTTAAAGCAGGACTTTTTCGTTGTGGAAGCGAGACGCCACACTACACTGGGTATAGCGACGTCTTGCTTCCAAAACGAGAGAACGTCATACTTTAAGAGATTATAGTAAGGCAGTTGAGCTACATGTTCGCTAATCTACCGTGGACAACGTTCACCATGGTTGACAGGTTAGTTAACGTACAACAATGCCATTAATCACGTCATAATCAACATTAACGGAAACAACGAATTTTACCCGCTCACATTCAATGTGGCCTCCTTAACTGTGACAATGTTAATGGCGAATTTTTGGACTAACCTACGTCATTGTACAATTTTTTCGCACTTGATATACCATTCTGTAACGCATATTATTGGAAGACTAGTTAGAAACATGCTATTACATTCCTACAATACTTGAACATTTCCAAACTTCAAGACTCTTGGTCATTGGTTTTGTATGGACGATGCATGTCTGTCGGTCAGTAATTCAGTCACATTATTGTTCATACTTGACTTTGCCCTAATACCTAACTTTAACGTTGTGTTCAAATTATATCTGGTAATTTATGTATCGTGACTAAACACGATTTAAATGATTCGTATATAGAAATAGGCACACAAATTGATCTACTTTTCAGAACCTAGTAACGAAAGGAAGAAATGATATAAACGTAGGAACTATGTTCTTCGACCACCATAATATTAGATTCATCACCTTAATAGAATATTTTACCTATTTTACCGTACAAGGTGGACTAATTTAGGACCACGTAAGAAGGCTGAGAAGTCCTTATTGTGGTAATGTAGTGTACTGTGTAGGTTACACTTAAAACTTCAAATCCTACACAGTGTCCACTCAACCTTGATAGTGGATGCGGAATCAGCAGGACAAGGTCAATGTGATGACACCGAGTTTTTGTCACGGCCCCGGTGTATTGTCGAGTACATGACAAAAACTCGTGTCAATATGACAGACAAAATGCAATTACATTTTGTCATAATTGTGTTCATGACAAAAACAGAAAGGACCAGTTGTCAACTCGTGGTCCTTTGAGTCTTAATCTATTTTTGTTGTTTGTAAGAGCACCAGATTTAAAAACCAATGGTACATTTAAATTTCTTCTACTACGACCAGTTAGAATTGCAGTATTTTTATCCAGCTCTATAAATAAATTATTTTCTTTACGGATCGCTTGTTACACCTAGCGGTTTATTTTAGACTAACAATATAACTGCAAAAGGTATATTAATAGCGCCTTGTCCAATACATTGAAGAATAAAGTCAACGGTATTATGCCTTTGAAAAAAATAACAAATAACGTTTAGGCAAATAAATTATTTCACCTTAAAGCTACTTAAATAATCGTTTTGTTGTATTATAAATGTTATAGTTTAGCTCGTATTATATCGTCATCATTTCATGACTGAATGCATTTCTGTTCTTTGCTACCGTATGAATGAATAATATGTCGCGTCTATTCCCTATACCCATTGTGAATGGACCGGAATTATAGTACCAATTTATTTAGTGCTGTATCACAGACTTCGAATTCACAATTGTGTAATGTATTGTGCACAAGAGCCACGCTGTAGTTGTTATATGGAATTAGGTTTAAAGTTTTTGTCAACATAGAACTATCAAAACATGTGAGTATATTGTAGTATATAATAAAAGCATGTGTATTCAAGTGTATTTTATACAATTGACACGATATTTTGTATTCCTTCGATACATGTGTTAGTTATTATTTACATCAAGTATTCATGTATTAACAACAGGCATACCAATTGAACATCGTACGACAGTCAGTTGTTGGATCTAAGGATTGCAATAATAAAATCCAGGTCGCGTGACACACTACACTAAAGCAATTTCTTTGTAGTGAGTTAAAATTGCGTATAAACGTGAACAAGTAATTATTTAATTGTTGTCGCAATCAATTTAAGTTTTCTTCAACCTCGTGATATTAAAAGTTCAATCATGACAAAAAATAGGTCTGTGTTTGTTAAAATAATTAGGTCTAAATTCGTAACTACAAAGTCTAATTCGAGAGCGGAAGCCTCATGTCCGTAACAATCAATAGTACCGAACCGTTAAATTAAATTGTATTGTTAAACATTAGCCTTTCGATCGATATGAAACCTTCGTGTCGTATCACATACCACGTACGACTTGTTTAAAAGTAGCAACATGTTCTATAAACAAAGATTCCTAAGACCTAAGAAACAATAATAATTTGTATAAAGATTCCACATTGTTCTCTCCTCCGTGACATCTAATGAAAAGGATGCAACTGAATAATAAACAATTGTTAGCTTGGAAAAGTTGATTCAGCCTAACAGTTAGACATGATTACGCTAAGCATGTGGGCAATCATGAAATGATTACCGCGTCCGGTAGTTCATATACCAATCAAACGTACAAAAGCCCAATGAGAAAACTGCGATATTCACAACTAAACAGATGTAAATTGTCATAAAATTGAATGCTATAAAATTCGAATCGTGTTTGGCTATCGAATGTTACGGTCGTAAAGGTAAAAAAATAATTATTGTTTCTGTTTCAGATACGCGTGACGTAGTCATGGCTGTGGATAGCAAAAATGCGGAGAATAACAAAACTGCTGATAAAACTCTTAATGTTAATGGTGGTGACTTAAATGGAACTAATGTAATTAAGAATAGTTTTAGTAAAGTTAAGGAACTTGACAACATGACAAATGTAAAGCTGGATAAAGAACTTGACAGCAAAATCGAGAAAAATGAAGAAGACCCTTGGGAAGGACTAAGTCATTTCCAAAAACTGAGACGAATGATCTCTCTTATTACGGTAGAACCTATTTTAGCTTGTTATGTGATGCCTTCAGTGTTGTCTGTATTAGCGACACAAAACCTATACTTAGAGAAAGCCTGTCGAGTAAACCTCCAGTTTGATCATCATATATGTGACGCTTTAACACGAAGAGAGACAGCTAATTATACAGCAGAAGAAGAAGCGGTTCAAACCCTAGTAGCGTCAGTAACTGGTTGGAAAACGGTGCTACAATCATTCTTGCCTTGTGGAATATTAATATTTCTAGGAGCATACAGCGACAGGGTCGGACAGAGGAAAGTGTGTATGCTCTTACCGATTGTTGGAGAATTTTTAACGAGCATCGGCCTGATCGTGAATACATATTTCTTCTACGAGCTACCAGTGGAAGTGGCGGCAGTGACAGAAGCTATATTTCCAGCCATGACGGGTGGCTGGTTTACAATGTTCATGGGAGTGTTCAGTTATATAGCGGATATTACAACAGAGGAACAAAGGACGTTGAGGATAGGGATAGTGAACCTTTTTCACTCTGTGGGAGTGCCTGTGGGGGCGGCTCTCAGTGGGATATTGGTGCGAAAGATCGGCTTATACGGTGTGTTCTCTGTTAGTGCGACGCTATATGTTCTAAGCTTTATCTATGGATTTGTTCGCATCAAGGAAGTGAAGAAGTCAGATCCTTCTATGGTGAGTATTAATTACTTTAATTGACAATCGATTAACATAATCGTGATGGCGTGTTTCGATTTACACGACTGTTTAATGAATGAAGACAGTCGATATTTACTGTGTCCGACGGGATCTTCGTCAGTTTAAATTAGACACCTTGCCAATGAGCGGATTAAATGGTTCATTGAACGAGACAAGACGCTTTGTGTATTTATCGTAATTATTGGATCGATAAGATAGACGTTTACGGTCCAATTGATGTTTGCAACTAATTATAGATTACAGTGACAACTTAAAATAATTAATATATATAGATAATGCGTTCGCACTTTGAGACAAATAAGACTTTGTTAGAATCAATGGTCTTATTGTTGAATGCATAGTCGTTGTGTGATAACAAAATTTCCAGAGCATAATTACAATGAAACAATTAGACTAGGAGGCCTCCCTGGCCTTTATCGTTATCAATAAATTATATAATAAAATAATTGAATGGCATAATTGGTTGAACCTACATTTACTGTCAATTGTGTACATTGATAAAGATCAACAATATCCTTATCTCATATTGTTTAACTATTGATAAATTATATGGCTTTTCGTGTCATTTTAGTATCTTGCCCATGCTAAGCTCAAATCTAAATTGATACAGGAAACTTGAAAAATCATGGACACGAGCGGGTCCCGAATCCATACCGTGGCGAGCAGTGCCACGATGGCTCAGTTGGCAAAGCGGCGCCGCAGTAAGGTGAAAGTCGCGGATTCGAGTCCCGCTCGTGTCCATAATTTTTTAACATAACATCACGCCTGTATTCCCCGAAAGGGTAGGCAGAGGTGCACATATAGTACACCCACATTTCGCCAGTTATGTTTTAGGTCCCAATGTAATAGGGGGCGAGCCTATTGCCATCAACCGGGCACAAATCCAGACTCCGTGCTACTACTGAGAATTACCTAATGGAAAAACTCAATAACACTTTGCCCGACCCGGGATTCGAACCCAGGACCTCGTGCTCAGCAGTCGCGCTTAGCAACCACTAGACCAACGAGGCATCATTTTTTAAGTTTGCTTTGTAAATTGTTAAACTATTTATGAAATTTTATTAATATTTTTTGGACCCTGTATAGTTTTTAAATAGCAGTGGCAATTTTTGTGTTCATAGGTTTTTTGTGCATAATGATTGGCAGTCGATTAGCGCTGTTGATAAGCGGTAGAGTTACGTTCATGATTTGTCGTATATAGCAACTAGGTGCAGTTGTGATACAAAAAACACTACATTACATGTAACTGTATGAATGTAATTCTTAAGCCAAACCTTTTTCAAAAATCTTTACCAGGTAAATAATTACTTCTTAACTGAACTTTAGGTAATACTAGGTAAATGGTAAATATAACCGGCATTGAACTTACCTTGGATTGATACCTAAATTGCCGGAAAGCCTTGGTAAACTTTTGAATAGTTTTTGATTACAATTGTCTTGAGAAAATACCCCTTCTATATTATATTAATTACCTAAATTAGTGTTATTTTATAATTAAAATATCATCTTCATAAAACTTAGTTCTCTTGAAAGGTTAACCTTAAAAATATCAACATAGATATTTAATATAATAGGGTTGCCCATTACAGACAGTAATACGTCTGCAATAAATGTTTAAAATAATATTTCTATGCTTGTTTTCTCCTTGGTCCTTCGAGACGAATACAACATTATAAGGCGATGAAAACTTATTACCTTCTATCGAAGTATTCGTGTTTTTTTCCTTGACACTTTATTATAACATAGGGCCTTTTGTAAACTAGGAAAAGCATTTCCTAAAATTAAATTAAATGTATTGCGAAATTTAAGATTCAATTTAATTCTGTTTAACAAGTTTTAATCCTTAATTATTGTGTGGTTTGCATTTAAATTCGCACGCTAATTATGTATGTACAAGTTGAATCTTTAACCTTTTCTTCAATAGCAATTAATTTTAGCAACGTTACTTCCTATACAGACAATACATCAGATCCGTACGAAGTAAAAATTGTTATTTTGTCTGAGTTTGCTTCAACCTAATCTGTGATCATCAAGGCTGCAATACAAGTCGTACAATTATGTCTAATACTTAGTAATCTTGATAATGTCATCAACCTCCACCTTTGTCCTATTTGACGGAGCCTCGGATTTGAGAAAATTGGACTCGTATACCGTGACGAATACAAAACCATTTAAGTAGGTAACTCCTAGTTAACAATTTTGGGCCTGACTTAAGGTAATAATACTTCTAAAAAAACCGACTTTACTAAGAAATCCATACTTAATTTGCCAAGTACTGAAGTCTGCAGATATTCTACTGAGTTCAAAGACTCGAGTTAAAGTTCAGCGGCGCTTGATGCTGTTACTCCTTGGATGGCTTTAGCTTCGCTTAACAATATATTCTTAGCTAAATAATGTTAAATTTTGATTATTTACTGAAACTACATTTTAATAGGTAAATTAGGTACTCTATTGTTTTATCGACTGTCAGTCATTTATGCCTTGTTATATCCGTATGATTATTAAAAACGTTACGATCCTAAGGTATGAAAATAAAATAGATAGCAGAAAGAAATACTGTAAACTTGTTATAAGGACTAACTTGCGAAGACCCAGTTAGCTCCATAGCTAAGTTGTTTAATAGTCGCGCTAGGTTTAGAGGGTGGAGTCTAAAGTTGACAAAATATGATCTATCACATAAATGGATGTTAATCCCATACATGTACCTACCATTTTAATATATTTATATAGATTCGTCTAGCCTTTTGCCATTAGGGTAGCTAATCTTCACGCGGGACATAAATATTAATTATAAGTATTATTTTTTTCTAGAAATAAAAATGTAGGTCAACGTTTACTCGTAAAACAAAATACAGATAGCTGTTTTACTACAATTTTATGTAACGCGATATCTTAAAATAACTATTTCATAATACTTTGGATGTTTTTCACAATATTATTAGCTTGCATGTTTTGTAACATACATATTTTAATAAATAACACACAAGATCAAAAAGTCTAAAAATCATGCATTTTATAAACGGCAGTGAACTTCTAACTGTTATGCAATAGCCTCCAAATCTAGGTTTTGATTGTAATACTATGCCATTGAGATCATGTAACACGCGTGAGGTGATTGTAATCGAGATATCACACATGCACTTGTCCACAGGGCCACAGAAATCAGGCTAGTGAAGGGAGATCGCGAACTTGTGGTTTCAGTATGATCATAGAATTATTAATAGTTAGTGGTATGTAATTACTGTGATTCGAACTGAATCGTATGTTTTTTGCAGTAATTTACGAATAAGGTCATATTGTGAACTAACATAATGTTTATATTGAGAGGAGCTCGTGGCTACTTGGCTGGCGCGCAGATCAGTCGATCTGCGTTCAAGTTAAGTTCAGCCGTGCGCGCTGTGGTCAGTCTTGTGATGGGTGACCGTTCTCACATGTCGAGACCCCTCCGTGTTTTGGATGGCACGTTAAGCCGTTGGTCCTGCGCCTGATCTCTCCTGTCGTGTCGGTCTTCCGTCCCATCGGACTATGGGTGTGAGGGAATAGGGAGTGCACCTGTGTTTGCGCGCATACTTGTGCACTATAATATCTCTTGCGTAGTTGGCAAGTCTCAGATGAGACAGGCCGCCGTGACCGAAATTCGGTCAGGAGAACTTTTTACCGGGAAACTAGGTAGTTGTGTGAATTGCGTAAAATAGTAGAGATAAAAAGCCATATTGCTTAATCAAGTCATATAAATACCTAAGGTTATGAAAAAAAAACCTTATTAAAATTAATTGCCATTGGATAATATTACTTCAATTACCTACTATAGATACACAAGAATACTCGAATAGATTAAGGTTGTTCTAACAGTCAGACCTTGCAAACTTACTTTCGCAATTCTATTCCATTACGGCCGAATATAGTTTTTTTGCATTGTCCATGTCATATGAATTGACCCTTATTAAACAAGCCTTCCGCGTTGCTACGACAAAAAATGCCAAATGATTTTTTGAAGCTAGCTTTTTGTCTCTGAAATTATTTGACGAAAAATTTACTAAGTGACCGTCAAATGAGCGTATCGTAATTATGTAATAATTGTCAAGTTCAATGACTAAACTAGACTATTCGTGCGTAACAGTACAAAAAGTCCGTCAACTTGACCCAAATAGGTGTCACACTCGGATGCAAGGAAGGACCTTGGATTAGCATTTTCTTAGAAAGACAAAAAGTAAGACTGTTTCCAATTAAGAGTGAAAGTTCGATGTTTAATTGAATGAACTTAGATATTCTGTTCCTTGGTAATGAACTTAGCAAAAGCTTAACACTTTAGACGTCTAGGATACTTTAGTAACTCACCGAGTACTACGTTTATGTGGGATATGGGGTTCAGATAAATAACATATCGGTTGATAATTTTGTTAAATACACATAAGGGACAAAAAGACATCGTGAACCTTGTAGTTTTTTTGGCATTACCTAATACCATTGATTAGAACGAACTATCTGCAGCTTGTAGCGCTGGAACCATTTCATACGCTTACTAATCAATCTTAACTTTGAACCCAGCTTACAGTATTTAGCCACTGTCTCCTTTACGCGAACGCTGATCTCTGGTGTCCCTTTAGACATATCTGCGCAAAACAGCATGAAATGAAAAATCATAATCATAGATTTTAAATACCAAGCAGTTCCTACTAATAATACCTATTCATGAATTCAGACATGCCTTAAATCTTTATAATACAACTAATTAACTGCGAACTGATTTTCCTTTCCGCAAGTCATTTCAAAACCGGTCTCATAATTGTAATATATTAAAAAAACCTAGACTTACAAATGCGAGTGTGATAGACGTTTCTAAGAACCATAGTTCAATACGTACTGTAGTTAACTATTGAATTAAGATCGTCACACAAATTTTTAAACCATCGCGTTGCATGGTTATAATGAAATTGAATTACGATAATATAGGAATTAACGCGAATTTATATTTTTAATTTTGGCTTGACTGTCGACCGGGATGCACCGACTATAGTCGCGACTGGCCAAAATGATTAAAAACATGGTATTTTCCTATTTCCGTGTCGTTATTTATTCTTATAAGATCGTTATTTTTAATACTTAATTGTACTGGTTAAATATGAGACTATGATAACTAGTTGCTGTACATTAATACGCTTACCTTTAGTTAACAACTCACAAAAACTATAGACTGGTTTTTTTTCTCAAAGTTAAGCTAGTTCTATTTATAAAGAAAAACAAATTAATTATTAGAATTATTAAAGTCTATTGTAAAGAGCATTATTATTATTTATTTTAGGCTGCATTCTAATGATTTTTAACAATGTTTTCACTTCATCCACACTTTGACAATGTTATATAGTTTTTCTTATTTATTTTTTAACGTTGGTTACAGTGTGGAAATAATTTTAATATAAAAATATGACTTATAGGTTAATATTTTAAATAAAAAGTTAATTATAATAATGATGTTAAAATAAAATGATATGATTAAAAAGTGGTAGGCAAAGGTAGGTATTCTGATTTGGCAGGAGACTATAGTTTGTTATAACATGCTATTAGATATTTAACCAGTGAGTACCTACCTATCCTCCGCACTTAGAGACGTTAATGATTACTTAAACTGACACTAAGTCAAGATTTCTCAAAGAAAACCTTTCCTTAGTGCTTGCAAAATGATTACTTTATCATCATCAACTTCTAAGTGACCCATTATATTATGTGATTGCTTGGTTTAATTAAATGTCAGAGACATTTCTGTGGCGTGAAGTGCGAGAGTGCGGCACACACTAAATCATACTTTTCAAAATGTTTAACAAAGTGCGCAATTTGTTTAATTTATAATAAAATCCTTAGGTAGATAAATCCTTTTCACAAATGACTTTCGAATAGTGTTAACTTTCTCTTCAGCTCGCCAGAAAGTCTGTTGCATGTAAATTGAGACCAATGGTTGTCCTGTGGCGAACGTTATACCTACATAGGTAGGTATATACCTATGAGTAGTAGTATGGGTATTGAATTACTACTTACTAGTAAATTCGATCTTGAATAAAAATCCTAAAGACCTGTTAATACGTTTCGGGTGAAATAAGCATCTGTACGAAGTGCTCACTAATTGCTGAAATAAAATGACCTATAACATTTTGAGACAAGAATACTGATCCGATCTTCCCCTTAAGGTGGTTACGCACAGCGTCTGATCCGAATCCGTGATAATACGTTTCGAAGTGGTGGTAGAACTATTTGAATGGATGATAGAAAGAAATCAGATGTCGGAAATCAGACCTAGTGCGTTACTACCATACAAATAGTTCTACGATTACTTTGAGCCGTATTTTCACATATTCAGATCGGACGTAGTGGGAAACCGCTCTTGGGGATAAACACTCCCAGACTGTTTTATAAACCAAGTATGACAAAACAATAAATAAAAACGACAGTTATAAAAACAAAACCAAATGAGGATATGTTTTTATAAAACACTGGCCAGTTTGAGACACTCGTTAAAAGTAATTATAATGTAATAATATCGATTTCAGAAACCACCCGCCAACTGCTGTGAGAAGCTGCGAACTTTCTTCGACACGCGGTATGTGAAGGAGACTCTCATGGTAGCTTTCAAACGAGGCCCCAACAACAGGAGGCTGCGGGTCATCATGCTGGTCGTGGTTATGTGCGTTATTATTGGACCTATTTATGGTGAGTAGTGTAAATTGAGGCCTATTTATATGTTTGTAAGTTTTAGATTGCCTAAATGGCATGAACAGCAGGGACTGCTGTGCTTTTCTATACTGCTATCGTTGCTGTATGTTGGGTCTAAATTTGAAGTAAAGTTAAGCTATATATATTCGATTCTTTAAACCCAAAAACATAACGAATATAGCGAGATTCGGATCTCGCACAAGGACAAACGTTCCCTTCGTATATCGTAATTGATCATTATCTATATATATAAAAGAAAGTCGTGTTAGTTACTCCACTTATAACTCAAGAATGGCTGAACCGATTTAGCTGAAAATTGGCAGGGAGGTAGTTTAGAGCCAGGAGAAGGACATAGGATACTTTTTATCCCGTTCAACAGCATTCCCGTGTGACTTGACATGAAACGTCAGTCATTATAAAACGTGGTATAACAAAAAAGAATCAGACTTGGAATAACAAAACCGTATAATGACAGATGATGCAGATTACTTACAGATGAACTTCTGAAGTAGAAATCATCACGCTATATCCACAAGGAACTGAGCAGTGAATCATGACATGTATAGAAACGTCTATTTTAAACATACTGCTATGTGTCATCGTAGCGTGGCGGTTTAACGATCGCCCCACGAGTTATGCATAGTGAGATCGATTCTTGCCGAAGGTTTACTTTTTGCGTTAGCTTTAATTTCTTTTTGCATGTTTTTGACTTAAATATCAATAAAAAGACAATTATAACATATATTTTAACATAATATTATTACGAACAATTTCCAGTAAATTTTAAATATTTTTTTTCTACATTAATAAATTTGTAAATTCACCATTTCAAATAAGTGATGTCCGACCAATTCTGAAGCCAACAACTTCAACTCAAATTCCCCTTGCATAAAAGAAGATTGATACACAAAAAGATTCCCGAAACAATTCGCCACTGAAACTACACACGTTGACAACAGATGGGTTGATCCATACTCACCTGTGCTTTCTAGGACGTTTCAAACACACATCAATGTTGAATCGTGTTCCAGCGTCGAGTCAATTAAATACATTTCAAATACGAAAATAAGGGTAGTGACCAGGCAACGTTCGCTTTGCAAAGCACTGATCGGGATGAAGTGACCAAGTACCAGTCTGGTCGCTACATTAGTACTTCAGAAGCAGTTATTCGCAAAGCTGCTTCTCTGCTGGCGTTCTCTATACATGATCGGTATCCAACGGTCGTATTTGGATGTCCATTTAGAGAATGTATTAGACCGATTGGAAAATCCCCGCCAAACAACACTCTTGGCATTTTTACGTCTCTGTAAAGAAGATCTTTTTGCAAAGACGTATGATGAGGTGCCGTCGTACTATACATACTACAAGCAAAGAGGTGTATTTAATCGGCATCGACGTGGTCGTATTGTCGAAGGGTTTCCGGGAATCTTTATGGACACTGCATTGGGAAGGGCTTACACTGTGCATCCAAATAATGCCGAGTGCTTTTATTTGCGGCTATTGCTTCACATAGTATAGGGGCCAACGTCATTTGCATTCTTAAGGACAGTTGATTGCATGGAGTATCCGACATTTCGTGCAGCCTGCGTAGCACGAAATCTTCTTGATGGTGTCCAACACTGGGACAACACTCTCCTGGAGACTAGCGTTAGTGATAGCCCAAGTCACCTACGACATTTGTTTGCCGTCATGTTGGTATTCTGCGGTATTGCAAACCCGGTTTTGTTGTGGGAAAAATATTGGCGTCATTTCTCGGAGGATATTTCATAGGCTTTAAGGCATACTATTGAAGGAGAATCGGAAAAACTGATGATGTCCACACTCTCTTTAAATGTAGTCTACTGAGGACAAAACTACGAACGTAGTTTAGAGAAATATAATAATAATAATAATAAGTGGCGAGTCACCGTCTGCTAATATACTGCATATTATATGGTTAAAGGCAGACGCCGTTGTTATTCAGAATAAACTAAAAATAACCATTACACGAAACATCCCAACACAATAGACCAAATCATTTTAGTATCCATTTTTCTCAATAGTCCCGCACCTTTTGGGGACTTTTCATGGCTGTTCTGTTATAGAGCAGTTGTGTGGTGTCCCTAGCTGGTGTCCCATCCCCTTTTAGATTAAAGTTCTCAACGGGCCTCTGCGTGTTGGACCTGTGTCCCCACGTAAGCCTTTTAAAAGTCCGGGTATCTTCCGCATGGTTAGCCCGAGTAAATAAGATGAGATACAAATATAATAATAATAAATTCATTTATTCAGGTAATTTTACACCCGTTGCCACGTAATGTAAATGCATGCCGTCAATGTAGTACATAGATACAGTAAAACAAAGGTGCATTCAAAATTGTATGTGTATATTACTTATAAGCAAACCAATCATGTCAATAACTTTCCTGTTAGTCACTCAATATTCACCGATTATACCACAAAATCGATATAGCAAGTAAACTAGCCCCATCTTAATTTGAAAAATACCTTTATCATTAAAATACTATGTATATTCCTTTCGATAAGTAATTTATAGTGTTTTCCACTTACTTGCAAAATCTGATTATATTCTACTGGTGTTTTTATCTGAAATTTACGCGGACGAAGTCGCGGGTAACAGCTAGTTTGTCATAAAATACGCTACCATTTAGTAGCAATATAATTATGTTGTTCTATAGGTAATGAATGGATGTCAATATCATCTTGTTTCGATAAGGGTCATCGCTAACATAATATCTAATCGAAAAGGGATTTTCATCGTATCGCCTTTCGCCTTGCCATCAAGCAGGCGTCAACGTAGCCAAAGCAGATCAGCTGTTCCGATATGCCGATTTAGCTACGGCTAAGCGACGCCACGCTCACGGCTCGCCGGTCCCAAGGCGAGACTTTATTCCTTTGAAGAAAAAGATTTTCAAGCTTTAAAATTAGAATTATAAAGTTAGGTTGAGCCATGTGCTTCAAGTTTACAATATACCTATCAACCAATTAAGAAATAATTATGTTTTGCAAGATTTCTTGATAAGAATCAATAAAAATTTAATTATTGTGGCATTGACAAGACTGCGATTTAGTTTATGCAATACCATATCTTAATTATTATTTTGATTCGCTGTTTGTATCGATGGATAATCTAGCAACACTTTAATTTGTTAGTAATTTAAAATCCTAATTTCATTTGATTGGTTTCGACAACTGAGGTTAGATAGGTAATGGAACATTGCACAATGCACATTGACCCGATATAGTAGTCCTACAGATCTACGAATGGTTTCTAAAGTTTATTATATAATACCCACTTACATATTTGACGACCTGATTGGCGCAGTTGCTAATTGATTGGACTGCTGTGCTAGGGGTTGCGGCTTCGATTCCCGAGGACAAAAAATTTGTAATTCGCAAATGTTTGTCCCAAGATTAGGTGTTAGTGTATGTGCTATTTCGTGTTTGTGAAATGCACCCATGATGCGAGAGTATTTCAATGAGTGGCGCGATACTATTTCGAAATAAAGCGTGTGGTCTGTATTCATGGTGCCTATACCTTATCTAAGACAGCATAAAAGTGCAAATAATATTAGGCATAGGTTATTTTACTATAATAATTTTCGTGTGTGATCCATATTAGTTACTATATATTCCGGTTTTACTCCGTGTGTATTCCGTTTGAGTTCGAAATTAGTCGGGCATACCCAAATACACGTGTGTATAACTGGAATATATAGTAAATAACATCTTGTTACGTTGAACAGACTGAAAAAGTTCAACCAATAATTACCGTCAAATCTATATTTAGCATTGCTAGGCACTCAAAAAGCTAATCGCTTCCTATATACCAAAAAAAGACTCGTGTTGTTACACTGGTTTTATTAACAGTTATTATGTGAACCCTAACGATTTTATGGATTAAAATATGCAAATGTCATGTACTTAGTTTTTATTTTTTACCCGACCGCGACAGAAGGATTTAGTACATTTAGTACATGCGTCTTCTATCGTGTCGAAATAAGATAGAAAATATTGATGCTCAGGTCGCGGTCTGGGTGCTTGAGTATGTGATATTTCAAGTCTGTGAAACGTACCACCAAGTATATAGGAAGACTTAATAGTGTGGGGCGTCGTTTTAAAAAAAAACAATCAAATGGGGTAGGTATTTGCCTATCGTCCCACGTGGAGGCTATTTTAATACATCTCAAAATCCACTGAAGTGTGAATTGCGAGTCTATACTTTTATAGTACGACTTGAAACGTTTTGTTGGATAATATTCACTTATTTTTCCTCATGTTAAAGTTCGAAGTATTTGTATTTATTAACAGCTTAATGACTTGAAACACGAGTAAAGTTTATTTTTTTAATCGTTTTAATCTAGAACATGATTATTATCGTGGCATTTCAAACTTAAATACATATCTTATACAACAGTGGTGGAGCGAGGCATAATCTTGATGCTTACGTCATACAAATTGGTCCACTACTTCCTATTCAAGTGTTCCAACAAAGGATATTAGGTAATTTATAATGCAGTTTGAGATGCATGTGTGTGTTACATCACTCTTTGTAGGCCTTGCACAATTATGGTAAAGGTATACAAGAGTAAATCTTTTTAAATTTTCGCTTCAGTGACCAAAAGTCAACAATGGAGCCGAAATCTTCCTAAACTCAAGAGTTTCGGTTCCAGCCAGCGACTAGACTAAGTCTGCTTCAATATCCTAATTTTAGATGATCGGTTTGAACTCTCCAGCATTGGATTCCGATCTTTTTACAAGATTTTATTTAGTTTTACCTGTCCTATTTTCTGTATGTCTGTAAATGACAACCTGATTGGCCCAGTGGCTAAATGATCATTGGACTGCTGCCTTAAGAGTTGCGGGTTCGATTCCCGCACAGGACAATCAATTGTGCGATCCGCAGATGTTTGTCCTGGGTCTATGTGTTTGTGTGTGTGCGACGTTTTTAAAAAATATATATAGTCTTGCAATATTAATTTCTTTAAAAGCCAAGTTTAAAAGATTAGTTATAATTATTATTATTACCATCATCATGATACAACTTATCTCCACCCTCTGCTGGATATAGCGCTCTTTCTTCACTGAGTCACCACGTTCTAGTGCCACCTTATTATATTAGTAGATAGCTTTATGCGTAGGCTTATCAACAATCTAGTACATAGTAAGAAATCGAGTCCAGTTAACTTAATCTTTACCTGCCATAAACATTGACTGGTGAAAGTCCTGAGCAATATATCTTGGTACTTGATTTACGACGCCTTATCCTGTCCGTACAGTTCGCCCTTGGCAATGAACTGACGTTTCCACCTATCGCAGTTACGCGTTAGTTACGCCACTGCTTTCTCTTAGTTTCGCTTTCTATACAACATGAATAGTTGAGTACTAAGTCTAACCGCAGTCAAAGTGCGTATTTCCATTTTAGCACTGTGTCGAAACGTGGAAACTTAGGAATGAATACGATGTTCAATACTGACGTTCTTTTCTAGCATTGTTTCTCAAACGCAGGGACTTATATTAAAGTGAGAAGGTTAATTGAGTTACCTGGTCAAGTGATTTGAACTGTCCTGGTCATGCCCTTACTTAATGATATTGATTGGTCTGATTTGGCGTAGAATGATGCTGATACCCACATTAACATATTCATTAACTTCGTCATGTTTTAAGTGAGAAATCTTTACAGTATTCGGGTCGACAGATTTGTCAACCCTGTTCAGTTGTTTGAAAATGACATGTTAAGAACGCTGTAATCAGTGTGTGAGTTCTTAAAGACAGAGTTGCGTAATAGTACGCTGCCTGCATAGCGAACTCTACACGCATGTAATTAGGTTTTGAGGTTTCTCGTTAATAGTACCTCAGTTGTTAAGCCAGAAGCCTTGTCACTTTTACATATGGACACACAGTAAACTATGTGTATATGTTTCATTTTTGTTAAATGGGATCTGTGTCACTGGCTGAAACGTGACTGTCAAGTGTGACAGCTCCAGATGGTACAAATTTAATTATTTTATAGATAATAATTTGCATAATATTTGGTGTGATAGAATAGATCATCAGTTTTAGCACATCTAATAACATAACATAACATCGCGTATTGTATGGTATTCCCCGAAGGGCTAGGCAGAGGTGGACATTATAGTACACCCACATTTCGCCAGTTATGTTTTAGGTCCCAATGTAATAGGGGGCGAGCCTTTTTGCCATCAACCGGGCACAAATCCAGAATCCGTGCTGCCACTGATAATTACCTAATGGAAAAACATAGTAAATAATAATAATAATATCCATTTATTTCAGGCATCAAAGGCCCATAACTATAAATACAATACTATATTAATATAACTTAAAAATACTATAAACACATACAATTATATAACTATACTACACACGAAGTGGCGGCGTCGTGTTTCGCTGACTGGTGTCATTTAGTCGGCCACGAAACCGGCGATAAACAACACCCTTCGGCCATAACTCTTCTTTGAGGAACTTTTCAAGATGTTGAGTCGGAACACGCACCACGAACGAATTGAAGTTAGTGTTGTGACGCGGCTCCAACTTCTCGACCCTCAAAATCGAGTTGGTCTTCACACGCAGGTACTCCACGACCTCTTCAACCTTCGTGGAGTGGTGTAGTCTGGACACGTACAGCTGCGTCGTAGGGATTGCTGGACGAAGCAGCATGTTGGGTCCTACCAGCGCGGTACCGCACTGGTTCCGACAAGGAGGCTTCTTCTTCTTCTTCTTCTCTACCTTTATGAAGCCATCCTTGTCGCACGTGTCCTTCTCTGGACCCCGCCTTTTCAAAACCTTGTTAGGTTTCGACCGGCTCTGTTGACCCCCTTTTGTAGTCAGCGCTTGCTTTGCCTGCGAGTATTGTAACTCAGCAGGCTTGTTAGCGGCTAATATCGCTGCGTAGGCTCGCTTGGGGGTCGATGCACCTACACACGGCGTTGTCTCTACCGCTGTCGAGGCAGGGACGGCGGCGGCATGCGTTGCAAGTGCAACGCTTGCATTTTCGGCAGTCGGTGACGCAGTTGAGCTCGCTGACTCAAAACTGCATATGGAGGCGTTTTGTGCGCCGCGACGCGTGTTCACGTTAGCGGCGCCGGTCGGTGACCTACTTGCAGAAATTGCATTGCGCAACAACACTACTTCAGCGCGCAGATCACTTATGGTGTTATTCGACACCTCCAACTTTAGCTGCATCTCGGCCTGGCTTTGCTTCAGGAATGTAATGTCCTTCAGCAGCCTAGTGACGTCGACGTGATCGAAAGTGACGGGAGGCAGCTTATGCAGGTCCTTCGCCACGAATTCAGGCACATCGTCAGGGTCGGTCTCCTTCATCAGTGTTATGATGTCTTGGAGACTCTTCTCTGTACCGTCCCTTCGACGAGACGGCATCTGGCTGACTTTGCCGAGCGTTGTGAACAGCAGCAACTTGGCACTGCTAATCTCGTCCTCCTTGTACGAGGACTTGCAGATCTGCATGATGCTTACTTCGTCCATGTAGTCGATGGCATGTTTAATGAATGCCAATACTTCATTGGCTATGAGAGGTTGGGAACTCATAGCGGAAAACGGGCAGCGGCTATAGCCGCGCAGTTCGCGAATATAATATTCGTACTGTGCAGCGCAAGCGCGACCGTACTTGACCGCGCATCGCACTGTAATGAATGTAAAACTTTCCCCGACCCGGGATTCAAACCCAGGACCTCGTGCTCAGCAATCGCACTTAGCGACCGCTGGATCAACAAGACAGGCACATCTAATACATGAAACTTATCATACCTACTTGATATAATTTAGACCTCCGTCTAAGCTCCACCAGTAAAATACCTACCTATATCTTCATAAATCATGTCAGTAATTTTCCAGAGTTAATTTAAGACCTATACCCAGTTTACTAACTCAGAAAACTCCTTTCACTTTTGTATGAAATATATTTCACAGTTTACTTACCTATTAAGTTATAGGTACCGCGTCGATATAGCGGCCGCAAAGTGCGACTGCTGAGCGCTAGGTTCTGGGTTTGAATTTTGGGTCGGACAATTTGTTATACCTACTTATGGGCTTTTCCATTAGGGTAACACAGACACAGCACGGAGTCTGGAATTCTGCCCGGTTAATGACAATAGGCTCGTCTCTTATTGCATTACGACCTATAAGATGACTGGCGAAATGAGGGTCACAGTCACACCTGAGAGATTTTTCAACGGTGTCTAAAGCCATGTCAGAGGCCTACAGGCGATTTAAACTCTGACACCAGGTTGTTCATCAACCATACGATAAGAAGAAGACAGTCACTTCTGCCTGCCCCTTCAGGTAACACGGGCGTCATAAAAGAACTTCTATACTGTTATCGCAAATTGTAACATTAATTTTCCATGATTGAATATGAAGCGAAATAACTCGATACCTACCATTCTAATAATACGTACCTACGTCGCAAATGTTTTCCGAAGTGATTATAATTAAAGTGACTTTAATTAAACCCAGTTGATTACCTAAGCTCACACATTCCTCGCTAATCAATCTTCAGAGTTATGCAACTGGCCATAGGTATTCCATGCATTACATACTACCTAGGTTTAGATTATTTTACATTAATTATATTGACGACCTGTTTGGCGCAGTCAGTAAGCGCTAAACTACAAGTTCCACTTAGCGGTTACTTGTAAATTATAGCATTTCTGGTCAGCATTATCATGAAAATACCTATTTATTTATTAGAATAGAACGGCTTACCAATTACACTATTCAATATAAACACATAAATATAAAATAACAACACATACAAATATAAAAATATACATAATAACCCTTTGATTAAACTCTCTCACAAACTGCAGACATTCTGACAAGAATAATCCTTCATACTCGCAAACACGTCACACTCTGGTTTTGAGTCCAGGAATAGGTTATAGGTTTAATAATTTAAGTGTGCGGGGTAAGGAGGTACTATTAACACTTGTACTCATCCAAGCAATTGACTACTCGATTGGAGCAATTGATAAGCAAAGGACTGGTAGGCTCGGGGTTGAGAGCTTGATTCCGCCCGGCACTAAAATATGTGTGCTCCGTAGATGTTTGTCCCGAGTCTAGGTGTTAGTGTATGTGATATTTAATATTTCTGAAACGCACCCACAGTACAGTAGAAGTTCCTAGTGTGGAGCGACATTTTTGAAAAACAAAGTATAATTGGTAGATGAATTTTGGTGTCATTTTAACATATTGTCGATGCTAAGCTTGAATCTAAATTGTTAAGGGAAGCTTGTAATGTGAAGGCGAGATTTTAATATTCTTTAAGGCTAACACCTCACACTTTATAAGTAAAAGTAAGCATGCCATAGGTTACCTGATAATACATTATTCTTGTTACTAAGATTAACTTAGCGTATAGTGCCTACCTTTACTTAATTAGACTTATTACCTGCCTGTCTCAAAGTGACTGTATTCTGGTACCTACAGCTGTAACCTTCTTGGCAGAGGCCAGTGTGATATACACTAGTATGAATCGAAATGCTATTGTTTAAACTGACAAAGTCACCTACAACTTTTTATTGTTTCGGTAGTATTAAATGTATTTGTTACACCATATACAATGGAATAAAGGTGTTTTATTAGCCAGCTGTTTATTCTTATTAATAATAAAGTAGCTACGTCGATAGTATTGGTTTTCGCGCCTATTTCAGCCAATTTATGCAGTAATGGGGATAGGGTTGCCATCAACCCCAGACATTTGTGTAAAATTGAGGTTTTTCCCGGACTGCTCTGAAAATATAATTTTATATAAAAAACCACTTACGAATGATTTTTTAACATTTTTTTTTAAATGTGTGTTTAAAAGTGTTCGTTAATTTTGTTTCAAGTTGTTTCTAGCCTTTTGGAAGCTTTCACATTTCTCTTGTACGTAGGTATATATATCTTAGTTTTGCGCTTTGAGTCTTGACACATTATGCCGACGATTGCAGTACCTAATTATACGGGTATCCAAATACCTATAAAAAGAATTCAGGAATCAGCAACTAATTTCATAGACAATTATGTTAGTAGGTAGGTACCTCTACCTACAATATACACGTAGTTATCTACGCAGGCAATAGGGATATTATACTTAATGCCTGATGATGATGTTTTTGTATTAAAGACAAGATAATCTTGTTTTGTATCTTTATACAGGGTGACAAATCATGTGCAGGTTAGTTAGTTAGCATGTCAGTTAATAGGTAGGTACCTATTAACTTGCATAACACATTAAATCATTTATTACTTTAGAAACAATCACAGTTATAACGTAAATCAATGGTTTCTTCACGACTTTTTTTATGGATCGCTGCATGTGGTGCCTGCGTCTTTCTAACCTGGAATCTTAGACAATAGCTAATTGTTTGACAAATATAATGATACTAGCTGTTACCCGCGACTTCGTCCGCGTAAATTTCAGATAAAAACACCAGTAGAATATAATCAGATTTTGCAAGTAAGTGGAAAACACTATAAATTACTTATCGAAAGGAATATACATAGTATTTTAATGATAAAGGTATTTTTCAAATTAAGATGGGGCTAGTTTACTTGCTATATCGATTTTGTGGTATAATCGGTGAATATTGAGTGACTAACAGGAAAGTTATTGACATGATTGGTTTGCTTATAAGTAATATACACATACAATTTTGAATGCACCTTTGTTTTACTGTATCTATGTACTACATTGACGGCATGCATTTACATTACGTGGCAACGGGTGTAAAATTACCTGAATAAATGAATTTATTATTATTATATTTGTATCTCATCTTATTTACTCGGGCTAACCATGCGGAAGATACCCGGACTTTTAAAAGGCTTACGTGGGGACACAGGTCCAACACGCAGAGGCCCGTTGAGAACTTTAATCTAAAAGGGGATGGGACACCAGCTAGGGACACCACACAACTGCTCTATAACAGAACAGCCATGAAAAGTCCCCAAAAGGTGCGGGACTATTGAGAAAAATGGATACTAAAATGATTTGGTCTATTGTGTTGGGATGTTTCGTGTAATGGTTATTTTTAGTTTATTCTGAATAACAACGGCGTCTGCCTTTAACCATATAATATGCAGTATATTAGCAGACGGTGACTCGCCACTTATTATTATTATTATTATATTTCTCTAAACTACGTTCGTAGTTTTGTCCTCAGTAGACTACATTTAAAGAGAGTGTGGACATCATCAGTTTTTCCGATTCTCCTTCAATAGTATGCCTTAAAGCCTATGAAATATCCTCCGAGAAATGACGCCAATATTTTTCCCACAACAAAACCGGGTTTGCAATACCGCAGAATACCAACATGACGGCAAACAAATGTCGTAGGTGACTTGGGCTATCACTAACGCTAGTCTCCAGGAGAGTGTTGTCCCAGTGTTGGACACCATCAAGAAGATTTCGTGCTACGCAGGCTGCACGAAATGTCGGATACTCCATGCAATCAACTGTCCTTAAGAATGCAAATGACGTTGGCCCCTATACTATGTGAAGCAATAGCCGCAAATAAAAGCACTCGGCATTATTTGGATGCACAGTGTAAGCCCTTCCCAATGCAGTGTCCATAAAGATTCCCGGAAACCCTTCGACAATACGACCACGTCGATGCCGATTAAATACACCTCTTTGCTTGTAGTATGTATAGTACGACGGCACCTCATCATACGTCTTTGCAAAAAGATCTTCTTTACAGAGACGTAAAAATGCCAAGAGTGTTGTTTGGCGGGGATTTTCCAATCGGTCTAATACATTCTCTAAATGGACATCCAAATACGACCGTTGGATACCGATCATGTATAGAGAACGCCAGCAGAGAAGCAGCTTTGCGAATAACTGCTTCTGAAGTACTAATGTAGCGACCAGACTGGTACTTGGTCACTTCATCCCGATCAGTGCTTTGCAAAGCGAACGTTGCCTGGTCACTACCCTTATTTTCGTATTTGAAATGTATTTAATTGACTCGACGCTGGAACACGATTCAACATTGATGTGTGTTTGAAACGTCCTAGAAAGCACAGGTGAGTATGGATCAACCCATCTGTTGTCAACGTGTGTAGTTTCAGTGGCGAATTGTTTCGGGAATCTTTTTGTGTATCAATCTTCTTTTATGCAAGGGGAATTTGAGTTGAAGTTGTTGGCTTCAGAATTGGTCGGACATCACTTATTTGAAATGGTGAATTTACAAATTTATTAATGTAGAAAAAAAATATTTAAAATTTACTGGAAATTGTTCGTAATAATATTATGTTAAAATATATGTTATAATTGTCTTTTTATTGATATTTAAGTCAAAAACATGCAAAAAGAAATTAAAGCTAACGCAAAAAGTAAACCTTCGGCAAGAATCGATCTCACTATGCATAACTCGTGGGGCGATCGTTAAACCGCCACGCTACGATGACACATAGCAGTATGTTTAAAATAGACGTTTCTATACATGTCATGATTCACTGCTCAGTTCCTTGTGGATATAGCGTGATGATTTCTACTTCAGAAGTTCATCTGTAAGTAATCTGCATCATCTGTCATTATACGGTTTTGTTATTCCAAGTCTGATTCTTTTTTGTTATACCACGTTTTATAATGACTGACGTTTCATGTCAAGTCACACGGGAATGCTGTTGAACGGGATAAAAAGTATCCTATGTCCTTCTCCTGGCTCTAAACTACCTCCCTGCCAATTTTCAGCTAAATCGGTTCAGCCATTCTTGAGTTATAAGTGGAGTAACTAACACGACTTTCTTTTATATATATAGATTTGTACAGGACTGACAATTTTTCGACTATGTAATCTCATACATAATTAGGAAGTCAATCCAATATTTATATATTTTTCTATTTGTCAAGCATTTTTCCATTTGTCAAGGCCCCAGGTGTTTGTCATTTTCCTGAACAAAATTAAACTAATTCAAAAAGGTTTAGTCTACAGAGCGGTCGTAATTATGAGATTTGACTTCCTATCCTCATTACTTTTGTAGGGACCTGCCTAGGTATTTACACCCGGAGCATCCCGCGTATCCATGGGGGGTGAATATTCCCACTACTTCTGTGTAAAAAGACTATAGTCTCTATAAAAAGAAAGTCCTTGTTTCTCAAAAATATTGTGACAGAATCAGAAAGATAAAAAAACCACCAATGTAGTACTCTCCATATTTGAAAAACTCTTGATTTCTATATCAATATAAAAACGTTCCTTACTAAATTTGCTTATTTTCTTAATTTCAGGTGAAATGTCAGTGCTGTACCTCTTCACGAGGTACCGGTTCAACTGGAACGAGGTGGATTTCAGCATGTTTTCTACTTACGCCATGTGTACTTCATTAGTGGGTAATTATGATATTTTGTTCGTCTTGTTAAGTTCTTAGTTTCCCAGCTGTTGCTGGGCCACGAGTTGTAAGAGGCGAAGAAACCGGTATGGCCTGAAAAATGGCAATGCGAGATTGAGATGCGCGTAAAGACAATAAACTCCTGATGTAAAAGATCCTTTGGACAATACAGGCATATTTAATTGAATATTAACGTAATATAGACCATTATAATCTAATGGAAATAACACGGAGAACGTTTGCTTCTTCTTATTTTCTAACCTTTACAAACTAACAACAAGTTTGAATGACGACGGAAAGAGCACCTACACCGACCTATGTTAATTTACTTGACTTTATGTTTTAGGCACTTTATTCTCGGTGGGAGTATTCAGCCATTTGTTGAAGTTCGACGACGCAATCATTGGCGTCATATCGTGCACGAGCAAAATTTTGGCCGGATTTATGTACGCCTTCTCCACGAAGACTTGGCAAATATACATAGGTCTGTTTTATTTTATTGCTTTAATTTTTAAGATTGAACAGTTCTTTAACCTTAGGCGTTTATTTTCTTTTTTACAGCTCCTCTGATTGAAATATTTAATGGAACGTCGTTCATAGCGATGAGGTCAATGGTCTCCAAATTGGTGGACAGGCATGAATTAGGTAAGAATAGTTGCGTGTAGCGCCATCTGTTGTAACACTATGAATTCATAGTGGTATATAATAAAAGTATACGATATTAACTACGCATTTTGGATATTATAGTATAAATTTTTTGAATGATAATGTAAAGAAAAATTACATTCAACGAAACAATTGTTTTTTAATTATCACCTCAGTTACACGGATCTATCTCAAAAAATACTTCATTACTATAATATAGCTAAACACACAGTCATGCAGTCAAATTGAAACGCTCCTTTTTAAATCTAAAAAACTTTACCAACACCAATAAACCCAAGCACCTAATTTCAAATGTTTACGATCAGCCAATAAATTACTAGATACTTATTTTAATTATCACTTATTTTTCAGGCAAGGTAAACTCGTTCTTCGGTGTAGCTGAGGCTATGATGCCGTTAATATACGCGCCCATGTACACCACGCTGTATACTGCTACCATCAAGACGTTCCCTGGGGCTTTCTTCCTGCTCGGCGGAGGGCTCACCATGCCAGCTGTTGTCATATTCTTGTAAGTATTTAGGACCACACATAACATAACATCACGACTATATTCCCCGAAGGGGTAGGCTGAGGTGACTGTAGAGTACGCCCACATTTCGCTAGTTATATTATGGGTCACAATGTATTAGGGGGCGAGCTTATTGCCATTAATCGCGCATAAATCCAGAATCCGTGCTGCTACTGAGAATTACCTAATAGAAAAACCCAGTTTCACTTTGCCTGGCCCGGGTTTCGAACCCAGGACCTCAAGTTCAGCGGTCGCGCTTAGCAACCACTAGACCAACGAGGCAGTTAGGGCCACAACCATAATAAACAAGTATAATAAGTAAGCATAATGATCAATGTTTGTTCTTTCTTTGTATTAGAAGACGTCGTTGTGCGGCAGGCTCCATAGGTTACAGTCCATAGATAAAATTGATCTGTATTTGTTTTTGATAGAAATGGTTAAGGACGATTTTGTATTGTTTCTTAACACAGATTTCAAGTAGGTACTACAGTTATACACTCATGTTTCTACTAGAATGAGATCTTTTGTCTTTTAGAACTGTAAAAAGAAGATTCGCTTTTGTCAACGTATTTTTATACTTATTGATATAATAAAGTGATTTTATATGAACCGTGTAAATAAAGATACTGTGCCTAGTATGTACGACTTATATCACGCTACATAGTAACTGAACGATATTTTTCATTTCCAGATGGCTCTATCTGGCCAATAAGAAGCACATTCAAGCAAACTTGGAAAAACAAGCAGAGAGCAAAGCGAATGAAGTCGCAGAAAAAACTGGCATCGAAAACGTAGCCTATGAGACTGACGAAATCGAGAAAAAGACAAACACAAATGCAACAGACGACAAAATCGATAGTGTGACGCAATCACAAATAGAGATGGGATTCATTGAAAGCATCGTCAATAATAGTAAGGTACAACACTAGTTTAGACACATACCAATGTAAATATATTATGGGAAGAGAATTTTATTTACAAACAAATATGTCTGTATGTAATACGTATTTAAGAAAACTTAACGGTGAAGGAAAACATCGTGAGGAAACCCGCGTAGGCAGGTAACGTACAAAGTAGGCAAGTTGGTGGTTAGCCGCACAGCAAAGTAAAACAAATGACATTGTTAGAGCCATAGCACAAAATTCATTTTCCTTGACATGTTCAGAGGATAATGAACCTTTTCGACAAAACTTCCTGAATCTACACCGTATGTGGTCGCTAAACTACACACGAGCCAATACAGCTTGACACATTATCTGCCTTATTAGTTTTAATCGTGTGACGTAAGGAGTTCCAAACGGTTTCTACGAGGCACTTATGCTCTCATATACCTGCTGAGAATGTTAATGTCGTAATGGTGTTATTCAACTTAATGTATGCATGAAGAGTCCCGATACACAAGTGTTTGCCGGCGCGAAGTCTGGCAACAGCGCACGGTTTGCGTCTCATATGAAAAAGCAGGAGGAAGGCAGGATGGCATTATATTTGTCAACGCCGTCGTGTGATGTGTGGCGATGAAACGCGATCTCGCAAAATGTCTCTAGAAAGAACGCTAGACACATAAAATAATTTTATATCATTGATTTTCTTTGTGATATTTGTAACAAAAAATCCTAAATTCTGTTTAATTATTACTTACAAATCGCAATGTTATAACATGGTTTGTATTTTTTTTTAAAGCCATACTTGTTGATAAATCGCTGTTAAATTGAGATGACTTGATTAAATTTCGAAATGATAAACTTCATCTCAGTACTCAATATTCTAAAACTGTTATCCTAGGTCCGGGTTCCGTAGCCTAAAGGCCGAAGTTTGCTATTAGTTTACGCAACCCTACTTTCTTTCGTCCGTCCATTCCTGTTTCAATCACAATTGATTTTAATTAAAAAGCGATTTATTGTTAATGGTTAACTAATTAGCGTGTGATTTGATTCAACTTTAGACACAAAAGTTACCATTTTACGAGATATTATGTATGACTGATAATATGAATATTAGGAACACATATAATAAAAATGTTTATTTTTATTTGTGTAATTCCGTTCGGTTTTCAAATTCGATAGGAAATGATCTTGTATGCCTGATGCCTCTATTATATTCACAAAACCGATTAAATACTTACCACCTTTTTTAGAAAACAATCTAATATTTAAATTACGCACTGTCATGTGACCTTTCCTAATTATGTTTTTTTTTTATATTTGTAAGGATGTAACCTAACTAAATCTTCAAGATTTTCACATAGTTTTTGATTGATAGCACGGAAACCTAAATCTAGAAGTTTATTTTAACTGTACATACAATTCGTACTAAGTTTTGCGTACCTAATAAAGTGATCTATGTGTTAAGTTAATTTACCTAGATGATATACTAATATTATGTGTGAGTACTTATTTGAAAAAATAAAGAAATATTTTTAAATAATTTGTGTTATTTTTATTTATTTCATAGGAGAGATACTGTTTTTTATACCTTATCTGAAGTTATAAAAGAGAACCAGTATAACAAGGTAATAAAAAATATTTTTTCAAAAAAAAAAACATCCATTTATTTTATACAGATCTGGAATATATTTTAGTAAACAGTAAATGCAAATTGTATACAAAGTTTAAAAAACACAATAATTAACTCAACCCTATAAAAATATAACAAATAAAAATATTCGAGACTCGAAATACCGATTTTTTATTACTAAATCATTCATATTACGTTTTGGAGAAACATCAGACATTTATTGTCTATCGACATGCAGTCTTGTATGCTAAAATGTTTAATACTTACAACCTAATTCAACATATTTATGCCGTGCACAAGATTTCAAATACTTTGTGCGGTAATTCTTTGCCTGCGAAAGACATGTAGAGCACCTGGTGACTTGGATGAACCTGGAAATAGAAATGCTATGTTATAAAAGAGTAGGAAGTATCTTCTATTATTTAGGTCGAATTTAGATCTTATTGCTTAAGAGATAAAGTTCACTCTTCAACATAGGAGCTGTAACGGTGCGACAAATTGATGGGTTTGTTACTGGCTGAAACAATAATAAAATACGGAGTAAAAGCAATCTGTTACATACATTAATGGGAAATTCCCAAATAAATATGTACAACAGGAAAAGAATCTAAAAACAAAGTTGACAAATAAAGGAAATGTTTCCTCTTTATAATATTAGTAATAGTTATTGTTATAAATAACATCACGCCTGTATTCCTCGAAAGGGTAGGCAGAGGTGCACATTTAGTATACCCATTTCGCCAGTTGTTTTTAAATCGTAATGTAATAGGGGGGCGAGCCTATTGCAATCAACCGGGTGCTAATCTAGACTCCGTGCTGCTACTGAGAATTACCTTTGGAAAAACTCAGTAACATTTTGTAGTTATTATTCTAACGAGTTACTTTTTAGGTATGTAGAATTGTAGAGGTAATCTGCAGAACTATTCGATTTCCAAAAATCTTTCATCACTTACAATGGAACCATAGATTGGACATGGGCTTTGAATTCCGATAAATACACTAACAATTTTTCCACACCGACAAATTTATTGTCGAAAGCTGTTGTTAATGTACCTATATATTGTTCCTTACCTTGCCAGGAGTCAGTGAGCCTTGTTCCCTAGCCCTGCCAACGTACAGAGGCTCGCCCTGGCTCGTGTTGCCAGCGACTACAGCGTTCGGCGGTATGTTGGCGTCGCGGCATTCTATCCAACGAATTTTTTCGGGCTGAGCGCAGCACACCTATAAAACAGCGATTTTAATTAGATATTGCGTTCACATAATAATATTATAAAAATAAGAAAATTCTTAGCTATTAAACACACGCGTGTGTGGCCATTACCAACCATTGTGTAAAACTGTTTCTCGATGAAGAGGCCAAAGTGTAAACTGATACCCACAACCATAATTCTAATATATTTATGGTAAAGCACGGTAATATTATCTTAGATATTGTTAGAATCTAAGATATTATAATGATTTCTATCACTTCAATACCTAAGATACTATTACCGTGGTTATAGAAACCTGTGGGCAAAAATACCTTTAACATTTGTACTTTGTAGAGATTTTAAAAATAGCTCGTCCAGCTGTTAGTGTGGTATGCGATAGTATAAATAATGTATTTTATCAAAATGTGATTTATTATTGCGGTTGTAAGGCGTATTATCGCATAACTATCAGAAATAGAAAAATATTGAGTCGTAGTGATTCTATTTATTGCGGTGCCCGATAAAAATGTGCGTAAGCCAGTGTATAGTTTAATAGAACACAACAATTAAAATTGAAGGACTTAAAACAAGGTTACAAAACTTGAATACTGGTGGTCAATCGAAACAACATTTACTGTGGCGTTCTAAAGGGGAGGCCTTTGTTCAACAGTGGACGTCTTCCGGCTGATGATGATGATGATGTACCGAAACAAAAGCGGTAAGTAAGCGGAAAGTTGGCGCTTGAAAGTGATTCATCCATTACTCATGAATTGTCATGTCATGAATTACTTTCATATTGTATTTTAATCTACAATTTTACTAACGCGCTGTTCATTCATTTAAACTGGTGAATCAACAGGTCCCCCTTTGAATGATAATGTATCAGTGCTGTCATCTATTATGTATGTACCTACCTTCTATGTGTAAGTTTTTTCAAATAAAGAATCTGACAGTTATAATAGAAATTAACAAAACGGTAAATTTTTGGCTTGACGTTTAGACCGAGTTACACCGGCCGTGGTCACAAGCAGACTCGTGTCGTGTTGTTATTTTCCATGATAATCATGCAACTCGATAGTTTAAAAGTTAGTAATCTGACAGTTCTATTTGAGATCATTCTCGGTGTGTATCATTTATATCTTCTGTGCAGAAGCTATGATTATGTTATTACATACCTACATATAATTATGGAAATAGCTTGTTGCAGTGTATAGATTAGCTTGGCCGCAGGGTCCAAAAGCTGATGGCCAGGATGTGTCTGTCTAACAGTATGAGGTAGGTATTGTCGCTGTGAAATTCTACTAGTATATTCAGTACATGTAATCCGACAACTGTGTGGTACCGGTACAATCATGTTACAGGATCGTAGCAAATGGCAATCCGTGGTCTATGTCTACCCGTCAGGGAAACAGGCATGACTTTAAGTAAGTATGTTATAGGTCCTTATGTAATAGGGTCTATTGCTATCAAACGCGCACAGATCCTAAATCCGTGCTACTAATAAAAAAAATCAGTAACACATTGCCCGACTCAGAATTTGAACCCAGGACCTCATGCTTAAAAGTTGCGCTAAACCTAGCGACAACATGACCAACAAGACAGTTAAACTCTTACCTCAATATTCCTCACGGGATTTTCATTTCCACCCCACGGCACGTAAGCGGACTTATGCTTGATAGCGAGTTTGCCAGGTATGATATCACCTTCGAACCTAGCCCTGATCACCCACAGGGGGCTACCGTCATGGCCTTCGTAACCACCGACCACCGCTCGATCGCTAAGTGCGACCGCTTGATCCGGTGTTGTCGGTATCCATTCGACTGTGGCTAGAAATAGAAAAGAATTTTAATTAATCAGCAGCCGGAAGACGTGAACAAAGGCCTCCCCCTTAGTTAAAGGTTAGGGTTGCCATAATCCCCACGCTTGGCATGCGGCTTGGGGATCGTATTATTTGTGGTGAAGTTACAGAAAACGCTGCTGCCCATCTTCTGGATTATCCCTTAGTCGTCTCTTACGACACCCACGGGGGAAAGGGAGTGGTCAATTCTAGGCCGGATACCACTCTGCGCGGTTCGTATTTAATGAATCATTTAGGTCTATATTTTGACGGTGTCAGCCATTCATTGGCCGGCATTATCATGGCGCGTTGTAATGGGCGATTGGGTACGCATTGTATTATGATATCAGTGGTTTATCCGCGGGTAAACGGGTAACATACATAGGTAAGTAAAATATAGCCGGTAAAATATATTAGAAACCTTTAGGGGCCCTAAGTAAGTTGCAAAAAACCATACATTAACTTTATTATTATTATTAGTCGCCACACACTAGGAATTTCTTATGAATCGTGGGTGAGTTTTTAGGCCCAGACTCGGGAAAAACATCTGCGCATCGCACAGTTTTTTGTTCCGTGCGGAAATCGAACCCGCAAACCGTAGCGCGGCTCAATATTTAGGTCATCATTAGATAATGTTCCTGGAAACTTGTAATTGACAGATAACACTATGAGTATATCTGTTGTTTTTTCCTGAACGGGGTAGTAGGTATAACAACACTTCGCCAATATTCGGGTAAATGCAGATTCTGTCCTGCTACTGAGATTGACTTAATAGAAAAATCAAATAACACTTCGCCCGATCCATGAATCAAACTTACGTCTTCACCTTAGCATTCACGATTTGCAACCACTAGACAAGGTAGCACTTACCTCCATAAACAGGAGTGGGGGAGACGTTAGGGTACCCAGGAGCAGGACCATAACCGAAGCCTGGCGCCGAAGGGGCAGAGGGTCCTGTCGGCGTTACATTTGGGTACGACATTGCCGATGGCGGCTGTCCCGGTTGCCCCGGCTGGTACGGGTATCCGAAACCAGGTTGGTATTGCGGCTGGTACTGTGGTGGAAAACCGGGTTGCCCCGGTGGAGGGGCGCCGGCATTCACAGGGTTGTATATCTGCGGGTATATTTGCTGCCCCTGAGGCGGCGGGTACTGTTGATGGTTGCCGTACGGATCTGAAATATGGACAGCAAATGTTTTGATAAAAATGTTGTTTTCCTATAGACATGTAATTATTATTTATTGCATGTTGTGATAGAATCCATGGAAGTAGGTCGATGGTTTAGTAAAAGTCGTACTAGAGCCAAGATTTGTGGTCTGGATTCACCATCCTCAAGCTAGAAGCTAGCATGGCTACCTTAGCTCCTTTTTTTACAGCAGGGTTACCATGAACTTGCATTGCAAATAATTTTAAGCTGTGGAAGTGAGAACGCCACACTACATTGCACATAGCGGTGTCTCTTTTCCACAGTGGAAAATGAACTGCAACGCAAGCTCATGGTAAGGTACTTCTTTAAAATTTAAGGAGGTTTGCTCTACAGCGGGAAATGCATCAAGTTCTTTTGTAAAAAAGTATTGTTAAATACATTCCTCCTCCAGTTGTGCGCAAATTTAGCCGTGACCTTCATTTCTTGTTTTTTGGCGGACGAGTTTTGCCATATGTGGCCTATGGCGACCATAATAGACATCCCGCCTTAACTTCATACAATATTTTAAGCAAGAATGTGGGACTGTGGGTGATTATGGATAGGTATTCTAGCTGCGCAGTATTGTGACCGTTCAAAAACATGTTTTTTACACGCAAAGGTCTCGCAATATGCAACTCAACATCAACATTATACGTGTGTACGTTAAGTGTTATCATGAAATTCAAATTGATAGCGACGGTGTTGTCTGTTATGGATTAGAGCTGGTAAGTAACAATTGTGATCATGTGAATATTAATATTAGCAGTTGCATATGCTTTTTAAAACAACTTTTACAAGTTACGTTACTATTTTATATTACATACTTATATTACGCTACCTAATCATGAATATAATTATACCTACCTCAATCTCAGATCCTTGGACCCATACGTACCTGCCTACTCATTTGATGATGCGCAAGCGTAGTGATAGCACTTATTTTGTAGGTATCATCATAGATAGATACTACCTATATGTATACAATTAACTACAGACTCGAAATGAGATTAAAATAAACAAGGATTATGAGTATGTACACAGACAAAAGTGAAACTTAAAAACTCAAGGTCAATGCCCTTTATACTCGAGTTTCTCATCAACCATTTTCTGTATTGTGAACACTATTGCATAGTTTAGATTGGGTTTCGTTAAACATTCCATTGTTAATGAATTCTAAGTATATAATTAGCTGTCGTATTAGAATACGTGACGATTAAACAATCATTAGATAAGTAACTACAATCTAATATTGTTTACTTGTATAAACTATTTATTTCTCATTAAGCAAATTGTTTAAGCGCTATAACAGTATAACAACATAGATATGATAATATCTAAACTTGTCTGAAAATAACATTATTTAAATATACAGCTAACTATTCAAAAAACTTCCAGCTAGTCTAGCTACTAAGCAGGTAACGTTCTGCAACTATACGTTACCAGCTTTTACACCGACCGGTATTTTAGCTCACGTGTTTGTTTAGCATTATTTGCGTTCTATATACATAACATCGCAATTCCATTAACATCTAATTGGAGAAAAAAACACTTAAACATATTAGAATGAAGAATTACTTACATCCAGACATATTCAAAGCGGTTTATCAGATCACAGCACAAAACAAATGCGACACAGAACACGCTGGCGCACTTTCGTCGACTGGTTGGCGTCTGTCTGGCGACTCTGGCGTGGCGGGGACAGAACGAACGAACAAAATAAATAATATAATACTATGTAGAGTGAGTGCAATAGCGCGATTGTCACCTTAAACGGAGGAAAGAGACGAAAACAAGCTCACAGATAAAAGAACGTGCGCTATACTAGTTACTACGTCACAGTGCAATAGTATTTTTATTTTTGTGATTTAAAAATATGAACTCTTTACTCATCCTAGGACGTCCTCCAGCTAGGTGGAGCTACGATATACGTAAAATGGCTGGCAGTGGTTGGAGGTGGAGGGCCGAAGATCGAGCTCAGTGGCGTGCCATGGGAGAGGCCTATGTCCAGCAGTGGACTGAGTTAGGCTGATGATGATGATGATGACTACCACTACCCCAATTTATTTAAAAGAACGTTTTACTTTCCTAAATGACACGCATTCTAAGATCCTTAGATCATCGGAGAACTTGACATTAAAAATACCTACTTACACTTCCAATTTCTTCGGAAAGTCATTTACAGTTCAGGCTGCTACCCTATGGAATTCTCTGCCTCTCACTATTAGACGTGCTCAATCTTTAATGATATTTAAAAAGCTAGTAAAGGACCACTATCAGTCACTAATATAATTTAATTTTTCTTCGAATTTCATATAATATTAACCTACTTATTTAAATATAATATATAAACTTCAATTTTACATAAATATAATATAATGATTTCTATTTTACAATTATTTATATACACCTTCATTATCTACTCACTTACACTTTTAACAATACCATTGTAACACCACATTTACCCTTACTCATGTCATATTACTTCCATACTAAGGTTGTCTGGAAGAGATCGCCGTGAGCGATAAGACCGCCCATTGTACAATGTAATTTTAAGATTTTCCCTGTATATTTTTATTTTTTTCATTTTGGTGTGCAATAAAGAGATATATTATTATTATTATATTTACTCGGGCTATCAACCATGTGGAAGATACCCGGACTTTTAAAAGGCTTACGTGGGGACACAGGTCCAACACGCAGAGGCCTGTTGAGAACTTTAATCTAAAAGGGGATGGGACACCAGCTAGGGACACCACACAACTGCTCTATAACAGAACAGCCATGAAAAGTCCCCAGGAGGTGCGGGACTATTGAGAAAGATGGATACTAAAATGATTTGGTCTATTGTGTTGGGATGTTTCGTGTAATGGTTACTTTTAGTTACTGAATAAAAACGGCGTCTGCCTTTAACCATAAAATATGCAGTATATTAGCAGACGGTGACTCGCCACTCACTAGATGGGCCCCCTAAACAGTCGCCACTATAGGCAACAGGGAGCAACACCGATGTGAGTGGCTAGGGGTGTAGAGCGGTGCGGCCCCGGTTTCACCATCGCGCGTCTCGAAGACTCGGAGCGGGTTTCCCCGCTATTACGCCATTAGACACTTCCACCCCCGAGCATATAGCTCTGGCGACCCCTCTCTGACCAGCCAACTAAGGCAAGAAAGAGCTGAGAGTCCTGCGGGCGCTCTTCGGTTTCCACTCCAGCTACCCATATCGGGCAAACCGGGGATGAGTCCCTGACCGACTCATTATTATGACTCATCGTATGGTTGATAAAGAACCTGGTGTCAGTGTTGATGTCAAATGCCTGTAGGCCTCTAACATGGCTTTACTCACTATTCAATAATCTCTCAGGTGAGCCGGTTTCCTCACGATGTTTTCCTTCACAGTTGTAGCAACTGATAACTAATTTATAGTACGCACATAAATTCGAAAATACATTGTTGAGGACCGGGGTTTAAACTTGTGACCTTTGACTTGGCAGTCCAACCGTCATACCACTCGGCTATTATATTACTGCTGTTCTTTATTTATTCAACTATATTTATGAAAATTGGAAACTTGCTCCTATAATTGTCTTAAGGTATTAATCGCCTTACTAAATTTAGTTAATTGGACTATTTAGTTTTATGTAGCAAAATAGTTTTAATTACTATTAATAGGTCTTGATATTGTCTGGTATTAAAAACTTTACTTGAAAACTCAATACATATTATATTGTTACCATAGGTAATCGTGGGCCAAGAATAACTCCTTGTGGTATACCATATAATATCTTCATTAAATAGAGTGAGTTGACTGTGATATAAAAGCGGAATATTTTTCTGTCTGAATTTATCATGTACCTACGAACGCTTAGCGAATTTAATAAGCCTTTTCTGTAAAACTATCCATTGAACAAGTACCTATGTAAAATTATAACTATCATTAAACCATTTCAGTTTTGTAAGCATTACTATTAGTTAGACCATCAGGATTTTTGTTAATAAATATCAAGGTGTCATCTTGTTTGGTGGTCTATTATTTCACACGTAAGCCACACCACCATCATCAGCCGGAAGACGTCCACTGTTGAACTAAGGCCTCGACTAGAACGGCACAATGAACGACAACTTGCCATTTGCATCCACCGGTTGCAGGCAACTCTGACGATATCGTCGGTAATAGTCAGTGGAAGGTGGGTGGGAGGCCTCTCAACGCTTTCTTGAAACCACAAACTTAGGTAATCACCTACAGAAATGGCAAAATACGAAGTCAAGTAAAAAAAGTTTTTACTAAGAGGAAAATATTCTGTGAACAATTAGGATATCCTTCAGCACATAAATAGATTTCGTCGTGAGATGAATAATAATAATAACTACCTATCTACATGCAATTTGTTACGTGACGTCACAAACTACAATGGATACCGTGGCCTTAGAATTTAAGGAACACGCATACAGCCTCGTCAATGACAAGTCTGAGTCGCATATTATGTTTGAGTCATAATTTCACCATGGGTTGAAATGCTTATCTGCAACAAAACAGACGCTTACTCATACAAATATTTCCCGATTACCTACTAGCATTTAAAACAAAACACACTAACTGTCTTTTGATTGGTATTGTTTTTAATATTACTTTGCTTGCTAGTAGGCACTAATTACGATATTGCAGCCTTTTAATAGGATACTCGTAAAAAGGCTTTTAAATTTTGGGATAATATTTATTTGATATCCACCCCCGATATCATAAAATTATCAAGTACTTTCCATGATTTTATTAATGGGAATGCAGCGCCATCTAGTCAGGGTAAGGATAAACTACTCTGTGAAGTTAGTACTATGACCGTGTCACGAGTTCGTACACTAGAACATAGAGGGCATTAATACAAATAGTCACAATGCATGTAATATAATGAATGCTTTCCTTTTGTGTACTTATACTGATCTGCTCCCATTAAAGATAGTTCCCGATTATTACCTACTGCTGTTTATCACCGATAATATCTACTTATTTAATAAGTAACAGAACTGATATTTCTTGATTTCAAATATTTTATTACTCCTCATGACATAGGTATCGAATCAACTATAGTCCACGTATTCTTTTTAACTTTTCTACAATAAACTCTTGCCATTATTTAGCCTACCAATGCAATCTTCAGATTCAGACATCCACCAAGCATTTAAATCACTACAACATTTTGTATCTTCTGAACGGTCCTACCACAGATTTGTACGTTTTCCCCTTTAGATTTAAGGGCAACCTCTGATTGCTTAAAATTCATTTTATCTACCGTAACTTTCTCTAAGGCAGATTGATGCGTCAAAGGTCACTGCAAAGTAAACCATTACTATTCCAGTTAACTGGTAACTATAACTTTAAAAGTTGATATAAATTTTTTTTCAATAAAAAAGCTGACCCACTCTAGGAATTCCTCCTGAGTCGTGGGTGTGTTTCACAATCATGAAATATCACATACACAAACACCCAGACTCGGGACAAACATCTGCGTATCTCACAAATGTTTGTCCCCTCGGGGAATCGAACTCGCAACCCTTAGCGCAGCAGTCCAATCGCTTAGCCACTGCACCAATCAGGTCGTCAATTCAACTCAGGCCAAAAATTGTAGCTGTAGTATAGGTATAAACAAAGGATTTCTTTTAATTTTAGTAGCTTTACAAATTCCCAAAAGGCATGAGGTTAATACAGCTAGTACTAGAGGTCGTAAGCTGGTTTCATAATAAAAACATGATACACAAAAGAGCAATCTCGCGTACATAGTTGGACAATGTTGCATTTATGTGTAGCAAACCGGGACTTCATATTTTTGTCTGGGATTTCATATCTCCCTGAGGAAATACAGATACTACGATGTTAGGTACTTTTGCTTGGAAATAAATTTAAATACCAATGAAATTCTCATGTGTGTCTCTAGTGTATGTCTTGGACGAGATTAAACTTTGTTGTTTGTACAAACAGATGGTATCAAGCTTTGAACTAAGAAAATAATAACCTTTTATATAATAGTTACTCCTAACTAATATGTAGGCACTAAGTAGTAGTGACTGGATTGCGAAAACAGGAGAGCGGGGCTTGTGGCGAACTCTTGTGGGGCCTACGTCCAGCTGTGGACTGCAATATGCTTAATTGGTTTGAACAAGTAACAGAAAAAAAAAATTAGGCAACAGAGAAGCCATAGGCCGTGTTTTTATACAGTAGGACACAGGAAAAAATATGGAACCCAAGTGACCTAACTTCTGCGTGTCTAGATGACGTAGTACGTACTGAATCAATGAATCCGAACCATTTAGTTAAGTTTTGTAAGACTAAATTTCTTGTTTTCATATAAAATGTAATATGGACAAAATTGTGCCCTTTAAAACAATTTAAAGCTAGGTATTATTCCAACTAATTATATATCATTTATCGAAACTTTATATTACTCAAAATAAACAAAGTTTACTTACATAAATATTAGGTTTATTGTAACAAAAAAATCACAATTGCTTTACCTATACCCCATTCAACGCGATCTTCATACCTCGGCAACTTTTATCCCTTTGCTGCTAGTAAGTAAGCTTTATTGTAATGAAAAGCATGATTATATAATTTGTTATTGCAAGAACACACGACTATAGAAGTACTGAATCATTAGCACGGTATAAGATATGATGCGACCGGCGAAGTTCATGACGGTCGGTACATTAACTGTGAACACGTTCGCCGATATTTCAAGTTTACGCGAAGCTACCAACATTATCATAGTTCGCACTTGGCTGACGTACGCAACATCTGGAAATAATAGTTAATGTAAGCTTTCTACGATATTGAAAATGGGAATATTGAACATTTTTTTTCCCTCAAGGTATACATTTATATTCCATACCACACAAGACACGAAACAAATAATTATAGAGTGTTTGCAATGGCAAAATGGTAGAGGTGTGCTTTGTACCTTCACGTTATTATAAGGGTAACATAATTTGGAACGAATCTCATGATTAAAAACTTGTAGTACGTAATATAAAAGAAAACGTGAATATAATTACCTTGTCCTGATACTAATACATTAAGCAGTAATAATAGAGTCTTTTTTCGTTCCTTTATAAACATTTCACAGATGATTGCCAACAATATAGGACGACTGTTTATACATGAATAGATAAATAAATCGCTTAGGAATCTTTCTGAATACTGAAAAGGAAAGATATTTTTAATCCCCTAAGACTCCAGTAAAATTTTAAAGTGATAAAAATATCGAAAAAGAAAATGTTTTAAAGAAAAATAATGAACAAAAGAAAATTTATTTTTCGATTTACCTAACCTACCTTTATTGAAGGTGATAATGACCGACATATTATCAGCATTGTGCATAACAGCCATGAATTGTACATAATGAACACCTGAAAAGAGTTTCCAATAGAGAGAACTATTTTGTATGCAATTTTCTATGCTATTATCATACAAGGTTATTTCAAAATACCTGTTCTATTTACCAGGTACATCAAAATCTTTAGCAAATACTTGAATTATACCAAATCATTACCTGACCACAATAAATTTTATTGAAAAGGTCGATACAGTCTCCCAGTTTGTCATATATTTGCATGAGCTCGAACCAACAGAAACGTTTTTCATCTTTTATAACTCTGGATCCCATGCAAATACTCTGCAAGAAAAAATGATAAATCAAAACGAAATACTGTTTCTAAATTCGATTTCTGATAGTACTTACTTTTATAATGATATCACAAATAGAATCTTGAATTATTATCTTCTTTTGTTTTGACAATATATTCTTACTTCTCTTCACTAAAAGTATATTTAACAACAGATGTTTTACATAAATGTTCAGAACTAAGAAATATAAGATCGATCCTTGTAGCATTATTAGAAAGAATGTTATAAGTGCACCAATATTTCCCATGGAAAATTTCGTTAACCATAGTGCACCCAACACTTGGAAGATTGTAATTGTGATCATTAATATTGAGATAAGTCGTCTCCTAACAAATAGTGTTCTTGATGCACCAAAATCTTTATCGAACTCATGAAGTTTGTTGAAAAGTTCAACATAATATTCAGAGTTCAGAAGGCCGACGGAAAAAGTGGAATAAGCAGTTTCTGTTATATTTGTTATGCCATAAGTTTTTGTCAAGATGTTTAAGGGAACGTCGGACGTTGTGTAGCGCCAGCTAAGAGGCCGAACTACGGTCGACATTATAATATCAAAAACAATAACAAATACAGAGTACAGTTTGTTTAGATAATTCAGTGGAACAATATGGTTTTCTTCATATCTAACTAGCTGTGATCCAAATAAACTGGCGAATCTTATTAATGGTTTTGCAGCAACGACTATCGAATATTTAGATGGCTTTTCTTTTACTGCATTATTGGACAAGATTACGTTAAAATTATTTGTATGTGATACAGTGAAAATTTTATTACTTTTAGATCTTTTAAAATCTTTAAGGTAAAACATTGTCTTTACTTTATTAAATTCTCGCGTATACTAACGTATGCCTTTTTATCTTTCAATATTTTTTATTCATTGACCTTATCTACATATTTATCTTGATTAAAATTCCGTAGTTAATTTAAAAATTCATTTATATATTGGGTTAAATGAAGTGCCTTTATAGTTTTTAATTTAAATAGAGTGGTATTGCTTGTTTAATGCGAGATACAAGCAAATCTACTGATTGAAAAATAACACTAATAATATCCAAAGAATATGTTGCCTGAGTAATCATACTTCAATAGTGCTGATGATGACGTTGAATTAATTTGATGTATCCGTAATGATAACAAGTAAAGAAACAAAAAACAATAAAACTAATAGTTTATTCTCTAAAATACCAATAACAGTTTCATCATAACATAATATCTAAATAACAATACTTCATAAATAATATTAAGTACATTAATTATTATTAAAAATAATTAAAGGCAATAATGTCAGACATCAGCAACAATCTATAACTAATATCTACAAGTATAGCCATTTGCCTAGACGTAAGCAAACTCTAATAACTATTATTATATTCGTAAATAAAATAAAATTATCATAATTTATGAGCAACCTAGCGAATTATGCTGATATGTGATTATTTCCTTCGAATCTAATACAATACTATCACAATTTCAAGTAGAGTAAGTTTAAATTGATAGTGTTAGTTAAAGTTATCCTCCCTTTAGTAGTCCACTTCACATCCCTCAAGTTGATATGAGTTTTAATTTTAAAGATATCCTTCTGCAATAATAATAAAAGGTATTAGAATGGGAAATCATAATATTACGTTAGAGAACAGATTCAATTGTGTTTACAAACCTAAAAAGAGATACACGAGAACTATAACAAGTATGACGAGTAAGACTCCAACCGCAATGCTGCTTATTTGAACAGAGAATGAGCTGAAAACGGAACATCATTTATTTATTATAAGTACAATATGGCCGATGTATCTTGGCGAACCTGAAGTTAGCCGATTAGCTGCGCAATGGACTGCCTCGGTGGTCTAGTGGTTGCTAAGCGCGACTGCTGAGCACGAGGTCCTGGGTTCGAATCCCGGGTCGGGCAAAGTGTTA
The DNA here is from genome assembly GCA_946251915.1 of Abrostola triplasia. Lineage (NCBI taxonomy): Eukaryota > Metazoa > Arthropoda > Insecta > Lepidoptera > Noctuidae > Abrostola > Abrostola triplasia. Next base: position 7,567,998 of record OX276430.1, read on the forward strand.
CTGGGTTTTTCCATTAGGTAATTCTTAGTAGTAGCACGGAGTCTGGATTTGTACCCGGTTGATGGCAATAGGCTCGCCCCCATACACGTACATCGGGACCTAAAAAAACATCACTGGCGAAATGTGTGTGTACTGTATGTGCATCTCAGCCTACCCCTTCGGGGAATACAGGCGTGATGTTATGTTATGGATCTTTTAGGAACAAAATTTTTACTGCGCAGCTAATCGGCTAACTTCAGGTTCACCAAGATATGTCGGCCGTATTGTAGACGGCCAGTTACATGTGCACAAAAAGTGCGTCAATTGGGTAGAGATTGTGTCAAAATCTTTATTCATTTCACACTCTTGGTTTGTAGTTTATGCTTAATAGTATTGGAAAATGTACAATGTCAATTTTATATTTGTACCCTTTTAAATTAATCATTTAAATAAGCATGAATCAAAAAGGAATTTTCACCCTTTCCTGGTGTGCAGCAGTCATCCAAAAATAAGTTTTGTATCCCTCTTTGTACCTATAAAGTGTTCTATATCACATTTTCAGACACTTACCACATTTTCAAAGCATTAGGTATATTCTCATATATAAATAGACTCTCTCCACGATAGGACTGGGCTTCGAAGTGCTTGTATAGCGATATCTAAATAAAGACACAAAGTATAATTCAACTTAGTAATGAGATGAAATGACTATTTTAGGCAGATGAAGTGGAATAACATATAATGAGTGACTAATTGGTGTTTCATTTAGATTCTAAAGTAGTCTTCAATGATCGAGATAGCTAAATGCTAAGTTATCTATATTCTATTATACATCAATGTACAAGTAGAAGAAAAAAATAAAAAATTTGGGTTCAATGTACCCTAATTGGTTACCGCAATAATAATTAATCGGTTATGCGAAAGACGCCATACTCTTTAAAGCTTTAAAAAGGTTCTGGAGGGTTGAATGATAACGCTGCAAGTGGGCATGTTAAAAATAAAATTTTTGAAAGAGAACTTTCTGATCGTGAATTAAAAGACAGCCCCTAGAAACGACCGCACTTCTTCGCTTTCTAATACTAAAGTTGAGAAGAAGAAGCTGCAAAATTACTACACTTAGTTTCCATGAAAGATGTAAATGGATTAGGAAAGCAAATGACCTATCTTATCAGTTTAAACAGTTACCTATAATATAAACAATAATATTACCTACTTGTTTACTAGAGAGGAATATAACGCACTTAACTCTACAATTGCTCTCTTATATCAACAATAAAGCTCTAAACTGTTACTGACTACTTACATACACAAACACGTTTGACTTTTTCATAGTGACTTTGACAAGTATCGTAGAAGATAAATATGGAATAGACATTGATAGTTCTATGCATTCTATAGTTTGTTACCTATAAGTTCGTGTTTTGTGCATGATCGTCTATTGCAGTATTGAAGATGTCCTTGCATTGATTCTTCTTTTTTGTTAAGGTGCCTTAGCAGCAGGTCGTAGCCTGCAATTCAAGCTCATAGTAACCCCGCAGTCATTGCATTATCAAAGGCTTACTATGGCTTCGTTGTCATACACAACATAAATACCTGTTAGGCGTAAATCTTGGGTCTGCTTTCTTGACTAGGCAAAGTCGTATCAGCTTTATCAGGTCTTAGAAGCGATTTGGAATTTGGACACTTATTACTGTAACTATTAAAAAGAAAGCTGTTCAACGGTAAATTCTCCCGTTGCAGACGAAAATAGTTTGCTAAAACCCCAACAGATAAAGAAGTTGTGATGACATAATGCTGATGACGATAACTTAACAAAACATAGGAAATAGACCACGAATAGAGCATAACTTTTTGTCAAATATTATTAGTGTGAAATATGGTATCAATTCTGGTATCGCGCCAACCGACTGACCTAATTATTACCGTCGATGATACGATAGCTTAGATAACGAAGGCAGCAGAATTACAAGGCTATGATACTTCGACAAAAGTCTGTAACAAACAAGATGATATACTTGAAACTGAAGGCCAATTGTTTGAAGGGACCCAAAGTAGCCTATGACACTTTGGGCCTTAAACTATCATTGTTTGTGTCTTAATGGAGGATGGGCATAAAATATGGAGTCTGGCCTAAAAACCAATAACAACATGCGATATGTTATTAGAAACGATTTTTAGTGTACTTTAATTTTTATTATGGAGGAAAGTACCAATTCGCCGAGCGAAAAAGTTATGGTACAATATATTTATGTTGTTTGTTTCCCAGGCCTAACGCCCATCCTCCTTAATACACTTAAGATGTAGTCTTGCCTGTTTCACAATAGTGTAAAATGAAACCACGGATTTTTATTTACTACAACACTGGAATTTCTCTTTAGACTTTTTTTCTTCAAATCTTTCTTTTTTAGCATATATGTATAATGACGTCGATTTTCTTTATCATTCGCGTAGTAACGTTACAACTAAGTTTCTCTCCATTTTAATTTAAAGGGACGTTGACCACTGAATTCCGTCACCTAACTGTTAAGATAAAATAAACAAAGGATGTATTTATATTACATTATATTCGTTAAAACCTAAATGTATTACATTGTATGGTACAATACTATCTTACAACTGAGTATCATTTCTTGGTAGAAAAATATGACAGTGTTATTCTGTAGCATTTTCTTTTGAAAGAAATTGTTCACTATCGCATCTAATCTTGACATTGATGAAGGACTTCCATAAATCTTTAAGATCATGTCTTTGTAGTCTGATAAGTTAGACTTATAATCTAAATATAATTCCTGCAAATATAATTGTATTAATTAGTATTCAATTGTGACTACGTTGATTATTAATAGTGTGCCTTATGTTGCTCACATAGAATAGGTTATAGCTTGAATGGAGATTGAAACAATAGTATCTAATGGTACTAAAGTAAGTAGATAATATTTTTATGGCGATATCCTATAGTGCATAGTACATAGCCATAAAATCCTATCCCATCGTAGGTATTGTGTTTATAACGGTTTTGACGCGTTGAAACTTAGTTGAGATGCTGAGTTGGTCCGGGGATCGAATTCCGGGTCGGGCAAAGTGCTTTTGGGTTTTTCCACTACGTGATTATCAGTAGCAGCACGAAGTCTGAGTTATGCCCGGTTAATGGCAGTAGGCTCGCCCCCTATTATATTGGGACCTATAACCTAACTGGCGAAACGTGGGTGTACTAAATGTGGACCTTTGTCTACCCCTTCGGGGAATACAGGCGTGATGTTATGTATGCAACTGATTATATACCTCCAATAAATATAAGTCTGAATATACTTACAGCTGAATAGCCATCCGACTATCCATAATACACATAATAATATAAGGAGGATACAAAGCACACCCAACGCCAAGCTGATTAACTGACAGATGAGATTGCATATGCAGCTGAAAGAGAATACGTAATAGGTGATACTGTGTTTCATAATAGAACGACGCGTAAATAAGTTACCCTCTAATAAAATTAAAGAGCCGATATAAAAAAAATTGAACCTGGATATGAATGGCTCAAGTTCGCGGTTAATGGCATTGTTTGTGGCGTATTAAGGCTGTCTGTCGTACTGAGTAGTATCTGGCCTAAAATTGACCACCCACTTTCCCCTCGTTGGTGTCGTAAGAGGCGACTAAGGGATAATCCAGAAGATAGGCAGCAGCGTTTGCTGTAATTTCACCACAAAGACTGCGATCCCCGAGCCGCTGGCCAAGTGTGGGGATGGCCTTCGTTCAACACGGACGTCTTCCGAATGTGAGTAACCAAATGCGGTAATATTATCTGTAGGAGAATAGCCTCTTGTCATGAAAATGACTTAGAATGTGAAGCTAATAACGGACATCAAGGGATGTTTCGAAGCGTCATCCTATTTGTAGCTAAAACGTAACGCAAAGAATGATTACCAGCTCATAAAACTTCAAAATAGAATCGTCCGTGACCAGTTGGCTATTGTTTACATATTATTTATTTACAGTATCGTAAACTTGTTCTAGTTGTATTTTATATTTCCAAGAATAACCGTTATTATTGTTAGTTGGTATAGCGCTTGGAGCTAGAGTTTTAATCTCAAAAATACGTAGAGGACTGTAATTGTTCTGAACGCTTTGAAAAGTTTAGCTGGGTTTTAAAAATTCTGCTGAGTGTTTCTACTTTTTAATTTATATGAATAAGGTATTTCTTATAGGCTGGCGAGAAAATAGGATAATTGTTGGAAATACTTACTGATGGATCGAAAACATAAGATGGAATTGAGGAACTGGCTATCAATATAAGTTGTAAAGTTAAATCAAATGCGATCCTGGTTTCTTCGGAAAAGACCGATCGACAATCAAGTTTTAAGATCGACAATTATAAAAGCACTACCATTAAGTGAGACCGACACGGCATTTTAAGGATAAAACCGTATCTACCACCCAATTCAATGAGGGTCTTCCCTTGTTAACCATGGCTAATGAACTCTACGATCAGTTAAGAAAAATCTGCGAAAAAGGTTATTACATCTTATGATAAGCATTAATTATATTTTCGGGTTTGGTTTGACTTACCACATTTTTATTATTGTTTTCGGATGTGAATCTTAATTAATATATTGTCCACAATATGCTTAATTCTTAGCGTGTTAGACCTGAAGAAAAAGATATTACGTATGTTATGATAATTCAAACTTAGCTTTTAGATTTTAAATCGTTGTTCGCTAAATCAGACTTATCTGCTCAGAAGGTGGCTCTTCTGATTGATGGATGGATAGACACAACACTTAACTTTAGTAATAGATAATGTGTATTTAAGAAATAGGCATTTTACAAATCCTATAGCGTAATATCACAGAGCTAAAGAAAGAAAGAAAGAGATATTTTAGTTGTGAGAATATAGTGCAAGGTTTGACATTAAAAGTTAGAAGATTTATTGGTAAGTTATAAGAGGTATACATATTAAGTCTTGCCGACAGTTGGAGGAAGAAGGAATCTTTGTAGGCAAGTCTATTTGTAATCGCACTTTGCCAACCACTGATAATAAATACTTACTAATTTTACTTACTGCTGACTTTGCAATCCTGTTTGTGGTCAAGACCACGTCGTTTTCTGCGTTTACTTATGATACCAGGTATGTAATATTCTTGTTAGTTACTGCATTTATTGAAATCTTCTAACATATAAACGTAAAATATTTGTTGATATTAAATACATTTTTAATGCGTATGACACACAGTACCCACGTCAAGAGGACAAGTTTTTGACAGTAATGCCAAAGCGTATTTTTTTTAGGTGAAAGTAATAGACTAATGAATCTCGGTGCGTACTTTTTATTATGTCAGTTTTGACGTATAAAAGTATATAAAAAGGTTGTTATACACGTGACGATAGCTATTATTATCTGCTATTGGTATACAGAATTGGGGCTACCACAAAGCTACTATTAAAATTTACTGCCACTATCTCAAAGTAAACTTCCAAGACCGTTTTATAAGATAGAACCAGTGAGCAGCTATAGCACCGTGCAAGACTTGAAAGAAAACTCAAAAAAACAAAGAAGATTAATAATTTTTTATTAGAAAAAATATAAAACTACATACATTAAAACTAATGAGATGGATGAGTTGGCTTTTCTCAGCGACAGTTCTGCGCATGACTTTTCAAATCGAGTTGAAAATTCAATTTTTTTTTTTAATAATTTTGTAAACAGAACTTTAATTTCTTTACTTCAGAGAAGAGCCAGTTGCAGTGCTTGCAGTACATAGTCACTGGTAAAAGGGACCTAAAGGCTAATAGAAGTATAGTGCTGTGATGCTACACGCGATGCTTCCTTACGATTAGAATTCTTTGTCCATGATATTAGTGAAAATATCAGTCTTGCCTACGGGTCACGTCTTATATCGTGACGTGTATAACCGCCTTTACATCGATACGTACATCTTATACCAATCCAATTTTAGAAATAAGTAAATAATTTTTCAAATATTCTTCTTTACAGTAAAGTACATCAGTCAGAAATACTCAATAATTTTATTGGATTAGTATAAATAATACCTACAGAATAAGTTTACACATTAGTAAATAGATAAATAACTTATACCTATACCAGTGTCGAAGTTATACAATTTACAAATATACACCTTAAAGCTAGATAATTATGATTTAAATGTACAAGTAAGTCTTGAAAAAGAGGAATGAAAAATATTTTAAATTTGTATATACAGTAATCGTGACTTCGTACCATAAAAAATTGCTTATTATTATAGATTTTATTTCGGTATTTTCAGAAAATATTTATGCGCGACCATATTGGTCGTTATTGATTTGGTCGGCATTGCACGAAGGAAGACTGAGAGGAACATTAATAGATAGGAACTACATCTAGACTATATTAATTTCTTGCGGAAGTCATAGTCCTGCACATTCAGCATTTTTGGCGTATCATCGCCGGCTGTGGAACAAAACATAATAATCAATTTAAAAAAATTAAGCCTAGCATGGCAACATGCATATAAAATACAGAAAGTCATAAAAACATAATAATTCTAGAAATTACATTAGGTTTACGGTAACATTGACGTAAATATCATCAAGCCCCCTTAGATAAATGGCCAATCACTTCGCGAATAGAAATCAAATATTATGAAAAACAATATATGGGTTTGACTTTAGTCGACAGGGGCAGCATATAAAACTAAATAGCTCCCTGTCTCGCCTTGTAGTGAAAATGTAATGGCGATCCTTTTTTTTAATTACTTTGTCTTGCTTAAATACCTATGAAAAACAGCCTCAAAGTCAGGACTATCTCTTAAAAAATAATAAATTATTTCTGAATTGGTATGTAATTTGAGGTAAACTCACATTGGAATATGACTCCGACTCCCCATAGAATAAGCAGAATAACTGCTACTATGAACAAAATTGAGATTGCCAAACTGATGAGCTTGCAAAGTAGATTACACACACAGCAACTGAAAACAAAACACATTATATCTATCATTAAACATCATTGAGAAGTTTTTTTTTAATAAGTAGGTATTCACTGATGACAAGAAATAGGGAGCATCTGCTATTGAGAGTATTGGTCCAAAGATCTCATTGTTAGCAGTTTTGGAACCACAAGTTCGGTTTCGTGCTAACCATGGAGGACTTGCAATAGTAAGTGCTCTGTCCCCGTATACCGTTGGAATGGCAAACGGACATGACCAGAAAAATTAGGCGTTATATCTAGCTTCTATAACTCAAAGCAGAAATGCAAGACAACTCTGGCATCAATGAAGTTAGGATATACACAGACGGCTCCAAAACCATACAGGGAACTGGAGCGGGGGTCTTCTCGAACGACTTAAATATAAAAATCTCAACCACCCTAGGTAAACTTAACACCATATTTCAAGCCGAATGCATAGGCATAACCAGAGCAGCACAGGCGGTTGCAGCCAGAGGCGTCAAGGGACACAAGATTAAGATTGTGTCGGACAGCGCATCCGTCCTCCAAGCTCTACAAAACAACACCATAACCTCTGTCCTAATACTGGAGTGTCATAACACACTCCAGTCTATTGCAGAAACAAACAACGTTACCCTGCAATGGATCAAAGGACACAGCAACTCACTAGGTAATGACGCAGCCGATGAGCTGGCCAAAAGAGGGTCAGGGACAACAGTATATGGACCGGAACCAATGCTGCCAATCCCCCTGGCACAAGTGAAAACATGGCTGCGTTGCAAAACAGAGCAAAACCACCAAGAAGAATGGAGAAACTGTGCAGGTTGCAGGCAGACAAAGAATGCGATTCCGGTGGCTTCGAAAAAGTTTGCCCGCAATCTCACCAGATTAAACAGGGACAGAGTCCGTAAAGTACTGGGTACAATTACAGGACACTGCCCCCTAAACAAACACCTGTTCACAATAGGTGTGACGGACAGCCCTCTATGCAGAGGCTGCATGGAGGCAGAAGAAACGCCACATCACGTGCTCCTGGAGTGCGGCAGTGTGGCCGATCAACGGGCCCGAATCCTCCAATGCCCAGCATCACTACCGGAGGCTTGTAGCAACCTGAAAAGGCTGCTCGCCTTCTGGGATGATCTGGGATGGCTGGAATAAAAGGAAAACCCTTCACGCACAATGGCCCACTAAAGAGGCTAAGTGCGGAAAATGCCCAGCAATACCATACCATACCATAGCTTCTATAGTACCTAATTCTTACCAAATTTATAGTAAAATAAAAAGTTAAAACGTTATATAAATTCTAAAATGGGTTCGCCTGACGATCTTTACCATGAACTCTCAAAGCAGGATAGTTTATGATGTGGAAGAGAGATGCTGCTACGTGCAGTGTAATGCGGCGTCTCGCTTCCACAACGTAAACTTTATTGCTTTAAGAGTTCATGGTAAGGAGGCAGTTCTTTACCCTGTGCGTTAACTATAAAGTGCTTATGTAACCGATCGCCGTATCCACTCGTGCGCACCGGACTGGTAAGGCAGGACAGAAAGCATAATTATTATTGACATTGTTTTAGCTGGACCGTATGCTTTGTTTCCTAAAGATATAAATTAGCTCAGGTCATAAAAAGATTTCTTTGCTTTAAAGAAACATCTGTGCATTTAGGTGCGTAATAAATAATTGCGCGTTTTCATTGTTTTTGCGCTAGTTTGTTTTTTGTGACATTGGTATCGCTACTAACAGCCTTGATGTAATACTATTTGTATAGATAAAGATTCAATTCCAAGAATTTAATCCGGATATTTGATAAACGGCTCGAAAGTGACGTTGGTGGAAAGGAGACAAATTCGTATGCTTCGATTTCTTAATCACTAGGTTATATCATTAAAGACGTTAGACAACGAATAAATGATAAATAGGTAGGCTACAATTTCTACGAAACTGAGACTTTCTTTGAGTTGGTTTCCACGTGTAAGTCTGATGTGAAGCCATTTATGCGTAGAACCGACATAAATTCTCTTGACTGACTTTTACAACTTGCGTCAGAGTTATTTATTTCATGAATTATTTCGTTTTGATTCTTATTATTAGGGGCATAAAGGTCATGTTTGCTACACGTGCTTTAACATAAAACAGGTGTTATATTTCTTTAAAAATAAGTCAACCATAATATATTAAGTATATAACTATATATCTTTGTTCATTTATAACCCAATGAAACATTATTATTACAACTTTGAACTAAAATTTAAACAGAATGCTGAAGTCTGCCAAGGGTTTTTTTATACTAGAATACCGAACTAGTTTTACAGTGCTCAATTACTCTAGGTATAATTTTTTTTTCATCTAGCATCATCAACTGCCAGAAGACGTCTACTGCTGAACAAAGGCCTTCCGTTAAGATATTAGGGGGGGTTGTCACTATACCCATGCTTGGCAAGCGGCTTGGGGATTGCAGTATTGATGATGAAGTTACTGAAGACGTTGCCGCCTATCTTTTGGATTTTCCCTTAGTGCGGCTCTTACGATACTCACGGGAGAAAAGGCGGTGGTCAATTTTAGGGTGGATACTACATGGTAACTCTATCGAAATGCTATATTATGTAATGTTACAAACAACCCAAATAATGGGTAGAATTTAATTCTGCTGGCAATAAAATCTGAGTCCTATGTAAGGCTTCATAGTGTTGTGTGAAGCCAGTTTAATAGGATAATTGTAGTAGCTCTCTATAGAGTACTTTAAATGCCCAGCGTGATTGAGTCACTAATACTCCGGTACAAATAACCAAACATTTTAGTACAAATTACAAACTAGTTTACGGTTTCTACTTTGCTCGTGTATCATTAACATTTTAATGACATCGTAACTAGAGTACAATCGTATATTAATCCGTCAAACGTGCCAATTGACCTAACTCGATCTCCTCGGTGCACTTGAGTTAGATTTGACATGACTAGGCTAGTGGACTCATACAGTGAATGCTGTAGGTCATCGTCAGCTGGAAGACGTCCTTTATCGAAATAAGAAGTTTCCATGTATTTGTGTAGGACCAGGCACGTTTTGAACGATGCCTTTACACCACAAATACTGCGATCCCCAAGCCGCTTGCCAAACATGGGGAGTATGGCAATTTATGACCCTTTATCTAAAGGATGATAATGATGATGAATCAATTTTGGTCAATTAAATGGCACAAGTAAAATCAACACTTACAAACTATGAAACATTGCACGCACTGCCCACGCGTCGTGCCGCGGGCCATAAAGCAGTAAATTACGTTAGCGAGAGAGTTCGCTAAATTCAAGAAAATTTCAGAATTTTGCAACGAAAATCAGGCGTTTTTTCCGAACTTCTAAATTTTCTTTTTGGCAACCCTAACCGCAATAGGCTGATGATGTGTGTCAAATCAATTGTTTATTGTTATAAGGACGTTGACGTATGTTGGTCAATGAATCATCAAAAATCATTGTCATTAATTGTTTTCTTTCCTTTTTTATTATTTATGATATTTATTCATATATTATTTGATTTACTAACTATTGGACCTATGTCAATTCAAATAAATAAATTATTATTATTACTATGTTAAGTATGATCGATGGATAGATAAACCTATAAGGTAAAACAAACAACTGGCCAGTTTTATCGCTATCAACGATTTTAGCAGATAACCCTTTGGATGGATAAGACTAAATAGCACTATGTGTAAATTGCGTGTATTACTGGGAACGTAAATACAAGAGATGACGGGGATATGGGAGAAAATACATGGATATATGAGATAGAGCAAGAATTTATTCAGTTTTTACATTATGAGTATCAACTTTGCCTTAATTACAGATGATTTAAGCAACGTCATTTAGGGGATTGGCACTTTTATTGGTGGCTTTATAACCTAATTCTGAAACGTCTACACTACAGGTGTGTGTGGCGGCGGGTGGGTTAGTGTCGATATTCTGCTATTTGGTAATTTTTGTGCTAGATTCTTGAGTCAGGCTTTGTCGCGAATCTTTTCCCCTCTCTAACATGCCTTCTCTATCAACACTCTTGTCTACCGCTGACTTCTTCTACTCCACCTAAATGTAAGTACAACTGATATTTTTTGGGTGACAATTTACGAAAAGGCTTATGATAATTGAATTAAGTACTTAAGAAGGTATTTAGGTACACTTACCATGATTAAAGAACTTTGATTAAACCTATCAACATTTCAATGTAATCGTGGTAATAAGCAATAACAATGAAGCAGCAGTAATCAGAGAGTTGATACGTCTTTCTAAATACTAGTAATTACTGCAGCTTTACTTGTATGTTATGTAGTTCTGAAGAAAAAGAAGTACGTAGTTCAAAAGTCTTTACGAGAGAAAATAGAACATTTCGTCGTACGGCGCGCCCTGGACCGTTACCCCATTATCAACTCACAAATATGTCTCGAAGGCAGAAGCTAATTTAACAACACAAATGACTACATAACAGATAAAGTTGAAATCGGATATAATTCATTTTTACAATGTTAGCGGTAAAACAAAACATCAGGTCCCTGAAGCAGTAGGTAGGTTTCGCAAGATATAAAATGAAGTATTATAGGTCGCATGTGATCATTGAAAGGCCTATTGTCATGAAATGGCCACAAATCCAGAATTCCTGCCGCTGCTGAGAATTTAACAGCAGCTACTAGGGTACTCCCTGTAGTACCTATCAAAATACAAGTCAATATCCGTATCGCAGAAAGACCAAGTCATGCAGAGATACCTAAGATTATTTTTTAGTGCGATTTTTATTTATATTACGGTCAGTGGTGCCTTACTCGTATGCCCCATGTTATCGCACATACTTAAGTATTATTATAGGATTTAAAATAATCGCATTGGTACTTAGTTTGCTAGCGTCAAACGCGCAACCTTGGGATAATGGATAAAGTTCCTACATACCACGGAGAGTACTCTACTACGTTCATAAACACGTCATATCACATCCGTGTTCCCCGAAAGGGACTGACAAAGATTCGTTGTTACATATCTGAAGGTCACCAGACCAAAGATTGGACAGTCAATTAGGCAATTAGTAATTGGTACTGTAAAAATATTTGTCTAAAAGATGTAGTTATCTATATTAAATGTTATCACATCATCTTTTGTTTTTTTCTATTCTCATTTGTTTGTTTTTACGCAGGGGTAATCGCCCGAACTATCCATCAGATTTATAAAATTCACCAACATTTTGAATGGACCTTCAGGGCGGAAATAGGCTACTTACTGGAGAAGAAAAAGCATTTAAAATATTTTGAGGCATTTTCGGGATTATGGAACTCATAATTTAATCCTTGGATTGAAAGTATTTTTTTAAGAATTAATCATCATATTTTTGCTCTAAATATATTTTCTGCATTGAGCAAGTGTCTTTTCCTCTAGATGGCCAGTTAATAACATTGAAAAGTATAGTGTCGTGTTTATTATGGAATACTGGCCATGAAGTGGAGGTCGTTGTAAGAGTGAATAATAAATTAAGTACTTGCAGTAAGAGAAGCTAAACAAGAATATACCTACATCTTTTGTTTTTTTTTGTTAATAATTATTATAGGTTGACCAGTCTAATGAAAGTGTCTGACGTTATTTCAGTAAAATTTCCGATTACCAATATAAATATTTGAATAATATTTAAAAACCCGTTTTGAATTTTACTAGGCAGAAAATAATATAGTGTATCATAAAAAAAGCATTGAGAATCACGCAACCCAAAAAATATTGCTTCAAGGAGATTCATTATCATCATCAGCCAGAAGATGTCCTTGTTGTGAAGACTGTTGAACAAAGGCCTCCCCTTAAAACGCCACAATGAACAACAACTTGCCATGAAGAGTAATCCAAATATATATTTATAAATCGAATTGATTGGAATCTACACTACATAATGAGAATATAGTAGGAAGTATTTATACCTTCTTAGGCTATCACTAATATGCTTGAGTAAGCAATGATAAAACTAGGTAATTAAGGGTGCAGTTAGGCGTATTTCCTTGTGGATTATGAATCATAACTGCTCATGGTTATTTCCACTAATGCTCCACGGATGTACCTAGTGTACCTATCTTATCCGAATTTGGTAAAATAAATTAGATAAGTGTTAGGATAGTAATAGTCATTAACGAAAAATAGTTACGTCATTCTTGGAACTGATAGCCGAGTAGTACGACCGTTGGACTGCTGAGTCAAAGATCGCAAATCCAAACCCCGTCAAGTATCAATGTCTTTTCGAATTCAAAATATTATACATTAGTTATCAGTTGCTTGAAACGGTGAAGAAAAACATCGTGAGGAAACCAGCACACTTGAGAGATTTTTCAACGGTGTAAAATCTTGTTAGAGGCCTACAGGTCGCTCTGTCACCAGGTTGTTCATCAACCATACGATAAGAAGAAGAAGCGTCACACCGATCCATACTACATACTGCTAATTATGATCATTATGTGTGGATGCAGGGTTATAGATGTAGCTTTTGTTGTAGTTACTGACATAATGTCGAATCTTTTTCTTAGGTTGTCCAAAATAAATTATATGCCATCGATCTAAAAGGGTAGATGAGTTCTGAATGAATTAATTTGAAGCAGTTAATACAGAACACAGTTTAGGATATCGAAATTCGGAACTTAGAACTCGAACTCGGAACTCGGACTCCGACTTTGGATCTTTATCATGAGTATTAAATAACAGCCCTAGATTAGCGTCGTCGTAATCGCTCATGACCTAACTTCAAACTGTTATTCTGACTCTTGTGTTTTTCTGAGGTTTACAAGTCTCATCAAGTCCTCTGTGTTTGAGGTAGAAATATAAATGATATATTATTAAGGACAGCGACCTATTGCTATAGGTACATGTTTATCACAATTCCAGAAACCACACTGCTATCTAAAAGTTATAAATAGAAAAGTTGAATTACACTGTTATGGTCAGGTTGGTATATTCTCTATGGGCTGATATGATAGTACTCATATTGTTTTATATAATACCAGTGAGATTAATTTGTTAACAGATTTAATGATAAGATTGTTAAGCTTCGTGTTGACGTTCATAGTCACAGCCAATGATGAATCACTTTTCTCTTTCACTGTATGTGAAGAAGTTAATCCGTACGACCGAAATTCGCGTGGCAAAATTAAAATTGCATGTTCGAGGTAAAACAAAACTCGTTTTAAAAATAAATGCAATAATTTTATTTTAATGACGCTGTTTGTGAGTGTACGTGCGCTCGGTTGCATTATAAAGTTGATTGGCCAATACGTCTGCTTTACGTCATGATTGTACCAACCGATGTAAAATAAACTGCGGCCAGTGCCGTGGAACACTAGTTCTTGCTTAGACGAATAATAATAGAACGAATGACGGTAACTCTTTATAATTTTACGAAAAAATTGGGTATAATTTAATACGCACTTATAAAGAAAAAATAAGTGTTGACCTAATAGGTGTCAGTGTTTTGTGTCAAAACTGTGTTAACTTAAAAACAAGTATGTGTTCACATAAATGGAAAACAATGCAAATAATAACGCTAATGCACTTCCATGCAATCATTGCCACACAACATAAACATTAAAGATTTTAATACTTTTCTTACAACTACGTTCACTTAACAACATAATTGAAACAAATATTTGTGTCGCGTGTGATATTATTCAGACTGCATAAATGCATATTCACTGTGTTATAAAAGTCATCTTAATAGCACTATTTTCATAAACAATAAAACACTGTGTTGCTTAGTAGGAAAACGAAAATAAAAGAATGTGTACTCACCACATATTGTTTTTTATCTCGATGTATGTAATCAATGATTGCAAGACAGCACGTTGTTCACGACTGAGGCGTACCGATCGTTGCTACTATTTAAACTACAACAATAGGTACTTATCAACGCTTATCGAAATTTATCTCTATCGATCGCTGTTTTTTCGGTTTTAGGTAATGTCAACAACACAGAATGTGAGGTTAGGACAATTTAGCTACAAAAGTAAATAAAGGCGTGTTTCAAGTTACAACATACACTGGTACTATGCAGCGGTCGAGTCAGTAATGGGATCCACGTAACTTTTTTGGCTTCGTTCAAAGTTTATGTGTTTAATTGTGAATGTAACCAGCTAATACTGACGTCGAGACAAGACTGGTGTGAAGTAAATTCTGAAACAGAGCAGTTGTTCAAATATTGATTGACTTAATACGTATGCAAGGTGTGTTTACAAGATTTGTTGCTTTGTTAGTTTATGAACTCACTCCCACTCTATTGAATATGAGTTATTTCGTGCTGTTCTTATTCTATCGTTTAATTCTACATTTTTATACTGGGTCTGCTTCTTTGATAAGTTTGCTTTTAATGATCAACACGTGTTTTGTTTGTTTGTGTAATTAAGCAGGATATTCTACTTACACTGAGTCTCTTTCTTTGATAGTTTGATTTTATGATATCAACACGATTTTTTTTTTGTGGAAATACCCAATTAAGCAGTACATTTTGTAATCTATATGATTCACTTGTAACTTCCTTACCTACATATGTTTTTTTTAATTACCTATATAATAAAATGACTTAATAGGTATATCTGATAATTTGTGTTGTCATGAGATAACAGAATTAGTAATAATACGAGTAGTTGTGATTAAACGAAAAACAAAAAAATGAGATTTTTGCAAGCCTAGGTTGGAAGTTTAGTTTTGGTTTGTATTAGGAATTTTAGAACTAAAATAGTTTCATTCACATTTTATATTCAAATCACAGTTGTAATGTATGTTTTAAAAATACTAAGCTAGTTTTAATAATAATATTATATTAATTACCGTACATAATTTATGAAGGAGATTTTTTGTTACTGTCTTGAAAGAGTCTAGATTTTTTTTTTCTTTATTCCTTTTTCAAAGCTGCACAGCCTTATAATATAAATAATATTTTTCGTTTAAAACGCAATTGTTTGGCGAGACGTGTCCGGCACACACTATGTATTCAAGTAATATAGTTCACACATGGTCTTTCTTGACTTTTACAGTCGTGACGTTGACACTACGCGATGTCAATCGCCTCAAGACTGACTCATAAAATCTGTGCTCACGTGATTGAACTGAATGAACGATGCTCGAAGTAATTCAATGAACGATGTACTTTGACGTTACAAAGCGAGGGTATTAGTCACAGATTTAGTACACCAAGTGGTTCCGTATTAGTACACAATGCGTTTATAATAGGCATTTAGTTTAAATGTTTTTCTGTTGTGCCTTTTAGCGTCGTGAATATAACTACTGTCAAAATAAATGATGGAGTACTTATTTATAAGTACCTTATGTTTTATTTAAGTATGATGATGTCCAAGCAAAATGTTTACTAAATATTATACACGCCTGTATTCCCCGAAGGGATAGGCAAAATTTGCACAACTGCACATACACACACGGGGGCGAGCCTATAGCCATTAACCGGGCACAAGAATTACCTAATGGATAAATTCAGTAACATTTTACCCGACCCGGGATTTGAACCCAGGACCTCATGCTCAGAAGTCGCGCTCAGCAACCACTAGACCGATGAGTCAATATTTTAATTTGAAAAAAATCCTGCCTATGGGTGCAGTAATTAGGCCTACTAGAACTGACATTCTAGAATACTGATTTATTTTCGGCCGCTTATCACAATACTTTCGTGACTATTTCATCAAAATTGATCCAATAACTACACCAAGAGAGCACGGTATACCTACACTTGACATTGCGAGCGCCTAAAGCAAAATAATATAACATTTTTGCCCCAGCAAAGCACTATTGTAAAAGAGATAGAGAATAAACGTTTTAAAATGAAAGTTCTATAAAAGTCAGCTTACTCGGCTGCTGGCTGACGTGAATGAAAAATGCGATGCGAAATAATCTAAATAACTTTTCACGCAACAACGGCGATGGTAAGAGAAAAAACTGTGCATAAAGATTATGGGTACGAGCGCCTAGTTGCTCGGTAGAAAACGCGGCAGCCGAGTGTATGGTCTCGATATGGGTTCCAGGTTCTATTAATTGGTTAGGTAAAGTATTTGAATTTTAACATCAGCCTGAAGATGTCCACTGGTGAACAAAGGCCTCCCCCTTAGGTAGGGGGGCGGGTTGCAATCAGCATATCTTTAGGTGACGCTCTTAACGAATGTCGATAAGTTGCACAGTGGCGAACGAGATTGAATATTTAAGGATAAAAATAATAAACTCTTCTAAAACTGCTTTTAAAGGAATTTAATATGAGTACAGTATAAGAGGTATCTGTTTATTAAATACTAGCTGTTGCCCGCGACTTCGTCCGCGTGAATTTTAGGTAAAAACACCAGTAGTCTATAATCAGATTTTGTAAGTAAGTGGAAAACACTACAAATTACTTAACGAATGGAATATACATAGTATTTTAATGATAAAGGTATATTTCAAATTAAGATGGGGCTATAAACTTTTTATATCGATTTTGTATGATCGGTAAATATTGAGTGACTAACAGGAAAGTTATTGACACGATTTGTTGGCTTATAAGGAATTTCAATTTTAAATGTATCTTTATTTTACTGTATCTATGTACTACATTGACAGCATGCATTTCTCTGAACTACGGTTGTAGTTTTGTCTTCAGCAGACAACATTTACAGAGAGTGTGGACTGGTAACTCAGAAGCGACCGTCATACAGTAATCCGTGTAAAAATCAGCTGGTTTCTAGGCCTTAATTAAGTCTACCTCTGCGTGTGCTAATGGTGATAGTTTGTATGCCAAAATGCGCCAAGCGCTTGTATTGAAATTTATTGTAGCCGAAATTTAAACGAACTGCTCATGTCCGTCACCCATAGGTTGGGCCTGTGGGCGACGAACTTGGGCAGTTCGATGCTCAAACAGAAAAGGCGGTTTTAAGGGACATAAGGCACGTAGGCCGTACCTACGTGGTGAGCGCGACCAATCGCGAAGAGGCGAGTCAGAATTTGTTTAAAGAGATGGTGTAGCATACGCGGATCGCGAGTCCCTCAACCTAAGGTTGTTAGGCGGATACCCTGAGGTTTTAGTTAGTATAAGAGACCGGCATAACCCTCCGTCCGCTCATGGTGGAGGAAGTCCATGAGGATTTCCCCAGCAACAAAAATACTTTGATAATTGTGTGGAACTTAGAATTTGACTGCCTTATTGGTCTAGTGTTCGTAAAATGCGACTGCTGAGCGGGAGTTCCGTGTGTTTGTTTACCAGATCGGAAAGAGTGATTGGTTTTTCCACTAATTCTCGGTGGCAGTACCGACTTTAAATTTGTGCCCGGTTAATGAAAATTTATGTCTATGATGATTATCTACAAAAGGATAACTTTGAGGTGGATCACAGACCTTTAACTTGACGATGGTTGCCTACAGTCCACTTTCTGCTAGAGAGTTAAAACATATAAACCAATAAAATTAAAAATATTATGTTGTTTGAATAAGCAAATATCTTGCCGAACGCGGGAATCACACTATTAAATCATATCTTTACCAACTTATCCAAGAACGTGAAATAATGAGCAGAATTCTATATACCCCGTCTAAATATTACTATTTATTGATATTTATGTATATCCAGTGTATAAAGTGAAATATATAAAGAAAGTTTTTACAGAGCATTTAAGTCAGAAAATATTTCTCTAAAATCACCGACGAACAGGGATGTGCCGATCCATCACATGATTGTTGTTCCTGCTTAGTTCTGTCTAAAACTTTCACTATGTGGTAGTACATTTTTACTATAATTATGACTACATTACAGCAAATTTCTCTTAAAACTATTGCGTAACTCTCCAAGAACAGACGTTTTATTGCTTCGAATTGATGTGTATCTAGAGTATGGCGAGCGCTTATATTTTGTCATCTAAGGGAGAGAGAGGTAGTAATTCCGGAAGACAATTTTGCCACCGTTATTTGTTTCCTAACCTCTGCAAGAATGCCAGTGGTAATAAATGTTTTCCCTGTTCCACCAGGAGCATCCAAGAAAAACATTTTACCCTGGCCGAGCCGAACCCTTTCAAGGACAATATTGTAAATCTGTGCTTGCTCTGAGGTAAATTTAGTGACGTAGTCATACACGATGGTGGTCATTGCGTCTTGGTCATAATTTGTTGCGGCGACATACTTCCTGTTTCCACGTTCTTGATTATTTAATGGTTGCGGAGCCGGTAAACCGTATTCCAACAGTGGATTGCCCCCGATGGCAATGACTACGTCTTGATGAGAACTGAGACAGTGGTTCAAAATGCGTTCATCAGTTTCTCCGATGTCTCCTTCAATAGTATGTCTTAAAGCCCATGAAATATCCTCAGAGAGATGACGCCAATATTTTTCCCGCAACAAAACCGGGTTTGCAATACCGCAGAATACCAACATGACGGCAAACAAATGTCATAGGCGACTTGGGCTATCACTAACGCTAGCCTCCAGGAGAGTGTTGTCCCAGTGTTGGTCACCGTCAAAGAAGATTTCGTGCTACGCAGGCTGCACGAAATGTCGGATACTCCATACCATCAACTGTCCTTAAGAATGCAAATGACGTTGGCCCCTATACGATGTGAAGCAATAGCCGCAAATAATAGCACTCGGCATTATTTGGATGCACAGTGTAAATCCTTCCCAATGCAGTGTCCATAAAGATTCCCGGAAACCCTTCGACAATACGACCACGTCGATGTCGATTAAATACACCTCTTTGCTTGTAGTATGTATAGTACGACGGCACCTCATCATACGTAAGTGACTTTGCAAAAAAATCAACTTCACAGAGACGTAAAAATGCCAAGAGTCGTCTGTTGGAATCGTAGATAATACCTGACGTCACCCTTAAGACGTAAATACTAAAAGGGAACTTGAAATTTGATGGATGCGAGCAGTGACACGGTGGCTCAGTTAGCAGAGCGGCGCCACGGTACGGCGACTGTCGCGGGTTTGAGTCCCGCTGGTGTCCATCATTTTTCAAGTTTCCCTTAATCAATTTAAAAATGCCAAGAGTGTTGTTTGGCGGGGATTTTCCAATCGCTCTAATACATTGGCGGGGTCGAAAAAAAATGCGCTGGTCATTCTCAAAATGGACGTCCATGAATTCATGTCCTCTGGATGCCGATCTTGTATAGAGAACGCCAGCATTCGCCATACTGCTTCTGAAGTACTAATGTAGCGACCACACTGGTACTTGGTCACTTCATCCCGATCAGTGCTTTGCAAAGCGAACGTTGCCTGGTCACTACCCTTGTTTACGTATTTGCAAATGTATTTAATTGACTCGACGCGGGAACACGATTCAACATTGATGTGTGTTTCAAACGTCCTAGAAAGCACAGGTGAGTATGGAACAACCTATCTGTTGTCAACGTGAAGCGACTGCTTTTGGCTTCAGAATTGTTTGGACATCACTTATTTGAAATGGTGAATTTACAAACTTACTAATGTAGAAAAAAAATAAAAATTTAGAACTATAATTTACTGGAAATTGTTGGTAATAATATTATGTTAAAATATAGATTATAATTGTCTTTTTATTGATATTTAAGTCAAAAAAACATGCAAAAAGAAATTAAAGCTAACGCAAAAAGAAAAACCTTCGGCAAGAATCGATCTCACTATGCATAACTCGTAGGGCGATCGTTAAACCGCCACGCTACGATGACACATAGCAATATGTGTAAAATAGACGTTTCTATACATGTCATGATTCACTGCTCAGTTCCTTGTGGATATAGCGTGATGATTTCTACTTCAGAAGTTCATCTGTAAGTAATCTGCATAATGCAACTATTGGTTTCGTCTTTTTATCATTCTACGGCAAACATTAGACAAAACAAAGACATAATGCAATATTGCTCAGCCCCCTTTGCAAATGCCGTGATGATATTAAGCATACCGACGCGCTGGCCCCTAAAGAATATATTTGCAAACTTTCAGCGGATTCTATTCAGTAGTTTTTACGTTAATCTAACACATACATACAGACAAACAGACAAACAGACAAAAATTCTAAAAATTATATTTTTGGCTTCAGAAGCGTTCAGACATCCCATTGCACTTATTTTTTTTCAAATATCTTCAATGTACAGTTTTGACTTCGTTACGATTTTATTATATGTATAGATTATGTGCACTGCTGTATACAAATCTTTTTCACAAAACTAGCGCCATAAACCAAGACGTATTTCTTATTCCAAACATTTTACAGACGAACTCTTAGTTTTGAAACAAAAGAAAACATTTTCAATTACTCTCGGTAGGTGGCATAAACATTAATTCTATTCTGGTCTCGTAGTCTCCTTGTAGTTAGCAGTATCTGTATGTAAGTCCGACGAGGCTTTGTAATAAAAAGTTTTGTGTATATTTTTTTTAACTTTTTCCATTAGAGCGGATTCCCTGGAGTGAGGCGGTGGCCGTTCGCGTGAGAATGAGCAATTTCCTCCCGACCGCCACGATTTCGATCTGACTTCCTGTCTGGGCAGCGATTTTAAAATTTATAGAATCGCTTTACATGAAATTGAAAATAAGAACAAAGGTGCCTCGTGTGTAAGAAGCGATATTTTTTATGAACGTCGATATTTCACGGTTTGAATATCCACAATTGATTTACGTTTCATGAGTTTGAATTAAACGAAATAAAATACCATATTTTCCGTTTGTTTTATATGGTCTGTAACACAATAAAATATACATTGAGAATATTTAAAGTATTATTGTTATTTAATTTACACATCAATCTAACTAAACGTATTATTTAAAACTTATTACATTTCATGCAAAGGAAATTATATACGACTATGAAAACGATAAGCAGATTACTACATGCTAATGAAATCCAGTGTGAAAGAAAAAGCATCGTATAAAGACGCCGATGATTTTCTTTAGAAACGCAATCAATACTTCAACGTAAGAAATAAAAGCAATTTTTAAAGCAACAGTCGCCTTAGTCGGTCGCCTTCTAAAGTCTATAAATCAGGGTGATTGCAGATCGGGGCCGTAAGTCTCTATTGCCTGAACAATGCGCCGAGGAATAACGAACTCAATTGTGTTAAGTCAGTTGCACCTGAGCGAGCCAAGCTTTTTCGTAACGATGCCCCTTTAGTTTTATTGAATGACGAACGCCGGATGTGCCTGTCGAGGACCGATGTTGTATTGATTGTACATTTTCTTTTATGCTTTTTGAGTTTATGGCATCCAATTTTGGTAGTTGGTTAGTTAATAAGTTCGGCGAACAAATAATAGTGGCAGGTTATAAGTGTCTCACTACAGGACCAAACCGTTCTAGGATTTAGGTAGTTATGGTAGTTTTTATTAGGTTTATACGACTCAAGCTAATTGTAAATACTCTTTTTATACAGAGACCAAGACTTTACTGCTACTTTTTTATACAAAGCAGATGGGATAATCCTTATGGATATCGATAATGTTATCAATAAAATGCATTTTTATCTTTGCAACAGTGGCAAACTCGGATAAGAAAATTTTGATTTGTCGTGATAATTTATCATCTTTGTCAGCCTATCTCAGATACATTCAGTCCAATGCTGGACATAGGCCTCTATCATCATCAGTCGGAAGACGTCCACTGGTAAACAAAGACCTTCCCCTTAGGTGGGAGGAGGTGGGAGGAAGTTGCCATGATCCTCACGCTTGGCAAGCAGCTTGGGGATCACAGTATTGGTGGTGAAGTTACAGAAAACGCTGCCGCTCATCGTCTAGATTTCTTAGTCGTCTTTTACGACATCCACGGGAGGAAAGGGGGTGGTCAATTCTAGGCCGGAAACCACTCGGCAGGCCTCAGTATGTATGTGGTAATTCGGGTTCTTTTAAGTGAGTATATAATTATAATGAAAAAATGTAAAAAATATGCAGTTGGTATGATGAATCAAAGTAACTAAGTGCGTCATTCACATCGGTAGACGATAATATGTATTACCTAGGTTTTATCACACTGTTATCTGACATGTAGTGATATAACTTCACTCATAATAATTATTTATTTATATTTCCTTATTTTATTTGTTGTACTGTTTACAGTAACATGTATAATATAGCCTTTATTGTTTAGGATTAAAGTATTACCACAATAATATAATTTTTACAAGGTTATTTACACTCCTTAAAAAAAAATATATTATACAAAATAAAAAATTGAAACCAAAAATTATGCATCAAAGTATTGCTCCTCATCGCTGTCGACTGGTAGGGTGCCCAAAAGGTAACATGTATTATTTATGTATAAACATAAAAAACAACATCGCACCTGTATTCTTTGAGAAGATGGGCAAAGGTGTTTCGCACCCCCACATTTCGTTAAATTATGTTAAAGGAAACGTACATCTATTGTCATCAACCGGGCACAAATCGATTCTGTATCATAATTATAACTTCGAAAAGTATAATAATTCCTAATTAATCACACCCTGAGATGCATTACACGATAACATTATCTTCGACTTCTGATGTGTAAAAGAGTTTATAAAACCCATTTGCAGAATTAAAAATTTCTTATTCCTGCCTTACCCCTTCTAAAAATACAGGACGATGAACAAGAAAATCCATCTTAAACAACTTTAATCAGAACCCAAACTCCGACTACTGTCAGCAAAAACATCAGAAGATATTACAAAATGAACCTCATTGACGAGTTTTAGAATTTCATTCCAAGTCCAGAAATGAAAAAGACTGGTCGCAAGTTCGCTTCGAAACTTGAACTGCTGCGATCCAACCGTCCATGATTGCTCTTCGTCTCGAAAATTTCAAGCAAATACTTTACAAGCATTGGTAAAGTTCATGAAACGCGCGATGAGACTTCCAATGAAATATTACTTGTTGGTCTGTTCGTCCGTTTACTATAGTTAATCGTAGTGTATAATATGCTTCGTAAAGTTACGTTCACATTTTTTCTCGCACTTAATAATGAGGCTAGACTTGAAAAAAAATATTGCGACGCGTGTCTTGATGACCGATTTGCTCAGTGACTACGTGGTTCAACATCTGCGCTGAAACTTATTGGTTCTTTGTGAGATATTTGTGAGCAAGACCTGAGTTTGAGTATTTGAACAACGCGCCTATGGTCCAGATAAAGTCCTGTTTGACGATATGAATAAAAAAATATTATTTAAAGAGTATTTTATTATTTAAATTCTAAGGAATAACAATTAACATAGGAAGAACAAAAGATTAAGTTAAAAGAAGTCACTTAAAAACAATTATGTTTTAATTACAAGACGGGCAAGAAGAGATTATATGCTAACTATAAGACTGCCAAGATTCACGAAAACAATTTGCTCAACATTCAATGTTCACAAGTGTATCGAGACACCGCGGACCGCGATGCGAACTCCGCTCAAGACTCTAAATCAAACACTCTCAAACTCAAACTATAAGTCATCCTTAATACCTAAGTAAGTACGTATTTGTCTTTGAATAGAACTACGAGAGCATACGGCTATAAAGTTTCCACCAATTAATATTTGCTGAAGGTACTTTGGTCGTTGCAGAACTTAGATGCAGTTCCAAACTGAGACCAAACACACAGATCTCTAATTAAATGCGTTCTCAATATATTGATGGTGGAGATAGGACCTTTATTTACCTACTATTTGCAGGTTTTACTCAAGTGTTTATTCCGGAATGCCCGTTTACTGGCGGAGAGTTATGCCTTGTAGAGTTAAAAGCAGTGAATGATGATGATAGCGCCGTTGGTTATGTCGGGGTTGTGTTAATAAATAGGACATCATAAAACTTTTCCTCTTCAGAAGTTTAATGTTTCTTATTTTTGCTCGTGACTTTACTTGCGTGGATTTGGATGCAAGATGAAATTATAGAGTCCAATTAATAGTCATAGGGCTCGCCACGTTTGGGTGACTAAATGATAAGCGACGACACGTGAGTAGGCCACACATGTAATCTTATGTAGGTATGTATGTATTATTATTCTGATTTTAAATTGTCAGATAATTATTGTTAGCCTATTCAATGTCAATCAAATCAAAATGTAATTCGTGGAACTCTTAGAAATATATAAGGATAAGGCTGAACTAGCTGAATATAGACTGAATTGAATACGTGTGGTATGAATTATTTGCGTCATAGAAGACATCTTTTTATGAGAAGTGGTTTTATAGGAGGAGGAGGATAATGTTGGGAAAGCTGGTAGTGATTGGATTGCAAAAACGGGATAACGGGCGTTGTGGCGTACCATGGTGTCCATCAGGGTACGCTTCAAGGCCCGTTCTCCCATTTTCGCCTTTCCCTATGTTCAACAGTGGCTGATGTGCGATGTACATACTACCTGTACATAATGTCACGCCTGTTTCCCTGAGGGGCAGACAGAGACCACGGATTTCCATTTGCTACGATCCTGGCATAGTTCTTTTGCTACATTCACACGCATCACATTCCCCATACACGCGATGTGAAGGTTATAAATGCAATATATATGGGTATGATCAAGAAATCATAATATTACGGAGAACCCAGAATAAGCATATTATTATGGTTTTAAAACTATAAGTGAATGTCATTTTGAATGCAGGTAGGTATATATATACCTAGAAATTGCTTGATTAGTGAATACTTTGCCTGTTTTATCTTGATAAACAAATAAATCTATTGATTGCTGGTAAAGTATACATTTTTCCTTGATTCGCATATTAATGGCACCAGGGAAATACCACTTCTTAAAGCGAAACATAAATCTATCTAATTATAATTTACAAAATCAAAATACTTAATCAGTTTTCCTTAAACAATATCATCTAATTAGTATCATAGTCTTTACACCCTAATAATATTCCATAGATAATGCATGATAAGATATGACAATTCAATATTCGACTAGTTTGTGCCTACTTGACCGTTTTTCATACATTACTTAGTACCTATAATAGCAATCTATCAGTTTGTTGCCGTATGTTGCCTAAGCTGTGCCAATACCCGTTGAGTACGTGCTTACGTTAACGTTAAAGCCCCTAAGCTGTAAACGTTGACTACGTCTTATGTAAATACAGTTAAGATGCTAATGTGTAAGTTTTGTATCAGATTAAGTTCGTAGTTGGCATCGGTTGGTATTCTTATTAGTACAAACAAAATGTTGAGGACACCAATTTGTAGTAATTTCTCTTGGGTTTTGTTTCGATGTAACTTTATTCGTTGTTCTAGTCATTGTCGCTGTGGTCTTTAATTTGTAACTATTACCAATCTAGAACATTGATTTTAGCCCTACCTATCCACCAACTGGTTTTATAGAGCAGCGCAAATGAGTTAGATGGTCGGCGAATTCATACTAAAATAACTACTTTCGATTCTATTGTTGTGGATGGTAAGGAAATAACAGTAATCTTAGCAGCAGCAATCAATTAAAAGATTCTTCTAGAAAATTATTAAAATATGTTTTCATTATCATCCTCCGACCAAATTCCCTGATGGCCTGCTATATACCACTCTCTATATAATTCGACTCTCCATAACCATGACTTTTTGCCACACTCGTTCAGAATGTACTTCAACTCCCATACTCCTAAATCATCTATCCACCAAATAAACTAAGTTAATTAATAATTTCACAGGAAACACGTAAATGTTATACTGCGATCTGTTTGGAATCCGCTTAGTGCAACCCCCCACCACCCCGCGTCCGGCTTCCGGCGGAAACGGTCCTTCGGAGGCGAGGACGGAAGCGTCTGTTTAAGCTGGATCTGATATCCACGTCGCTGTTAGTAAACTGCTCGCAATTATCGCTTCGGGCGTCCATTCCTTGGCTTGTGATTCCAGAGTATAGATATTTTGTGTTTACTTTGTATAGAGAAATGCATAGTTATAGTATCAGCCAATAACTGTCCTAGAGAAAATGTTTGAGGTTTGATCTCAGACAAAATAATCCGTAATTCAGATAAGGTTGTTTGTTATCATGCTATTTGCTTGAAAGCGTCATTGTTGTCGTAGTCTAACTGTTACAATATTCTATTAGTACATGGTATGCGACATACTCGTCTCAAGCCCGACTAATTGCAACATAGAAGATAAACAAATCAGTTCATACTATCCTATGGGTGAATAAAACCAGAATGCCCTTAAATCATATTTCCTGGCTTTGGAAGAGTTTCTTTCAACGAAAAGAGATGAAGCAACGGCTTTCCCCATGATTTTGCAGTAACAACGTAAGTAACTATCCTTGAAATAAACTTACAAAAAAAGTTCTGGTATTTATTTGAAAAGTTTCTATTAAACATTTTGAATTCTGATGAATAGCATCTTTAGCGATTTTAATCTGTACATGCTTACCTAGTATGTTTGTTGTTGATAACGTTTGTTTCTTATTTTATCGAGTACAATACGACTTAAAATAAGAAGCCATAAATGTAACACTATAAATTATACTACTTAGGTAAACGATTAAACATACAATTTTGATAAATTGTGCGTATTCTGAAGAATTCTATAAAATATAAGCCACAGATTACTCAAATATAATCTTATCGCTATTATCCTTATAGGTACTAGTATAAATAAGAATATTACTGTTTATAACCTTATCAGGACTTATCCACTAAAGTTATGATAATCAAATCAGATACTGACTCACAACCCTAAGGAATGATGAAGGTGGACTTTTAGCCCGGAATAATCGCGTGAAATTTTCCAAGCGGACAAAATCGCCATAGGGTCGGCTTACAGATCCAGATACTAGTAAATAGGATCTTACTTGGAATGATGGAACGTCTGCTTATCTGATCTATTAGACCTGTGATCTTTGGAGAATGAATTTGTAGGCCAATAGTCTCTGAAAAGGTACGAAGCTTATTGGTTGAACCTCAATTTTGTGTAATTTTTGATATAGTCTTTGATGCAGTTCATTCAGTTGTCATTCTTAGTTCAGTAAAATACGCGGTAAAATGTACTTCGTGCAGGAACCAGCTTACCCTTAGCCCATAAAGCGTAACAGTTAACCACCGCAATATTACAGTCGTTATCTGGCACATAAACTATAATTTCCTCGCGATCCCTAGTTCCTTAGTTCCAGTTATTCACGATATCATCGGCTGTAATTTTCATAACCCGCAGAAAGCAAGACAAACGATGGACATCTTTAATGCTCAAAGCGCCATCATATGCGGTCGGCATCACTGATGCAAAGAAGAATTTATGTTCTCCATCCATATTGCCCTCTGAGGCGCCCAGAATCTCTGCATTTAACATTATATTCCTGATTTATTGTGGAATACAGTTCCGACGATCTTTCGCTATTTTTCTCGGGTGAATTGACGAGCAATTTTCTTAGCGCCTTAGACATGCGAATATGATTGGCGTCCGTTCAACAGATAGCTCGGGCGTTGGATTAGGCGCTGAATCGTTTTTTATTATTGTATCTTGGTATAAATACTATTGTTTGTTTGTTGTTGGCACAAGTTATCAAGGTACCTATTAAAGGTAACGTAGTCTACCTAAAGTGGGAGGGCATTTGTTTTTAGTTTATCCTGGGAAGTTATAAATTGTGCCTGTAATTATGATTTCCTTAAAGCTTCTAATCTTTGAAATATAAATGCCAAATTAACTGCGACAGAATCCGTAAAAAATGATGTAATTTTTATACTTGATGTAAGTGATATAAAAATAAATACCTTAACTGATAGTAATAATTTTATTTTACTGTAGTTACATACGTATACGTAGTTTAATTTTTGAGAGTCCGTTTGTTGATCATAATATTTTATTTTCTTTAAGTGCTACTGTTATATTGCAAGTAAAGAGGAGGTATGTTTTTTGTTTCAGCTTAATTACGCGTGGAATAAATTAAAAATCACAGTTAATTAAAATTGTAGTAGAGGAATTATTTACGTAGACAAGAGCACGGAGGTAGGTAATAAAGAACTGTTCTATAATTATGTAACTAATTAGTAGGTAGTTATTAAATTATGTTAAGTTACTTCAGTAATAATAATTTAAATCTGCCAATGCACTTAAATAACTTCGAATTTCGAATAAAAGCTCGAAGTTCGTTCTTTGAAGTTCTTCGATACAAAAAACTTTATAAAGCCATAATCATATAATTATATTTCCTTTTAAATCTTTTTACCTTATCATTCAATGGCAAAATGCAACAACGGTACGTAAAGTCCGTACGTACGATAATTGAAGAGTAGGCCACCAGATCGGGTAAATTGTTATTGGGTTTTGCCATTAGGTACTTCGTAGTAGTAGCACGGAATTAGGATATGAGCCTATTTAATTGCCATAGTTACCGTATGCCTGCCTTATATCCCTGTGAGGAATCCAGGCGTGATGTTTTATAATGAATGCTTGTATCAATATGAAAGTTACTCGATAA
Organism: Abrostola triplasia; assembly: GCA_946251915.1. Taxonomy (NCBI): domain Eukaryota; kingdom Metazoa; phylum Arthropoda; class Insecta; order Lepidoptera; family Noctuidae; genus Abrostola; species Abrostola triplasia. The sequence goes on from OX276430.1 coordinate 7,597,260, forward strand.
CAAATTCTGACCATTTGTTCAACTTAGACGGGTTTATGTGAACAACTTTAGGATATTTATACACAAGCAGAACTAGTGCTGCGAGGCAGCTATCTATTTTATTTTCTAAGAGCTTGTAATTTCTCATGCGGAGTGGTATCCGACCTAGAATTGACCCCCCCATTTCCTCCTGAGGGTGTCGTAAGAGACGAGTAAGGGAAATCCAGAAGGTAGCAGTGACTTCTGTTTATTCACCACCAATACTGCGATCCCCAAGCGGCCTGCCAAGCATGGGGATTATGGCAACCCTCTCCTCTTACCTAAGGCGGCGGCCTTTGTTCAACAGTGGACGTCTTCCGGCTGATGATGATAATGTAGTGGTAATTTCATAAGTAGTCGGGGTTAAGGGATTTAAATTTCTGGTACATAATACTTACATTCTAAAACAAATGTTATTAGTATTTAAAGCCCGTAAGCTTTTCACAGACACCTAAAGGCAGACAACGATGTTTAGCCAATTATAGAAGAATAAACACTAACCTATTATGCTGATCTTGTCGAAACACTTCATCTTTGAATACTTAGATGAATAACAATTCACGAAGTTAACATTGAAAGTCTTCACCCCCAAATGTTATCCTTGTCAGCGCTCGCCTATAAACAAAATGTTGCAGACGAACTGCAACTTTTAATAAATTCGTCACCAAACTTTGGAGCCGAAAGTCTTAATTAAGATAACGGCCTTGGTGGTGGGGATTCCGGTACCCTGCGGAGGGAACTCCAAGTTTAGCAGTTTCGTGTTTGTCTTAGACAACTTGGACAGTGAAGTAACTAGTCAAACAAACTGGGCGCCCGTCGGCGGTACCGATTTAAGCCCAGCTTAACATCCAAATTAAATGCTGCTACACGTACCGTTCCACGGATTGTGAAATGCTTAAAACACACTCCTAGGGGGCTAAAATGGCATCTGCAGTAGAATCATAATATAAGGCCAATAATTTCATTAATGTAGAAAAGTCGCCAAATGGTCATAATCCATACTGTGAGCTGAGTACATTCCTATCATGGACATCATTCATTAATTTCACCTAATATTAATTTTATGATTCTAGAATTAAATGAATTTCCTGCCAGCCTTTCAATGTAATAATTATTTGAATATTAGGAAAATTGCAGAGAATTTAAAAAAATATTTAGGTACCTTTTAGAGAATATAGGATTGTTGGATGCAACCATTTTAGCCCTGCTGTTAGTAGCTCGCAAACTGTTATAAAACCAGACCATGTTCAAACTTTCCGTTTGTTCAGCAATACCGTTGAATACTTACATTGTGGTTTAAAAACGTTTTCATTTGCCACAGACTGTGTGGGCGATAGTCATCGTTAACAATTCATTTTCTTTTCAAAAACCTACCTTAAAAATACGTGTTTCCTAGAATCTGCAAAAACATAACTTAATAAACAGGCCTAAGTTTTGAAATCTACAACAATCGTAAAACATCAAGCCTTAAATACTTAGTCAACTTAAATTGTACACTAAATTAACTCCGAGAAAACTTAAACACACCTCGAACGGCGGAAAGTTTGTAAATATGTAAGCGAGTGCGTATAGTAGCGATCTAAGTTATACAGGTCCCAGTACCAAGTTTCGTATTAACTGTGAAACTTAAACATCAAAGCAACAACGCGAACTTGCTCCCAGACCTACCTGCTGACAATTTCAATAACTAACTTTGTCATATCGCTTCACTAAAGTGCTAGTCGCAAATTATACCTTTCGACAGCTGGTTCTGCTTCAATTGCTTTGTTACTGTTTGCTTGTGTTACTTAATATTACCTACTGTGCTTATGTTTAAGCTTGGTAATTATATAGGTTGGTGGTGAGGCAATAGTTACATTATCGCAATTAATCTTTAAATGGAAGAAAATAAAAATATTATTCTCATAACGCGGCTAAAATTGTTTTTTGACGCGATGTCTACTATTTCTTCTGCATTTTGGACAAAGTTTTCAGAAGTAATTTCTTCTAAACTTCTCAGTTCTTTTGCCTCATCACTCCTTGAGTTATTCCATTGACTTGTTTTAATATTAACATTGGAAACACGACATTCACGAGCACAAACAGACGGCGTCGGATCAAAGTCGTGTCCCTCATCAAAGAAAGTCAAACCTAGCCACAACGCCAATTAATCGCAAATTAATCATTTGTCAGCCTCACACGAGAGTAAATATTAAATCTAAAGCATCAGTAGCATACGGTATACGTACTTAATGGTGAAAAACAAATTAGAAAGCGACTGAAGCGTTTTCATCCGACGGATTAAGTATTTCACTAAGAGAGAAATAAGTAATGAACATTTTCCCCTGATCTCTTTGTTGGGAACACGTTCATTAATTTCAAAGCCTCTGGCCGTTGTCTTAAAGCCATCTCTTCATTCTAATGAAAAACGAATTTATAATTGAGTAGGTATAGTTCAAGAGAAAGTTGCCAAGCCGAAACCATTCGAGCGTTCAAGTGCGTTTAAGCTCTTGAAGTTACTTCAATGTCAGCTGTGGATGTAATTAAAACAGTGGCAATTTAAACATTTTGTTGTACTTTATAAAAATTTGAATACCTTGGAACATTTTATAGTGTAAGCTGCTTTTAATAGTGTTGGTTTTAATTTTTAATGATATTGTTATTCGCAATTATGAATGTTTTGACAAGAAAATTCCAAACTTCGCTCGGTGGATGAAATTTTCTTGATAGAAAAACAATAACGACTATAACTCGGAGATTAAGTTGTCTTTGTTCTAATTAGTTACAATAATATGTCATTTTAAAAGGTCTATTACATTCATTAGTAAAATAGACTTATACAGAAAATTTCTCATCCAAATAGGTAAATAACATAAAATTTATTATCTCAATACTGAAAACGAAAATTGTATAATTAACACGCATAGAAACAAAATGATATAAAATATGTATAAGGGTCGTTATACAAAGTAATATTGTAATGATAACATTTTAGTTATCATCATTTACATAGGATGGAAAACTAAAGTTTATAACCCATCAACTTTGAACAACAGGGTTCTGAATAGAATTTGCAGTTGTATAATTTTCTAGGAAACTCAACAAAGCCACAACTGTGAATTTGTGAAGGGAACTCAAAGCTATTTCTTATACATAATACAGTATGGTCAACTTGTTTCATAATTGTACTGGTAATAATAGTAACGGGAGATATTTATGGGAATTGAGGAATGTTGAACTGTTTGCCGAATGTTGTGGCAGGACGCAGCATGATCACTATTTGGAATTTATTATTACAAAATAGTTGGATGTAATTCCTGTAGCGTGGTGCCCCAAAGAGATTATAATGATTTTATAGAGTACTAGCTGACCCGGGGTATGAAAAATAGATGTTGGCCGATTCTTAGACCTACTCAATATGCTCACAAAATTTCGCCGTTTCGGAGGAGTACGGGAACGAACATTGTGACACGAGAATTTTATATATAAGATAAAGCTAGCACCTTATATAGTACTGCAGCAAATAATTCATGTATATAAATTACGCCTACAAACTATGTCGGTAATGGAAGAAGAGAGGTAAAGGCCAATGAACCTACGAAGATAATCGTATGAAACGATATGGTGAAATAAGGCATGTATTTGAAAGCAACAAAATTAAGTAAGTATGATAATGTTATGGTAGCCGGTTGCAGCCTAACGAAATGCACCCAATATCATGTACATAGGTACATCATCAGCTGGAAGACGTCCACTGTTGAACAAAGGCCTCCCCCTTAGAACGCCACAATGAACGACAGCTTGCCAATTCCATCCACACATACATAGGTACAATGATAGCTGAATTGACACAAGCTTATAACAACACGAAAAAGATCGACTTTTTTAAACTGATAATAACAGTAAAATGCGGATCCTAGTTAGGCATTATATCATTCTCAATGCAAATCTTCGTCTGTATATAGTCCTTGCTCATACCAATGCTGTAAAGGATTAATGCATCGTATTTATCATCATTATCGACAATCGGTAAACGGCCATAGATTATATAGGTACGGCGTTCCCCACAGACCACAACCTGAGGCCACGAGCAGTCCAGAGAGGATTATTGCTACAATCACCAAGCATGGCCGATTGTTGATTATGGCCTTATGTTGTTAGCTCCGATTGGTTGTACTGACGTCCATAGTAATTGCATTTGGTAATGTTCATTCCTTAGGTGAAATAAGGTTCTGATTCTAATCAGAACCTTATTTCTAAATCTATATAGAAATGTACAAGAAGAAAGAATGATTTTATGTAAGGTTGTAAAATTGACTTCTAAAATTTCTTCAAACATAATACTGGTGGTTTTTATTGTTCCTTGATGTCGATGATAGTAGCATTTCTTTTTTTTGACAGAAGCAGTCTAATACTTCTAGGTCAAATGCTAAATCAAAACCACAGCATACCCGCTTGCTAATGGTAACATTAATTTAATACTTTTAAGAACAGGATTTGTCTCTGCAATATCCAAAGGTTTGACAGATAGAGAGTGCCCAAGGCATTCGTCATTAGGTTATAAGTCGGTCTTGTACACTTTTGTACATAGAAGAAATAAATAAACAGTCATAAATCAGACAAAAAAAACGTTAAACAAAGTATCAGACATCCAACTTCATATGCTATAAAAGTTAATTATAAAATACCGAATGCTGTCAAAAATATGAAGCACAAACATTAACGATAAAGCAACGGCATAATGTATGCAAATAGTGGTGTTTCAGTGAAATATCGCTTTTAATAGTGTGGAGCCGTTGATGTGGACAGATGTTGATAGCATTAATATCATGCGGATGAATTCATCATGCGAGTCGCGACTGTTTCAGAATCTGTGCGTTGAATACATTATATTTTAGCAATTTAGAGTCTTTGTGTTGTGATGGTAGATGGTAGTTAAATTATCTTGCTGATGGTGGGCTGAAAAATAAATAATTGAGATCTTCTTCTTCTTAGCGAGTTAATGGCAAAAATTAACAGTTTAAATGACAATGATATACGTTGACTACAAAATAATGTACTTATAAAAATTGTCAGTGTTAAACAATTGATTAAATTATACCTGTCACAATGTTCTGATTTCAAAGAATTGAAATGTCAATAGACTTAATAAGTAGCTATTTTAAAACATAAGTTAGCATCGTTTATAAGTAAGGGGATTATAACATTTTTCATGTCAGGAATAATAGCTTTACCTGCTTGACGCACGTCAAACGAAGCTTTTCAGGAGGAAGCATTGACAAAACGTTATTAACCAAAAGAATTATAAGTACCCATCTACAAAAGGATTGGCGATCAAAATAATTTCCAAAAAAAAAATTTATTACTTAAACATGAGCACAGTGTATTGATTGATACGAAACAGGTCTGGTAAACCTGAATAATGTTCATAATTTAAAACAACGAAGATATTTTATTCATATTGTTAGATACAACACATGTTAACAACAGGTAACATTGGTCTAGAATTATGAATAACATGTAAAGGGATATATTTTACACAGAATGTTTAATCGTGATCTTGGACCCTCACGTTATTGGATACGATACACGTGTTGCACCCTAGACCGTCTAGGTACCTACCTGGGGACCCGTACGCCGAATCCTAATGGAATACGATCTGTGAATTCAAATTACTTATTTGAGATTTACATATTTGTTTATATTTTGCGAGTTTGGTGTGGTATTGGACACATCGCCTTTCACAACGAATGTTTTAGCAGATATTTCTATGTAAGCAGGTATTACACGCTTGATTATTATAAAAATGTCTTTTTTTTTTTTTAAATCTTTATTTAATATGGGGTTTTTATTCATAAGACACACTATAAACACTATTACTAATATTATAAATGTGAAAGTAACTCTGTCTGTCTGTTACGCCTTCACGACTAAACCGCTGGACGGATATTGATGAAATTTAGCATGTAGAAAGTTTAGGACCCGAGAAAGGACCTAGGCTACCTAACGCAGGCGAAACCGCGGGCAAAAGCTAGTTATCTATAGTTTGAAATATAATAATAGCAAAAGGTCTAATAACCAAATGTAGCAACAAAACATTTTGTAGGACTGAAAAAAAATATTGGTAATAAAACCTACCTCTTATTTCAGTTTCATTAATAAACATTCAAAAGCTTTCACCCGTTTCTTCATGTCGCTAGGCACCCGTTTTGTCACCATTCTAGTCTGTTCTATCAACAGATGATTGCACTACGTGCGTCTGATACTAATTTTATTGCCAATGCATTCGCTGGCAGCATCGTTTGTTATTTTAACCCCCTTTAAAACGTGGATCTCCTATCTTACGAGAAAATGTATAAAAGACAAATTCCTATAAGACATACTGTTGCTATGTGAACGTTTTTTTGGGTATAAATGACTAGTGAAGTTCTGTTATGGATTGCATGCTCGAAAGTTATTACGGAGGAATTTTTGACGACCTGAGCGCAGTGGCTAATCGATTCGACTGCTGCGCTAAGGGTTGCGGGTTCGTACCCCGCTCGAGCCTAAACTTTGTGCGAACTACAGTTGTTTGTCCCGAGACTGGGTGTTTGTAATGTGATATTTCATGTTTGTGAAACGCACCCACGATTCAAAACAAACTCCAAGTATGGGGAGAGGTTTTCTTAAAAAAAATCGCAAGAAGTTGGTTTTTGTACTGGTAGTATACATAAGTTAGGTTGAACATGTTATGTACTTGAATATAATAATGATTGCTAGATCATAAAGATATATGGCATTTAATTAAAAACAAGTAAAATCAAAATGAAAACAACAACTACAATTTAAAATATCGTTTAAAAATAGTTTTAACCTCAGAAACATTTTCATTGGCATATGAGGTATTTACTGGTACAACAAAATAATTGATACAAATAACATATCTAGTGATTAAAGGCAATTAAGTAAATGCAATCTATTTTGAACAAAATAGATTTCATTTATTGAGTAACCCGAGCAAACCCAATGACTAATTAGTAGTTTAATGAATTGATACGGATGAACAAAGCATGTACAATTATTGTATGGTTTGTCGACCTCCATAAGTAGCCTACATTTAAGTAAACGTAACGTAAACGTTTGCGTTCATGTAAAATTGGAAGGACGAAATTCAGTATTCCAAGTCGTGAACAGACGCAAAATTCTATTGAAAGCACACACTAGAAAACACATTGTAATGCAAGCAACGCCGCTGTTCGAATAACACATCCCTGAGCACACAACTAAAACTTTTCTCATCGCCATACTTTATAACAGATTTCAACACTAAGAATACCCACCAAAGACTGAGATATTCGATTCCTTCGTTTTGTCAGCAATATTCAAATAGGGACCGCCGCGGAAATATTGCCACGTAGCCTATATGCAAATTCTATTTGAAATGCGAAAGTTTCCACAAGAGCGTCGAACCTTCAATCGTGAAGGCAAACAGTTTCTATAAGATTAGTCGTGAGATGCTTCTGCTGCAGTCAATATTGACTTGGGCGGCCGTAGTAGACGGCGAGTCGCTTTTAACATAGAAAAATACGTTCAGTAGTGTAACGTTACCCGGCTTTCACGTTGATTATAGAATGGAATGGATACAATAAGGTTAGCATTGCAGTGGGTACTCACGTTTAGTTGTTTATTGTACTATTTGCTAGAAACAGTGGTGTTTCGCGACAGCTTCAACAGGATTTGAAATATAATCCTGTTTCTATGTAATTCGATTCGAAAATGGAAAATAAATGTTGTAACAGTTCGTTCTTTAACTTCAAAGACACGGTAGTATTTATGACGTAGAATTTATAAAAACATTTTTAGAAAAATTAATTATGACACACGCGTATTTAAAAAATTAAAAACTCTTTCGGCAAAAATGTTTTAACATTTTTCTTTGAAGCCTTCTTTCAATCTTCTGCAGAAATTACATTTTCTTTTTCAGTAGGTAGTCTTTGGTATTACTGCACATTTCTGTACGAAGCTTTACAGCCTCCAGCGGAGCACGGTTCCTCTTTTTTTAATGTGTGCGTTTCCTTCGCTTACCGACTTATTGTCTAGTGGATGGCCAGCTGTTTGCATTACGGCTATTTCATTCCCGCATTACTGCTCGACGGAATTTAAAGAATTATTAAGTTTTAAGGCACGTCTACTATAAGATTGAGTGTTATGTAAAATATTGTTTTAATGTAGGTTTGCTTTGTATCTATTTGACTGAAATTTGGTTACACTGAGTTGATTTTAGTTAAGATGAAATATTGATTTTAGGACCATTGTTATACCGATGGGCATACAATCTGAATTCTAAGCTAAAAATGCTTTCGTAGACGTTACAAATGATGACCTGATCGCCGCAGCGGCTAAGCGATTGGACTGCTGTGCTAAAGGTTGCGGGTCCGATTTCCGCACGGGACAAATTTCGTGAGATCCGCAGACGTTTGTCCGAGTTAGGGTGTTTGTGTATGTGATATTTAATGTTTGTGAAACGCACCTTCGATAGAAATTCCTAGTGAGGGGCGATGTTTCTTTAAACCAAAATAAAACAAAACCATTAGTTGTTCGTAACAGAATCGTTCGATTTGGATTTTCATTATTTGCCACCTAAGATGTGGTAAAAAAGATTGGTAATGCTCTAGCATTTCGGCAAATAAGTTAATGCAAAGGCTTTTTTATCTCGCGTTTATTTTGTGTGACTCGAATTCTTTTACACAGAGTAAAAAGATCCTTAGGGTTTTAGTTTAACAAATGTAATTTGCTTGTCAATCTTTATTTATTCTAAGCTAGACGGCCTTAGAGCAATGCTCTTAAGACTAAGTCAAGTGTTTGGCAAGCATTAACCTTCTTGTTCTTTTGAGTTAGTATACGGTCTATCAATAAACTTATTATAAAGTTTAGTTTGTAAATAATGAGACGAAGGTTAAATGATTTATATGTTACTAGCTTTTTCCCGCGGCATCGCTCGCGTTAAGTAGCCTATGTCATTTCTCGGGTCTTAAACTTTCTACATAATCTAATTTCTACAAAATCTGTCCAGCGGTTGAGTTGTGAAGGCGTGACAGACAGACAGAGTTACTTCCACATTTATTATATTAGTAAGTATAGAAGTAATTCCATTATTAATAACATAACATAACGTAGCATCACGCCTGTATTTCCCGAAGGGGTAGGCGGAGATACACACTGCACATTGGTACCTATAGTACACTCACATTTCGCCAGATACGTTTTTTTTAGGTCCCAATGTAATAAAGGGTGAGCCTATTGCCACTGAGAAGTACCTAAAGGAAAAACCCAGTAACACTTTCCCCGACCCGGAATTCGAACCCAGGACCTCGTGCGCAGTATTCGCGCTTAGCAACCACTAGACCAACGAGCCAGCCATTATTAATACAAACAAATAAACCACTAAAGCGGTACTTATGAAATAATATGAGAACAATGAAACGCAGTCAATTATAATTAGTGCAGTTTAATTGGATTACATTAGCGTTATGAGAACTGATAGCTATTATAAAATTAGGTAATTACTACTCAACCAATCCACACTAATTGACCTTAATTTGAGTATTGGTTAAACTGATGTAGGTTACTGCCCGATGCATGATACCAATTGAATTAGCAATAATATGTACACAGACACACCTACAAAGTTTTATATGTATATTTCCCTTTAGTAACTTTCACAATAATTCAACAAACAATTACGATCCTGTTGGTCTAGTAGTCGCAAGCACGATTATTAAGTTGGGCAAAGTTTTTCATTAGGTAATTTTTAGCAGCAGCACTGAGTCTGGCTTTGTGTTAGGTTGATGGCAATAGGCTCGCTCAATATTACATTGGGATCTGTAACATAAATAGCAAATTGTGGGTGTACTAAATATAGGAACACCTCTGCCTATCTCTGTAAGCGTCATGTTTAAAGAATATTAAGATGAAAATATTTTCTAAAGGAAAATACACACCTACTTTTATAATATTTCTTAGTATTTATCACAAATTTAATACAAATAGAAAACGCTAAGTAAATATGTTTAGGCAAACAATGAACTTAACTGAGTACGAACTTAATACAAACTCTTTGTAATGACGAGTGTACAATTAGCATCGTCCTGCTGCCGCAGTCGGATAACGAAGCGCGACGCCGCCGCCCGCCGCCGCACTTCACATGCAACTTGACTTCCAACCTTTATTAAAAACCAGTCCTTAAAACTGCCATAAATTCATTTCAAACCAAACCCTAATCTGTTCTCAGTAAGGTTGAAATAACCTTTGACATTTCGCGGTTAAGAAGGATTGGTTTCGAAGAGTGTTGAATTTGTAGATGTTGCACTTGCCTACCTTACGATAGTGGATATAGTTGAGGGCTCTCCAGTGAAGTAGGTATACATACCGCAACTTTCAGGCACTGCTAGGTTTCCAGATTGGTTCTGAATCGTAATAATGAAGATGATATTCGTTTGTTTTAAAGTTGTTTGCTGGTTTACGCTTTTTGCGATCATCTATCTTCTTTGAAGGTAGAAGCGAAAACAAAAGAAATGAATAATGATGTTAGAACTTTACTTCTTTTAGTAAAGTTACGTGAAGTTTGGATTAGTCTATAATGTGGGTGTTTTTTCAATGACGTCTTTTTGTCATGGGAGAAGAAAGTTTGTTTGACAACCACACTAATGCTATATTTGAAGTAAATAAATCTCTTATGAACAATATAGCAGTTCATGACACGTGAATAGTAACTGATAATACATTTAATTTATTATTTTGATTTGTTGTGTAGCTTCAAAATTACAGAGACTTATTTTATATTTTGAAGTCTTGTAGCGAAATATATATTATGAAACCAAGAAACTTTTTTGTAAACATGAACAAAAGCGAAGCAGACCAAAAGGAAATCAAGTAGCTGCAATAAAAGAAAGCAATGAAGTCGCCTTTTGTGAAGCGGACAAAGTTGCAGGCGAGAACTGAGGTATCAAGGAACTTGCAAAGTATTTTACTCCAACATTTTATCTTTAATCGGCTCGAATCGATAGAAAATTTAATAACGAAAGTATTAAATATGAATCAGTACTTATACGGAGTTTTGTTTGCAGAACTGCTTCGGCTTTGAGAGAAGACAGGTGTTATTAAAATGGAAGGACTATTTTACGACAAGAATCTTTATTATACTTTTAGCAGTGATGGTAGCTATCATACAGTTTAGATTAGATGTTTTTGGAACAAAATTTCTGTCTCTGCTGTGAAGAAGTCAACCCTGAAAAAGGTGACTGAGGTCTTTATTGTCTGCTGGAAAGAATCAAATATCTATTACAGGAGTTTGGTTTATATTTAGATTTCTCTTGTATTTTTGGAATAGGCCATCCATGCATACTTGGAAATGTTTCTCTTTGTAATTTAAGAACCACAAAAAGTAACGATCCATGTTATGGTTCATGTGGGAAGATTGACGTCAGCGATATTGTGTCTGTGTCGATGTGCGTCTGTATATATATTATACCGTTGGTTTATTTTAATTATAGATCCAGTTCGTGATAGAACCGATTAAGAGTAATCATGATGATTCCTTTTGTCGTCAGGAAGGTGATTTGTATGAGGCAAGGAACCAAATGTTGATCTAAAATCTATTGCCATTTATTAGGTCTTAGAATGATACGCGAAATCTGTATATATCTTAAGATTCCTGATACACCGCTTCCTAATTATATACGTTCGTATGTGTTAGTGTACGTAGATACAATATTGTCACACAATATAATATCTTATACATAGGTATAACAACATTTGCGCGGATGAAGCGGGGCTTCATTAGTGAGTTTGTAAAACAAACATTTCAAAGCTGACGTACTAGCGTAAGTTTTAAGCGGTGTTACGGAAATGGAATAGTATTTGCTAGAGATGGGTAATCTGTTACTACCTTCAACATCTATTCACGTGACTTTATAACTTGAATTGTTATCGAGTGCTGCTTGGTAAAAGACTTTATGAACGAGTTGCAACAGAGAACATTGTTATTATGTTCATAATTATTTTAACCTGGTATCACCCACTGTTGTGTGTGGATCTCCCTTTTCTATACTTCCTTAATCTAAACCATACAGATAAACACTACTTTCCAAAATTTAAAAAAAAAAATTATCTTAAAAATAACCGTTTGTAACAAAATTCATATGTTTTGCTTTGAAGTGATCTGCTACTTATTGTTACTTTATAACCCCCTTTTGCGCAGTCGGGTAAAAATCATTTTTTAAGTCTTTTTACTTATAATATTATCTAAATACCAAAAACTCAGTTATTAATCACCTTTACATTTATTGTACCGTGTATATCAAAACAACGAAGAAAATTAAATGATCTAATTTAGAAAACAAAAGGCAGCGCGGGAGTACTTGAATTCTTCACTTAAATTCTCCTATGATTTGAATTTTCAAATTTGGACCGGCGCGGCGAATAGCAGAGCATCAAATCACGAGCATTTTGTTTTCATGAAATATGCACAGAGCATTTTCGTACAACACAGCAGTGATATCTGGCTCGTCCGAGAAACGCACGTCTAAACCTTACCTTTTATTCCTGTTTAGGGTTGCCAGAATATTACTTTTAATTTAACGTAAACTTTGTGTTTGTACCAATTTATTTTCAAATATTGGTGATTAATTACGTTTAAATATTTTGTTCTAAACTCATTTTTTTATTTTAATAATCGTCTACTATGTGTACAGGCAAACTTTTATGTTTAGTACTTCCTTACTTATAAAAAATTACAACGTTTAACAATTCATTTAATTATCCTGTCATCGTCGTTTGCATGCATTTTCAAATAGAATTGGTAAAATATATTAGCAGACTTAAAAAGTGTTTTAGTTCAGTGGCGTTAGAGAGTAATAGGGTTAAATGCAATCATTTACAAATGAATCAGAGAATTCTAATTTGTAACATACTTTAACTTAATTCAGTTATTTTTAGTTTAATGTTTTATGAGTTGCATTGCTCAAAATGGCAGCCCTGAGTACATACGTCACAATGTATACAAACATTTTACAGAGAGAGTTGGTATAACATTATTTGGAACAGATTATACAATATTTACCGACCACCTCGTATGTGCTAACATTTGTTTCTCATTACGGCTCTCGTGAATGCCAACATCGACAATTTAATGGTGTAAAATTATGTTCGTGAAAGTTTAATATACTTTATCTCTGTTTAGCATTTTAATTAATATTTACATAATTATTCAGTTATTGGTTTATATTTAGAGTTAAAGTCCAAGTAATATGCATAGATACACATGGACAAACTGCTTACAATAACTTGATTTTAATTAAACAAATAATTTATTCGATAAAAAAATATTGATTGTGTATTCGTGTGACGACCTTAAATTATATAATTTACTGTAGACCACTTTTTTTAAAGATAATAATATTATATTTATTATTCAATCTCAGCCTTCCTCACAGATTTACCCTGTATCTATATACAGTATGCTTACACGTATGCTAGGGCTGTGTGCAGAACTCAAAACCATTACCCACAGTGCAGAAAGCTTAATCCTGTAAATACCTAGCCTCAACGCTAATTGGGTCTTACAGTTGGTCTGTGTTAATTGACATCTGTGGCGTTCTTAGGTTTAAGACCGACCACGTATTACTCGAGGAACACACAAGAGACTATTGTAACGTCTTGTCTGGGACTAAATGAATATTTATAAACGTCTGAACAAAGTCTTAGCTTATGTCTCACTATGTTTTACATTTGTGTGCTCAACTGCGTCTATGTCTGGTACAGTCAAGAACTATTTACAGTCTTGTTTTAAGCATAAAACCGACGTTTACATGACATCTTTTAACATGTCTACTTTAAAAAAACAAACCAATAAATGTATAATCTTTGAGTTATATTAAGCACTAACGGGTGTTTGTGTGTGTCATATTTCATGTTTGTGAAATGCACCTACGACACGGGAGAAAAAGAAAGAGTGTGGCGACGTTATTAAAAAAAAATTACTTCATTTGTAACAAAAACCTTCTAACACTTCGATTGATAAAAACAGAGAGTTTCTTTTGTTTCAGAAACACGGTGAAAATACAGTGTACCAGGTACCTACAGCTGAGACACGTAATTGGCTCACGGCACTGGTCTAATGTTGCTCAGGTATGTTGTCAAATTTCTACGTAATTTCTAGAATTGATTTCCTAGGAAGAAATGATTCCAAATTTCGACTAGGTTTATAGTAATTACTGATGATTAACGTAGTTTTCAAGCTACATAATCGGATAACAGACTAAACATAAACTAACTGTACTCCTGTATTTGCTAAAGGCTTACATACCGTAGAGGTATATAGTGCACCCATACTTCGCCAGTTATGATATAGGTCCCAATGTAATAGGGAGCGAGCCTATTCCCGTCAACCGGGCACAAAAATAGACTCCGTACTGCTACTGAGATTTCCATCATCAGCCGGAGCACGTACACAGCCATGATCGTCCCACTGCAGCAGGAAAAAGGCCTCCCTTTCCTTCCTCCATTCCTTTCAGTTGTGAGCGGCGATAGACCATTTCTTTTTAAAGGAGTCAAGCTTGCTCCATTACTTATAACCACTTCTTATTATAGTCTTAAATATTATCAGATTATCATTTGGACGTTTCTACAATTTGAAACAGTAACTTGAATTTAAGTTAATTTTTTTTAAATATTTGACATAAGTTGTCTGAACATGATTAGCTAATTATGATGCTGACTGTACTAACTAAACAACGTTCACTCAAATACGCTTCGTATTATATTCCACGTTCATTAGTTTCCACTTTCAGTTTGCAATGTTTCTATTTCTGTTGCAGTCAAAGAATTGTTTACACAGGGAATTCGTTGAGAACTTTAGTACCTAGCATTGTTTTTCATGTATTTACTAGAGTTGAAAATGTCTAATTCATAGCTCTTTACAGTTCATTTTTCTATGTACTTTATTTTGTCGTATTCGTGCTGCGAGGGAAGCAGTCAAGCTTTTGTGGGTTTATATAAATATGAACGAAAATTCGTTGTTATTTTAAATTTTTGGACAGTCTGCATTAACTCTGTGAATTTCAAACACTGGTCAAGTGGTTACATTGTGTACTTACTTTTGTAAAACCATGCTCAAATCTTTATAAGTATTCAGATACAGTTAAGGTTGGTTTATATCTGTTAAATGTCTTAAAGAAATCGTCTGCAAAACATATTTTCACATCTAATAAAAGGTAATTTATAGATAAAAATTATGACATACTAGCTTTTGCCCGCGGCTTTGCCCGCGTTAAGTAGCCTATGTCCTTTCTCGAGACGTAAACTTTCTAAAAATTTCATCAATATCCGTCCAGCGGTTTACTCGCGAAGGCGTAACAGACAGACAGAGTTAGTTTCACATTTATAATATTAGCATGTATTATACTCGTACCTAGTATGTCATAAAAAGATTCCTTGAAACCGCACAATAATAAACACGAGCAGTGAAACAATGATTTTGAAACATAATATTTTTATCACAATAACACTCAGTATAAAAGAATGTCGTTTTTACGTTAAAACCTCTCTGGCCACGTTCTCAACCTCGTGACAAAGGCTTCGTTGCACCACTCTCTACGCATTCTAATGCAAATTTCATTGAAATGCCCTCCCTTTGTTATCACTTCCAGTCCTCAAGGAGAACTCACTCACACATCTGCACTCTTTTATATGTGACTCTACTCTGCTATTAAAAATGTAATTCAAAGGAAGAAAATTGTGGAAAACCGTTTGCAGTAATATCAAAGATGAATTTGCATTCATTAATTACGAGGTGCGCTAGTATTATATGTTGTTTAAAGCTCTATTTGCTTCGTTTGACTTCAGCAGTGAGGGAAAAAGTACGTCGAAAAGAGTGGTCTTTAAAGTCAAAAGAAGAATAATTCTGCTAATATTATAATGTTAAAGTCTTTGTTGTTAGTTCTACAAAACAGTATCTTAAGTTTCGCCACTTTTTGCCGCGTTGTATTTGGCCTAGGATTGACCACCCCTGTTCTTCCAGTGGGTGTCGTAAGAGGCGACTAAGGGGAATTCCAGAAGATGTGCAACAGCGTCTTCTGTAACTTCACCATCAATACTACGACCCCCCCCCCACTTTAGGGGGGAGGCTGGCTGATGATGATGATATTAAATTTCGTGATAACTTTGAGGATAAAAGATATAAAAGGATAAAGAAAAACATCCGCTACAAAAAAGTTGTCTGAAAGAGATCTAGAAAAACAAGATATTTACAAACATGTTGTTTTTTCCTTAAGTTTGCAAGTAAAAGTATAAATGTACAAAGTTAGAGCGGAGAATAGTTGCCTAATAGGTGTTTTGCCAATGTATGAGTCAGTTTATTTTAAGGCTGATAAGAAATGTTGGTACATTGTATTTGGCATAAAAGACAAATGTATAAGCGTCTTTAGACCAAGATTTTTGTAAAAATCTGGTCAAGGTTTTCTTGAGAAAAAAGGGTTGACAAACAGACAGACGGACATGAAAGTAATCCTATGGGTTCGTATTTCCTTTCGAACCCTAGAAACGAAATTAAATATATAATTAATCGGAATGTGGATTTTGTGCCATTTGTTAGGGAATCTATACGAAAAATCATTATACAATAAAATAAACTTAGGTATCGATATTAATCGTTTTAGTAAAGTAAAAATTCAATTTCTTACAAATTTATAATCATATTGGTTTTGATCGAAGATTCCTTAGACCTTCCTTCCTTAGACCCTTGTAGTTTGAAATGCGTTTGTAGCCCTTGACACTCAATTTTCAGGAGTAATTTTAAAGTGTTGCAAACAAAACACATTTTTACTATGAATCTATGACGAAGCATACTAAATATTGTGAAGTTATTTACATGCGTCAGTACTGATTAATGCATATTGCATTAATTTTATGGTGTGATAGGCACGTGTGACGCGTTATCGTTTTTAGAGCATTAAACACGTCACTTTATTATGACTAACTTGCTTCGCCTGCCGTGTTATTTCAGCTTTGAAACTGGCTTAAATTCTGAATTAATGTTGCGTTTCTCTGTTTAGGCTACAGTAGATCTAGTAGTATATTAGGGATTTAATTTATTGAGTACCACGCTTAATATTATTATCATATCAATCTAGCCCATTCTTAGAAAACAGTTGAAATAATATTCGCGGTACGAAATATCGCTGTTACACGAATTAAAACATATTAAATTATAGCAGCCATCGTTTTTTTATAACGATTAATCAAAAATAGGCCCACAAAAATGCTCAATGACAAACGTTGCTGTCTTAGCTCGACTCTGACAGTATAGTTGGCAACCCTACTCGATTGTCACAAGAAAAAAAGAACTGAAACTGTACATGAATCTGACGTTACCTACTTAATATTTTTGAAGTTTTTTTTTAACACCACTATTATCATTTTCGTAATTCTATACCATAAAATTTTACATTATTTCATAATGTACGGGACTCGTTATATTCGGGAACACAAGTAAAACTGTGGGCGACCCCACCGCGTCACCACTGTCACCAGATCATGAATAAGGGTTCCATTTAAGGCCGAAACTGTTCGTGCATACCCGAATCAACACGTGAGAATAGATGGCACAACTGGAGGAAAGTAAATAATGTCTTGTTTATTCAGGATGCAGTAAGTAAGTAGTTCGATTATATTAAATAACACATAATAGTAATATTATATTAATGATGTGTGCCTGCACGGCATGACCACGGTAGGCGCCCGTGTGGTGCCAATTAACTCATTGACTTTAGTGGAGCATATGCAAAATTGTTTGCGGTCATCGGTGACCGCGGTTTCAGTGGAATGCTTGACAGTTTAGGTAAAACCCGTGCTATTGTCGTTAATGAGTAGAAGTGATTTTTTATTGCACACTAGAACACTGTTTAAATAACTATTAAGAAATTTCATAGAGGTTCCGTCATCTAAAAGCCAGTAGAATATCCAGTATGGTACTAGAGCAGATGTTCTAATACATCGGGAGTCTATAGGTATATTCACAAATTTCGCTCGCTGGCTCTTTCATGTTCCAAAGCTCGACTATTGTCGTCACACGGCCCGTACTAGGCCAGTCGCCTCTTCATCCAACTAAAATAATCTATGTCCGAAATTCTATGCTGTCCTAGACTGGCTTCCCATTGATGGAAAGGATTTAATCCTAAACTATGAATAAATCCATGAATACACACAATATTGTTATATAAACAAATGCATCAGTAAAACTTTTAATAGCACCCATTTAAGTTGTTCAGTCGGAAACCTTAAACATACAGCAAGTTAAAAGTCGTATATATTGTAAAACTAATAAACTTCGAGTCGGGAAGTACGTTACGCAAAACACTCGTAATTTTCTCTATCTCTCCCTTCATCTTGTTCCGTCTAGTAAATTAAATTCCACTTATTATAGTATATTTACAAAGAGTTTCCTGGATTTTTTAGTAACCTAGAGGTTGGCTGATCAGGTTTGAACATAAGGATGCGTGTTCAAACCTAGGCTATTATCAATTTGACAATTTCAATGCCATAAAAACTTGCAAAAAAATATATTTCATCACTAAAAATATTTGAACTTCATTTGAAACCTCCTTTTAAGCAGAGAATTGCATGTTATCATACTGACAAGCGGTGAAAGAAAAAATCGTATTGAAGCTAGATTGAAACGTCTCGAATTGCCAGCCGTAGTAGGCAAGCGGTTAGTCGCAGGACCAAAAGCTTACCGTACTAACCGAGACACGGACGATTAAATATAGGAGTGGCCACTGTATTTTTTTAAACGTAGACACGTAAGTGTTGAGCCGATCTTTTTGGAGATATCACGCGTGATGAAAGTAAATGTACCTTCATGTATACATGCTTATAAAAGAGACTCTTTAGTAATCCAATTATAAAATTGTTTGTAATTTAGTGAAAGACTTTGAGGGGATCCCGAATGATGGGTAACAAAAACCTTAATGATATACCTCCTACTCGTTATTGTTTTAGCCTAGAGCATAATTATAAAACATATTAGGTACTTGTAAGTAACGTTTTCTGTCAAATATAATACGATTTGGAAGAAAAACTCATTAATATAACAAGATATTAATATCTATGAATTTTTAATACGACAAAAAATGTAGCTGGATCATGCCATTTACGTGAACAAGAAATATGATTATAAACGCAAAAAATCCAAAAATAAATTCAGTAATAAATGTGGATTTATTACAAGCTATTCGAGGCGGAATGCGTGACGAGATCTGGGTTCTAGCTCTGGAACGTGAAACGTGAAAATTGGTATTTCAGAGTCTATTGCTTCGTTAACATCCACGAACGTATTGCAATTCTAAATAAAAAAGCAATGGAAGCCGAAATGAAAATTTCGAATGCTCACCTGTAATTTGGTTTCAACCTTGCTACATGGTCTCGCCGGGAATTATTTCAATAACACTGACGAATGGGTTTTATAACGGAATTGATTACGGCCGAGATAACGAGATGTAATCGTACCGAGGGGAATAGAGACAAATGTCGTATTGGTTGCAGATTTACAGCGCGGCGCGCGCCATCTGGCGTGCCAATTTATGAGTTTAATCAGGGAGCCGGCGTTGCCACCGTTCGGGATCGCAGCGAGAACGGCGCCGCGCTTGTTCACTGTTCAGCTAGCAAGCCGCACGTAGGCACACCCCTTTATATACTGCATTGGCTTTTAGCTGCTCCGAATTGATTTTAAGTGGCTTCGCTTGTTTTTAACCCTTAATGCCTATTTCAATGGAGCTGGCTTAGATTTTGGCTGCTTAGTTTAGATTATAATCTAAGGTTTAGTTGGTTTCACTAAATTGTATATAAAACAATTTAAGAAAATCAGTAGCCTCAATTTCAGTAATATTCGGTAGTTTATTACCATTTTTTGACATATTAGGTACATAGGAAATAATGGAACTGTCTGATAGAATTTACTTCCTAACCTATACATATATTACAACGCTTTGAAAAACCTGCCCCCCTACCACGAACACTTAAAAGAAAACAGTTTACGACGTGGAAGCAAGACGCCGTGTAATGTGGCGTCTCGCTTCTACTACGTAAACTATAGATATAGTTCATGTTTAGGGGACTGATATCACATTTCCCGACAATAGAATCGATTCAAAGTAGTCGTGCACACTACTAGAGCTATTGTACTCTATGATAACATGAATAATACCTAATCAATGCATAATACATAAATTATAATTCAGAAATTGCAAAATGCAAATGCATTCTCAACTTAATATTGTATTGTAACATGTAGTTTTTTCATGCATTTGCAGTTTTACGTTGGGTATCGATTGAAACTATTGAAACCTCAATATACGTAGAGTCGAATAGTTAGTCCTCCACTAACGACCTACGAGTGGCCTATTTCAGTGAGCCTTACAAACATATCCGCAGTTAGAGTTTCTGTCGTCGCCATTTTCAAACATCCATACGGATATCTATATCGAATAAGCAAAGCTGCGGTGGCTTATTTTAGGTCTTATTAAAGCTTTTCTATCAGCTGTTCGCATTCTCATAATTATGAAAGTGAGTTTTGTCAACTGATGAAGATTTCGATGGATTTGCACAAAAGGATAGATACTCCTTTTCGATATTGCTCCGAATGAAATTGTTACGCGTAATTTTCATTTTAACGTTATTTATATTTAGTGTTACTGTTATATAATATGAGTAGGGGCGATCACTGAGAGGACGAATAAATGGACTGACTAGAAAGAATAAATGTATTTTTTGCACGTTAAATTGAAATCAAGACAGAAACTGTACCTATATAATCATATTTTCTTTGTTTTTTATAATTACTGGTGCATTTTTATGACAGGTACAATAAAGTAGAAGTTCGGTTTCTAACCCCTATCGACGTTTAGGCTGTTGTTAAACAAATTACGCGTGTATCAGACGAATAAACACAAAAACCACTTAACAAGAGTTGGCAAAGTAAGCAACACTTCCATTAGTTCGTAGCCCCAGCCTGCCCGCACAGGCAACGTTATAATTTCGCAACTAACCAACTAGATATTAGCACATCTAACTTTTCTAATCAAACTCTCGTAGACGTATATAATAAAAATGTGTGTGCGGGAGGTAATTTTTCTTCCATTCTGTTTATAGAATAGGCGATAAACACAAAGGACGTTAGGCATAAATATTGCTCAAGTTATCGCCTAAAAGATCTATGGAGGTTGGCAGGGCCCCGTATCGCTCTCCTGACAGTTATTGCGTTTTTTATGCGCAAAGTTCGGGAGAATTCTATTTACTGGAGACATTGTTGACAACAACATAAAGATAGTAAGTGAAAGCGATGGATAGTTGTGAAACAAAAGTGTTCATATCTGTATCTTCATACAGCAGTCCAATCACTTAGCCACTGCGCTAATCAGGTCGTCAATTTAATTTCTATTAGTTATTATTAAAATTAATACAAAGAAATAAAAACCATATGATTTTTGAAAGTTAGTTTCTTCGTTTTATTTAGCTAACATATTTTCATCTGAATAAATATTTTACAGTATGATGATACACTGGACGTAATAACCACAGAAGTACGCGTTTGTGAATATAAGATTCATGTCGACCACGCCACATATCAAAGTCCCAGTGTCGGGTAGCATTAACTATTTACCAGAGACGAAAGTAGCACTGCTGTAAGGAATTCTTGCGGTCAATGTGCAAACAAAAATAAGAAGTTTAGAATGTGGAGCATAAAGTTTCCAAAACAAAAAAAGAGGTAAATAGTTTATTGCTTGCCATTTTTATGGAATTCAATGCCATTATTAGCTGTCGTTCACTGTGGCGTTCTAAGAGGGAGGCCTTTGTTCAACAGTGGACGTCTTCCGGCTGATGATTAGCTTCCTTTTCCATCACTCCTGCCGAACATTATAGTGCTTGGATACCAAAGGCTTGCTTCTTAGATTTAGACTGTTTAGCAAATTGTGGGTCTGCTAAAGCCACTCTACCAAAGCCAACATTTTTGAGGAAAATGGGCGATATACCGATATTTTAAAAAGCATACATGTCAAAGAGATCGTAGAAAGTCATGAGTGTCTCTTAGTTGTCGTAGTCTGTTTTACGTAAATTGTGTTCTACTTTATATAATAGTGTACAAAGTAACCATGCAAGTTAGCTACAAAGGCAAATTCGCTCCTCTCTTACCTATATAGTTTCAAAGGGAAGAACTGGATCCGAGCAATTTTACTCACTGTATACTTTCAACGTGAGTGTCCAAGAAAGTCTAGAATATTTATGTAGGTATATACTGCGGATCCTTTGTGCTATTATCCTCTAGTTCATTTTGCTATATAGTTGAAACTGTGAACTGAAACTCGCTCACTGGCGGTAACTATATTGTGTAACCATGGAAACGTGCGTTATATTATTCTTTTTTCGTTTTAGTATTATGCAATTGTATGTTGCTGTGGTGTAGAAATTGGCCAGTCAACAGAGATGGTATGGAAGTTGACCGCATATGGTGCGCCTGAATTAGGTACCTAACTACATAGGTATCGTCACTTATCAAAGCCTAACTGCAACTTATATATCCTGGTAATATCCTCGTCTCTATTTGGAATATAATTAGTTTGTCACATTAAGTAACAAGTACCAAAAATCTCATTGTACTGCCTAGCGTACAGTAGCTACAGTCGCCATGTTGCTTTTTTTAGCACAAAGTAAAGTTACAACTTAACAAAATGTCAAACAATAACAAAAACAATTAAAAATGAAACAATGTGGCAACCACCTATAATATTATTTAACCATAGCACACCGTCACGATTAACAATTTTATTGTAATAACTTTCGAGTGAGTCCAGCCCATGAATAAGGGCTCCGTTCGAGTTCGAAACTAGTCGGGAATCCCCGGATACACGTGACTAAAACCGGAATATATACCGGTAAATAATCTATAAGATGTTTGTCTCTATTTAGCGCGTTACAATGAGGCGTTGAAAGCACTTTAAGACTGGGAGCATCGAAGCCTTGATCTAATGCCTTAAGGCAAAAAGAGGAAGAAAAAAAGAAGGCTTCATCCTACGACGACTTGAATGAGTGTTAGTGTTGTTGGCCTTTACAATATGTTTAACAACAGTATAGATATACGCAAACTTCAAAACGAATAAGCAACCGATCCAAATCACTTTTACTTACCGAATCCACTTTATTTTATCTCGAAATTTATAGGAACGAGTACGTTAAAGCTTAATGCGGCATACATAGATAAAACGGTACCATTAGAATGGACATTGTCGTAAATAACTTATCTCAATAACACATTTGTACCATAATACTCTCTTGTTCTATTGCTTAAATAACCATTTTCGCGTCTAATGGGTACTTTGTACCCGTTTCTAACGCATAGTTGAAGATTAGAATGAATTATTGTATCATAACGATTATTATAAATGGATAAACGTTTTGGGCTTTACTACTTCGACGAATGTTAATGCATCTTTATCTGTTAAGTTTTGTCTGATAAGTTTTATTTTTATTTTTTAGGCATATTTTTATATTCTGCATAGACTTTAATAAACAATCATAATACATTATCGAATTACATAATAAATAATCTAATAAATTTTCAAAGTCACCACTCAATCACTGTTTACCTTATAGGACTCACTGTCTGACATAAAATGTATATATCTATCTGCATCTGAATGCATCAGTAGCTACGCTTCTGCTAACACCTGGAATACAGACATGATACTCAATAGAAACAGGTATAATAATTATAGTTATAATAATTAAAGTATGTGCAAGTAATGACAGTATGTTCAAAGCAGCACACAGCGCTATAATCGATACATCGAAACCGACACATCGTCAAAGTTGGCTCGTAAACGTCAACATAAACTTGGGCCGTTAGCCGATCAGTGTTCATTGTGATCACGCGTCTGGCTAACTAATATTCAAATTAGTGACGTCATCGGATTAGGCTCGATGCCGCTCAATTTCCGTAGATTACCGCCACGGGTTATTATGCTGCAAAATGTGTGCGTTCATTAAAATTCGACATCTTGTGATGTTGTATGTAATTCGTATTCGTGAATAACAATTTTAAGTATTGACTGACGATGGGGCAACGTGACTTGAAATTTATGAGTCGAAATATAAAGTATTGTTTAATTTTCCGAGTAATGCATAGAAATGGTATTTGAGTAGCTACTAAGAAATATGCATACCTACGTTTGCTTCGTTGAAAGGCAACGTAACACATAATATGGTATTAAAATACTAACTGTGTATGCAAACGAAATTCTGCTACACAGTTTTATGTGATTGGTCCAGAATTAACGGCAGTTTGTTAGGTTATATTCGTGTATGAAATGGCGAACGTCAGCGTTCCATCCGCGACCAAATAGGTACTTACTAGTGTTACACAATTTGTAGAGGAATGCCAATTCAACGCTGCGTCACTGTTAGTTAACAAGGTTTGAATTTTAGAATATCCGCTGCAGTGTTTCATGTTAATAACGAATTGGATACCATAGTAATGATTAACATCGTAATAAATTGAATATAGGCAAGTGTGGTATTCCAATGATAATAACAACCCTAGGCGCATATTTTCATTTCGCCTGTATTCCTCGAAGGGGTAGGCAGAGGTGCACATATAGTACACCCACATTTCGCCAGTTATGTTTTAGGTCCCAATGTAATAGGGGGCGAGCCTATTGCCATCAACCGGGCACAAATCCAGACTCCATGCTGCTACTGAAAATTAACTAATGGAAAAACCCAGTAACACTTTGCCCGACCAGGGATTCGAACCCAGGACCTGGTGCTCAGCAGTCGCGCTTAGCAACCACTGGACCAACGAGGCAGTCCTACTTTGAAGGCAATCTACTAAAAGTCTTTATTAATCCTTAAAAATCCTTTAATACCTATTCATTTCAAGTTATCGTATAAAGTTATTTTTTCTATCAATAAAAATCAAAAGAACATAATCCGATAACATAATAATCTGCGTTTGTTTTTTTTATTATTCAACGTCGTAAATCCATCCGACAGCGTTCAACCGTCGAATATTATATCGAATACTGGCAATACACGGTGGGAGAACTGTTTACTTTCTCCCCCCGTTTTCATAAAATTGTACCAGCAAATAAAAAACCTTATAAATCAAACAAAAGCGGAGTAAATATACGAGACATTGAAACGCATTGTCTCATAACACAAACTATAAGGCGCAGACGGCATCTCGTAATATTCAATTTTCTTTTTATACTTCTCAGTGTTCTATTCAAATATGCTCGGAGGCTTATATTCATGTTAAGATTCTGCTCATATTATTTTCTTAATCTAATTACTGTCAGTCGCTTAATATATTTGAATCTTTAAAAGAGATTTACGATCATTATTTTTTGTAGAAATAAAATAACGCTGTTTTCAGCACGATCTCAACATAATATCTTTTTGTTTTTTATTTTTTGGTTGTTGTATCATGAGACCCGTTATCGCGCGCCGTAATTAATGCCAGCTTTTTATCTTCCTTCGCCCTTATTTTGTACTTTTAGATAAACACTTGTATTCTACTTTTAATTTAAATTCCTTTGTCATTAACTTTCGTATTTAATTAGGTATGTTCTATTTCCATAAACCGAATGTTAAGATTTCTTCCAGAGTTTAGAAGATTACAAGATCTTTTAACATTTATAATTAGATTACTTATTTTTACTTGAAGTCTTTTCGCCTCTGACTAAAGTGCCCACTTCTCCTTGCCTTGTTTTGCAAGAACGCAGTCTACGGATTCTATAAAATAGTCCCGCCTAGGCCTCTTCCTGCCCAGTGTATGGCTGGTTAATCTAAACGTTTACTAATCTATACGTTGTAGTATAATGATAATTGAGTTCTGTAATCATGGTGGACAAAAAGAGTTATCCCTTACGCCACGATTGGACGTGTAAATGCATAAATGGTTTCACTAGAGCTTTAATTCAAACCATTATAACTTTAACAGGAGAAATTGCAACTATTATCCAACACATCAGCTAGCCTCTTCCATTTCAATTTAAATTAAGATAAAGATGGCGTCGAATGCGCGGCAAATTGAAATGGAAATACCTCGCGGTGGCCATTTTTATTCGTTGCGTGGTGCGCGGGTCGACGAATACCCGTTATTCCACCTCAAGCAATTCTCTCGCAGATGAAAAAGTTTGAGTTATCAATTTCAACTCGCTATTCTGTATGCAGTCTTTAATTTTTCCACTGAGTTTTTCATTATTAAAGCAAGATGCTCGTTACCTCCATTTAGTTCGTTGAAAAGAAAAGCCAACGAGGTCGGTTGTTCCAGTCGGAATGAAAATAATAAATCACTTGGTAGGTAGATCGTAGACGGCGCTTGGTCTATTTCATGCCCTCTGCATATATAATGGATCCTAGACTAAAGTGTTCCAGATTTATGTGCCGGTTCATTGTTTAAAATAATAATTTAATTTGTATGGTTGTAAATGCACATGTCTACTTTTTTCCTTTGTAACCGAAATGTATTCACATTTGAGTTCAGATTGCAATGTCTCTTTAGTTAAGCTGGACTAAATGCAGGTTTCGGAAAGAAAATCTCAGGTAAAACCTGTGAATACGGCTTCGTCTGCAGACCGAATATGTTAAGACAAAGCCTGTAATATGACTTTGTAATGCAGTAAGAGAAAAATTAAATCGCTGAGAGCTAAGGCAGCGGAATTTAGAGCAAAATGGTTGGATAAAGAGCAGATATTCCTTAGGAAGCTCTGCTGTTAGTAGATAAAATAAGTCTGTCAAACATTTATAAGGCTTTGATAAAACTTATAATTGTTTTAGATTTTAGATGTTTATTTTATTCCCACAATTTGAAATTGAAGATATAATAGAGGCTAGTTTTGGACGACTAGGGAAATATTTAGTCATAATTATAAGTATCTTCTCAGCCATAAAATATATAAGATTGTGGGCACGTGCCTGTATCATTATTAACTCTAAAAGGTCAATCAAGAAATTAACGCATAATCATAATTATAACAATAGTATCCTTCATTCTTCTATCTATTTTACAATTTAATATGCTCTAGATAAATAAAATAAATATTGTACTAGATAAAAAGAAAAAAATGATAATACAATTTATTCCTTACTTAGCCAGACTGTACTCGTATATCCAAAAAATACGATATTATAATCTTATTTCCCTATATTTATATTATTCAAACCATCCGTAAATTCGTCTACAAGAACAAAAAATACAGACAAAGTAACAACGACTTCCCTTTTCATATTTTACAGATTGAGATTGACGTGTGTAAGCTCTAACTGGTTTTGCCTAAATTTCGGCTTATTGGGTGCTCAAATTTGACGTAGAAAAGACAGAGGCCTATCCGCTGTCAGATTTGGCACTGAGTTCCAGGCTTGCTGTATCTGACTCAGCAAGATAAAAATTAAAGCGAATTCATTGCAAAAAATAAAGGTCTTCAACGTTTCATTTACGAAGAGAAAATGGGACAAAGAAGGTAATTGTTGTGGAAAAAGATCGCGGTGTAAATGAAAATTGATTGCTTGTTAATTACAGCGTTGAAAAACGCTTTGAATAAGCATTTATTCTTTTAGGAAAAGCCTTTAAAGTCTTACTTTTGGTAACAGACGTGAAAAGTTTCACCAATATTTATTTCAACGAACAAATAGACGGTAATACGCATTTCTGAATAAAATTGTTACGTTTCCGTATTTGTATTTGAAATGGAGCATGGTGGAGCTTTATGGAACTACAAACGGCGCATAAATACCGGTTTAAGCTGCGTTTATACCGCATGGGATTTGGATGCGCTCATGATTCAGGACGATAGGCGTACATAGAATAACAGGAGCTTGATTTCGTTATAAAACTCGCATAAAAAACTTGTTTACGATATCAAGGAACATAAAAGTCATATTGTGAGGATACAAGGGATGCTCGATAGGGAATTAATTATTGTATTTTCATGTTCTTCCCGACCTTGTTGAGTTCGTTTACTGCCGCTGCTTGTTTTTCTGGACCCCTGTTTTGTTGGCTACTAGAATAGGTACCTATTTTATGTTTTATTGATCAACAAAACAAGGTGATTAACAGACAAATATATACATTACAGTCACAAAACAGTTGTTTAGTCCTGTTAGTTACCACTGGGATTTTTGTAGTTAATAAATGAGTTGTGACAATGACTCTTTAAGCAATTTTAATTAATGAATCGTGTCGGGAAAATGGCAGCAGCCGTCATATTACGCCAATATACTTATTCGTATTGTCTGGTGAAATGTAAATGTGTATGTAATGTATGTGCACTACACCTTTGCCTACTCCTGTGGACAATTCAGGCGTAAAGCCCGCATGCTCAGTTGTCGCAAACATGTCTGTGAGTATAAACTCATCTTCGCATAGTAAAGTGTATACTGTACATAATCACTAAATAGAGTAAGTAATTATTTTTTACTGCATTTACTACTGAATTATTTAACATGTTTTATTTTTAAACCGTTTTAAAACTGAAGACAAAAAAGGATACATCTAGCCTTTTACTTCTAGTTTACTTCATTGACCAGGTTTTGTACTTCTAGGCATTGTAACACGTCATGATAAGAGACGGCGATAAATCAGTTTAAATGAGAAACCGTCCTTTACCCAACACCTACATGCAACACTGATCTATGTATGTTTTGGGAAACAGCGGTGATATGTCATAATTGTGGCAGGCCATAATGAGGCGACGGCGTACAAGCCACGAATGGCTACACACAATGCCATGATTTATAGCGTCTATGTCCCATTGTTGGCTTAATGAGATTGCACCGTCAGCACAATCGCTCTATAGCCACGATAGACGATAGCAACTAACACACGCTCTGCTCGAAAACACGAAAATAAATCTTTTGAATTTGGATTCCATAATTCTCTATGGAATCCAAATTCAAAAGATTATTTTTTCTCAAATATTCCGTACCAGTATCATTGTGAGACAAGCCTGTTATTTTTTAATCAAATATTTCGTGCCAGCTACAATTTAAACATTCATTATTTTAATTTGCCGTAAGAAAATCTGTTTAAAATATAATCAAGCGGTCAATGCTACAGATATTTTCAAGATTTCATGACAAAACTTTTTGCGCGAGGGAATAAAAACTCGGCCAAGGCAAGAGGAAATTTAATTAAGCAACTAATGAAAACGTGGAATCTAAATTATGTGCTCGTAAATCCAGTCCTCCTGGGACTCTATATTGACCATTGTATTAGGTTGAAAATATTCTTCTTATTTTTCTTTAATTTACATAATTTATTGCTTGGAAACTAAAAAATTACATAATTTAATAGCTCTTAAACTAAAAAGTATAATTTTCAAGTTTTATTTCCATGTAGGTCATAGAAGGTTAGACTATTGCTACTTTAAGATTTTAGTGATATATGTCTAAAACTATCCAAGTACGCGTATATGTCATTGACATAAAATATCTACAAGAGCTTTATAACCTGGATGTGAATGCGAACTTTTATATTTTAGTTCGTCTGTACATTTCCCATCCACTACGCTACCTATTCACTTCACAAAGGAAGTAAAACAGTAATAATACCTTCTACCCTGTCAAACAGACGCAGCCTCTACTTATGCAAAAGCCACCGCTCTGTAGGTAAGACCAGCTGTTCCAATTTCGTCACGTACCGTTTACTTTCATTTTACTTGTAATGGCGTCGTAAAAATAAAACTTCGTTAAGTAAAGGCAATTGTCACAGAGTAAAATTTTAGGACAAAACATCTTGTAGACAATTTCTCTCAAGTTTTTACCTTTGTGCGAAATTAATGGCGTAAGTCGTATTTCATGGTGTTGTCAAAATTATGTTAATGTTACGTAAAACTCACCAGATAATCAGATGTTGGGAGAATACTTACCACATTAATTTGATGTTCCTCGTAATTTTGGTGCATGTAAAATCGATATGACGAATGAAATTAATCGCTTAGAACGAACCTATGTTCGGTTATGAATGAATTAGGAAGGTGGGATATTTTGGGTCAAGTCCAAAAAATATATACAGAAAATCCACAGACAAGAATTTTAATTCTAATTATAAAATGTCTAGAAACTAAAGTTCGATCAATTCTCCAGATATAAACCTTAGGAGAATCGCCTTGGGGCACATTGTTGTAGGAACATTATCAAAGCGCTTTCTAAGATATATGACCTGTGGCCCCTCCTTCTAACTGTGCAATGAACTTTAAATCCCCTTTACACCTGGACCCGCCCACCAAATACAGTTGTTGTGGAAATAAATGCGATAAAATCGTACTTTCTATGACATGCAAAGCTGAACTTAGTTTGTTTGGTAGTGAGTTATTGTTTAAGCGTGTGAGACTAATTATAGTGCCGTTTATTTAATCCAATAGGTATGTGTTAGCCAATGGCCAATAATTCAATTATCACAAACGCTCCGAAATATACGCACTTTAAAAAAAAGTCGAATTATAGCGCAAAAGTGATATTATTACATAACATCTTGCCTGTATTCCCCGAAGGGGTAGGCAGAGGTGCACATATAGTACACCCACATTTCGCCAGTTATGTTTTAGGTCCCAATGTAATAGGGGGCGAGCCTATTGCCATCAACCGGGCACAAATCCAGACTCCGTGCTGCTGCTGAGAATTACCTAATCGAAAAACCCAGTAACACTTTGCCCGACCCGGGATTCGAACCCAGGACCTCATGCTCAGCAGTCGCGCTTAGCAACCACTAGACCAACGAGGCAGTCATTATTGTATGTAGGTATATGACATTATTTCATAGGTATATGACATTCGAAGCCAGTCTTTTAGGTAGGAGTCTAGTTCGTCACGCCATCTTTTTCTCGGTCTGCCACGAAGTCGTTTGCTGATGTTTGGAACCGAACTATGATTCACGAACTGCAAGAAAGCTTTAGGTAGATAACTTACGTAAGATTTGAAAATGTAGATTAAGATTGCAATTTTCGTTTTGTATAGTCACAATTTTATACTTCGAGTCTTAATATCTTTTTGGCTCATTAAATTATTTTTATTGAAATAGTTTTAGAACCTCTTTGTTCTAGAGACTGCTGACAAGGCCAGGTCCTGAAGTCGCTCAAGTTTTTCCGCCACGAACAATAAAAAGTTTTTTGACGTTATCTGACATTTTCTACTGGAAAGGAAACGGTTAGCGTTTACTTAACCCAATTAAGCTGAGGTCAGACTAAGAGCGATTTAAAAAGGGTATTCCGATAAGAATTTATAATTAAAGCTTTTGTGTGTTTTCAAAAGAGGATAAGATAAGTTTTTGTTTTATATCTTTGATCTCTTTCTAGCTAATGGATAACTAAACAAATATTATTACATGCATTAAATACATTATTAATTACCATCCATTTCTTAATTGCATTTATTGTATGTAGTATTTTTCTCACTATTGTAAATAGGAACTTACGTTCCTTGTGTAATTTTTCATTTAATTTTGATCTTGGATAATCCATTTCCAGATCGTATTGTTTGATGTGCAGGAAAATTAAACTTTAGAAAAGCTCATAGGCTACTCATTTATTTTGTGCATCATACAGTCATATCATGCAGTATAATTAATGTCCCTTTCCTAGTTGATGGGTGTGCTACGACCTTAGATATTCTCGTAAACAAGTTTCCGACTATAGCTGGTCATATAAGAGATTGTTGCACTACTGCCCCCTGATTTATCATGTTAACTTAAATTGTAAGAATTAGTGTAAACAATCGTTGGTGAACCTATTTAATAAATAAATAAATATACACCTAATACATAACTGGCGAAATGTGGGTGTACTATATGTATACTTCTGCCTACCCCTTCGGGGAATACAGGCGTGATGTTATGTATGTATGTATAAATATACACCATCATCATTCATCATCATCCACAGGCATGGTCTTTCTTCCCCTATATTCACGCTTATGGGCCAGTTCCAGGTTCAGGTTCCACCCAACATAAGTTCAACACATAAAACGCTTGTATTCTAAACGTTTCCTCAAGGAAGCGTATTAGCATTCCCGTCGGATAGTGTCGAGCGCGCAGGAGTTGAAGCCAAACATGGCTGACGCGGCTACGAATCGTTTCCTCTACATTCAAATGCCGGAACAACAGTTTCCGTTGCACAAATCACTCTGTCACTTCTGTTTTATTCCCACACTATTTAGTTTTTATGTGGCAGGGACGTTTAAGGTAATGTTTTACATTTACATGCTGACTATGGAGTATACCAGTGTGTGATGTGGGACGTTCAGGACCAACGGACCTATGTATTATAATTATCACACATACGTATAGGTACATCAAAGGGGCACTGTCCCGAGTGTCGGGCATTGTTCTAGAAAATGCTATAAGTATTAACACAACATACTCATATATATTACGCAGGTAGAAACAGTAATACGAAAGATCACATTTGCCAAATATCCTGAGTACTGGTTACAGAAGTTTGTTTTACAGAAGTAAATACGCAACCTAATAATATTTATTTAAAATTTCCATCAGTTCCAAAGTAGTAAAAGTCATATCCCTAAATGGATCTGTCGCTTGAGATTAAAGAGATATTTTTATCTTGAACCACGAAGACATTTCCACGCTAATAATTTCAGATGTGCATTTGTTTTAAAGTATAAAAGGCGTTTGAGGCTGCTTTTCTTTTGTTCCACGGCAGACAAGAATAAGAAACAGTACTTACAGTAACTCCTAAGACCAAGTTCCCTACAAAACAAGTTATTAAAAGTATAACCGCCGTCTTACAAAGCCATAGTACTAAGTAAAGAAGCAACTAGAAATACAAATTAACCACAATCTAGTCTCCGTCCAACAAAGATTATACACAATAATTTCTTTTTAAATACAAAAGCTTAATAGATGCAATGTAAAAGGGAAGTTTCCACGTGGAAGTGCATTAACATTTCTTGAACAAGGCTCCGAGAGAACAGATGTTAAAGCCACAAGTCAAATAGACGTTGGAGTGAAACAAAGGCGATGGTCCGTAACACTGAAACTTGGGCGGATTATACAAGATTGAATATAATATATGGCTAGGAAGATGTTGTACATTAATGTGATTTCCTTCCATTTTGCGGTAAGGTTAGTACACACTGAAATGTACACAGCTCATTTTAGTATCAAGAAATTAATTAATTATGAAATCGATGGCCGATTAAGAATCAGGACATAATATTCTAGACGTTTAAAGAAGACGATCTATTTAAGGATGATATGAATGAACTTTTGAACCAAGATAAAACATTTAGAAATTTTAATGAATTTTCTTTTAAGGTAAACTTGGACTTGCTGGTACTTTTCCAATACAAGGGTAATCCTAATGGATCTTCTCAGTCGGAGCCGATCGATGGATCGTGTTGAGCTCAGACTCTTGGAGACTAAAGCTCACTAAAGTGTTTTACCTCAATCCCGAGTAAGAGACCGTGCTAGCATTTGTTTTTGAGCCTGGTTTGGTCCTGACACACGGTTGATGAGTCTCATTGTCCCCCCTCAATCCGTCACCAACTGACCGGGAACTGAACAACATAAACTATTGAGCAAGGAGGCTAGGGTTGCCTCACTATTCCTATTCATAAGTCACATCAAGGTAAGAAATTAATTATCTTTTCATAAATTCCCTTCTGCCTGAACAAGCCACAAGCGTTAAAGCATTAAACACTGTCAAAGGATTTGGGTCCAGTGCGAAAGTAACCGTAATGATTCTCTAGTTTCAGAGACGTCACATAAATAATACCTGAATGTACCGTAGGCTCATGTGCCGGGCGGATTAATCTTATGTAATATGCCAGGCTTATGCTAGCGAAGTTGTATGCGAGTGTACAAGGGAATTCATAGGTCTTAGTTAATTATAACCGCGTTTGGTAGAATATCGTACGTCGGTTTTATCTTGGGGCTGTGTCAGACAAGGGCTATTAGCAGGGGTGTTAGGCATTGTTCTAGTACCAGATTAAGCATGATAATTTTAATGTATTATAGTTATAAGTTGTCTTTTTATGACTAATATATCGGTAACCTTAAAATTATGAACTGAAGTTGTGAACTAATTAGCTATTTGAAAATTTAAATAATTTTTTGAACTTGCTCATTGGACTGGAGGAGAAAACGACCTTGCTCAAAGAAACATAAGAGTATAAGTCGTTTTTAAATGAATTTAAAAACGCTTAAATGTAAACTTGAAAACTTTCTTAAAGCTGAAGCTTAGAATATACTTAAAAATTTTGTTGGCACCAAGAAATGGCAGGTGGAATTGCCAAAGAAACCGAGCCCAGTGACAGAAATGCAATATCTGTTGCCTAAAATGGTGACCTCAGACCCTCGACCCAGTTTTGGTTTGGAGTGATTCCAACCTCATGACGTTGACGTAGCTTTATAGCCTTATTATTCTGAAGAAACCATATTTTTAAAAGATTTCAGCTCAAGACATTATTTTTATAAAAGTACTGTCTTGTAGTAAGACTGACTTGCTACCAGTCCTCAACGCCCACATACTTTATTAAAGTGAACTATATATTGTACATTTTTAATTTTTTTTTGTTTTGTTAGCTTATTCATAAGTGATTCTTATACTTATACTATGAACACTTAGATATTAAATGCAAATGGCAAGCTATCGTTTATTGCGTGTTGCATGAAGGAGGCCTTCTTTAACAGTGGACATCCTCCAGCTGATGATGATTAGATACTTGTATATTGGTCTTGTTTTGAGGCAAAGGCAACCTTATTAATGAAAGTTACAAGCAATTTTATTAATTTTTTATATCGAAGGGCATGAAGGTAATATTAGGTACACCTTTCATAAAAGATACCAGTACGACATCTGAAAAAATAAAAGAAATATAGAGGGTATTGTCCATTTATCTTAACTAGGTACTTATTAGAGTCGGCTGTAGTAAATGGGTGACTTAACCCTGAGTCGGTGTGGTAAGAAATTGCTGTGTGGAAGTGGAAGACGGTCGTTACGACCGACTGTTTTTTTTTAATTT
Source organism: Abrostola triplasia (assembly GCA_946251915.1). NCBI lineage: Eukaryota > Metazoa > Arthropoda > Insecta > Lepidoptera > Noctuidae > Abrostola > Abrostola triplasia. Next base: position 7,632,324 of record OX276430.1, read on the forward strand.
TGTCCGTTCCCCTAATACAGATCATGTTCCGCAACAAAAAGGTTTTATAAGTACGCATTTAGGTCACTTAAAAGTAATTTAGATTCTTTACGCTTGGTGTGTTTTAGTATTCGTTTCGAACGATTCAATCTATTAAGACGATGTGCATGGAAGCCTGGAAAATTCTGTCTCTATCAGTTACTTTTTAGTTTTAAATATTCTTATCGAAAATGTTGAAGTTATTAAAAACTTTTATTTTGAAATAAAATTATCAACTTAAAATAATCGCTAACAGGTAATACGTGAAACAAAATCTAAACGATTGATGAACAGTGCCCTTTGCACAAATAGTTTTGACTATCGAATAGTTTACGTCATAAAATATTTTACTTGATACAAATACGTGACGATAGTGCATAATATTCGTGCTAAGGGTACAGGTCTTTTAAATAAAAGCCATGTTTGTTTACCTAACAAGAAAAATACAGTACCTACATAAATAGACTAAACATCGCAACATGAAAATAAGAAAGTAGATAAGAAAGTAAAATACCTTTCACATAAACCGCTGTCGTTCTACCTTTATGTATATATTTTTCCATAACACAACTTTTTAGGGCTGTCCTAAACACGCGACAGCCATTTATTTTTACAACGTTGTCTCCAAATATTCGGAAATAAAAATATTTAACACATAATGAAGTCGCTTGACAGCCCTAGCTAGTAAAGAGATTGAGTGAAGGAGTATTCCAGGTAAACGGTAACAGCGAAGATGGAAATAATAACAATAAGAAGGAATTAAGCGGTCTCCACAATGTGGGTTCTGTCGTTCCACCGTAATGGCGTGGTAAGTTTGTGATGGCGTTTGCTAATTGTTTGTGAGTTTCTTTGAAACAATGAGCATTGTCTGCGTGTTGATTGCTTGAATTCTATTCGGAAGTAATTATTTATTATGCCTACATAGTTGTTACTAATTATTTATTATTTGGCTCCTTTTCTTTCTAAAACTTTGTTCTTAAGCTGTCTGTATATAATTTTTGTATTTACAAATAGATATTCCTACTTTGTCGGGTGGTATTCGGCCTAGAATTTCCCTTTCCTCCCGTGGGTGTAAGACTTAGGAAAAATCCAGAAGATGGGCAGCAGCGTCTTCTGTAACTTCACCAACAATACTGTGATCCCCAAGACGATTGCTAAGCGTGGGGATTATGGCACCCTCCCACTCTAAGAGAGAGGCCTTTGTTCAACAGTGGATGTGTTTCCGCTGATGATGAAGCCGACTTTAATTATTTTTTAATAACCATTTCTGGCCAGAAAAAGATGAATCTTTCTAATAAATACACACAAAATATTTGTCCAACAAGTTTTGTATAAAAGGTTGCAGGCAACCCTGATTTTCCTGTTTACAATGATGAATGAAGGTAAACACTTTTACCTAATGAAAAAATCACTATAAAGGACTTTGTAGCTGTAAGAACATATAATACTATGTTAGTATTGGATATTAATAGTATTAACGTTATAATTATTATTAAAGCCATTTTATTATATACTTTACATTCTTCAGATATACTACACATACACCGCTTTACACTAGATTAAATGCTACGTGTGTTCATAATTATAATATTGCTGCATATCTACATTAAATGCCTCATACAATACCTTAATTACGAGCCAATCAGGAGGTAGTCTTATTAATTCCAACAGTAATTGATAACATCGGGATCGCTATTCCTCAAGATACTCTGATACTAATAACCCTACCGCCGATAAGACTAAATAAACCTTTGTCATCGCAAACCGTCTCGTTCGTCTTACGGCGAATCCGCGATGCCGCACAGATCATTCTCATAGATAAATCAAACGGTCCTAATTCGTCCTTTACAATTGGCGAGCATGTACCAGTAATCCATGATCACGACACCGGATTTTGGACCCCCGAGACCTGTGTAATAAAGCTTACCCCGGTTCGATTAAGCCAGTAAATCAGACTGTCGTCTCGCATAGATATAGAGGGTTAACTTCTGATTTCACGTGTCCCTGACTCCTATCTCGGAGGTCGGAAATTGCCAAGAAAAGATGGCGACCAGCCGAGGCCTCCTGGTTCTTATTTATTTTTATTTCCTCGGGCTGTGCCAGTATCCGGACACAGCGGTCGGTAAATAAATTGTAGTTTTAGGTCGCTTTATATTGCCATTAAATACGAATAGAAGCATAAATCGATTTATTACCGTCGTAAACGGCGGGACGTCGCTAAATAGCCGTTTACCTGATTACGCAGTAAGTGGCAACATTATTTGTATTACAATAGATTGGCTGTAATAGCATTAACTTTTTAGTTAGTATTAGCTGGTGTACATAAAAACTAAATTGTGCCTTTCGTTAATGCAATAGCGTTTAACCTTATCTAAGTCGTGTCATTTGTCATACTATCTATCAATCAATTTAAAAAACGTTAGAATTTTTGTCAAATATGATTGACATTGTGACGGCTTATTCGGCTGTATTGTGAATTTTCACTGAATCCTGACTGTAACTATATTATTTCTTTAACGGTCAAATATTATTTCGCGTCTAAACGCTTCTGTATACAACATTGAGTCCATAAACTCACGTATGCATGCAAATACAACGCGAACCTTCCATCCATTAGATTTGGCTATCGTATCTATCATCAGAATATACATTTGAATGTTTGCGCGGCGATAAAATGTGCATTACAGCGGTTTTACGACTACATGAATATCGCATTGGCGCATACCTAAGTACCATTATGGTTCTAATGTAAGAAGCTATAGATACATACCTCTTTAGTATATGGAATATAGCCATCTTATTTATAAACGAGGATCATACTGGTATTAACTAAACCCCGGATTAAGTCTATTGGCATCTCCATTCTTATTATCTACTATATATACCGGTTGAACTCACGTCGATACTCGGGAATGCCCGACTAGTTTCGGACTCTAACGGAGCCCTTATTCAGTTCGGCTCGCGAACCCGCCGCGTCACCGGCTCATGAATAAGGGCTCCGTTAGAGTCCGAAACTAGTCCCTAAAAAAAGTCTTGTTGGGCGTCACCGGACAAAGTTTGGATCTTTATTTGTTTTTCTAATATAGTAATGGAGTCCGATAAAAATACCTATATTTGTAATCCATGGTGTTTCTACTGGTTACTACTACATCTTTAAAGATACAGTAAAGTTAAAGTACTTCAAAAAGATAGGGAACAGGACGGAATAAATCAAACTTAGATACACTGCGATGGGTAAAAGGATTTTGGATACTTTTATATTATAAGTTTAAAGTAGAGCCAGAGCTAATAAGACCATACATTAAATATGTCACCGTTAGATCTCGACAAATGTGTTTGCAATTCCACAAAACGTTATTTAAAACGTGCATTAGGTTATCAGGTGGTTATCTTCCCACGCAAGTCAAGCAAACCCTTCGGAGGGGAGTCTGTATTATTACCGTCTTGGAGATAAAAGCGAAATATATTGTACCCAACATTTTCAGAATTTTGGTGGTAATTGTTCCTTATTGTGATAATGCCGAAAACATTTTGAAAATATTTATTTTTTATATTTCATTACTCTTTTTCGGTAAGCATTCGAGCTAAAATGAATGGTATGGGAAAAAGAAAATATCTTTGTATAATTTAATGAAATACGTGTCTCAAATTTTCTTATAATCTTTTTGATGGTGTTTGGAAATAAAAAAAAAAATAGGTAAAGTCACTACATTCGTCTGGGACTCGGCAACCTTCCTCTCAGTAGATAAAAACATATATATTCTTAGAATCATTTTGTAAGAATATTAAATGTATGAGACAGACCGTGTCACGAGGAATGGCAATGGAGGTTTCCTCGATGTGGCAGTATTTCATAGTCACAAGTGTCTGATACCTTTGGTCTTAGAAGGTTAAAGTTTCCATCTTGGACGTTCTAAGAAAATACCAAATAATAAAAGTACGGTTCGTTCGTAGTCCAGACTATAGTCTAGAATTTAAAAATAAATAAACTGTAGTAGCAACATACTCATAAGTATACCTAGAGTACCTATACTATATGCACAAAACATCGTCGCTATAGCTTTATACATTGAAAGGTTGGTGTGGGAGACCGTATTTCTTGTATCTAAGTATAAAGGATGTTCTTGAATCTATAAACTGAGTTCATATTTTAGTACCTTGACAGCCATCAGTCATGTATGGCCATTCTTAATGTAACACACTCAGATAACCCTGTGACATGATTGTGATAGTCGTATAATAATCTTAGATATTAAGCCCAATGTGTACACATTAACTTGACGCTAAAAGCACCAAAAAACCATTTTATTATCTGACAACGCTGTCCATAGCCTCACAAGATAGGAACAGTTACAAAATCACAAATTAAACAAACCATTGATTGCACCACAAACTTTGTAAGCGAATTGAATCACGCATTTTTTGTACTAATGTATTACGAAAATTCTTTGAAATGGAAGTAAGTTTGAGATTGTTTTACATGATATTTATTTTAATAAGTTTTAAAGGCCTTTACTATGCTCACTCGTGACTAAAACACTTTTGAAGTTTGAAACATAAAATTAAATGCATTTAGAAGGTGTAATGCACGATGTTTTAGCTTTTCAGCCGTTTAGTTTAAGTTTTTTTTTTTTTTTTCTTTTTTGGGACAAGCCCACCACTCATGCCTATCATTGCAACTCCTGTAAGCCAGGATCTACAATGATAACCGTTGAGAACCATCGAGGCAATGAAGCTCGAGGCGTCCCAGAGAAATGACTCGACTGTCTTGGAACCCGCAACGAAATTAATCATAAAAGAATATATAGGAGGAGTAGGAATATAAATTTAGTCCGACTTCCCTCCATAGCAAGCGGGAGACACAAAGATTAATATGCCAAAAGCATAATAAATATGGGATCCACAACTGAGATAAGCCCAGTCGCTAAGCACCACGGGTATAAAAGTTAAAAACTACTGGGTCCTAATTGTTATTTTGATTCCAATAGTAGGTATGGCAAAAACGTCTGAAAGCACGGAAATTTGATCTGGTCGCAACAAGGTCCTCATAATAAATTACACCGGATGTAACATATATGCTGTCTAACAAGGTATTACGTTCATTCTGCCATAGACCACACTCCCACAGGATATGATGTGCTGTTTGCTCGTATTCACAATCTGGCGTTGAGCAGTGGCACAGAGGTGAAGCAACAAGCTTGAAAGAGAAGAGCTTACCCCTAAAGTTACCATGACGCAATGATCCACCTCCAACCAAGTCCTTTCCAGGCGCTCACGAACGGATGGAAAATACTGGTAAAGGTGGCGGCCCTTGATAGATGTATCCCACCTAGATTGCCATTCGTCCAATAGCTCGTTATACACCTCGATTTGGGATTTAAATAACCGGAACCTGAACCTTTGCGTTTAGTTTAAGTGTAAAAGAAAGTCGCTAAGTCACAATGTAGCATTAATAGCAACTTCCTCAAAATAAATACACGTATCGTTAACAGGGGTAACTTATCTGAACTATGTAGTCCTGTCTTTCAGGCGATAAGGGCATACAAATAAATAAAAAAGTTCCATAAAAAAAAATTTGGAATAAAACGTGTTTTTAATCAATTTAATCTACCTACATTATAACTAAATTGTGTACATGGTATTTTGAACAAAACATCTCTTAAATTCGTTAGGATAATGTTAAATAATATTGGTTTAAAACACCGCATAGCAACATGCTATTATAGGTCAGGTGCCAGGCTAATAGTATATACATAGATAGATAGATAATATTCTTTATTGCACACTAAGTTCTTGATCAATGTAAAATCAAAAAGTTACCTTGAGTAACAGACGTCTTTCAAGAAAGTCATCTTAACAATCAACACTAAAGTTTTTGAAATCGATCCATCTTAATTATAAACGTTCGTTCAATGTGATTAACAAATGGCTTTAATCCTGAGTTCGACAAGATAATTAATTTGAAACGTAAGTAGAGTCAGAGTTTAGGCAAACGATTTTAACTTGACTGATTGTCTTTTACAAATAAGAGAGCAATTTGGAGAGGGATAAAAATAATTTTAACGTTATTATTTTCCGCCTATTACGTTAATTATAATTTTGATTTAAGTTTAATGTTTCATAGTTATATTCTCTTTTAAGGGGAGGGCTCGTAACTAAGTAACAGCCGCACGGATCGATCGATTGATGTTTAAGGGTTGAGCGGCGCCTGCTCCATAGCAGATGATGCTCGATGATAATAGTCACATTATCTTATGGTGGATTTTCACGGGGCGTTATAAATCGCGCCGCCCGGACTTTTAAGGTCTAACAAGTACGAAAAACAAGCCCGCGCCACCTCTCCTCGCCTCTCAAGCCGCGTTGCTCCACTCGGCTGAACTGAGAAGCTTCCATTATAATTGATACAAAAATCTTTTAACATTTTTATAACCTGGACGTAAATATAATTTGATTAGTTAAAATAAGAAATAATTTTAATTACCTGTAAATTATACTTTGTTGGCCTCTTTACAGTAGGAGAGGCCTATGTCCAGCAGTGGACTGAGATAGCCTGATGATGTTGATACATTGTAAGCTAACAGCTCATAAAAATAAAGATAAATTGTAGGTAAATGTACATTTAAGTTAAACTTTTTACGACACTGTCATTCGTCAGCAAAACTGAAATTCATCGTATTTACACGTTTACACGTGCACATTTTTATTTAAACACCGATAAGCTGGAAACACATTCATTTCCACGTAACGTCGCGTCCGCGATTCCGTTCTGTCGCATCACTTCGCGTCCGCGTTTGTCGAATCGAATTAACGCGAGTTAACGCGAAACAGCTCAGTGGCCGCGTTAAATGTAACATTAATTACTTGTTATACAGGTTTAAAGCGAAATCGGGGGCTTTAATATGTCCCGATAACTTTAATGGCTTGGTGATGCAAAATTCTCCTTTGTGAGTCTGGTAGCTCTAGTTTGGTTGCAAATTTGCAATAAAGTGTTATCGCTTTGGCGTGTAGCAGTTTATTTAGAAGCTACAATTTATCGGATAAAATGCTACAAGTACTAATGATCGTCGTACTATTATTATCAGTCTGGGCAACTGGTTTTATTCTCAATTTCTTCAAAATGTAATGTAGGTACAGTAAGAGACAAACGTTGAAATATCATACCTATAAAATATAAACAAATTTATTTTATTATCTCAACACATTACCTATTTTATAACCCAAAATAAAATTAATTTTATCACCAGAAATCTGAACTATTTGTCTATTCATATTGAGCGCGTTTTATGCCGCCATACGATAACTGTAAAAACTTGGTTACAGTAAACCAAGGTTTTACTACACAACAAATGATAACACTTAAATAAATCTAGCAATTTGGAGTCAAACAACAATTTTATTGTTTTTATTTGATAGAAGAGAAGGCTTGGGTCTTAGGACCGCTGGTCCTTCAGACAGAATAATAAATGCTGTAGGACCAAAATTTTCCGGATTCGTGTGGTGCCCTACTTTAATATTTTATTTCAGTCGGTCGCATAGCAGTCATTCGGCAGAAATGTCGCCTGTGATTAAATGTTTATTGTAACATATATTACACTAGGTCTTTACGAATTCTCTTAGTCATATAAATTTAGAAAATAAGTATAGTTAAGGTTTATCGTAGGTATTTCTATATTTTTCAGATGTTTATAGCTTAGGCTCCGATTTAAATACTTGTAAGCTATTTTAGTGTGTTTTATAATGAATACCTAATCTATTCGCATATTACCCAAACTTACCAGACGATAACTTTTTGAATGTAATACCTATCTGGCGTGGCAATGAACAAAATCATGAAGCATGATAAAATAATTACATCAAATTTGGTTTATCAATTTCAAAGCTAGCAACAAATAAACATTAAAACAAATATTCAAAGTACATCCCACCTTTTTTCGTGACGGTTCAAAGAGCATCCAATATTGTGTATATAAATAGAATTAAAAATATCCAACACCCGCAATATCGCAATACCGTTAACATCGTTATCGCGCGTCAAAGTATCAAGCCCTTCCGCCTTGTGTACGGATCATGTTGAAATGGAAACTCTGCTGGAATTACATTCGATATGGCTCGGTTTTTATCGCGTAATCAAATGTCTGTCTGATTTAAATTTAATGCTTTATTTTTGTATTGAATGCTGTTAGTGGAGTTATGTAAATAAAGAATAAAATAAGACTTACAACTTAAATAGTATCACGAAAACACATACAGTTAAATAGTTTTTATTTTAGTTGCGAGGAAAAGTAACACTACATTAAAAATGAAAAAAAGTTTCTTTGAGATTCACCATCTAAAAGATATTATACTGATCTTCAGGCGCGTCGCACCCTACGCATATAATAATTATGGAAAATATCCTAGTATAATAGTTGTAAAATTGTTGGTCATAATAAATGATAATTTTTACTCTACATATACCATTTTCCAAATAAGGCAAATATTATGTAACCTGTACCTGGTGTTAATAATCCTTATTATGTTGATATTGTTGGCGCTTTTTAGTACTTCAGTGCTCGTTCATAATTGTAGATCGTGACCTAATTCTAGCGCTGTCTGAGAGTGCATCCTCTGGCGCCGCATTCTACGATGTTCGATCTACTAGAGCTGTAACAAATTGAGTACAGAAGGGACTCAATGACTTGCTTCCAATGTATTAAGTGTTTTGATTAGATAACAATTGTGAACTTGGTGTATTTACCCAATATGCAGAGGGCCTATTGGCTGGCTATAAATACCCAATAGAATTAAAAAGAAAAGAAAACAAGACTGCAAGAAGTTAACGTTTAAGATGAAATTGAAATATAAAAACCTTACAATAGTAATATCACGCCTGTATTCCTGAAGGGAGAGGGCAAACTGTTTGTGTACACCTCGTTCACGTACGTTTTGTCAGTTATGTTATAGATTCCTATGAAATAGGAGGCGACCCTATTGCAATTAACCGGGCACAAATCCAGATTCCGTGTTGCCTCTGAAAATAACCTAACAGGAAAGATCAGGCCCTCAAGCTGTGCGACCAGCTGACAACGGGTTAGTATACGTTTAGCTCTAATTTAGCAATGAAATTTGTTGGACTTTTCTAAGAATAGTCACGCTGGAATCTCCAGTATAATGGAAATTAGAGTCAGAACCTTACGTCAAGCTATTCGAAGAATGACGCTGCATTCTATAGTGCCGCATTCTGCTTCGTTTAATCCAGTTGGAAATGCTTCCTTGAATTGCACATTTACTTTTTACTATGCATATTGATTGTATGAGTACTACAGTGCATTGAGGTAGAACTTCTAAGTACATAAGTTACTTTAAAAAAGCTGATCGTTAGAAATGTTAACGCAATTATATAGCTGTAGGTACTAGTAGAAGGTAATTGACTAAAGTCAAGGCTTATTTTGCTATTTTAGTTTCGAAGTAGAAAGGGGAGGCCTTTGCCCAGCAGTGGGAAACAAAATAGGCAATGAAAAAAAAAAGTATAGATTAGTTACTTCGCTTTTCCTGGTCTTGTATTAACACTTTAACTGTGCGCGAAGCAGACACAATAGTTAAACAATAGCCATGCCCCATTGTGGAATGGGTTAACATACACATTAGATATGCATCATTGGCTCAAATAAAAATCTGCCTTTTTGCAACTTTTATACATAAGCAACAGTTTTACAAAACCCACATAAATAGTAGTACATTTCTAACTGTGCGATGTTTTAGAATAAAAGCCAACAACGAAACTGCACAAATAGTGATATAATCCTTGACAAGCATTGCCGAGTTACTATCGTGAAGTCACAAATCGCCAGCCATTCTTTGGGCAAACTGCCAGCTTCGAATTTGTACTGACAATATAAAACCACAAAAAATCAAGCTAGAATTCTTTTTTCAACTACTAATAATGAAACGTATTTGTAATCATTGTAGGCGATGTTACCCGCTACATTTTATGGGATAAAAACTATCCTATGTGTTAATTCAGGCTGTCAGCTACCTCCATACCAAAATTTCAAGCGTGAAGGAGTAAAAAACACACTCACAAACTTTCACCTTTATAATATTAATGAGATGTGATGATTTTTTTTGTTTGATAAAAACGTTGCACCACACTTGGAATTTCTTGTGGGTTTCACAAACATGAAACATCTCACACACAATCACCCAAACTCGGGACTAATGTGAGCGGATCGTACACTTTTTCGTTTGTTGTGGGAATCGAACGCAGCCCTTAGCGTAGCAGTCGAAATCCAAAAAGCTTAACCACTGCACAAATCTAGTCGTCAATTGCTGATAAAGAACTTGTAACTAGAGGTTAAGTACAAGTGTTATTAGGTATTTTTGGTATAATGGTAAGTGCTATATTGCAGCAATGCTATAATTTACATCTAGTTCTACCTTAAACCCGCTAAATGGAACTTGTAGCTCGTTTTTAAAGGATTTTTTCTGAACAATATTTCTCAGTTATTCCTGAACATAATATATACGCTAGGGCCACGAGTTTGACTTAAAGCCACTCTAACTGCATGCCATCCTGTCGTGAGTGCATAATCTCTCATACTTCACATCTTCGCACACAGTGAACGATTTAACGCTTAAATATAATCTAACTTTATCGTATTCGTCCATTTTTAGAACAATCTAATTAGTTTAAATCTATTTGTAACTAGATTGGACCTGCTACGTTTCTCGTAACAGAAAAGAAAACAGAAAACGTAGCTGTTTTAAGGAGTATTACAATAAAAACAAATTAATTGTTTACAGGACATCGGGACCTATAAAACATAACTGGCGTAATAAGAGGAGCATTTCACCATTGACTTACATATTCCGACCATTCAAACAATAATTTTTATATACGCCATTTGTTTTGACGCTTACCCCAAACCTGTTGTTTCCTGCCCTCTAAATATTCACAGATACAAACTCAAAGCAAACCAGCTTTCCATTTTCAACAGGCACTTGTAACGTAACAGCTATAGCTGCTGCATAACTAATGGCTTGAGAAAACCAACATGTTTGGGCTACCGGCCTGACACAGTCGGAATGGCGAATGCGAGCAAATGGCTATCCGAATGCGACTAAATCCATTTCATTGTCACTTCTCCTTTTATATGCCGTTGATAGAAGCTGCAATTAACGGGAAAGTGACGTTTGCCAATTTTATTATTCAACTAGCCGCGCCCCGCGGTGTTACCCGCTGCATTTTTTCGGGATAATAAGTAGCCTATGTGTTAATCCAGGGTATCAGCTACCTGCATATGAAATTTCATCAAAATCTGTCTAGGCGTTCGAGCGTGAAGAGGTAACAAACATACAAACACACACAAACTTTCGCCTTTATAATATTAGCGTGTTTCCTTTTTTAAGCAACCGATCTATAGGTAAAGTTAGTTGGCAATATCAATTTAAATTAAAGTCAATTTGGATAGTACCTTTTATTGGACCCTAATAACTGTCTAAATTGATTGACACTGCGTAGTCGCTTCTTAGATGAATATTACATTCGAATGGCTTACAGACGATATTGAATATTAATTGAGATGTAATCAAGTAAATCATATAGGAAGTAAAATAACAATTAACGTAAATAGCTTATTATCCCATATTAATAAGGAGCACCCCGTCTGTTTGATTGACATCGTTTTTGATTACTGAAAAATAAATAAATTATTTTAGTACCTATACCTGCCTCGTTGGTCTAGTGGTTGCTAAGCGCGACTGCTGAGCACGACGTCCTGGGTTCGAATCTCGGGTCGGGCAAAGTGTTACTGGGTTTTTCCATTAGGTAATTCTCAGTAGCAGCACGGAGTCTGGATTTGTGCCCGGATGATGGCAATAGGCTCGCCCCCTATTACATTGAGACCTAAAAACATAACTGGCGAAATGTGGGTGTACTATATGTTTACCTCTGCCTACCCCTTCGGGAAATACAGGCGTGATGTTATGTAGTACCTATAATGTTTTGGTCAATCAAAATCTATATTTATGGAACAATATTAAAGCGGGATGAAAGTGAGTGTCGACTCAAAACATTCAAATAGGTCGTATCACTATCGACACAAGATACCAACAAGCAAATGTGTTGCTGCAAATCTTTCTGTTGACGTAAGCCCAATCTTTGTTCGCCACTGTTCCTACTATTTTCACCTAATGCTTCCCTGCAATGCGGAACACGTCATCATGGCGCATCAGGTCGCACCTCAGACTTGTTACAAACTCGACCCCGTTTTGACAAACAGAGACATATGATCTTTACGTAATAAACACATTACAAGATTAATTTTTGGATATGGAAATAAAACTATTTTTTTTTGTTGTTTTTTTTAAAAAAAAAACGTCGCCCCACACTAGGAATTTCTCCTGTATCGTGGGTGCGTTTCACAAACATGAAATATCACAAACAAACACCCAGACTCGGAACACACATCTGTGGTTCGCACAAAGTTTTGCCCCGTGCGGGAATCGAACCCGCAACCCTTAGCGCAGCAGTCCAATCGCTTAGCCACTGCGCTAATCAGGTCGTCTCGTATTGAAAGAATTCTTTTATGTTTTTTTTAGCGCATTCTTTTTTCTTTAGTGTCCCTACTTATTGTTTTTACTCATATTATGTTTATGAGTTACAGAATAGTTGTAAAATGTAACACAGTATTCAAACATTAGCTAACAAATATATTGGTAATATTTTATTGCGGTTCTATGATTTATTTTATTTGCTAACTTTGCGACAGCTGCTATAAATCATCATATTGGTATCGTACTACCTATGTTGGTTACTAACGAGTGTTGAATTTTTGTTATTCAGTTAATAAACTCATATTCTAACAAAATCTATTGTGATAAAAGAGAAAATGTTAATTTGACTTATACTCATAATTATTGTTTCTACAAGTAAAAGCTATTCCCAATAGTTACTTTTTTAAGAACTTGTTTTCATATTTTGTTTTAAAATTGTAATTATTGAGTGCATGCATCACTGCAGCAAAATATAATTAAAAAAAAAACAACAGGTACCTTCATTAATATAAGAGCACCTCAAACAGACTCCATAAAAACTTAGAGCTTCCAGCCACTATAAACAACGATCTTAATACCATCAAGAAAATTAAAGTGCGTTTTTATTTATAGCGAAGTACCTCAGACGGGGAGCGTACCCCACGTGCGGGAATTACTGTGCATTTGAAAATGCACTAACTTGTTTAGCACCCCACATGTGCCTGTGAATTGTTAAATCGCACCGGTCGGGCCAGTCGGGCCGGCCGGGACTGCCGGGCCTGCCGGGTCGGTCGGACTCTGATGTAAGTAACGTGTAAGCAAGTACTCTGTATTTCTAGTTTTATGGCGGCCATTTCTATTTTACAACTGTTTTGGCTGTGAGTTCATCTTAAAATTAAATTTTGTGTGCGAAACGCGTCGATGTATTACATTGTTCTTTTTGTGTTTAAATGCAATATCCAAATTATCTTTGATGTGATTAATGATGGAAGAGCGGAGTCTCCTAACCCAGACTTTATTAGCTGCGAAGAGACTCCATACACTTGCAGCCAAAAATATTTTTTCATTTCATTTTCATTTTGTCTTTAGGTCATTATAATGTATGTACTGAGAATTTTCTATCTGAAATAATTGTATGTAGACCACAGCTTGATCCAAAAGCTTGTGTCAACTAAGAAGAAGTAGTCTTTCATCGCATTATACGAGTATGACGTCATAATGCCAGTATTCCCCGAAGGACTAGCCGAGTCTGTTATAATTTGTCACACTTCCATACACACTGTGTTACTGAGAAATTCTAATGGCACTTTGACACCATGCGACAGCCGAAGCGTGTACGTGGAAACATGACCAATTTAAACATAAAAACATAACATAAAATCACGCCTGTATTCCCCGAAGGGGTAGGCAGAGGTGCACATATAGTACACCCACATTTCGCCAGTTATGTTTTATAGGTCCCAATGTAATAGGGGGCGAGCCTATTGCCATCAACCGGGCACAAATCCAGACTCCGTGCTGCCACTGAGAATTACCTAATGGAAAAACCCAGTGACACTTTGCCCGACCCGGGATTCGAACCCAGGACCTCGTGCTCAGCAGTCGCGCTTAGCGCCCACTAGACCAACGAGGCAGTCAGTGACCAATTTAAGTAAGACAATAAGTGTTTTCATCGTCCACACCTAGCTTCTGAATAAAACCCTTAACCGTAATTAAAATAAAAGTAAGTACGTGTTCCGGCTGATGATGATGATGATGATGATTAATTTATTACTCCAAGATTTATTTCAGCGTTTGTTTCAGTTAAAACTAACGGCTGCAAAGTTCATGAAATCAATTTAAATATCGATAAATGTTTTTCTTCTACCGTGTTTTTTATCTTGTGATTATCTCAAACATACATCCTCCATATCCTTCTTAACGGACAAGTTTTACGACCGTAATTCTTCGTTAACCCAAACCTAAACTCTGGCCTAAAGTGGTTTTATGTGGCGGAAATTTTATACACTCCCTTGAGTCGGTGATATTAAATTTCAAAAAATATTGGCTTCTGGAAGACGGGCATTACAGTTGTTGATATTAAAAATTCCAGAAGCATTGCACTTGGTGCTGGTAATATATTTTTAAATGACGTGTCTTATTGAACATGACATTTGTAGTATACTTGTATTTGTAATGCAATATTTATGAAATAGTAGACTGGGTTTAAGGGAATATTCGCAAGAAGGCTTACTAGGTTCGTTGATTCTTGCAACTGGCTTCATCATCATCATCCACAGCCTTCAATATCCCACTGCTGGGTATAAGCCTCCCTTAAACAATGCCATCCGCCGCGGTCCTGTGCCAATCGTGTCTAGGTGCGCCCCGAAATCTTTATTACTGGCTTACTAGTAACGAAAGTAATTTTAAATTTTAATTTAGTATATTATGTCTAACATATCATGTGAATAACGCAGTTGGTTATGCAATTGTATTTTTAGCATAAGTGAACATTCCAAATAAATAAAATAAAAAAAAAATTGGTAAAGGAAATTTGAAAAAGATAGACACCAGCGGGAATCGAACCCGCAACTTTCGCCGTATCGTGGCGCCGCTCTGCTAACTGAGCTATTGGGTCACTGCTCGCAGCCATCGAATCAATCAATCTAGATTCAAGCTTAGCATGGGCAACATGCTAAAATGAAGTCCACCAAAAGTAATAGAAAGGTATTTTATTCACAATTGTACCAAAGGACCAGAAACGATATTTCTTTTCTTGATAATTTTTTTTTTCTTAGCCTATACTGTCCCACTGCTGGGCAAAGGCCTCCCCCAAATCCTTCCATTGGTCCTTGTCTCGCGCTACCTCAAACCAGTTCCTAATGTAAATGTCCAGGTCGTCTCGCCACCTTCTCTTGGGATTTGATCAATGATTTAAAAAAAATATTAGTTAGTTTTTTTGTTTAACGTATTCTAGTACTAGCAGACAAAACCTTAAAGCCTACGTTCCAAACTGAATTATATAATTACAGCAAAGTAATAAATGTAAGACAGTACGAAAATGACTTTGTTAGTGTCGCCAACATGGTTGACATTCACAAAGTTACTGTTATGTAGCAATTTATGCAAATTGCTACTGGCGACTTCGTGTAAGGCCTAATAGCCCACTAAAGCCAAGGTTCGCCTTCGTACATATTGCGGACTAATCGTCTGTCAACTATTTATTTAGACGAATTAAATATTTTTTTAAATACACTATTGTTAGTTAAATATTCTATAAAACTTAAGTAATTAAAGTTATGTAATAAAATTTAAACTGTTATGGTTGGGAAAAGCAAAAATCGTTGCTTTAATATTATTAATTACAAATTGTTTCGATAACATGATAAAGTTTTCGATTACGAGCAGTGAACATTGACTCGAGAGATTATTCGATATGATTTTCAAAAAATATGTGTAATTGAAATTCCTTCGTCGTGAATATTGCTTGTGTTTTTTCATAGAACTAAATCTTAATAACTACAGGTGACAAACACTTGCGTGTAGCAAGTGTATTCACCTCTAGTAAATGCTATCTATGTACACAGTACAAAATTAATGCATGACGTCTGCTATGACAAAGCACATACAGATATTCAGATTTCAGAGATTTACTGCCGAAGATGGATGCACCTAAACTAATTCACATTCAAACATGGATTTAAATTGTTAGTGTAAACGAGTCCTAACATTAATATCACAGATTACTAGTTACTGCTAATAGCTTAATAGCAATATTGTACGTGCTACGAGTTACAAAGTAATCGTAGCATACGTAGCTGTGCTACGATCACGTAGCACATTGTCTACGAAATGTGGCCTGCTGTATTTAGTTATAAGCGTTAACTGACTACGGATACAATAGTCGACGTTGATGCACTAATGCGTTTAGCGTGTTTAACAGGACCCGGTTACGATGCACAATGGATATACCAGATTGTTATTAATTAATATTGGTAAGGCCTTCGATTGTATACTGACATAACCTCCTGAGATACAGGATTCCACGTAGTTCAAGTGATAGGGGCCCAAATAAATTTTGAAACTTCAATAACCACAACTTAGTAATAGGACTGCCTTGTTGGTCTAGTGGTTGCTAAGCGTGACTGCTGAGCACAAGGTCCTGGGTTCGAATCCCGGGTCGGGCAAAATGTTACTGGGATTTTCCATTAGGTAATTCTCAGTAGCAGCATGGAGTCTGGATTTGTGCCCGGTTGGTGGCAATAGGCTCGCCCCCTATTACATTGGGACCTAAAAAAACATAACTGGCTACTATATGTGCACCTCTGCTTACCC
Source organism: Abrostola triplasia (assembly GCA_946251915.1). Taxonomy (NCBI): domain Eukaryota; kingdom Metazoa; phylum Arthropoda; class Insecta; order Lepidoptera; family Noctuidae; genus Abrostola; species Abrostola triplasia. The sequence continues at coordinate 7,649,169 of OX276430.1, forward strand.
CTTCGGGGAATACAGGCGTGATGTTATGTTGTTATCCATATTAACAAATTATCGTTAGTTACGTCTCCTTTCTCTTAATAACAATATACATCTTCACTAAAAGTCATCACACACACAATTTATTTTACCAAGACTACCAAGTCTTTTAAATAATTCTATAATATAACCTCCCTTATAACCGATCAAAAATAATCCCGATACTACCTAGCATTAAATTAATTAAGTATCAAAGGACTGAGCGATAGCTGTAGCGGTACCTGACGGCCACCTTATTGTTGGCATTGCGTCGGATAATGAACGGATGAATATCACATGCGGGTTGGCAAATACCACTGAAGCCTGTTCTCGAAATCTGTTTGTAATTTCCCCTGCTGTTTATACACACGTAACAATCGTTTTATTATACGTGTAAGTATACAATACAGTTGCGTCTCGGTTTGTATTCTTAATAGTTATTAGCAAGCAACCTTGGTAATGCGATAAAAATTTTGGTCCTTCGATCCGCAAAAGTTCTTTAAAGATATGTACGGTTTATGTTCTGTAATCGTTTATATCGATCGTTATAGAGAAACAACATATTGCTTTAACATTCTAATGAATTTAGCACAGAACATTAAAGCAGGTAAGTACTAAAATATCACTAATGTTATAATAGTTAATCTATTTTATAGGCTACAGTCTTAAAATCAAGTACGCAAAACATAAAAGTACAAAAATTTCAAACAACTCACAAAATCTACTCTGTACAGCCATTGTGATCAACTTTTTTTGTCTTACGTACCCTTCTTACTCAAAACTGCTAGTAAAACGCCACTACAATAGTAGAGTAACAGTAGTTTTGTATATAAATAAACAAAACTAACGTTACCGTGTGTAAATTGCCAGTACACTTTCGTAGCTATCTCCTGAGCATACTGTAAGTTATTAGGGCATTATATTGAAAACATGTGCAGCAGTCTACCACCTGCGTTCTAATAATGTATTTAGTTGTAAATACTTATGAGGGCATATTATGGATAGGGACCTAAGCAGATAGCCGAGTAGTATGACCGTTGGACTGCCACGTCAAAAATCATAAGTTAAAGCCCCCAATGTCTGCGTAGATAAAAGTGCACAAATAGTATGTCCTCATTTTGCTAGTTGTGTGGTAGGTCCCAATGTAATAGGGGGCAAGCCTACTGCCATCAATTAGACACAAATCAACACTCCGTGCTGCTACTGAAAATTACCTAATGGAAACCCAGTAATAATGCCTGGCTCAGAATTCAAACCCATCATGTTCAGTAGCTCATGTCAGCAACGTGCAGTCATATCATAAAAAAAAACTAACGTCAACCTTATCATCATCATCATCATCACACGTCCACTGTTAAACAAAGGCCTCTCCCTTAGAACACCACAATGAACGACAGCTTGCCAATTGCAACTGTAACCGTATATAGACTGTAAAATAAATACAAGCGCATCGAACGTCAAAGTTTCTTTTGCAGTGTCACATCGGACTCTATAATTTGAGCCGACGAATGAAAAAGTATAAATAGTGTTCTGAATTCGACTCGCTAACTAGCGTACCCGAATAACTGAATATGTATCCAACTGTGAAAGCAAGTTCTGAATACAATTGCATCTACATACGAGCGTTGTTTTTTCTTTCATATCGGTCGAGTTGATGCGGTGGGTATGCAAATATTTCTATCAATATTCATAGCTGGCGGCATCATCGATAATTGAGTCTTACCTGACAACGGAGCCTTTGATTTTCATATTCGTTATCTCGCGTTTCGGTAAAAAACTTTAGACGTATGATGGAAAAATAGTGTGTATTTTTGTTACAAGCTTTTTTGTTGAGTATAGAAGAGTTAATTAATTAAGTATTGTAACGTTATTTTTATTATAGGTATCATGCGTGTTGCATATTATGCACTGCGCTCATAAAATTCTATAGATTCATCAAATCTCATGATTAAAATTACTGGGTTTTTAAACATATCGCCCCACACTAGTAATCTCTCCTGTATCGTGGATGGGTTTTACAAACATGAATAATGACAAACACAAGCACCCAGACTGGGAACAAACATCTGCGAATTGCACAAATTTTTGTCCCGTGTGGGAATCGAACCCTCTAAGGGTGGCCCTTAGCGTAGTCGTCGGATTCTGATAGAAAACTGATAAAAACTCAGTATTCTATAGCTTAAATAATAATGATGATTAATATAGCGTAATGAAGTCTATTCAAACATAAATTCAAGATTCTTAAAAAATATTCACATTTATTGTACAAAGAGGAAAATATACTGAACGTAAAAAAATATTTAAGCTGTTTTTAGTTAAGTGAAATGTAAATTTCTTTCGTGAAAACATGAAATTATTTTACCAGCAATTTAAGGAACCGAAAATCTATGATTTTTGCTGGCTGACTGCGGATAACATTAAATGTTTAAAAAAAAATTGTTAAGTCTTGACGTTGGCACTACCACCGCACCCCCAGATTATTATTTTGATTACTCTGACAATGATCAAACTCACATAATATATTGTTTCACCTTAATTTTTTTAATAGCCTTGCTCCTAATTGTGTATTACAACATGATTGACACAATGGTTAAAGTGATTGGACTGCGCCAGAATTTGTGGTTTGGCAAACTAATCAATCAAATTTAGTTGTGTTTCTGGAGGTATTCAAGCCAGTAGTAGCTCTTCTTCTTATCGTACGGTTGATTAACAACCTGGTGGCAGAGTTTAAACCGCCTGTAAGCCACTAACATGGTTTTACACACCGTCATCGCAAAAATCTCTCAGGAATGCTGGTTTCCTCATGATATTTTCCTTAACCGTTTTTAGTAACTGATTGATTTATATTACGCATATGAATTCGAAAAGACATTGGTGCGTTCCGGGATAATTTGTGACATAATATTATGTCTTGGCATTTCAACGGTCATAACACTCGGATGTCACTGTTTTTTGTAGCTCTAATGATATAATAGAAAGGTTAAAGTGCGTGTGTGAAAACTTTAAACAATAAACATAATATAATTTGTTATCTCTAATGTTTTTTACATTAGTAACACAGACTAGTATATAGTGTGCATGTATACTAGTGTGTAGTGTGTTCGTATATGGTTTGTAATGGACTTCATACGTACAAAGTAAATTACTAAGCTTCAGCTCAGATCAAGTTCCCAATATCGTGTTTCGAAGAATGCGACGCCACACACTTCCAGGCAATTATTAGAAGAAGGCTGACTGTGGAATTTCGTATTTGGTATGTGGAATTCGAAAAAAGGTTTGTTCCCTTCTAAAAATACATTTGATAGATACCGATTGAAGTACGAACCTTGCAATCTGACTTTCATCAAATACCAAGAAGTTTTGTACCATTTTGAGTCATGTTTTAACAGTTTCTACTGAGAACTGCTATGCTAATTCCAATGTTGAGTAAACGATATTTAAAATTGGCCAGATAAGAAAGTTTAAACCAATAAAAACGCTCGTCCACAAAAAGGTACCTCTCACAAAAGATTTGCAAAGCAAAGTCCAACATTACATCAAAATGATAAATGCTTGAGAATCTGAATACCATCAAGTTAAATAATGGACCACAAAAGGTTGCATATTGTGTTCCTTTTATCCGCTTGCATTCAAGTAAAAGTTGCGAAGTAATAATTCATTTCCGACAATGATCCACTGTTATAGCTCGGAACTGAATTCCGTTTGTGGCCATTTAACTGTAGTGGTGCACAAAACATCGCGTTTTTTTCCAGTCCACGTACCTCGCTGACACAACTTTATGGGACCGCAATCTTCATAAATCTCGAGCAGTGCGTCTTTTTGTCTTTGTCCCATTCTCTTAGGGTTTAGGCAAATTCTGATCCCCGCAAATTGGCCACATTGCGTCCCCAACAGAAACGTGCATGTTATACCTTTGGAAGACCATCGCGTACAGGTAAATAAAGGTGAGGAAAAACTTGGGAACTTATGTAAATAGGGTTATGTGTGTCTTGAATAAGTAACTCGGTACACAATAAGACCGCACACCTTTTATCTTTCTTTGCCTTTTATACAGAAAAGTCTCCAAGAGTTTGCATGAATATAGGTATTGTTCTTAGTTGTAAAGAGTTTTACACGAACTAGCAAACTGTTTCATAAGTTACCCTCTAAGTTTTATGAATAATCAAATATATAAAGCTGAGGATTTCTTGGCAAAGTCTGTGTTATATCAGTAATAATCCCAACCTAGAAGGTGGGTGTATTTACCGAGCCTAATTCATTATGCAGGTTTCCTCGAATTGTCCATAAAGGAGTTCTTTGAATATCGCCATTACATTAAATTGTTATCTGCGACGAGGCCCTCGGCGCACGGTTTTTTAATTAAAACAGGCAATTTGGCGCTGACTTAACCCAAGTTTTACAATTATGTTTTTGTCGTCGCGGTTACGAACTTTGTGTATTAAAGGAAATTTATTTTTAAGTAAAAGTTTTGTGGATTCGAGATAAGGAATTTAATATTGAATCTAATTGTTGTAGAGGAATTTATACAGTTTAAAACGTTCGATGGTTTATAAAGTTAAGCAGTGTGTCAAGTTGCCTGGAGGTGGACGTGTGTAATGAACATGATTCTCGATCGCTGCGCTGGCCGGACGATTTATCGAGTGGCGCGTGCTGCTGGCGGGTTCCACTACTCTCGTCCGATGAAGCTGGCAAATGGAAAAGTTCCCGAAGTAACCCGAGGCTATCGAGGCCCCGATGTGTTACAACAAATTTTATACCAGCGCCGGCAAACTTTCCGCGTACTGCTCAGCAATAAATAATAATGCCTGAATATTGGAAGCGATCAATACATAATATTTTAAAGTTCCTGTTTGTAGTTGGAGTGGGCTTGCTGAGAGTTCCAGCAGTATATTTTAATCGTAGTACTTTTGACAGCAAACTGCGAAGCCTTAATATACATAATACACCGGAGAATGAGCAGCCAAATAAGGGAGGAATATTCATGAACGAAACTCAGTTGAAAGTTTTTGATAAGAAATTATGGTAATGATTTTAAATTGACCTAATCCATATTGCGGAGGCCCGAAATTTGGGCAACAAAACTTGTTACAGTGGCGCTGGCGCGGGTCTGATGCCTCAACTCGAACTCGATTTTCTAATTAATTTATACCCGCTCAAAAAGTTTGTTTACAAAGATTGGTAAGGTTTTATTGTGTTGTAAGATTAGATGAAGTTTTTAATTTGTATGATGGAATACAAAATTGTTTGAGTTTAATCTTATGGGTCAAATCCTAATTAACGCTTTAAGAGATTAAATGTATCTAAGTATCTATACGCTTTCTGAAATCTTTCTTTTGTTCTCATAGGTGAAGTCATTATTGCTATTATCTCTTTCTATACTATCACTTTAATAATGAGACTCACTATCGCATGTCACTAGCACATAGTTCACGCAGCTTGGTTCGCCAGTTATAACTCATCAAACAAATTACAAAATAAAAAACAGGAAGCTTCATTAAAAGTATTAACGTTTTTATCTGGATTTCCATCGACGCTGCGGTAAAAACGTTTGATAATTTACCCATCCTAGGTACGTGTTTATACTTTGCGCAGTTCATTTTCATACGCCACGTTCGCGTTTAAAAGCTTTCATGATATCAAATTGACACTTTCCACGTATGTGCAAAAAATATGACGCGGAAACTGGTTGTATGGAAATGACGTCATGTTAGGTAGGTACACAGACGTCGTGTTTTCGTGACTGCCGCTGTTTTAGGCCTGAATTGCGTACGAAACAATCAATGATATTGTTTCAAGGGCTTCGTATCTTTACCTACCACCGGTTGAACTTCCCCTTAGTATTTATGTTTACGATTAGTAGCGTTGTTAGAGCGGGTGTAATTTCGTACGTATACAAATTCCGAGGATTGGAATGGTAGTTTTGGGTCGTAATAGGATTACGGGTTTACATAACATTATTTTTGCTTTGTAATAATACTTATTCTAGTTGCCTGGTACTGTCTGTTTGTTTGGATTGTATGGTTATTTCGGTGTGTTTATATTTGTCTTATTATAATTATTATCTTTGGATATAATATGGAGAACCTACACATAGATTGATGATGTTTTAAGCGTGGTTGGTTAGTTTAACCTAAATATACGACCATGGCTGAATCTTATTGCATAGAGCCGTATTCATTTTTAAGAATTTCATGATTTTTTTTACAAATATATTGGATATTTTGATTAAATTTCGCTGTAATGGCAATCATTTAACTAATATTAGTACTCACAGATTAGATAATATTAGAACAGTAATAAAGGCTCTCTTATTTCTTGGGAACCAAGCAGTTCCATGTTACGTTTTTCAATCAATCAATTCTGGCTATAAGAGGTAGTTGTGCTTCGTAGCGCTGAAATAATTTAACTAATTTTAATCATCGTCTATAAAACTTTTGGCTATTTTAATGAATATTATCGCGGTAATAATCTATTCTGATTTCGAATTCCGATAAAATCCGTATGAATACTTCATTTCAATGTCTAGTATATGCGCGCGTAAGTGATATAAAATATTATCTACGTCATAAATAAGCAATTATTAATTTAGAACAAAATCCTACTTCAGGGTGTTTTCGTTTCTGATGCTTGATGATACGAGGGTCAAACTGAAAGTTCTTAGAACTGGCCACTTATAAACAATATAATAAAAAAATAATTCTAAAATTTGAAAATAGAACTCTTTGCCAATATTACTGAGTATATATTTCATTAATTTGTCATTTGTTTTACGATTTGGCGGCAAATTGAAAATTGTCTGTGTCACGTCAACATGAATTTAACACGAGAAAATTTTCGTGCAATGATTTTTTATGACTTTCGATGTCATTTAAGTCAACAAGAAAGTTATGATAGACTACGATTGGCCTTTCACGATGAAGCCCCATCTCGTGCGACAGTTTACAACTGGTTTAATGAGTTTAAACGTGGTCGCACTAATCTCACTGATGATTTACGTGAGGGACGGCCTTCTACGGCGACGACTGAAGATAACATCTGTGTTGTGCGGCGTATGATAGAGACTGACAAAAGAGTGACCTATCAGCAGATTCGGACAAGCTTAGGCATCGGTATGAGTCAAGTGCACAAAATCCTCCACGAACATTTAGCAGTCAGGAAGCTTTGCGCCCGGTGGATACCTCATAATTTGACTGAGGCTCAAAAACTCCATCGTGTGGATTGGTGCCGTAAAATGATTGAAAGATTTAACGGAGGTGACTCAAATGCTGTGTTCGACATACTAACAGGTGACGAAAGCTTGATTTACTGTTATGATCCTGAAACCAAAAGACAATCTGCTCAGTGGGTGTTTCCTTTCGAGAGGTTGCCAACTAAAGTGAAGAGAGATCGAAGTGCGGGAAAAAAAATGGTGGCCTCGTTCTTTGGAAGGATAGGTCATTTCGCAACAATTGTGTTAGAGGATCAAAAAACAGTTTCTGCAGAATGGTACACTACCAATTGTTTGCCACTTGTCTTGGAAAAAGTTCGAGAGAAACGACCTCGCAGTAGGATCCTCCTTCACCACGACAACGCCTCGTCGCACACCGCTAAGCGAACGATCGACTATTTGGCGACATCAAACGTTGAATTACTGGGTCACCCGCCGTATAGCCCCGACCTCGCCCCTTGTGATTTTTATTTATTTCCAAAAATTAAAGAAAAACTTAAAGGAAAGCGGTTTATGAATGCTGAAGAAGCGGTGGCTGCGTATCGCGATGCCATTGAAGAGAACCCTAAAGACGAGTGGGCAAAGTGCTTTTCCCAGTGGTTCCATCGCATGCAGCGGTGTATTGACGTGAATGGACAATATTTTGAAAAGATATAATAAAACTAATAACTGGCTAATGTAATCAGTTTTTGATTTTCTAAGAACTTTCAGTTTGACCCTCGTATAAAACTTGACATTCCCCGCATGAAATAATCTCTGAAACTGATATCAGAATGCGGCCCGTCACTCTGCGTGACGTGCCAATGTTTCAAAACACACATATAACCATAGATATAGGATCCAAGTAGTTCCTACTATAAATGGGGTGATTGAAACAGAAAGACCTGAGTACAATGTAGGTTAGAGTGAGAAAGGTAGTTGGACGTGTTACTGACTGAACTTTACACCAAATGACACATTTCAAATTAGTCAAAAATAAATTGTGTTATTTAATTTGAAAAAATATATGCTTGGTGTGTAAATTATATTTATTTATTTGTCTTCGTCATGCCTTCGTGTGTAGTACCCGGATGTGATACTAATCATAGAAATAATATAAATAATTACAGTTTTAACTTGTAAGTACAATTGGTTATTTTGCTATTTACAATACGTTTACAAATGCCTTTACTAACGTTGCGTATATCAATCGGTACGCCAATGTATCGCCTTTAATCACTTAGTGACCCTTAATATTGTAGATCTTTATAAAAAGAAATAACACGTACGTAAATTTTGTGTATTTTTTACCCAAATATCATAGAATAGAGATTGACCACCTTGACAGAGACTTTATCGATATTGTTCGATATTCTACTTGACGTTTTATTTTGAGAAGTTGATTAATTAGTATAGGTACATAATACTATTATTGTAAAAATAAATTAATACACATATTATATTATAATCAATCAATGTCCAAAATAATTATTTAGAAACATTATAATTCTTTAGAATAATGTAAAAAAATATTTTGAAGATTTCCTGTAAATGAAGAGTTTCGCCAAAAATGGCTAAACCTGTTAAATAGAGGTAACTGGATTCCCAAAAAATATTCATCAGTTTGCAGTAAGCACTTTGAACAAATTTGTTTTAGAAAATGCCCTAAATACAATCAGATTACGATTTTCATTACTTTATTTATTTTATGAATATGGTATGTTATTTTATGAATTTACCTTTTACCACAGAACTACTTAATAAATTAGACAATACGACTATAAGTATTTAATATGTACTTTTTTATGGTAATAAAAATTACCATTAGTAAATAGTAAATTAGTTAGTTTAGTAAAAACGGAAAATCTGCAATAATTGACTATTATACACTTACTTATTCAACAGAATAAGTGATTTATGTATTGATTCTGTAATATGTTAATTGCCTTCGGGAATCCGCGGTAGGGTCGATATGAAGTTGAAATCTTTATTAACTGTGTGATCACTGATCACTGGGCTTACTGCATTAATGACGTTAGAAACCAACGCCGACTTTTATTTTATTTCATGTTTTTGACTATTTGTTAACTTTAAAAGGTTTATGTTTTTGTTAAGATTTAATAAACGACGATGATTTATGGATTCTTTTGTTTTACTATATTGATTTTAGATAATTTCGTTTAACTTCGTTGTTTTCATGATTGTGATTTTTATCGACATACGATAATATGAGAGTGCGTGTCACAGCACTATATGTCAAACACGCACTCATTTCATTTTTGGTCTCGCCTTATTTACATGAGAACCGGTCTATCATATACTTCGTCTGAGCATATAACACTACTCCCATGCTCTTACACACATCTGAATTTAAAAAAAAAGAATAAGATTACATTTCTCTTCTATTATTCCTTATTCTCTTCTATCTTATATATAAAATTCTCGTGTCACAATGTTCGTTCCCGTATTCCTCCGAAACGGCTTGACCAAATTCTCATGAAATTTTGTGAGCATATTGAGTAGGTCTGAGAATCGGCCAACATCTATTTTTCATACCCCTTAGTGATAAGGGTTCTCCACCCTTAAAATTTTTCTTTAATTTTTAGACATTTTTTTAATTACTTTATTTTTTTTTATTATGTCGCATTAAAAAATACATACAACGTACATAAGTAAAGTGTTTTTACCTAAAATTCACGCGGACGAAGTCGCGGGCAACAGCTAGTTATTATATATGATTCTAAGAGCTTGAATAGCAATAGGCTCGTCACATGGGACTGATAGTAAGAGAATAGGGTATAACCAATATCCTTGATGTTGATTAAACTACTTCATAAACAAGAATGTGTAAGTAAGTTACCCGTATTGTTGTTTTCAAAATTACATGAGTGGCGTGCGGCTGGAAAAGTTTCAAAGATATTAAAGAGTTGAATGCTTGGAATAACGACGTGAAGATACACCTACACGAAGTTTAATCCGTGAAATTGATATAGGAGGGTGTCGCAGACGTCGCGGTCCCGTCACTATCCGTGACACGCCAATGTTTCACAACTCGAAATGCGACTCCATTCTTTTATCCGCGCATCAACCTTTTGTTCTACAAACCTTTAGTTTTGATATTGGATTCGCACCACGTTCCTTCTATTTTGAGATTTATTGGATTACGGATCGCGTTGTTTCGTGTTAGTATGACTTTGCAGTGGGTTATTACGTAATTTCTTACTGGTAATTTATTTTAATACTCCTATTATTTTCTTGGGCGTTTGAATTGCTTGTGAGAAATTTGTATGACACACTAAGCTGTTTTAACACGTAACTAATGCCGCCACACGGGGTGTTAAGTTCTTTTTGTTATGACATTAATAAATGTGTGCTATCTGAAATATGTGTTGCTGTAGTACATTTTTACAAAGTTCATAAAAATAATTTATTTCATGTCTTCGGGCTATGCACAGAAGTGGCAGTTGCCATACTTTGCTGTTTTTCCTTCCGTATGACCTCTAGGTACACGACTCCGAAATGCGGTCAAGTCGTTATCTATGTTACTGTAAATGTACGGACTATACTTTTTAACAGATATCTACTCTCTTCAATCGAAAATAGATGATGATGATGAAATCACACTAATATTATAAAGGTGAAAGTTTGTGAGTGTGTTTGTTAGCTCTTCACGCTCAAACGGCTGGACAGATTTTGATGAAATTTCATATGGAGGTAGCTAGATTAACACATAAGCTACTTTTTATCCCTGAAAAATGTAGCGGCTAACACCACGGGGCGCAGCTAGCTAATTTTAAATGATAAATCTATAAGAATGTAAATAATTTTGTTTCTGTGTGGCATACAAAAGACTGAACTAAAGGTTTGTCCTGTCTATATATTATAATTTCAATGGACGTTATTCGGAAAAGTTTGACAGTTTGTATCAATGTTTAATTTAAGTTCTCGTGTAAAAAGGAAATTGTTTTGCGTCACTTAGTTTAAATTTTAATAACATTTAAATTTAATTTTCATTTTGATTGAGGATCAAAGTAAAATAATTATTAATAAGGTTATCATTTTACGTCGCTCGAAACGGGATTTTGTGGAGGCTTTTTTCAGAGAAATGTTTAATTAAACCTATGGGAATAATTGTCGCAAAATATATGGTGTACTGGTTGACAGGCTGGATTCATATGCACAAGGTAAAGGTTTTAAACTCAGACAAGGATATATATTTACAATATAATAAGCTATACCTATTGAAAACAAAAAAAATATATCTTTTTTTGCATGTTGCCATGCTAGGCTTAAATCTAAATTGATAAAGGAAACTTGAAAAATGATGGATACGAGCGGGACTCGAACCCGCGACGGCACCACGGTACGGCGAAAGTTGGGGGTTCGAGTCCCGCTCGTGTCCATAATTTTTCAAGTTTCCTTTATCAATTTAATTATACTTATAATTAAAATTATTCTGGCTCAAAAAATGTCATTCATCTTGCCTATTTCCTTTTGGTCGCGCTATTTGACAATGCTATTATTAGTCTTCTTCTAAAGTACCGTTTAATATCGATATTATTCGAATTGTTAATTCATATCTTCACCTCTGACTGCCTCGTTGGTCTAGTGGTTGCTAAGCGCGACTGCTGATCACGAGGTCCTGGGTTCGAATCCCGGGTCGGGCAAAGTGTTACTGGGTTTTTCCATTAGGTAATTCTCAGTAGCAGCACGGAGTCTGGATTTGTGCACGGTTGATGGCAATAGGCTCGCCCCCTATTACATTGGGACCTAAAAAACATAACTGGCGAAATGTGGGTGTACTATATGTGCACCTCTGCCTACCCCTTCGGGGAATACAGGCGTGATGTTATGTATCTTCACCAATACAATTGCCATACAACTATACATAATCCACTAAATACATGTGTTGACTCAGTCATTACCTGCGCATCGACCGTAAATCTAATATTGTATTGGCCGAGTTCCCTTTGGCACCGTTATATTAGCAATTCATAGATTAAGTACCAACGCTTGTCCTGGCCAATTATCGACTATTAATCATACCTAGCAAACAGTGAAGCCATATTAGCTTACGCCTATGTAATGTTAGGTATGGAGATGTTTGTTTGCTTCAGTTATTGTGTTTGAATATTGTGTAGATGCTGAAAATTATGTAATTAGTGGTAGTACATACAATAATGTTTACTGACTTGGCTTTACTCTACTAATGTGAGTTTTTTTACTGGCGGCGGTTTTTTATTTAGAATTTTTCAAATCTAAGAAATCATGAAAACAAAACCGTCTGTGTAAAAGCAATTTATTAAGAAAACAAGCTTGTTTGCTTCCGAAATATCTTCACGCGCCTTAAAGGGCTCGAGGAAAGAGATCGGGACAAATAAAATTACCTTTTCAACAGTTAATTTGCTGAATGAATCACTTTCAGTGGCAGGTTGGTTGTTTTGTCTGAGGACCTCGCCCGGAACCGAACCCTGTGCTTGTCAACTATGGGATGAATTATGACCAGTATTTACCGGAAGATGACATTTCTCGAATCGGCCCATTAATTCCTAATGGAGCGTCGACGGGGCTACATTTCATCTGTTTGGCTGCACACCAGGCCTTCGCCGCAGAGCTATTTTCGGTAGCGTATCCGAAAATTTATAACTACGAGTTAGTTCTAAATCGTTGGATAGCGGCGAAGTAAGTGGGATTTATGATATGACGTTTTTCGGTCTATTTGTTTGGGTGCCTTTTTTCTTAAGAACCTTCGCCAACTCCAGTGTTTTATTTGTCCTAGTTAAGATTTACTCTTTACGGTTCAAGATGTTCATCAGAATAATGTATTTCATTAAAGGAGAAGCAGCGTCTGTTCTTAGTATCTCTTACTTAATTACTTTGTTAAGTAATTAGATTGGTATCTTCATCATGAAAACAAATATTTACATAAGCTGCAAGCAACTTTATTATACAAACATTATGGATGACGTTTCAATTTAAAGTTTGCTTCATGTGCGTCATTCCGCTGGGACAAAACATTTCGAACTCAATTTGAATTTGAAAACTAGACGTCGAAACTGCTTCGGAGTTGTGTATCGTGCGTCTTTTTACACGCTTTATTTATGTCAAGGAGTATTTAGTTATAGAGCTGGCAATACCTTTTTTATGGGGAAAATCCAGGAAGCTTGCATAGAGGTATCGTCGAGATGGCTCAGTGGTTTATGAACTGTAATTAAATTAACAATATGGTTCAAGTTTAAAATGCTTGTTCTACTGTTAAAGGATTTTTAAAGCTATCGTGTTTGTACCACACTACATAATAATATACCTAATCTACCATACAATTTATCGTGTTACCCGATTTAAAAAAAAATGTGCTTCGATATACTCGTGACTGATTAAAAGGCCATGTTTGCAAAATGAAGGACTAAACATACAGTGTTTCTCAAACTAGTCAATGGCCCACTTTTCCATAAATAAATCTTGTCTTGGTCCACTAACTATAGAATATTAAGGCAATGTAGAATGAAACATGTAACATTGCACAATTATACAAACTGTTGTACCTACATAATATTTCATACAATTAGACTGTTAAAATTAGGTGTAGTTAGAGAAAATATTGCTACATACGCTTGGCAAAAGGCTTGGCAACCGCTGTTCTGCTGTTTTTTATTACAACAAATATACAAATAGAAGGCTGCATATTCTATTATATGTTTAATGTATATTCTATTTACTGTTTTGTTTTGAAGAATTATGGCTAGAGTTTAATTTCAATTATAGCTATGTTGGTTTACAAATTCTTTTGCTAATAATATAATCATTGACAACAAAGCACAACTATTAATTATTTTAATGAATACGTACCTAAAATTGTAATGTTTGTAAATAATTAATCTGTTTGTATTTCCAATATTAATCAAATAGTGACTAATTGATTAGGCAAAACTGGCTAAATATCCAATTGATTTCGAATATTTCGCAAATGTCAATTAGTATCTGTAATCCAATTAAAAAACACGAAAATAATGGGTTCAAACGTAATTACATTAAAACAAAACTTCGTTAATTATAACCCTTTAACATTGGTAGTCCTGAACCAATGTTTGCTGGAACGATATTAACTTTGGGCAACGCTGGTTCAGAGTGAAGCGTTATCTATTTTAAACCGCCTTTATATTTCAACTTCACCTTAGCAGACCGCACTCCATCCAATCTGTTGGGAGGTTAACTGCTGCTTCACTTTGTATACGAACGGACATAATGTTTTATTTCCAATGTTACTACTTCTACTTTATCTTGAATTGGAAGACAAGCATGAGTATTATCTACTGTTTTTTTAATAAAAATGAAAATAATAATGTGAATAAACCAAACCCACTACGAAGATTACAGTGGTTTAGAAGACATGGAAAGAAGGGAGGCCTTTGCCCAACTGAAAGAAAGAAACTAGGCTTCATAAAAAAGTCGCTACGACCCCTAAATTTACGGGTCCTGAAGATAATTTGGTAATTCTGGAAATATATGCGAAATAAAGAAAAACATCATATGGGCAATGTTCAATAAAAAATGTTAGGCTTAATTTGCAGGACTTTCGTAACGTGGCCAGTAGCCACCGAGCATGCAATTATAACAGCAACAATTACTCTTTCGTCAGTAAGTGAAGGCTATCTTAAACGTAAGAAAATTAATGGTAGATACTTGCAATCAGTAGTATAATACACAAGCTTGCAAAGAAACATCTCACTTTTAAAATTGTCATCACTTTTTGAGAAAATAAAAAGCAAAATATTAAAATGATTTTTTATTTTAATTCTCTAACTTCTATAGTTTAGAAACAATTGAAATTTTAAAAGTGTGGTATTTAGTTTTGTAAGCCAGTGTAAGTATAAGTCTTTAAAATAATAATTATGTTATAAGCGGACTGAGCGGTCGCGTAAATGTTCACTGAAATGATTTTGACGTTGTCGCACTTGTCAGGTTAAGGGTTAAGTGCTAACTCGAGTACTTTTTTTTTTTTTTTTTTTTTTTTTTTTTTTTACCGTGAGGGAAATGCGTTACGCATCCCTCGCCGTTGGGAGACGACGGGGGTATGTGGGACTCTCCCCCGAACCCAATAAGATCCAGGGGCCTACCCACTAAAAACCTCACCTGCCTGCTCTGCGCTTTGGATGGCGGGGAGGCGGGATCGCTGCAGCATTCTACCGCCAACCCCGCCAGCGCTGTCCGCCCTGTAAAGAGGGGCGGACACTCCTCTGTGCCCCCTTTGTATGGGAGGGGGCTGCAGGACTTCAGCGGAGGAACTTTTGAATGCGGAGATGGGTCTCCCAACCCAAACTCCGCAGGCCTCCTATGGCAGGGGACTATGGGTGTCCCCTGCATCTCTTCAGTGTGCGCACTATGCGCACACTCGACCCGGGCCTCTGTTAAGCGGGCGGCAGTTCAGCCCTTGTCAGCCGCCCTGAGGCCGGGTCTTATGGTGGCTGGTAGAGGGCGTTGTCGGCCCTCCTCCGCCGCCGGGGTCTTCGGGCGCGGATCGGAAGAGCGGAATGGAGCTCCCGCTCTCTTTCCGCGGCCTCTTTGAGCGCCATCACTTCTTCGCAGAAGTCTGTGATGGCGCTCCAGGACCCTTCACTCCCTACCATCTCTTCGATGATAGCTGGGAGCGAAAGGTCCGACCCCACTTGTGCAACGAGAGTCCGGCGCTGCACAGCCCAAGCAGGACAATGCTCGAGCGTGTACTGCGCCGTGTCCTCGTTGTCGTCGCAGTGGTGGCAGGAAGTGGACTCCTCCCTGCCAGCCACTCGACACAGGTATCTGCCGAAGCAGCCATGCCCCGACAGTACCTGTGTCAGCCGAAACGTGAGTGTTCCGTGACGTCTGCTCAACCACCTCAGCATTTGGGGGTGGACGGCCTGTATCGTCCGGTGTCCAGCTGTCGGGTGGGACAACCTGACCGCCCACTCCAGGACAAGGGCTCTACGGAGCTCCTTAAGGTGCCGTTCAACGGCTCTGGGCGGGGGCCCATCGCCGCGACTCGCCAGCCCTTTACGCCAGTAGTAGGCGTCCGCTAAAGCTCTGGCTTCCAGGTCCCACGGCAGGGATCCGGCTAGCAGGCACGCTGCTTCGCCGGATACCGTGCGGTAGCCGCGGATGACCCGGACAGCCATTACGCGCTGCGGCCGCCGCAAGAAAGCGGCGCCGCGCGGCGTTAGACACCCCGCCCAGACCGGTGCTCCGTAGAGCGCCATCGACCGGGCTACGCCCATGAACAGACGTCGAACACTCTGTTTCGGCCCTCCTAAATTTGGCAGCAGCCGCCCTAAGGCGGCCGCCGCAGCGGCCACTCTGGGCCCCAATCGCTCGAAGTGGGGGTTGAAGGTCCACCTGCCGTCGAGCAATAGCCCGAGATACCGCATGGTGGACCCTACGTTGATTGTAACCCCCCCGATGATGATGTGGGACCCAGCGGGTGGCGCTTTTCGAGGCCCATGGAAAAATAGGGCCTCAGACTTTGGCAGCGCCACCTCTAAGCCTAGGGCGCAAATGCGCCCCACCACGTGGGCCACTCCAGCCGTGGCGAGCAGAGACGCCTCCCTGTGCGTTCTCCCCCGGGCCAGCACCAGTGTGTCGTCAGCGTAACACACCAGGCTGACACCCGGGAGAGTGGCGCCTCGCAGGACCCAATCGTATCCGATGTTCCACAGGAGAGGTCCAAGGACTGACCCCTGTGGAACACCGCACGTAACCTGCTTGGTGACCAGTCCGCCACGACCTTCGTAGACAACCACCCTGTTGCCCAGATAGGCCCCGACTACTCGACGCAGTAACTCGAGTACTAGCGTATGCTTGTGAATCGATACATCAACTTAGTAAAACATTCGCTTTATTTTAAAGGCATGATTGTGCTATTATTAGTTTGGGTTTGGCCCTGAAGATAATTAGGCAATTTAGAAATAAAGTTTTCGCTGTCTCACTCACTTATCTAAATTGTGAGAGTGATTGAGTTTCATAAAATAAAAACAACTTCCAAAGTCGCGCAATAATCATATTTATTTGAAGGCGTGATAAAACAGGTATTTTAGCATTACTTCTTTCGACTTTACTTTTAATGGAAGTTGAATGACTGGCGTGTACAAATCGCTAAAACGTTGCGAAAGATTTCTGTAAGACTATAGAGTTCGGTGTATTTATTTCGTTACGGGCTAAGTGCTTTGTCGAGTACTATTAATTACAGCGAGGAACGCGTGGCTTAATATAATTTTTAACTCATTTATTTAAGGGTTAAATATTTTGTTTAATGTATTTGCGTGTGATGCTCGGTAATTTAATGTTTCTGCCCACCTTTACTTACCAACCGCTCAGCCAATTTTGACTTCTATTGCAGTGGTAATATGATAGATGACAGCTGCAGTTTACGGTTGGTATTTTATAATGTATAAGAAATAAACACAAAATTGGTTTAAGGAACTGTAAATGGGTTTGTTTGTCTTACGTTATTACAAATTAAGTTTAGATTTAGAAAGGCATTTGTAAAGTCGGTATCAAAAATAAAATAAATAAGGAATTGCCCTATGTGTAGGATCGGTAGATACATAGACTAGAACACCCACATTTCGACAGTTACGTTATAGACACTTGCGAGCCTATTAACCAGACACAAATTTAGACTCCGCGCTGCTACGGACAATTACCTAACTGAAAAAGCCGGTAACACTTTGGTTGACCCGGGATTCAAACCAAATGCTCAGCAATGTTTAAACACCACAAGACCAAAGAGGCAGTCTAAATTATTGACTGCCTCTTTAGTAGTAATTACCGATTAAGTAGGTGTATACCAATTGAAAACTGTAAAAGTAAAACAGTTATAATTATTACGTAAAAATAAAAAGCAAACAATACCAGTTACCTTCGTAATTCATTAAATTTTTCAAGTAAAAGAGCATTCTCTGTATTCTTGTTTCCCATTTTTTTTATTGTATTTTCTTTGCTTTTTAACTACAAGAAGCTTTTTACTGTTTCACATTGAAAGTTCAATCTTTTCTCCTGGGGAATAAACAGAGAGAGACGTGAAAGTAAATACTGTTGTGTTGGTTTTTTTACTTATTTACTGTATGTTGCAGAGTCATGTTTTACTTTTAAAACTTTCTGCATTTAGCACCATGTTTGCTGTGGTTCTCTATTGCTTAATCAGTTGCTAAAGATGGTAAGTCATCCGTGGTAGCGGTGTTTTTGGGCATACTTCAAAATCTTACTGATTATAATCCTTGCTGAAATTGCAGTTAGCTTAAGTAGTCTGGAATTCTAAAATATTCAATCATAAAACCAAGTATTAATTAGATATTATTTTGAAACCTTAGGCTCAACCGAATGTAATTAACTTTCTAATGTTGTTAAATATAAAAAAAACATTGTTCTTTTTTAAATATTTTACATTGGTTTTGTGTGATTCATAATATAACGCCTTTTTTAAGAAAATATCTACTTGTAAAACTAATTTATTATCAGTAGTTATAAATAAAAATATTATTTTTAATGTAGGCACATTCAAAGAGCACCAGTGAATATTTTACGTGAGCACTTATTCCAAATTCCATTCTAAGTCAGTCACCATAAAATGTGTTGAAATTTATAATGATATTCTGTCTCGCAACGGTCCAACGGATTTTATTAAATCAAAAACATTTACCCAAAATTTCTGCTTTATTTGGAGTTTCTTGAAAATGAAGTTCTTTATCATAAGTTCATTAAGGCCGTGTCCCGCCGACGTCCCGCCCGAGATACTCAACTTTTAAACTTAACAACGTTGCAAATGATTTTTCTACTTTATAACATAAAATTGTTTTGTTTTGAAATAAATATTTTTTGGATGTAGTTATAAGGTTTACCTACCTAATAGGAATAAGATGTTGAAGTGCTCAGTATTTTTTTACATATAAAATAAATTGATTGTGAAAGGCACGCAATGGTAAGGTACGTTGAACAATATTATATAATTTGTCCTAAGTTTTTTTATGTAGTATCTACTTACCTATTAAATGTAAATTTTTCTATGAAAAATGCTCTATTTGTAAAAATCAACTTTAAATTTCCTGTCTTCCTTAATTTTTTAAAAAGTCAATAATAATCTATTATATTAAGCCAGATTTTATAATTCAAAGCCAAATCTCCAAGGAGAGTATATTTAAATAGATTAGATACTTACTGAACAAACATGATAAGCGAAGCCACTTATCACAACGCTATCTCCTGATTAAACTTTTAATCCGAAAAACGCAAAGTGTTAAACTAATGCTTTCAAATCTGGTGAGAAATTACCGAGATTAATGTCATTCTAAAAGTTCCACAAACATCTCTTAAGTTCCCGACGAAGTTTTAAAATTTTTCTGCAAGGTGCAATGAATCTAAAGAGCAGAGCGTTATTAGAAAGTTCTCCAAGTAGGATTATTCGTACTCTGTCTGGAAATTCTCGCGAAGAATATTATGGTTTCATAACTGAAAAGTTGTATACTGGTCGTGTTTATTGCGTTTCCCGGCACCTCCAGTTTATAGACAGTAAAAATGTTTCGATTAAACTTTGCGCTATTTGCGGTATAATCTTGCCCAATGTGTATATGCTACATTGTTGGATTATACCGCTTTAATAAACAGCAACATTGATATGCTGTAATAAAAAGCATACATTTTAATCACCTTTGCCAAAGCGCCAACGGTTCTCGTGTCGGTTGCTCTAGCTTTATAGCATAATGTCGTTACGAAAAACTGTTAGTCAGGCAATAAACTGACCGCCTGGTGTGCGCTAGACGCACGTATATATCGGCACCCAATCACGCTTTTTACGTAAAACCCTTAGATTTATAACTTTAAAATTGCAACAGTTATGAGCGTAAAACTCAATGAAAATTTCAACCCTGTTTCATTTTGCAGCTATCAAGGAAAATAAAGACAATATCCAAGCCATATATCTTCTTGAGAAATGGACGTGAAAATTGTAGATGTTAACAGAAAGGCAACGTCACCGGGAATAGTTTCACGTCTTGTAGAATTTAGCAAACACAAGCGATATTTGAAAACAAAGGCAGCGGAATCTGCGCTAATACGGAAAGTTAAACGACTCTTGTTTTACTGTTGTCAAAAAGTAGATTTTATTCAAGCTCCTGTTGTCCCCTTGTTCCTTATGTTTGAGGAGTTTCTCCCCCCGGAGATAAATTATCGTATGAAAAGTTTACAGCAAAATGACAATCATTTATTCTCATTATTATTTGAAACAAAGGGAAAAATCCAGTGAATATTTCGCGATTTGTTAAAGTACGTTTATTATTCTCTTCCTTTTCCCTTTCGGGTTTTTCCTAACCCCAATATGTTAGAAGTCGTGAATCTGAGTACAAGAAGTTACGCCATCCTTTTTTCTAAAGGCTGAGTGATTTAAACGTTCGCTTCCCCAATTTAAGAGTCGGCCTAAAAAAGTCACGGTCCGACAGCTTTAGATGAAAAACACAAAATCTATTTCGGTTTATTCGTTTAAGTAACCGCGTACTGTAATTTATAATCTTTGTGTTCTATTATCGTTTAAATTTGTGTTTTTGTAATAATTTTATTATTTCTCGTGACTTATAGTTCCCCAATGTATCTACTTCTAGAAGCAATTATTTTTAACTGACTGTAAAACCCGCATCTTTAGTTCGAAACATTTATAGTAGATACCTAATAACAAGATTTAATTAATGTCTGTTCATAGATAAACTTAAAACAAACAGATAGATAACATAAATTACTCAGCGGAGACTTGAAACGGGATCAACCAAGGACCAACGTTATAAAAATAACCGTCCAACCCATTTTATATTTACGGCAAAAAAGGCTAAAAAATAACAAAATCAATGAAGCGAAAAACGCTACGCTCAAAAATCTCGGACATCGATAATCGTGTATACGTATTCTGTGACATGGCGACGTTAATTGATTTAAAGCAGGTTACAATCTAATTTTCTGTTTAAATTGATACGGGGCTCGTCGACGTAAAATTGTATTATTTTGTGCCTGCAAATTGAATTCTGTGATCAGTGGGAACGTGACCAAAATACCCAACACGTTGTCACTTTTGAACTCTCCAACTAAATATCGGATCAACAAGCGCTTCGTATTTACCGTGAAATAAACTTTTAGCACCTAATAATGATGTTAATAGACTTTTCACGGTTCCCATTATCTACATACATATATTATTATATAATTATATACATTAAATCCCATCGTTTATACTCATAGAATAGTTTATATGTTTTTCGAATAAAAAAAGCAATAATAACAGCCTCTAACTGTCCCAATGCAGGGCAAAGGCCTTTTCTCGTATAGAGAAGGATTGAGCATTGATCAGCACTCAGTTCACTGCGGGTTGGCGATTTCAGATAATTAAATCCAGGTTTCCTCACGATGTTTTCCGTCACCGTGAGTCAGTGGTGTCTTAGAATATTTAAGAAAGTATTTGTAACATTGAAAAGTCACAAATGCCACGACCTTTTCGAATAAGCATACTTCTAAATATTCATGTTTGACCTAAATATCAAACAAAAAAATGATTGATCTAAAATAAATGTTGCTTTAATATAGTTATCAAAGTTTTATTTTTGCTTCGGCAACTCATCATACAATTTCAAAACAGATTAGATAACTAATAAAAGAAACTTTTTGTTTGTTTTTCTTACAAATTTTACTCATTAATCTGCCATCAGACGGATCGTAGAATTTATTGCTGAGATAACTGGGAACTTAGTGGATAGAAATTCTCAACTGTTAATAAATTTTCCGTTTTCATTAGAACCTAACATAATTAGTGTTGCTAATTAACAACGAGATGTTTCCCAAGTAAATTAAGAAGGAATATCAAGGAATGTTAATTATGGAAGCGTATAAAAAGAAGCTAAAGAAATACCGCAAAAGGAAGGTTTTTTATACTTCCTTCAACTTTTGTACATCAAGGTTGAACATCATTCTGTACTTATTAAAGTTAGAGTAATTACGTTTAATCGTTGGAGAATTTCGGTTATATTTAACGTTAGGTACAAAGATCTGAATGATTAAAATAAGTTCCTAACAAAGCTATTAAGAAAACGACCGTAGGAAACTGGAGTTCAGTCGGGGATCTAATTACAAAGACGTTCGCCAAGACGTTCACAGTTCTACGAAAATTATTACTGCAATTTTTCACTCAAAACTTTCATGACTATAACTTTGGAAGGAACATGAGACTGGTAACTCCGTTGAAGAAGATTTATTCACAAATAAATAGAATTATAATACAAGAGGGACCTTATTACATTGGTATTCTGTTGACACGTAATCTGTACGTGTCTTTTAGTATGTTTTGTATTTGCTTTACCTTTATCCATCGTAAGTATGACCTTTACATACTGCAATATGGGTGGTTCGGGTAAGCAATGGAAGTTTTAGATAGTCTATATTATACTCTTCCTACAAGATATCTTACTTATCCTTACGATATATGATTATATAATGGAGGAGATACGTCACACACTACAATACATTTTTTAACAAAAAAATCTTTATTATATAGGACAAGATGACTCAATGGCTTTTTCTAGTATTTTAAAATTTTCAAAGCGCCTGTAATGGATTACACTCTTCATTTAGATATCCATTCCTAGTTTCAGTACAAGACCAAAGTACATAATTGTTAGCAGTAATGTATGGAATTGAACTGCTGGAAACTGAAGTCAAACCATTTTCGAGAGCACCTTAATGTATTTTACGATTGCTTTTATTGTTACAACCCCATAAAGTTGCAACTCTACACTTTTAATTTTTCTTTTTTGCAAAATACAGTAAAACGGTTCATAAAGCAAAAGGAGGGATTCGTTTTGTATTTTATTACTGTGTCATTCTGTTGCGACAGTCTGCAGACCACAAATAGCTTTTACAAGAGTCACGTTGTGTGATTGAAGTAAAATTGAATGGAAGAACCGTATATTCTTGGAACTTTGTAAATGTCAAATCATGATTAAAATGGTAAATGTAATGTAGATGTAACTTGACATTCTATTAACCAAGTCCATTTAATACATACATAACATCACACCTGTATACCTAGAATGGGAGGCAGAGGTGCACATATAGTACACTCACATTTCGCCAGTTGTTTTTAGGTCCCAATGTAATAGGGGGCGAGTCTATTGCCATTAACCGGGCACAAATCCAGATTCCGTGCTACTGGGAATTACCTAATGGAAAAACCCAGTAACACTTTGCCCAATCCGAAATTCGAACCCAGGACCTCGTGCTCAGCAGTCGAGCTTACCAACAACTAAACCAACGAGGCAGTCGAATACCAAGTCCAACAGTTATTCAATTTCAATTTGAAACCAGTGTGAATTTATTACATTACGTTACGTATCATTATTACCTAATACAGCTTGTTACCGAATTTCGACATAAGGCACCAATCACATGGTCATACATAACATCACGCCTGTATTCCCTGAAGGGGTAGGCTGAGGTGCACATATAATACACCCACATTTCGCCAGTTATGTTTTAGGTCCCAATGTAATAGGGGGCGAGCCTATTGACATCATCCGGGCACAAATCCAGACTCCGTGCAGCTACTGAGAATTACCTAACGGAAAAACCCAGTAACACTTTGCCCGACCCGGGATTCGAACCCAGGACCTCGTGCTCAGCAGTCGCGCTTAGCAACCACTAGACCAACGAGGCAGACATAAAATATCACATACACAAACACCCAGGGACAAACATCTGTGGTTCGCACAAAATTTTGCCCCGTGCGGGAATCGAACCCGCAGCCCTTAGCGCAGCAGTCCAATCTATTACCCACTGCGCTAATCAGGTCAAAGTTGTTGTGATTTAACCTTTCACTAGTATACTTGTAATCACCCGCAACCCCATTCACAGCGTCGAAAATTATGCTTTATTAAGTACATAATAAATTACATAATGAAAATATCTAGCAAATATGCCCAGCACTTGAGTCGCGCGCATCGTGCTCAATATCGTTAATTTAAATTACATTCCCATCAAATATGGCGGGAGCTAATTGTTAATAAAGCGATAATTAATCTTGGAATTATTAATACTGACGAACATTAAAATTTCAGCTACGTATTTTATTGAATTTCAGGTAGGTACACTGTGAAAGTGAAAAGCTTTAGGGATGGTAATGAAATTAAAATTATAAGAACCCTCTGTAGGTATGCAGATTGTAAAAGATATTTAAATTACATTTTTTATTTCAGTAAATATTGTATAGACGCGGTATTGGCAAGGAACAATCCGAGTGATGTATTCATTCTGATAGACGAAAGCGTTTTTATTCAAGCCAGAATCACAGTGCGGAGTGGTATCCAGCTTAGAATTGACCACCTCTTTTTCTCCGGTGGGTGTCGTAAGAGGTGACTAAAATCCAGAAGATGGGCAGCAGCGTCTTCTGTAACTGATAACTATAAACTAGTTATCAGTAGCTTAAAATGGTAACACGTATAAGAATTCGAAAAGACATTGGTGCGTGCCGGGGTTAGAACTTGCGAACTTTGACTTTGCAGTCCAATGGTCATGCCACTCGGCTATCAGTGCAGTACAAGTAAGTCAGAACCTACATACAGTTATTAATATAATGACACGTGATTTAAATATAATACAGCAACGGAATGTATAGAAATGACTTACGTTTGCATGTACCTTTTTATGTACGTTTTATAACTACACCTAGACATGATGGTATAGTTAGATATAAGGTGTCAAGTTAATACATAAAATACGAAGGATCAACGACCTGTTTTCAAAACTTATTAAATGAACTTTATAAAACTTTATAGAGTTGTATTACGCTAAATTGTTGTTGGCGGTTGTCGCATGTGAGACAAAATGTTGTGTACGGATTTATCTTGTTAACGCTTACTTAATTTGGCTTAAAATTATTATTTAGTTTAGTTTATATTTTGTTTACGTAAATATTTTTGATAGGTAAGTACCTACTATAGTATCTTCCGTCTTCTGAAGAAGAAGTAGTATCTTTTGCAAGTATAATTAAGGTACCTGTACCTAGGAAAATCCTTATCTTCTTCGCATTAAAACAACACGCATAAGAATCACTTGCATATTTAGGGTGCAAGTAAGCCTCCACGACGGACGACACCTAAGTACGTCCGACGCACTAAAGACGGTCAACTCTACACATCTATACACCACGGCATGACCTGTTTTCTTGCGAGAGAAGATTAAAACATACGCTTTAGTAACCACTGTATGTTTTGCTTCAACTTGAATCTAACATAGAAAGTCAATTTGAGTTTTGAAATAGTAATAGCGAATTTTTTCTCCATTCCTATCGTTCTCTATTATCGTGAAAAGATTATTGGAGAATTATTTGATATTTCAAACATATTTCCGATAAAAACTACGTAGTTCAAACACAGTTTACACGTTTAATATTAATATCTACGAACGAAATACCGAGTTTAATATTTTCTCGATGGAAAAATTTACTAGGAAAAATCGTATGTATGTTTTATGAGTGCTTCGCAAAGGCTGGTCAATATTTTGAAGCCCTAGAGCGCAATTAATCAACTGAAGTTTTAATTAAATCCATATGAGATACGACGCCATACTGTGCCGTTTTTCATCCCTCATAAATAATTTTAATATTGCGTATATTGAACCCATATTGTACGCACAATTTGAATGACATGGCCAATTACGCGTTTTTTCGTAATAAAGTGGCTTGTTTTAGATGAACATTGCAAGAATTTATCGTTGCAGGAAAGGAGGGTAAAATATTTTAGACAAACTGCATAATATACCTATTGGAGTAGGCGGTGTCTATTTAACAGAGTTAAATAAACATGAACATAGGTAAAATGTTAGTTTTTTTTTTGTATAAACACTACACCGCTACGTTAAGACATCAAAGAACTCTAGTTATTATACACGGTATTATAAAGCTCGTTATCTTGAAAAGAATGAAAACTACATAATAATTGAAGACGTACTGAGACTAACGAGGGCATCCAAAAAGTACATCAAAATCCGCAAACAGGGCGCAAAAGTAGATACTAGACTATTTGCTACTAAAATATATCCTATTACAAAGGGTGAGAGTGCATTTTAGCGTAGAAATTATTGCACTTGTTTACGTGTACAAAGACGAAAAAGTTTCACAACGCTTCGTTAAACTAGACGCTTGGGATTACATGCCCGAGACACTCATTTAGACTGTGTGGCGAACTGAAATCTTTGAACGCGTTTAAGGGGAACATTTTAGATATTTACTTTGTTTACCGTGTTCTAAACTGAGACGGGTACGTCTTACGTTAACCGAAAAGTTTTCGTAACTTAAAACTGAAGGTGTCTGCTGTATTTACGTATCCTTTGTGCAAAATTAAGTTAAAGGACACTTTCTTAACATAGTGGGCCCAAAACTTGATGAACAGTTTCAAGTTAGGGCCATCAGCTTTAAGCTGCCTTTGTTTCGGTTTCTTCTGCTTTACCTACGTCTTAAATTACAGTATATTTTATATACAATATTATATTTTTTGTAAACTCAATTACGATCTTAGCAAATTCACATTTGGATACTGTTATTGATACATTAGCATTTTATTTCAGTTTTAATGTGGAGTTTCATTATGAGCCGGAACACGTCCACTGTTGAACAAAGGCCTCCCTCTAGAGTGGGTGCGACATTTCCATAATCCCCTCGCTTGGC
Source organism: Abrostola triplasia (assembly GCA_946251915.1). Lineage (NCBI taxonomy): Eukaryota > Metazoa > Arthropoda > Insecta > Lepidoptera > Noctuidae > Abrostola > Abrostola triplasia. Next base: position 7,676,090 of record OX276430.1, read on the forward strand.
AAGGGGCTTGGAGATCACAGCATTGGTGGTGAAGTTACAGAAGTCGCTGCTCATATGGATTTTTCCTCGCCTCTTACGACACCTACGGGAGGAAAGGGGGTGGTCAATTCTAGGCCGGATACCACTCGGCAACATGAGTATATTTCCTTCTAATTAACTAAATAAATGTTATTTTAAAATATCCATTTATTTGCGCAGCGTTGCATAAAATAGCACCCACGTAAGTCCCTTGCTCTGGATAACTAGTTACTGGACTGATCTCGCCACTGTATAAATAAATATTTATACACAGTCGGCAAAACCACTGAGGGATATGCATAACGTAATTTAGCTTTCGCGTGCACAGAAACCGTTAACTTTAAAAATATTCAAATCTAGATACGTTATAAAACTTCATATAAGTGAGTTTGTAAAGGCGTGGTCTTTGATGTAGCGTGTTGGGGGAAATTAAATAGCAATTTGTTTATATAACTTTGGAATTGATAATCTGATAATTATTATTTTCGAGATAGTGGCTGATAAAAACATACACAAACACACAGATCTGAGGCAAAGAACTTCGGATCGCACAATCATTAGGCCTCTGCGGTCCAATCGCTTAGCCACCGCGCCAATTAGAAATGAGAAGGTTAGCTACCGCTAATTGTCGAATTTTTGGTTTGACATATAATATTTGTATTAAAAATCTTCACTAAGATATGACCAAAAAGTAATATTAAGTTAAAAAGAAAAACATTACCAAGTTTGCGTTCAGAATCTTCTGAAAAAACTGAATATGATACTGTAATTACCAAGCCTGGTTTCGGGTATTATTATCGCTGATATAGCAATTATGCGGTGCGGCCTAGCGCTCATTCCAGTTATTATGTCCTCTTTGACCCTTTAAAAGTGTCTGAATATTTAAGGCGACAATCCAAACCTATGTTTCTCTACGTGCTTTACCTGTGTTCATTCTTGGGAAACTCTTATTTCATTGGGAAACTGGCGAGCCAAAATGCTCAAGCTAAGGCAATCTTTAAGCATATCTCAGATGTTTATTTTCTCTAATAGGTATTAGAGCAGTTTTTGCAAAGAAAGGAAATTAAAATTCCGGCCTACTTAAGTCTATCGAGGATTTTAATATGTCATATTCAACCACACATGCAAACAGAACTATATTTGAAATCACAGTGGGTTCTCGTACAACAACATCTTTAAATTAAAAATTGCAATAGTGTGCAACAAGAACTTACTATCTTTCACAAGCACCACAGAGAACCGTTTGTCTTACTTTAGTCTTACAATTTGCAATCAGCTTCCGTTTGACTTACACATTGTCGGGCTATAAAACGAGAACACAAACTGAAGCTACCATAGAAAATTAACTCTAAAACAAATGAGCTTTCTTCAAAATATACTTACAAAAGAATTTGCATGACAAACGTTAACATGAGATGCGAGAGTTTTCCGCGTCATACCCCCGCTGAATTTATGGCCCAACTGTAAAGGACACTCAAGACGAGATAAAAATTTGCATACAACGCTCTTCGATCAGCAGTCCAGCTGGCAATGGACGAACTACATAAAGTTATGTCACAGACTCACAGAACTTGTCCAGTTGCAGTTTATGTGAAACTCCCTTTATTTCTTCACTGTTTCTCGTTACATACCAACGTATGGAAACATTGTACTCATATATTTTTAATAGTTGATCACATTTGTTTGTGGAATTATGTTTTGTCACGCGATATTTCTTGTGCTGATCCGATCAGATTTTGTTTATTCAACAACAATTTTGTTCGCTCTTTAGTTCAATACAACAAAGAATTGTTAGGGCATGAACTTTATAGTTAATTGAAGATCAGATTTCTTTGAATTTATCGCTAAAGAAAACACCATGTCCATTTATTGTTCCGCGAACGTCATCCAAAAATCACCACTGAACTATTTTTTACCATTTATGTTTATCTAAAAGATTTAAAACTGTTAAAAATCACTGCCTTTTGAAATTAACTCATTTCGCATCATATAAATGGTCCTGTAATATCAACGCCGATAACTTACTCTACCGCTAATTGTAATACATCCACAATGAAGGTTCCATGCGACACAAATACCAAGGTAAGATTATCAACGCTCCATAGACGAGTATTAAACTTTTGCTTTAACTGAGTTTTCATTGTCTCTTCCTCGGATTAATACGTGAACTTCTCAAAGGGTTATCTAAGTTTTGGGGACCACGTTTCTATTAATTACCCAAGTTTGCGCCCGATCGATATTAATTAATTAAGAAGCTGAGTTTGTCTTTAGTAACGCGCGAACATTTCCACACAGTTTCATTGTGTTCTGTTTTATTTTAATTTATTTCTCTTATTGTTTGGAATGTGTTGAGTCGGTTGAACGTGTGAGGTGTTTGGTAAGAAGTTTCGTGTTTTAGTACTGATAAGTTTTGTCGGTTACAGTCACGCTAGTGTTAGTGTCAGCGGGCTTGTTTTTATGTGACGTCACGAGTTCTTACGATTGTGCCTACTTGGTTATATTATTTGTTTATATTAACAGAATTGTGTATATTGAATTAGAAGGCAGATGAATGTATGATCCTATTGCTGGGGCAAATTAATAATATTTTTAAGTGGTGACTTAAAAGTAACTAAACAAGTATATACTGCCTCGGTTTAACCTTAACTATCATGATTACTCGTAAGAATCTGATCTTCGATACCTCATAATTTGTCAATGCTACCACAACATGTTTATAATAATTTGTCCATTGTAAATAACGATGCTAATTTTAATAATTTAAGATAATTCTATAAATATCTTCTTTTCGAGGACTATAATTATTATTAAAGAAGAAATTTTATTGAGACCTACATTTATTTCATAAGTAATGTTTGTTCCATTGACAACTTACGTAGATAAATAGATAATATTCTTTATTGCACACCAAGAAACAGAGAATACCAAAAAACCTTAATCCTACTAATATTATAATCCTACTATCCTACTATCCTACTTCCTACTAATATTATAAATGTGAAAGTTTGTGAGTATGGATGTATGGATGTGTGGATGTGTGGATGTTTGTTACTCTTTCAAGCATAAACGGCTGGACCGATTTGGTTGAAATTTGGTATGTAGATAGGTTATACCCTGGATTAACATATAGGCTACTTTTTATCCCGAAAAAATGTCGCGGGTAACACCGCGGGGCGCAGCTAGTACTAAATACAGTGCAAGTAGCGGTCTACAAATGTCATTTCAATAGGTATTGAATTATATAATTATTGTTGCAATTGACGTCAATTACAAGCAGCAATTAGATCACATTCCCTCACATTAATGACCTGTATTGGCAGCGATAGAAACACCAGTAATTCGGTTTATTGTCACTAACGGTAAGTGTAAAAGTACACGGACGCAATTAGTCATGCTTTGAAAAATCAAAGTTATTTTCCACGGACGTAAAACATGGCGGCACGCGAGAAAGCGCTCGGTTTGTGCCACTTTACGGCCACGAAAATTGACCGACTCAACGAAACTTTCCAATTAAGCCATTACCTAAATGACGGGTGACGTAACTTTGGATAAATATTGCTCTGAGTTCTTTTGCAGACTGTAATGACCTGTACTCGTGCAAGTTAATGTACGGAGACCACGGAGTAGAAAGTAAATGGAAGACGCATAATAAAGAATTGAAGGCCTAAACGCATTTATAAAATGAGTAGGGAAGAGCGAGGCAAACTAGGTCTTGGATTAAATCGAGCAATTAAAAACATATAATTTAGGTGATCTTAAATGTCTTTGCTCGCAACATAAGCACTCACCTTGGGTATTATTCCCGCGAACTTACGTAATTATATTTAATATATTTAATATATTTATATTATTTTCTATGTAAGTCCTCGTTTATTTCACAATGGTGTCCAGGAACTTAAAAATTAAAAGACACATCTTTTAAAGGTTAGGTTTAAGGTAATAAATAAAAATAATAAATAAATAAAAATAAATAAATAAAGGTTATCTGTCTGAGTTCAGTAGACAGCACGCTCTCACTCCATTTGCTATCTAATCCGTGACTTAGTCCAAATCCGTAACACGTTACGGGGTCGTGTCGTCAAGTTATAGCCGTCCTTGACTGTCTACCCTGCCATGTTCCTCAACTTTATTGACATATCACTTCGCTATTAATGTTTTAGGTACGTAATAAACAACGGTTTATATCTTCCGCACTATTTCTGGTAGGCTGAATATGGAGTAGATGCCTGCGAATAAATGTTATAAACCAAACAACATTCGGATACTACTAATATTTTTATTTCATAACTTTGTATTCGTTTTGTTTTCCATTTAGTCTCTTATAGTAAAACATGAAATGTTAAAGCTGAGTACTTACTAACGAGCTGTAACTGTAACCGCGTGAAAAAGTTGTTTAAGTTGTGGAAGGGAGACGCCACAATACACAGCATGTAACGGCGTCTCACTTCCACGTCGTAGACTGTCCTGCTTATAGAGTTCATGGTAAGGGGGCTGATACAGTTCGAGGTTCTAGTTTGCATGTGAAACGATCTTCAAGTACCTGGTCGTCATCAGCTGGCTGCAAGCACCGCGCATTCCATTCGCGAACCACGACTACACTACCCACCACACCACCATGCTATGTAGTTTAGTAACAGTAACGTGCGACGGTTATAGTCACAATCCGCTAATGAGTCGGGTGGCTTAATATCACTCCAACTTTCAGTGTGGTTCATTGAATGGGCCTTGTTTCATTGTTATTAATATTTTGGTAGATAAAGCATATTTTTCAGATTCACGAATAAAGTTTTCCTATCTTAAAAATGTGAAGATTGTCACTATATATTTTCTTAAATAGCTTGGTTATTTCTTACATAGCTTAGCTAGTGATAGACGAGTTAGTAACGGTTCCGACCCGTATTACAATGTTACGTTTCCCCCTCACGTTCTAAAGCAAAAATCCCTGCAAATCATTTAATCGGACCAACTTTGTTTTCACGTCATTGGGAGCAGACGTTGCAAGTTCAATAAAGAGCGTGTCACGCGTCAGTCCGTCTCTCGACCGACAAACGGACACGTAGGCAATAACATCGACTTGATTCAACAACTTTGAACTTTTTATTACCACAGAAAAATAACCCTTATAACAAGGAAGTAAGAGTGGGAGGGGCAGCAAATAAATTTTGCCGCGACGTACCTGCGTTATGAGTTGGACACTTTGACGGCCGACGCAACTTTAAGTAGGCAACTGGAGTGGTGATATGGGTATCTAATATATTTGTGTTTGTTTGAGGAAATCTCCACTACGGCCGCAGTTTCAAAAACTAATAAAATACGCTGTGCGTGAATGAATGAATGAATATATGTATAGTCTTAGAAGCAACAATGGAATTACTGTCCTTTTAAGTTTATATTTTATCGAAAAAAGGTACATCCAACAAAATGATAGTTTTTTTTTCAAATGTATTATGTAATTCGTGATCTACCAGTAGATTGAACCGATTAAATAGTTAAATATTAAACGGGGCTGGGAAATGTGGTCCCGAATTTGATTTCTCTTCGATTTTTATGTAAAGTTTTAGCCACCATTCGTGGCACAGGCGTTTGGAATCGTTGCCTAGATTAGAGGCAAAAGGCTCGTGCCTATCACTTTTTACTGCCTATGGGGCAAAGTGGAAATTCATCAGCACACATCCGCATATCCATCAGGGAAAGACGTGATGACCAAAGAACAGTATAAAATAATAATTCGAAGGCCCAAAACGAAGCTTTTCGTAAAAATATAAGGTTAAAAGAACGTTAAAAACGATTAAAAATATATTTTTGGCTGTCAACTTTTTGTAACAATATTTTGATGGATAGTCCCAAGTTTGCACATTAATCATTCATTTTTGCCACTCGATTTAATCAAGAAAATAACTGACGCAGGTAGATAATTTAACAGTTTAAATAATATTTTATTAAAACGACAACAATTTTGCTTTTCTTCTGAATCGTTAAACCATACGACACTTCTTTTATCAAAATGTTTATCAATATTTTTGTAGGTGCTAATGTTTTTTTTTTTGATAGAAAGGTGAAAAACAAAACAAACAAATACGACTGAGCCGGCTCAAATCAATAAAAATGGCCACCAAAAGTGAAATATGACGGAAAAAATATACGTCCCGGCAAACACTCACGTTGAAGCTTTAAAAATCGTCCTTTTGTTTACGACGCAATGAATTTGGAAATTCAGACGTCTGCCCGAAAAGGTGGGTGTCGCTTTGTTCCGTGTGAATAATTCGCTGCCGCGGTGCCGACGCTTTTATCGGCGTAATTCGCTCAAAATGAAACAGGTTAGGCGAAATTGATAAATGCTGTCGAGACTCGGCCGCTAACGAAAGGACTTGGGCACGTAAGCATCTTGATCTAGTGCTGTTACTTGGTACGAGGAACAGGCGGAATAATAAATTATAATCTGTATCTTCACTTCAATTTTAACGATAGAACGGATCTTTAGCTTTCCACAAACATTCTTAAGCTTTATTCGATTCTTTGGATATTAAAGAATAAAATACTTTTGTTTGAGGAATATTAGTTAAAGCCTGCCTTCCATACCGAATTCCGAGATAGCGATGGGCTTCGGAATTCGGCAATATAAGGCAATTAAATTGTTTTCTTTCGTATATTCTCTACATAAGTATAAATGTGTTATTTGATAAGAGAGTAGTATGAATAGCTGCTTTGATTACCTAGCATGATAAGGATTTTTTTTTACTGAAATTATTCTATGTACAACTCTTTAAGTAAAGGAAATTTAATTGAATTGAAAACGATACTGTTTACTTAGCTTAATAATAGTTTGCGATTACTTAAGAAGGAGCGCTGGATTGTATTAACAAAACATATTACTGTATTCAAAATGTCCTAATAACACAGTATTAAAAGTATTATACGAATCGTGTATGAACAGCACGGAAGTAAAAAACAAATTAAAATGCTAAAAGCTATAGTATAATATCATTTAGTTACGAATTTGCAGAGAAGTCAATACCTACTATTTAAAACTGGTGAATATTGTGTTGGTTTGATTATGAATTCTTTTGATATATATGATTAATTGAAACCCCCCCTTTATGCAAGTTACGATCAGAATTTGAGCTAAATAAATACGGCTTAAGCCAATATATTTTATAAAAAATACTAGCAAAGCAAAATACCTAGTACTAGTACCTAGTATTTACACACAGTATACAGTCATAAGATATTCTTTAATGTGTAATAGAATAACAAAGGCAGGGAAATTGTGTATTACTTTGGATCACATGGCATGGATCGGTTGACTGAACGTCTATATAATTTCAATAATTTTGATTGACGTACCTTTTGAACTCGACGATCAAAGCTTGCTATGTTCTCACAAGTTTAATCGCTTACGTTGTTCTCATCTGTTTATTTGTAAAACACGGTAACAACATGTCACAGAGAGAGGAGCACATAAAAGCATGTACGCTTACGTCATTATTTTTAAATTTGTTTGTAAAGATACGATACTTTTCCGAAATAATATTGTTCGCTTCTGAATTATTAATGACGTCGTTATGATGTTGAGACGGAGTCTAGTTTTGTCGTTCGCTCGATAATCGGATATGAATAAAACTCATGAATCACAATAAAACTCAGCACGAAGCCATTGCTTCAAATTTATGAGGAAGAACTATCCGAAGACTTATAAAACAATGACAATATGTCCCTTACATTTTCTTCAGCATTATCCAACTTTAGATAAGTCCTCTTTTTATAAGGATCCGGAATCCGGGCCATGAATTATGATAAACGGCCGCTTTTCGATGTCATCCCAAAATTATTTATTGTTGCTTTCATGTGGGCGGAATTAAATCTTTATTCCTGCGGTTTACCGTGAGACAACTGAATATTAATATATAAATCAAAGTTATGGAGTCAGATGCTGGGTTTTGTTGGCTGCCAGCTTTTGAGATGAATATTATGTATGATTACATATAAGGAACAAATTGAATACGAAATAGTACGATCAAAAGCTTAAAGTGCTTTTGGATCTGTTATTTGCTTGTTATTTGTAGCCAAACTAAAGGTATCATCATCATTATTAGCCTATCTCAGTCCACTGCTGGCCATAGGCCTCTACTATGGCGCGCCACTAAGCTCGGTCTTCAGCCCCCCGCTTTCAACCGCTGCCATCCATTTTGCGTATATCGCTCAAGGTATAAGAAACTTCAATTTAAAAAGCAAGAGTGCAGGTACAGCCTCCTTGAACGAGACTACCTAATTGTGCGTCAGCGGTATCATGTACATTGTACAGTCACCTCCGCTATGACCTTTCATGTACAATCGCGTACAATAAAAACACCATACCTCAGAGCGAAACGAGACTGCTTTCCAACTGCAGCTGTGACTCCAATAGACACAAACACTTTTCAATAGGTACTAAACACCATCTAATTTCATCAACGTAACAGATTTGCAGCTTATTTAGGTACTAGCAACAATCTGAATCAAGAAGAAGAAAACGGATTCAAAATCAGTTTATAGTTTGAAACATTAAGGAGTGTGAGAATTTAGTATATAGTTGGAGTTTATGTGTAGTAAAAGCGTAAAAAGCTACTTTTTAAAGCAGTTGAATTTTGGTTCTTCTAACCTGTATATTCTATTATACTGAAATTATTATCTCTAATAATATTTCCTTTTTCTTTAATGTTATTTGTGAAAATGCTTCCCCATTGGGCGTTGGAATCAGTTAATACTCTGTGCTTACCCATAAAATATGTTCCTAATTCTTTTCCAATTTACAACTTAAGCCTCCTTTCACAAAATGAGTCACGGTTTGTATATTCCAAGCTTGTTTTTGTTCAAATTCTGGTCGTTGATATTATATTTAATTCTTATACTTAAGCCCATCCGTTACTAGGTAGGTATTTGTAGATACATAATTCATCATCATCATCAGTGGGAAAACGTCCACTGTTGGACAAAGTTGTAGTTCATTGTAGGGGAGGCCTTAGAACGCCACAATGAACGACAACTTGCCAATTGCATCCTCTGGTTCCCGACAACTCTGTCGATACATAATTATAATTAAATAAATATATACCATGTCCTAGTGGTCCAAAGATAGCCCGCATTCATTAAAGCCTTTATAGTCTACACCTGGTACCAATTTAGGTCAGACAAACTGAATGTTGCTAATTATTATTTAAAAAAACTTTGGTTGATGTTGGATTGGTGGTAAATAATTTGAAATTATGCAAGTAATTTTATTAGTTTCTCATCTCATTCGTCAATAGCTCACTTTGTCATATATATTTTTCGGTACTATGTTTTTAACTGCGCGAAATTATTATCATCTATTATTACTTTAACATACACCTTTCAAGTCTGCCCACCTACCTATCTACATAGATATATACCTATAGGTACCTATATGACGTATTTGACTTTAATTAAAATGCGTGCGCGTAAATATTTTATTACTATAAAGAGGTTTTTCTTCAGCACTGAAATGTCGTATTGTCGCGAACAGGGAAAAGTACTCTCTTTTGTTAAATTCGGGTAAGCGACCGTCAGGCTAAAATTAAAAGAGTAAAGTTCTACTTTTTTAATGCATATTACTTGGTAAGATAATATAAAATCTTGGATTTAAACAAACCTTGTTCGTTCGTTCATAATGATATTTTGATGTCGGGTATCTCAGCTCAAATCCCTTAATCGCCTTTCTTTTTAAGATCGCGTCGTTACAGTCAAAAATATATTTATCTTACATTAGGCCGCAATCCGAAAGCCATTTTATTTTAGAGATGTTGTTCGAGTTTTTTTACTAAATGACTTTTTGTTTGATGAATTAATAAAAAGTTACATAATGCAATTACATAATATTTATCAGTCTCATATATAGTTAATGTGTGTGTGCGTAAACATTAATATAGATAATTCGTAAATTAAGATACAAATACTTATATCTTTAAGATAACTACTCTTTAGGTACCAATTGTAACGTAACATAAGTATATTTTCCGGTCTAACATGGCTAAGTACAATCTTCATTATCTTTATTAGATTTCCCGTTAGTCAGCGTAAGTATACAAAGGATTTGTTTTTATAAATCTTAATGTATATTAAAATTTTCACGGTTATGTTCTTCGAACAGTTACTTAAAACAGTAATAGCGTTAGTATTAACGATTGTGTGTTTATTTAGAATTTAGAACTAGTAGTCTGTAGTCTATTTATAAACGAAATTGACGACCTGATTGGCGCAGTGGCTAAGCGATTGGACTACTGATCTAAGGGTTGCGGGCTCGATTCCCGAACTGGGCAAAAAATTGTGTAAACTATAGATGATTGTCCCGGGTCTGGGTGTTTGTGTTTGTGATATTTCATGTTTGTGAAACGCACCCGCGACACAAGAGAAATTCCTAGTGTGGGGCGAAATTTTTTTAAATATTTTTTTTTTACGTTGTTTTATTAATTATCATCATCAGCCCGTTGCAGTCCACTGCTGGATAGACCTTACCAAAGTTGTTGTTATTTCAGCTCAAGTAATATGGTTTTTACCAAATAGATATCTACACGTTTTATTCAGAAATGTATCTATTTGGCAAGAATTGTCATTGCTTCTTCATCTTATATTCTTAATAATGTGTTTAGCCAAACTATTCATTACTTTGATAGACGTTAGGTATGTACTCGCTAATGTTAAAATAATTTAGACTTCAAAGTCTTCGACTATTTGAACATGTTTAGAAATTTTAGATAAATAATTTGCTGTTGCACCAACATAAAATCGAGTTCCACGAATGTTTATTTCATACGGTACGCCTGAGGAAATTTACCAAAATTACACGTCACAAGGGCGAATTCCGTACATCTTTAGTTGAGGAATTCATTATAAATTCAAAGTTTAAATTGCTGCCTCGAGCTACAACTCATCAGCGTAAAAAACTTTTTGAGAATAGCACTCCGTTTTATGTCGCATACGTCTGACGACGCCGACGCCTCGTGTTTAGTTTAATTAGTACAGCGAGCCTAATTTCGCCAAGTGTACGTTTAATGACCTCAAGGAAAAACTTAAGGAAGCCAAGAACGCGGCATCTGTCCACAAAGTTTGAAGATATTGTACCTTTTTCTTGAGTTCGCGACGAATGGTCGTCGCCCGTAGAATTGTTTAGATGACCCCAGTTGTTAGCAAGGAAAACTCGCATCATTTCCTAGTGGCTATTAAGCATTTTGAATAAAACATGGTTGTCTTTGTTTGTCGTGAATTTCGACTACACACAAATCTTAGTAGAGATTTTGAATACATAACATTGAAAAGTCTAGATAGAGCCTTTTTAACCTACTCACATCGACAGCTGTGTGTCCGTCCGTCAACGCAACCGCCAAATGTATTCTCACTTCCACTGGATTAATAACGCCTTAAGGAAACTTAATGATAAACTATTTTTATGGGTTTGACAATAATCATACCCTATCAAACGTTTCTACACTGTCATGTTTAAAAATACCCTCGAAATGGAAGGAGATTAGAAAGCCCCTGAAAAATGTAATTAGAGGCAAGTTGAACAAAGTGAGACGTCATTATTCTGTAGTACCGACCTCCTTAGTATGAAGTGCCATAAATAATTCATAGCCTAATTAGGTACTTCGTCGTAGCTATAATAAATGCATCTGAACTATTGACGGTGCTGCCCCCTACCTGTGTTTAAGTTAATAGCTCTATTACTTTAATGAGCGCATGCATGCGAATCAAACAGCTTTATAAGGCTCTGATATTGTCGCATTTCCAGGAAGAAATGGGTAGTTAAATGGTACGTTTAGACCAAAAAAATATAAAATGTATAGGAAATAATATGATAATCTTTTTATTGTAAATTTATGTCAACAAAAATATTGTATTATGGTAATAGATTAAAAATAGGTTTCAAAGCCTTATCGTTCATCATCATCAGCCAGAAGACGTCCACTGTTGAACATAAGCTACCCCTTTAGGTAAGGGGGGTTGTCGTAATCTCCATCCTTAAGAATTGCCTACTATTTTACTAAAAATATTGGAAGAGCAATTAGGTACTTACTGACGACAAGCTTGTCTTAAATTGTCTTTTGGTACAAACCTTGCTACAATCAAAATTATATCCATTAACCAAAAACAGTAAAAAGGTCTAATAGGTCCATTTTATGTTCATAAATATTTGTCTGAACTTCCTAGTTTAAAATTATAATCTATTTAGTCCAAATCTTTATTGAAGTCCTTTTGATATATTTTAAATGTATATAAAATGTTTCAAAGTACTTAGTTTCGCTTTGACGTGACTCAAGCTTAAAGGGTTTTAAGTTTGTAAATTGGGAATCGCTTTGATATTTAAGAGGGTTCGTTTTGATTTAGAAGACGCTTACTAGCTGTAGGTTTGTTAGTGATTAAGCGAAAGTTAAATGAAGAAAATTAAATTGTGAACAGGATTAATAACTATTATTAGTATAGTTTAGTACTATTATAGTTACTAATTTTCTTTATCGTAAAACATGACGTCACGCTTGTATTCCCTGAGGCAGATGTGTACCTGTACTATACCCAAATTTTACCAGTTATTTTATAGGTCTCAGTGTAGGCAGAGCCGGTTGCCACCAACCAAGCACAAATCCAAACTCCGTGCTGCTACTGACAATTACCTAATGGGAAAACCCAGTAACACTTTGCTCGACTCGGGATTCGAACCCAGGGCCTCGTGCTTAGCGACTACTAGACTAACGAGGCAGCCTATCACCCCGCTAGGGCGACATAGTATCTTTTCATACTCCGCTAGGTTTGGTGTTCTTCCCTTATTCAATATCATCATCATCATCAGCTGGACGACGTCCACTGTTGAACAAAAGCCTCCCCTTAATGTCACAATGAACGAAAGCTCCCCTTATTGCCTTTCCCTTATTGTCTATAGTATCAATCAGTTTGAGTCATAAAACTTAAAATATTTGATATTTAAAATCTAAGGCAGTCTTTGATGCTCCTACGTGCCTCGGAAGAATTTGAGGCGATCGTTTTGATGATGGTTAAGTTAAGGGTAGGGTTTCCAGCCAATAGGAGGAGGACGACAATATAACCACATTAACCGTGAAAAAATAGAAAGTACACCAGTTTTTATACATTAATACATTTCATTATGTATAGCGAAATTATTATCGAAGTAACTTAAACTTCAAATCCCGGAAATCGTTCATTATTTTTAAATATTTTTCACATTTACAAAATATAATAGTTAATATCACTGCTGTACTGATGCAGTTTCATTTAAGACTCCATACTTCCACAAGTATTTCACTTTAAATGAAAAAGTTTCCAATGTTTACCAACCACGCATATGATATATGATGTAACTCACCTTTATATAATCGAATGGTTTACTCGAATATATACATACTTGAAGCCTTGTAAAATGATTCATGTGCACTCGCTTTAGTTGCTTTATTAATTCACCATGAAGAAGCGACATGAACAACGTAACAAACGCGATTAGCTCTAAGTAGCGGAGTGTATGCCACTCGGAAGACTGAATTTTGAATATGATGTTACTGAAACTAGAATATTAGAAGATGGAAGAAGCTGGGGGTATTACTGTCGAACATTATAAAATGAGAATATAACGTGGCTGGTTTTGTGAATTGTTTTTTCTGTTACTTGATCTTGGCTATTAATATAGTACCTGCCTTCCTATTTAAATTAAGTTTGGAATTACATATATCCGAAATAACAATTAAGGTATTAATAATTTAACAACTGCCTCGTTTGTTTAGTGGTTGTTAAGTGCAACTGCTGAGCATGAGGTCCTGGAATCGAATCCCGGGTTACTGGGTTTTTCCATTCGTAGAATTCGTAGTAATTCTCCGTAGCAGCACGGAGTCTGGATCTGTGCCCGGTTGATGGCAATAGGCTCACCCCCTATTACATTAGGACCTAAAAACATAACTGGCGAAATGTGGGTGTACTATATGTGCTGCTCTGCCTACCTCTTCGGGGAATACAGGCGTGAAGTTATATAATTGAACAACGTAATTAACTTGACTACCTGATTGATGCAGGGCGTAATTAGTGGTTGGATCTTAGATTATTATGATTATTATTTGAATAATAATTATAAGATATCGATCCAACTGTTAATTTAATTGTGTTATTTATTAGACTTTACAGGTATACCGGTACACTATATTTACTAACATTGCTTAATTGCATATCATTGATGCTTTTTGAAATTAACGGAGCCAGAACAAACTAAAGTACCTTCGCTGAGCACAGCAAAATCAGTTGCAATACACAAACAGACAGCAACATACGGGTAAGTAACTTAGAACGTACCTTGATTGCTAGACTGTACACGGCCTTATACGTCATAAACTTTGTCTGAACCTTGCATACTAACTAAATTACGAAGAGTAAATAAACATGAAATGATGGCAAAACAACATGGAACATTCATTATCGCACTAATGAAGAACTAGCGAAGGTATAGATGGAACAACTTTTGAACAGTACTTCTTCGGTTAATTCAACGAAACCAGATTTTTCTCACATAATGTGTGTATTGTGGTGTAAGGCTTCGACCGAAGGTGGCCAAGGTTGAAGACATTACTAATGGTGGCCAAGGTTGGGTCAAAGAAACCAAGGACGGCCAAAAGCACGTTGGGTTGACGACATAAGTAAATTTGCTAAGAACTCTTGGATAAGAGACGCTCAAGATAGAATTGGCAGAGAATAAGGGAGACCGATACCTAGTGGGAGATACCTAGCAGAAATGATAATGATGACTATGGAAATACTGCAATTTGAAATACTGTAGTTATCTGCGCGCTTTATAAACGCAACATTTTTCTTTTTCACCTAGAAATACACACGGAACAAAGCACGCACTATCTATATATCCCGTTTCTAAATTGGGTTGCACTTCAGAAGCGTCAGGTGTATAAGCATAAGGATGCCGTAGATCCACTATACATCAAAGTGCAAAAGTATCCGCGGCGCATTACTCTTAGATGTCAGGCACACCGTAGGGACCCGCCTCACAATGCATGCCATCGCCGCGCGCCGGGATCCACTCAATTTTAGTTTCTTTGTGACATACTTGGCCTTATTGCGACAGCTCACCGATTCCTATATTTTTAAAATTATTGTGTTTTATTGGTTCGTGAATACATTTTAATATGGAAACCTTTTACTGAGTTATTGAACGAACGATACAGCAGCGGTGGAATATTTTGTGCAGAAAAAAGATGTAGAAAGTTAAAATTAATTTCCACTTGGCCACACTCAGCTAAAAAAAACTCAATTTCAACGTAATATATGTAAGTTAAATTGGATATTATGCAGTTGTTGAACTATAATATTTCAATGAATAGGTACTTACAATTAATAATTGAAAGCTGTTGACTTTAATGGGTTCAGGGTGAATAATAATATGTAAAGGGATATTTTACTGCTCTAAGAAATTCTATTCACAGCATCAGACGAATCAATACCAGGCCGCTACTCAATATAATTTATCACAAACGCGTGATAACCGATTTTCTTAATTTGGTTGCCCTGCCTTAAGAGCAAATATGTTAAAACGGATTAAGAAAAAGTTCTGCAAAACCGATGAACGAAAACCCTCACGTACCTATTCAACAAACACATCTATATACGACTACAGGTACGTAATAAATGTATGAAAGAACATTGAATCTGGTAAAAGCTTACTGTAATGATATTAAATAGCATTACTTACGGTTCGCGTTTAATGAATGAGTAATTAAAGGTTTTTGATCGTTAATGAAGTTAAGGCCCGTGAATACCTTGATTACAGATTTTACGAGACGAAATTTGGGTTCAAATATTCCATTAAAAGCAGTCCTGTATGTTTGTAATATGTTGTTAAGTAAAAATGGCTACTTCATTTGTAAAAGGTGGTTCAATGATTTTGTTAATATTTAATTTACTTCATCATCATCATCATCATTTGTGTTAAATGTATACTAACATATTATTTAGAATATCGACATTAACTTTATGAGTCATGTTTCTTGAAATGAATGATAACTAATAATAATAATGTTATATGTCTTTTGAGAAACATTATTTTGATATCGAACTTAGTCTTTGATTTATTTATAGATACATTCCCAGATTAAAAAACAGCTGTTAACATGGTTTAGTAGGCTTGTCAGATCGATCGACTCTGACAGGTCTTTGGTGAAATGTGAACGTGCGTTAATCCCTCTCTCCCCAACTGGTCAAAGACAAGCTATAAAAATGCAACAATAAATAAAAATGTCATGTTCAACATAAAAAGGAATCAAACCTATAAAAAACTAGCACGATATATCAAGGAAAATGAAATCCGCGAGTACGTGACATAGGTACTTGATTGATTCACTGTAAAATATATCCGAGGTAAAGTTACCTTTTGCACAAAACTCTTCATGTTCCGACCTCTTTAGAGATCTATATCACTTTTCAATAAATTGAAAGCGTTGAAAAGTCTTTGAACATCGACGTGTCTTTCTCTAAAATGTGTTTAAGCGTTCGGAGAGCGTGACGTAAGCTTTTAAATGAACTGTTTGTTCGACGATGGGAACTAAGCTTATGTATTTTAAAACTTGGTTCAAAATTATTTGTACTGGAGACGTGGCGGAGTATTTAAGAATAATGACTTAAGACACTAGACACAACTGTTGTTGCCTAAACGATATAAATTAACTTAACTTTAGGCCGTGGTTTGGTTTACCAGTTCTATCTATGACATTTGTATTAACTATATTATGGATAGAAGATATCAAAATGTTACTGCGAGAATGAAGCACAAACTAACCAACACAACAATTAAACTATTATTGGGTAGCACATAGATACAAGTCTTTGAGTCATTTTCTGTTCTATTCAATTAATAGTCTTTTTAGAGGTAGGACCGCCATTTTATTTCGGTATGTTTACTGCAGTACAAACTTTACATGCACGAACACCCTTACTGGAACAAATATCTATGGGCCTTACAAATATATGCTACGTGCGGAGAATCAAGCGTTCAGACATTCTGCCACTCGGGTTATTTGATGTAAAGGCAAAAGTAATCTTTTACCTTGAAACATCGTTTTGTTATGTAAGGAAATAAGAATTTTATATACGAAAACTCATTTCTTTAGGAAATATTATTACGAGAAAGGAAATAAACTTCTAGACGGCAAACTAATTAAAATGTAAATCACAAATTTTACCACACGCATTAGCACCCAAATTATTCTAGTTACAACATTTTTTTTAATATTAAATACAAATGCAAATTACAGCAGTATTACAAGTATTCTGACAGGACTCATAAAAAAGTTGGCACACTGTGAACTTTCCCTTTGCATATTCATGGAGCAAACTCACTCGGAAGTTTTTGGTGAGAAATTATGATAATAATTTTATGCTAACTTCATCCGTCTTGGCGCTTTTATAAATTATGAGTTGTATTGAAGTAGGTGCATGCGGTTTGTCGCTGCCATTCCAGATTCCGAATTGAATTAATTCGGTTAATAAAAGATTAAGTACATTGGAGACGTGACATTACTTATGGAAGTTTCCTCGTTTGAACTCTTTGAACCGTTTAGAATTATTGTTTTTACTTTACAGTCGGTATGCGGAAAATATGTAAGTCATAAATTGATCTTAATAACAAAATACTTGTGTATCTGAGTACAGAAATACCAGTATTCAATTTGTAACCTAGGTCTAAGCTATTGAACAACTGGTATATATCTTGTTCCATTTACTATCACATTACTGTTCAGTATTGCTTTGCTTAAGTGAGATGTTAGAGAACTTTACAATTCATAAACTATATTATATAACTATACTATAATATCTAATTCATTATCCGTGGGCGTCGTCACGTGGCACAACACAATGTGCTAGAAACCATTCCGTCCAATTTCTCTTAAGGCCAACTCGAATTTGCCTAAGCCGTGGGGTATTCACGCTGGCGGCTAAACAAAAGACGGCATATAGGAAGATTTATGAACAATTCACGACGCAATGATATGGGGTATCTATTCAAATCCTCCTCTGAATTCGGGGGCAGGTACTCGTACCAAGATGATGTATGCCCGCGATACAGTACAATGGGCTCGTACATTAGTTCGCTCGTTTCCACTGAATTGATTTTTTATGGGATGTACGTACTTTAGCATATATGTATTTATAGGCTTAATTTTATGTTTACTAATCTTAATGTTGTTTTAACAAAAACACTGTAATTATGTACATTTATTACGCCAGACTTAACTTTTCTACTAAAACCGTAACTTAATAAGTCGTGTTTGTAAATAATTAAAACAAGGTTGTTGGACTAATTAAGTTGAGGTCCCGAGACTATGAGAACAATTTGTTTATTTGCGTTTAACCTTAGCCGTAACTTGTTAGGTTCTCAGTAATGCACAGACAATTTGTAATACTGTACACATCTATTAATAACTCCCGCCTGTAATGTTTATTACACGGGGCACGCGATACAGTGATTCCACTAAAAGCATCTCCACGTAGGCTTACAAAACTCTCCTACGGAATGAAACACGCATTTTCTATTGAGAAAATTTTTATTCACTCAACGTAGTCCACTGAATAGTGTTTCGGATGGCTCAAAGAAATATTTTTCGGCAGAAGGTATTCGGTGCAAAGCATTAAATATTCACGGCAATATGCTGCGCTCGCGTTCCAAAATAACTTATGCAAATATACGTAAGTTTCTGTGTTTTAGAATGTGTGTACTGCTACTTGAACTGAATAACTCAATGGGGGATGCGAAAAAAGTGAAACGGTGCCGTTCCATCAAGTCTCAGGTGTCCTTTGTGCGTCGCATTTGGAACATAATGTAATGAATATCGTAGGTACGTTTTCGGCTCTCGTCTCGCACAAGCTCTATTTATATCCAAAGGGGTGTGTCACCGTTACGTTTAATATTAACGGGGTGCTCCGCAAGCTTGGACAGTTTCAGAATAGGTAAAAAGATAGTGAGCGCAGGGCCACCATGTTTTTATTTCAGTTCAGGACACAACGAAAAAGTTTTATTGAAAGTTAAATTTGTTTCGGTGCATTTCGTTTCGTCGTCCGATCGTGCTCACAGCAAATACTGGGGATCCGCTGTCTGTGTAGACATTTATTTGAAATAAAAATGTCAGTAGTCCGGGGAAAAGCGTGAAGTTTGGTAACACTAGGTAAAAGGTTATTCGGTAAAAAGAATATTGGGTTCTCTTGTGCTATTCAAGTGTCACTGAAAGGTCCTTTTTCAACCTAAGTACATTAGCGGGACCCTTTTAACTTGCCGTTTGTTTGTCTAGTCACGTCGTCGCTGAATATAAATAACAAACAAAATTTATGTAGGCCCGAAGTGTAAAACCTAAGTAATTAATGAAATTACTATAAATCTAATTTACGTCGCGACCTTTTGGCACAGACGTTTAACTTTATTGTTTAATACTGAAATTAAATTATGTGTAAGAAATTGAATTATTATTGTGATGAATATTTTATACATGAGACTTCTATTTGCCTTGAAAACTTTGCAGAAAATCAAATTGAAAATGTATTTACGAATTCAAGAAGTAAACAAATGTACTACATTTTGTTTACTTGGTTAAGGTTTTACCATTCAAAGATACAAGCTATATTTACAAAATATTAAATTTACTCTCCGTGGGTTCATATATTACTGTAAACATTTGCAGTTCTGAATAACAATAGTGTTCAAAATAAATGAGTTTTGAAAATTATTTTACAATTATGCGTTATAAAAGATAATACACTTTTTATTAAGTAGGGTTTATATAAAAGCATTTAAAAATTACTTTTACAAAATAATATATACTGGCAGAAAAGTAACATAGATTACCTGTGCATAGATTAGTACCTACATTTAAAAATAGAATTTCTGAATTAAATTTTATAACCCTGATATACCATGACAAGAAAAATTAACCTTCCTGTATTACCTATTTGTAAAACCAAATCAGCATTAAATCAACCGTCCAGTTACCTATTCCATCATAAATCTGCAAGAACAACGTGAAGTGAATTAAGCAAACACTAGTGAATGTATCGTAACTTACATTGTTTCCTACCGATAAATCACAATATACCAACGAGAATTGCGTCTGAATCCTAAATCGAAACAAGATAAACCGCGCCGTCGCGAAATATCCACATAAAACCGCAAAACACACGAAAATGATTCATAGTGATCCCGATCTGTTAGGGAGAATCCGCGAGGGCAAAAACAGATTATAGAAATCCCAGTTATACCCAACAATCGGTTTAGTCTATTGATGTACGAATTTCGAGTTGACATACGAAAATCAAAAACGTCTTTCGATCATTTTGTTTGGTTACTTGATGTTTTTCTGATTCTCAAAAGACTCACGGAATCACAGATTTTTTTACGGTCGTATATTGACTTGTGGTAAAGAAATTTCGTGGTGGCCTAGTGGTTGACATGATTTGTATGCACAAAGTTGCAGTTTTAAACCAGGCAATACTTTCTTAGATATTCTAAGACACCACTGACTACCATCGAGAGTTATTTGAAATCGCCATTAATTATATGAAATCGCAAACCCGCAGTGAGCTAGCGTGGTGATCAATGCTCAATCCTTCTTTGTACGAGAAGACCCTTTGTAAACTCATGTTTTCGATAGTGACCTAGTAAATACGTATTTGAAAAACAAAACAGCGTCACAAGTACCTTTTTAAGCAACGCATCAGCCGAATATACTCGTGGCCACGTACTGGGTACCAAAAATTTAAGCGAATACCGTCGATACAAAATAAAGTAAACGAAGTTATTGTAAAAAGTGTCTAAACTTTTTATATAAATTATTCAAAGCGAATTTCTTCACCTTAATATCTCTAATATCTTTTTTTCCTACGTCCAGCCTATCCCTTTCACGTAAGAATCTGTTGCGAAGTTATCTTGTGAAAGGAGCATTATAATTGTAGATGTTTCTGAACTTAGCTCTTGTACAAAGCAGGTTACGTTACAGCTTCAGTGATTATGCGGCAAGTACCTACTAGCTCTTACTGAGAGTAAGGTCTTGTTTTCGTGCTGTTATCATGTCGTATGGTACGTTTGTATGTAGCAAACGAACAGTGTAAGTACATTGTATAGATAATATAAATACTAATATAACTACTAATTACAAACCCAAGTCTACCATGCACAATAGATTTTTTCTGTTTTTTACGTCGCCTCACACTAGGAATTTCTCCTCTGTCGTGGGTGCGTTTCACAAACATGAAATATCACATTCACAAATACCCAGACTCTGGACAAACATCTGCGGTTCCCATAAATGTTTGTCTCGTGCAGGAATCGAAGCTTTAGCGCGGCAGTCCAATCGCTTAGCCACTGCGCCAATTAGGTCGTCGAGAAGTCGTTAAGAAGTGGTCAACTTAAACACACACTATAGAATTATAAATACATATATCATGTATACATAAGAGCTAATGTTTGTAAGATGTAGAGTAAAAAAACACTATCACGCCTGTATTCCCCGAAGGGGTAGGCAGAGGTGCACATATAGATAGATAGATAGATAGATTTCTCTTTATTGTACACCAAAAATAAACATAAGTACAGTAAAATAAGGATAATGTACAATGGGCGGTCTTATCGCACTAGGCGATCATATAGTACACCCACATTTCGCCAGTTATGTTTTATAGGTCCCAATGTAATCGGGGGCGAGCCTATCAACCGGGCACAAATCCAGACTCCGTGCTGCTACTGAGAATTACCTAATGGAAAAACCTAGTGACACTTTGCCTGACCCGGGATTCGAACCCAGGACCTAGTGCTCAGCAGTCGCGCTTAGCGACCACTAGACCAACGAGGCAGTCTGAGATGTAGAGTAGTTGTAGAAAAATACCGCAGTAAAAGTATTTTTATTCAGTTTATTTGATTAGCTTTGTAGACTTTTAGTGGTTTTACTTTAATTAACTTTTGCTCAAGGATAGCTGTGCACACTCGTAAACTGCGCAAATACAATAAAGCTGGTATGTTTTAATTTTTTTTTTAATAAAGAATAAACTCTCCTTTTCCTTACATCATCTATTTTCAGTTGAAGATTTATCAAACAACTAGCTGCGCCCCGCGGTGTTACCCGCTACATTTTTTCGGGATAAAAGTAGCAAGTGTTAATCCAGGGTGTCAGCTCCATATGAAATTTCATCAAAAGATTTTTGAGTATGTTTTTTACCTCTTCAGGTAACAAACATACAAACACACTCACAAACTTTCGCCTTTATAATAGTAGTGTGATGTTATCTTCATACTAGGAAAAGCATCAAGTATTTAAAAAATTGCGAGTTCAGTGTAAAACTGTTTTATTCAAAAAACAAAATTATTATGTCAATTTGCCGTTTTTAAGAAAAAAAATGTCTTAATACAAATGTGTCTAGATCTGGAATGTACGAAGATTAATAATGAAGAAAATGTATCTTAGAGACAATAATGGCAAATAGGAGTTGAATATTGTGGCTTTAAAATTCAATATTGATTGTAACAGACAACATTATTTCCCAAAAATGTGCCTCAATATTAAATTTTAAATCCTCGATATTAAAGCCCATATTTGCCATTATTGTCTCTAATATAAATTCCATTATGAATCTTCGTATATTCCAGATCTAGACACATTTGTATTACAATTCTTTTTTTAAAAACAGTTCGGTCCAATCAGAGGAGCTTGATCGAGCTTGATAAAATATAATGACGCATTTAGCTTTGATTCTGTCGTTTTGTGGCGTGTTGTAATGTTAAATAGAATTAATTGGAATCATTATTTGACTAAGGAAATGGTAGTGGCGTCGGGTGTTCTTCGTCTGATTAAATTATGTTTCTTCTTTTAGTTAATGGTCTTGAATTGTTTTTGACTTGCCAGGAATGTGATTATGTATGTTTTTAGTTCATTAACATAATTGTATGTGGAGGTAAGCAAATGAGTAATTAGTTGTGTTTGAAAATTTTTATAATATACGTAATGTGTGTTAAACCAATTCATCTCTAGGTAACTAACTACTTTTTTTTTTATAAACGGTTACAAGTGTAGGATACCAGTGTCCGCATGTTATAATTATAATTAGGTAAGTTAGTGGCTTTAGTTCCTACAGTCAAACCGTTTAAACGGTTTTGTAGGGCATTTGTCTGTAACAATTAAGTATTTAAATGATAAATAAAGACCATACCATACCATACTTGCAACGCAGCATACACTATAGAAAAACTATTTTTCGCGGTCACCGGTGACCGCGGTGGCGCTCAAAGGGTTAATTATGATTCAAATTTTTGTAAAGATTTATTTTTACTTTTTAATTATGAATTCGAAACAAAACTGGCACTAACTCATACATAATAATGCGCTTACCCACTTCAATATTATAATGCACTTACCCACCAAACATTTTGCTTTAATACGATTTACTAAAAAGGTTACATACATTTCCTAAAAATGTGAAGCTAAATGAAAATTACTGTAATACATCAACAGCGCAGATTTCCCTTTTTTATTTTATTTTACGGAGAGCTCGGTGCTATGAGGTACTCCGGCAACCCATTTTTTATCTAGTTAAGTCATCATAACGATGACAATCTGCGACTAAAATCAGGCTACTTTGTAAACGCCCTTAAATAACTCTGTATATCGTACACGGTTCGGGTGTTTCCGCCAATCGCCGACCGACTCCTGCTGTCTTTATTTGCAGTCGCTGTTCGCAGCCGTAGCCATCGGCGGTGTAGCACGGCAGTCGCGTCGTAGCCCTCGTAGCGTTATTAGGTCTACGCTCCCCTCTACAACAGTATTGACGTAGAGATTTTTCTCCTACCTTTATAACTAAAATTGGACGTTTATTAGTAAAAATATCGTATTAATATTATTAGAATTGGTGTTAAATTATTTGTTAGTTAATAAGTGCTTGGAAAAAACTCGTCGCAACAGGTAAGTCAATTTGTATTGAATTTAATGCAATTATATTTTTTATCAATAACTTTATGCCACCATCATTATTTGTGTTATTAAAAGGGCTGCTTAAACGTAATACTGTTTACGTTCTACTCCTTTTGTTTCATTTATGAGTAGCTTATATTATTATGGTAATGAAATCTCGCAGTATGGTGCGTAACATTAACATAAACAAAAACGGGGTTTATATATCGTTACGGTGCGCCGTGTTAACGCAAGTAATATTTCATCTCGCGATACGAGCTTAATGCTGGCAACAATAACCGTAAAACCTTACAATTGTTCTAGTTTTAAAACTTCAAGTCGGTGCCAGAAACAATACGTTTGCGGAGAGGGAAGAGGCTTTAATAGTAGTAAAAAAATAAATAAAACAACTTGTGTTTTACGAGCGCTGCTTTTTCAATTGTAGCTTTATCTCGACGTCGACGCTTCAGCAAGCCTTTTGCGTAAGGTTTTATGAGACAATTTATTTTGATAACATCGTTCGGTAGTGTCTAGTTGGAGTTTTCTTTGTGAAAATATTTTACCTCAAGTGTCTAAGTCGCTAGTGTTACGCGTTTACAGAAATGCGAACAATACGCTCACATTACGCTCCTTTTACGGATATACAAGTGTCTATTTGGCGCTTACCCTCGCTTACACCCCGGGGTCATATTCTATAGCGTCACGAGCCTCGAGTTAATTAATTAGCCCCTTTGATACCGACATAGCCAGCCGCTGTTTCTCGTGAGATCTTTACCGAAGAATGCTTCACTTTTTGTTGGCCTACCTTGTGTTCTGTTTGCACGGTTGTAATGAGTTATTTTGCCTTTCGTACTTTAGTTTTTGATTATTTTTTGTAGTATTGTTTTATGTGTAGGTACGGTTGTTTCTGGATATGCTTCCTCGGTTGTTAGGTAGTGCGCGGTTTTTTATGCGTATACATAATTATTATATATTTTTTTACTTTACATGTTAAATATGAAGTTTTTCTTTATAAGAGACTGTAAACTGAAGAATTCGCCCTTGATAACATTAATCAGGGCGTTTTTCAATCTCGTATTTTTGCATATTACTCATCAAAGCAGGATTTTCCCCTAATATTTTCCCTTCGATCTTTTTATGTTGGCATTGTTCCATTTCGGTGAAATTAAAAAAGGGGATTCGGCATCTGCATTGAGCGTTCAAATAAGGTGGGAGACAGATGTTGATTACACAGAAAATATTTTTTGGAATTGTCAGTTTAACGAGCTTTTTACCCGACTGCGCGACGCAAAGAAGGGTAATGTGTTTACGACTGAGTTTGTTGTTTGGTCCTTACATAACTTTGAATTAATAAATAATATATAGGTATCTTCATAGTAGTTTGACAATAGTCGGGACCTTTTAAACACTAGACCAAAACGCGTTTTAAAACAAGTCTTTTAGCAGCTAGCTGAATATTAGAATAACCTGTATAATCAGAAAAAAATGTTAATTAATTAATGTTTTTTCATAAATAGCTACAACTACGGATACTTGGCGCTTAAAAAGATTTTTGTTATTCAAATTAAAATTATTAAACCTTATAAAAAATTACGAAGCTAAATTGAACTAAGATTCAGTACTGAGTATTAAGGAACGGTCATTGTTTATTTAGGCCTGCTCATACATAATTAATGTTTAACTAATAGACCATACAGTATGTAGTAGGTACCTATTAAAACGTGAAGATAACTAGCCTTGTTTCTCCGAAGTCAAACCACAATGTTTAGAACCTCTTTTCTATTAATGACGCCTATAATCCCTAGACGGGTAGGCAGAAAACAGGGAGATTATCTTTTGTTTTGGGTCTATACATATGCGTTTATATTTCAATCAAGTAATATCTATGTATCATGTTGATCTAGAGGTTGTTAACCGCGACTACTGAGCATGAGGTCAGGGTTTGAATCCCCCGTTGGGTAACTGTTACTGGGATTTTCTGTTAGGTAATTCTCGGTACAGGTTCTGGATTTGTAGCAATAGGCTCGCTCTCTATAAACGCGCAAATGACGGGTTAAATGGTGTAGGTACCATATTCCCCGAATCGGTGTATATACATGTACAACTGCCTACCAATTCGAGGAATATGGTGACTACCGGGGTGGTTATAGTGAGGTAGAAATCCCACACTCCCCGGTCCCCACCATGGGGGCCGGGTGAATTTTGAAGGTGTCCCAACGAAAACAAAAAAAAAGCTACTGGTACTTTTATGCAATCATCAAAGTAAGGTGACAATACACATCTCCACCAGATCCTATCGACACAGAGAGGCGCGCCTGTCGTTCACATGCATTAAGCAGATTGTTTTGTAATGTGTATTGGTATTGGTTAATCAAAGGTATCTTACTTTGACATCAGTTCAGTATTCCCCTTTGTATTTCGAAGTCAGTGTATTGGCTTCACAAATGTTGTAAAGATTGGTTTGATTAGGGTGCAAATCTCCAAACAGAGTAACTGCAAAGGTTTTTAATAAGTATATAACAAACATAACATAACATAACATCACGCCTGTATTCCCCGAAGGGGTAGGCAGAGGTGCACATATAGTACACCCACATTTCGCTAGTTATGTTTTAGGTCCCAATGTTATAGGGGGCGAGCCTATTGCCATTAACCGGGCACAAATCCAGACTCCTTGCTGCTACTGAGAATTACCTGATAGAAAAACCCAGTAACACTTTTCCCGACCCGGGATTCGAACCCAGGACCTCGTGCTCAGCAGTCGCGCTTAGCAACCATTAGACCAACGAGGCAGTCAGTCTGTAAAAAGTATATATTACTATAATATTGAATTATTACACAGCCTTTAAATGCGCCTATGCCTTAAAATGTAAATGGTTTTATAAGAAAATTTATATATTTTTGTAATATTACCCTCACATTTAAAACATTTAACATAACAATACAATAATATGAATTATTTCTCTCACCTACGAATATTTATCATTGAAATAAAAAAAATACGGAATTTATCGCGTATTCATTTTGATTTTTTGGTTCCAACGTTTCGAATCCTTTACAGAATTCATGGTCACTTGAATAATAAAATAATTGTTTATTTAACACCTGAATGTAATATAATTTGAGGTTTTTCATGTGCTATATAAAAAATAATATTCTTGTTTGAGGTTTTTTTGAGTTGAAGAAATACTAGTAGGTTACTGGCAATCATATGGATTCTGGCCAATAGTAATGATACACTTTATACATTTTAAAAGACCAAGGAGTTTGTAATGAACTCCTCCAACATTTTATAGGTAGGAATGTGATGCGAGTGAATGAAGTATGCTAGGATCGTAGCAAATATAAATTAGTGATGTTTACGCTCTAGAAAACAAGCATGATATTAAATAAATATTATATTTTATGTAATTAATGTAATTGGTATTTTGTACCGTTTAAGTACAAATAAATAAATACCACTTAAATTTAGTCATAAAGGCCCCTAAAATGTTTTCTAGTTTTCGACAAGACCTTTATTAGTTTGGCTAATTAAAAACCAACCAAGCTGAATAAAATAATAAACGGTACATTAGGAACGCTTGTAAACTGTCTGAACTTTATTTAAATAAAATTTTGTTTTTAGAATAACATTATTTGAATTGCTATTAAGTCGCTTTATTTGTTTGCATACTAATTGTTATATTTAGTCTAGACAAAACTGGCCACGAATAGAAGTCTTGAATTAAATGATAATGAGAAATATATTAAATTAACATAAGTAATTAACTGACTGTCTCGTTGGTTTAGTGGTTAGTAAGCGCGATAGCTGCTGCTACTGAGCAGAATGTCCTGAGTACAAATCCCGGGTCAGGCATTGTTCCTGGGTATTTTTCAGTAGCTGCACGGAGTCTGGATTTGTGCCCGGTTGATGGCAATACGCTCATCCACTGAATTGAGACCTGACGTCACTAACGAAATGAGGATGTATAACTCTGCTTACCCCTTCGGGGAATACAGGCATGATGTTATTTTATGCTAATGAATTATGTCATAGATTACCTATATAGTCAGAACACTACGTTATCTTCATTCATTTATTATTGTATTCTAGCGTTTTACTCGATGCAATGATAGCCGGTATGACCGTTAGACTGCCACGTCAAAATCGCGAGGTCCCCACCCTGGCACGCACCAATGTTTTTTCGAATTCATGTGCGTACTATAAATTAGTTATCAGTTGCAAAAAAATGGTGAAGAAAAACATCGTGGGGAAATCGGCACACCTGAGAGATTTTTCATTTTGTGTAAAGCCATGGCGACCAGGCGGTTTAAACTCTGACACCAGGTTGTTCATCAACGATACGATAAGATGTAGAAGAAGCGTTGTGCTGCACAACAGACTCTAATCTATTGAAGGCCTGTAAAGGCACTGACTTTTAACCCTGTAAGACTAAAAACGTCGATAATCTATTAATAATTTAGCGACCGGCAGACAATGTGGCCATGTTCTATTCATATATTGCCGTTCTCGGTATATTTAATCTGTAAATATTAATACATATAGAGTTACATACAGTTATAAGGTGTACTTATGTATTCTAGACATCTAGTATTTACCTATAACCATAGCGTATATTTATGTACCAAAAAGGTAATATCAGATTATATTACGATGACAGTATTTAAAATATAATTGTGATTATAAAAAGAAAAAGTGTAGGTAATAATAACTGATTTATTAGTAAAAAAATGATAATCGGAGGTAGTATAGTTATGGACAAAATAAATTGTTATTTTTGGTTATTTAATGTCTAGAATAGAATTAGTTTGTGTAAGTTGGTTAATAATTTAAATATATACTTTTCAGTTACGCTTCAATTACGCAAGAATAAAATACGCAATTAAAGAATAAGTGAACATTTGTATCCATATTTTATTAGGTAATTGATCTTGCGGTTGGGTTATTATTGGCTGAATGTTACTTCCCCTGTTCGCGGGAAGTTAATGGCTTCACAAGTCCACACGGCTCCCCTTTGCTCGTTTATTTTAGTTTTCTTCATAAAACGTACTGTCTCTTTATACTTAAAAATAGTCTTACGTGTTTCTTAGAGGAGTAAGCACAGACTGCGGATGTCAATTAGTTGCAATCCTGGCAAACTCTTATAATACATTGAAATTTATCGAAAAGCGTCAGATTATGCGCTTTTTATCAGTAAGGACAAGCCAATAAGCTAGCTCGTCAAGTAATTCTACAGTTATTGATTTATTATAAACCCACCTCCCACCACACATACCTTCATAAGGTGTGGACAACCCTGTCGATCTAGAATTGTGTTATTTAGCCACCAAAAAAAGGGCTTACTTCCCACATGATATTGTTTAAATTATACGTAATATAGACTCGATGGCCAAAGATGATGTTGACAAATAAAAAGGTGGGTATTTGTGTACCATACCTACATACGCCCAATCTTGAAGGAGCGCACACTGTACACAGGTGTTCTCCTAAGTCAGGACTGTATAAATCCACGTAATTTAGCCGCTCATCATAAGCCTCGTCTAATATGTGGAGCCTAAACCAGATTCATTACCTCTCATGATTCGCTTTCTAAAGAACCAAAAATAATTGTCTTCTCAAACCATCCCCTTAGGGCCAGACGTTAGATGCTTATAAATAATAAAATATTATCCATCACACAATGAAGTACCTACTTGTTTGGATTATGTCAATATGTATATAGAATAATGTTCAAAGAATCACAAAGCTACGCTGCTAGCTTTGTCGACTATTAATTGCATTTGGGAATTGGAGGCAACGTAGACTTTTTTGTTATTCCGGCCTCAGTTCTCGGATATTCTTTATAAAAAGACATGTCAGGGACAAGGTATGACCCGCTAACCCGAGGGAATACTCGGGGATGTATCGCATGACGAACTTTTACTTCAAACATGTTTGTTTTTTTATATAATATACCGGCCTACGTGACTCTATACGTATATATGTATATACTAAGATACATTTCGTGAGTGAGCCTTATACATGTGAAGAATGCCCTTTTGCTTTTTACAAAGAAATTGCTTTATACAAAAACATTGCCAAGTTTCCGGAAATATTATCTTAACTAAGTTAAAACATTTTATTGAGAAAAATATGAGAGGTACGATTAAAAATATAGCGAACAAAAAAGTGTTTGATGAATAGCGTCGGACATGCTATTGAGCGATGAAATTAAATGTTCGAAGTATCTACAGGTAAAGGAGAAAGTCTTTACCTGTCTCTCTGGGGATTTTAGACATGATTGTAAAAACAATTTTCCAGGCACTTTGTAGACATATTTTTTTCTGCTGTCAGCCAGGGGTCATCCAATTCTGATATGACAAAAACATCAGAAGTTCTTGCAGATACGTATCTGTTTGCGGGCATAAAGCACGTGGCCCTGAACACAGAAGGCCGAGGCTCCGCCACTGCGCCATTCGCTATTAAAATCGATTGCCCGCGCCGGCGAGGTTCGCCAAGATTCATTTCCGCCGATTGACTCTTACATTTCTCGCGAGGTCAGAGGCAGTTGATGGATTTTTCAATGCCAGATAAAACTAAAAGTTAGGTATCAATCCAAAAATATCAATAGGAATTTAGATGACTTATCCTGTAACTTATAAGCGTCTTCAACACTTCGTAATGCTATTGACATCTCTATTATTTGAAATACATGCTAAAGTGATAGGTATAAATGATTCAATCAATATGAATTGACTTTATAAGTAAAGGAGTGTAAATTGTTTTTTAATCTACCAAAGTTAATTCTGTTACACTCACACAAAATTTTAAATGGAGCGAAATAAATGCTAACGATTGCCGATGTGTAGAGTAAACTCTACGTACAATGTTACCACCATCTAGTTAATTCAATGGCGATAACCAAACACAACGAGAACTTAAACTATTTAAATTCTGATAAGCAAACGAGTAGGGTCCGTGGCACTCTTGTCACTTTGCCACCCCAAAATGACAAATTAATTAAATGAATGACCCTAAAACAAAAAGCCCGAATACCAACCTTAAACTCGGCCGAGTGGTCCATTGTTCCTCATTGTTATCACTTGACTGATCAACAAACAGAAAGAACAACAGGTATCATGACGTCACAAAGACACAAAATTATTATGACAGTTTTTTTTAAACAATGCTGGGTATTTTATGTTGGTAATAGAATAACGTTATTCTATGGTGTTCTAGTTTTTATTGTGTTATCACGTAAGTAGGATTTTATTGTGGCTGTCGATGGGCGTCCCATATTTCTTTGGGCGCTATCTTTCTTTAATGCTAAGGATTTACACCGGCGTGGGGTTAGTACCGACAGTAAATGTTAGACGTGTTACTTCAAGTTTGTTTGTGTGGAACTTTGAGTTTCTTAGGTTTTATGTTTGGTAAGGTAGAGAGAAACTTGGAGTACATGAGCTTATCGATGGGACCAGCGATAATTCTTGCTGGTTTGAAAAGCAAAGAGACTGTAGGACTTATATTTGTTAAGCAAAACGCAGACGTTGACTAGAGTAAATAAAAATATTATACAAAAACTAGAATGAAGCTACCACCATTCATCCTTAAAAAACATAATTTACTACGAAGACTAAGATTGGGCATGTACCTATAATAAAATACAAAAAATTAATAACCGAATTCATCTGACATAATATAAAAAAGAAATGTTCAGTACTAAACTGCGAACAAACGATTAATTTCGAAATATTAGAAAATAAATTATCACCACGTCAAAAACGTTTGTTACATCTATTTATCTAGTAAATAAAATGCTTTAATAAAACGGGCATTAATACAATTCGTGTTGGCTGCACGTGATGTAGACAGGCGATGTAGCTCTCTGTAAAGGTGAATCATTTGAAATGTTCAGACGAGTGTGATATATTGTCTTATTATCTAGTTTTTCTGACGTTGTGCTTTTGAGTGTCATATTAAGGTGTAACAGATTTTATGAAATGACTTATATTAAAATTGAAAAGGTGACCTTTATTTCTTTTGCTTTAGTTTCTTTTTAATACGAATGGTTTTTTCAGTTTTAGAAGAGTGTTTGTCATTGTTCTTTGTTTAAATAAATATATTATATATTTTTTAAGTTGGCATTGAAATGGAGCTGCATATTTTTATGCTAGCTTTCTAAGAGTAGTCTAGTATGACCGTTAGACTGCCAATTTAAAGGTTGTAAGTTCAAATCCCAGCACGTACCGATGTCTTGTCGAATTCATGTGCGTACTATAAATTAGTTATCACCTATCAGTGGCTAAAAACGGTGAAGGAAAACATCGTGAGCAAACCGGCACACCTGAAAGTTTTTTCAACGGTGTGTAAAGCCATGTCAGAGGCCGACAGGCGGTTTAAACTCTGAAACCAGGTGATTCATCTACCGTACAATAAAAAGATGAAAACTTCCACACTCCCATTGTATTAGGTCTTTATTCGGGTCTAGATACCTATGTTGCGCAAATGTGTAGCGAGTTATTTTCCATGAACTCATTAAATCGATTCCTCATCTATCGATTTGAGTGCGTCAACAGCTAGTAAGCCGCGGTAAGTCATGAATTTATCCCCAGTTATAAAGACAATGTGTTCTATAGTCACAATACTTTCCCCTTAATTCCCTTTAAAAAACATGAAGAGAACAAAAAACATGAAGAGAACAAAAAGCTAATACAGATACCATTAGTACAAGCAACACGTGTACGAATTCTCACGCGAAGAATAAAAATGCTTCTAAACGGTCTTTGTAAGCGTAGGGACTAATTAACAAATTGTCACCTCGGTACTAAAATAACACTGTTGAAACATTTAGTATAAAGCCATCTAATTGGCAGGGTTAATTGTAATTTAATTGCCATTTCCTAGTATGCAGCGTGACAGACGTTATTATTTTATGGACTAATTTATTCATGACTTCAACATTCGTATGGTATTGTTTATTTTCATAATTAGTAATAGAAAATGTTTGCTAAGTATTAAAAGAAGTTAACTATTAAAAAACATGTGTTAAAGTTTTGTATTAAGTTTTTAAGTACCTACCTATAACAGTCATGTTTAATTGATTATTATTCATACGAATTACACATATTTCAATGGTAAATTTTACAGAAATACATATTTCTGTAAAAGGGGGTGACCTTTGTCCAACAGTGAACGTCTTTCGGCTGATGATGATGAAATATTTCCTGCTTTGAGCGAAAAATGTACGTGCTACAAAATCATCAAGTTAACAAAAAAAGCGTTTTTGAATAATACCTCCAATTAGCGGAGGAAGTTGTCATACATAAGTCACGCCTGTTTCCCAGAGGGATAGGCAGAGACCACTGATTTCCAAGCATACTTCTTTTTTTTAGAAATCGTCGAGAGTAAAGCCGATCTCTTTAAATCTTGGTAGATACGTAGAAAACGCAACTTTCAGTATTGTGTAAAAGTCAAATAGCAAAAAAAAGGAAGAAAATTTCAAACAACCCATACAGTAAGGTAATTCTTCTTTACGGCCATTCACAGTGCCGCGACCACATTACTCACCTAACACTCTCATTTAAACTGACTACTAAAAACCTCATTATGCCCAAGTAACCGAAGCATAACCCAGTGTCTCATAAACAACATCAATTTGCTGAACCCGTCTAATTGTGAGAGTGTACCTCAGTAACGTAACACCTGGAATGCGAGCCTTAAATCCGACGAGCTTACGACCTCACCGCACCTGATACCCGGAGTTTATTCTGGACCAGTTTCTATGTTGCACGAAATTAGCTTTTATGCCCCTGAAATAAGGTTGGGTATAACAATCGAAGAAAAATATATGTGTTAGGCTGCCATTAAGTATACAGGAGTAGGCGGAAGGTTTTCCACATAATATTTTATTAATTTTATGGGCGGAAACATTTGAAGATTATATTGTAGAGTGTATTAGATTAAACACTTTTTTAGCTGCTGTGTTTTTTGTAGGGTAATGAAATGCACACTGTTTTAAGGATTAGGATTATAATCATAATTATACAACCACTATTGGATAGTTATGCCGTACGTAAAATAAGCAGTATTGTAGTTTGGGTGTCATACAGAATCACACTTACAATGTAGCGTAACCATATTTATTATCCCAAGTGCTGGCTTAAGATACCTATAGGATGGATTCAAATGTTTTTTTTCTGATTTTGTGAGAATAAAAGTAATTATTTAGTAGTGTCAGTATCCAGTACCGTCAGATTCAGGCTTTACGCAGGTCTAAACTGCAAAATTAGTATTTTGTGTGTCATACGGAATCCTACAGTTACATTGAAGCATTTATTTATTGCTTTTGTTTTTTATTGTTTTTTTTCTAATTATGTACAAATACAACTAATTAATTTATAGTGCTAGTATGCAGTCAGATTCAGGTTTTATACCGGTATAAAGAACAAAACCACAAACACAGCAAACTGGCCAGTGATACTGTTTCGGATGTCAAGACTGGAACGCTAAAAGATACAATTTTCAATTGGAAGACGTTAAGTTGCAGCTGGTGTATCTAATTGTGGCCAGCAGATGGCAATAACTCTCAGCAATAACCTCTTATTACATGACACTTAAACCATCTGTTCGTGAGTAGGAAGCGCGAGGTATACGCTTATATATTTGGGTACCTATATACTTCTTCTTATCGTATGGTTGATGAACAACCTGGTGACAGAGGTTAACCCGGCTGTAGGCTTCCGACATGGCTTTGCACACCTTTGAAAAATCTCTCAGGTTTGCCGGCAATTCTGTTTTGTTTTAACAATGCAATGATAACGGCAAATCAGTATGTGTAGTTAGTCCTAAAAATAAGGTCGTAATAAAAATAAAATAAAAAATAAAGTAAATAAATTCGTACGTTTGTCGCTCGTATTTGCGAATATATAGAGTAGCTGGTCTGAACCAATTTTTTAACATAGCAACCATTTAAATTACAATTATTATCGTCACATTAAAGTACAACCACGACACAATCGCGACAATTCATGTAAGTTCATTTAAAGCCAGACAAATCACTTTAATACCCCGTCATAAATGTTCCAAGAACTTGAAATAAACAATCGCTTGTACCGATAGCGGCAACAATTATGTTTTGCTTAGTTTACCAGCATAGAGCTTCAACTAACTTCTTGAGCTCTTGCTTAACAGTTTGATTAAGGACCTGACGGTCTCAAGCGAAGCTTCCTTATTCTGAAACTTGGAGCAGCGGTGGCGTGTCTTAAATACCGACTAGCGTAGTACTTATAAGTGAAGAGTAGTTTGTTGATGGAAATAATAAAGCGTTTATCTCGTTTATTTAAGACGTGTTAAGATTTCGAGTTTGAAATGTTGCTGGTTTGTTTGAGACGTGTTCAGATTTCGAGTTTGAAATGTAGGGATGGCTTTGAATTAAATTTAAATACACTGAGGGTATTGTTCAAATATGTTACGTAAATACACAATACCGGTTATACTCAGGTATGTATTCGGGAATGCCCGACTAGTTTCGAACTCGAACGGAGCCCTTTTTTATGATTCGGCCCGGCTCGCGACTCTACCGCGTAAAAGCTCATGAATATGGGTTCCGTTTAAGTTCGAAACTAGTCAGGTATCCCATAATACACACACGTGGGTATAACCGTTATATATTTATATTAAATAATATGGATAACCTGATAGGTAATTGTATTTTTGAGCCGTTTGGGGTTGAAACATTTGGGCCATGGGGTCCGAGCGCTCGTGCTTTGTTTAAAGAGTTAGCAAAGCGCCTAGTCGACTCCACACGTGACCAAAGGGCTGGTTCATTTTTTGGCCAAAGAATTAGCATTGCCATTCAACGTGGCAATGCTGCCAGTCTTTTGGGCACGTTACCGGTTGACATCGATGGGGATGAATTCTTTGATTCTTTTTAACTTTTTATTTTTGTATATATTGTTTTTATTTTGTATTAGAATTAAGTTGTATATATTTGTAAAATAGTATGTTAATCAAATAAAAATAAGCTCTTCAATAAAAAAAAAATATATGGATAACACTCCCAAAAGTTATTTTATAAAATGTCACGCTTTGTTCTGCTTATTGGTTTTAATTTAAGACATTGTTATTGGAATTGTGTCTGGGAATTTCCCAGAACAGTAGAGATAGAGTTATAAACCCTTCATTTCCATATTTACTTTTTATTAATTTGTAAAGAACAAAGAGCAACACCGCAAAAAATTAACAAAATAATAAATTATGAAAAAGCCCTCAATTGTTTTAAACGTTTTAGTAGAAAAATTGAAATTAATATCATATAATAACAACCATCTCTAATAAACCTATTATTATTACTGAAAACCGAAAATTGATCAACACATTTTTGAGAAAATTGGCATCAATTATCTGTGCATACACAAACAAAAAACCTCTCACTCTAAACGCAAATACCTTCTCCGTTCCGTCGTGGGTAAAAATATGAGCAGCAAACAAAAACTGTTGGTCGGCTACTTAGTCACTTACTAAGTTTCCATGAAAAAGTTGTGTATTGCAGTGGTCATTTATCTCGAACGCCAGCCGCATATGCCGTCTGCCGTTGCCCCGTATATTGTATTTGTTCCATATCTGTCCTGTGCCGCTATGATAATCGGCTTTATGCAAGTTTGGCTTCCGCAATACAGACCTATTGGCTTTCGTTTTGTTGAAGTGTTGAGCGGTTTGTTGGTGAATATATACAAATAGGAGTAATTTTTTAATACATTGTATTACGGTTTCTGTTTTTTTTTTAAAACGTCCCCCCACACTAGGAATTTCTCCTGTAACGTGGGTGCGTTTCACAAACATATGACTTGTACATTATTACTGCGTCAGATTCACTCATTATGTATCCATGCTTAACTAAAACGTCATTCATCCCTACTACCAAAATAATATTCACCACGAACCCCACTGTAAGCAAACTGTGACTGACATTCCTATAAACAAGCTATGGTTTATAGATAATACTACTCAAAAGCATGCAAAACAAGTAATCAACATTCTGCGACAGTCCCTTGTTTATGTAAACTTAATTTCCACCTCCCCATGTTTCTAATCCCAAAGGAAACTAGCGAAAGGAACTTGGATATTAAACGTCGCTTCGGTCAATTCGATTTACCTTTTTCTGTCAATTGTTTACCTTGAGAAACAAGTTTAGCTATCTAAAATTGGTGGCTGTTAGACCCGAAATAATTTCATATTTTTATTTTGTTTGTTCTTTCTTTTATTGACTTGCGAAGAGAGTGTTTGTTCTTTTAGGTAAGTTTGTAAAATGAACTTCGTACTGAAGCTAGGTGTACCTATTACTCTACGTGACACGATTTCGGTACCTGAAAAACTGATTGCTACAATAGGTTTTTTATTAGTTCCATTGTGTATGATAACAGTGTATGTATACATTATGTTTCTATCACGTCTAGTTTTTGAGGTACACACTGATCACTTTTATAGAGATTCGTATTTTGTCCGTTTTAGTAAATAGTCGTTATAGTAACATTTTTTTAATAATTGCAATTATGAAAGATGCTGTTAATACTATTAACTACAGGAAAAACCTTATTATTAACATCAAAAAATATACGGTAAAAATTAAAAATGTTACATTTATATTTTGAGTAAGGCACTTATAAATTAATTATAATAATTGACCCCTACGTTGATAAATGTATCCATAATTCAGTTGCTTCAAACCCTAGTTAAAATTTAATAACTCCTTTCTTCAGGTATATTGAATTCATGTTTAACCTGACAATATTGAAACTATCCAAATTGAAGCTATTTATTAGATCGTAATTAATGTCCAGTATTAAAACTATCCTACAATTAATTGCTATTTAAAAATAGAAAAAAAAACCATGACACGTACAAAAAAAACAAACGATCACTGATTAACGTTTGAAATAAAAAGGTTTCGTTTGTATCTCGTTCTATTAGTCATGATTGTCGGAAATATGCGCTTCGTGTCCTGTACTGCGAACGTTTGTGGAAATGTTCTGCTAATGATAGACCGCGTGACAGAACTGGAACGAAATGACAAGCACAGCAGCATGCATTTGAGTGCTAATTCCAAAGAGGTTTTAATATTCATTCTGAATTGATCATAGGCCATCCAATAATAATATTTACTGAGAATACCTAATGTTTATTAAAAATAATTCTGTAAATAATTAGTAATACTACATTAATAGATTGGACCAATTACAATAACATATTATGTATGTAGGTACAACTTAAACTTAATTAAAAAAATAATATTGTATAATGTAACCGAACCTATATTTCAATAGGGTGTCAAGAAGTGGTTCTAATTTAGATTGCAAGATTTGACCTTAACAAACTCACATCCATACAAACATTGCAAATTACATAAAAGCTTGTAATAAAAATACACGTGTTCTTCTGAAAAAAAAACCCTCAAAAGACAATATTGTAAACGTGTAAAGTATGCATAATGAAACCGTATTTAAGTTACCAGAATAAAAATCTCATCTAGATGCATACAATTGGAACGAATTAGGGATAGGCAAAGAAAATACATACATAAAGGCACGTCTATTTCACAGAAGAGTAGGTAGACACACACATTTCCAAGAAAATACTTTTATAGAATTCTTACCTGTAAATTATTTTATATCGATAATATCGATCTCTTGCTTCTCTTTACTGCAGAGCTGTCTGTACTGTGACATAAGACACAATATATCCACAATCCAATTTCGATTGTCTTCGGAAAGGTCTCGAAACGCCAGATATTTCCCTACTCGATAAATTCTCGAGTCGGAGTCTAGCAACTGGACTGTCTAGTTGGATTATCTGATAGCTTGCCGCTTACTACTTGAAATTCCTGCACGGCAAGAGTGCTTTAGAGTCGTATTTTGTAATTTAGTACTTAATAAACTCGTTTTTTTTATTAATATGAAATTTAAGAATGCGATTTGTATTTTGATTGTTGTTCAAACTAATAAGTAACATAATTTCAAACTATAACAAATAATTAACTTAATTCAATAAAAAAAAAATGTTTTTTCTGTCAGAAAATAGTTGTCAATAGACGAAAATGTTGTTTACAGCAAACGTTTTGTTAAAGTACTCTCATCTATCTAAATGTTATTTAAAACAACGCGTCTCGTAAAATAAACGTACTGTAGAAAAACACATGACAAACGCAAAAACGGTCCATTAAAACAAACCTAATCCTATTGCGGAAATTGTGCTCTGATGGCCTGTCGGTCAGAGGCGTGCGTTGTCGGCCAAAGTCGGGCGATGTCGCGGTGGTCACCCGTGCGGTCACCACTCTCCTGTTTACAGGAACAAACTTGCTGTGACTTACTGCTTCAAATGAAATATCTAATTATCAAAATAATTATGAACATTCATAACTTTAATTCACTGACTTTCAATTAAGTGCACCGAACCCATTAAATAATTTCCCACGATTATGAAAATGTTTGGCATGATTTATACGAACTACAATGATATGAATGAAAATTACATCATTTTAATTATCTTGTGATAGGTTTTATTAATAATCGAAAATAACTGTGTGCGGCGTACCGAGATAACAAGCTATCGCACAGACAGTTCCATTATATTTTGCCGCTTGGCAATTTATCTCCCGCTTTTTGTCGGCGATGCTTGTAAACTATGAATAGCGGAATCAATTCCAGACCCGGCAATCGAAACCGAATGAATTCCAATGTATGTACATCGATTTAATATACGTAACAGCAATCATGTTGAGTTTCTAATTGTTCGCAGATTCAATGAAAAAGGAAACATGGGTACGACAGGGATGAATAAAATGATGGAGCTGCAAATTTATGTGGTGAAACGGCGGATGAAGTAAATGTTGTCAGTGACAGCGTAGTTTTAGCCATGTATCGTCAAGTAATGTATGCAGCGGTGGCCGCGCTGACACTACAAATAATTGGTGCAGCGCGGCTGATGTGTCCGAGTGACCCTAACTGCGTTTGCGGTGGCACGCTCGCCGTTGAACTCAATTGCAACATCGATGGTGAGTGCACTTAAATGTTAACGCTTACGAATGCCTTTTAAAGTTGAACTGACCTGCAGTTGGATTTCGATTATTCTTTACCATTAATCATAAGAAAATAAAAGCGTTAGATAATTTATTCTTGTCTTTAACTTATAAATGTTAATTTCAGGTCGGACAGTCAAAATAAATTTATTACCAAACATCTATATTAATATTAAATGCGAGAACGCAACGAGCCTTGACTACAGCAAACTACCAAAATGTGCCAATAGCATGAGTTCATTTAAATCTGTCAGTTTCAAAGATTGCCCATTACCATCATCTTCATTCAAAGATGTTCTGTCGAGCATGGGAGTATCAAAAACCATGGCATTGATATTCCAAAATGCAAAGAATCTTTCCGGATATTTCGACAGAAAGCATTTTGCCGGATTACAGGATTTAACAAAGTTACTTTTGTCAATAAATGGAATAACTCATCTTCCAGACAACTTATTCATGGATATCAATAAGTTAACATGGCTTAACATCAGATCAAATACCATAAATCTATCAGAAGAGTTGTTTAAGCCATTAGAGAGGTTGGAAACTTTAGAAATCAGCCACAACCACATGACCAATATATCTTCGAATTTATTTTCACATTTATCTTTCTTAAGAAAGCTTTCCTTGTGGCAGAGCAATGTCACCTGGTTTTCTAAAGATCTTTTCACGGGCGTCGACGTGCTCGAAGAATTAGACCTCAGTTCTAATGGTCTCAATGAACTCCCTGCGTCGATATTTAAGCCCTTGCGGAAATTAAAGAAACTGACGTTATTTTCCAACAAATTCTCATCATTACCACACAATTTGTTCAAAAATAATGCGGAACTTGAAACAGTGGTGATACTAAACAATGACGTCAAGCTGAAAGAGCTACCAAAGTACCTTTTTGGTGATTTGCCAAACTTGAAGCAAATATATATTCAAAGAAGTGGTCTAGAAACCGTTCCGTACGACGTTTTCGCCAATTCACCGCTAATTACGAACATATCATTAGCATATAATGACATAACGACACTGCCGGAGGCCATTTTTAACGATCAAATAAATCTGCTCGAATTGGACCTGAGTAACAATAAACTGAGCGAACTAAAGCCGAAACTGTTTTCATCTTTAGTGAGATTGGAAAGGCTTAAATTATGTCATAACTCTTTGGTAGAAATATCTGGGTAAGTAACGTTTTATTCGTGTCTCAATATCCTTTCATTCGATTAGGGTATGTGACATAATTTACTTTTTATTACAGCCAAACCTTTTCGTCGCTACTCAGCTTAATATACTTAGAAATGGAACACAATAATTTGAGGACGATTTCCTCGTATTTGTTCAGTAACAATAAACAGCGAATGTCAATATCCTTGGCTTACAATCAACTGGATTTTGAGGACAGAGAGCTAATAAATAATACTTGGCTGGTGAAAAAGACGTCGCCTTTTACCCATACTTATAACTTGAAGCTGCTTAATTTAAGTCACAATGAATTTAAAGTGGCTTTTGAAGATTGGTGGGTGAATGGCCATGAGAACTTAGATATCAGTCACAATAATATAAAAAACCTATGGGTAAGTGTGTACTTATTTATGTACGTAAAGTAGGGATAAATCACTATTTACATTTTTTATTAATTTTGTGATATTTTCAGACTGACGAAAAAGCGTTAAAAACTTACCAAAACAATGTTAAAAAGACAATGAAGCGCGTCTGGGTGTCGGCCAACCCAATAATCTGCGAATGCCGAAATTATTTATTTTTTGATTTTATTGAAGACAATTTAAAAACTAAGGTGGGTAACATGGAAGACTAGATGATATATTAATAATAATATATCTACTTC
The DNA here is from genome assembly GCA_946251915.1 of Abrostola triplasia. NCBI lineage: Eukaryota > Metazoa > Arthropoda > Insecta > Lepidoptera > Noctuidae > Abrostola > Abrostola triplasia. Next base: position 7,717,966 of record OX276430.1, read on the forward strand.
AAATTGAATAAAAGAGAACTAACACCCACTTAAATGTTCCAGATTGTTGACTTACGACGTGTCAAGTGTCCTCTGTGGACAAAAGAAGCTTGTTACATGAGATTCACGATCCTGATTTCTCTCATGGTCATCGTTACATCACTAAACACTATAATACTAATAGTTTTCGTTCTCTATAGGAAACAAATCAATATGATGTTGAAGAAAAAATTTCACTCATATGCTCACCCATCTGCAAAGAGGGTGCACAAAATAGTATTTAAATACTGTGATAAAGACGAAGAATTTCTTTTTAATGAAGTAATATCAGTCATGAAAAGTCACAACAATTTAAAAATTCAAACAATACTGCTAAACGAGTGCAAGAATAATAAGAAGGAGAGTTTTATAAAGAACTTAACAAGCTGCGTTGACGACATACACAAGTGCACCACTATCGTTGTGTTCTCCTCAAACTACTTAACGTCAACTTATAGTCACGTCGACATTAAAAAGATACACAGCGAAATGTTGAAAGCGGAGAATACAATTTATATTTTCGTCGATAACGGTTCAGATAACTCAATATACGCATTCCTGGAAGAACAACGTGACATTACCACCAGTCTTATGTGGAATGATGAACATTTCTGGGAGAAATTATTCGGAATGATAATCGATGGTAGCCATAAGGGAAACTATTGCGAGAATCACGAGCCGCAAAAGTTGAATCAAATATTGAATGCCCAAGCAAAATTGCCATCGAATATATCATTTTCGAAACTACCGGACTGGCCGAACATGTACGACTTGAACACACTGACTCACAGTCAAGTTTAGTTTCACTCTCTATACTTAATTTAGCGAGGTAAAGACTGACTTCTCCGCTACGATAACATCTGAACTCAATCATAGTTTTCAAATCTTCATTTCTTTTATATCGTTTGTGTTAAGACGAAGTAGTAGTAAATACGAATACTGCTTGTATAAAATTTTTATAAAACTATTTTATCATGTAAAAATTTAGGGTAACTACTTATTGTTTGTAAACAGTAACTGTGAATAGTAAGCAAGCCCACTCGTTGTTCTACGGTTGAACCTGTGATGCCTACTTCAAAGAAGTGTGTGCCATTAATAACAGATGCAAATGTAATCGATATGTAAGCATTTCTTTTATGTAAGTGTAAATAAATTTAATGAAACATTAATATAAACAAAAAACATAACAGTTTCATGGAAACTCCATGTTGTTAAGAGTTGTAAACAGCAGCTTATAATAAAACCTATACTTTAACAACAAACGAATTATTTTATTTTCCTCTCTCTAATCGTTGAGGCCTCAAATTATTTTGTCAAAAACATCTTCCACTCTATCTACATTCCCATAAAAAATATAGAAGGGGTACGCAGAGGTGCACATATAGTACACCCATATTTCGCCAGTTATGTTTAAAGGTCCCAATGTAATAGGGGGCGAGCCTATTGCCATCAATCAGGCACAAATTTAGACTCCGTTCTGGTACTGTGAATTACCAATTTTAAAACTCAGTAGCAATTTGCCCGACCCGGGATTCGAACCCAGGACCCTGCGCTTAGCAGTCGCGCTTAGCAACCACTAGACCAACTAGGCAGTCTATATCTATTATGTACACAAACATGATCAATATACTTTGCTCTAATATATTATCGAAGTAAGTTACCAAGTGTGGTACACGAGTCAATACTGTAACATGACACTTTATTACTTCCTACTAAGAAGCCGTAATAGTGATTAAGTTAATTGGAAGGGTAGACAGGCTATTGATCGCCCTTCCGTTAGGGTAAGGCAATATTGTCTTAAAATATTACTCCGGTATAAATATAATTAACAACATTAGTAACTATGCAAATAATATGAAATGCGGCTAATAAATCAAGATTCATTTTCTATTTTACCTTATAATAAGTATTTTATTGTAAACAAAAAAGAATACACACGTAATAAGCAGTATAAGATTAGCATACTAACATCTAAACTAGGCCGAGCCTGTATCTAGATGTTAGTTCCTTCTATTGATACATAACTATTTCTAATAAATTATTTCCTATACAAAACAGAAGTCCGTTCAGACAGTACTACAATTTTAAATATCTTTTAGAGTACTGAGATTTTTAAAGATGGCTTCGGCCAATTAATCAATGTTTCTAACGAAAACAATCATCAAAATTATGAATCAATTCAATCAATCATTACTAAAAGAAATAATATAGGTACCTATCAAATTGCCAATAAGCAATATGAACCCAGCGTCAATTTCACGTGGGAATAAATCGCGACTGGCAGTTGGCGGAAACCTTCATCAATGTTGTACCATGGCAACGAAGAGTGACTGAGGGGTGGCGAACGGTTCCGAGTAGAGCCGATGGTAGCCGAATGGTGCCGAGGAAACCCGAGGACATCCGAACACCGGAGTAAAAATGTAATAGCACTTTTATATCGGTAATAAATTGTTGGTTATGGAAATCTATGCATGTATAACATGTATTGCACTGGCTGTGGTGGATAAGTATGTCGGTTTGATTTTAGGACAGCTTTTCGTGTGAGTAGAATTTAGCGTTGTCCAATATAATTAAGTTAAAAAGAGCTTTAAAGTTCAAAGTTGTGTATATAGCTTGTGAAGAAATCGAGTAGAATTCATTACACTCGTATGATACCAAAAAGAGTAATTGTATTCAACCTTTTCTACATCATTGCCTTTTCTACAGACCTATAAAAATATATACTTTATTATGACTAGCACAAAGCCCATGACTTTGTCCTTTAGGACGTCCATGTTACCTCAATTCAACACAGCTTTTCAACTCATCACACGAATAATAGCAAGGCTAAAGTCTATGAGTGTGTGATGTTTGTTACCACCCTACGCACACACGACAACTTGGATCAACATATAGGCTAATTTTACCCCGAAAAATGAAGAGGATAACACCGTGGGGAGTAGCTAGTAAATAATAACCTGATGATTTATTTTTAAGTTAAAAGTTTAAGGTTGCATTGATCATAATCCATAACCGGTTTAATCCTCACACACGTAGAATCAGTATAGCTGAAACAAAAATTCAATCACGAAAAAATACATAATCAAACCATATTTTCCTTCTTAAAAGAAAAACAGTCTGTATTAAATCCTAACAGCTACCTTTTGAAACCTAAAATAGAGCATACATCCATATACCAGACCAGTCATGTAGGCACTAAATCTGAATTTCAAATTTCAACTATTCCCCGTACACCAAAAATACGACCACGTTCACACGACATCGGGTCCATTAAGTACGAGTACATGTAGCTGCGGAGTGGGTGCCATAATACTTGATACTCGCTGTCCATATAAATTATACTCAGTCATAGGTTTTAATACCGTGGTAGCTCTCAGATTCACGTAGTACATTCATGAGCTCAGCTTGTGGGTACAAATCATTGTCTAGTCTTTTTAAGTAGGTAGATATCTATTCTTTGACACTCATAAAATAAACTAATTGCTGTCTTTAGGCTACTATTACTACCTCTATAAACTACGAGTATACCAGTCTTGATCCGCGTCCATTCACAGCTGACTTCTGTAATCGTTAGTACATCGTGCTACAGTGCTACTGTCAACTCAAAGATCGCATCTTCAAACCCCGTCACGCACAAATGTCTTTTCAAATTCATGTAGGTACTATAAATTAGTAATCAGTTGCTGAAATCGGTAAAGAAAAACAGCGTAAGGAAACCGGCACACGTGAGAGATTTTTCAACGGTGTGTAAAGCGATGACAGAGGTCTACAGGCGGTATGAACTCTGACACCAGGTTATGCATCGACCGTACTATAGGACAAAGATCGTGCTACTGGACTTCCTACACTTCTTTATATTGTTTACAGTATAAGATAGGCTCACCTTCCATACAGTCTGTCGACATGTTTGCGATAGTACTATAATTCTGTATACATACAAATATAATACTACTGAATAATGTAACGCATTCCCAGAACTTCCACCCATCCAATATCATTAACATGGCAACAGATTATGAATTACGTTGCGGTAACAGAATACAATAATGATTCAGTTTAACCGATGATAATTCTATAATCCAATGTTTGGTATTATTTCGTGTGATAAGTGATTCCATTATCGTCGGGATTATTTTAATGCCTAGTGAATTATGTTCCCGTGTGGTAATTGTTATATCGTATTATGTATTAAGTTGATTGAGGACTGATAAGAATGATTACAATATACCGCTATAACTAAAAGAAAAACTGTCGGCCGGACTAGTTGGCGCAAAGGCTAATCGATTGGACTGCTACGATAAGAGATGTGGATTCGATTCCCGCAAGGGACAAAAATTTGGCGATCGGCAGATATTTGCCCCGAGTCTGGCTGTTTGTGTATATGATAGTTCATGTATGTGAAACACACCTACGATACAGGAGACAGTACCAAGTGTGGAGCGACGATTTTTTTAAATAAATTTGTTTGATACAACCATAATAATAATACATATTTATCACCAAAAGCTGTCTATTGAACGTATATTATTTTACATTAAAACAATAAATATGGTAAGGGTCTACTCTATACCTAATCGGTATCGATCTAATACTGACTAATACAATGATGAATGAAAACTGTCGGCCCTACCGCAGCCATTCTTTCTATATCCTTGTTCCTCTGTAGTAATCACCATGGTAACACCCCTGGTTTCCTTGGGGACAAGCAGCCTTGTTGGCGTAACGACGATTGAAGTAACACTTACATACAAATAAAACCGTGATACCTTATTATTATATTAGAAAACATCCGTAATGACAACTATACATGGATCTTCACCACATAATGTGTGGTAGCCATAAATATTTAGACGACTTGATTGCCGCAGTGTCTGGCGATGTTTGTCCCGAGTCTGGGTCTAAGAGTATGTGATTTTCCATGTCTAGTATCAGACGAAGTTTCTTCATAAAAAATAACATAAATAATCAATCTGTTTCCTTAACAATATAAGCTGTTATAACCATTAAGACAACAGCCACAAATCAGCGTACGGCGTAGAAGATAATGTCTTTCGAGGAGTATGACTATTGACCCACCAAAAATGCGTTGAATCTTACTGCATAGTGTTTTTAACGGATGCAACGTCATCTGAATGACCAACAATCAGAGGCGAGTAATTGCAAAAAAATACGTAACATTGTCAGAGTTGCAGGCAACCGGTAGATGCAAATGGTAAGCTGTCGTTCATTGTGGCGTTCTAAGGAGGAGGCCTTTGTTCAACAGTGGACGTCTTCCGGCTGATGATGAAGACAATGACGTAATATTTAGTGGGTTTACTAGTTAATGTAAATAGATGTTAAGTTGTAGAGATAGAGGTATCAAAATGCAGATATTATATAACAGTTTCTGTTTGTTGGTACATAACTAAGATTGTTTGACTATGGGTATTTTACAGACCGTGTTCCGTGAAGTGTATGCAGAAACTTCCTGGAATATCGTACCAAACAATTCTAGTATTCTCGCTTTACTATCAAATAAGTGTAATTGTTTGCTTGGTTATGCGAACATCGAACATTTGTATAAAGTAAATAGTTAAATGCGTATCACTAATGATCCACCAGGGTCTAGCGCCTCGCTTCCTCGATGAAAAATATCCTGCTATAAGAGTTCATAGTAAGGGGGCAGGTAGTATATATGAGTAGGTACCTGTATATTGTGTTATATCAACTTAATCAATTGTAGCAGTGATATTATCTTATTAATAGACAATTTCATTGCGGCTTGAAAACTCTAACATAATGTACACTATATGATATTCGTATGTTTGATATTTACATTTACGTGTGACGAAATTACTTTCACATACCTATTGTAATCTAAGTTAGATCAAAACCGTGTCTAGTCAGCATAACCGTATTCTATAAAATAGCAAGTACTGCCAATTTCAACCAAACTATACGAACGGCATTATTCAATCGAACCCTCTAATATCCGAAGAATTTCATATTTCAAGTAAGAAATGGAACCGCAATAAACCGCTTATTCTTTCTCAAATCAGCATAAAAACTTTCATATCGATATCAGAGCTCCCGCAGTACAATACGGATGCATTATTGCAATGTTTCACGAAGCGGTGGATGTATTCGCGGCACGTTGCCCCGTCGGCGCGTCGCGTCGTCTCCCCGGAGGGGACCAAACGAGATTCGTCCTCGACACTCGCAGATGTATACACTCCCTAGCGGTTGTCTACATTTGCAATATTGATTAGTTTTAAATTACAACATTATGTCCCGTCTGCGTTTGAATGTTGATGGAAATGTGATTTAGTTAGTAGGTTCTTGTATATTTTATGTGTTGTTTTGGATTGTGTACAGGGAGTTATGGTTGAACTATGTTATAATGTTTTTGCGTTAGTGACATTATTTAGTAACATAATGTAAATAATCCCTGAATTAAATGCTAATATCAATAACTAATCTTCCATCGATAGAGCAGAAATATCTCTATTTATATCCTATTAAAGCACCCAGAATTAAGCACATTTCAAAACTGCATATATTTTTATTTTAACATAAATTCTTGATTATATGTCACTTGAATATTCAATGTTTGTATTAAATTCTCAAACGAAAATACCCTTGCAACCTCACATGTTCTGGTAAAAGCACAAAATGATAATAAGTCTGGTTGCATTATAGCAATGTTTCAGTGCTACGAGAGAGGGCAACGTTCGCCTGCAAATACCCGTGAGGGCTGCGAAATGAGATTCGTCCCCATAACACGCAGATGTATGGCCTCCCTAGCGGGACCGCTGTATGCCGCATTGATTAGTTTCAAATTATAACAGAAAATATGGCCAAATAAGAACATTATTTACCTGCCATACACACTCAGAAATGATTCAAACATAATCTTGCTTTGAAGGTTGGATGCCTGTTCAGAAATTATATTTAATTTATAAAATTGTTAACTGGATTTGGTTAGTGAAAACAGCACAGTGAACTCAAGTAATTATATTATTGTAAATGTGTTTTTGCATATGCATTTTATTTTCTAACATACAAGCTACTTGAAATTCTACCATGTTATTTAGATTTGCATAATTTTCAACATTTCAACACAATATTAAGTATGCAAATATGAAAATACTTTTCCAAGGTACAGCATAGGTGTATTAAAAATGGTGGCGAACTACAAGCTCAAATGATTTTAAAAAAAGAAGACACAAAAAATGGTAACTAACCAATCAGACGTTAGGAATTACTTTTCACTTTATCAACAATGTTAATGCAATGTTAATTTAACATGCCATGTTCCAGATTCGAAACAAGAATGACATATCAAGAACCACAAAAGAAAACAAACCCTGCGACCTCTGACGTCACAAGATTGAGCGGTCCACAAATTAAGTACAAAGTCTGTCACCGGTACGTCGGTGATCAGGGCGCTTTCCTCATGAAATATTCATGGGCACGGATGCGGTCGAATGTACCGTCGCGATATATTTACCGCTGACCACGTCGCCCGACGCCGAAATAATAACTAGCTGGGGTGGTATTACAAAAGTATACTAACTATGTACCAGTGTACCTACAAATATGTACTCCTGCATTCGAGGGTTGTTTCGTTGTAATTATATCGTGCTTAGAATTCTTTTGATATGGAAAAAGAATATTGGGATGGGCGTTTTCCTTGTTGTTAGGGTTACTTAGAAAATGATTGAGTTGTAATATTGCGTGCAGTGTTTGATCTTATATTTATAGAGAGGAATATTCTGCTACTTTCGATCTCGCAAAATCCAAATCGTTAGGTTTTTTCATATACTAAAAATATAATAACGTGTATAGAAAAAACTTAAAAATAGAGAAGTCCATAATTATACGGATAAAATTAAAAACAGTTTCATCTGTAAAACAAGTAACATTAACATCACAACCCGTTTGAATAAAATTCGACAAAAGTTTGAATACGATCGTGTCATTATAACTTATTCACTGAAAAGCAGGATTGAATAAACTAAATTATGTCCGCAAAGGTGGATATGAATAGTCAGAGGTTTGAATTAGTTGCCAACTGAGATCTATTTATACACAAGTTTGTGGTTGATTAACAAAGAAGTTATAACTCCGATGTTCTACCGCTCTATTGTCTGAATGAAGATTAGGGAGAGCCTTCGTGGATTTATCTAATACCCGGACAGACAGTTAGTTCGTGCTTAAACCTAGATATTAACGGACAACAATATACGGTCCATAAGTTTGTTGTGATTAGAGTAAAATGTTTTTGTCTAGTCTTTGTGTGTGGTTAATATCATGTTTAAAACTGTTCATACGTACCAAATAAATAGGATTAGAAAACTACCTACTCAAATTCATTATCGTCTAAGTTTTTACCAATATCGATAAACTCTAAATCGATCAGTACATCTCAAATGGTTGCTGGACTTTAAGGATTTTTCACGACATAACTAAAAAAACTGAAGGACAGCAGCATACTGCATTTTCGACGTTAAACGGTGGATCGACGATATCACCAGAGTTGGGCAACCAGTGGATACAAATGTCAAGTTGTCATTCATTCTGGCATTCTAAGGTGTAGGCCTTTGTTCAACAATGGAGGTCTTCAGGCTAATGATTACGATGGCGTTTAATGCGTATTCTCATATTTTGAATCTGAATCCGTCAAACCCCGGCACGCACCAATGTCTTTTTGAATTCATGTGCGTACTATAAATTAGATATGACTTGCAAAAACCCGAAAATCGTGAGGAAACCAGCACACCTGAGAGATTTTTCAACGGTGTGTAAAGCCAGGTCAGAAGCCTACAGGCAGTTTAAATTCTGACACCAGGTTGTTCATCAGCCATGCGATACGAAGAAAAACCTACTAATGATAAAGGATAATGATAGTGTTAGCTAGTTGCTTTATATTATTCAGACTCATCTTCATACAAAGAACTACTAGTAACTAGACTTTGCATAGAACTCCCTTCTCTCAGGCACTATACTAATCAAGTACTTACACTTTATGGGGTCAGTGATATGGGCCCATAACTATTAGGATACCACTGTTACCTAATTTATTATTATGAATGGTTCCAAGAACCAGTAACATTTCTCATGTTCATGTCGCTATAGGGCACACTTTGTATGTTAAACATATTATACCAGTCGAAATAAATTAAAGCTTATGCAAATGTAGGTAATAATCGACAAGTCCGAGCATAATAAATATAAATGATTATTCGTTCCAATACTGTTATAATGGAAGTAGGTCAACCTTAAGGCGTTCTAGACTCTTATTGTGATTGTGACCTAAAAAACTGGTGGAATAGAATTCGAGACAAAAGACGACAGTCCATTTGTCACTGTTAAGAATAAATCAATTATGTATTGTGTTATTTAAAACAAAAGTAAAGACTAGTTTGAATGATTTGGATATCTCGAAAACTCCGTGATAGTACAATGAAACCGATATCAGTTTAAAAGTATGATCAATAACATGGTCAATAACGACCTGATTGGCGCAGTGGCTAAGCGATTAGACTACTGCGGGTTGCGGATCGATTTCCGCACGGGACAAACATTTGTGTGATCCGTAGATGTTTGTCTCGAGTCTGGGTGTTTGTGTATGTGATATTTCATGTTTGTAGAACGTACCCGAGGGTGCATGAATAGATATAAAGGAGAAATTCCTAGTGAGGGGTGACGTTTAAAAAAAAACTTTATTAGTTTTTATAATATCACGTTTTGTTGCTATAATATAATGGGTAAACCTATTTTAAAATACAATTTATTTATGAAGCTCTGATATCTATATTTAATATCCTTTCCCAGTTTAAAAGTAATCGGAGATGGGCAGAACGCAGGGCTAATTGAACCAAATTGCCTCAGTCGACGACGGAACAGGCGTGACAAATTCCGTGACGAATTGGAGAAGAGAAGCATTGTATTTTAGCTACTTAAATAAACTCGTATCAAAATATTTATTTGTTAAAAGATTTTTCCTAAAAGTAATGTTCTTTTTCAAAATAAAATTCCTAATAATGACCAGCATGTAACTTTTTTAAACATTAGTATTAGGTCAAGTCTTTTTGAATGAAGAACACTTAATAAGGTTTAAAACATAAACTTTAACTCTACATTTAAATGAAATACCAGTACAAAATTCCAAACTCTAAAAGTAATCTAAATTATGATTTGACGTGGTCAAAATTGGTACGAGTATTTTATTCAGGTCAGTCCTGACAGAGGAAATTGAGTGGAAATTAATACTAACCAACTAAGTACTAGGGAGGTGATGATTCAGTGATCTAGCATGCATTCCCTATTTTCTAAAGGGAAGGCAAGCTAAGGTATGTAGAGTGACCAGTCAATCACCGACCGCGACAAGGGTTGCATATATTACCAGATCAATCTATGCAGTTGTAGTGACATCTACTCGTCAAAGGATGCATGACGTTGCTAATCCTGCGTCGCGCTAGCGAAGTAATTACATTCGCTACCAATATACACAGCCGCCCCAAGGCCCCGCGGCCCAGCAAGCATACCACCGCCTGGTTGGAAGATCTTCCCTTTTCGTTGGAGGAACTCCACATCCCTTCCTCTACACAGTAGCAGTCTAGAAACAAGCCTCTCATGTGTTAATAATATTTGAGTATTGAAGAATGTGAAGCAGCTAAAATCAAGCACTTAATGCCCCCTTGAACAAGTTATGCATGTATGGCATACTGATTTAAACGATGTTGAGGGTCCTCCCCTATACTAATAAAGCGTTGACACACGCGTAGCGTGACTACGTGACAGTGAGTCGCCGTCATAGGGTGACTAGAAACACCATTTCTGCTTCGTCATTAGCCGACCTTAATAACTTTTGTGAGACATAAGTAAGGAACTCTTGATGATGTTAAGCTTACATTCAAATGATTGATCTACGATAGGCGAATAATATCGCATAGATTCAATCGATTAAGCGGAGGACGCCGGGGGCGTTAGTGAAGTTGCGGATTCTAGTACATTATGTTGTGAGCTTCTTTAATAAATAATAATATCTTGAGACAGCTCATACAAGGTCATTTGATCCCAAACTAGGCAGAGCCTGTATAGCAACCAGGCAACTAATAAACATACTATTTCTAAATACACACTTAATACAGTTTAATTACACCCTGACACAGAACAAATGATTAGGTATTTGCTAATGCTCATCACACAAAGATTTGTCGGGTGGAAATCGAACCCACGACCTACGGTATTGGCAGTCATGGCTTTATACTTTAGGGTTTGATATTTTATTCTTTTCTTGTATCAATATTATGTATGTCATGCCCCCATGTAGACTCGTCTCATATGTATTTAACTAGCCAATTTAAATCGATACAGTTCTTTTGGCAGGACAGTAATAGCCTCATTTTTGGTATCTATAAAGTAGATAGGTACCTAGTGTATAAACTAGTAGACTTCAGCCCTCTTACTATGAACTCTTAAATGATGATAGTTAAAGATGTAGAACCGTGACACCACTACGTGCAGTGTAATGCAGTGTCTCGATTCTACGATGTAAATTGTCCTGCTCTAAAAGTTCATGGTAAGGGGGCTGACATGTTTGGAGTACAATTATTATTCAAAGACCATTTAGGAAAATAAATTCAAACTGATTTATTCAAGGTGTTGATAAGGTTCTTTAATTAGCTTGTAAGTACTATATAATCCATCAACATTACGTGATATGCGTGCCTGTCATGAAATCTGACGTTGCGATGACATGACGTAGGTACTAATAAAAAAAACTGTTGTTTTTTGATGAATTCAGCCTATTTGAATATTTTGAAATGTATAGTGCTCTCCTGTAAATAAATACTGGCTAAAATCTTGTTTTATGTAAATGATTCGATAACAATTCATAAATTGCTGCAGTTTTTTTTTTATATTTTCCACAAGCCCGAAAATAGCACTGACAAAAAGCGGAAAAGATTTGAGGTGCCTCTTTTAATGTATTTTGAATGGTCAATTAAATGCTTATAGGTATAAAAAAAGATGTGTCCAATATCTATCTACAGAAACATGAGTCTAACCTGTATAAGCCACCATCGTTAAATCTTCTGAAATTATCATGTTCATAAATATTTCAAATGAAATACTTAAGCTTGCCTCAAATTGTAGTGTCTGGTCGCGGCGACCGCCGACAAATTACTGTGATTAATGCTCACACCAATTCATAGCTATTCATGCCGCTTTTTTATTCAACTAGGTTTCCAAGTGTTCTCATTATTTATTGATGTTGAAACAATCGTTCCTAATAATACGATCGATAATCTTTCAAGGCCGAAAATACCTAAATTAACTAAAGTGATATAGGATCGACACATAAAATAAGGTATATAAAAAGTTTGAAGGCATTATTTATTTATTAATCTGAATAGTATTTTTTTTTATTTCATTGTCAAGAAAGATTAACCTTATTAGAATCAAAATTATTCCAAGAAATTCCACTGATTCAAAAATTCGAGCGAAAATTCCAAACGATTTCTCCGGTTCATAATTCGGATTGTGAATAGTGTGATTCGTACTTCAGTGTCTAGTGAAACTCTAATGTCGCTGTAAATTATGTAGATATCTATAATGAATTTCATACACTCTGACTTTTGGTGACGACTAAAGGAAGGAAATAGATGAAAAATATTTGCCGTATTTAACATAACATAACATCACGCCTGTATTGCCCGAACGTGTAGGTGCGCATATAGTACACCCACATTCGCCAGTTATGTTTTTGTGGTCCCAATATAATATTGTCGTATTGACTATACTTATAGTTATACTCGTAAAGCATACTTAAATAGTATTCCCTAAGAGGGAAATCAGGGTGTTCTCTTTTATTAGCTGTTCGTCCTCTTATCGTCGGACGAACTTATTACTTTCCATTGGGTCCACTGCTAGACCGGGTGCATCCTCACCGAAAAAGGTGATGTTCCTAATTATTTTCTTTACATAACGTTTAAAATATAATACGTCAAATAATTATAATCTATACTATATTTATATAAAAAAGTTAAAGAATCGATTTATTGTTTGCGGTTTCAGTGAAAGGTTGACCTTCAAGCCAAGCTATACCAATTTACCATAAAATTACCTATATATACATACATAATTTATAACCATAGTTAAAAAATACGAACTAAAGTAAACCAATTTAACACGGTAAGAGACCAAAATGTCCATTGCAAAAAACCTTACTTTCTCTTAATTTCTGTCTCTCAGGTCACCAAGTAGGCAAATTACTATATAATTGTACTAAACCTTAAAACCAAAAAGAAGAAACAAAAGTGGACTACGTTTAATTACATCGGCTTTGTCAAACACTGCAAATAAAAGGCACACAGAGCAACCTTAAATCCGTCGGAACAGGCCTTAAATTAAGTTTGCCCGCCCATCATCATTATCCGTATCTTAGAAAATTTGAAACGCACCCTTTTACGAGCCATCAGACATTGCCCGGCTTGTTCTTGTCTCAGCGCCGTCGTAATAAAAGTTATAACCCTATCAGTATGGATAGAAAGTATTAAATTTTAGAGGGTATTAAAATGTTTTGAGAGATTATAATACAACATAATTAAAATCTTACTATTAAGGTGGAAACATACAGGTCCAACGTACACAAAGTTACGCAACGCTTATATGGACGCGTAATTTTATATGAAAATCTATGCAATATAGACTTGTCCGATGCGATGCCGATATGCGTTGCGTTGCGTAAAATTGCGTTCGTGGGACCAGTTTGTTTCTACCTTTAATTTAAATGTAAAAGATAGACTTCAGACTTCAAGATTGTGACCTCATCATAACTCAACGGCCGAGCCGATTGTTGTGAAATTGAATATGGAAGAAGCTTGAGTCTTAGAGTAGGACATTGCAACAACCCGACTTACACCGCAGGCCAAATGACGGGTAGATAAAAAATATGCGATTATCTACTTTAGAACGTTGACGAAAGATATCACAATTACATAGGATACTAGTGAACTGATAAGCAGGACTGTTGGAAGGTGCGTAATTTCATTTGTTTGGAAAATTTCCTTCCCCCAGCATCATCTGTTTTCATTACTCGCCCGTCCACCGAGCTCATTATTACTTCCAATATTGCTGTTTTACCTAAAGACCATTATTTATCATAATAACTACGTGCAATGTTTGTTATTTGTGCGATGAATATAATGAAAATTATAGAAAAACGTCGTGAATGAAACATAAACATTGCAATAATTTTGCGTCTAAAATCATCTTGTCTTGAATAATCATGTATGTTCAATTTCTGTTTTGTAGCTTATCTTTCATAGAACATAATGATGTAAACTCGTAGCTAAATGACGTAAAATGTAGTCAAGTTAACAATTTCTTGTAGGTAACGACCTGCAAAACGAACTTTTTACTTTACATTTTCAACGCTCACTTCACAGTTTTTCAACGTCCACTAAAGGCGAGGGTTTAAAAATTAACATCTCCGTAAGCTTTGAGAATTGCGACCCGCCTTAAAATATCGCGTCTGTGAGAGTCGTATTCGCTGAGAACGGTCAATTTTATCTATAGCGATTCACTGCAGTAAATCGACAGTGATTTTTCAGGCTGAAATATTAGCGGTTTCAGTCCCCATATCTCTAGGGCCGCTCGTCGCCGAGACTGTTAATAAACACAATTTTTCCACGTCAAAAAAAAAGCGGAAAAATCGAAACACAACAGAAAAAACCTCCTCCTTTTTCTGTCCTGCTTTTTTCACTGTGACATGTAGTGAAGTGACCGAATAATTTGCTCATTTGTCAACGTCTTCGCTTTGCCGAGGAGAAAAATGATTCAGTGAATCTGCCGGGGCGTCACGTCCCTGAATTAATTGAAATAAATTACCTATTTCGCGTCAACAGTTTAATCTTTGACGGCTATAATCTGCTGTCAAAAATAAATCAAATTCAATTACTTAATATAAAGCTGTATATAATGTTATGATGTAGGTATGTTTTATAATTATGAATGTTATTTGGTTGTGTTGTTATTAAAATTCCGATAAGTAAATTCTAACTTTTACAAATTAAAGTTTGCGTTAAGGTTATACGTGAAAATGCTCCTAAAACGCAATCGTAATATAATCCGTCATTATTTAAAAAAAAATACGACGACCCGTTAGTTAGAGAAGGAAGAAAAAGTGGCGAACTGATGACAAAAGCAGTTATGCATATAAAAAAATGACAATGTACATAATACTTTGGTTTGTAAGTTTTCTGACCGAAAAAGATACAGTATCGACTTTCGTGACGCCGTCTCCTGCCAATGTTGGCGCGTGCTCATCGTACTGTAAGTTTGCTTTGCTGTTGCTCAAACAGTTTGGTCAGAAGCCTTTCAACCTCAATAGAATATTCAAAGGTCGGCCTGTGAAAATATGGCTCAATTGGAGCCACGATCCGCGCGGGATTTCCGTTTTAATATTCAGGCGATGAAAAATATCCCGTCATAAAAACCTGGACCATATGAGTTTTAAAGGCTACGTATTTGAATATTGATGTTTATGGAAAGTATGGAACGTACCGCACCTTTGGTTATTTAAAAGCTCCCGTTATAACTGTATGCGTGTGTCGTAAATACAGTGTTATGGAACTATGGGTATCTTCCGGCGCGACATGTTATGAACTTTATAATGTTCACCATATTTCATCGTTTGCTTTCACGAATGAATATGCTTTGCCATAAAAATAACAAACAGTTCATTATGTTAAATATATGATGCTTTTGGTTTTTATAAGTGTAAAACATTGCAACTGTTATGTCTTCCATTAATGATGCACAAAGATTTAAGTAATATTAATGTCTCGGGAAACTTTTTGACGGCTCTGAAATTGGCGTAAGGAACTGGTTTGGAACTTCTCTTAACTCAAATTACTTAGCAATTACGTATTTCATTGAGCAGAATATTATCCATAGTGGATTCTAACTAAGACCCTATCGGTGATCAATAATAATTTGGGTCATTGCCCAAATTTAACTCGATTAACTTGCCCAAACAATTCAGTGTTCATTATTTGAAGCTGTATTTTACCAACAGACAAGTTAAACCCACGTCACAAAATGTTTAGCACATTATAGATAATCTGCCTTTTATTAAAATTTCAAAGCGCTATATTTTTTATTTGAAACATGGTGAACGCATGCATTATCCGACAATAAAACAAGGTCCACTTAGTGATAGGCCCGCTCGAGAGAAAAAGAGCATTAAGGCGTAATTTATCACAGTTTCCACGCCATTAAACATGGAGACTGCAAAAACCGCGTACTATACGTGATAAGCTCCATGAGAACTGGATTGTCTGCGAACGTGAAAAAACGTTCGCAAGGACTTAGTTAATCTTTGAGCAGCAAACGGAAATTATAAGTATTAGTTATTATTATAGAAAAAGAAATATAAATAATTAAACACAACATTTAGTCCATGCCAGGCAGTCATATTATCTTCAGTTATATAATCGTTAAGTTCGTTTTCTGTCGATCAAAGCAACATAAATTTCTAAAGGTTGTCAAAACTTTTGATACCTTTAAAGATTTTGTTGTTTGTAACTGAGTTTACCTGCCACCATAGGCTGCCTTCTTAACAATGGTCAGTGGGGTGACGATGGTAGAAGCACAAAGGTTGGTAGGCGAGGTGAAAATAACGTATACATTTATATGTATACGTTATATTCACCTCGCAGGCTGGCCTCAACGCTTGCGAGGTTGCTCCAACATTGGTTATAACGAAGGGATCGTAGTGTTGTTTTTATCGAACCAACGAACAGAATGGGTTCCACTCTAATGGTATGGAAATAATTGTGTTAAATACAACAAAAAAGATTCTTCTTCCCTTCTTTACACGTGTACAACAAAAGGAGGGATGTCGTGGGTAAAGTTAGCCAGTCAATGGGTTAGTAATGGGACGCCTGTTCAGTGCTCTGTACGGGCAATTTGTTCCGACTCTTGTTGTGACTATTTTCATCGTACTGCTAAAAAGGTGAATGAATTAATAAGGTTCATTGACCACAGCTTTACTGTGGATATTAAAAAAGATAGCCCACGGCTCCTGTCTCAATATTATTTCACTTGAACCACAGATCAATGGATATAACCCTTCAACAAATACACAATTTCTTCCACTGGGGTGGGATAATCCGCTGACGTTAAGGCCACATAATGTATACCCACGTTTTTCACCCCTTTACATACACACGTACATGTCATACATATGAATGGTTCATCGATAAGCAACCAACGTGACGCGTAATAAAAATAACGTGACTTGTAGGTATTTTGTAAATCTAATTTCAAGAAAGTTTTTATGGCTGTATGATTTTTTTGGTTTAGAAACTTCATCATAAACTAGTGTTTAGTCTCTAATACATTTTTTGCTCGGTTACCCAGAACTTGGTAGTGACAGGGTTATAACTGAGCTAGAAAAGTGACAATAATAATATTAGATCTGTGTTATTTTGGACGTCCGGCAGCGAGATGGGCGGATGACATCGTAACTATAGCGGGTGGATCCTGGATAAAGCTGGGAACAGACGCGTGGAGACTAGCACACTAAAAGAGAGGCGTGTTGTAGGAGCAGTCGATAACGTATAACATCGATACAGTCACATTGTATTGATTTTAGGGGTTTTAGTTATACTCACTTAAGAAGATGAGAATACAAGCAAAAAAAGCAAATACAAGTCAATGTTTGAACTGCCAACACGCATTTTAGGTTTTATCAATGACCCAAATAGATACGTATAGAAACCTGATAATATTGCTATTAGATTTACTCCTTGGATATAAGTTTTCTTGCTCACTGGGTAACAAAGGCTCGATGGCTGACACTATGAGACAGTATTACGTTTATATTAAGGCCAGAAGCTTGGAAACGACCAGGCTTACGAGTTAGGAATGACCTAGGTTGAGGAATACCCTCGGTACCTACTATCAAGAAAACCTCAATACTTTTAATGTTTCTAAGGATATTTATCACCCTAATATTATAATGGCGAAAGTTTGAGAGTGTATTTGTATGTTTTTACTTCTTCACTCCCAAACAGCTAGAGCAATTTTAATGAAATTTCAAATGGATGTAGCTGACCGCCGAAAAAATGTAGCGGCTATCACTTGGGGGGGGGCGCAGCTAGTTTTATAATAAAAAGCTTTACAACTTATCAAGGCCATCTAAGTCTAAAGTCAGTTTTGTTCTTAAAAAAAAATCTTATTACATTCTTCTAGATTTAAATTGAAAACACAAAAAAATATTTTTTTGTAATTATCAGCAGAGAGAAATTAATTAATCTTCCCGCGAGTATCCAATACACAATTACTGCATGTGGCAGAATGCTATTAATACTCCTTGTGTGGTTTCTATTGTACCATTAAATCAAACCATTGTGTAGAATACACTGCACTTTGGGATCTAAAGTAAAGTTCTTTATAAAAATATTATCACAAAACTTACTATAACAAATTGCAATTAAAATAATCTTTTTTTATTTTTGACACTGACACAATTAATTTTTTATCAAATATGCCCCGTGTAGTGTTCAACGACTTAATAAATGTTTTTCGTAAGCTAAATATAATATCACCCCTGAAATAGTCAAGCAAGCAGAGGTGCACAATTGCACATAGTACACCCACATTTCGCCAGTTATGTCATAGGTCCCAATGTAATAGGGACATTGAAATCTCCGTTCTGGAAGAACCTAATAACACTTTACTAGACCCAGGATTCGAACTCAGGACCTTATGTTCAGTAGTCGCACTTAGCTACCACTAGACCAACGAGACCGTCTGTTTTAGTAGATCATTATTTATGTTATGTTTCTAAAACATTTACCAACCACAAAACGTCTATAACAATATATTTATATAAATTACGAGTATCACATGTCCGTTGTCCATCCAAATAATCCACTGTTTTACTTTGTAAAACACACACAATACATGTTATTAATGAGATGATATCACAAGAAACATTGTTGCCCACGTGGGTTATATAAACAACGAGTTCTGCCAAAAATATTGAAATGATGGCATAAAAGGGACCCTTTCAAAGGTATGTTTTGATAAATTGAAGGAAATAAAGAACGGCTTAGGCCGAATGTACTGAATGGTCCTGTCATTCAGATGAAAGTGACGTTTGAATATTTTCTGAATCTTTTGTCGTAAAAAATTAAATTCATGATATTTATCTCGGAAATGTTTGTTTTTAGTTTGTTGTTTTGTGATATACTTGTAAGTAGGCCGAAGAATTTAAAAGATTTTTCTAATTTTTCATGCGTCTTATTAACAACGTTAGTCTAAGGCTAAGACATGATAAAGATGCTAACTAACTCGCTAGTTTAGGACTAGAAATTAGAAGACATTTAGGTATCTCTAGTCGCTCCGTAAATCTTGCCTTTGCTGTGCTCAAACAGGGTCCATAATGTGTACATAATTTTAAGCTCACCACCTTTATATACAAACATTGTGGAATTGCAATGAAGAATAAGAAATAAGAAACATCACACAGTTGCTAATGTCTCTCACTATCATGTATCAGGCACAAACGTAAAAAGAAGTGCGTATGTAAATTAATGTAATCTACATTATGCTAATCGCGCTTTGCACATTTTTTTCTGTAGAAAAAAGCCACGCTAGAACAAATTATGATCCTAGTGTCCTAACTTTCCACTGTGCAGTGTTATAGTTAGACTAGCTTCTACATATAATACTGCACAGTGTGACATTTAAGTCCAACGCATTATTTTCGTACGTAGCTTCAAGCGGTGCTGGTCTACTGTGCAAATTTGGAGAGCTGCCCATCACATAGGAATAACGAAACAGAATTATGTTATTTAAACATATTCCAACATAATATTTGCAGTGGGTTTAATAATGCAAATTAATATTGCTGCCTGTGTCGTCCGACCTCATCCACGAACTAGGTCAACGGCCTAATCATCATTGCTTATGAACTTTACATAATGGACACGCTGACATAGAGTCCGCTCTTCACCTATAGCCATTGTTTCGTTTAAAGGCTAATGGGCTCCGAGGCGACCGTGTTATTCAAGTGTCAAGAAGATGAATGTCATGTTATTTATGAGGTTTGCGTTGAAAAACTGGCTATATTTTGATACCTAGCTCACCGACTCCGTTGCATGACAACACATAATACCGAGCTTTTCACGGTAATCCATGTTTTATTATCACGGATTTGAATTTTTCGTGTGGAGGCTATTAACTTTGTTGATGGGTACGTAGGCAATCTTTTGAATTAATAGCTGTACTGGATATGATAAAGAGCGGAGTTAATAGTTATTTATGGTATTATTTACGCATATCAAGCGTTATATTCTTTTAAGGGGTGAACAGAGGTGTGCTATAACACATCAAAGTTTTGTCATCATAGGGTTCTTTCTACAACTGTGACTCTTAAAGAGAACTTTAATAGAGATGTGTGAACTTAACTAGGGTATTGACTAGACCTTAAACCCTCACCTACCGGCTTGCAAAGGAGTATAGTGGACCTATCAGCTAACACCACCACGGCGTCTACTTACACCGGGATTAGTCTTCCAATGCCCCGACCCTATCTCATATGAGAAACATAACACTTCATATAAATAGTTGCAAACGTAATTACATATTTGCTTCTTCATCCCCATAACTTAGTTGAGAACTATAACAATGTAATTAAAAGTTCTAGATACGAACTATTTGTTCCTGTTGGAGAAATCTTTTGCTGCACATTTTGCAGTATACTTATGCGAAACAAATAACTAAGATAAATATGAAGGAAACATTGTATACTTGCCTATCGGAAAATAAGTGAAGGTAAAAGTTTGACTTGTATAAGGCGTGTGCCTACTAGGTACATAAAAGTCCAGCTGTTTACTTAGGTGAGATCCCATATACCTTTTGCTGTATTTCTATTAACATACATCTTATATTTTAATTTGTATGTTAATAGCTTAGATAGCTTTGTTGCAAAAGGCGATTAAGTTATTATAAATAAGTTTAAAGTACTTGTAAAGACGAGTTAAACAAGCCCAAACACGATGGGGTCAGACAGTCTTTCTATGACCACCTTCGACTGCATCATCAGATCAGTTCAAAAATATTGTATTGTCACAGAACCTACATATGTATGTAAAATTTCATTTGAATAGGATGTCAAGAAGTGGTTCTAATTTAGATTGCAAGATTCTAAAATAAGAACCACATACATATAAACATTGCAAGTTAAATTAAAGCTTGTAATAATAAAAAGGAGTTTGTGACTGTCTCGCAGTTGTAAACACATTTTGCTTGTACTCTTTCGTTCGATTAGATTTACTTACATGTACTAAATTACACAAAGGAACTATCATCTATTGAACAGTATTCATATTTAGAATACTGCAACCCAAATAAAAATATAATTCTAAAACATTGTCTTGTTAACAAACCTCTCTGCAACATAAACTGTATACGTTTGACCTGTGGACGGTGACGACTGCGCCTGTTTGTATTGAAAGCCAACACCAATGATGACGCCACGAAAGCAGATGCGGCAATATTTGGGAAAGGTACAAACAACAGCATATTCCTTGTCGAATAGTAACATTATTGACTCATTCACACTACGAGTATCATCGCATCAATCCGTCGAAACGTTATAAGAGGATCGTTGTCAACGATGCATGAATATCTACAAATAAGTTATTGTCGGAATAACGACAGATGGTCATGACACTCGTTCACCCTTCTTAGAAATCGTACAGTCCCCCAACATTAAGACAACGCCGGGAATACACGATATTTTGATACAGTTATCGACAAAAGCGAAATAGGAAAATCAGTTCGTCACAAAGCCTTTTCGCTTTTCGATCAGTATCGACATGACGCAATTTATCTTTGTGACTGTACTTTATCTACAATAAGTATGTGCCTATACGGGATTGTATTAGGTTTTTATGGTTCAGTCAGAATGGAAACCTTATTTGCGAAGCCTTTTTGTTCATCAAACAAAGAGTCAATTTATCCTTCCGAATGCTAAATTAAGATTCTAAATCTTTAGATCTATTGGTGACAAGCTGGAGTGTAAATCTCCTGTTTTATGACATTAAATCCCAAATAACGTATATATAGGTATAATTGGAAAAATGTAGGTATTTACTTTAAGTATGACACCACGGACACAGATTTGAAGAATTATCAAATAAAAGAAATAAAATATAACATTAAAAGACACATATTTCTTAGAGTTACATATTTTTCGTTTTCATAATATTCTAAGCAATTAACCTACATTTAACGTCCACATTGCCACCGTATAAAATGTTACTTAACATCGTTAGCTGACGTCACTCGCCTGTACATTTTCCCTCACGGAATTCCCCACTTCATAAGCCGATATAAAAAGGCTCTTTACCCTATCATACTCCTCAGCTAATTTCCAAGACTTTGACATCCTTATATAGAGTTATTAAAGATAAAACCCTTCAGTATCCATAACGATGTCAGCGTTTCAATATCAAAATTATCATATTATTGTTACGCAATTTCTAAGCTTTCTTCAACTAAAGTTAACAATATTTCAAACAAAACAATATCCATTGATT
This sequence comes from Abrostola triplasia, assembly GCA_946251915.1. NCBI lineage: Eukaryota > Metazoa > Arthropoda > Insecta > Lepidoptera > Noctuidae > Abrostola > Abrostola triplasia. The sequence goes on from OX276430.1 coordinate 7,740,588, forward strand.
TTGATTGTCTTTGTTATCCACGTTTTGATTGAATAGGTCTGCTGTAGGTAATATTGTACCAGTAAAACTTAACAGCAAATATTGAATTAAGAAAAATACATTGGAGATTAGACACCATCAAAATTCAGTCAATGAAAATTCATGCGTTGAAACTATGATTACAAGGAATAAATTTACAAACTAATCCTAAGATTATAGTTTCAAAACGAGACAAGCATTAATCCTACCCGAAGCTGAAAGGCTTGCGATGCATATTCAGGCAGTCAATAAGCCCATCCTAGATAAATAGGATACAGGCATGCGTTGGCCATCCCTCAAGCGTTATGATGAAGTGATCGCAGTCCGGACGACTCATACAATATTCATGGGCCGAGAATGCGGCAATTTGCCCGACATGTCCCATGTTCTACAAACAGCACAGATGTATCTTAAGTTGCTGAGGACAACACGTTAGTGATCTCCTGTGTACAGAAGATTACAAGGGTACGGCCGTTGTTTAGATCCGTCTCCGAGTGATCAAGGTGTATATATAATGTACTAGCTGCGCCCCGCGGTGTTACCCGCTACATTTTTTCGGGGTAAAAAATAGCCTATGTTAATCCAGGGTGCCAGTTACTTCCATATGAAATTTCATTAAAACCCATTTAGTAGATTTTACGTAAAAGAGTAACAAACATCCATCCATACTCACAAACTTCCGAGTTTATAATATTAATAGGGATCGTGGATACATTGAAGATGTAACCTGTAGGCATAAACTATTATTATCATAATAACTAGAAATAATCCTCATCAATATAGGGAAGTTTTTCGATACGTTAAACAGCTTTTACGTAAGTCCGTTTGACCTTTTAGTTGTTAACCCTCATCATTAGTAGATTGACGGAAAATATACATAAGAACTTAACTAATAAACAAATGAAGGTACTCACGTAATATTATTGGTCAATTGCAATAAACATTTGAGAACAATATAAAGTTGTTAAATGCCAATAGGGCGCAATTACGTGTTTATGGCTGTACCGCAAAGGGCAGTACGATGGTATTTTGATTCATCTTTTTATGATATTCACTGTCGTTTCCTACCATAGACCCTTTCATCCGATAAGAGCACTTCACATCCCTGACCGTACTTGAACAGAAAATCAATATACCTAACTTCTAAGACCTTACGTCATACATTCTTAGTAACACAGTTAACAGATCAGCCAAACTTTGTAACACAAATTCAAAGTAAATATCTCATTTGCTGCAAATAAAAACTAACAAAAAATTAAATCCGGCCCGAATATATAGGTTTTTGCGTCCAACACCCGGAAAAATTCCTCTAACTTAGCTAATAAAGATTTATCGTTGCGATAAAAAATTTCATAGCAGTGAGTTGGCCGTAAATAATTCGTGGCATACCTGCGAATGCTGATTTGACATGGGTCAGGGCCCTGAACTCAAGCCGTATAATATTTCATTCCCTCCAAATGGAATCACAAGTCCGTCCGTGGTGCAAATTGAAAATATCACTCGGACATCGCACTTCACCTTATTGGTCTGTGTAAGTATTTGCCGGCACATCACACGAATATTACTCATATTTACATAATACGTAGACTTAAATTACAATAAAACGAATGATCTTCTGATTAGGTAAGTATTTCATACATCTTGCGTATATAATTCTTGAATAAAATAATACATTGGATTATTCACTATGAGTGCTACCCTTCTCATTCTGAGCGCTGAAAACTCTTTTGTTACTGTCTAACAGAATGATAAGTAGTCATGTCATTGTGGTTCAGTTATAGGCACAAAGAAGCCATTACTATAAAAAGGACCCTCAAATTCTTCTATCCAGGGATATGATTTTCAATAGTGTCTCAAATAAACACAACAATGATAAAATTCAAATTATAATAAATGAATTTCGACGGACTCGCCTTAACCAATGAGGTATGGAGGTTCTAGATCCAATTAGGAACCTATTTCTTAAGTTCGAGAATAAACTAGGATACAGTTTACTGTAGTACTTATTAACTTTAGATGAGCTTAAATTTGAAGCAATACAAAATTCCTCTGAACAATTTAAGTTTAAAAAGTATATATTTTTTTTTTACTTGTATAATGTAAATTACCTTTACTAATACAAAGGTTTTATTTAAAATTTTTAAGTTAAAGAGTAGATAATGAATGATTGTTTAATGAATAAATTAACGACAAATTTTATTTAGTTTTTTTTGTTCACATACGAAGCCATTGACATTTGCAGAGGATATTGAGTCTTATCATCACATATTAAGTTCTATATTGTTTTGTTTGGGCATTGATCCGTAACGAACAAAAACAAAGCACTCACATTCGGCTGTTTGTCCCACACTCATTAATTTGACCGCGCGGCTAACCCCAGCATATCCTGAGCTATTAACTACCGAAACTGGGTATACAATAAATTGAGACTTTTCATATATAAATCAGGGTCGAGGCGTGTCGCAGAAGGTCCGCAGATAAACTGGATAGTATAAGAGTAAGGACATTACCGGAGCAGCTGCGGCGGGCCGGGCTGTCGCGAACTCCGTCACATTACAACCGGTTTTATGTGAGGACCGGGCGAATCTTACTTTAATGCTGTACGGCGCGGCGCGGCCGAAACTTGCACAAATTGAAACGGAGGCTTCGGATAATTGGAATATTTCGTAAGTTGTACTCTGGAAACTTCATAGCTGTGGAGCATAGTTTAATTAAATTGATCATTTTTGAGCTGTTTCGTACAATTTAATTTTGATTTGGGCAAAGCTTGGTCTGAATTGTGGTCTAGAATGGGAAAGTGAAACGTAAATCGTTCGATAGCAAGAAGACAATCACATCGCTAAATGCACTGCCGATTGGTATCCGACCTAAAATTTACTCTCTTTCCTCCCGTGGGTGTAGTAAGAGGCGACTAAGGATGAAATCCATAAGATGGGCAGCAGCGTTTTCTGAAAATTCACCACTAATACTGCGATCCCTAAACCGCTTGTCAAGCGTGGGGATTTTGGCAACCCCCCTCCCTTTACTAAGGGGGAGGTCTTTGTTCAACAGTGGACGTCTTCCGGCTGATGATAAATATTGCTAGGATTAGGTACATGGCGAAACTAGATGACGTTGGCAAAAGACCGCAGCAAATTACGTAGGTTAAGGGATGCCTATACGCAGTGGCATATTGAAGACTGTGAATGATGTTTAATTAAATTTAATGCTTTATGTCATTAGGTAGGTATATTATAATAATAGTAGTCACTATTCATTACGTATACATACAAGCGTAATTAAACTAGTTAATAACGTTAATTTAACACAAAGCATACCGCTAATTGCTTCAACAGTCTGTTTAAACAAGCTAATTAATTCACGTAACCACATGTTAATACAATAAGAAATAGAATCAAATGTGTTAAACTCGACAAGCTTTTGATACCTACAATATCTTAAACTATGTTTTGAATACTGCTTTGCCCATCAATTCTTATTATTCACTTTTTTGTTTAGGTACAGTCATTACCTGTTGTTGCAAACTCGTCTGGCCAGCGTGGTGACTATGGGCAAAATCCCCCATGAAGAGTATCGAAAACAGTAAAGAAAACAGGCCCCAGTTCCCGGCCACCGGACTATTCCAGCCCCCTTACCATGAAGTTATAAAGCAAGACAGTTTAAATGTGGAAGCGAGACGCCGCTACGTGATGTGTAATGCGGTATCTCAATTCCTCAACGTATGCTGTCCTGCTTTAAGAGTTCATGGTAAGGGGGTAGGTAACTGATAGAGACTGGGTGGCGAAAACGGGAGAGCCAGCCTCGTGGGGTAAAAACCCTGGGGAAGGCCTACGTCCAGTAGTGGACTGCTATAGGCTTATGTGTGATGTTACATCACCTTCAACCAGAAATTCAAGTCAACGACTACAAATTACTTACAAAGCGAATTTTTTATGAGAAAAAAAAATCACTGATTTCTAATGGATGAATGGATGGACACTGATTTATTTGTAGAAAAGAAATAAATGAAGTTATATTTTCAGTTTAAAGAAATGTAAATTTATTTGGACAGCCACCGGTATCCTACAAATTGTCCTTAAAATTCCTCCATTCAACCTCCACTCTAATGATAAAATACTTTATTATATAAAAAGGAAAAACATAAATGAAAATCTACTTAAGTGCTTAAACCTCTCCACATCCCGACCATGTTTCCTTGGCTCTTAAATCCGGATATCCGGCTTCATCTGAGACTCTCTTTATTTGTTTTAAGAATGAAATTCACTATTATGGCTGTAGAAATGTACTATCCACGATAAAAATGAAATAATAAATTGTTTTTATAAAATTCTTTAGTGATTTTAATGTTTTAAAACATTTTTTTTTATTTTTTGTTGAATACAGGATTATGTATGGCAGTTCGAGTTGTTTGAAAAAGGATTTTCTTAATTGCCTGTAGGTACCTACACAATTATTGAGTTTGTCCTTAAATCTCTACTAATATTATAAACGCGAAAGTATGTAAGTATAAGGATGTTTGTTACTCTTTCACCTACAGAATGGATTTTAATGAAATTTCATGTGGAAGTACCTGACACCCTGGATAAATACATAGGCTACTTTTTATCCCGAAAAAATTTAGCGGGTAACACCGCGGGCCGCAGCTAGTACTAAATAAAAAATCGATGCAAACGTTAATGTTCCTTTATTAGCATTACACAAAATATCGCGGAAAACAAATCGAGTAACATTTTTCATTCGAATCAATGGGGTTGGTTTAATTGGACTTTCATGGCTGTGAATCTAACGCATTTTAATAACTGAGGACATAGGCAACAGTGGAACTTGAAATATGGACCAATTTTATATATATTTTCGTATTCCAAAACTAAATCGACATTAAATATCAATTACATTTAAATCATATTCACATGATTTTTGTCTTCTGGATTTTCCTTTAGTCGCCTCTAACGGCCCCCATGGGGGTGGTCAATTCTAGGCAATTTGATGAGTTCAATTCGCAACTCGGAACCAACATCTGCGGATCGCACAATTTTTTGTCTCGTGCGGGAATCGAACCTGCAATCCTTAGCCACTGCGCCAATCAGGTCGCCAAGATGTTGCTATCCCTTTAAAAATAAAAGACGCTACGAATAAATTAACGTGATGTAGGTAGATACTTTAAAATAACAACAATATTTTCGTGAAAACATAAGAAAGACATAAAAATGGTACATCAATAAACGAAAGTAAAATCCTACGAAATGGGAATCTTGTAAATTATAAATCTACCCTGAATGGAATTGAAATCTACATAATGGTTTGCGCCAAGAAAAATGTGCGCACTGAACAGTGCGACAATACGAAACAAAGCGTGGTCTGCTATATAACTGGAGTGTATGACTTAATATTGACGTTCATAGAAGACGAATTGTTAAGATACTTGAATAGGATTTCGTCTCATTGTAAGTATTTTAAATTGTAAATTCGAAGTGGTATCTAGTTATACCGACAAGTGTAAAAATTATGCGAAAAAAATATTATGTATAATATGCCTAACTGCCTCGTTGGTCTAGTGGTTGCTAAGCGCGACTGCTGAGCACGAGGTCCTGGGTTCGAATCCCGGGTCGGGCAAAGTGTTACTAGGTTTTTCCATTAGGCAATTTTCAGTAGCAGCACGGAGTCTGGATTTGTGCCCGGTTGATGGCAATAGGCTCGCCCCCTATTACATTGGGACCTAACTGGCCTACCTGCCTAGGCCTGGCAACCTACATAACTGGCGAAATGTGGGTGCACTATATGTGCACCTCTGCCTACCCCTTCGGGGAATACAGGCGTGATGTTATGTTATGTATAATATTAAATAAGTACCTAAGTAATTTAAAAATTGATTATTTCTTAGTACGTAAATCTAAAACTTTTATTTTCTTCAAGAAGTGGAGTTAATTTCCAATATGAGAGTTCGTCTATAGGTTGAAGCGCTCTAGTTATCAAACCCCTCAGTCACATAAAAACATATCGCAATACATTTTTTCATGCTTCCATCTGATTTTTCATATCACCCAAACTAGTCTAGAATTCCATTTTTCCAATGCGAACCTTTTTTAAACAAAAACGTGTAAAAACAAAACCGACAATCTGATGTTAGTTTAGATAATCGATTTAGTGTATTTTTAGTTTCACGTACATGTGAAAATAACAAAGGCAATTTTTACTGTGATGGAATTTTAAACGCAGTTTCATTGTGCATGAATTAAGCTCGATATTGAGTGATGGGGTTTGTAAATGACAGTCGTCAGAATGGCTGGCCCAATAATCATACCAGACATTCTTTTATGATTCGCCTTTCAAAAAATCATTGAAAATTTTCTTTTATCAATGGTTGGTCTTTGGAAGGAATTTATCTGGCCCGCTTCTCGTTGTTCGTGTTCTCTGTAAATTGTGTTGTCAAACCAAATTTGGTTAGTGGAATTTCAAACAACAAAAATATTAGGCGATAGCTAATTTAAAGCTTCTATAGCAATTTACCAAGCTGTAATACATAACAGTTATAAAAACCCACTCACGCGGGGACATGTTTGTGACGAGGCGGCAATTAACGTTGGAAATTAATACCATCGGATTTAAACCGGAAAATTTGCATACGCTTCAAAACAATGACTATTTTTCATAGAAATACCAACACAATATTTCATTTTCGCCCTTCACGGCTTGTAATTTTATTACTGGGATCAATTTTACGACATTCGATACTTTTACGGCTATTGAGCCTTAAACGTAAAAGGGTTACTGTTACGTCCCGCGTTACTCTACCTTCTTTGTCCTTGTATGGAGTTTTGAGAAGCAATTTTATGATTTTAATAGATTCGCGTTTTATTGTCGCGCGGTGCTCTACGAGTGTGTGGGATTTATGGAGGTTAAGGCGTAAAATTTTACTTTACGACGCAATCAGGAAGACGGTTTTAATAAGAGGTGTTTCGGATTTGCATAGGCACGTATATACCCTGTGCTTTATTTAGTATGAAAATATACAAAGTCCGCTGTGATGTTTTTATATTCTGCAACTGAAATTATTTACACAAACAATTGGATGTTTGAAAACAAAACACAACAATATGGTTTGAATTTGAAAAGTGAATGCTTTTCAATAGAGGAATTGATTTATCATTAAAATCTAATGGCTTGCGTGTGACTCCTATAATTTAGACATACTTTTTCAAATATAAAACAAACCTTTAATATTTAGATACTGAAATCATCATCATCTGCCGAAATACGTCCACTGTTGAATAAATGCTCTAAAATGTCAAGCTTGGCAAGCGGTTTGGGGATCGCAGAATTTTTGGTGAAGTTACAGAAAACGCTGTGCGCATCTTCTGGATTTTCCCTTAGTCACCTCTTACGACACCCACGGGAAGGAACGAGGGATGGGAGGATGCGGCTATATTACTCACAACCTACTTCTACTACTACTGAAGCTAAAAAAAACAAGACAAACATCGTATCATGTAAGTATGTATTAGTTTCGCTATAACTTTTATAAAAACTACCTCTTACCTCTCACTGCAAATTTAAAACAAATCGATACTTTAACTTCTTCATCAACAAGGTCCTTTTTAATATAAGTTGTCGGATTACGATACTGGTCACGTACTAGGAGTACAACGGTCGCGAGGGACCGACGCCGGCCGAATTATACCGTGCGCCGGTGTACTCCAACCACGTGACCGCTTCGCACTGCTGATCGCCTGGTACCACGGAACAAAAGCCATTCTTTTATTTAAGACTTTCAGACGTATTGTGGAGCCATGAAATATGTAAGCCTGTCCGTATATTGCGGGTAAGCTTGTTGGTGTCGCAGCTCGCAAGCTAGTAAATCTTTACATGTAAGGAACGCAGTACCTATTTTATTCAAGCTCCTCAGAGTTAACCAGCAAACAACTTCCTTTAAACCGGTTTAACTTTGTTTGACTATACGTATCCAAAGCATGTTTTTATTTCATTTAAATTCTAACTACAAATAGCAATTTAAAAAAGTATATTCAGTGACAAAATTCCCTGATGTATCAAACCATAAAAGTTATAAATTTATTTCAACACATTCGTACGTTGGACACAATTTCATAGCTTTGTTAACATTTCAAACATTTACGACATTTTCTCACACAAACTATAGTAAATTCACGACAGGAACAATTATCAAAAACGGATTTCGCTAACATTTAACAATCCTAACGTTAAGTTACACTTTAATTTCTTAGACCGTAGATTAAACTTGGACCATCTTGCTTTAAGCTCCGCTCTCGAGCCAAATTAAAAAGCTGAGGATGCACAAAATATTTTGGCAAATTTCCTCGAGCGCAGCCGGGTGCAGGCCGAGTGTGGAGGCTCATTGCCTAGAATTCCCTACGGAGGAGAATGCGAATCACGTCCTAGGCCAAGAGAATTCCGGCGCTTTCGACGATCTCTCAAATTATCCGTTGGACATAGTGCTCTGGATGTAATTCCAAGCATTAGTGGAATTGCTCGTATGTGCGATCAAGTGATCGGAAAAATATTTGGTACTCGCGATATTGGAAGCTGCTCGGTATTGGAAAACAGTTTTATAACTATAGATGTTTTCACACAGAAGTTTTCATCGCATTAATTGTAACACTTTGAATGTATTACCAACGCTTAACATAATAATGAAATAATTTTAGCCTCATTAAAAATGCTATTGGTTATTGACACAAAATTAATATTATCATGTTCGTTAGAGCGTTAATTTAATTAAATATTTTTCGATATGATTTCGAAACTACACAAAGTGCTGAAAATGAAACAATATTTATCAAAGTTTAACATTTTACAGTCATCATTAGCTTAACGGTCGAGTCATTACCCAAATATTTTGATACTGGCTCACCAGTGTTTGGATAATTTTGTGTTCTATACAGTGCAAGTGACATTTCATACGAATTTTACGACCTGATTAGCGCAGTGGCTAAGCGATTGGACTGCTGCGCTAGGGCTTGCGGGTTCAATTCCCGCATGGGACAAAAAATTGTGTCATCCGTAGATGTTTTTCTTGAGTCTGGGTATTTGCATGTTTGTGAAACGTACTTACGATACAGGAGAGACTACTAGAGTGGGATGACGTTAAAAAAAATTGCGAGTATGTACTATTTATGCGGTAAAGTTTTAGCATGACTGTCAGGATTTTCAACGTCTAGAATATTATAATGTCGAAGAACTTTCTCAGTCGCAGAACAGTCCAGGCACTCTTCCTAGTGGTCACTCATCCAAAATAATGGCTGCGGCAAATACTGCTAAACCACACAGATCGATCGCTCCATCGGCATCGGCAGCCAACCAACAAGCTTCTCATTTACATTGCGCAGTAATATACCTTTTAATGGCTATAAAGCTCGCAATTAACTTCAGGCTGCTGTTATGAACGCTTTGTGTATTTTTATTAAACTACCGATTGTTAACTAGCTACGGGTGAATTAAATCAGGGGTCATGTAGTTTTACTGACGTCGATAATTACTGCCGAGCTGCCAGCCGACCCGTGAAAACTGCCGCAAACGTGCGGGCCCATACTTAAACGTAAATACGAAAACAATGTTTAGGGGTTTGTTGGGGAAATTAAAATTTTATGCACAACATTATTAGTTAACATATTTATGTAGCAGTCCTGCTGCCATTTTCATGATTTTGATGTTGATTGGAATAGCAATGTTTAGAGGTAGGTACATTCTACCTTTATTGTGACTTCTATATTTCATTTTCCACCATTAATGTACATTATGGATTGCAATAAAGAATATGAATATTGCTAGTTTGCCTTTATAGTTGTCGATTGCACTGTTTGAATAATATTTGTTACTGTTAAACAGCTTGATATTAAATTAAACTGTTACAGGCATAACCAATTTGGAGTAATTTATTGTTAGATTTGTTAGTAAAATAAATTTATCAATAGATTTATTTACACTCTCAATTGTGCTTTATTGATTAAGTTTAATAGTGTGAACTTTAAATTGTACTCTTTTGGTAAATAAAAAAAAATATGTTTTGGTATTAAACTCAGTTGTGATCACAATTTGCTTCTCAAAACAGACATTATTATCGAATAAATTCAACGGCAACGTAAATTAAAAAGAAAACAAAATTTTTCCATGAACTCTTGAAGCGGGACATTTTCCGATGTGGAATTAAGACGCCGTACGACACTGCACATAGCGGTGTCTATAGTAAGGGGGCTGCTTCTCTTCAGGCATATTTACATATTATCTGTTTCGCTGTATGCTAGCCTACTTATCAGCAAAAACATGTTTCACGTAATAACAACAAAAACACATCCAATACATTTCCAGTGAAGTTTATATACGTTCAGCACATAATGGCTAATAATCTAAAACATACTTGTGTACACATAGCCGGCCAGTTTATCCCCAACGGATATTGGAACTGTTATCGCGCTATGCAAATTCAATTGCGCTGTGCACTCTCCGCGGCAACTTTGGGACGATGCAATTGATCGTTACTACCCAATAAGCTAAGAATTGTTTTGGTGTCGTATGTTATTATCATAAATATAATGTAATCATTGTGCAGTGCAAGCAATGCACTATAAATCGTTACCGAATTGTCAGCACTTTACGTGAAACTTACTATCAATCCATCTCTTAAAAGATGTATGGTGTTTGATATCTACCCACCACACAACTTATAAGAGATGGATTGATAGTAAGTTTTGATTGATACGAAGCACGATTGATTTTATAATTGTTTATTGATAATAAATTGAGTGACAACTACACGATTTGAATGATATGAGTGCACTGTCTGTCAGGCGCCGCGTGTCACGTAAAGTGCTGACAATTCGGTAACGATTTATTGTGATTGCTTGCACTGTACAATCATGTAAGAGCATAGGATAGTGGCACCTCCTAATTATTGAAGAGTGGTTAGTACATAGGCTATAATACGGCAAACCACTAAATATAAATAATAAATTGTAGTATTACTACCTACAAATGCCTCGTTGGTATAGTCGTCGCTAAGTGCGACTGTTAAGCATCTGATCCTAGGTTCTAATCCCGGGTCGGACAAAATGTTACTGGGTTTTTCATTGGTAATTCTCAGTAGCAGCACGGAGACTAGATTTGTGCATGGTTGATGTCAATAAGCCCAAATAAGTGGCAAAATGTAGGTGTGTACTACATAGCTTGGCTTACCCCTTCGGGGAATACAAGCGTGATAATAACATTATGTTAATGGTATTTATAAAACGTACCAAGTTTTGAAAATGGTTCTCTTTCTGATATTAGCATTCAATTGTTTACCTAGTGTTTAAGTTCTGCACTCATTGGTGCACTTAACACTGAAAGCGAGTCTCATATTTCAGTTGATTGGATAATTCCTTCGCAAAAATTGTTTGCGCTTCGATTTACGGAGTCGAAGTTTAAAATATGAAAACTATCGAATAAGCTGATTAATATTACAGATAGTATTCTGTACTTCAGCATTATGTAAAATTGACAGCAGTAAATATTGCTTAGGGCCAGCAACTACAACAATGTGCTGATCAAAATCTTTACTTAATACTTCGTTTAATTTGTTAAACCTAATTTAGTTGATGTATACAAACTAACGAAGTATCGCCAAATATTCTAAAAGTTTCCAGACAGTCTGCTCAAACGTTACTCTAGATTAATGTCAAGGCACGTATTGGATATAACAGCCAAAATCCGCAGAAAAGTATAGTATTATGCTAATACGACACACTTATTCTTTTGGTGGATAGAAACGTACATATTTCATGCAAAAAGCCGCATTTAAATGAAATGTTCATGTGATGTCGACCATTTTAAATAAAACTTGGACGTCTTTGGACGAAGGACGTTCTTCAAGAGCTTGTTACGAGTATTCGGGTCGCTAACTGTTGAGGAGTTGTTCGGCTGAGAATGGACCAGCTGGCAGCTGTGGTAACGAGTAATCTTAGATGATTTACCTACTCGGTATACGTTGAATAGGTTTTCCTTTGGACATTAATCCATCTTCGAAGTGATCGATGTTTGGTCCTCATTGAGTAAAGGCTTTTTCTATGATTACATTGCCGTATATTCGTATTACATTCGACATTTGTTTCTTTTATCATATTGAACCCAATTTGTGGATAATATAATATCGTAATAGTCGTGTGGAGAACAGATTCAATCGCTTCACTTGGAGGTTGTACTTACTATGTAATTTGAACTGAGTTATAATAATATACTCGTCACGTAGTCCCACAACTTATTTTAGTCTAATATTATACGAAATATTTTGTAAGTATGACACTGGCAACCTTTCACAAGTTCGTGCAAAATTGTACCGACACCGCCACAGTCGTCTGAAACTTATATGAATAATACATAAGCGAAACTTCGACAAAATCGAGAATTAATCCCTACAAGTGATATCACACGAATGGTTTTATATAAGCAGCGAGTTACAACGCTGATGTGAGGGACTCCAAATATTGTTTAGGTATAGCATACCTACGTGGCAGTAACTGACTCGTATATTTGAATTACGGCAGAAGCAGAGAGCACTCGACTTTGTTTGAATGAACATTGTATTCACAATGTATGACTGCGTATAAATAAACATGTTTGAATAAAATCCGGCATTTCACGCGGACCACTTAAATGTTTTTACTAACGTCATGAAATAATAAAATAATTTAGAACGACGACGTCCTGACTACGTTGTCCCCTGGAACCGTGCCAAGCACCGCGGGATGCAACGTTATCCGAGCCTCGAGTACAAACTTTTAAGAAGCATACTCCTGTCCAACTTTGCCGTTATTATAAAATGTAAGAGGCGACGCAAATAGCGCAGTAGTAGAACTTCGACGGATTTTAGACGTTTCGAACAACGATTATGGGCCGAAGTCGAGTCGCGTCGAACACTGGATGCTCGCAAATTTTTATCACCCAGTGTCGTGCACCGTCCCGCTATGGGTATCGATAATCCGTGCATAACCATTCCATTTGCACATGACATGTATCGTGTGAGTTATGTACAGCGTTAGTTGGCGCGTGTAGCAGCGTATTAAATTAGACGTATCAGCAGATAGCTTGATATTGGTACAGTTGGCATCTGCGCAGTGCGCGCACATGTGCGACAGTGGCCGCGGCTCATGCATCATTCAGACGGAACCTGCATCCAATCGCTCTTACATTTAGGTTATAGCTCACCGCTTACGTGATAAATCGCTGCTCTCGAGGAAACTTGTAGTATCATCACGAGGCGCGGCCATGTGCTACATCGTAGGATTTTATCAGATTTTTCCAGCTGGTTACGAGAGCTCATGTAAAATGCATGCGAGCCCCGTGTTTGTAATTGCTATAACACTTTTTGCATTACACCCTAATATTAAAGACGTTCACGTGTGCTTCCGTTTATAAATGGAGCATAACGAGTTTTACTCAATTTTATTTTCACACGAATTTCCAAAAGGTTTTTAAGAACCTTAACCTTTTTTCTCATTATGATTTGATCCTGCCTTTGAAAGACATTTCACCACTACATAAATTACATTTTCGCATGGTAACTGAACAGTAGTAAACGTTACTGAGAAATTCAAAACCACGGAAACCCTACCACAACTTAGCCACGCAAAATAGCCAGACATTCATACATTATGACGTAGCCCTCTCAATTTCGCGAAAGCCAATAACATCCCGTATGTAATATCACTACGTCTTAAGTGTCATTGATCAATAACTGCAACGCAATACAAAATCCATGAGCACAATATAGGTAGCTCGTGATATTGCCATTTCGCATTAAATGGAAGTAATTGGAATTCCTGTCTAGTGTGAAATTGGCGTCTTCATTGAGCGACCAGAGACGGAATATACGTCGCGCGTCGTGCAATATGTATGTCCTCAATGCGTATGTTTATTCGCTCTTATATTAATTCCTTGTATATTTATTACCCGCTCAAAGTTATTACTGCCGTGTAATTGTGTTAGTGGCTATAATTCATTGCTATGCGGAAGAGCCGGCTAACTAGCCATTGCGATAGGTATGAGGTCGATGCGAGCTTTGATATATATTACCTCATTTGATACGTTGTATCCTCTTTCGTTAGGAATAGCTTACATACTGACACAATAACTTGCACAGTTAACAGCATAAAGAATTTCTGACTAAGTTGTGATTACAATGAATATAGAATACCTGTGTGTGATTTTTATCTGACTCTTTGGTCTGGTGATCACTTATCGCGACTGCTGATCACAAGGTCCTGGGTTCGAATCCTGGGTTGGGCAAAGTGTATGATTCGCACGGAGTCAGGATTTGTGCCCAGTTAATAGCTATACGTTCGCCCCCTGTAACATTGGGACCTACCTATAACATAACATAATGGCAAAATGTGGGTGTACACCTCTGTCTACCCCTTCGGGGAATACAGGCGTGTTGTTACGTTTTGAGTGTGATTTTTTGGTGCCTATTGCCATTAAACGTATACATGTAAGTAAGAAGTTAAGTAGTCTATTCTGATACTGCAATCTCTTAGTCATTTGTAACCATTAGAATATGAATATGAAGAGACAGGGGGCTTTTTCTAAAAGCTTTCGTCTGGCTTCCTCCAGTCTGAATACAGCGTCCAGGTACGTATTTTTTATAATAATCGTATACGAAGGTTGAACCTAAAAGAAGTACTGAGTGTTTATTTTTAGTGAAGAGCTGACAGAAATTCACACTCTTAGTAAACTAAAGAGATCATCAAACTCATCATTTCTTCTGTTTAAGACAACGACTTTGATCTGCATATAGGCTGGTAATGAGCAGTCTAGTTTTAATATTCATATTACTTTAATTAGTTTTCAGTAATACAAAGAAACCAAATTAACTGAACCATTACAATTATATTTGTATCTATTCAGTATTGTGTTATTATTACTTATTTTTCGATAATACCTCAATATTGGTATTTGTGCTGAATGCTTTAGAATTAATTACGTGATTGTGTTATTCCAAGATCTCCGTTTCAAATGAACTTGCGGTTCAGTGGAAATGTAATTATTCTGCTTCATTTCATCTACATGAATGTCAATGTTACATAGATAGTTAATACATTTATATGGAAGGCCCGTTATTCATAATAAATTACAATTATAAATCAAGGATTAAATTATAGTTGTCACTGTCTTTTGCGGTTAAAATTATATAAATGCCAGTATACCTAATGCGGGGTTTAGTTAATGCCGGTATAATCCTTGTTTATGCTCACTAATATTTTTGACATTATACTATTAGTCCCTAGAGCTAAAATAAGCTTTAGCTTTTGTTCCAATAATAACTTTAGGTCAACTCCCGTTCTAACGTGTACTAAATAGTTCTAGCGATATGGTTTAGATAAAACAAATTGAAGAATCATTAGTTTTTATTGAAAGCACAACGCTATTAAACTAGTCGAGTACTTCTTAAGTTAATAAAATCAATATATAATAATTCATCTTATTACTATGCTAGAAGCTCAGCACTACTCCATTCTTGGTATGGAAATACTCATTATGTGCCCGACTGTTGGCAACACACCGGCCGCGGTGACCGCCGACCATGTGCGCTCGCCGCATTGCCCTCCCCCAGGTGACACGCTACCTATGAACAAACATAAAGGAGGTTTTATACATAGTCGAACAATATACTAGAGATATCATTTTTATATATCGAAATAAGGTCAAGCACAGCGTGCATATCTTTTATAGCTAAGATTTATTCACAGACAAAAAACCTAGTTTGATCTTAGTAACAATTAAGTAGGTATTAATATACCTAAAGAGAAATCTATCTATCTACCTACTGAACTGTTCTATGGGAAGACTTACTTGTACTCGTAAGTACCCCAAAAATACAAATAAAATATCCACACAAACAAAAACACAAAAGTAACGAGGTTATTTACAGCAAAGCAATATCAAATCTTCAAAAGGAATTCACACGACACACTTCCTGCATATAATTGAGGAAAACATAAAACATTTTCGCTCAATACAAAGAAAACCGGGGAAGAAGTCTCCAGAAATCATTTATAATAACAAAAGCAAATCAATTACGCGAACACGGCATTTTCGAGCTAATAACTCTTTTACCTGCAAACCAAGTTGGTTGCGGTCTGAGGGGAAAGCGAACTCCTTAATCACCAAACCTCACGAACAAACCCGTGCACTTCGGTGACTGGCACCCATTTTTTACCTCCACATTCCATCATAAATAATAATAATGAAGCACGGTTATTGGCTGAAAGGAATTAATTACAACGCAAGCACATTTTTAATAAAGACTTGAACGGAAATGAAATTTTATGAGGTATTCTCTTAATTGATGGTATACAATTATTGGTTTTAATTATGTATCCAATAAATGAAGTTTAATTAAACTGGATTTGTTTTATAAAATACTTCATTGGGAATAATAAAAGCCGTAAACAGAATACACAATCCATGCCATCAGTAAATGCATCAAAACACCTGACGTTAAACAAAAACAATCTGTTGCTTGTATTACTAAATTATTCGATGTTTATAATTATTTTAATATAAAAAACCTATATATTATATACTTTGTATAACTACAAATAGAAATTGCCAAATTCCAGACACGTTGGCAATGTATATATAGTGCACAAGAGTGTGCGCAAACACAGGTGCACTCATACAGATAGTCTGCTAAACATCGTGTGAAGCAGAAAAATACAAATCTATAAACAGCCAAAACTGAGCGACTTGTACTGATTAACCACGGAGATCGATTGCTCTAGTAGCTGTATACGAAAACAAGCTAAAGCGTAAACATAGTTACCGTTATTACATTGTACGTACATAAAATAATTGTCAATTTAGCGAATCCCTTTTATCGAATTTAATATATTGTTCAAATGGACAAATCGCAACTGAACAATACAACTCAATAAACTTAAATAGAACTGAAACCCGTCTGAAACCTACATTTCACTTCAACAAGATATCTCAAAAGATACCCAAGTTAAAAGATTATTTCGAAATACTCGATAACGAGAAGTCGGACGGTGCGGAAGGACGGTCCGCGAATAAAATGGAGTTACAAAAGATCTGACCGTTTGAATAGAATACTATTCACTATAAGAATAAGTTAGCAGTTGGCGAAGATTTAATTAAGTGCTTATGAAATACTGTTATTGTTCCGATTTAAAGTCAATGCGAGATAAAAGATAAGATGGACGATCGAAAGTGTTCAGGTCATTCATGCTTTAAAATTGAGGCTGGCCGAGTTTCTTCTATACTACCACTCTTTAAATACTCGTCTGAGTTTTTAATACGTTACTTGCCTTTTATTAGAAATTTGTTATTAAATCAGGCTTCAGTAAGTAATTGACCTATCTCTCTACATAATATGTATACGCCTTATGTCTACATAACTGACATAAACACGTCTAATATCATTTTTTCTGTCGATTTTTTGCAATACATTGCTAATCAAAATCAGATACTAATCTTTCTACAAAAATGTTCAATTCGTAATTTCATTAATTTCTTCGCTCTGACTGTTACCACTTCCACAAATAGCTTTGACAATGAATTAACTATCCGATCCGGCCGCAGATCCTTTGTTTTTACACAAAGCGAGCCAAAACTTGCAAATCGAGATTTCGTGTTTGCTTCATGGAAACAATTGTCTATAGCAGCTTAATATTACAAAGCCATGTGACAGTGTAAGGTTAAAGTTGTTTATACCTATTACAATTTTTTGGTTCTCGATTTGTATCTTTTAAAGGTAGACTTTCAGAGCCTCTTTAGGTATGGTTTTTATTCATCATCTACATTCTTTTTTTTATTTATTTATACTTCATATACTTTTACTTAATTCTTATAACTTTGCACTGTCTTCCTTTTAGTATGCCAGCTATCTCTGGCTATGTTTTATTGTACTCGGTTCCTTCTTATTAAATTTGTATCTTGAGTTCCAAGAAACCGCAACTGGATTTATGTGTTGGAAATATTATAATGCGCCTTTAGTACTTAACTCATTTTCTCTCAAACAGTAGCTTCTGCTACGACACATTATATTTACACGCGCTATCTTTTGTCTAATGACTTCCTATAGTATGTAAAGATACTTAATCAAGTTATAATTTGTTTTCTTTTATGGTTAACTAAATTTTAAATTTGGTATAAAATCTAGGGTTAAATCATACTGTGCTATGATTTCCCCCTATACATTTTTAAAGAATCTGTTTATGAATTTTATGCCATCCAATTTTCTGGAAACCAAGTCTTAACACAAAATAGGAAGGAAAATCCCTGAAAATTTTAGACCTACCCTACCAAACCTCTTTTCCCACTTTGATATTTATAAGTTCTTTCTTATTAAATGTATCCCGCTGCCGGTGAAAAAACAGTTTAGTTTTTGATATGAAAGCCCTAAAATTCGTTCTGAAAAAGGCTGGTAAGAGATTTTCGAGCATCTTAATAATGCATGACGTAATGCCTCTACTGCCTTAAGGCGACATAAAAGCCGCTCCAAATGCAGCAAAACGCGAGCATTTAAGCCACGATTAGGCTTTGGAAACGATGCTTTGACTACAGAGAAATTACTGAAGTCGAAAGAACTAGAAACACAATAACTATAAAAAAAGATATATCCTTAACTAAGGTGAAGGCTTTTGCTTTTATATCCATGCAATTGCAATTCACAAATACGAATCATTGACCTTTCAGGCGAGCGGTTGCTAAGCAAAAATAGCCTAAATTACCATCCACTATTACAGCGGGTGCCGGGAACGAAGACCCTATATAATTTCCTCGAAAGTTCACCAATACCTTTTGATTATTTTGCCATCATTGAGACAATAAGGGCTGCAAATTATCCCGGACTCATGCAATAGCAATTTCCAAACAGAAAATGTCTATAGGCAGGCGCAGGTGGTGAAAGAAATTGTCCCCCATTATGTACGCTTTGCCGGACCATTTTATGGCAACTGATGGCAAATTGTTTGGAACGTGAGATGAACGGAACGGAATTTTCTGTTAATATTCATGTCTCGGGTGAACCTTATGATTGCTCGAAGCGTGTACCACTGAGATTATTGCAAAGGTTTTTCTTAGTTTTTGTATCTATTTGTTTATTCCACGTGCGTATTGTCTCGCCTAAAATATAACTTATATGATGAGTCTGTGGTAGCTAATACTGAGGACAGTTGTGTTCATGTTATATTTGTGTGTACCTATATATTAGAATTTATGCATGTGTGAGCTGTGACTGTTTCGATACAGAATCTCCATTTTGTCATTGTGGATAACGCTTTAGCAGACTTTTTACAACTTTTTTTCCATTACGTACGATCATTGTTGTATTGTGGAATCCACACAAATTGCAAAGAGGAAGCTAGTAACATAAAATAGGCTTTAAAATATTTTAGTCACAAGCAAAATAACTACAGGACCTAATAAAAATAAAATAAAAATTTGAATATAAACCAAAATGTCCAATACTTTATTATAAGACCCTATGGTAAATCTTACAATGTCCCAATTAAACCCTATCTGTAAAACCGGTCCGTTTTAATTCCTGCAATTTCGTATTCAAAAGTTTAGTAGGGTTGGTTATTCCCGTAGGTAGATACATCCTTACATATTATAAAACAAAGTCACTCGCCGCTGTCTGTCTGTCCCTATATATGCTTTAATCTTTAAAACTACGCCACGGATTTAGATGCGGTTTTTTTTAATAGATAGAGTGGTTCAAGAGGAAGGTTTATGTCTATAATACATGCATAATATAGTAGAGAAACACTGATAATTTTAGAGTTTTCTAATGTGATGTCGAAAATAACATCGCTTACATTGCAAACGCTGGCTTAACCCTACGAGATATATCAAAACAATGTACTACAGTATTGTACACCATAAAAATGCCTACAAAAAAGTCCGCGAGGGCATATGTCTATCTCTTAGGAATAACCCACAATAACCATTTTTTATCTTTTACTTTTTACGAGAAATAATGACTTATTTACGAAGCGAATTTGAGCAATACAGCATAAATCCTTATCCAATTAAGTACCTTCAATATATTGTCCATTTAATATAGATCAAAATTACCCTTTACAGCAAGTAATTTAAATAAATAGTTTCGAAGATATTACAGATAAAAGGCAGGGACATAGCGGTTGCGGCGGTAACGGCCGGCGTGGCGGCGCGCGGCGCATTCTATAGCACTTTAAGACAAAACCAATAGTTACAATATGCAGATTCGTTACAGATGAACCTCTGAAGTAGAAATCATCACGCTATATCCATAAGGAGCTGAGCAGTAAATCATAACATGTATAGAAACATCTATTTTAAAATTTACGTCAAGTATCATGGCGTGGCGGTTAAGCGATCGCCCTGCGTTTTATATGTATAGAGATCGATCCTTGCCAAAGGATTTTCTTTTTGCGTAGGCTTTAATTTCTTTTTGGATGTTTTCGAACTTAAATATTAATAAAAAGACAATTATAACATATTTTTAACATAATATTATTCCAAACTATTTACAGTTAATTAATTTTAAATTTTTTTCTACTTTAATAAGTTTGTAACTTCACCATTGTAAATATGTATAGAATGTTGTTTGTTTTACTTTAACCACAGAATAGTTAATAACAATATTCAGTAATATTTTCTATTTTAGCTTTTCCATCAAAATGTTAGATTTCTCATTTTTTTTATTTTACATCGAAGTTATTTCATCTGCCGAATTTGGGTTACACCTTTGATTCATCAATACCGTAGAAATATGGAAAACGCTGGAGAAACAATTTACCATTTAGGCGCTGTCTACCAACAATCATTCACACAGACCACTTTGAAACACTTATTACTTAGTATCAGCATTCTTGCATAAGGTTAAGAAACAAATAATCGGGGCAAAATTGTCTTTCAGAATTACTCTCTCTCTCTCTCTTAGGTGGCAAATTAGCGCTCACCATACTCAATATACACATCCATTTGAAGCAACAAAACGTCTGTTCTTGGAGAGTTACGCTATAGTTTTAAGAGACATTTGCTGAAATGTAATCCTAAATTAAGAATGTACAATAGTTTTAGACAGAACTCAGCAGGAACAACCACCATGTAATGGATCGAGTCACATTCCTGTTCTTCGGTGACTACCTATAGATAAATATTTTCGTACTTAAATGCTCCGTAAAAACTTTACTTATATATTGCACTTTATACACTGGATATACATAAATATTAATAAATGGTAATATTTAGACGAAGTATACAGAATTCTTCTCATTACTTCACGTTCCTGGAAAAGTTGGTTAAGATGTGATGTGATAGTGTTATTCCCGCATTCGACAACATAAATATTTATTCACTGGAACATATTCAAACGACATAAAATTTTGAAGTTTTTTTTGTTTATATGTTTTAACTCTCTAGCAGAAAGTGTACTGTAGACACCCATCGTTAAGTTAAAGGTCTGTGATCCACCTCAAAGTTACCGTTTTGTAGAGAAACATCATAGATGCAGAAATTATAACAAATTGTAGCGCTGGCCATACTCATACCATACTATCACGACTTTATTGTACTGTTACTTACGCCAATTAAATTTTCATTAACCAGGCACAAATTCAAAGTCGGTACAGCTACTGAGAATTAGTTGAAAAACCCATAACACTTTGTCCGACCTGGTAGACGAACACACGGAACTCCCGCTCAGTAGTCGCATTTTACAAACACTAGACCAATAAGGCAGTCAAATTCTAAATTCCACACAATTATCAAAGTATTTTTGTTGCTAGGAAAATCCTCCTGGACTTCCTCCACACTGAGCGGACGGAGTGTTATGCCGGTCTCTTACCAGCTAAAACCTCAGGGTATCCTTCTAACTACATGTATGCTACATGTACACACGTACACGTCTTTTGAAACAAATTTTGACTCGCCTCTTCACGATTGGTCCCGCTCACCACGTACGGCCTACGTGCCTTACGACCCTTCTTAAAAGGCGCACGTGAAACGCCAGCCCACACCGCCTTTTCTGTTTGGGCAACGAACTGCCCAAGTTCGTCGCCCACAAGTCCAACATATGGGTGACGGACATGAGCAGTTCGTTTAAATGTCTGCTACAATCAATTCCAATATAACCGTTTGGCGCATTTTGACGTACAAACTATCATCGCTCACGTCATAGCTCACGCAGGGGTAGACTTAATTATTAAGGAATAGAAACCAGCTGATTTTTACTCGGATAACTATATGATATGTATGACTTTCGTGGTGGCCAAGTGGTTAACATACCTACCTGATTTGTATGCACAAGGTTGCAGGTTCAAACCCGGGCAAGTATCAATGTGACTTTTTCAATGTTATAAATACTTTCTTAGATATTCTACACCACTGACTAACGGTGACGGAAAATATCTGAAACTGAAATCGCCAACCCGCAATGAGCTAGCGTGGTGATCAATGCTTAATCCCTTTCTACGAGAAGAGGCCTCTGTCCTGAAGTAGGACAGTTATAGGCTGCTATTATTATTTAACTGTATGATGCTCGCTTCCGAGTTACCAGTTCACAATCTCTTTATATGTTGTCTGCTGAGGACAAAACTACGACGTAGTTTAGAGAAATGCATGCCATCAATATAGTACATAGATACAGTAAAACAAAGGTACATTCAAAATTTTATGTGTACATTCCTTATAAGCAAACCAATCATGTCAATAACTTTCCTGTGAGTCACTCAATATTCACCGATCATACCCACGAAATCGCTTAAGCAAGTAAACTAGCCCCATCTTAATTTAAAAATACCTTTATCATTAAAATACTCTGTACATTCCTTTCGATAAGTAATTTATAGTGTTTTTCACTCACTTACAATATCAGATTATAGTCTCCTGGTGTTTTTATTTGAAATTTACGCGGACGAAGTCGCGGGCAACAGCTAGTACAATATAACTGGGGTGAAATAGGAAACTAAGTGAGAAAATAACCTTTAAAATTGTTATTAAATTTTAACAGTATAAATCCTTACTAATATTATAAACGCGAAAGTTTGTGAGTATGGATGGATGTTTGTTACTCTTTCACGTAAAAACTACTGAATGAATTTTAATGAAGTTTTATATGGAGGTAGCTGACACCCTGGATTAACACATAGCTTAATTTTTATTCCGAAAAAATGTAGCGGGTAACACCGCGGGGCGCAGCTAGTAATACTATATTTTTGGGTACTCTATATCTGCCTTAGAAAATGAATGCAACAATCAATTTAGTGGTTAAAGTATCCATACCTAAAACTTCTGCATTTTGCCCGGTTTTGTTTAATTTTTATGTATATCTACTTATATATAACCCACTTTAAAACTATTTATAGCAACTTATCTAACATCGTTATTCTAAACCACATAGTAAAGATAAAATAGGACTCGACTAGAAATTAACTGTATCCAAGTATTTCATACGTCGACTCATAATTTATAAAGGCTGTATTCACAAGCGTGACTATTATGCAATTACCAGCCCTCTCGTCAGTTTCGATGTGCAGTATGCACACGCCACTACAATGACGTCATAATTTCCAAGCCCGGAACTCATGCATTCAATCCTATTTATCGTATGCAAAGTAACATGTTACACGGTGTAATGATTCTTGTACATGATGGGCGATATCGGCCACGTTATAAAGGCTATTCATGGGTTTTATTACTTTTATATTTATAGCTGTTCACTGGCGCGTGCAATATGATACACAACGCGTAGGTATATAGATCATAAATATCGGTATACCAATAGGCAACCTACAGAAGATATGCATAAAATTATATTTTTTTATGATTATAAAGCAAAATGTGTTAGGCACATCATCATTATTCACTTCTTCTTTATTTCGTCTTAAGTCAAACATCGCATAAAAACCGGTCATGCCATGGTAATACGCACGAACTGACTTTAAAATAGATGAATATTAAGTCCTTCAAAATATGTGGAAGGTAAGCAGTTAACCTACCAGTAAACATTTCGCGTCTATTGCTTAGTCTGGATTCAAAGTAACTTGTTATTATTACATCGTGTAGACTTTTAATAGTTATGTCGTATTGGTTACACAAACGCTCGACACAGGACAAATATCTGCGGAACACAAAAAAAAAGTGTTTTGTTTGGGTATAGCGCAAACCCTGGCGTCAGTCACATTCATTAGCCACTGCGCGTATCATGTCGTCGGTGAAACGGTCATAAAATATTTTGTTTGCTGTCCCGTTGGTTTTCATAACAATGTTTCCAAGATGTTCTATTACATTTCTTTGAAATTGGTTGTATACCTAGCAAACACAAACAGTTATTTAATAAAATTCAATAATATTTCATGTAATATGTTGTACATATTATACCATTTTAATAATAGTTATCTATCTTTTGTATAATTTAATTATGTTTCAGTCGAATGTCACCCTTTGTTATATTTACTTTAGATTTTAATTTCTACGAAACGGCGTCTTCAAAAAATTAAATTTCTTAGTTTCTAATTTCGAGTTCAATGTTATATCGAATTCAATTATTGTTAATTTAATCTGAAACACTCTTCAGCAAGGATCTTATTTATTTTGAAGATGTCGACGAATTTAAAAAGTACAAGCAATTATTAAATTCTCAAATATATTTTACTTTTAAATTAACGAAATTTTAAATAATTGGACATGTTATATACAATTAAAGAGAACCCATTAAATATTTATTTAAACTTCATGAAACATTAAATGAGATAAAACTTTTTGGAACACAACAAAGCTTAATTTAGTTAATAACCGTTCTATATCCAAACTACCAGGAGCCACAAAACTAAAGCGTAGATTTATAAATCCAACAGCATTTGTGACGAATTGTAAAGAGACGTGACATTAATATTCAAAATTGTTCACAGTTCGCGCGCATACTAGATAGACCCTTCAAAAACACAATTTCGCTGACAAATAGCCGCAAAACGTGATCCTCGAGTTTTGACAACAAAAAAGGGAAATCATTAAGAAACAAAACAACCTTTTATACGAGCTGGAAAGCTAAATACAGTAGTGAAAGTATGTGTACATTCATAGCATGACATAATTGCGACCACCATCAACGGAGCCGAATGAATGGCGTCGTGACGAGCCGTGATGGCTGTCGAGCGTGCGCCAGTGTGCCGCTCTTTTGATGAAACCATGATTACACCATACGTACTCATACGTGCCTGTGTAGATGGAAAAATAACTAGAAACGACATAGATTTAGATTGTATGTTATTGAACATTCTGCGGGCAAACGTGTTGGTTTGTTGTGCAACGTTACAGTACGGTCTATTATACGAAGCTCATATTCAAGTGTACTTCCTTACTCGCTGCCAAATCTGGGTTTTAGCTACGCGTTATGAAAGTTTATTACTTGACCGTATGGAAAGCCATGACCGTATTGATAAATGAATAACACAAGATTTAGAATAGGAGACTAAATATAAAAACAAAATGATTGACACTGTCAATGTATGTTCACTATAAAGCTACAGACTTGACACTACGCTATCACACTGCCTAGGTAATTCATTATCATCAGCCGGAAGATGTCCACTGTTGAACAAAGGCACTTACAACGCCAGAATGAACGACAACTTACCATTTGCATCGACCGGTTGCCCGCAACTCCGACGATATCGTCGATCCACCTGATGGGAGACCTGCCAACGCTGCGTCTTCCGGTTCGTAGTCACCACTCGATAACTTTCTTTCTTAGCAATATGGCCTGCCTAGTGGCCATTGCCATTACAACTTGTAAGCCAATTATTTAGATTAAAATAACATGAGTTATTAGATGTTTATATACCACTGCTGATGGCTGGAATTTCAATTAGCTTTCAGCATTAAGGTTCATTTTACTAACACAAGGAACTATTTGTCTTAGAAAAACTATAATGTGTACTTTACTTAACAAGGCTCGTATTCTGGTAAGGTTGTCAGTTGAGAACTTTTGGTCCCTTGACACAAACTCGCTACGAAATTCTCCAAACTTTATAGCCCTCTAGGCTACGTGGTACTAGCATCTTTACAACTTACATCACAAGGGGGTCCGACTCACCTCAAAATGTCAACTATTGTGACAAAGCGAGGCTAGCAACCACAATATTTGAAGGTACACAATACTTTTATTTTCTCGAATTATGCTTTTTATGTAGTGCAAAACCTATCTTACCTACTGTCCTAAGAAAATTCTACCCATTACCTGCAAGATTCGAAAAAACATAGTTGCCTTAATAAAAGAGCAGAAACATAAACGTTTTTCGTAAACCTTAATGAACTAATAAAGGAAATACATCACAAAACGACTGCACAAATTCGTGATTTGCGAGCATTCTTCTAATAAATCTGCTAGCTAACAAAAGCCTATTTGTCAATGCCTCTTCCAGTTAAACGGCACGTCATTGGTGCCGTACATACGCGGCTAGGTTGACACGCCTTTGTATTGCGCGCATTCAGCTATGGGTTAAATAAAAACTGAGCTCTGCAAAAAGTGAAAAAAAAAACACGCACATGAGCTCTCCCGTTTTGGCGACAATCCGAGAATTTTCTGTAACAATTTATCCAGAAATATTCAGATGAAGTCCTGAATGTGAACTTACGCCGCAAGTACTATGTAGATTGTGTTATGATACATACAAATGCAAATGTTGATTAAATATTCATAGGAGCATAACCATAGTAAAGGGAAATCTTATATTTATAAGATCTAGATATCAGCTGGTATATGCTGCTAGTTTTTCAGCTCTCGAGTTTTATGCTAAGCATATTTCAGTCGCAAACAGCAGGTTTCAATTTAAATATTCTAAATGCAATTTCTGGTAGGTAATATTATTCAAAGCTAGCATTCTTCTAAGCTCAGATTCAAGCTTGCTCTTTGTATTCTAACGTTCCGTCGTATAGCCCCGTTGCATGCAGAACAAAGTCCGCATTCATGACGTCAGACGAGGCCTAAACTTACCGTAACAACACGCACCATATTAACGTTAACAAGAAAGGGCGTGCGAGACCTTAATTTGAGGAAAGTTATTAAATATGTATATGAGACCCCTACGGCAGGTGTGAAGTCAAATGAACTACATCTAGAATGTCTTAGGCATCTTACACTATTTTATTAGCAAGTTAGTTATAATGTGTCGTTTGTATTCTTTTTCTTACAGGACATGTACGGCTATGTTTATATGAGTGCAGCTAGAAAGTACAAACTGCCGTAGCGTTTAAAGATCCCATTAGTGGATAAGGCGAAAGGAGTACGGCGGGTCCTCCGTTTACGTGAACAATGGTACCACTCGCAAGACTCTTCTCTTTAACTTGCGGAAAATCATGCACTAGCTTTTAATTTTCTCTTATCACGTAGTCTAAAAGTATTTCTCTATCCCCAAATAAGATTGTACAAATAAAAAATAAAATAAATCTGATTTCAGGAAAATTTTTACGCTTCATATTTTGACAAAGGATCTTTAAGCTTCCAAATCCTTTCCTTTTGCGGGATTACTTTTTGTAATCGCCTTTGTCAGATGATTTTACATTTATACATTCTACCTTTTCTCGTAGTTATTTTAACGAAATGCTTAATGATATGCTCATTAAAAATAAGTGCCTACAAGTGCCTAATACAATAGCCTTCTTATTTAAGGGCTTTGAAAAAGATGGAGTGCCACCTATGCCTAGGAATTGTAAGTAAAGGGAACGGATTACTGTCGTGCTCGTAGACGACGCGCAAACCACTTATCTTTATTTACTCACTATTCTCAGCTTAAGCCCTAAGAGGGTATTCCTGTACATAATAGCTTCAGACGACACAACCGTATTGCTTGTTTATACATTCTAGAAGTATATTGTCTTACCTAACTATACAGAAAATAAAACACAAGTCTATTTGGTTACAATTTTGTAACAACCATTTTTGTTAATATTCTAAGACCTTGTCAATCTCGTGACTCTTATAAGTCTCTACGCCGAGTGGTATCTAGCCTAGAATTGACCACCCCCTTTCCTCCCGTGGGTTAGTAAGACGCGACTAAGAGAAAATCCAGAAGATGGACAGCAGCGTCTTCTGTATCTTCACCACCAATACTGCGGTCCCCAAGCCGCTTGCCAAGCGTGGGGATTATGTCACCATTTTCATTCTAAAATTCCAGAAATCCTTATTATAATACAATTTGTCTTCGTCCAATTTAAATGGCACGACTTTCGCATCCCGTATCACTAAAACATTTTCTCAATTATATTAGAAGCTATTTTTGCCTCTGTCCTTCATAATTAACTTTGGGCTTAGTTATTGTTAATATTACGAACTCAAATTATCTACTATAAAGCCTCCTCGCTTTTTACGTTATATAATTCTTCTGTACGTGTGTTTGTCACCTAACTCCTCCTAAACGGCTGGACTGATTTAGATGTTATGTTGGTATTTCTATAGGTTCCTGGATGGTTTAAAAACACAATTGTACCCGGTAGCGCTGTTTTTCTCAGCAGGGCGACGTCTGCCGGGTTCGATTATCTATATATAAAATCCGATATATACTATTTACACTGTGTTAGTGCCATATAAGCCTTCTTTAATAAGGGGAAGCCTTTGCTCAACAGTGGACATCTTCCGGCTGATGATGATAATGAAGCCTTCTTTGAAGAGTACACAAATCAAAAGCCTCAATTTCTTAACTTCTAAAGTCGAGTTTGCACTACCATTTAGTTCGGCGGGTAATAAATTCACGCCAGTTTCAAAGGTGCGTAATTAGTGTTTTTGCTATGGTTTATTAATTATGGTCGTTAATGAAGTTCAATTAGTAAGTTAGGCCATCAATCTTCCACTCTCTTGGAGACAGAATGATGTA
This sequence comes from Abrostola triplasia, assembly GCA_946251915.1. NCBI lineage: Eukaryota > Metazoa > Arthropoda > Insecta > Lepidoptera > Noctuidae > Abrostola > Abrostola triplasia. The sequence goes on from OX276430.1 coordinate 7,769,492, forward strand.
TGACCTCGTATTGACGGGGTACACCCAACATTTTGGGACATATTTGCGAAACTCATTAACTGTTATTAATTAGAAGTAATTTAGTATATTGTGTTTCTTGAAATACATTCTTTATAGCTTTCTTGCTTATGAACGTAATTCAATTACTATATTTATCAAATACAAGTATAATATTGTTATGACTTTGAGTTAAAGTGACCATGACCGTCTATGCCCATTTTTATCCCAAAATAAACATTCTAGAATAAACAGGTACAGTCTTGGTTACTTATAACGGTGTGTTTGGGTTTACTCGAATATAAAACTTATGATTGATTACAATTGATGACAATGTTACTAAATCCATAAAATTCAATGCCCTTATGGATCACAAACTCAATTAAGTAGTTAAACATTGTGCTAAAAGTAACGTTCAGATTATTCTATACCCAAAACAAAGTTTGTGTACTTTATAAAATATTTCCATACAACGACAATGTTCCGTACAAAGTAAGTAAACCACACAAAGAGGCTGTCAATATGGGTAATCCATGAGAAAACAAGGCAAAATATATGTTTGGCATGCTGTCGACTTGTGTAAAGAGACGAATATAATATTGAACCTGCAGAAAATATAAACAAAACGGAGCTCAAACAAATTGGGATTCGGAATTCCTTGCAAACTGAAATGAAATCGAGCCATCATAATTCGGTTGTGATTTAAGTAAATATTACAACTCGTTTAAAAATATACGTTTAGAACCAATTATTTATAGTCTAGTGAATTTTCTAGTCACGCCTAAATTTCATTGTAAATGAACCCATCCCCCAACTTTTTACAGCTCAAATAAAAAGTTTATCATAGTATATCAGTTTCCAAAAACTTATGAATATTCTTGCTCATTTTCGGAGCGTTTATAAATTGTCTAGAAGTAATAAAATACTAGCGTTAGTTGCTTTACAAAGTATGCAAAATATTTTTTAATTTTTATGCTGCTTAAAAAATCAATTAGATCAATAACGTAATTACCTGAATAAGGTAGATGGGTCGGAGTGGATGCGAAAGGCGGAGGACCGGGTGCAATTCGGGAAAGATCTATGTCCAGCAGTGCTCAGAGAGATTAAAAAGCAAAATAAAGTTAAAGGTTAAAGGCACAATAATAATATCATCTAAAAATAACTTATTTTTTACTTTTTTGTAACCTAATCTATACAATATGTTTTTTGAACATTATTAAATGAAGGACACATGCTTCCAAACTTTTCTCATTATACAAAGCCTTGCAATTTTACATGGAACACTATACTCGTTGAACAGCAAGCAAACATAAGCTTACGTCTTGTTCGAGCGGCGGAAATGCGATATAAAAGGAACATCAAGAGTTGTGTAGGGGCTTTTAAATTCTGGTGAAAGCGCGACGGCTTATATGTCAATACTAGTCATCTCAAAGTGCTGACAACTCCTGTAGCTTAGAATTCTTTTAAAGGAATTTCTGGTCGCTCTTTAGTGTGACTGTTATCTTTTGGCATCCAATACGGAGACACCGAAGCAAAGAAAATCGGTTCGAAATGTGAAAAATTGCGAATTTATGTGGTAAGTCCCCATTTTAGTTTCGTTTTATCAGTAAACTGCAGACAAATCTGTTGTTGATTTTCTTTTGTCTATTATTACTTCTATTTTTAAATAAAGAGAACCTAAATTTAATACAATTAGTGGCATACAATACTTTAACATAAAATAGAAGTTGATAAGGCGTGTACATTATTTAATCTTGCCTGAAAAGCTATGGCGCAGTATGCTGAAACTTTTAATAGCTATTATTTATAACGACCTAGTTTAAGGAAGCCGGTCCTAACACAACTTCTAAGCCGCCAAGAATTGGGCAAGCCTCTTAAAGCAGTGGTTTTGTTTGAACTTGAATCAATTTTCAGGTTCACTGATTTTTAACTTCTTTGACCAAATTAGTGTAATTTGTTTGTATAAGCAGCCATTTAGATTCGGTAACATGCAAACATTGTATGCGTGACTATATTAAATAAGCTGCTATAACGATTTGGAAAATTATAGAGAAATCGGCTGCACATTATCCAGTTATAATAGCCGACTAAAGTAATAGTTTATTTTGCGTTTATGGGCTCGACGGGCAGCTTACTATTACTTATATTTTTAGCAACGTAATACAATTTAAGTTAGACACATTTTAAGAAGTAAGGCGTCTAGATAGAAAAAGTTCAGGTACCTTTAAAAATAAACAAGCCGTGACGATATACCGCAGTTTCTTGGCGTTTCAATAAATATTTTATTACCGGGTATAGTTAGGAAAGTGGTGAAAGTTTTTCGATAAGTCCGTCGGGTAACAGCTAAACTCCTTGTTCCAGTTGTTCATGGCTCGAATCGTTTCGATGGCTTTTGTTTAGACATTATGAGAATGTACAAATCGTTGTGAACATGGGTTTTGGCTTCTAATATCCTGGGCGGCCATTTCCTTTTGTTATCGGGAAATACTTTTGTCCTATTACGTTGTGGTTCTTGTTTTGTTTAATATTTTCTTTTAATGAAACATGAAAGAAATGGAAACGGGTACTTCGGTTATTGCGTAAGTTTTTTATTTGAATCAGTTGGAGACCTTTCGTCGGAAAATTCTTTGTAGCAAGTGTGATTGTAAATTAGAATGTTCTAGTTTACTCGTGGTTGTACCAATTAATGTTATCAGGCTGGAATGTTATGTTAATTCTGAATCTATTCGCTTAGAGGAACCTGAACCAAGCAAAAAACAAAATACAAACTCTAAAAGGAGTTCAGCAACGATATACAAAACTCATTCAATTGACATCGTTGTGCCCAAAAAACGCGTTTTGTAAATCCTCCACGAGATTGACTGTATGTTAACAACGAACGTCGGGTTCATTTGAATGCATCTCGCTTCCCTCACGGGCATCAGGCAGACTAATATAGCGATATCATCTGACTGCTGTCACGTAGGAGGAACGCAGCGATTTACATACGGAAACTTATTGTGTCTGAAGGATCATGGAAGACGTTTACTATATAATGTGTATATGTTGTGTATACGTCGAGATTACTCGAGATTTATGTACGTTGATGCTAGCGAGACGCTACTGTTGGGGAAAGAAGACGCAAACGAAAGATTTTACACTCGACATTTTTTCGGACAAAATAGTCAGTGTCAGGTCTCTGAATCGACGTCCTGGTTAGAGTGAATCAGCCCCCTAAATATATAGGTTTTATAATATATATATGGCATCGATCACATAGTCGAAATATTATGCTATCCCCAAACATTTATCATTCTATTCGTTAAGCGTTTTGCCTTGTCTTGCGAGCAAAGAATTCGATCCTGCCACCGCACCAGATTAAGAGAGTCAACGTGTTGTATACCCAACTGTAATTCCCGAAGGGCAAGCCAGAGGTGTTTTCCTGTATCAGGACACCTATAATACCCACATTTCACAAATTACCAAAAGTGCCATGCAATAAGTGGCAACCCTATTCACCATGTTATGTGGTCGCTCGCCTCTTTTTCCAGGGATGGAAAGGGAATTCATTTTTAATAAGCAACCCTACGAATGTGTCACAACATTTCGAAGAATTGATTCTACAAAATTGCGTTAAAGTTTTAGTCGAAACAGTTGGTCATGGGATAAAACGTCGGCGGGAGCATCGACGGGATAGAACATTAATGATAGGAGTGATTTGTCCGACTAAAACTAGGTCAACGGTAATAGGCAGTTCTCCCATCAGTGGAATCGTTCCAAAAGTCTGTCACGTGCATTGATTTGAACTGCATATTTGGAAGTTTCATTTTCATGATGTATTTTCAAAATTGTTTGATTTCCTTTTCTAAATTCAACGGTTTTGTTAGGTTTGCAGTTACAAACTTCCGTTTATACCAAGTAATAGTTGATCACTGCACTGATGAAAGATACATTTTTAGATTGAACAAAGTGTTAATGGGCTTTCCGAAAGATAAATCTTTATAACGATCATGGGGTATTAAATTATTCACAATAAACCAAATTCAAAATGAAAGGATTTGCAAGTCTCGTCTCTCTGACGTATCGTGATGTTTTGATCGTCATTAACGATAAATCGGTTTGTGCAATACCATACCTCTGTTTATCACCATTCACCATCATCAGTCACCATTTCTTTCTTTCTTTCTTTTCGATTGGTAGAAAAATCCAACAACGACATGTAACTATACGACGTGGACGTAAAAAACTCACGTCAACGCTATTCCAAATCAATAAAGCTTCAAAAGAAAATACCTTGAAATGTCGCCGAATAATCATAAGTCGGGAACGTGTTTCTTTGAGATATCGATAGCTAAGCAATTTTTATAAAACGACAACATTTCTCTGGGATACCGTTTAACGACGTTATTTTTTTTACCTTTGCTATTTATTCTGCCTGACTAAACAAGATTGAGACTTGGGCCTCGAAGTTAGCTTAGAAATACAGTTAGTGCTCATTTCTTATTCTTTGCTCACCCCAGTTATTTTGATTATATATTTTTTTGAATTATCAGGCTTGGAGTGTTTTTTTATGGTGCGTGGCTAAGTGAGTTTCGATCATAATTTTCGCTGTATAAGACCCAAATTGTGTGATAAGTTTCATATTAGATTAAAGAAAGTGCTATTATATGTATCTTTGGGTTGTTATTACCTACGGAACTGTAAGTAGACATCCTCGAAGACTGGCTATAGGTACGCTCGACGCACCCTGGGTGGTCAATCTCGGTAACATCCTTGTCGACTGGCCATTCTCTACCTCATGGCTTAATATGTCTCTAAGTGACAATTAGCTCTCAGCTGATACAAAGAAAACCTACAGCTGGTCTAACGGCTCCCAAAATAATTTGTTGATTACGACTACTTAGATATTTCCCACGAACCACTGAGCAAACAGAATTACAAACATCTTGTTTTCATTTAGCTAAAATTTACCTAACGTTTATAAATTCAACAACAATTAGTTTGTAAGGCATTTCATAAAATGTAAAACGGCAGCACCAACAGTAGGTAACTCAACGGTCTAAGTTGTGTACATAGCTTTAAATATCACAAGGCAAAACACTAGTTTGTTCTCAGCTAACATAACTCTTTTAGCGGAACAATTAAGCTAGACACAATTATACCAACGTATCCTAGCAACACGTGCGGCCATAAGACTTGCACGCCGCAAATATTCTATATGGGAGGCGGGAAATACACATTGCATCCATTAGTGTGACAATACGGTCCCAACACAGACCCTACGAGTACATTCACCTTAATTATTTAGATACAGATGAGTGCCTACCTGTGTCTCGCCAGCCGAATGACGCGCCTCGTCCAAATTATCGTCGGTCTCACAATTTATATAATATAACGGTCTATCCCGAATCCATGTTCCCCTAATTTGCTTTGTGGGAATGACGTAAGGCTTTTGGGAAATTACTGAATGTTTTTGCCCAGCCGGTTCGTCTAGTGTTATTATAACTGTTTCGCTTTTGAACTTATGGTTAATGAACGTTGCTAGGACTTTCTTGAAGACTCATTGACTGGAGTTATTTGTACCCATTAATATTATACTCAAGTGTAAAAGTGTTCAACTTACATACCGATGAGTGTAATACTTACTATATTGAGTAATACTCGAAGGACGTTTTATAAAAAAGAACAATACACGAAAAATTTGTTGCCTGTTTTAAGTTCCGCTAGCAGTAAAAACTTTAAGCAAAGTTAATATAAATAAGAAGCCGAATAAAGTTGCATTGACGAATGTACAAACAAACCAAATAAACAAGCGATAAACTAACCTAAAACTATGTGTACACTGATACCTTTATGCAAATCTCAAAGGAATTGTGATGAAAAGGAAAATAGTCGTTTTTGCTTTGTGACTGAATCTAATAATATAGTTTTGCATTGGCCCACATTCGGGTTTCCTGTTGCAGACAGCTAAACGTCAACTGAAGAGGGTATGTTTGGCATGAGAATAGTTCCGTTGAGTTATTTACATGAATGTTGTTTCACGAATATTTGTGACAATATAAAAAAATAATGGCAAGAATACATCGATAACTAATAATAAAACACGTGTACGGACGTGTGTGTATACTCAAAATAAACTATATATATACTTGAAACCGACAAGTTTAGAAATCCTTCTTACGATTTAATATATAGTCATTGTTAATTTAAAAATATCATATTTAGACTGACTTTTCAGCCACCACTAAACCTTTAGGTTACATCCAACCACTTCTCGTTAAAGTAAATTCATATATTATATTTTCTTTCAAACGTTTTAATATCAAGTAATTTCACAATTTAATCTTATCAAACTATTTTCTTTACACTTTAATCACATTAATATAACAAAGGCGAAAGTTTTTGATTCTGTTTGTATGTTTGTTACCTCATCACGCTGAAATGGCTGGACCAATTTAGATGAAAATTCATATGAAGGTAGCTGATACTCTGGATTAACACATAGGCTTTATTATATCCCGAAAAAAATTGCGGATAACATCGCGGGGCGCAGCTAGTACTTTATAAATTATGCCCACAATTTACTGTTATGAAACTCTACAAAACCGTTCCGTAAAGTTTTACGTTCTATACTTACATGAGTCTATAAATTATAGGTCCGCTCAGCCTATCTCCCGATACGTCACTCCAAGTGACGACCCTCTGTATTTAATGTCTAGTATATAAAACTAGACTACGATAGCGAATAGCATAGGAATTGTGACTTTAAATTGCAGACTTTGAGTTGTAAAGATTTTGAGAAATATATTACATGGGTTTTTTTGAGTTTGGATAATTATTATTAACTTAGTATACATTATTCTCATTACCTATAAAAATAGTCAGTGTTGAAAAATTGAATAAAATAAACACTGTCCTACTATCTAAATTAATAAAGGAAACTTAAAAAATGATGGACACGGGCGGGACTCGAACCCGCGCCTTCGCCGTACCGTAGCGCTGCTTTGCCAACTGAGCCACCGTGTCACTGCTCGCATCCATCGTGATACTATGTCACTATTGTTTGCATGTCAAAGAATAAAGATGTCAATAGAATTAAGTTAGTTATCTTATAACACGTCATGTTAGCATCGTTTATAAGTTATAAGTAAAGTGGTGTAATATGTTTAACTAGATCTGCATACTAGAATCAGTACCTAACTCTCATACAACATTAATATGACTAGGTACTTAGGTATATCATTGTTATGAATAATGTGATATTGTAATTTTAATAATATTGCTCACTTAGTACAGTTGACTTAGTTATTCTTCGTATATTTGATATTTTTCTAGCATACTAGATTTATCGGGCTTACATTATTATAACAACATTATTAAATTTTCAGTAAATTGTTCATATTGTGCTGTGTACATTACAATATCAAATATTAACTCCCGAAGAATGATTATCTCATCCATAATATATTCGCTACTTTGCCTAATATCTGGATCTAGACTAAATTGAACTACACTGGCATAATATAGCTTCTTCATTATTCACTAGAATACAATGTAGACATATTCTAGCAACACTGTTAGACAGATCTCATCAAAAAGCCTCGTAACTTCAGCTGAATTAATGTTATACCCTCGATGATACCTACCGGAGTTATCAACAAGACCTACTAAAGTTGCAAACTTTAGAAGTTAACGCTATGACTCTTATTTGATTGGTAATAAGGTTAATTTTTGTATGGTCGGACTGCTGGTATAGTTTGTCACTTAGTGGATATCACGTCACATGTTCAGCTTGTTATCGTGTTAAGCCGCCTTTATATAATGATGTAAGGACGCGGTACTCTCGTTAGGTATGACTTACATGGACATGTCAACTAATTAACTCGTGGTATAAACTATCAAGTTCTCTACAGCCTCGGTGTTCCCAAAACTTTGAAGCACCAGGTCCTTGATTCGTACATGTTGGTCGTGTTTTGTTATTTTTTGTATTGCGTAAGGCTTCCCATCTGTGTTCTGTGTGTTTAACACGAGCACTTCTTATGGCAAAGTTGGGTAAACATTTTTTGTCTTTTCTCTTTTTGGTAGTATATCTCGCAGACCGCAGTTATTTCAAGAAGGAGCAACGTCCTTGACCAAACTTTGATGAGATCTAACAAAAAAGTTTTTGCTTCTGATACTTAGAAATATGACCCGTAGAGCCTTGCGGGTAGCTGCGCCCCGCGGTGTTACCTCCTACATATTTTTCGGTATAAAAAGTAGTCTGTGTTAATCCAGGGTGTCAGCTACCGTCATACCAAATATTAAATAAAATAGTTCAGCCGTTTGAGCGAGAAGAGATAAGAAACGCACTCACAATCTTTTGCTTTATAATATTAGTGTGAAATTTGATAATTATTAATTTTTAGGTAAAACAATTAATTTCTGCCTTAATGACGAGGCTTTTCGGTTCGAATATAACGGACTCCATGAAACAAAAGGTCGATCCCACATACCACTCAACGTTTACAACGAGTCCTCATGCTCCCGGGCATCCGGTACATTCTCAAAGAAACAAAACGGCTCCAGAGCCGGATGAGCCGTGATAAGGAAACCGGATGCCTATCCCTGGCTAACGAACAACTAGTAACGACCAACCATAAACATGAGACCCCCATCCGCTTCTCCAACCACTCTATACATCACCTATTTTCAAGGAATACGGGAGGTAGGGGGGATCAAGGTAAAATGGCCGTTCCTATCTACATGCTAATATAGTGTAGTAATGGCAAAGTGACGTGAAAGCAAACTTCCTTTGATACTTCACCCCTTAAGAGTACTCGTCTTTATAATGTAAAAGTTATTCGAGCGAAGAATGTTTTATTGGAGTAAAACAACATGCGTGAAGATAATGGAAATGCTTTTTGTACGTTGTGTTACAATGAAATATAAATTCGATGTTTTTTTTTTCATTCGTAATGTATGATGTCATAATTTGGAAATGGCGATTGGGTTTTATGCCGTTTCTTCAGATTTTGAAATCTTGGGATTGGAACGTTTTCTGAGTAAAAGTTTATTCCATTTATTCAGACAAGAAGAGTAAATAATTTTGTTTTTACAGATTTTTTTGTTACCTGGACGATTTTTCAACAGTGTGTAAGGACATGTGAGTCGACTGCAGACAGTTTAAACTCTGACACCAGGATCTATCAACCATACGATAAAAAGAATAATGATAAGAAGACTCAACTTATATGACGTTTTGCGTCATTTTTGCATGTTGCCCATGCTAAGCTTACATCTAAATTGATAAAGGAAACTTAAAAAGTTATGGACACGAGCGGGACTCGGACTCTAATTAAGACTTTTTACTACTGGCTGCTTGATAGAACTGAAACAAACTCAATTGCCAAATAAGACTTAAAATCTAATTTATAATATCGATTTCCTTTAAACTTTGCTCTACAAACTTTACAATACACATACGTTAAATAACCGACTAGTCCCCTTAGTCGTGCGTGCATTTCCAGCCATGAATCACACGCACAAACAGAAATTCAACCCACGACCGTTGGCGGAAGGCCAAACACTTAGCCACTGCGCCAATCGGATCGTCTAAACTTACTGATTTATGAACATATAGAGAGAAAATAGTGGATGTTATCCTCAACAACATCAAACAGTTTAGATACAGCAAAAGGAATTTGAGCAAAAAAGTTTTGCGGCATTCAATCTCAGTGGGTACTTTGAAACTGATATACCGATTCATGTCTAGATAACGCTTTTAGCATAATGATAATAATTCCCTGACCAATTTTTGGCCACGGTGAACTCACTCATCCGAGACTAGCCAACTACGCAGGAGATATTACAGTGTTCAATTATGCGCGCAAACACAGGTGCACTGCCTATTCCCTCACTCTCATAATAATATCATCTCAAGCCCGATGGGACGGTACACCGTCACGTCGCTGGTCAAATGGGCACCCATCTCAAGACTGACTGCGACAAGCACGGCTTAACAATGAGACAGCTGTTGTACAATGTTACTTCAATTATGCTTGCGTTGTAACATACAATACCATGGATTGCAGGCCAGAATAGCACCTACTTATTTCGTCCCGTGGGTGTCGTAGGAGGCAACTAAGGGAAAATCCAGAAGATAGGCAGCAGCGTCTTCTGTAACTCACCAATACTGCGATCTCCAAACCGCTTGTCAAGCTTGGGGATTACGGCAACAAAGGGGAGGCCTTTGTTCAACAGTAGACGTCTTCGTCTGATGATGTAAGCACGTATAAACATGTGTTTTTATCTTTGTACCTTCCTAAAGGACGTTAAGCCATTTGTCCTGCGTCAGATCTCTCTCCGGTCATGTCGGTTTGTTGTGTAAGAGAATACACCGTGTCTATGTTTCACAACATGCAACCGCATGCTCTCTAGGCGATTTGACCCTTTCAATCCTAAGTTTTATTCATTGATGTTTTTTAAGAAAAAGATTTAACAAGCTGAGAATCCAACCCAGCTATGCTTCATTACTCTCATAACTCCACAGTATAATATACTTATAGGGTTAGGTTATACAAGATAAATATGTTTTCTTTAGTACGAGTCTGATAAAGCAACAAATCTTAATGATACCGTCCACAAAAGTTACATTCCACTTAAGATTATTTTAAATCTCATACAACAATAAATATTCCTGAGCTAGTAAACCGTTGGCAAACTTAAACATAAAACTTACACTGGATAAACAAATTTGATAATAACAAAGTATTCCTTAAGAAACGTAAGCAATATTCAACTTTAACAATTGTAACATAAAGTTTGTTTTAGCAATACCCAATTATTGAGAATTTTGTGTAATATTCTTTATCAATAAGTATACATCAGAATCAATCAGAGATCCTGTATCCTTATCACTAAAATCATGAAGTTAGGCACAGTCCTTTTAAGTCTTTCCATTGCCAGATAAGATAGTCGAAAGCTGCGAAGCTTCTTTAGGCACAATTAATGGCAATAGGCTCGCCTAGATGCTCAGACTAAATATAGCTCCTAATAAATGGAGCCTTCTGCCTATTCCTTCGGGCACTGCACATGTGATTTCATGTCAGAAATGAAATTTTCAACGTTTATATAGCACATATAAAAGCGAATATAAATGCGCAAAAAGCCACCATTTAACCACCATTCGTAGATCTTACCTTTCCCACATCAACTCGTATTTTCGGTTTACATGTTTTTCTCTCAAGACTAACAAAAAGAAACCGTAGTATCCGCAAACATGACCGTCGGTTTACAGGGCACGTAATAAGCAGAGGTCATAAAGAATCCGACAGTTGTTGGGCAAGTAAAAATTGCGAAGGACACGATACTCGTAAAGTGTAGGGTCGAGTGGCACAACTAATTCAATGCACGTCGACTCGAACTGGTCTCGTGGTTCGTGAAACTTATGGCTTACCGCAAATGTCCTGTTGGTGGTGGCGTGATAGTTACGCTTCAGAGGGTTAGGCTGCCTTCAATACGCAACTTGCTTCACCAGGTAGTTATCTTACTGCAGTAAGATAACTACCTGGATACCTATAATAATAATACATTTTATTTCTCTCATCACAAAGTTGTTGGTACATTATATTAAGTATTTGGATAAAAACAATGTATGTATGTAATAGTATGTTTTAGCAGTGACGTAAAAAATAATTATACAGCCTATGATCACTGTCTTGGTTTCCTAAACTAAGGTTTTAATTAGTATTATCCTAGGTTTTAAATAATTACTATCGTAGATCATGAAAATACAAAGGTTGTTTGCCAGGTTATCCCCTAAAAACCCTGTTAGTACGCAAATATCAAGGATATTTGAAATATTGCAAAAATAAAACACAACTTAATAAAGTCAATGGAAGCTAAGAAGCATACGAAGTGAAATTCAAAACAGACCGTTATAAGCACTCTCGAATCAAGAGCTAACGAGGGTCCCAAATATAATGATCTCAGAACTGGGACGAAACAAAAGATAAGTATAAAAATATAAGGGCTATTGAAGAGGAAATAATCAAAGGGTGGGACGAAACCCAACCCGTGGGAAATTACACATGAAAGGCAAACCAAAATGTCTTGCGATTAAATCTGTCTGTACCCGCATTTCTGTCCCATCGAGTCATTTAATTGAGTGGAAATACTGAACGTTTGGGGTCGTGTTCCAATTTAGTATAAATTCACTGGACACATGTCTGTAAATTGCAGTCTATTTATTTAATATGAGAAAGTTAATGTCTTGGTGATGATTTATACGCTGGATTCTCGAACAATACTTTGTGGGTAGCTCTACTTAAATTGATGGATTATAATATCGTTTCGTGGAATGACCCCATATAATAATTATTGCGACCCGAAGTCCTAAGAACTAAGTTGTGTTTTTCTTAATTAATTAGAAACCTCAGAACCCTAGCACGCCCTTAAAGTTTAGTCTAGACTAAACTCAAGTTTACATTTTGTAGTTTGCTTAACCCCACCTAAGTTTGTGTAAGAACTTCTTCAAACTTATTAAACTAAATCTCAAAGTAAGAGTTTCGAGTGAATACTCGTTACTTATTCTTTCTCAATTAACGAACAGATGCTGAGCACTTTCTATTAATGACGAGATATATCGAACTGGGTAACACATTTTATATTCTACTCCTAAAATAATAGGGTTCGTTTTCATGAAATCATAAAGAAATCTAAATCAACGACAACCTTTAACATTAGTCGCGGCCGTCAGATGACACAAGACAAGAGTGGACTAGAGGTCTCATGTTTCTCGTTTATCGATTGTGATCTTACACCCAATTTACAATTATTAGTCTAACGTTGTCTAAGCCTCGACTACACCTGTATAGTTGCCCTAGTTGAGTTGCAAAATGCTGGACGTATAGAAATCAATTTAAAAAAATGCTCGACATATTTATATTGCATAGTTAAACATTTTGTTAATCCCATTCATTTATAATTCTATTCGATTTCTAATCGTCAGACTGCCTCGTTGGTTTAGTGGTCGTGTCGCGAGTGCTGAGCATGATGTCCTGGCTCGAATCCCGGGTCGAGCAAGGTGTTATTGGGTTTTTCCATTAGGCAATTCTCAGTAGCAGCAAGGAGTCGGAATTTGTACCCTGTTGATGACTATACACTTGCCCGCTATTACATTGGGAAATGTGGTTGTTATTGGTACTATAGGCACAACTCTGCCGACCCCTTCGGGGAATACAGGTGCGATGTTATGTTATGTTTTCTATTAGTCAGAGTTTTACCACTTTTCGAAGGAGGCCTTGGAAAATTAAGCTTTGTGTAAGAAGTACTATTTACTTACTAAAATACTTACATAATAATATTAACAATCTAGTGAGTTCAAAGGGATCGGCGCTGACAGCCTTCAACTACAAGTGCTACAGTTAACACTTAAACATTATCTTTGTTCTTTGAAATCTATTTATTATTCTCCAGTAGACATACCTAATATTACTGTATCAAGAGTAGAACCCAATTAACGTTACATTATTATGTAAGTGGTCTTCTCATCGCATGGTTAATAAACAATCTGGTGTCAGAGTTAAAACCGCCTGTCGGCCTCTGACATGGCTTTACACACCGTTGAAAAATCTCTCAGGTGTGCCGGTTTCCTCACGATGTTTTCTTTCACCGTTTTTAGTAACTGATAACTAATGTATAATACGCACATGAATTAGAAAATATATTGGTGCGTGCAGGGTTTTGAACTTGCGAACCTTTGACTTGACAGTGAAACGGTCATACCACTCGGTTATCAGTACTATATTGTTAGTGGTAATTAATTAATTGTATACTTGAATTAAAATTACATTACAATAGACAAAATAACAAAAACGTTGGATTTGGAATTCAAAGAACACAACTGAGACATCTATAGTTACATTCTTGTAAACGTCTGTATTTTTATTTTGTCTAGCTACGTTATACGCGTCCGAATGTACACTTGTTAGCTTCAAATACAGCTAGACGATGCGAAGAGCTGATATCACACTATTTTCTTACTTTCAGATCACTTTGGCAACCACAATAATCGAAAATGTACAAAGCTGGGATCAACATAGCTTCACAGAAGATACTTTGTTGTATCGGGTCGAAGGCAAAGTTTTAACGAGTTCCTATCTATCGTAAACTATACTAGTTTACATATATACATTGTACGCTGAAAAAGGCTTAAACTTTACTTGAGTTAATTTAACATGAAGTAAGACAACAAAGTGCGATGCTTCGACACTGTTGGAAGTCTTAGTCATGCTGCAGTGAAGTGTTACGCTCTTAGCTCTAAACAGCAGAAACGTGGATAGGGAAAAACGTTGTTAAAACCATACAAAAAATAGTGAGACATTTGCCGAGACAGTCTGTTCTCAACAAAAAATTTTAAAGGTATTCAAAAATCTATTTTATTTAGAAATATGGTGGCATGGCGATCTGCTTGCATACATAAACAACTAGTCCTCTTAAACACACGACCAAGAAGGGTGGAAAACAAATTACACGCTTTTGCCTTGTAGTGGGATCTCCTTTTTTTTTCGTATCAGCATCAGCTATGTCTAAAGTAGTAAATTATTCTCTGTGGGATAGTACAGGCTGATAAAAAAAAATAGAATACTTACGATTTACATTTAAATAAAATATAAAAAACCAATTTTGAAACGCAAAAGTGTATTGTTAAGAATCTTGACGAGATTCCAACGTAGTCAAACATTCTGATTAGATTCAATAGAACCTTAGTAGGTATTCAAATATCCGAACGGAGATAGACACTCGACATAACGAATAAAAACGTCTTTACAGAAGAAATATCTTCGCTTGTGTAAAAAAGGAGGTCCTTAACAATACAAGTACACGTGAGGTATTGGGAAAATGAAAAACATAAAGACGCGAGCACTAGCGAGAATATGTTGATGCTTAAATTTCATAAAACTATTTATTAATTTATTTTTTTGGTATTTTTAGTGTGTATTGTATAATTTGCCTAGTGGTATCAGGCCTAGAATTGACTACCCCCTTTCCTCCCGTGAGGGAAGATAGAAGGAAGATAGGCAGCAGCGTCTTCTGTAACTTCGCCACCAATACTGCGATCCCCAAGCTGCTTGCCAAGCGTGGGAATAATGGCAACCCCCCGCCCTTACCTAAGGGGGAGGCGTTTGTTCAATAGTGGACGTCTTTCGGCTGATGATGATGGTTAATTCGATTGCTGGAAATAGAGAACAGTGGCGTTTGCTCCACCGACAAGAGCAAAGCTCCTAAATTTAAGAAGAAAACTGTATAAATACGCTTTAGCAATCAGACAGATAATACTCAGGTACCTCAATATACATGTAAATTTAAATATCTGCCTGTCGTGTTGAAATACTTATATTTCTTCTAATATACCGGTATAGAGATCTGTGTTTTCTAGATTCTATCCCGAATTAAATTGACAGACAAAGACGTCTAACTTCAGAATAGTTGTTTTTTAACCTTCCACTCAAAGATTACTCTCCCATCTTATCATATGCTATTCCCCGTTGTACACCCTGTAACTGTATAATAAATATACAAACACATCTTTTAACGCGTCGACATGAGCTTAACTAGTTGCGCAATATCATTTTAATATCTTTACTCGTGAAGGCTCTTTATTGCACCATGTATAAAATCAGTCAATCACCGTCAAATGGCACTTGATCAAACGCCGTGCTAACAAAAGATAAAAAGCGTACAAATAACATACTTATTACTGCCAGCTACAAATAAAAGATATTTACGAATTTTGTAAGAAGCGCAAAGTAAAAGCTTTTCAAGTCGTATTGACAAACCACTCTAAGTGAACGTTTATTCGGTGGTAAGACTCCAGGTAACATGTATCTGCGAAACACGCTTTCAATGTGCCCTTGGGATATTTTCCAACAATTTGTACAGCATTTTCAATACACAAGCACTTTTGTATTGAAAGCAAAAACATTTCCATCTTTGAAAGACCACCCTAAGGTAACATTTACAGAAAACATTTTGTGAACTTAGATATTACGTGTAAGTATTCCAAAGCAGCTTATAGAAGAAATCTGTGGAGCGAGGTCGGTCTGCAGATTACTAACATGTTTTCAGCGAAAGAAAGATATTAAAAAGCAATCTATTTTAATTTCCATCAAACTGGTAACATGAAAAAGAAATATTAATATTTTCCCTCGTCCCTAATTGCTTCTGACCGTAGAAAAAAAGCAGATGGAGTGTGCCGAGTGTAATATGTGAATTTTAATATTTACGTGACGTACGCTTTTATGTGTTCCAAGTTAACACGAATACTTGCATATTATTTTATTTTGAACACTTTACGAACGCTGACAACTCATAAAAATATCAAAAAAGAAGTTTCCTCGCATTTTATCATGACTAAGCAATAAAGACAAAAGCAAAACGTGTAAGTTCGATGACCCGTTTGCCGCAGTAGCTGAATGTTTAACATTCTGAAAGGGCCGCTGGTTCGATAACCGCATAGATCCAAACACAATGGTTAAGACACAACAATAATAATACACCAACTGCTTCTAAATAACATATAACATACACAAATTGTGTGGAGACAGAGAATACAATGAAATACAGAATAAGAGGCGATGAACCCGGCGTGGGCTCAAGATATAACAATGGGCCACCTTTACACGGTACTAATGATGATCGGCGAAATGTGGGTGTATAAAATAAAGATTTCTAACAAAGGAAAACACCTGTGTCTCTACGGCTTCAGTTCGTTCTTATAAAACATAAAAATTAAGTTAATATAAGAGGATGCTTTTATTAAATTGCCGATCTGATAAATTCATATAAAATGGTGAAGCAGCCTTATAGAGACCATTGTAGTCTATACAATATCTCCCGCACGACCCTCTGTGTGGAGGCCTTTTGATATTACTGAATGATTTAACAGTCTATTCATACTATTAATATATTGGTCCGTATATTGGCCGTTGGTGCTTTAATTTCAACGTTACTTATAGTAGATTTCGTAGAATGTAATCTTCAGGCAGCTAATATTCGGTAGGTTTTTTTTCATTTACTTGTAATAACATAACTCAAACAAGCATGAACAATTTACTGCGCTCTGATTTTCAAACAGTAAAACCGGCACAATTCAATATTACGATCTAGATTTAATAGAATTCGCCATTCCGTATATCCGTTGGGCCAATTGTCCAAATCCTTATTTCCACTCGACCGTTCAGCAATTGCGGTTCTAATTAGAAAGTCCTTATAGACGGACAGTTTACCTGGATTATTTCCCTCTCTTGATTTTCTGTTCCATTGGGACCATTCGGCGAAACTTCGTGGAAGTGTCTGGAAATGTACGTGTGAAAGTGGCTGATATTTTTATAGTTATAGATTTGAGCGATGAAGTGACCTTTACTACATTTTATTCATATTCATATATTTATTTGCATTCCATAATGTTACAATAGATGTTAAAGAGGCTTAAAGCTAGGCACAATGTTATGGACCCTGTTAGGGTATTGTTAAAAAAATAATTAGTATAGGTACCAGCTAAAAATTAAAAGAGAACCAAAAAAAATGTAATGCTATACAATGTCTAAGTATATGAAAGAGTATTAGACCCCGAAGACGACGTTCTGGATGAAGCAAGGTGTAGGAGAGAAACAAGGAAAATAGACCCCTCTACCATTTGGTATTTATAGGTTGGAAAAAAGACACAGAAATACAATCCTTAATACGGCTTATAAGTTGACAATACGTTAAAAAAACAACACATATATCGTGCATAGTATAAATGTGCTCTATTATAAATATTGATATGTAAAAAGTAAATTGAAGTTTCTGATATAAACACAACTGATCTTTACGTCACGTTTACTTCGTCAGCCTATTAAACATCCCCGAAGAAAACTTCCATAATAAGGATGTTGCAGAGTTCCGAAACGGAATTCAGACAAAGGCGAATTTAATCTCATGTATTGATCAAAATCGTAAACAGATTGAAGCGAACATTCCTGTGCAACGTTTACTCAGAATATGCTTTGCTGAAAATACTAAGTGATGTGATAGTACGGGAAAATCGATATTTACTCGATTCTTTTGTTCATCCTTTGTTATAAGGCTGTTTTATTATTCATTCCATATCCACTTACTGCATATATTCATGCCACAACACGGAAGACGATGGGAATGTAACCAATTTTTTTGGTGATGCCTTGATAATGTTCTATCATTATTCACTCAACCCAGTATATGAAATTACCACCAAAAAAAATGGCAATCGAAAATTTGAAAACAACATAACGACAATCGAATTGTATGGAATCGATTCAGCATCTCGGTAATTGCGCATCGTTCGGTGAGAACCTTGTTCCCGACGTGTAATACGATAAGCTGGCCCAAGCTTCAGGATTCAGTGCACGTTCCAAAGCACATTTTCACATACATCTCGATAAACGTTAAGCCAAAGAACGAGTTACGATATATGTGACAATCGATGTACAAGACAAACAACCTTACTTATGTTATTGACAATTCCTTGTAAATTAGTTACTCATGTTCTATTGTTCTGCATAATTGAAGTTTTAGAATTAAAAATTAGGTATAATCTAAATTGATAAAGGAAATTTGAAAAATGATGGAAAGTAGCGGGAATTGAACTCGCGACCTCCGCCATACCGTGCCGGAGCTCTAACCAACTGAGCTATCGTGTCGCTGCACTCCTATAGAATTTAAGTTTCCCTTTTAGTATTAGGTATGGGATAAAAATAATTGAAATTAAAAGAGGAATTTCAAAGTTTTCGAAAATGGATAGAAAGATAAAAGTAAGATGGCCAGCCATTACTTTAATACTAGCAAAATCGTTTAGGTACAGATACAAGAACCATAGGTACACAACTCATAGGTGTATTACCTATGAATGACAGACTAAGCATAAAACCTTTAATCCCCATAAATGCTTGTCACATTTCCACGAGTCAGACAAGGTTTATTCCCTTGCTGGCTGGAGAATATGGAGATATCTAATCTAGTGTCAGTCATGTTGATGAATACCGAGTGCTCTGTGTATCTCCGGTAGTTATAGCTCCACGTGACAGATGGTGAGTCCTATCGCCGGCTTTGGATAACGCAGCTGTTGCCAGCCTACGAGATTTGGTTGACATTTTTATTTTAACATTACAACGAAATGTTGTGATTATTATGCTTTTTTACTGTAAAGAGTATTACGTATTAGCAAAAAGAAAATGGAGATAGAATTATATTTAGGATATGTTTTTTTTTAATTGTGTAATATTTGACATGACTGTCTTGTTGGTCTAGTTTGCTAAGCGCGACTGCTGAGCACGAGGTCCTGGGTTCGAATCCCGTGTCGGGCAAAGTGTTACTGAGTTTTTCCATTAGGTAATTTTTAGTAGCAGCACGCTGTCTGGTTTTGTACCCGGTTGATGACAATAAGCTCGCCCCCTATTATATTGGGGCCTAAAAACATAACTGGGGAAATGTGGGTGTACTATATGTGCGTACCCGTTCGGGGAATACAGGCGTGAGATTATGGTGTGTAATATTATTATTACTGTCCAACTAATATCAAAACTTGCTAACATTTTATGAAGATCTTGCTTTAAAAATCATATATGTAAAGAAAAAAAACAACATTGAACAAGTCACCCACTCCTTTACTAATGACGTCTATTCACATCTATTTCCCTCAGAAATACATCATACATTTTTCATTAGCATTTCAATACATTTTTCATAAGCATTTCAATGCACTTTTTATTGTAATTTCATCTTTACAATCACCGTCTAATTAGTAGCGAACTAGCGAATGAAGTTAAATAAAAGCCGGCAATAAAAACGCCAGCTACAACAAGAGAACAGACGAAATTATTCCGCTGACTGATCTATGCCAGCATCGCAAATGGTGAGCAGTTCGGAGCTAATTAGAATAATTTTCTGACTCACGGAATTATTGATAGGAATATTTCAGCTTCAAATGAATTTAGAGGATCGGGCGGTAGCGGTATTAAGCGAGTAATTGTTTAAGAGCTTCAATCAAGGAATTCACTTGTAAAATAATTGATGGCTGCGATAAATTACATTATTGTTAACTATATTAGGTACCTACACAAAATATTTCCAAAAAAATAAGTAAATTACTATAGAGGCATCATCATCATCAAGCCCACCACTCATGCCCATCATTGCAACTCCTGTAAGCCAGGATCTACAATGATAACCGTTGAGAACCATCGAGGCAATGAAGCTCGAGGCGTCCCAGAGAAATGACTCGACTGTCTTGATCATCATCATCAGCCAGAAGACGTCCAATGTTGAACAAAGGCCTTCCCCTTAAAACGCCACAATGAACGACAACTTGCCATTTGCATCCACCGTTTGCCCGCAACTCAGACGATATCGTACTCATTACTCTCTTCAATTGACCAAAAATATGCCTGATGATCTATAAGTAGCAACCCCGCGAACTTGAACAATACAAATTATAATACCCTGTAACTTCATGGCGCCGCACCGTTGAAAAATTGTAGGTTTACGCCAGGGGAATACGCTTATCGACCAGAATTCTAGAACAGGGTAGGTTTCAGTGGTGCTTCTAAGGATATTTTTCCATACTATTTTAAGTAAACTATTATCAAGCTGTTCCTTATAAAAACGGCAAGAAATAAAAAATACTCAAATGAAAATGTAGAATTTAAAATTCATCATAACGAGCACTTATTATGCATGTTGGAACTTCTAGAGATGATTGCGACGACATTCTTTTAAACGAAGATAGGTGCCTAAAGCCGTTTTTTTTCGATCTTATCTCTGGCAGCTATCTATAAATAATTAACAGCCTCCTGACCATAGTCTCTTAAAGCAGGACAGTTTACGTTGTGAAACGCGGCTGAACCTAATAAAAGACCTAGATTCGTACAGAGATCCATCAGTGAAAGCTGCTCTTAATCTGGCAAAAAAGACGTTCTATTGGCAATAGATGGAGCTCCAAATTCTAAGTAAATCACAAAACCAATAAGGTAAGAAAAGGTTCACTCGATAACAACTCAGTCGGGACTAACGGACCTTACAATTACACAATAAATTGTCCATAATAACTATTTCTAGAACTTGTCGATCGTACTGATAGGTACTCAGTATCCAATTATATTTAGTAAACCACTTCGCAGAATCGTTTTAATATAACATATTTTTTCTGAAGCTGAATTCATGTTTTCTCATTTAAATTATCTCGTTAATATTTATACTGCAATTGCGATACAGGGTAGGTGAGCTGTGTATAAAGATCTTAATAACAGTAATCCTACCTTGGTAATATAATATTCAATTTGCACAATGTACTGTCATGAATATTATAAGTTCAGCTACTCATACATTATGGGCGCTCTTCGTGCATCTGATAGGTTTATAATAAATTAATGTGGTTCCACCCGCAATGCTTTAGGCCCTTCTATTGTTCCTAGACTATCATGAAATATAAAGCCTGTTTCATTAATCTTTCATATCTCTGTGGTTTCTGCCGATTCCTAAAGTCCAATGTACTTAGAGGATATTTTCGACATGTTTAGCGCAGTGGCTAAGCGACTGGTCTGCTGCGCTACGGGTTGCGGGCTCGATTCCCGCCCGGGGGAAAACTTTGTGCGAACCACAGATGTTTGTCCTGAGTCTGGGTGTTTGTGTATGTGATATTTCATGTTTGTGAAACGCTCCCACGACACAGGAGAAATTCCTAGTGTGGGGCGACCTTTAAAAAAAAAATAAACTAAAACCTAGAAACAGCAACTAGACAAAATACCGTAAGGTATTTTGTCTAGTTGCTGTTTCTAGGTTAGTATTAGGAATATGATTCATTGTTATCATAGTACTTCAGACAGGATACGTAAAGCGGATTCAGTAGTAGGTGTGGTAGCGGTAGTGTAGTAGGTAGTGTGAAAGTCAAAGAAAGGTTCTTACAACTAATGTCTAAGAACTTACCAGGCATACATCCTGCGTTGGGTATTTCATTTTAAATGAAAGTGTGCCCTCACTGTCAACATTAAGGGGAAGAAAACTGCGCTTCCAACTTGTAAACTTTATTGTGTAGCAATTACAGCAATTACATTACTTTGCTGTCACAATACAGAATTAAATCAGTTAAGAAATCACGCACGTTCGCCTCTAAACTCCCTGTAAGCTTGTTTTCTTTGTGATTGCATGCAGTTTTTCAACTTAATAGCTTTGTAATACCCCCAGCACCGATATTATCATATTAGAGCCGGCACGCAAAACTTACTGGCATTTGCGGTTCTAATATCGTAATGGCGTCTGCATACCCTTAATTTAGTTTTCCACTGGTCAATTACTAACCAGGCAAATTGCACCGAGAGTATCTGAATAAAACATTTTTAATTAGCCATTCATTTGCAAAGTGAGCGCCCGTTCTTATTTATATAATGTAAGTCAAATAACATGACGACGTTTTAAAGAATGTTCTTCTTTGGCTTCGCTAACTTGTTGTTCTTGAAATTATTTTCAAATGGAATGGAATTTCTTATGAAACAAAGACTTGCGCTGGAGTACCTAACCGAGAATTCTGTTTGTGTTTCAGATTAAAATAAAAGTATATTGAGGCGGACGTATTTGTCCGTGAGGGGACGGAGTCCGTTGTATTTGAGTTTACGAGTACATTTCCCTTTCGTCTCCGGGAAAGCGAATCGTAAGCGGCGATGAACCCGGTATGAGCCCGAAAACTGACAAAACGTTTGCCACTTTGCATGGGACATAATTATGATAAGCGGCGAAATATGAGAATATTAATTCCAAGTAAATGAGAACACCTCAACTACCCCTTCGGGGATTACAGCCGTAATTTTATGAAGGAAAACATTACCTAAGAACAGTTCACGGAGATTGTTTGCAAACATATAGCAATTTGTGTTAACAAGTTTCCCGACATTCGCCGGGAAAACATAATAATGTAACAGAACTACGTGCCAAATGAGTGTCATGTCACTTTTATAATAAACGATACACGTCTGGCACAATAGGGCTTAATTAAACGTGATTGCGTTGCCTACAGGAGGCTGCACGAACACGGTTCACAGTTGTGTAGGGCTCAGGAAATATTCACAAAAAAGTATCGTGTTTTTTTATAATTATAATTTTTGTTCCTACAAAACACCTTCTAACAATATGTACCTATATAATTAAGTTAAAATTCGTCAATTAATAATAGATTTTCCCAACAACTTTACAAATAAAATAAACTTTTGAAAACCTAAGCAAAACCCAAAACAAGTTTTGGGACCAGCACTAAACGGTTACACTACAATCGCGGCTCACAATATCATACCTTCCAAATGCTGCGGTTTAAACTATTTCCAGAAGAGAACGTTGGTATAATAGACGAACTACTCATTACTATCTGATAAACTGTTTCCTAGTTCCCATTGTTCTAATAATTGCCGACCGGCTCGCAGGCAAACAATGCCGACGATTATTATCACGATACTCGTGAAAATCTCATTATCTTCAGATCTCGCGTTATTCTTCGTACGCCCTTTGTCCGTATTGCCCGCAATCACGTTCGCATCACAAACAAACGGGGATAAATGGTAGGTGATGTGGTTTTATTACTGTTTGTGAACGATTGGGGCGACGGCGGGATAAGTCAGCAGTTTCTATAAGCAGATGCGTGATAGATTCGTTTTCTTTTTCCTTAGGTAGAGGGAAACTCAAAGGGACGTCAAAGCTTTATTTAAGAGGATTGGGGATCGTTGCGCATCATTAACGGAGGGCAACAAGCCGTTATAATGCTGGGAGAAGACGGAAGTCGTTACGCATAAAATCAATAATGACTTTTTGTTGCTTTGTTTAGTATACTTTAGATATTTTTATGAAATTGCCTGTTATTACAGCTATAATACTGCTACATTACAAACGCAGTGTTTTGTTATCTTTCTTGAGTAGCAGTTGATTGGTTGATTGATTCAATTTTTGGTTCACGAAAAAGCTTACTTGTATTCTATTTTATTCAAGTATATTTCTGTTCTCAAAATGATAAATTAAATTAAATATTTACATATTACACAAATCATATTTATTTATTTAAGTCTTTATTGGTTTATGAAATTTTAGACTTATATCAAAGTCTGTAATTTCATAAACAATAATTTATGATCAAAGTCGCAAAAGCTCTAGCTTTCATCCAATAACATTAGGAATTCGGGGCTTTGTTTTGTACATTTCCGAGAACCATGATCATTATATTAGAGTATCACAAAATTATATTTACGCAATCCTTAGAAAATCGGACTTGGTCGCCTATTTCTATTTCAAATAGTAATATCCCGTTAAACGTACCTTCTCTATCCCCTCAAAGATGGCAATTTGAATTCCTAATGGATCAATAACTATTTCAGTTTTGTCTTTGTACAAAGCAAGTCTCAAAGGAATTTGCTGTATTTGCCTTCATTTCCCGTCTGAGAAAATGAGCAGAATTTCTAAGGAATTTTCAATTGAAATTGACAATTTAGATAAATGCCTCGCCTTGCTTAATTGCGATTAAAACGGGACGTTTGGGAAATAGAATTAAAGTCATCAAGGTGTCACGGTTTACATGGAATAAAATGGGTCTTGCTTTGCTGGTACAAAATAATAAATAAACTGAGAATGGTCAAGGTTAGTCAAAAATAAAAAAAAAACTTAAATATAACGATAACCAATAAAAGCATAAAATTAACACTACTTCTAATCCTCATGATCGTCCATACTAAAATCTTTACAGAAGCACTCAAAACGTGCGCAGTTAAAAACAAATTGTCGCCTCACAGCAAAAGGCATTCACCCATCAGTTCCCAATCGCTACACACTAGCCTAGAGCAGTTATCGTTAAAATCGTTCCCAACTACCGCCTTATTCGCTCATGCAAAAACGCTTTCAAATCGAGAACTTAGATATGACGAAAGCAATTTCCCCAGTGACATAAAACACAGGAATAGCTAGACTCTTTTTTCACGCTAAATTGAACTAAAAGGCTTTCAGTAGCAGACTGAGCAGGATGCGGCCGAAGCCGGACATCCGGCTTTACGTGCCTCAGACTTTACATGCAGCAGTTTTTCTCTCGTTCACTCTTATTTATAGTTCCCTTCAATGTTTCATTGGGCGAGAACATGAGTGGCGAATTTAGTTGAAATTGCGAAGTTTGTGCATGTTCATGGCTAAATAAAGTTTTTGTTTTGCCGCATATGACGTTACGTGTTAGCTTTGTACGTGTGTTTAGTATTTAGTTTATTTTATTGTTTAGTTTAATTACATATATACATAACATCACGCCTGTATTCCCCGAAAGGGTAGGCAGTGGTACACAATATAGTACATACACATAAAAAATAGGGCGCGTGCCTATTGCCATTAACCAGGACACAAATCCAGACTCCGTGCTGCTACTGAGAATTACCTAATGGAAAAACCCAGTAACACTTTGCCCCACCCGAGATTCGAACCCAGGACCTCATGCTCAGCAGTCGCGCTTAGCAACCACTAACCAACGAGGCAGTCAGTTTCATTATCATGTATAATTACATACATTTTCACACACATACCTTCCTATTATAATAGTTATTTTTACGGTCTCTTTATTCTATTAAAGTAGTAATTGCAAGTACTTACTTCGATATCTAACCAAATTGTTCTAATTATATTAAAATAGAGTGGAGCTAGGTACTTCTAATCGTGGCCTCTCACAGTGTGTGTATGCAAAAGAAGCTTCCCTACTACACCTAAATGTAACACAATTATAACTAGGTAGGTACCTCCGACTGGCTAGTAGGTATATACTTATAATTAAATTAAATAATAACACGGGAACGCTTTAGTTTAAAACTCAACAGTATTCATTAAAAAGTTTTAAACGAACAAAATATCACTCAATTCATTTCTGTTTAATGTTCCAGAAAGGTTCACATAGACATGTTTCAAGTACACTGCCGCAACTAACCGTTATTTCCATAGCCGTCACGTTTGAAACATTTTAATGGTTATAGAACTCCGTTGGAAAATTTTGTACTAGGTAGAAACTACACTGGCCTGCAAAACTGAGTTATTAAAAAAATGCGATAACCTTTTATTAAATGAAAAAGACTAAAATAAAAAGAGAATGTATAGGTTAAAACTGAAGAACGTTTGCTGCAAAATGACTATGATGAGTAGCGATGTGGAGAATACCTGAATGATAAAAAGGAGTATCTCTGTTTACCCTTCAAGGATAAGAGTCGTAATTATTATACATAATTGTCCATGATGTTTTAAAACTATGTACAAAAATTGTTTAGTACTTTACAAGTAACAGCGAAACAAACGTCTAAAAATAACACGAACGAAACTAAACCTAAAACAAAGTTGTAATAACACAGTTCAGAGTCAGTAACAAGTTCAGAATGGCTCATATGAACGTTGCCTGTTTAAGCCAAATTGATGTCATTATGAAAACGTAGGCAATCCAACTATAGTAATAGCAGAAACTCGTAATTGGCCGGAAGTTAATGATGTGAGGGTACGCGGGCACTTTCAAATTTCGAGCCCCGAATTAAAGATAAAGATATAAGTTATTATAGCCATTTGTAGTCAGACAGAGTCAGTTTTAGATGGCTTTAAGGTTTCCAGACCAGACATGCAAAAGGTTGAGGGTTTAAAACTGGGTGAGTGCCAAAGGTTTTCAATGTCAAGAGTAGTTACTTTCTTCGACACCACACATTATTTTATTAAAGAGCAACAGGCTCTAATAAAAATTACACAACATGATAGGCATGCGAAATTAGATACAAAGAGTTTTCAGAGTAAGGTTTTTCTCTACAATTCTGAGGGTGGGGTATTCTCCTCACGATAAAGTTCAATCAAAAACTTCACAAACGCATAAATTATGCAGATGAAGAAAAACAGAACTCAAGATTAAAAATCTTACAAAAATTCAAACAATTTATCACATCCTTTATTTTCTAAGTAGGTTATGCCCGGGACTTCATCCCCGTATATTCCTATTAAAATTATCTGAACGTAGCAGCAGTAAGCAAATTTACTTATTTGTAACTGATTTTGGTAACAATTTTATGGGGTTTAATTTTTTCACGTAGAACCCTAAACATTTAAAAATTCAAAGTAAGATTAAACCTTATAACAGCTATCTTCTAGTAAAACTCCTGTCAAAGTCCTTCAAGCAATCGCGTACTAGTAACCTGCGAATTTCTCGCGTTTTTCTAATTTTCCCGCGGAACCCTAAACATTTTGTAACAACAAACTGTTACAAGCAGACACTTCTATTTTACTATATGTACATGCACCACGTGTATGAAAGCTATATGGGTGGATAAAGTTTCTCACGCAGCTCTCTACAGTTCAATAAAATTGAAACGGGAGCTGTCCCCAACTTTAAAGAAGAGTTTTATCAAAGTTAATCTTTTCAAATATGAAAAAGTTACCCTACTGCTTTCTCAATTCCATTTCTCGACCTCATATTCGTGAAAGAGATAAATCTAGGTGTGAATAAACTTAGTATCAAGAATTTCAACTCATTGAATCTGATCCAAAGAGTTTGTAGCCGGTAAGATTAATCATCATCATCATCAGCCGGAAGCCGTCTGCTGTTGAGCAAAAGCCTCCATCTTGGAACGCCACAATTAATGAAAACTTGCCGTTAGCATCCACCGGTTGCCCGCAACTCTGACAATATCGTCGGTCCATCTGGTGGGAGGCCTGCCCACGGCGCCTCTAAAATACAGTAACATGTCTTATATAATTAAAAATTGTTTTGTTTACATAAACAAATTAGAGCATCATAAAATAGATTTTACTACAGTAAATAACAATATACTGATGCTTTTGTCATGTTTTACATACCAAATTACATTATTACCTACACGAAACCTAAAATCAAAAGCTAAATAACGGAGCATTTAATAATCATTGTTTCCATTTACACCGGTCACCACCAACCGAAGCTAACAATAACATATGTATGTGTCTGGATAACTATGTTTTTGCCGGCTTCGTATTTTCACCCCAACAATTAGTATTCTGTTACTGTGCCGGCGACTAATTGGATTGTTAGTTAAATTGACGTCCAAACACTGACAGTAACGTCAGCGGCCGCGTCATTTAGCTTTGCACGCGTCGCTCGGATGTGGGTACTTAATAGGTGTATTGTTAGAGAGGAAAGTTATGTAGGTATCATTAACATGTTTTAACATTTTATAAAAAAAACTCTGTTCGTTCAGGAATGGCTATCATCATCGGCCAGTTACAGTCCACGTCTGGACATAGGCCTCTCCTAATGTATGCTGCAAACCCCGGTCAGCTGCTTTATGCATCCAGTCTCTATAATTGTAGAGTGGCTATAGTAAAGGAATAAATATAATTGTATTGTACCGTGCGGTTGGTAGTTCTGCGCGGTCATATGAACCAAGCCTAAAAATAGACAGGTCAGTTCCATTTGAAACATCTATCTGCAACAAATGTAAAAAGTTTTGTCTCCATGGCTGAAAATCTGATAAATTCTGATAGTTACGTCATATTGTCGATGTAATTTTTTTTGTGCCAACCCTGCACTCCGTTACTTATAAACTTAAGTTGCGAGAACTGTACTATGACCGTCCAGGCATGTACAGGGCTGTCCATTCGAGAGTAGGTTCTATTGAAAATCCATCAATTCCAATAGAATTTGCTTGCATGTTGTGCATTTGTACCGCTCAAGTGTAATCAATTAAGAGGACTGAGTTAGCTTCGTGTATGACAAATGTATTGGAATATTTCCTTTCACTGTTTCGTACTGCTATATTAGTGTTTCAAACAACATAACTGTTGAGTACCCAATAGTCGATGTTTATTACATTCCACAATGAGTTTAGATGGTCAAATTAACAAATTTAATAACATGTGTTGCAGTACCCGGCTTTCACATGGATGTATAGACAGACAAACAACCTATAGCGTATTGAGGGCCTATACTATAGGTAGTACGAATGACTCGTATTCAATTATTGACTTTTTAGTCTTTTTGTGAACTTAAAATTCCCGAGCGGCTGTTATTCGCTTAAATTTCTGCTTAAACTGGTATTAAATTTAAGTCTAAGGAATTTTCAGAAACAACTTAAAGTTTAGGATAGTTTCTAGAGAATGACAAGAGGCTAACCCGTTATAACTTAGGACTTCAACTGTCATCGGCAAGAGTGTACGAACAATACTCCAAAACTTACAAGAACAAGACAAGGCTAAGTCGCGAAGATTTTAGACAAAAACCCGAACTATTAACCAATGCCACGGTTCAACTCAAACTACAGACATAATTCTCATACTACACAAACACAAAACCTTAGCACAACAAACTTGCCAACTATAAATTATCCTAAACACTAATTTCCTTCGTAAAGCCGTTTAAATTCCGCCTCTGTTTATATGAAATTGATGAAGAGGTTTCATATAGACGTTCACGCTTCGTAGAGCTACATCTTCAAACAATGTAATATAAAACAAATATAATTCGGCGTTAAATTCAACGGAATTCGCGGGAGCCCGCTCTGTTTTGTTTACTAACGCAGCGTGATATTTGCATTTTAATGTACCTAATCTTGACTGAGGCGGAATATGTCCTTCTTTGTATGTACAGTGCCTTTGTTCTGAATGTAAAGAGGTTTTACGCGGCTATACATTCTCCTCGATTGACGGTAACAACTTGGTTCCGATGATAAGCATATCACCACTGTCAAAATGTTGCGCCACTGAAAACATTGTTCACGACGCCGACATTGTTTAGTTAGCAATACGTTAGCTACGCTTATTTTAAAATCCATACTTCCATACTAATATTATAAATGTGAAAGGAACTCTATCTGTCTGTTACGCCTTCACGACTAAACCGCTCTGCACATTGGTGTGAAATTTGGCATGTAGATAGTTTAAGACCCGAGAATGGACATATGTTATGTAATGCGGGCAAAGCCACGGGTAAAAGCTAGTCTCTTTTATTTTGTTATTCAGTCATTTAATTTTTGATTATATTTGAATTTAAAAAAAATATTGTTAAACTCTACGCTCAACAATTACAGGCATATCGTATATTTTTCATGTATTTTTATTCGTAATGTACCATTTTCACACGATATTTTGAACACGGTTTTAGCATTATGTTTCGTGTATATGAGATTCAGTGTAATAACGGAACAAGCAACAATATACTGATCGTTAGTACCGCTAGCGTAAAGTGCAGAGAATGTGACGAAGACTTGTCTTGATGTAGGATGGTGTGAATATTACATATTACTTACATATCTTTAAGCTAAAAGTTATGAACAATTTTGTATATATTTTAAAATGAAATTTTGAAACGTGAATTATTTTGATCCAGAAATAGAAGCGGAAATGTTAGTATGAGCCGAAAATAATTTGTAGCTTGTAATAAATATGTCATACGCGCTAGTGCATGATATAGAAAAAAAATCAAAATCATTTCTTTCGATTGGTCTGTGCGATCTGCGTTAACAAGATAATTATGTATTTATCTCTATCTTTTTTCTAAAGCAGAATAACTAAAGCAGTAAAACAGCAAAGTGATGTCAATATTCACAGACCGCACTTACCTAAGTCTTTGAAAAACAATTTCAACAACGTACATTAAATGGAATAATATATTAACAGCACAACAAAACGACAGTAAAGTAACTTCCACTTAAATAAGCACAACAGCAAAATAAATTTCAAACAGGAAGACGGAGGCACTAAACGTTTGAAAGTTTTTCTGTTGCCAACATCGGCGGCTCAGTAACAAAAGCGGATAAATCGGCCGAGAATACCATGCATTGTATTCGTATTAAGTGTGAATAGACGACGGTATCCCTCGGCACGACAATAGCGTCCCCACTGTACACGTCGATGTACGAAGCATAGATAGTGCAAACAATAGGACAGATAACAACTGGGAATATTTTCGAGGATTTTTATCTGTTTACTCGTGAAAGTAAATGAGGATACTTACAACATTTAAAGGATTTTGGCATGGTCTTAGCAACGTCTTCAGAGATTAGAAACTCCATGCTTATTATGCTAGCACACGATATGATATTAATATGAGTCATTCATAGTTCTATGTTATAATTATTTTATGATTTCTGATTGGGGTTATTAAAACTTTCATTTCGTTTTGCATTTCATATTGTATCTACATGGTATGGTAAAAAATACTTTTCGTTGGTAAATTTGTGCAAAGCACTCTCAGTCCTAATGTCACGTCTAGAGGATTAGTCAATTCTCAGTATGTCCTTCTAAACTAGAAAGCTCTGGTAATACTTAGCACGATATTGCATTTTTCAATACTACATAACAATCTGCTGTAAACCGTCTTAAATGGGGCTTGTTAAGCTAATAATAACTCTTCAGCAAATCGAAGTGAAGTGCTTCCCGAATGCTCGACTCTAATAAGACCGGGAACGCGATCCGAGTGTTTTGACTTCGGAGTGGATTGCGTAGCGAGACAGATCGAGAATTAAACGAGAATTTCCTTATTTGTATATCGCTTTACTGGCTGAAAATACAAGGCTTTTACGGTGCATTTGTATACCGTTTGCAGCCACTTAAGTTTGTTTTTAATCATGATTAGTGAGCACTCTCCATGCTGGAAACAACACGTTAATCAAACAAGGGACGCGAACTCGAAGAAATAATTGAAAACTGGTCAAAAAAGGAATATTGTCACTGTAATCATTTTAAATAAATCTAAATTCCAAAAATAAAAAAACATTAGAAATTTAGTTCAAAATTTAAATACGTAACGTATTTTGTTTATACCAAAGTAACCAAACAAAGATTTTAAATGCATAACAAGACTAAGCGCTCAAATATTTTGCGTCCAAAATAGAGCACTACAGTATCTACAATAATATTAAATGCTGTTTCCTGGAAACTTGAGACCAAAATGCAGCAAGGAGGCTACCACAAAGTGTATTGGTTTAATTTAAATAAATTCCTTACACAGCAAAGCAAGCGAGTCGTGAGCAAGCATTTGTGCTAATCGATCGCTTTGGCATTAAAGCGGCATTAGATCGGTGGCCATCTTGCCTTGGATTATGTTTATCTGCTAAACATAGGTATACCTATTTCTGCAGATTTGCATAAGAAACCTGGACGTAGCATATCTAAGCAATCACTCTGCGCAGAGTACTGTACAGGGAATTATGTTAAGACGGTGACTAAGTTCTCTTACTAAGCTTTAAAACCAAAATGAATGTTTGAAAAATACTGATCTCTTTTAAGGTGTCCGATTTTAAAACAAATACCTTCTGTGAATTGCCATTCAGTATTGATTAGGACGACGTCAATAAGATGTCTGATAAAATCATGTCGTTATAAAATGAGGTTTAAACCCTCAACAAAGGTTGATTTACCGTGCCCGTGACGATTTTGTAAAGTTTTGGAACCTGAAAAGTTGAATATGTATACTGAAACGTTTATGATCAGACCAAATGATAGAAAAACCATCCACGGTCAACTGAGGCTTAAATTTTATCAAGTGATTAAAGTATAGAGAGTGTCGTCAGAGGCGACTAAGAGAAAATCCAGAAGATGGGCAACAGCGTCTTCTGGAACTTAACCACCTGCGATCCCAAGCCGCTTGCCAAGAGTGGGGATTATAGCAACCCTCCCCTCCACTCCAAGGCGAAGGCCTTTGTTTAACAATAGGCGTGTTCCGGCTGATGATGAAGCAAAAAAATATAAAACGCGCCATATCTAGCTATTCTCTTTTCCATGTTCTCAGCAATGTGAGAGGAACGCTAAGACTCTGAAGGATTTGGAGCTAGCGCTGCGATGCCAGCCGGTGGGGTAGCTATACCAGGACAAAATCACACGTTCGCAGGCCGGGGCAAGTGGGGATCACGCCGAATCTCTAAGACAGCGGCTACACGGATTTGGGAAAGCATCGTAATGTTCCTCAATCTTTTGTTAAACCGACCAATATTAAATTTGTTTAAATGTTTTTTAAGGATTCGTGGGCAAGTGTCGCCAGTGTATATCGGTCATGGTTACGCTACAGTTGCCAGGGTCGGTAAATTGATGGGTGACCAATTATTTTTAGACCAGTACCTCAGACAGCAATATTAAACGGTTGATTTAAATTGTGTTTTTTTACTTTCTTTTAGTTTATAATAGAGTAGATTAGAGTTGGAAAATTGTATGGTTTAGTTTTTTAACCAAAGTAACTTCAGGAAAAGCCACAATGCCAAATTACTTCAAAAAAATACATGAACAAGTCAACACAACCAGCACTCACTGGCATTAAATCTAAAAAACAAAGTTTGCAAAGAGTATAAACACAGAATAACGAAAAAATGGCGGCCCGCACATTGACCGTACAACAAACAACGGACGAAATACACGTACATCTATGTACAATGTTTATATATACCGAGTATGAGTTTTTGCCGGCAAACTCTACTCTACATCACTTTTACAATTCGCAGTGTAAAAATACTATAGCTGTATCAGTATATTGAAGTTGTTAGGAACATTCATAGACGTGTTTATATGTATACGCCTACTTTACAGTGTAATTTATCATAGTCAATAGCTAATTGAGGTTGAGAGAGAACCAGTTGTTATTTATTGAGAGCAATCTATAATTAGTAAGTGCCAATTTCTTAAAATAAAAGACTGATAATTTCGATTTTTTTAAATATTATTATTGCGCATTGATCTGGTTTGTATAGAACATTAATATTGAATACTAGTTTTTATTCCATTAAATGATTTTGATTTGATATGTTCTGTAAATCACAGAACCATTGCATCAAACAATTAATCAAATAGCATTGGATATAGATTAAATAACTTGGTTGGAATCTCTAGCAAAACACCCCACACAACTTCATCAAACTACAATAATACAGCTATATACAATAAACAAAACAATAACTCGAAAGCGATTAATAACAGTTGGCATGTTACCAACTTGCAAATGGTCGATGCGAACCACTTTAGGTCCAAAGCCATGCTCTAGTTTGTCGTCTTAAATCCATAAGACAACTTAAGACATTTCAAGACGCTCTTTGGGCGAGTGCTAGAACTTAAGATTGTAACTCTAGATAGACAGTGTTGGGCGTAATAGGTTTCATTTCCACTGCATTATGGCTCTTAATGTTCAAAGTCAAATATCAACGTGACTTTTTCAATGTCATAAATACTTTCATAGATATTCTAAAACACCAGACAGACGATGACGGAAAACACGTGAAAAGTATAGTCGGTATTTTTCAGCGAAAACAGTAAGCCTGACATCTATCGAATAGATTTTCCAGAGACTACTATTCAGAATTTCTCAACATACAAACGAGATACCGCCTAACTAACCTAGGAATCGATTCTAAGATGTAACGCATGCCAATTAAGACTACAACAACGTTTATTGGAAACAAGCTAATACCTATAAGTAATAGTAATACATATACATAAAGTATTAAAGAGTAAAGTAAAAAGTACAAGCTTAAAGTATACCTATTGAAACTCAGACGTATTGACATAAAAGGAGGCCAAAGTAATTGCAAAAAAATACTGGGCGTAGAAAAATAACAAAGTTATACACCGGTACAATTTAAAAGAATAAATTAAAAAACTCTTTTCAGAGGATGCCTACACAACAACAAAAACATTGAAGTTTTCCAATATCAAACTCTATTACCGAAGTAATAACAGTTTATAGGTACTACTTTCTGGTTGTGGCGTATTACAGTTAAATTAAGTTTATAAGAAACTTGACAACGTTCCTGGCTTTATTTAAATATATAAAAATAATATTTTTTACTTTTTTCTTAGTACTTTGTCTACATTTAGTCAAATATCGAATTTTTAACGTGTTATATTTACACATGGTGCGTCTTCAGTGCTTTCAAAAGATTTGTAGAATTTTTTCTTTTGAATAAATAGGGGAGAGTTTTTTGGTACCATACTGAAAAAGAATCATTGAAAACTAGAATATTGAGCCTTTGCATAAATTAATCTGGTTTGCAAACATTAAGGCGACAGTATTTTCGGACATAAGATTATCATGAAAAACAATCAAATATGAAATCTCTTTTTTGGCTGATTAAATTACATTTGGAACTCGCATTGTCGGTATCACATTCGTAAGAATCCCATGAAATGCTCGAATTCACATTATGACGTATTACGACATTTTAACATTAATGAAAGCTCGAGAGACGAAAGAGGCTTAGTAGCACGCATGCCAGATTCAGAATCCATATACTTATAAGTATTAGCCGGTACTCGTTTGTTGTACTAATATAGCTTAGTGTACGTAGTACGTAGCACGTAACAGTTAATAATTATGTTTCCTGGCCATTTTTCAACTGATGGACGAAATTGGAACGAAAGAAAAAAGTATTTGGGAACAACTATTGAGTATTATTATTCTTAACGGCCAGCAAGAAAACCTCGTATCAAACTGTCAGGATTTCAATCAAAATTAAATAATAATACATTGCTTGTTAAAAAGCTTATTTTAAGTAACATAATAATATTTAAAACTTCGTGCTAAGTTTGCTTTAATGTTAGGTAGATAATAATAATAATAATATAATAATAAAACATTTATTTCGGAAAACTTGCTCCATATTTTGTTAGTAATACAACTTACGTAACTATGTTAGTAATTACTTTAAAACTTATCTTTTTAATTCATGTATTTTCCTGCAGTATCAGATCCGCAGCTATGCATACGGGTCCAATACTCCAGGAAAACGCCGTCCAGCCTATCCCCAATCACCTTCAGGATGCCGTTGGCACTCCCACGAATCCTGCGTAACAATGATGCCGTTCTTTTCCTCATGATTGCTGAAAAACTATCGGTAGTAGCTTCAGCAAACATGGCTGACGCCCTACAGAATCGCGGTAGCCCCAACAGCACCCGGAAGGCGTTGTTGTACTGGACACGAAGAGCGCTGTAGGCCCTCTGCGTGTGCCGAACCCACAGATAAGTACGTATTTGAAAGAACAGGCATTACGCTATCTAAATAGAATTCGTTTAAGGAACTCTTCTAGGAAACTGGGTTTATTTAGAAATACCTACCTAAGAATGTGTTCAGATTTAACGTTGTATATTTGGAAGTTAATATTACCTTCATTAACACTTATCACGCAAATTATGTATAGCGATTAGCTAACAGTCTACTAAGCAATTTATTTGAAGATCTACCTACTTAGCAAATTAGAAATTTTCCTGAAATTCGGCAATTCCGAAAACAACCTCGTTACTCAATTATAATATTACGTAGATGAATTGAATCACTAAACTAATTAATTTTATTTTTACCTACCTATAATAATATATTTGCTTAATTTATTTACATTGATTCAATATTTTGCTACTCTGGCCTAAGACTCAATACTACACATTTCATTATTTTTTTCTGAACTATATAAGTTAGAGATTTAAAAATAAAAAACTTATTTTAGCAAATTTTATCAGCTTTCTTTGAAACTATCGTAAATTACTAGTAACATTTCTTATATTTTAGTCCTTGTTATTTACTTAAAAAATCATAACAATTTTAAATAATTTTAATACTTAGTTTTGCAGGCTAGTGTATATTGTTGGCGGTAGAGTGCTGCAGCGATCCCGCCTCCCCGCCATCCAAAGCGCAGAGCAGGCAGGTGAGGTTTTTAGTGGGTAGGCCCCTGGATCTTATTAGGTTCGGGGGAGAGTCCCACATACCTCCGTCGTCTCCCAACGGCGAGGGATGCGTAACGCATTTCCCTCACGGTAAAAAAAAGGCTAGTGTATATTACCTACTAAAACTTCTTATTCCTTCCTATCGCAAATTCGCAAAATGTCGCATGTGACTTCTAGCTGACGATTGTTTGGTTCACGTAGGGCAACGAACTCAAACCAAGCGGAAGAAAGTATTGTATACGGAATATCATATATCATAAAAACCGGTTTCTCCCCACGTTCATTTTTGTACCTATCTTGCTTCACCCATGTTTGTTGGTAAACATTGTATACATGATAACATCCACAACCTACTGGAGTGTCATACGAACGCAGCAATAATAATAAAAGCCTGCAATTGTGCCTCTAAAGAAACAAGGCATTTTCTGATACTGAGTCAAACTGAATTGCACATGCGATTTCATTTTATTTGTTTACTCCCGATGTTCCTTCTCCCGTAAGAAAATACCGTGCATATATACAGCCCCCTTACCATGAACTCTTAAAGAAGGACAGTTTACGCTGTGGAAGCGAGATGCCGCATTACAATGCACGTAACAGCGTCTCGCTTCCAAAACGTAATCTGTGCTTCTTTAAAAGTTCATGGTAAGGGGGCAGAACAAAAATCATTTACCCAAACAATGTTGTCCATAAAGCTGACAGGTTTTAAGCCTGGGTGTAGGAATTCTAGTATTATGAATTGAGAGAATTGGGTATTCCTTATTTCTATAAAATTATGCTACGTTAAGGGGGCGGCCTTTTTTTTCTTTAAATATGTCGCCCCACACTAGGAATTTCTCCTGTGTCGTGGGTACGTTTCACAAACATGAAATATTACATACACAACCACCCAAACGCGGAACAAACATCTGTGGTTCGCACAAAGTTTTTGCCCCGTGCGGGAATCGAACCCACTGCGCTAATCAGGTCGTCAAACTTTGTTCAACAGTAGACGTCTTCCGGCCGGTGATGATGATGATGAGCACGATGCTACGGTAGAATTATAAATTATTTCATAAGAGATCATGACAGAACAGCATACTACAATAGCATTTCTTGATATAGAAACTACTTAAGCTACGTAATATAAAATGTGCTACACAAATAGAAACAGTACTTTCATAATAAAATCTGGTAATCTTTTAAAAAAGGAAGCCGCACAATGTTCACCTTTTTTAATTACAAACGCTTTAGCGCACGCCTCGTGGGCTCGTGCTCTGTGGAACGGTGGTGAGCTAAATTCACAATGCGTTAGAGCTTAAGTAGTATAGAACTGCCAGGATTTTCTACTGAAACCCATTTTAAAGATAATAGCTGTGATAGTGCCCTATCTAAGTTATGGGAAGCTCTGATTTAATTTAATGTCTACATTTAATTTCGCTTATCTTCAAACTTAAAAAAGGTGTTCTAGAATTCCAACTGTATTACTGCCTTGCTAAAGTTGAGGAAGTATTGGGAAAGCGGTCTTACAATGTAAACTCAGATTTTAGCAAAGTGCAGCTTATGTTCTTAATGGGAGTAATTTTATATAATTGTAAATACTCTATAGGTAGTCGTTCATTGTAGCGTACTAAGGAGGAGGCCTTTGTCAGTGGACGTCTTCCAGTCGATGATGATGATAGGTAGGATAATTTAATCGAGTCACTTGAGCGTGTTTGAAGTGAGTTTACTTATGACTGAGCATAATGTATTAAGTGTTAGTATCTACCTATATTAAAAACATTGATGATATTAGGTAGGTATAATGGTTGGTATTGCCAAGCAACGCAAGCCGCCAATCAATACAGCCCACGTTAAAATATTGACGTCCACTGGAAGTCAGCCATGAATGTAAAAAAACAAACAGAATCTGTACAAAAACAAATATATTGTGGAACGTCGAAAACATTCCGCAGTCGGACATTCGGATCCCTTTATTTCAACGTTTGTCGTCTCATAAATTCACAGCACAATATTTAGCGTCCGTAAATAAATTGTACGTATCGAAAACTACGGACTTTTCTAGCTATAAAGGTACATCAGCTCGGTAGGGTGGCCATTAGGAGATTAAAACAGAGACACACCTGTAACGCGGTGCAGTGTAACCGCATCCCGACTGCGCCGGCATCCTGCCGTAAAATGTGGACACACCTATGCTTACATTTGGATGGTAGGCTCAAATGTAGCAAATTATTTCGTGTTTACTGCGAGGAATTTCGTATAATCTTGTTTTAAGTAGTTTGATACTTCGTTTTAAATTATACTCGTTTGTGGTTTGAGCAAATTATTCTGGGTTTTAAAACGTTTAATTGTGTCGTATATTTTTGAGAGCAAACGTTATGTATGGTTCATGTCAAAACAGCCTGTAGGCCTCTGACGCCATGTCAGATATTACACACTGTTGAAAAAACTCTTCGTTGTTCCGGTTCCCTCGTGATGTTTTCCTTCACCGTTTTTATCCACTATTGCATAGCAGATTATACCACTCGACTATCAATGCTACTGTACTTTTATAACATGCTGCTATTGCGGCAAAAAAAGTTAATTACAGAACACCAACTAACTAAATATACATCCATTTTAACATTACAGCGAATTTGCTAACTAGTTTCACCATCATTGTTATAGTTAGTAGTTTTATCGCAAAGTATACAAACCGCTAAGTTCCTGCAAAGTTATGGACCTACTCGTAGTACCACCCAAGCTTACGTATCGCGAAGGGATTGTTATATCGAATCTAATTCAACGGCTATAATTAAACCACAAATTGAGTCGTAAATGAGATAACTTTGTGCGTACATAATGTAGGCTGTATAACCGAACACACCGCAGTACATAATAATTTATTTAACGAAGTCGTAAAGTTAACTGCTTCAATAAAATCCCGTTATCTGACGCGAGTAAAATTGAGTGTTACGTAATAATGTATGGAGTCTAGATCTCTCAGGTAATATTAAAATGTGTTCTACCTGGAATGGATTTACCGTTCAGCTTATCACTGTATTGCATGCTTAGTATCGGCAAAACTAAATAAAAAAGTAAATAAATCTAAAAATTCACATAGGTACTTACTTGTAATTTTAAGGGACTCACACGTTTTATATGATATAATTATGATCCCAATTTAAAAATGGAGATTCCAACATAATTGTTGGAATCTCCATTTAATGACTAATTTATTATTCAGATTACTGGAATATAAATAAATTTGTCATGAACTTAATGTTATTATTCTCGGTTATTTAATATTTTTGTCAGTAAAAAGCATACAGCTTAATTTCAGATATAAAACAATTTTGATGTGGGTAAAACCAATTCCTTTGTATCCAATATGTTAACCAAAACACGTGCGCGGTATGACATTCATTACGAACGCATTCAATACAGATAAAGGTGACTACGCTATTGGGTACCGATACATTGACGGATGAAAATTAAATAATTAATTGCCTATGCTTCTAAAGTAATTGGTTTAACCGAAAATAATCATTTTATGGACATATAATCTCGTTCGCTAATCTGGTTTTCAAATATGGCGCTGAATAAACGTATTATAATTTTATATTA
This sequence comes from Abrostola triplasia, assembly GCA_946251915.1. Taxonomy (NCBI): domain Eukaryota; kingdom Metazoa; phylum Arthropoda; class Insecta; order Lepidoptera; family Noctuidae; genus Abrostola; species Abrostola triplasia. The sequence goes on from OX276430.1 coordinate 7,809,747, forward strand.
TAATTATCAAATACACACACATTCAAAATTGCCGAAACATCACGTGATTGCTTAACACTTTTTACCCGACTGCGTCAGAAGGAGGGTTAAAAGTGGTTCTGATCGAAAGGTCTGGACGCTAATAATAAGACCCAAACTATATTCTCAACATAACTTCAATATGTAAAAGTTTAAAAGGGACTATGAATTTTCATAAGAAAAAGAAAGCTCATATCATAACATTGGCCAGTCGAACATGGAGTTCGAGACGTCCTTGGGTATCCATAAGATGTGGAGTGCTTTGTTTTTATTTATGAAAAAAAAAATGCAACGTTACTTTCGGAAAAGATTCTTAAAAATCGGATTATTACAATTTAATACTATTCTCGATACTGATTCCACGTTCAAATTGAAGCTGGAATTTCATTCGAGGACATTCAAAATGGCTGCCACATCACGCCATCGCATTAACATTGATAGTGACATTTACCACAAAACAGAATGAGATAGGAGATATCGCATGAATTTAGACGGCAATATGCATTCATTCGTAACCACTCGGGAGATTTTGACCACGGTTGACCGAAATTTGAAACCTGTCGGTTTTGTTGGTCAGTCAATTGTTTATTTGAGGCTATTAAAATAAAAAAGTCCTGCACAATGCACATGTCATGATTTATTTGGTCGAAAATTCACTAGTTTAAAAAGGAGAATCTATTTTTTTTTTTATATTTACACGGCAAGTTTCACGTAAAATTATTAAGTTCCAGACCATTATCATACGATCATACGATCGTTTCTACTATTTTTATGTACCTTAGTCACAAAACGTTAGGTTTTATCTGTTCCCATGCAGTATATTAGAATGGAAGAAGTAGATTCACAGTTTAAGGGAGACTTATTTCTTGGTGCGATATTCAAGGCTGTGATGATGAAACTTTTTACTTCTAGTTTTCTTTCTTATAATTTGGTGTGTACTATATAACATGTTGTTTTATATCTGGTGGTAAGTAAAACTGCACAATTTGAGTTTTTACCGAAACTCATCTAATTGGATAAAATTAACCTAATTGTTATTTTACGAATGAATAAAATAATACATTAACCCGTGAACTGTAGTGCGGTTGCGGTCCGGCACCCGCACGCCAATTATAGAATCTGATTTTGTATCTGTATTCACGAATACAGATATTTTCAAGAAGCGCTCGATCATTGCCAATGTAGTATATTATTATAAATTAAGCGACCAGAGCTAAAGTGGTGCTTAACTTAAAAATATTTATAAGTAAGGAGTTTACACGTACCTAGATCAAACTCAAAATGCAATGAGCAACAATAACGCCAAGCTTATCAATAAGACTGTTATTCGTAATCGCTCTGGCCCCGCGTAGGTCATCGCTCTCACCTTAAAAAGGATAAGACTACCCCACATAGATCTTAGAACAACTTTAAAAAAGTAATTCAGACGCCTATTTTTCTTACCTAAATTAAAAAAGAGAAACTGGTTTCAATCAATAACCATTAATAACAATCCCAGTGGCAAGTGACAGAGGTTTTCCATTATGCCCTATTCAGTGCCAACTACTTTTAGTTCTACCACAGAGTAAGAAACAATGCAGTGCTTATTGGTACTTCAATAACACTCACGGTGTCAGCAAAGAGAAGTGAGCAAACAAAACAAAAGATCGTAATTTAAATATCGAAGAATTATGAAATATGTGACTCTTGAAGGGAAGTATAAAATATTGGTGCAGATTAACATTGCGCCGTTCAGCTACAAATGGGCACTCCATTGGTTATTTTTTCTTGAATCTTATTTTTATTTAGTGCTCATCATAATTATTATAGACGAAGCAATGATTTTTGAAACCTATGTTGTGTAGTAAAACATACAGGCAATAAAAACTTGCGATACATTTTACCGTCCGTATATGAAACGATCGATGAATGTATGGAATCGATGTACGGAAGACGCAACATTGCTAGGCCTCCCACCAGGTGGACCGATGAAATCTTCAGAGTTGCGGGCAATCGGTAGATGCAAATGGCAAGTTGTCATTCATTGTGGCGTTATAACCTTTGTTCAACAGTAAACGTCTTCCGGCTGAAGATGATATGTAACTATATAAGATTATATTAAAATACGCCTTATATTTTAAACCGGAACATATTTTAAAAATTAAACAGGTACCTTATAAATGAAACTTATGGGTATTCAGCGACAGTATATAATAAACATCTTATCTACCATCTGTCATACTAAAGGTAAAAATCAAAATATAAACGTTGTTGAAGACATTATAACGATAAAACCTTAATTGTGAAAGGGCGTAATATAAACAAGCAGCTACTCTATTATTAGAAACAGATCTGCCATTTTGTTTACTAATTGCTAAGTAGAACGGAGCAGACAGTACACCTACTCAACACCCTCCAGACTCTATTTTCGTGAACTCAACGAACGATATCACCTTTCGTGTATACAAACACAATTAGCAATTAGATACAAGACTGCTACCTGGTAGCGACCAATACAAACTGTACTTGTTTACGTGATCAGTGCAGTCTCGTGGGAGACATACTGCTGGCAGGAATGTGCAACAAATGGTAGTCAATAAAACATAACATAACATCACGCCTGTATTCCCCGAAGGGGTAGGCAGAGGTGCACATATAGTAACACCCACATTTCGCCAGTTATGTTTTAGGTCCCAATGTAATAGGGGGCGAGCCTATTTCCATCAACCGGGCACAAATCCAGACTCCGTGCTGTTACTGAGAATTACCTAATGGAAAAACCCAGTAACACTTTGCCCGACCCGGGATTCGAACCCAGGACCTCGTGCTCAGCAGTCGCGCTTAGCAGCCACTAGACCAACGAGGCAGTCAATAAACAAGTTCATAATAATCTAGTCACTATAAACAATTTTATTGTTGTCAATTGGCAAGCTGTCGTTCATTGTGGCGTTCTAAGGGGGAGGCCTTTGTCCAACAGTGGACGTCTTTCGGCTGATGATGATGATGATGAATAAACAGTAGTTTTTATTCAAGAGGTTTTTGTTATTATTTTTATAAGTGAAAAAACATCGGTAAGGTAGAAAAAATAGATTTTGAAGTATGTGGAACGTAAAACAAGAATAAATGTTTTAGATTTATTAGGACAAGAGAAACAAAATGACAGTAAAATATTGCGTATTTAATGAATCTTCTTCTAAATAAGTCGGTGCTTGTTTTATCGTCTATACATAAATACAATGAGTCAGTAAATGAGAACGTTAGGGATTAGGTCCTAGTGTCAATCAGGGGTGGCTTTGGTAATCTTGCTTTGTAATTGTGACAGAAATCCAATTACCATGCGATTCAGGATTAATCAGACATTGACATTGATACGCCTGACATTCTGACTGCCTTCTACTTAGTGGGCTGACAGTCCACAAACGTTGCCAGAAATGGATGTAATGGTTTTGATACAGACACACACGGAGGCTTTGTGTAAATTTTACGTTCCCGCTTCCTAACCGCTTCTGTTTCTAAAATTTTGAAAACATTTGTATAGGTACTTATAGTAACACAAAGAAAAGCTTAAACATAATACTCTTAAACAAAACGTGACGTGAACTTATACATAAAATACAAAAGTATACCTTATTTCCAAGTCCTGTTCAGAGCGTTCAGCTTTAGAAAAGCCACTTATTCTCCACGAACGCCTCTTAAGATCTCTTTAGTTTGATGCTCCTTGAACTAAATAAATATAAGTACGAGAAAATGTTACTCGAAAGAAGATCTACCTACGCTAGATTTTACCTGAAGGGCCTCAAGACAAAAAGGTCCTTCAATATATCAAAATCCTTAATGATCTCTGTCTAATACGCCAACATTATTTCAAAGGTACAGTCGAATATTCCAATATTTTTCTTTCGTTACATTAAAAAGAAGCTTGTTCCAATTCTTCAGAGAGCTTAGCAGTCATCAACGTTTGTGAGTGGCAAATGAGAGCGAATTCAACGTAGATGTCAAACAAGCCGGCTCAAAGAAGCTCTAATGAGTCCCCAATTCGAGTGTTTCGGCATTCAACGTCTTTGTTGGCTCGACACAGTACCTGCGAGCCTCTCAATCAGCTGCGATCGTTACTTAATTAGTGCTCCCTATTAGAAACGAAATGCTTTGATTGTAGGATTTTTGTTTTTTTTAATATGAATATTCTTATAGCCTATTACTTGCATTATAATGACGTTGGTTTTCTTTTAGTAATCTTTATAAGAAATTAATGAACTCATTAGTACTTTCCATGTTTATAAACGTAAGTATTTAATTTTATTTTATTACGTAATTTTAGCACGGAGTCTGGATTTGTGCCCGGTTGATGGCAATAGGCTCGCCTCTTATTACATTGGGACCGAAAAAACATAACTGGCGAAAAGTGGGTGTACTATAATATGTGCACCTCTGTCTACCCCTTCGGGGAATACAGGCGTGATTTTATTTTATGTATTTAATTTTATAAAACCCGTTTTCACAGTTGCTGTCGTGCATACACTTAATACCTTCCTTTTCTGATCCGGAAATTAGGATGCTCTTAATAAATTGGAGTATGATCGAAACTTCCACGAAGAGTGAACGTCGGGAAAGATTTTCATAATATATTTACAAACATGTCGACGTCTGTCTACTACTTAATAACATTACATATCTGAGGGACTTTCAACCCAATTACGGTGAGATACCTACATTTCTTCGAAAATACTTTCGTTGCCCTTAAGTCTACAAACAAAATAATTAATTAGCTGCAAAGCTGTACCTATAAAACATACGTGCCCAACAAGGGTCTTATATCATTTATGTTGCTGTTTCTACCAGAAATCCACGTGTTATCGAATAAGGTTATAGTTTTTATTATATTGTTATTTCTTGGTATTTTCATTGTACAGCTAACAAAAACATTAATCAGGAGCCTTCGTTTATTTGTGCCCGTTGGGATATTGTTGTTTTTCTATAGCGACCGCTATATACCCTTATATACCCGTATTTACTGAATGCGGACACGGTCGGGTCCTTTAATTTCCGGTTGCACTTGTGTCCTGTTTATTCCCGGCTTTTCATCAAATTCTATTTAATACGGCGACAGGCGGCCCTCATTGTTTAGATTAAAGTGTAACTTGGGCCTTGTTTTGTTATTACTATAATTAAATGTCTCTTGCGGCGTATAAATTACGGAGAATTGTATAATTTGTTTGTTAAAGTATGAGTATACAGTTTTTTACATAATTTTTTTCACGAATTCCATTTAGGTGAGGGAATATACGAAGCTTACATGTTTGGAAAAGACTAATGTTGGACATTAACTTGAGAAATAACGTTTTTACCCATGACGGAACAGAGAAGGTATATGCGTTTAGGGGGAGAGGTTGTTTGTTTGTTTGTATGTGTGCACAAATGATTGTTGCCAATTTTCTCAAAAATGGGTTGACTGATTTGCATGTAGTTTGCGGTAACCGGTATATGGTTCATTAGAAGTGGTTCTTAGGTATCATTCATGACAATTTTTCTATTAAAACGTTTATAACCGTCGTGGGTTTCTTCAACAATATTAATTTTGTTTTTTTATTCTCAGCTGTATTTCTTACGTTTACACCCATGTACCCAAAATATGTGGGAATGACCCAAATATTTTCGCACAATTAATTAAATTCAGGACACCCTCCACATGTATTTTATAAATAGAAGCTGCTCATGAAACTGGGAGTAGGCGAGTGCGTTGGAAGCTTTTAAAAGGCACTTCATCATACCAACGTGAGGTACATTTAGCACTAATCATACGGAATTAATTGCTGTAGCTACTTTTCTATTATTATATATTATATAAATGAAGCAAACCAGGTTTAACAGTATGTGGCTTGAGAACACGTGTGAATTCAGTTTCAAATGTTTTATTACTTCAAATCAAATCAAAATCTTTATATGTAAACATAATTAGTGTACAGATCTTAATGATAATCTTAGTAATAGATGTCTTTAAGCAGAGTCCGGACTCAGGTTGGTCGCAGCAAAGACAACCTCTACAAGTGGGGGTACACAGAGAGCTCAGACCTTCAATGCGAGCGCGGCGTGTCCCCACAAACTATGGTCCATCTTCTATATTGTCCCGCGAGCCCTGTGACCTGCACGCCTGAGGAGCTGATGATGATCGCTGACAACACCGTTCGCACAGCGGACTTTTGGGCCGATAAAATTTAAATCGCCATTGACTCGCTAAGAAGAAGATCTTATTGAACTCTTTGTCTCGCCGCCTGCGGCTTACAAATATAGTAAAACTATATAAAAACAATTACGTATAAAATTGGGTAATAATTCTTCAAAGTACGTTATTTATTTAGGCTTTTGCTGTGCCGGGCAGGTTTCATAATGATAAGTCCACCTTTATACTCTCAGTAATAAGGAGCGCATTTTAACTGTATCTTTTCTAACTCAAAGCAATATTATTAGTAGTATTAAGAAGGTATGGTATACTTTTAAAACAGGATAATCGTCCATAATATTTTATTAATGCATGGTTGTAACTTTTGTTTTTTCTACTCTGATATGAGTCATACTACTTATTAATTCACTTCTTCTTCGTATGGTTGATGAACAACCTGGTGTCAGAGTTTAAAGCGCCTGTAGGCTTCTGACATGGCTTCACAAACCGTTGAAAAATGTTTCAGGTGTGCCGGCTTCCTTGTTTATGACTGACAACAAATATTTAATACGCACGTGAATTCGAAACGACATAAGTGCGTGCCGAGGTTTGAACTTACGACCTTTGACTATTAGCTCAATTAACTCCGGTTATATTTGTAAATACTTTCCCTTCAGTAAAATATATTATGATTGCCCCGCAGTGGAATAGTGCCAAAAGTCATTCAGAGCTCAACAACACCACTTTACAGTTGTAGTTATTTTTTACACCTTTTATATGGGCGCAGTTAAATCTTTAATTTAGTTTTAAATTGTACACCACTGGCAGATATGAACTGTTTGGACGTTATGGACGTGTTCATTGGGGCACAATGACAGCATTTTATGACGTATTCATGTTTATAATTAAAAACGGTAATTGCGGCCTTCTGTAGACAGTGAGGTATACTTCATATTTTGGAAGACTACTTACGCGTGTCTTCTACGAAACGGATTTTAATGAAATTTCACATAGATGTAGCTGACACCATGGATTAATACATAGACTACTTTCTAACCCGAAAAAATGTAGCGGGTAATACCGCGGGGCGCAACAAACGTCGATAATATGGATAACACTCACGAAAGTTACTATAGTGCATTAAATATTTTCATTTCTTAGCCTAAGGCTTCCTATAGTAGACCTAATATAATGACCAGACACAAACTGAACCACATCGTTAGCGAAAAAAATGCGTATAAAAAACTGAAAACAGAAAATACCTTTCACATCACTGATTTTCCACCGAACCCCTTTCACTTGTTTCGCAATACGATAGTTTTTTAACTTTTTGGCCCGATAGCGCCCTATCGAGCCAAAAAGCTAAAAACTACCGACACCTCCACCAATTTCAAAGCAACTCTTGATGTTTTTGACATAGGCCAGACACATCACTCGACTATCATAGCTTGCAAAATCGAACTGACGTATAAAAACTGGCCAATGCTGTAGGCAATTTTTTCCATTGCGTCAGACTTTTCGGGAATAATTTGTCCGTCACAAAAACACGGCCGACAGAGATTAGCTACAAAAATAGGTGCCTTTAAAGGTTCAATGGTGGTCTGTGTAATTTCTAATCTAATGAAAAGTTTTTAGGATTTCAGCCAGATTCGTTTTAAAGTAAAACTTTTTAAGAGCATAGGGCTGCTAAAGTAGTATAAACAAACTTAAATGAGTTCATCCAGGATCAATTGATGCTTACCCTAAATTACTAACCAGATTTTTTTACGTTCCGTCTTACCTCAAACATAAAGGCCAACTTTAATATCAAATAATATATTATGGTAATTCCATAAGCGGTATTTAAATAGCTCAATGTATCCTGATCGGCTGCTTCATATTCAACGGTCGGGCTCCCCGCAATCATGGCCACTCGTAAAACCTTACGATATCAGATTTTATCCCTCCACAGAGCTTTAATAATAATCTCCAAAAATTTTGGGCAAACGCCCTTGATCTTGTCAAGTCGCAGCTTAGCGCCCTATTGAGAAGGATACTTTGGATTTTGTGGTAATTATCTGGTAACACGATTTGAGGAGGCATTCATGTAAACCTGTACCGGCTACGTTAGGTATTTAAAGGATAATACATTTAAAAGCCTTTATGTTATATTATGTAGGTCAGTTCAGTCCAGGGCCTTTTAGCGATTTGCTTGCCAAGTGTAAAAGGTGACTTCTATCTTTTATCTTTACACATACTTATCGTAGTCAGAAAATTAACAGGGGCTTGTAGCAACAAAGTTACGCATAGTTTCGCCAAATTGTGAAGTTAAGCAGCTCTTGTTGCGGTCAGTCCTTGGATGGATGACCGTGCTTAACACATCAAGAGTGTCTCTTAGTCGTCTCATCGGTCTTTAAGTAAAAGTTTGTGATGCAATACCGTCACAGTTGAGATCGGCTGCAAAGATCGAAACTCAGTCAGAAAATTATAAGAAAGAACATGATATTTTAGCATAGTAGGTACCTAAGATAACAGTCGGAAATAAATATAATGTTGTTCATTACCTTTGTTAAAGTACACCTGTTTATTATTCACCTCGTTATCGCGTTTGCGATTTACAAAACGGCCTATCTCGAATAATTTACTTAAAAGTTTAGAAGAAAAGAAAATCCGTATCGATGAGACCGATCTTGACGAAAATACTTTTTTAAATAAAATTTTGTGAGCGAATAAAATTGTGAAGAGGATGCTATTATCTAAAGAGGTAGGTATAGGTGCTGATTTTAAGTACACGTTTAATTCTACGTCAAAGTTTCTTTTAGTATAAAGTTCTTTAATGTGCCTAGGATGAATTACTTTATCTTAGTTCCTCTAAAGAGCTTGGAAATAAAAACTTTTGCTTAGACGGAGCATGTAAAAATTCCGACTGAGAAGCAATTACTTTTATTACGGCTAGTTTTCAATCCCTTTCCATCAAAGAACTGAAACTGAGTATTCAGTAAGTAGCTCATACGCTCGTAGCAAAGTCCTTTGAATCAAGATTAATCGGAGTTTTACTTTACATGTTAATACTTTTACCAATGTTACCTTTTTGGGGTTTAATTTATGAATGTAAAACGAGACCTCTGGAAATGTCATTGCGCACGAAGCTATTCACGGGCCGCTCAAATTCATGGACACCCATAAATAGCTCGAGTTTATCACTCCCTTCACGAACGCGTGATTTTAATCCTTGGAAAATAAAAATTGGTTTAACGAATGTGGAATATTTTAGGTGGTACGAGAGCGTTGCATGAGATATCACAATTCACTCGCAACCCGCAGGATATTCACTCGAGAGCCATTCTGATCTCTTGCCTGAAATAACTGTCGCAAAATGTTTATATAAAGCGGGTCAAGCTTGGTAAGTGACTGGAATTCGGCAACGCCTCAGCTTTGATTTAACTAGCTGCTATGACACCTTGCGAACCTTTGCTGGGAATTTCTGAGCACTGTTTATTTTAGCTCGCCTGCTTAGATACGCTAGGTAGAGGAATACTCCAAGCGTTTATCGAGGATTAAACTCTGCAGTTTAATGTAGACACGGAGTTTGGTTATTAATACAATTTTGTCTCAGCTGAACAATAATTTTGTATGTAGATAGTTAGTGCGAAACTAAAGTTGTTTAGAGCGTTTGTAATTTTATTTCTTACCGAGTAAGTACTCCGGAGAAACGAGTCTCAAGAGTGAAGTTTCTTTCAACACTTTTCTTTTTCTTGTGGTTTTAACGTTATATAGTAGTAAAGTATTCTCATAATTTTTGTTGTAATAGAATGAGAACTTCATTTTTAATGTACTTTTTTTTATCACATCTAAAAACTGCTTAAAGACAGTAATAAAGTTTTACAAACAGGTACACTAAGAAAGCAATTTTACCCAAAACAAAATGTATTTTTTAATTTAATTTAATTTGAATTGATTCTGTTTGTTAAGATATTGGCATGTCCAATAACAGATTCCGATAATGTTTTACTCATCGAAGCAATATCGGCAGCATTATTTTCTCCCTACAAAATCTCGTTTTAAAGTACAATAAATATATTGAAACAGGTGTACGATTGTTCTCTTGGTGGCCATTCTCGGAATTACTTCCTCTCAATTTACTCTAGACCCACGTCTCATTAAAGGGAGCGAAAATATTCTTCCTTAACGCTTACTAGTATTGCCAGAGGTAAATTTTCTCAATAGCGAATTACGGTGGCAATCGTGAGTTTCGAAAAGGAAATGGCACTCTGTGGTGCAGTATTTGTTTTATGGCCTTTATTGTATGTTATATTGGAGGAGGATATGGTATTCTATCTGTTTATTTGGATAATGTAGATAGCAAATATGTCCTTAATATGTATATTTACCCCTTTTAATAATACAATTACATATTTAAGGATCCCTAATCCCGTGTACTTTTTTTAATTTACTTCCCTCTTTTAATTTCCTCTGTATCGTGGGAGTATAATCATGAAATACACATATACGAACACTCAGACTCGAGACAAAAATCTACGGATCACACAAATGTTAGTCCCGTGCCGGAATCGAACTCGCAGCCTTTAGCGCAGCTTCAATCGCTTAACCACTGCGCCAACTAGGTTGTCAAACTTATGCTACATAAGGAAAAAGGATTTCGTCTCATAATGACTTCCTTTGAAGTGTCTAACATTTGCTTAACATTTAAAGGACATTGTTATCCTTATCCTCATCAATATTTCGCTTATCTAAGATAATATCATAGTAAAAGTAATTATTTTCAATTTACTATCTAAATGGTTCCACTTTTTTACAAGCTCTGATTTAACTTGCAATATTGTTGTTGAGTTGATATGACTTTTTGTATTTTTTATGCATGTTGCAATGCTAGACTTAAATTTTAAATTGATAAAGGGAAACTTGTAAAATGATGGACACGAGCGGGACTCGAACCTCGTGTATGAGTTTGTTTAGGTCAAATCTTGCCATCTAAATAAGAACCACTTTTTGTCATCCGATTTAAATGAAATTTTGCATGCTTAAATAGGTTAGGTGACGCTACAATATTAAGGGACTTTTAAGCTGATCTGATGATGGAATTAGAAAATGGTCATAGGAACTCTGTGACAAAATAAGGCCATCTTACCGTGTTGGGCTTGTTTAATCCATCTTCACTAGTACTTTAAGCCTAGCTGGTTAAAAAGCTTGTGTTAAAGTATATGTTTTAATATTAAATTATTAATGATCATGTTTGTATTCAGCCAGCCTGCCACTGTAAAATACATTATGGCTCATAAATAAAAACAGTTTTATATATGCGATTCAGGTACAATCATCTTCTTATTTATTCATAGAAATCAACAAGGTAATCTGTAGATGAAGGCTATACAAAGCATTAGATTTAGGCATATAGCCTTGAAATAAGGCTTCTTTATATAAGAAGAAGGTAAACAAAAGATATATGTTTTTATAATCAGCCAGATCACATCATCATCAGCCAGATCACGTCCACTGTTAAATGCTTTACTCTTAGAACGTCACAATGAAGGAATTAAGAAATGTGAACTATCATCTGTAAAAGATTACGTATAACATATTCACGCCTGTATTTCCCCATGCAGCCATCGATCAGTCACAAATCCACACTCCGTTGTGCGATGAGAATTACCTAATGAAAAAACCCAGTAACCGACCTGACGGGAGTTGAAACTCATATTTAGGAGTCGCGCGTACCTAGATTGTTATATTCTAACGTTGCTGCAAATGCTGAGCGTCTACCTGATCGTCATCGACTTACGTCACATGCGGTTGTTCCAAAGCCAGACCCTGGATTCCTTGACATAATTAATAAGTAAACATTGCGACAATAAAACACATTTCTTCCTATGTACAGTATGTCCACACTGTTATTTACCTACAGGAAATACAGCCACGGCAATAACCAGATATAAAGCTCATTTATTGGCAGATATCGTAATACAATTTTAAATTACACTCGTTCATCCTACCGGCTCTAGGAAAAAGGACATATTGGAAAGTAGTGACACATTGCTAAAACATCGTAACACGGCGAAACATGCACGGAATTTAATTCCGGAATGGAATTTTTAATTTCATTTGCAAGCAATCGCGGGATATAGGAACTTACCTATAATTCTTGCTAAGATTTTAACATCATTGTATTCTCTGAACGCGTAGGCAGAATAGTATAGTACTGTAGTACATCCACATCAGTTATGTTAAAGGTTCCAATAGAGGCCGAGCCTATTGCTTGACAAGGCGCAAATCCTCCATGCTGCTACTAAAAATAACCAAACATAATAATGAAAAACCCGACACGTAATTGAACCCAGGACCTCAGGTTCTGTAGTCGTACCGTGCGACCACTAGACCAACGAAGCAGTATATTTGCCAAGAATATATTTTATTCCAAGGGTTGTAAAATTAAGGTAAACGGAGTCCAAACGATAATGAAACCATCCATTGGTAAATGACACGGAAAAACGAGATTAGAATTCGCTTTCGATGGCAATAAAAAATAAAGCTTTTCCCTTTGCTATGGCTCCCTACCCGAGATTGTAATCGATATGAATCAAGAATGAAAATTCTTTTAACTTAATGTTTTACGTGAGTTGAACGGTATAAAACATGATGTTTTGGTAAAAGAAAACGAATCATTTATTCATATATGTTTGACTGACAAGAAAAAAATAAGGCTAATCTAGGTAAATTCCGCACACTGAGTAAGAAAAATCTATAATATATTCCTCTGTACCTATATCCACGAACAAGGTAGCAATTTAAATATCACACAGAAGAGTACATAATCGCAGAAAAGTAATTACATAATTAGAATTACAAACCATTTCGTTAATTATTATGCTTAATGTAAGACCAGTGTATTTTAAATCATTTTACCGCGGTTTTTTTATTAGACTTAGATATATAATATATATATCTAAGTCTAATAAAAAAATTATAGAGTTCATTATAAGTATTTTTTGTGATTAGGTACTGTTCTTGGCAAAGGCGTAAAGCTATGTTAAAATGCAGTTTACTTACCATAATAAATGTTTACATAAATAAAGAAGTATTTAAGCAACTAAATCATCATAACAAACAACATAACCTCAAGCCTGAAACTGTCTGTGTGAACTAAAACCTGACAGAACTGGCATACACAAAGCTCACACAATTTTGTGAATTCAAAGCTATTAGATATGCCTCTTACACCCGTACAGAAATTACACCTGACAACTATTCTGAACTAGCCCCGGACATGCATAGTTTAGGGTGCAACTTGTTCCAGCTCATGTCTGAATTTTGAAGTGCTAACTATCCGAGCGAGAATAGTCGGAGCGGTTATCCCCTTTTAGTTACCCCATTCTTATGGATCATGTGGCCGCTCGTAAAGTTGTGAGCCACTTTATTGCGGTAAACATTGAGCACGCGATCCCAGGAGAAGCAAAGAGCAGGTAACTGTGGTAGCCAACTTTAAAGCTAATATTAGTTCGACTGGAGCACCGGAAAATCGCTAGTGATTGGCTGTGGCACAAACTGGACTTTCAAATGTCCAATCAGAGTGCGACAGCATTGACTCCAATTAAATTCGATTGAATGGGAAAATTCTAGCACCGTCAGACATTCTGTTATTTGTTAACTTATTGAATAGTGCCATGTAAAGGTTGTTGTTTTCATTACCAAATCTAACTTCCAACAGTTATTTGCTTTTATGACTTACTTTTTAAACTTTTAAATATTTTTATTTCTTAGCTTAACCTTTTATAAACGATAGTAGATCTGAAGGATAAGAAGGTAAGATATCTTTAGATATTTCAACCTACATAACACAAACATGAACAATTATAATTTAAACACTTTATTATGGGTAGCAAGCAGGAATTGTATAAAATATATTAATGACACTCACAAACTGCTGCTTAAGCCTACCAACATAATTTCACCAAAATTTAAATGAAAACACGTAATTTAAATTAAAAACTAAAACGCCAGTGTTGTCAACAATCCAAAAGAGGCGGAACGTATTAAGTTTTTCCCCATTTCCGTGATCGTTACATTTATTACTGTGTGTGTCACGGAGCGCCGGTATAATTACGAGGCTACAATTGGGAGGGGGCGACGCAATTAGCCATTTCACAGAAGGCGGGCCGTTGTCACTTCGACTCTAATGACTTCAACTAGTTCCATTGCACGCCCGCAAAGGCCGGAACGACTTTTTCAAGCTGTTCTTTAATCGAGCTACAGAAATGTAATTCAAAATCTAGAGGAAGGATTTTAACTTTATGAAGTACGAAGTCACGGCTGTTAGAATAAGTTGCGCTTACACTTTTGACTTGCGTCGCTTAATTGTTAATTTTAATATCTCTGAATCCGTAGGTTGAATGTAGAGTTGAGATTGCTATAAATTATTATTGTAAAGCTTGAAGGAAAACGATATTTGCAGTTACCTACCGAAATCTATTTGAGAATATAGAATACCATATACGTCCCAATACAATAGGAGGTGCGCCTATTGTCAACCGGGCACAAAGCTAGACTCCGGGTTGCTACTGAGAATTACCTAATGGAAAAACCCAATAATACATTGCCCGACCCGGGATTTGAACCCAGGTGGCCGAGACCTAGTGATCAGTAGTCGCTTAGCAACCACTATACCGACGAGGCAAGATGCAAAATTATGACAAGATTATGAGATTATATACATCCTCTATGTATATAATAAACCTTCATAAAAACAAAACTGTTTATAGTCATAAAACCTGAGGTTTCCCGTATCTACACTGCTTAAAAAAAAGTAAATATATAACAGTAAACCTTTTAAATTACTGATACAGGTTGCACACAAATCAGATTTCATTATTGTTTATTGAGCTCTGAGCCCTGAATTTTTGATATCGGAGGCTTAAAATAGTACAGCGAGATAAAAATAAATAACACTCAAATGGACACAGCTCCCTCTGCGGTGTTTAATATAAAAATTCAATATTATGAACCCAAAGCATGATCGACACTTCACTTAAATTGTTTTTTGTTCGCTGCGTTATTTAACTCGTTAAAACCTTTGGGGCGATCATTACTCTTTATCATGTTGCGTCCGTTCTCGTTTTGGTTAAAAAAATATTTCCACGGTACATTGTTCCAACTGAAATTGCCTCTGGAAATTGAACAAACGAGTTTGAAACTACCTTCACGGATGTTGGTGAACACAAATTAAGCAACATTTCAGATGCCATTTTTGTTGTTCAAAGTACGAACCGGGGGTGAGCGAACGTCCAAAAGTTAGTTTACGAGTGTTGGGAACAAAGGTGGAGTTGTCTATGCTATCTCGATTGCAGTTGTTTTCACTTTTACTATCGACTCGCTTCTAACACACGTGGAGTTTGTATTGAAAACAACAGGAAGTAATTTTAACTACCGCACTTTATGGCTGTATTTGGTGTACCAACATACAATGTAGCGTTGAAATAAACGTGCAACATTATTTTTACTGTATGTTTTCGAAGAGAAGATAAGCTAGCGAGTAGGTATTTATTTAATTTGAGGTATTTATGGCAATAGCTATAAGCACTAGAGAAAGTGATGGCTAAATTTAAAAAAAACGAATATTATAAACGCAAAAGTTTGTATGTATGGATGGATATTAATTGTTACTCTTTCACGTAAAAGCTACTGAATGGATTTTAATTAAATTTCATATGGAGGTAGCTGACACCTTGAATTAACAATTATGCTACTTTTTATCCCGAAAAAATGTAGCGGGTAACACCGCGGGCACCGCGGCACCACACATTTTATACATTACCGTTTGATCTTACAAAAAAATATACATCCCCTTCAAGAGTAAACAAGACTTCATTTTGAGCAAGACAAATAACGTCTCCTGGAAACTTCGGACAGCTATAAAGTTTTGGGTCGCACAATAACCTGCTAAGCATACAGGGTAAGTAGTAAGTAGTGACAAATTGTTGCCATAGTCAACGATCGCTACAATAGTCCCCTTATCCCAAGTTGATTGCTACAAGTTTCAAAATATGCTAAACAGTTGCCACACACCCCATTCCGCTAAATTAAACTCTCACTCAACAATAACCTAAACATTTCATTCAGTAGAATTATCCAAATCTAAATAAACAAAAAGCTTTCACAATATACGACAAAAACACACAGTCCGGTATAAAAACAAACGAAATATCTGAATCGTTTTCGAGAATAACTGTAACGCAATGCTCTTACCAACACGAGGTTAATATAGACCTCAGGTGTAAATATTATCAGAAAGTACCGCAAACAATCAATGATATGGGCAGTTTATCTGTTTAAATCCAATTCAATTCCCTACTGAGCCTACAGAGTACATTGTACATGTTGCGATGCAATCCCCTTAGCATTCGAATCGGAGTCCGGCCTGATTGCCAATTTATTGACTAGCACGGGTCCTTTATCTTGGATGTCCACAACCTGGATCAAGTTGACACAAAGACAAATTGTGACCATTCGGTAATCCGAGCTTATTGCGCATTGATGGTCGTAGCTAATGCTACTGAAAAAGTAGGTTAGCTGGAATTGGGATGTTTTTGGGAGTCAGTTTTTTGGACGTTACGATAAATTGTTTCTCGTCAATTAGCCAGAGGACGAAAAACCAGTGTGTTTATTGGAAATTCTGTACAAGACAATTTGCTTCTCAGCGAGTACATTATGCTTAATGAGACTTTCGCCGTATAATCGATTTTTAATGCACTGACAGAATGAAGAGGAAGCATATTCTCCGTTCAATCGTTAGCGTAGTCAAGTCTTCGATTTGCGATAAAAGAAATAGCTAGCGAGTGATAAGTTGCGTTGCTATGCCAGTCACTATGGTAATATGTGTAAACAGACAACAAATGTTGACTGTGAGGTGGCCTATTCTCATCACTGGTCCTTATCGTTACCAAACCGTCCCACAATAAAACAGAACTGCCCCTTACCATAGACTCTTATAACATGACAGTTTACGTTGTGGAAGCGAGACGCCGTATTACTCTGCACGTAGCGGCATCTCGCTTCCACAATGTAAACTGTCCTGTTTTAAGCGTTCATGGTAAGGGGGCTGTTAGCTGGGAGAAACAATTACACACTCAAGATTGTTACATCATTACATACGTACATTTGATCGCAGTAAGAACTACAAAGCTCAAGATTATAGTTCAAACGACGCTATGTTTGTGTAATGTTCGCTTTGGGTATTAGAATTTAAGCATTTCAATCATGGATAAACTAGGTAAGTAGACTCTGCCTTTGTTCCCAAACTGTGTTGGAAGTACGTAGAGGGCCGTATAATTCTCAGTAGTGTATAATACCTAGATAAGGACTTCGAGAATGTTGTTACCATGTGAATAAGTGTATTATTCTGTAGGCCCGAATAAGTTTTGCTGTATAGCAGGCTTAATTGGATTACCGACCGTCTGATATATACCTCTTGTAGTTGGAACAGCTGTGAAATTTAATATACAATGTTCTTGAAATTAAGTAACTGTTTAGTTTGATTATGAAGTCCCACAGAAACTTGAATAGTGTTTCATTACACATGAATTGATTATCATAATCATGAACGTAAGTGAAGGTATTAGCAAATTCTGTTTTACCCGACTTCACAATGGAGCTTATATATTTTTTTAAACGATTCCCTCCAGGAATTTCTCCTGTATCGTGGGTGTGTTCTACAAACATGACATATCATATACACAAACACCAAAACTCAGGACAAACATCTGACATCTGCGGATCCCACAAATTTTTGCCCCGCAGGTGAATTGAACCTAGCCGCTACGCCAATTAGGTCGTTGAAATGTTCGTCTGTTTACCAATATTTTTTTATCTTTGTCTGAAACCATATCTAATATAGCTTAAAGCAAAGTTTTACCTTACAAGAGTTAAATAAAACAATCTTCATTTAGTTAACATGTTTTTTATTTACCTCTGCATTACTGCAAATTACAGGGCGCCGTAACGATCGAGGAAGAGTGCTAAACCGGCACATAAACAAAAACGGTGTTGCGATTGGCACAAATCCGAAGCGACGTAAAAAGGGGAGGCCTATATTTAGCGGTGGGTGAATTCAGGTTGTGTGATCGCGATTGTTCCATCACGTCGCCTTTGTCGATACTAAATAGAATGAAGAAATACTTTGTACTAGTATACATACTGTTTAAATAGGTGTAAGTACAGCGCAGTTGTGAGTAACGGTTCTTAAGAAACCTAGCTACCATCTTTGTTGTGCTTATTTCCATCGGACAAGCACATATCAATATAAAAAAGAAAATGGTGTTCCATCAAACGGGTGATATTCTTTCCTAATACACCGCATCCAATGTATTTGTAGCGCCTGGTAAATAGCCATTCCACTTGCTTGATGGCAGATTTAGTAACGTCACGACTGAAGAGTATATAAAAAAAAGTATGTAAAGGTGTAATGTAAGAAACATTTCCCGTTATCTTTCTAACAACTACTCTTTGTAGTGGAACTTCAGGCAACCTGGATATTCTCTAGCCGTTGTAAATATCTCCGCTATCTACCTTAAACATCTTTTATCCAAACACAAACAAAACAACACAAAACAAGTTAATTTTATTATTCCCCCAAACTTCCAGAATAATAATAAAAATTAAAACCCCCGACCGTAAACATCGTATAAAATGGAACACGTTTTAGAACCGTGATCTTCGTTAATAGACGAACTCAATTAGCGAAATGACTGCGTCCCGATCCAAACAAACAACAAACAAATGAGTGCTTAAACAACGTCTGTAGGTAATTAATAAACATGACACAACAGCACGCTTGTATTCCCCGAAGGGATAGGAAGAGGTGTATTACACTCAGATTTGGCCAGTCATGTTTTAGGTTCCAATGTAATAGAAGTTCCCGTGGAGTGCCGTGCCAGAATATCATTGCTTTTATATACTCACTATTTGTATTAGTTAAATAGTGGTTCTATTTGCCGATTGGTATCCGGCCTCGAATTGACCACCCCTTTCCTCCCGTGGATGTCGTAAGAGGTGATTCAGGGATATTCTAGAAGATGGACAGCAGCGTCGTCAACTACGGGAACTCAAGACGCTTGCCAAGCGTGAGGATTATGGCAATTAAGAGAGAGGTCATTGTTCAACAGTGGACATATTCTGACTGATTAAGTTCATGTTGTTGTTGAGGCAAGTCAATTGACATTAACCGGACAAAAAACTAGACTACATGCTGATACTCAGAATTACCTAATATAAAAACCCAATAACACAGTCTGTAGAATCAAACCCAGGAGCTCATGCTCAGCAGTCTTTTGCGACAAGACCAACGAGGCAGAAGGAACTTAATTAAAACGCAATAATTGTTGCGTCTGGAATTCTGGATACTGTATGCCATAATAATGAGAACTAGCGTTACTATTCGCTTCAAACGGCCTTCGTTAGCGAGATCGCGAACAAAATTAATGATGTAATGCGGTTGTTCAGTAGGCACATCGGTATGTTGCGGTCTAATTATGTTCCTGTCACTGGCTGTGACTCCGAGTGCTTGTACTCGTAATCTTTGTTTACCCATCACTAGTTAATGTTGCCAGGCTCTTGGTAATTGTCGACGCTCGACTGGTACCGTAAGAAAAATGTTTTGTATCGACTTTAAAACTAGCTTTCGCCGTATGTTTCTCTCTTACATCGTTGTCCCTGCTGACGAGAAAGAAATCAACTGGCCCGTGGTCAATAAAAGGTTGGGAACCACTGGTCTAGCGTGTAAGTTCTCCTCTAAGGCCCCAGGCCACCTAATAACTTAGTGATGTTCATATATTCTTATGAAATGCTTAGACAGCCAGACGTTTGCTTAAACCATGAAGCTTTAGTGCTAGTTGATATAAATATGGTATGTGGTTGTCTGGAAGCTTGTTATAACTTTAAAAGCTCATAAATTACTGAAGGCCTCATAGTTTCTAGCTAGTACTGTTCTATTAATGTCCAACGCTCCAGACACGTTGATGTGTATCATGTTTACGATACAATAGAATATCCCTATTATATCGATAAATATAATATAACATTACGCCTGTAATCCCCGGAGAGGTAGCCATCGATAAACAATTATATTTCATTTAAAAGGATTCACTATTTGCAAAACGCACAAAACAATATATACTTAATTACATTTAAAAATTATTGTTCAGAAAGAAAGAAAAGTTGTATTATATCAATTAATCTTTATAACTTATTTTATGCTCGCCAAATTGAAATAAATAGAGTTTAACTAAAATTTATTTAATTTCACAAGCTTTTATTTTGTATTTTAAAACTTTACTGAATGCCAACAATTCTCTTTACTGAAAAATATAAATATTTTTGTTACTATCTATGCAGTACCAATATTCTAATATCAAGTAATATTTATATGAAGTCGGACGGTGATAGTTTTGTAATTATAAAACTGTGTATTTATAATAACAAAATAATTATCCCTTACTTAATTGGCTTTCATATCGTTTAAACACATTATACAAAACTCATTTCATCTTATAACTCTTACAGCGCCAACAGAGGCGACAATTTAATCATGTCCGATCTAGAAAAGAATCTCCTAATTTGGTTACCGCGTCTGTGGTCTGAGAAATTGATAAACTTTTTCCGTTCCAAGTCGGTGTGGACAGCAAAGTGTAGAACGTATTAAAACTTACTTTTTAAAACATTGTTCTCACTGTGAGGCAGTAGTTTTGTTTATCATTACAAATTCTTGCCTCCATACCTTCGCAGACTCCTGCAGAATATAAAGAGAAATGTTTATTGAAAAAGTTATATTCTGTCTGAACTCAGAATGTTTCCCATATTGGAAAAGTTATGATACATCAAAACATCGAATATCTTCGCGGGATGTTGTTGACGTATTATCATTTTGCAAAATTTTCCCTTCGGTGTTGTAAAATAAAGGGTAGGTTTCTGTGTGTATTATATAGGTAAGTATACTTTGTGATATTAGATGATGAGTAAACAGTAATGTAAAAAATAAATAAAAAAAAAAAAAATAAAAAAAAAATTACATAAAAAGAGGTAGATACAGTTATATGAAACCGTGACACCCGTGCTAGGTTTATAACCTGTGTTACAGGAGTCAGTGTCTTCGCCCAGATTGTTACATAAACTTTTATGTCCTTAAATTTAAACTAAAAGCAAATATAAATGAAGTCGCCAACAAAAACATGTAATGTTGATCTTATTGACATTGCCCTTAACCTCAGGCACAGACTTGAGACTAAAAGTTTCTTTAAAAAAATTCAATTGTAAACAAGTGGAATGAATGAGACGGAGATCAATTTAACATATTCTGCATTACTTTTAATCATTTAAGTCATGTTGCCTATGCTAAATATAAATTCTAATTGATTAAGAGCTGTGCCTCGGTAAGGCAAAGGTCGCGGTTTCGAATCCCAATTTTGAAAATCCATCATTTTTCTAATTTCCTTTATCAATGTTAACATATGCTTAGTGCATAGGCTTAGTGACCAAAACTATTACTCACTAAAAGACTTCATGGAAAGACATGTAAATTCACGCTGCTTTGATTAATAAATTTGCATGCATGCAACTCGTAGCAAAACATGTATAGCACTGTATTTATATTATAACAACTGTAATACCATGTTTTATTGCAAATAAATATTATTATTATTATGTTCCTCGGAAAGTTTAAACGTTGTCTTTTAATTTTAAAAATAAATCGACTGCCAAAATTCTTGCGTGACGGACCTAAGTTGCCCTGGCTGGTACGCCCTGGATTACAGTCACGCTAATATTTTTTTAAGTTGGTACAACGTAGATTTTAAGGTCCTATTTATTTGGTTTCAAAGTAGAACGTTCAACGTGGACTAAAAAACTTATTGCAAAAGCCTAAAAATCTCACTCAATAACAAAGCATCATAAATACTGATTCGCCATAAAAATTGTAACAATATTGAACTCAGCCGAAACTTTATAAAACTTTGTAATAAAAAGCGTATCTTTGGCCGGAAATTGGAAAGATCAAGCGGCAGATGTTTTGAGAATGATAAAATGTAAGGATTTCTGATCGAAACGTTTATCTGAAGGAACTTATGGAGGGTACTTAGTAAGTTTACGGAAAACGAACATAAACAGTGGGAAGTTAATGGTTTATATTGAAAATATACCATAACATCACGCCTGTATTCCCCGAAGGGGTAGGCAGAGGTGCACAGATAGCACACCCACATTTCGCCATTTATGTGTTTTTAGGTCCCACTGTAATAGAGAGCCAGCCTATTGCCATCAACCGGGTACAAATCCAGACTCCTTGCTGCAACGGAGAATTACCTAATGGAAAAACCCAGTAACACTTTGCCCGACCCGGGATTCAAAACCAGGACCTCGTGCTCAGCAGTCGCGCTTAGCAACCACTAGACCAACGAGGCAGTCGTAATAAAAAGATGTAGAGGTTTAGTTCATATAATTAGTTTCAAAAAATTTCGCTTTTAGAAAACTTTTAATTTCAAATCTATTGCCATAGTTAATGGTGTTGTTCGAATTCGTCTCTGTATGTTATGTTAGAGGTAGAGCAAGAAACTACAACATTGCAATTCAATAAGGAAGAAATAATTTTAATTCTAGCCTTTTAAATAACCTCTAGGTCTACACCATTTAACGCCTTGAAATAATAAGTAGAAAAAAATAAACTTAATATATTTTTAAACATGATAATATTATTTTTAGTCTTCTTTTTACCCTCTACTGACTACTAATACAACAGGACACCTAAGCTTGACTTATGGTAAGCAGTATCTTGTTTACAATGCTATGTGTACATCTACTTATAAATATTCATGACAAATGCTATTACACTGAACGCAGACAAGCCAATTTCAAGTGTCTGGTTTGCTCTAAACTCAATAATGGAGGATATAATACGATCTAATTATGTAGAAGCCATGCAATGGCCGTCTCAGTTGTTTGTGTCGACGCCGCAACACGGATATAACCGGTATTGAGATATTAATTAATATTAATTTATCCCTGTTCAGTGTTCACGTCTTTGTGCGAGGTTTATGGCTTGTAGATGTTAGGTATGTATTTGTGTTGATTTGAGATTCATGCATCAATAATGAACACAATTATTATTTATTAAATTGACAACCTTATTGTTGCAATGGCCAAGCGATTCGACGGCTGCGCTACGGGGTCGATTACCCCACGGGAAAAAGTTGTGGGTGATCCGCAGATGTTTGTCCCGACTCTGCGAGTTTGTGTATATGTTATTTCATATTTATGACGCATCCTACTGGAGACATTCCTTGTCGGATTTTTTACTTTTTACAAAAAGTAGAGCGTCTGGCAAATTATAGTTAACTAAAGGTTATTAAAAACGCGAGTCAGGATAATATGTTTAAAAGAAACAGACCTAATAAACATTTTTAATGGTCTATTGGCACAGAGATTTTTTTAGGCATCTGCAGGGTCATGGATTTGATTCACAGAAACAAAATTATAACTCGTTACATAAAAATACTTATATATGTTTATTTTATTTTATTTTTTTATATATTATAACAATTGGGCAACGCACCTGCTACGTAGATTACAGTGTTTATTAACTTAAAATATAGGCACGCTACATTTTCGTGAACTAGCTTTTTCTAGCGTGCAAAAGTTTAGTAACGAAGTCCTACCGATAAATAAACTTTTTAGATAATTGAAACGTTTTATATCGTGCGCAATACCAGTTGGCAGACCTATAATATAATTACTATCGTTATATTTTCTGCCGCTGCTGCAAAACATTCCACTTCGTTTTAATGAACAGATGGTATGGTTTTATCGCCCACAGTTCTAACTATCGTCTCTACGTGCCTGTTCTAGCAATGAATCCATTTCTTAGAGGTCGAACGTAATTAGAGCCGAGCTCAGGACCTTATTACGGATTAGGAGCCTATTCGCTAGACCTATCTTATTTATTTCTTGTTGTTTCCTCATATCGCAACAGCAATAATTAAGGAGGAAAACATACGAGTATTGGGCCAGTATGAGATTATTTCCTGACAAGAATACGTCACAAGATGGGAGGATTATCCGCCATATTTGGTATATCCTTGTTCGACTTATATCTTGTTTTTATCGTCTTTGATATCTCAATTTCTGCGGCGAAAGTGTAATCGGATTATTAGTCTTGTAATTACATTGAATTGGATCGATGTAAATAGGCGCTTGTCCTAATCTTCCTACGATTGTGACCAGTGTGTAAAGCGAAGAACCGGTTTGCCTTATAATGTAAAAGTATGCCTTTTGCTTGACTTGGCGTGAAAAGAAAAACATAATTATCTATAGCTGCAGACAATATAACCTTCACGCAAAAACAATAGGTACTAATAAAATGGTTTCTAAACTTGATTTTTCAAAAGATAAACTTGTTAAGAATTTCTAAAGTTTTCTTTGAGTCCTCAGATATTAATACAATCAGTCATATTAACTTGTTTAAATATGTCGACAACATACTAATCTTACAACGTCTATTCAATATTTGTCCAAAACCTCTATTGTCATATCTGAAATGAAATGGTTGACTTATTGACTAAGAATGTATTACGTACATAACTCTCTAAAGTTCAGTAGAGACTGATTTCATTACTTATGTTTGAAGTAACATCCTTTGAGACACACGAGACTTCATATATCGCAAAATCAGAACTTAGTAAGATAATGCGACAAGATCCACTCCCGGCTAGACTCAATATTTCCCAAGCAGCTTAAAAACCTCTTTTGTCGTCTTAATTGGATTCGTCGAGAAATATTTACACAATACTGTATTGTTTTTCCAATGTCTGATACGAAATCGAAATCTCGCCGGGATCGTATTTCTTTCGATAAACGGAATATTTGTACTCGTATTGGCGAACAACTAATAAGAGTTTTCTATTACGTTTATTTCTTGTATTAACAGGATTCCAATTTACTTTGTTAGGCTTTTTGAGAAGGTTTTTAAAGCAGGTATAGGTATCTATTCAGTTATCATTGCTTTTCTATACTTACTATTTGTATTAGTTTAATAGTGGTTCTGTTTGCGGAGTGGTATCCGGCCTAGGATTGACCACCCCTTTCCTCCCATGGGTGTCGTTAGAGGCAACTAAGGGAAAATCCAGAAGATGGGCAGCAGCGTCTTCTGTAACTTCACCACCAATACTGCGATCCTCAAGCCACTGGCCAAGCGTGGGGATTATGGCAAACCCCTCCCCACTCCAAGGGGGAGGCCTTGGTTTAACAGTGGACGTGTTCCGGCTGATGATGATGAGTGGTTTTATTGGATTGTTACACTAAGGTAGTTTACTTACTTACTCTCACGGAAATTTCGTACCACGTTTAATCACCGTTTCTAAGGATCATGTTTGGCAACCATAAATCTCATGCGCTAAGGCAGTCAAGTCAAGACTCGGGTTTGATTACAAGCCGGACAAATTGTTATTGAGGTTTTTCTTTTACGAAATCCAAGGGTCCTGCCCGGAACAGCAATAAACTCAACCCCTATTATATTGGAGTTAATTTAATTCAATTTGTTATACACAGTTCATTACAGACAATGTCGACGAGAAGTCTGCGTGGTTTAATTCTTTTTCGGATATTTTTCGTCGTGTCTTCCTTATGTCGTATAGGTAGGTACTTGTACGTACGAAATATAATCCGAAAGTTGAATTAAAATTTGGATGTATCAACGACTTTTTTGAAGATAAATATGTTCGTATTATCACTTAAAAAATATATGGTGATGTTTTTGCAGCAGCAACAGTTTCACATTTGCTACGTCTCTGACATACCCCTCTTGCTCTGAGATTAAATATACAAACACTGGTAAATATCTGGTCCTAGATGTAGTATCATGACAAGTCAAATACCAAACAACCACTGATAAATAGTTCTGACTATATTTGAATATTAAAATATTAAAAACAAGTTCAATATAATTGTTTTTTAATGCAGATATTTTAATAAGAGTAGAATGAAACGAGACTCCAAAGGAATTTTTTAATATTTATCTGCCTATCAGTGTCAGCCTTTGTCTATGAGGTTCGCAATCGAAATCTTGGCCTATTTCCAATTCTCAATTATTTGCAAGTATTTAGCTGCTGCGGAAGAAATAAACGTAAATTCGGCTTATTGCAATAACATCGTTTTATTTGTTTGTAATATTGGGATATTGGCAATCATTTTAGGTCAAATACATGATGTCAGTAGTGTATTATTGGGGCTTCTGCATCACTCGCTTCGCTACGCTCGTCTCGCGATGCAGAGCGCCCCAATAACACACTCCTACGACGTAATTTCGATCGAGTCACGATACAGAGCGCTCCAATACTAGTTACGATGCTATTTGCAACACAGATTGAAATGTTTGATGATTAATCATTGCAGATGTTTTCTAACAACAAAATTGCATCTACATTGTTGAAAGTGAACTATTGTTTATTAATAAGTCAAAGTATTATACATCTTTAGATGCTACTCAGATTTTTTTTTTGTCTATTGATGGCAATTGCGCCTGTCAAGCATAAGGTTCTGAGGTTCGATTCCCGAACGACCAATTAATGTAATGGATTTCATAAAAATTTGATTTACGCGATTTTTTTATTCTTTTTTTTTTTCAATCATTAGTGTAAAATCAATCGTGTTTCTGAAATCATATGCATATTTTTATTTTATAAAAAAAATTCACTGCCTATTCCAATCTGTGATTATCATTGAAGCACCTATAGCATAATACTTGATACATATTCTAGTTCCTGTTTACTTGTTCACTTTTCCTGTTAATTTTTAATTTTATGCGAAAGAATTAAAAAAATATATATTCGCAAAACAAAAAAATCCGGACCGGAACAAATACTTATTTGTTCCGTGCGGGAATCGAACCCGCGACACTTGACGTAGGCGTATATGATGTGTATTAAATCTACTATTTACATTGTGATGTGACATCTCTTAACCAATGCGCCAAACGTGTCGTCAAGGATAAGACAAAATACTAGACTACTTTCCTCACAATTTATATGAATGTACGTGTTGTATGAAATCACCCAAATATTGTGTTAATATAATATTTTTTGCCGAAATATATCTGAATGGGCACATGGTCCCTACTTATTTATGTAAAGATAGATAAATATAAATGCGATATTTTTTTGTAGTGGTTTGCAATTATCAATATCTCAATGGGTACATAGCTACATAATATTTATGTTACAATTTATTAATATAAATGCAATATTTATGTTTGGGGACGGTGCTAGTTATATTCCTGAGCGATTTTTTTCATAATATGTGAAAATTGTTATTAAACAGAATTTTTAATAAATAAAAAATAATGATGAGGCTTAAGTTATTTTGGATAGTGTATACAAAATAGCTTACTACCATTTTAATGAGACACTCTTCATAGATCCCATCATAGCACAGACAAGGTACATGCAACTTCCTTTTTAGAATTTCGTCTCGGATATCGACACCATCGCGTCGCCAATACCATAATCGTACAATCAGCCAGGCAGCGGACATAGTGACTAATAAAAAAGGAACAAAAATAAGCCTTATTCAAAGAGTACTTTAAATATAAGTTACAACGATAATATTTGACGAAGTACATATTAATGCTAGCAAAAATTAATATAGCCGCTGTCTTAAATAATGGGTGGTATAAATAGGTACGCTCTCAATTTTCTTGCTCTTTAATTATACATTAATTTGTGCATAACTATTGTGGTGTCAGTGCTGGTGATTGTGACAAGTTCCAGATTTTATCTTCTGATTTCATCTTAACAAGTATGTATGTATCACGTTATAGTTTCTTTATTTAACTTATTTTCTCCCAATGGTTTAGTAGACGTAAGTGTAACAGCCGAATGTAATGTTCGGGATTCGATTCCTGGATCTAAAAATATGTTATTAGTTAATTTTATTTCTTAAATGGTTCTGTGAGTAATCCAGTGCAAATTTTGTGTTAAATTTCTAATTGTAATTAATATGAAATTTTTTTAATCCTGGTAATAGACGATGGATTTGGACTCCCGGTTGACCGTCTAAAGCCTTAACCGATAGGATATTGCTGTTTAATTTTATTTATGTAGCAAACCTGTGGTTTAACGATTGTAATCTCGATTGCTGTCTTATAACTTTTTGTTATTTTATTTTAGGTCGTCAATTGCAAACCCATTTGATTCGGAAGTGGAGTTGGCTGAGCCTTCTACATCTAAAGGTAAAAGGGCTAAAGCAGCAACAAAGTCGCGACCCGCCAAATCAAAAAAAACTACTCAGCGTACGAAGCATTTAATAGGAAGCGATTCAGATTCCGACAGGGAGATTCCGAAGACAAGCAAAAATCTTAAGCGCTTCCGTGTGTTCGATTCCTCAGTAAGTGAATACTTTTATTTATCTTTCAATCTTAGTGCCTACAGCGAGTTATTTTACCGATTCGATCGCGCGTACTCGCTTCAAATTTGTATAGAATGGAAACAGTGTCATCAGGTGGTCCTATTTCTGTTTCATGCGTTAAGCACGCTTTGAAAAACTCTCCCTAGACAATCGTAAACATTTAAATTGTATTTACACATCAATGCTCTTATTTCACTCTGGTATTTTTTACAATTCATTAACAAGTGTTGGACATCATCAAGTGTTCCACATACTTCACAATTTGGAGAATTTATTTTCTTCGGGTATTGAACTTAGAATCTCATATAGAATCTAATGCTGTTTTTAATATCGTTTTCAGGATGATGAAGGAGAGCCTGAACCGGTAAGGCCCGCTGCACTGAAGTCGTCTCTGAGCCGAAGAACCGCATCAGGAAACTCCTTCCAGCAAGACTTGGCGCGGGATGGTGACTATTACATCGAGCTGAGGGTTTATAACCGTAAGGATGCGGAAAAGTTAGGCACCAACCGGTGGAAACAAGCTCTCCTAAATTATAAGGCGTCTGTATATGCAGATTCACCGACATGGAAGGCTGTTGGAGGTCTAGTTGCCTCAGCCAAAGCTGAATTTAAAAACATACAGCCTGTATTGTTTCCACATAATACTATTTGATGAAGGCAAATAATATTATTCGGATACGATTATGTATTTATGGTATGCCTATGAAATTACGCACGCCGTACGCGCTTATTAGAAACCTTCAATATTTAGAATGGTAAAACATATATTATATCTTTAATCCATTGTTGTTTACATTATATTCTTTTTTATTTCCATAACGCTAAAATGTGTTTTTTACAGGAAGCTCAAATATGTATGTAAAATATTAAAAATTACTTATTACCAGAACTTTCGAAACTCGAAATTCTAAACACCGAAACTCGAAATTCAAAAACTCGAAACTCGAAATTAAAAAACTCGAAACTCGTAATTCAAAACTTCGAAACTCGAAATTCAAAACTTCGAAACTCGAAATTCAAAACACCGAAACTCGAAATTATAAACTTTGAAACTCAAAACTTTGAAATTCAAAACTTCGAAACTCGGAACTTCGAAACTCGAAATAAAAGTTAATTTTTAATCGTTAATATCAAAACATGTTTTTCTGTAAAATCTGTAATGTTTCAGTACCGAAATATTCTGCCCACAAAAAAACAAATGTGCACAAATCGAATTGCTTATTACAAACACATTTTGATAATGTTAGTATAATTGCAACTGCTTTTCGAAACAGAATAATCAGTTATAGAGTGAATCCTAGAACAGATAATATTACGCCTAAATTATTTTTATTGCAAATTTCAGAAAATGTTTGTTACTTAATCAAAGACATGTTGAAAAAACATACATCGTTAAAAGTCAATTTTGAACTATTTGTTTGGTATATACTACCCAAAAATTATGAGAAGTCTTTAAAATCATTCAACACCAAATATAATATAATATTTCAAAATACGAATATTTCACCCATATACAAAACATTTTGCGATAAACTTATTTGTAAATGTTTCGAATTTGAACAATCCGAGTCAGGCTGGACAATTGAGTCGATTAGCCATTTAGAAATTAATATTGTAAAATACAATCCTTTGCGAGCCGGCTCTTATTTACCATTACCTAAACGTATTATAAATACAAAATCATGTCTCAATATAAAAAATGAAGATCATCATTGTTTTCTTTGGTGTGTTGTAGCTGATATGTTTCCTACTCAGAGCAATCCAAATAGAGTTTATTCATATCCGCATTATTCTGACTTATTAAATATTTCTGGCATGAGTTTTCCTCCTAGTTTTAATGATATTAAGCAGTTTGAATTAAATAATCCTAATATCAGTATTAACATTTATGGTTTAGATAACAATGATACAGTTACAGGCCCCTTGTATAAAACATCAGTACGTCGTTTATACCACGTAAATCTGCTTTACATTACCAAAAATGAAAAGACCCATTTCTGTTTAATTAAAAGCTTTGAAAAACTTGTACACAGCCAATTGACTAAACATAAAACTAAAATATATTTATGTGATGAGTGTTTTATTTATTTTGATACTCAAGACAAATTGCACAGCCATGAATGTGCAGGCATACAAACTATTTTACCTGAGGAGGGTAGTGAAATACGTTTTTTGAATTATGAAAGAACTCAGACTGTTCCGATAGTAATATACGGAGACTTTGAGAGTCTATTGCGCGAATATTCTGATAAAAATAAATCTACTCATGTTGAAAATATACAAGTCCATGAGGCTACGTGTTTTGCTTACATTATTTGTTGTAACGCAAACCCTGATTTAAACGATTATGTAAGTTATCGCGGACCTGACTGTTCTAAAAAATTTATTAAATGTTTGACTAATGATGTGAAACGTTTATATGAATTCTTATTAGATAATAAAGCTATGTATCCACTTACTGAAGAAGAAGAAATAAGTTTTATTAATAGTACTGAGTGCCATATTTGTAGAAATAAGTTTTTATGTAATGATATTATTGTAAAGGACCATGATCACTTTACTGGAAAATACCGAGGACCTGCCCATAACATATGTAACTTAAGCGCAAAAAAATGTATTTTTATACCAATAGTGTTTCATAACTTATCCGGTTATGATTGTCATTTATTTATAAATGAGCTGTCAAACATAAATGGTCGAATCCATATTATACCAAGAACTAAAGAAAAATATATTTCACTAACAAAATTCATGCCAATCGATGCCGCAAATTTTGTCCAATTAAAATTTATAGACTCTTATAATTTTTTAAACTCAAGTTTGGATAAATTAGTCGAGACAATGAACCCTGAAGATTTCAAAAATTTAAAGTCTTCCTTTCCTGATAAAAAAAAATTTGATATTGCCCGTAGAAAAGGAATATACTGCTATGATTACATAGACTCTTGGGAACGATATCATGAAACTGAATTACCAGAATCATTTAAATTCTTTAACAAACTCACATCTGAATCTATATCTGATAAAGACTATGAGCATGCTTTAAATGTTTGGAACACTTTTGATATAAAAAGTTTGGGTGAATATACAGATTTGTACCTCAAGTGTGATGTTTTGCTTCTTTGTGATGTATTTGAAAAATTTAGAAAAATGAGTTTAAGTCATTATGGTTTGGATCCTTGCTATTATGTTTCATCGCCATCTCTAAGTTGGGATGCTATGTTATTGTTTACTAAGATCAAGTTAGATCTAATCTCTGACGTAGAAATATATCAAATGATAGAGAAAGGTATAAGAGGAGGACTTGCTCAGTGTTCTCACAGATATGCTAAGGCAAATAATAAATATCTTCCAGACTATAATAGTAAAGAACCTGATAGTTTTCTTATTTATCTTGATTGTGTAAATTTATATGGGTATGCAATGATGCAAAAGTTGCCTGTAGGAGGCTTTAGATTTCTCTCTGAAACCGAAATGTTAAATTTTAACGTTATGAGCTACACGCCTGATTCTGACATAGGATTTATATTAGAAGTAGATCTTCATTACCCTGACTACTTACATGATAATCATTCCGATTTACCATTTGCACCTGAAAAATTTGTACCATTTGGTAGCCGAAATCCTAAACTTATTGCTAATCTTTTCGATAAACATAGATATATTATCCATTACATTCATTTGAAGGAATGCTTGAAGAACGGTTTGCAATTGTTGAAAATTTATAGAATACTAGCATACCAACAAAGTAATTTCTTAGAACCATATATTTCTTTAAATACTACACTGAGGCAAAACGCAACATCTGATTTTGAAAAAGATTTTTTTAAGAAGCAGAATAATTCTATATTTGGTAAAACTATCGAGAATAAAAGAAAACAAGTTGATGTTAAATTAGCGAATATTTGGAGAGACAATTCTAATCGAACTAAAAAGTTTTATGGAGCCGAAAAATACGTTAGCGCTCCTAATTTCAAGAATATTTTAGTCATTTCAGAATCTCTAGTATCAATTCAGATGCAACAAACAAAAATAGTATTGGACCGGCCTATTTACATCGGCTTTAGTATTTTAGAAATTGCAAAAAGTCACTTATATAGATTTCACTATTCAATAATGAAAAGAATTTACAATGAAAATAAATCGAAACTTTGTTATACAGACACAGACAGTCTTTTGTATTTAATACATACAAAAGATTTTTACAAAGATATGAAAGTGAATTTAAAATATTTTGATACTAGTAATTTTGAAAATGATAATATTTTTAACATGCTAAAAGTTAATGCTAAGATACCTGGCTACTTTAAGGATGAAATGGGTGGAGAAATAATTTCTGAATTCGTAGGTTTAGGGGCAAAGTTATACTGTATAGATACAAAATCTTCATCAATAAAGAAAGCTAAAGGTGTTAAAAAATCTGTTACTAAAAAATTGGATATAGAAAAATATAAAAAAGTTTTACTTGAAAATGAAATACTTCGAGATAATATGTGTATCATTCGATCTAAACGTCATAGAATTTTTACTCAGAAGATTAATAAAGTAGTTTTGTCAAATAACGATGATAAACGACAAATAATGTATGATAAGATAGCAACTTTCCCATGGGGTCATTATAAAACAATATTTTGAATGAAAACAAAGTATTGATTTTTCGTATATTATATTATTTATTGCATATACATATATGAGCAACTTGTAATAATACTTAGTACATACCTAACTTTAATTGTTAATTGTTTGTAGTTTACTAATAAATATGTTTTTTTTAAATTTAATATGTGAAATAAATAATTGTGTAATCTTACAGCAGTTGTTTGATTTATTTATATTACCTTATTATACATATATAACATGAAAACTATAAATTTAAATATATATTTACCTTTTACAATAATACATTCAAATAATAATTAAAGAAACTTTTTACAATAATAAAACATTACACATTAGATTTGCTTAACTTTTGTACTATTTTACTAACTAAATGATCAGTTTTGTCCATGATATCATCATAATCACTTGTCACTATATACTGCACATTCACACTCGCATTATCAGTTTCTGTGTCTATTTCTTCCATGTTACGATCATCGAAATCATAGACCATAATTTTTATTAGGTGACGAATACGCCCTTGCTCCTTACGCATGATAAAAGATGAGTTTTTAAAAGATTTACTTTTTTTCTTCTTCAATCTTCGTTCCTCTGTTTTTTGCAGCCGACTCTCCTCATGTGCTTTGGCTGCTACTTCCTTTTCCCAGCTGTCCCTATCTTGAGCATAGTAAAAAGGATTTGTAACGAGGTCTGAGTCTTCTATCGCATTCTGAAAGAATATCAAGAATATTATAATTAAACAGCATAAACTATGGATAAGGTTTGATTTAAGATAATCTTAATAGTTACATACCCCTATTTTTCGGGGGTCGACGATATCTAATACGGGGCTGTAAGATGGCGAGTATGACATAATTCTGTAAAAAAATACATAACATTATTATTATTATTAGTTTATAATTAATTAAATAATTAAAAAAAAAACACTTACCTTGAAAATATAAAATTGTAAACAAAATGACTTGCTTAACCAAAGAACACCTGCGAAGTGATCGCTTATTTCATAATACATACAAAATTATTTGATGTGCAATATGACACAAGTCATTACCTATACTAGCTCATATTTATACTACATGCCTATATTGTAAGACGAGAATAGACCGTTCCTGTAGTGACAAGTCTAAAGATAGTTCAAAATAAAGTATTTATGTCTATGTTAGATAATAATTAAATTAATTGACAAGATGAAGTTGATCAAACAACCCATATCACTGAACGTTAAAAATATAAATCTTGGCGAGTCTCCTCAAGAGATTAGACATAGCACTTTATTGCCTAATACGATTCGTAGTTTAATATGTGGTCCCTCAAACTGTGGTAAAACAAATGTAATGATTAGTTTACTTCTACATGAAAATGGGCTTAAATTTAAAAATCTTTACCTGTACTCAAAAACTAGTTTTCAGCCAAAATATCGTTTTTTGCGAGAAGTCATAAGGAGAGTACCTCAGATAAAATTCAATGAATTCAATGAAGATAAAGATGTTATATCTCCGAGTGAAGCTTTAAACAATTCCGTATTTATTTTCGATGATGTTGCTTGTGAAAATCAAATAAACATTCGCAATTATTTCTCTATGGGTAGACATAAGCTAATTGATTGCTTTTACTTATCTCAAACCTACTCAAAAATCCCGAAACAGTTGTTACGCGATAATGCTAACTTTCTCATAATATTTAAACAAGATGATGTGAACTTAAAGCACATCTATGAAGAACATGTTAACTCCGATCTACCATGGAATCAGTTCAAAGACATTTGTAAAACTGTTTGGAGCAACCCTTATAACTTTCTTCTTATTAACAAAGACTCATCATTAAATAATGGAAGGTACAGACAGAATTTTGATATTTTTTTAAAATTTGAATAAAAGCAGATGTGCATATAAATGAAATCTATACTCAAACATTGCTAGTGTTATTCCTCTCTTAGTTAAACACAGTTGTGGTTAAATAAGATGGAAAAAAATATTAAAATAGAATTAATGAAGTCTGTTGACTCCATAAAAAATAAAATAAAACAAATGAAAACTCAGGAACATACAATGAACTTATCACTTGATAAAATGCTAAAACCTGTTACGGAACCACTTAAGACCCTTGTTAATTCAAAAAATGATGAAAGTATATCATGTGCGATTTCTGAAAAAATCGAAGCGGAAAAGAATTTTATAAGCACTCCTACTAACTGCGATAAATTTTACGATGCTGATTCAGATTCTATGGAATTCCCTAAAAATAAAGTAGAAGATTTAGAAATTTCATTAGAATGTGATGATATTTATGATATACACGATAGCTTAAATATACCTTTTGGAATAAGAAACGATAATAAAACTTTAATGATGGGTAATTCAGTAGTAACATTTTCTAAAATTGATAGTTTGAATAACGATATCATGTATTTGATTAAAATCGGGGACAAAAGTTACAACTTAACTGCAGGGCTCAAAGAACTTTTACTTCGAAGGAAACCAGATTTAAAATTAATATCAAGCAAAGATAGACTTGTCTATAAGGACATTTTACACCATACAAATGCTCATAAAAGAGATTTCAACCCTGAAGGTCAAATAAGAGGTGATAAAGGCATAAAATATCGCGAAATAATCAAACCTTTATTCTCCAAGGATTCAAACGAGAAACGTCAAATAAAACTTGGAGGTAGCATTCCAAAACTTAAGACATATAAAACTAACACTGACTTGGTGTATTGGGACGATCCCAATGAATTGGTTGAGAGATTAAAATTATTAGTAGCATCAAGAGATGCTGGCAACACAAATCATGAAAATGAAATTTTATCAATTATTGAAGAATTAAAAGAAGCTGACATAATTAAGGAATAAATACTAATAATAATAAGCTTTTGATTCAGTGTCATAGAATCATTCGAACATGGAGATATCTGGTTACTTAGAAGATACAGGAAATTCCCAAACATGAGCAAAACCGATGTGGTAAATGAAATTCATAAAAGCGCAAGGGTGAACTTTCCCCGAAGAAATGTTATTATGAAAGATATAGATGACCTATGGCAGGCAGACTTAATTGACATGCAATCGATTTCTAAAGAAAATAAAAACTTTAGGTTTATTCTTGCCGTTATTGACACATTTTCAAAATACGCTTGGGCGTTTCCTTTGAAAAGTAAGAACAAAGATGCGGTATATAATACTTTTAAGATTTTACTGGATAAGCAGCGTGTTCCTAAGAACTTACAAACTGACAATGGAACAGAATTTTATAATAATAAATTTCAAAATCTTATGAAGTCTTATAATATTAATCATTATTCAACATTTTCATCAAAAAAAGCTTCAATAGTTGAGAGATTTATCAGAACATTGAAATCTAAATTGTACAAAGAATTCAGTCTGAAAGGTAATTATAATTGGCTCAGTAAGACCCTCAGTAGTGTTATTTACAAATACAATCATGCCTACCATCGCACAATTGGTGAAATTCCAGCAAGTGTGGATAACATAAATAAAAAACGTATATTACAAAGATATGAAAGGTTGGTAAAAAAAGTTAGCGTGAAAAGCAAGCTTAAAGTGGGTGATTATGTGCGCATCAGCAAGTATAAAGGAACATTTGAAAAAGGATACACTCCAAACTGGTCAACAGAAATATTTAAAATTCGAAACAAACAGAATACAACTCCTATCACTTACTTAATTGAAGATACGATCAGAGGTCAGCCTATTTTAGGAGCCTTTTATGAACAAGAAGTTCAAAAAACAAAACATCCTAATGTGTATCTAGTTGAGAAAGTTCTTAAAAGGAAAGGGAATAGGGTTTTAGTAAAATGGCTAGGCCTGTCTTCTGCTGAAAATAGTTGGATTGATAAGTCGAATGTGTTGTAAGAATGTATAAGCTCAACAGGCTTGTGAAGCTCATTAATTTATGATAATATATTTATTGAGTGTTTAATCCTTGATTGATCAGTCTTATTATGTGTATTGGAGAGAGTAGTCTTCTTAATTGGCTTATAAATCATTTACCATTTGAGTTACATTTGCCAGGATATAATTATTGTGGCCCTGGTACAAAATTAATTAAGAGACTTGCACGCGGAGATAAAGGTGTAAATAAATTAGACGAATATTGTAAAAAACACGACATTGCATATCACAAGTCGTCAAACTTAACGGATCGACACAACGCTGATTTAGTTTTAATGAAAATGGCAAAAAAACGATTAGTTGCTCCTGATGCGAGTGCAGGAGAAAAAATCGCCGCCCATCTAGTAAGCAATGCTATGTTAGCAAAAATTAAAACCGGCGCTGGCATGAAAACTCGGAGTCAAAAGCCTTCAAGAAAAATTACATCTGGAAAAGGACTTAAAAAGAAATTAAAAAATGTTATATCAGTGGTGAAAAAACGTATGAAAAAATTAAAACCAAAATGCAAAAAAATGGCGATAGAATATGCTATGGCTGCTGTCAGAGAATTAGCTGATGATTCATCTATTAAACTTCCTCGGATAATTCCAATACCAAAAACTGGTGGGGTATTACCTTTGATTCCTATTTTTGCGGGATTGTCAGCCGTCGGTGCCTTAGCAGGTGGCGCAGCTGGTATTGCTAAAACTATAAATGAATTTAAGATGGCCAAAAGGCTGTATGAAGAATCGAAGAGACACAATGAAAAAATGGAGACACTTTGCATCGGAAAAGGACTACATCTTAAGCCACATAAAAATGGACTTGGTATTTTTGTAACAAAAGAAAAAAACTAGAATATCGGCTACCCAAACGAGCATTAACTAACCTTGATATTTTAAGACATGGAAATGATATTCCATATTTTAGAGGTGTCTTTATGAGAGATGAGCTCCCTAAATGTCCGTTAAAAAAAGAATGTGGAGTTATTAATTTAGATAGTTCTAAAAATCCAGGTTCTCATTGGGTAGCCTATGCAAAATACAATTATTATATTGAATATTTTGACAGTTACGGAAACCTTAAGCCCCCAAAAGAATTTATAAAATACTTAGGCTCAAAAGTCCACTATAATTATGATAATTTACAAGGTGATCATCCTTTTAACTGTGGCCATCTTTGTTTAAAGTTTTTAAGAAAGTTTTGGCGTAAGCAGGGAATAAAATAAATAGATTTATCCAAAAGTGATCAGTATACAAGTATGTCTATAACAGTGACTATCTCTGGTAAAAAATCAGAATTAGAATCATATTTTCAACCTCCTCTGACTTTATCTGGGAAATATGAGTGTGGTTTGCTTAACCTTTCCTTTTCACTATTGAATTCAATACCAAAAGGGCATTTTAATAATAATAATAACACTTCACCTGTAATTAGAATTGAGTGTGATTTAATATACGGATCCTACACTAACGGATTACCAACTCATATTATTCATGAATTTATATCTAATACTGCTGCAGACCATCAGTACATAGAAACACCTGCAAACGTTATTTACTTTCCAGTGAACAAAAATATCATTTCATCTATATCTATTAAAGTTGTTGATCAGTTTGGTTACTGCATTGACCGTATAGAACATATCCAACTGCGTCTTCACTTAAGAAAAACAAAATGATATTATATAATATATACCCTCCGATCAAAATAAAACGCCTTATTTCTTCTACAACCACACAGGTGCGCAGACGCAAGAAAAAAGTGAAGAATTTAACTAAAACAAATTTAGATTTTCTTAAAGCTCTAGGCTTTAAAGTATGAATATACTAAAGATTAATGACTTGCCCCACTTCGATACTTCGATCGAAAGTTATGAAGTCCATTCATACAACCCCTACAATAACTGCTTTAGAGAAAGCGATGAAATCAGAATTCCCATCCACCAGCAAGACATATATGTGTTACCATCAGCCAGTTCAATTTACATCGAAGGTCGAGCAAAGCTCTTCGGAAAAGATGGAAAACCGCTTGAAAAACCTTTTTCGTTTAGCAATAACTCTGCTATGTTCTTGTTTCAAGACATCAGGTACGAAATAAACGGTATTGAAATAGATCGCATAAAAAACTCAGGAATAACTTCGACAATAAAATCGTACGTTTCATTAAATGAAGCTGAAAATAAAGTGGCTGCCCTATGGGGCTGGAATTTAACTGGATTTAAAAGTGATGGACATTTTAGTGCTTTAATACCATTAAATAAAGTTTTAGGATTTGCTGAGGATTATAATAAAATTATAATAAATTGTAAACATGAGCTTATATTGAATAGAAGTAACTCTAATTTAAATAGCGTTATACTTACTGATGACATTGCCCATTTCCAAATAGAAATAGAAAGAATACAATGGAGGGTACCGCACATAAAAGTCTCAGATCGGGAACGATTGACTCTGTTAAAACATTTGGAAAAAGATAAGCCTATTCAAATAGCATTTAGAAATTGGGATTTGTATGAATATCCTTTTCTACCTAAAACTACAAAGCACTCATGGTCTGTTAAAACTGCATCACAATTGGAAAAACCTAGATATGTAATTCTTTGCCTACAAACTAATAGAAAAAGCAATAAACTAAAAGACAGTTCACTATTTGATCATTGTGAAGTGACAAACGTCACCCTCTTCTTAAATTCACAATATTATCCATATGAACCTTTAAGTTTAAAATTTTCTGAGAACAAATTCAGTATATTATATGAAATGTATGCTAAATTTCATCAATCCTATTACAACTGTCCAGCAGAACCGCTGCTTAATCTAAAGGACTTTAAAGAGAAGGCTCCCCTATTCATCTTAGATTGTTCAAGGCAAAACGATAGTTTAAAAACAGGTCCAGTAGACGTTCGGTTAGAAATTGAATGTTCAGCACCAATACCAGATAATACTGCAGCGTATTGTTTGATTATAAACGATCGACTTGTGGAATACAAACCTCTGAGCAATATAGTACGTCGATTATCATGAATACCATTGTAGACGTTCAGGGCTTTAAAACGGAAGCAAATGAATTTGTGCTAAAAGAAATTGCTTTATTGTGTAGTGATAAATTACAAGTGTTTTTAATTAAGCCGCCATTTCCATATCACGATTTGACGAAACAAGAAAGGCAACAAGTTAATTGGATTGAACGTAATAGAAAGATACACTGGAGTGAAGGATTTGTGCCTTACTCAAATCATCAGGATTTGATTGTAGATATTCTAAGAGACAAATGTGTTTACATCAAAGGATCAGAAAAAGTGTTATGGTTAAAAAATATTTTGAATAATAATAATGTAAGTAATTTAGAAGATAAATGTTGTCCTAGTTTA
Organism: Abrostola triplasia; assembly: GCA_946251915.1. Classification (NCBI taxonomy): domain Eukaryota; kingdom Metazoa; phylum Arthropoda; class Insecta; order Lepidoptera; family Noctuidae; genus Abrostola; species Abrostola triplasia. Next base: position 7,850,215 of record OX276430.1, read on the forward strand.
ATAAGCTTGTACAAAAAATATGAACATTCTCATGATTTGTACAGTTGTATTTTTCGTGATTCAATATATGCTATTAAAAATGTTATATGTCTCAAGAAATGGTGTATCGAGAATAAAATTTTGAAATAAGTTTTTCTTGTTTAATTTTTTCTAAGATTATCTGCCTAATCCCCTCCCCCCCCCCCCCCCAAAACCCGCTTAAAAGTAATCGTTATAAGTTGCTAGCGATAACTATACGACCTCATTATGCTTTTATAATTATCTGCAGCAAGAACTAGGAAGTGAGTAAACAGAACATGTTTCAAAATAAATACAATCCACGCTATGATATGTATAACACATATAAAATGCGGGAGTTTTCATTCAATCACTATTGGGCAACGGTTGATTCGAGAAGATTGGTGATGGAAATGGCTGACGCTGGATTTTTTTATTGTGGAAATAGTGTAAATGATAAAGCAGCTTGTTTCTCATGTGGAGGTATTATAGAAGATTGGGAGATTTACGATGATCCTTGGATGCAACATGCTATTCATTTTCCTCAATGTTTTTATTTAAACGCTGTGAAGGGTAAAGTTTATATTAATAAATGTCTGAAACAGTTACTCCCAAAATGAGCTAACTTCTGCCTACATGAATATTACTGACACGATCTGCATACAGACTGATCATGAAAAATGTAATGAATGCAAATTTATCAAAACCTACAGTAGAAGTAGTATCGATGGGTGCAAAGAACAAAAAGTCAATTGCATTTTTACGACATTCATGACATCGCATAGTAGTGTATTATTGGGGCGCTCTGCATCGCGAGACGAGCGTAGCGAAGCGAGTGATGCAGAAGCCCCAATAATACACTACTGATGTCTAAGTGGAATATTTTTGAACTAAAAAGTATTGCAGTATGTTTACGACTAACGCCATCTAGCGAGCGGCGGCGAAAACTGAAACGACGGAACGACTGGCGCGCGGCGTGAACGTAGCTGTGGTAGGGCGAACGAGTGCAACTTCACTTCGATACAGATCGGCTCTCTCGACGCTTGAGTGTTTTAACAATATTCAATTTGGTTGTAACGAATTTTATTCAAATATAGATTTTTTCAAACAGTACAAATAAATAATTCAGTCATTGCGTATTGAGTATAAACCTTTAATCCACACAAAGGGAAGATACAAACACTTCAACAAGACCTGCCTGAGACACGAAAAAACTACACATAAAATGGTCCTTCGAGCCGGATGAGCATCAGGAGCAGCATCACAGCAGTCGGTCAGGCTAGTCAAACCTTTCCTTCCCAAATCCCGTGTTCATTTGTGCTAACATCGTTTCTTTTGTCTAAAATTGCAGTGTTCGTTACTAGTGGTGACGAGTGCGGGGTACCCACCGGCATCGTACCTACGCGATCATCTGAACTGTAAGTGACCTGATTTCTGTTTCACACAATCACCAAAATGACCAAAAAGAGGCATTCACTCGTAGATACAGAAAGTAGTGATGATATTTTTAGAGATTTTGTCAAAAAAAGGGGATCTGTTAAAGCCAAATTTACATTGTTCACTAAATATGTTCAATCTTTAGATGAGTCACAAGTAACAGAAACTCAAAAGGTTGAATTACAAGAGCGATTACAAAGGTCTCAGTTGCTTTTTGATAAATTTTCAGAAATTCAAGATGAATTGGATTTAATGGCGTCCGGTAGTCAAATAGATAAAGAATTAGAGGAGAGAGAACATTTTGAGAATCAGTATTACGCTGTAGTAGCTAGATGTAAATGTGTTTTAAAGGAAAATTCATCAAATCAAAGTGTTCAAGGTCATAACTCTAACGGGATCAAATTACCCACTATTTCTTTACCGAATTTCGATGGTTCATACGACCAATGGCTCGAGTTTCGCGACACCTATTCATCTATGATTCACAATAGTAATAATATCGATAACATTCAAAAATTTCACTATTTGCGATCAGTTCTAACAGGTGATGCATTAAATGTTATTAAAGCCTTAGAATTCTCATCCGAGAATTATGTGACTGCTTGGGATCTCTTACAGAACAGATATAATAATAACCGTTTGCTAGTACACAATCACGTTAAGGCTTTATTTTCTGCGCAATCAATGAGTAAAGAGTCAGCGTCCCAAATTCGCAAATTAATCGACACAATGTTGAGAAATATTCGTGCCCTTAAAACATTAGGCGAACCAACTGATACATGGGATACTTTAATTATCCACATAATTGTCACTAAGTTAGATTCGTCTACTGAACGGGAATGGGAACATCACAAAGGAACCGTCACGAATGCATCCTCTGATAAAAAATTGTTGTTGTCTAATTTATTGACGTTTCTCAAAGATAGGGCAGATTATTTAGAAACAGTTTACAAACCTTCACACAGTAAACAACCAGCAGACACTCATCACACACACAATAAAAAGTCGTCATCCATAAAATCACACAGTCATGTTACAACCCACAAACATAGTAATAAATCATCCAACTCGCAACGTTTTAAATGCAGTTTATGCAGCTCAAACCATCCCCTTTATTCTTGTGAGAGTTTTCTTAGCTTAACCTCAAAGGATAAGCTAAAGTTCGTTGAAGAGAAAAACTTATGTCGCAACTGTTTGAGAGCCGGTCACATAATAGCCGAATGTTGGTATGGGCCGTGCAAGCATTGTAACAGAAAGCACAATACCTTAATTCATAATGAATTTGCTGACGATAGCGCATCGACAGCTGTTGCACACTTGTCACAAACATCGATACATTCCAAGCCGAGTACAAGCACACACACAAACACATCTCAATCCGCAACACATACATTTCACACGCTTCATAAGGATTATAACCATGATACGAATACACACTACTTTCAAAATCAAGTATTATTATCAACTGCATTGGTGGAGATCGCAGACAGGGATAATAAATATCACCCAATTCGAGCGCTTCTCGATAACGGTAGCCAGCATTGTTTCATATCAGAAACTTTATGCAAAACTCTTGACATTCCATTGTTACAGTCTAGTGTTCAAGTAATAGGTGTAGGAAATTCCATTACCCAATCTACACAATCATGTCAAATTCGCTTGCGATCCAAAACTAGTTCATATAACACACGCTTTAACTGTCTAGTCCTACCTCGCATTACTTCACAATTACCGGCACTAGCTATTAATCACAATATTCAGATACCCGAACATATTCAACTTGCCGACCCCGACTTCTATCTGTCTAAAGACATACAGCTACTCATAGGAGCTGATAAATTTTGGGAATTGTTAAAGGAGGGATTAATTCATCTACCTAAAGGTCCTTATTTGCAAAATACAAAACTTGGTTGGATTATATCGGGATCAGTTCATAAACAAGCTTCACACATTAACCGAACTCAATGTAATCACACACAGACATTGGATGCGGAGCTTAAACGTTTTTGGGAACTTGAAGAAATTACTTCAAGTCATAATAATCTCACCAAAGAGGAAAGTGCATGCGAAAATTTATTCACACAAACGACATTACGCGGTGACAAAGGCCGTTTTTCCGTGCGCATTCCATTGAAAGAGACAGCTAATGCACTACATAACACATATACTATGGCCGAGAACCGGTTTCTTACGCTTGAACGTAAGTTACTCCGTAGCACGCCGGTCTATAGACAAATGTACATTGATTTTATGAAAGAATATTTAAGTTTAGGTCACATGAGTCGCATACACGAATATTCGTCGCCTTGCTATTTTTTGCCTCATCATGGCGTTTACAGAGCACATAGTTCTACTACTAAGTTAAGGGTGGTATTCGATGCGAGCGCGAAATCATCGTCAGGCAAATCGTTAAACGATATTCAACATATAGGGCCCACATTACAGAATGATATATTTGCCATCTTACTTCGATTTAGACAGTTTAAATATGTTGCATGTGCGGATATAGAGAAAATGTTCCGGCAGATATTAGTTCAACCTGATCAAAGAAATTTACAGCTGATTCTTTGGAGGGAAGATCCATCCGAACCTCTCGGTATGTTCCAACTGAATACAGTCACGTATGGGACAGCTTCCGCTCCTTATCTTAGTAATCGATGCATAAAGCAACTAGCGTTAGAATGTAACGATGACGTCATCGCGAGGGTCATTAACGAGGACTTTTACGTGGATGACCTGATTACAGGGCATCAGGATCAACACAGATTAATGGAAATATGTAGTAGTGTTTCTAGGGTACTTGAGTCGGGCTGTTTCTCACTAAGAAAATGGATATTCAACTTAGCAACATCACAATCTAATCTTCCGTCGAAGGAATTGACACTTGGTGACGATTGTCAAGTTAAAACTTTAGGGTTAGGGTGGTTCCATCATTCTGATGAATTACATTTTAGTACAAAATGTGATCTATATGTGACTAACACTACTAAGCGTACTATTCTTTCAATTATTGCGCAAATATACGACCCATTGGGTCTGCTCACACCTGTTGTCATTATCGCTAAGATAATATTACAAAGGCTATGGTTAGCAAAAATAGGTTGGGATGATCCAGTGCCTAAAACTATATTAGTAACATGGGAGAATTTCTTAAGTAAGTTGAAACATTTACAACATTTACGCATTCCCCGTTACGTAATAGGAGATAATACACACAAAACTGAGTTACACATTTTTTCTGACGCCTCACAAGACGCATACGGTGCCTGTGCATACTTACGTACTTATAGCGATACGTCGCTAACAGTTAATTTGTTGTGTGCGAAGAGTAAGGTAGCACCTGTGAAACCGGTTAGTATACCGCGATTAGAACTGTGTGGCGCTGTATTGGGTGCGAGATTATACGTCAAAATAATTAAATCATTAAGATTATCGTTCGATAACGTTTACTTTTGGTCAGATTCGACTATAGTATTAGGCTGGCTCAAGACGTCGCCTAATTTATTAAAATCGTTTGTTCAGAACCGTGTTGTGGAAGTAAATGAATTGATAGGTGATAAACAGTGGCTTCATGTGGCTGGCAAACAAAACCCGGCTGATTTGTTATCGCGCGGAGTGCATTTAGATGTACTTATATCATGTGATATATGGTGGCGAGGACCTTCATTCTTACATACTCTTAGTACGGACTGCGCACACGATATATACAGTAGTAAATTAAATCTTGATGATTTACCGGAATTGAAAAATAATAAAACAACATTGGTAAGTCAAATAAATCAAGGTTCATTTCCATTTGAACGGTTTTCTTGTTTTAATCGGATGAGACGTGTAGTAGCATACATCTTACGTTTTATTAACAACTGTCGTGATAAAGCAAAGGCACAACGCATCACAGATTGCCTCTCAGTGGATGAATTAGATTATGCAACTAGGGCTTTAACAAGAATTTCACAGCAACAGTCATTTTCAGAAATTTATGATAACTTAAAAAATAATCGCTCATCAAACTATCCTCGTCATATTTCTAGTTTGAATATATTTTTTGATGAACACAATATAATTAGAGTAGGAGGTAGACTTACCTATTCTGAATCGTTTTCATACGACAAAAAACATCCAATGTTATTGTGTGCAAAGCATACATTTACTCGTCTAATTTTTCAGTTTCAGCATAAGATGTTATTACACGCAGGTCCTCAGTTGTTACTAGCAACAATCAGAGAAACTTGGTGGCCTATTAGAGGACGCAACTTGGCTAAACAAGTAGTGCATACCTGTGTGAAATGCGTACGTATGAAGGCTAAACCTTTAAAGGTTAAAATGGGTAACTTACCGTTAGAAAGAGTTGAACCAGGATATCCATTTCTTAGGTGTGGTGTTGATTATGCTGGGCCATTGTTCATGTTAAATCGTGCAGGTAGGGGGGCAAAGTTAATTAAGTGTTATATTTGTCTTTTTGTTTGTTTTACCACAAGAGCAATACATTTGGAATTGGTCACAAATCTCACTACTGAAGCATATTTACTGGCACTGAAAAGGTTCATCTCTCGTCGTGGTAAACCCTTAGAGATTTACTCTGATAACGGAAAGACCTTTGTGGGAGCTTTAAAGGAATTTTCAAAATTTTTAGATAACTCGCAAGATAATATTTTAGATTTTTCAGCTAATAATTCAATTAAGTTCATATTTATACCGCCATACACGCCTCACTTTGGTGGTTTGTGGGAGGCAGGCGTCAGGTCTTGCAAGTTTCATTTAACTCGCATAATTGGTAATGCACATTTAACTTATGAGGAGTTAAGTACGGTGTTAGCACAAATTGAAGCCGTCCTCAACTCCCGACCAATTTCACCTATGTCCACAGACCCTAACGATCTCCTTCCACTTAGTCCTGCTCATTTCCTGGTTGGCCGACCACTCACTGCACCTGCCAGCAGAGACCTCACAACTACAGCAACACAGCGCCTCCCTCGATACGACCGTGTAGAGCAGATGCGACAGAACTTCTGGAGCAGGTGGTCAAAGGAATATATATCTGAGCTTCAAAAGAGGACCAAATGGCAATATCATCAGGACAATATAACTCCAAATACACTAGTATTAATAAAGGAGGATAATTTACCGCCTTTGAAGTGGCGTCTAGGACGAGTGCTGGAAACATTTGCTGGCAAAGATGACATTTCACGAGTTGCAAGCATCAAAACTGCAAGGGGTATTATCCGGAGGGCATTCCCAAAAATATGCCCACTCCTGTATGATATCGGGGACGATCAAACCTGTGAGATTTTAGCCCCTTTGAAACCAGCTGCTTCCAAGGCCGGGGGCATGTTTACGACTAACGCCATCTAGCGAGCGGCGGCGAAAACTGAAACGACGGAACGACTGGCGCGCGGCGTGAACGTAGCTGTGGTAGGGCGAACGAGTGCAACTTCACTTCGATACAGATCGGCTCTCTCGACGCTTGAGTGTTTTAACAATATTCAATTTGGTTGTAACGAATTTTATTCAAATATAGATTTTTTCAAACAGTACAAATAAATAATTCAGTCATTGCGTATTGAGTATAAACCTTTAATCCACACAAAGGGAAGATACAAACACTTCAACAAGACCTGCCTGAGACACGAAAAAACTACACACAGTATATGAAAGTAAAATGTTGTAGAAGTTACACATAGATAATATTAATCGATCTATCCTAGTAAATAAGTTTGACGTCATCTGACTAACAATGAATTATGCACAATGGAAGGCATTAGGGTTGCCTCTAATTTATACCGTCTCACTCAATATTCGTGTGCGAAAGCAGCCTTTCGAAAATCTAGATAGGTTATATATATATACACATCTCTAAAATTATTATATTTTAATTTAAAATAAAAATATAATTTATGGTTGTACACTTCAATATACGCAATATCATAAATAGTTACTCTATATTTTTTCTTCGTGGACTGTAAACATAATTATTTTGATTCCGATCCAATAGAAATAAACTTGGTAATTGACCGCATAAGTATCTAGAATCAAAAGTTGCGGATTTGTATGCGGACCCGGCCTGATATTTATGGTAATTTATGTCGACGACTCGGTGTAAAACTTCCACAACCCCGAAATTGTATTTAGAGCAGTCGAGTGGAGCCATCGTTAGAGATCTACTGCAAAAAAGAGTAGTTTTACCCTCACAAATTTTATCTACGAAGTTTGTTTAAGAGATCAAGTACCTACATTAGCATTGGGAATCCGATATCCCAGAGTTTGATGTTATTTTGACGTGTTTCGAAGTAGTATTGTATTACTTATATGTATTCACTAGAATCGAAGTTCGATAAATATGGTATTCTCGTGTGAGGCGTGTGTGTCAGTTCTTTCAAAGATCTGTAGGTGTTTGGTCAGTTGGTTGATAATATTCAATAAAGGTATTTTGGTTTATGTTTGCACATTAATGTTTTCGATAGGTAATTTTAGAAGCACTTTATGAAATATATTCAGCGTATTCATTTTTATTTTTGATACTTTTTTATAAATAAGAGTTGATGTTTTTTTTTTCTGTTGCACTGGAGAATCAGACTATGTATATTTACTTGGTTACTAACAAAGTAAAATTAATGGAAGTTATTTATTAAGCTCACATTCTGAGCTTCCTAACGAATACATACGTGTATATATCACAGCTGGTGCCTTACTATGAGCGTGCATTTATTATTTATTTGTTTCTTAAAAAGGTACATAGTAAACTTATGAAATAAACAGTGTCTCATTGCAGGTTATTTTGCGTTGTTGAAGCGAGACGCCGCTACGCGCAATGTAGTGCGGCGTCCCGCTTTCAAAGCGGTTAATGACCTGCTACAAACTCCCGGTGACCCGCAGATATAAACAGACCGACCCTCACAAAGACAAACTAGGCAAGAAAATTCACAATCGCAATCCAATCGATTAAAGTCAGCAATAATAGAGTTTTATTGATGTCAATACCTTTTCTGGAATGGAAATCGTAACCGGCAGCCACCATTGTGTCAATAGTATCCAGTGTCCAAACACAAACGAATTAAATCAACTCGTAACAAAGGAAAACCTTTTCCCATTAGGCGAAAGTAAACTCTAGTAATTGAGTTTGAATTGCTTTAAAGATTTATTCGCACTATGTTTGTGTGCCAGCCTATATCGAAAAATTAAACGGTCCCCACATTTTAATTGAATTCTAATTGGAAAAGGGCGACCTTTCCGGTGAAGAGTGAATTTAATTTACGAATATAAAAGTGTAAAGAATATTGAATAACCATTTTGTGAGTTTATTTAGGAACCGATAATCAATACCTCTGTCTTTTGATTGTAGCGTTTTAATTTTAGGAAATGTTTTGGGGGTTTATAGCGGCATTAATTTGCTCGCTCCTCAGGCACATTATTTTAATGATCATAGCAAAAATAGTTAAACTTAATTACATTAAAAAACTTGGTGTAGCTTCGACATCAAACGCGATTTGGTTTGTTGACTTATTTCTTTAGTCTAGTCGTCTTTATGCTGCAGTGCACTCAATACACGTCATCGCTGCACACTATGATAACCAGTGCAAAAAATGGTTACAGCATTCATTTATAGGCAATCATTGTGCGTAGTCCAAGTTGACCACGTGACCTGTTTGAGCGTTATTCCCGAATTCGAGTCGAGTCTTAATTTTTGTTAAATGTTGAGAAACCCGACTACATGTTTATTATTCGTATCCTTCAAAGCTTGTGAGATAACTTCTGTCAATTCTACTTTATATCTATCCCACACTGAAGAGGGTTGACAGCCGTACTAAAATAGGAAACATAGCTCTAACTTTTGCCGGGAGACAGCCCTGCGCCTAATGATTATCATCTTCCAATCCCTTACTCGCATCCCCTCTACACTGTGTTTTTAAAAGCAGTTCATAGCATAAGCGAGGTAGGCATTCACTTATACCTACTTAGGTATGTATATCACCGCAGTATAGTACAAAATGTAAAAAAATAATCATCCAAATTTTTTCATAAAAAAAAATCGAACATATTATATATATCGTCAGTATTGCAGCCAATCGGTGGATGCAGTTAGCAAGCCGTCGTTCATTTTGACGTTCTAAGAAACAAATAAAATTGCAATAGAAATTTCCAAATGCGTATTGTATTTTTTTATATAGGTACCAAGGTAACAGAGCCCACACATAATTTAAAACGTGCTGAACATTTTAAAACTACTGGACAATGCGTCACGTCGGACGTAAACTAATGGTACGGTGTTAAGCTGAATTCTAAGTAAAGTAAGTTACCACCTCCTGAAACATACATACTACACTTAAAACATTTGTACCATATATACCAGCTATGAAATTATTCTTAAATAAAGGTAGCTAACAAAGAAATATACAGGTTTCTTAGACAGTGGTACCTACTTAGCATAAGAATACAAAAACATGTATGTAATAGACGTTTACTCTCTATTCAGTTCTATTAACTTAAATCCGTTCTTAAGTCTATAGGCATCTCTATTTTCTGACATGCAGACAACAGTGATAGGTATAATTTAATCATCAGAGACAAGTTATTAGATAAGAATCTAATATATATATATATTAGGTCGCCATAATCCCCACGCTTGGCAAGCAGCTTGGGGATCGCAGTATTGGTGGTGAAGTTACAGAAAACACTGTTGCCCATCTTCTGGATTTTCCCTTAGTCGCCTCTTACTACACCCACGGGAGTAAATGGGGTGGTAAATTCTCTGCACAAATTAACTAAAGTGAATATACGTAACATTTTTCATTACATAAATAACATTTCTTAAAGTTATCACTAAACCCTTTCGCTTCAACGCGCTTTAATTAAATATGAAATACAATACTTTATAGGCAGGATAGGGAAGGCGACCCTCTTTCTAGCAGTAAATTAATGTGAAGATAATGTTTTTGGTTTCACACGTGTAACTGATTATAACAGTAGAATAAGTTACACACAATATACAGATATTATATTATTTTGGGACGTATACACACTAATATTATAAAGGCGAAAGTCTGTATGTTCAAATTAGACGTTTGAAATCTCTGCCGCTGACCTTGAATGCTGTAAAGGATTCAAGACGTCCGTCAGGAACAAAAGACAAATATAACCGCGATAACAAAATGCGTTGAATAAAGCATCTAAATCGGTTCACCCGTTTAAGAGCTATGGTGCCACAGACAGACACACATAGCGGTCAAACTTATAACACCCCTATTTATCAGTCAGGGATTAAAAATTGTTTTATTTTTATACTTAGGGTATGCAGAGTTATAAATAAACTGTGGATAGCATGATACAGGTTTTAATTATAAGTGGGAACCTTTATCAATAGGTCTACTCTTGTATTACTCACAAACAAAACGAAGCAATACTTTCAACGTTGGATACTAAGGTACGTCTAATAAACCGGTACCTTTATGTGGATGTAAAATCAGTCGGTTGCCATGGTTACGTACAGTTTTCCCTTTATGCCCCGTCTAACCTAACAATCAGTGTAAAAGCTTCTATCTATTCTCTATAAATATAAATCACGTCTGTCTGGCTTTCCTATTACTTTGAAACTTGCATAACTATATCATCTTTTAAGTTTATTCATGGCTTATTTAGAAGTTGAAACTGTATTACAAGCTAGTTGTCTTCTGAAGTTGTTATGAATATCAGTGTGTATCAGCTATAGATTGGTGTCTTTTTTTAGTGATTAGTTGAAGTTTGGAAGTCCATTTACTCAGGAGAGAGGCATACCTAAAAGGGGCTGATTTAAAAAAAATATAACATCTTCTTTTGTGGTTAGGTATTTATTTTCTTGTAGCAGCCCTCGGACTACTGAGGTTATATATTACATTATTATCAAGATATTTGCAATGGGTATTAAGTAATAAGCTAGTAATTTTTCCAGATCTAGAATCGCGAAAGTTTGTGAGTGTGTTTGTATGTTTGTTACCTCTTCACGCTCAAGACCTACTGATGGCTCGAGATACTCAAGGCTAGACCGATTGATGAAATTTTATATGGCAGTAGCTGACACCCTGGATTAACACATCGGCTACTATTTGTCCCGAAATATGTAGCGTGCAAAACAGCGGGGCGCAGCTAGTAATTATTATTTGAAACGCAAAAAGAAAACAATATCTACCATATCAAGTCCATATTTCAAGTACAAACTAAACTTCAAATTGAAATAATTTTCTCGATACAAATACCAACCACTCCGAACTAACTCGCACTAAATTACTTGTGTAACTCGTAAAACAAATCTCGGGAACATCAATCATCACACACGCACATGAACACACTTAAACGCCGTACACATACCACAATGAGTTCGTAATAGATGTTTACTAAAGCGACATTACCTCTCAATCCTGAATTAATTGAAAGGGGTCGATAGAAACCTTTGCGTTAGCAACCGACAGAAATCGCGCTGATTTATTATGTAAGCAAAGTTCCACAGAATTTGTACGAGATTTGCATGTGTAACGAAAATTTTGTGGAGTTTCGTACCTCCATGTTGGTATTCGACGTTAGTTATTTATTACTTATTTAGAGTAACACCATTAACGTTTCTTGAGGCGTTAATGTAAAATACTAGAGAATTGAAGGAAATGCTGGTATTACATTTTAATGAGACAGGGCGTCTGCCTTTGCGACTGTATCTTGCGAATTCTTCACTTAGGTACTAATTGGGTGTATTGCGTCGCAAGGCTTTGAGCCTAATTGTTGTTGCTGATATTAAAAAAGTAAGAATAATTAAATTAACTTTTAATGAGAGCCAAAGAGTACATGCATTAATGAAAAAATATCACTGCAGGTGGATCCTGGATGAGACAGACACAATAAAGAGAGACATTTATTATTATTTATTAAGTATTTTTACAATTCAAACTTTTATTCTAAAACAGTGGGTATGACGAGTTGCCCAATTAAACTAGAAACTTACATATTATATACTAAATAAGGTTGGATATGCTTACATTATGCCCAGCAGTGTCGGGCCTCGTATAATAATATAATGATAACCATTTGAGCTATTTATCAACATCATCATCAGCCGGAGCACGTCCACTGTTGAACAAAGGCCTTCTCCTTGGAATGGGGGGTTGCCATAATCCCTACGCTTGACAAGTGGCTTGGGAATCGCAGTACTGGTGGTGAAGTTACAGAAGACCTTGCTGCCTATATTCTGGATTTTCCCTTAGACGCCTCTTTCTCGGAACAGGGGTGGTCAATTCTAGGCCGGATACCACTCGGGAAGCATCACATACCTACTTATTATAGCTTTGATTTCATAGTTCTAACAAAAATAATAGATATATCCAAAGTGAGAATTTTGTATGACAAACAGTGTTGTTGTTATGTCATACAGCACTCTGGTACAGTACACCCCTCGGGGCGCGAGTCCTACACATTTTTCTTTTTATTATTGTACACGAATATGTACGTGTCGAACATAAATATCCAACACACACTTCCTACTTTTAGATACTAAAAGCTGGGATTTTTAGGGACAGATGTAGAATTTTTCCTACCTGTGTACGTCCTATGCAAGTACCTATACTAAAGCTTAACATGCACAAGCAACCTATGTAACTACCTGTAAGTTTTTTTAAAGCAAACCTAAGAACTATAAAAAATATTAGTTATAACAACCACCATAATTATGAACATAAACATCGCGAAAAACAAAATTGAAAAGTCAGTAAATCACCAAAACTTGATTTTCTTTGTTATCAATATAAAACCTAGAAGTTAACAAACTAATTCAATTACCTACAGCAGAATTCAATCAAAGCAATATTGCTACAATTCAGCTAACAATATCAGTGCACACATAAGTATTTATAGTTTCATGAATAAAAGAATATCTGGAACATTTTCGCAGCGAGCAAATCATAAAAGTCAAATGGCAGACTATGGGATTGCAAAATCTAGTTCAATTCTCAATATAGAGATGTATCATGTAACCAGTTTGATTTCACACACAACGAGAGTTTTGTGACTGACTGGCACGTTTCTATTAATTAACTGTTCTACCTTTATTTATTAGACATATTCATTCACTACGACTGATCATTCATTAATGAAAGGGTTATTTTTAATGAAAAAAATATTACAAAAATTATATTAGCCCGAGTTATTAAAAAAAATTTACTGCAAATGCATGGAATCGCAAATGAATTTGAGGTGGCTTTAATAAAACGTCCGGCAGCGAAATACAGCTTTTATAGGGAAAATGGACACGATAAACAATGCAAGAAGGACCTAAGACTTGGGACTCGAATATACATAAGTTGCATTACATTAGCAGCAACACAATTGAGAGATGCTGCAAAGGTAATTGCATCCCCGCGCATGCGTACGCGCTATGTCTAAGCAATTAAAGTTTAATATCCATCTTCCTTGTTGTCAACGTACGATATTTGAATATAATATTACAAACATGGAATACGCATTAGCGAGATTCAAATATCCACCAATAGAAGCATAACATATCGGCGACATTGTTATGACATGTTTATTCAAATTTCACCGTTCCAATTCACATAAATCTTCATTGCTGTTTTTATAGGGAAAGCACGCAATATTTTCGTTGTACATTTTATTTATGGAACTAAAAGTGTGATGTTTGTATATGATAACAGACGTTACGTCTGTATCATTCGTTATGGATTGTTTTATGTATGACATTATATAACTTTTGGTGTCATTTTAGCATGTTGCTCAGACTAACCTTGAATCTAAATTGATAAAGGAAATTTAAAAAATGATGGACACAACTTGAATCCGCGACCTTTGCCGTACCAAGGCGCAACTCCACCAACTAGGTGTCCATCATTTTTCAAATTTCCTTTATCAATTTAGATTTACGACATTGTTAGACTGTATAGGTTTTTCTTCCATATTGAAGTTGATGTCCAAAATAGCTAGCTATGAATTTATTAAGACCTCAAAGAGTACAAATATCATATTTATAACAATTATCTTCTCTTAAAATGGCAGTTAACAAACGAGCCTTTACTATCTACCGAGCAACGACACAGCCTATCTCCCTCAAAACTCGCTTTCCCCTTAGTATAATTCTCAACCTAGCCTTCATAAAACGCCCTAAATAACAAATATTCATATTCACGAAACCTTTTAAATCAGTTGTGCTGCAAACAAAAACCGGGTGAAATATCATAAAAGTATTCATAAGCGAGCTAGCTATTCTTCACTGTCATAGTACATGCATTATTGCAATTTTTATGCCCGTACCATCCCTACGGCTCCCTAGAGACATATATACTATAATAACCCGTAAGATAAAAGGGATAACACCTGAACTCGTTTGCACTGGTAACCTCCTGTGACATGGCCCGAATAGTTTTTATAAAAGCTTATAGTAATAAATCTCGGGTATCGTTTACGTACTTGTGATTCCCGATGGGGTAAAGGTGTTAACGTTAATTATTTTAATAAGTAAACCTATGTACTTACGTTTTGGTAATTGTCATTTGCATATAGGATAGCTTTGGAAAATTGAAAATCTTCTATATAATTTAATTGAAATATGTTATTTATATAGATATTTAAACAGTCCATGTTAATTAAAAAGAAAAAATATTTAAATTTAATTTAATTATTATATTTAGATTCAAAATTTTACGTAACTTGTTCCTTAATTTAAAATGCTTTTCCTTTATTGTCTTTCATGATTTTTCTTTGAGATTTAAATTAAATTATCATTTAAGAATCTTATAAATATATAAAATAAAAATAAATATAAAATCTTTTAAAGGTATATTTATTAACTTTTAAGTTCTTTAATTTAAAGTGCCAATGTTATTGAACGTGAAATAAACATAAGGCATTTGGCACTGTACTAATAATGAATGCGTCTGGCCGTCTACGCATCGCTGTCCGTTACATGAATATTGAATATCGAATAGCACAAAATCAATTCGGATGCATTTGGACATACTATAAATAGCATTGTGTCAGTGTTGTATCAACTTAACAAAGGCAATTCTGATGACTAGATATTAGATAGGCAGAATATCTAGTGCCGCTAGAGCCCAGCTACAGTCAGAGTTAAACTGCCTGTAGGCCTCTGACATGGCTTTACATACCGTTGGAAAATCTGTCATGTGTGCCTACACAGACGTCCAGAAGCAGAACAATAGGTATGAATTGTGCCGTGGTCGGAAACGCGACTCCTATGCAAAAAGCTTGTCAATTAGACACACCAATTTGATATACATGTGATCAAAACCGAAAGGACATAGTTATTTCCATAATTATGTAGGTATCAGCTGTACCAATCAATAACAACATCCTACTTACATAAGAGTTAGGAAGCATGCATCATGCTTAGCATACACTTAAGGTGGGTTGCACCAATCTTCTGTTTTCGTCAAATCCGCACGTTAACGTTAAGTTAGAAGGTAATTCTCATACAAGCGTTAACGATAACCAATAATTATCAGCGTAACTCACATTCAGGGCGGGTTGCTTCAATTTCACTTGACGCACACGTAAATGTTAAAAACAGCATTCATAATTTAGTTTTCTACTACTCGTACCAGCCTGGATAACGAAATAGTTTATCTTTCTACGAGCAGCCCTAATAACCTTGACGAACAGTTTTTATGCCACAAAACAACGCTTCATGTTCTACGTAATTCAAACGTACAATTATAACTACCTATACACAGGTGGAGTACTCACATGCCCACATTATGCGCGAATCTTCACTAAAAAGATTGGTGGTACAAGCTATATGCGAGCATGAGCACCACCAACCCCAAAACTGAAGCAGCCGCCGTGGCCGCAGAACGTCATCTATAGAAGTTATTTTACATACGTATGTACATTAACGTCCATTAACGGACTGTTTGAAACAACCCGCCTTTGATCAGTCACCGCAAAAGCTTCAAACTAAAGTCAACATATCAATTTCATCCACATTAAATGTATTATTAAACTCCCAAAACACGAAGCACATTTATAAAATGATGTTATGATAAAGCCTATTTCCACATGGCTGGGCCCAAAGCGACACAATACGACATGATTGATGGATGCTCAACGTAAAATACACTGTATACTGTACTTTAAAAATAGATACGTACTTAACAAGATTAATATTTCAGGCCAGGTATATGTGTTCGATGAGTGATTATACTTGGGTGTGGGTTTACAAACAATAATTATTTCATTCTTTCTTTGGTCAGGTTTGTTTGAGCAAACAAATGTAGAAACTTACGTCATACCAAGTCTCTGCGTTATATGATTGTAGTTAATAGAATTAAATTACAGCTCGGGTTAACGCGAACACAAGTTTTAAATTTTGGCTTGACGTTTCGACCGAGTTGCACCGGCCGTGGTCGCAAGGACACAGCGTAGTCTGCTTGCGACCATTACCGATGCAGGTCTATTAAAACTGTTTGTTTATAAAAATCTGTTTTTTTGGTAAACAAAATAATAAATATTTTCAAAGTTAACTAAAAATGTTTATATTACAACTCGTACATTGTCATGCACTACAAGAATTTAGACAACCCAGTAAGTTACTCGTATTAGTACAGGTACTTGTAATAGTGTTGCCTCGCAACCTCCTTTTAATTCACACAAACAATGTTAGACCTTTAATTGATCAAACAATAAAACTTCTTATTGGCCGTACAGTATTTATAAATTCGGTTTTATGTGCTTTAAAATAATAACATTAAAGGTCAATTTCGAATACAGTATATCCTAACATAACAATATTACACAGCATTGTAATATCGCGATCCACGCAATTAATATAATCGGCGCGTTTGTGGTTTTATGCGATATAATTAATATAAAATTTATTTCCACGTGCTTGAATTACTGAACTGTTGCAATAGCTGGGTGAATTATTGCTGATAATACATTGTCGTCGTTTGTGGTATTTCGCCTCTACGTGTATGTGATACACGCTTCTGTACTAGGTATTTATGATGGTACAAATTATTTGTATCATTGCTTAGGTTCGGAGTTTTGAATGTATGTGCGAACAAAATTGTGAACGGTTTCTCCGTGTGGAATAAGTTAATATTAAAATATAATTTAACCCAAGCTTTAAATCAAAAGTTTAATAATATTGTATTGTCAGACAACCTATTTAAGTATGCACAATTTCATTTCAATCAAATTTCAAAAAGTGGTTCTAATTTAGATTGCAAGATTTGACCTAAACAAACTCACATACAAACATTGCAAGTTAAATAAAAGCTTGTAACAAGAACTTTACCTTACAGTTGGACAATCACAGACATTAATATTATCATTACTTGGTGAACATCACCCATACATCACCACACTAGGATTACTTGCGTCCTAAAAAGGCGTTTACATAAAACCTCAATCCACCCAAGTTCCGTAATGAAATTCATCGACCCGTTTACACACACGCTTAATGATAAAACTCTATTATCTTCACTACAGCTGTGTACAAAGCTTTTTACGTGAACAAAGACTTTAGCTTGTAAAACAAGGTTCTTTACATGAAAAAATACCGATATTATGTTGGCAACATTGGTGTCAGGCATCAAAGCCTTGAGATTTTAGAAGTATGTTAATGAATCTCAGTCAGCTAGCTTTTTCCAATAACTTTTTATATGTAACTTGATTTGACGACCTGATTGGTGCAGTGGCTAAGCGATTTGAATGCTGCGCTAAGGGTTGGGGGTTTCAAAAATTTGTGAGAACCACAGATGTTTGCCCCGAGTCTGGGTGTTTGTGAATGTGATATTTCATGTTTGTGAAACGCACCCACAACAAAGAAGAATTTCGTAGTGTGGGGCGACGTTTAAAAAAAATGCTTATGACGATTACTACTTGCAATGCTTGCTTTATATGATTGAAGCTTAGACGGTTACTTACCACTATTAAATTGTTATCAGCATCATCATCAGCTTATCTCCGTGGACACAGGCCTCTCCTACCGCTCGCCACTTTATTAGCATACTCACACAAAAACACAGAAGAGATTTTGAAGTGAAGATTTTGTGTTGAAATGAAGTCGATTCACAATTATATTATAGTTGGTAAAGCTACTGCTATTTGTCAAGAATTACTTGAACCCTAAAAAAAAACAATCGAAATGCTAAATAGTTATGTGTATAATCGTATACGCTCCTAAAAGGATAACTAGAATGTATTTATCTATTTAAAACGATAATAACCATGTTATTAAAATCGATCGATTTTTAATTAAAATGAGCACTCCAATATTACACTTAAAACACTTTTTGTAGCTTCAAGTATACATGTGTAATTATATACTATGTAGAGCACATTAAATTATAATTATACCCATAGATATATGACAGCTACTATCTACCAATTACAGTGTATATCCCTTCATTGTAATAGGTTTGTAACAGATACAAGGCAACATTCGTTACACGTGTCAGGCTATCGCTACACACAGTAGGTATGGTAATTCAGATGACGTATTCAATTCTTCGCAAGTGATGAACGATCCGTTCGAAGCCCACGATTCAACGGGCTGAATGTAAGTGATTCATCTTCGCTGTAATACTATCAAAGCTAGCGTTTGTGTTTAGATAAAACAGAAGCTCGAAGATGTGTGTATAGGATCGTTAGAACGTATTAATGTTATACAAACATTGTGCCCGATAAATGGTAATATATGCTCGCAAATCAAACTAATACGCTGGAGCGTGGATTTGTGAAAAAATCTCTATCTAGAAAAAATGTTCTAACCGAGGTTCGGTCACGGCGGCCTAACTCCAAGTGTCACTAGCCAACTACGCAGGCGATGTTATAGTGCCCAAGTATGCGCGCAAACACACCTGAGAGAATAGACCGATAGAATGGCAAACCGACATGACCGGAGAGAGATCAGGCGCAGGACCAACGGCTTAACGTGCCTTCCGAAGCATGGAGGGGTTTCGACATATGAGCGGTCACCCTATCTACTATCTTTGGTGACTGGCCAATCTCTACACTACGGTATGAGAATGACCTGTTGCCTTAGTCATAGCTTATACCGATACAAAGAAGTAGAATCTCATACTAAGAAACTACTGTCTATTGAAATGTCATATTAAATTTAAATACTTATACATTACTAGCTTTTGCTCGCGGCTTCGCCCGCGTTAAGTAGCCTATGTCCTTTCTCGGGTCTTAAACTTTCTACATGCCAAATTTCATTAAAATCCATCCAGCGGTTTAGTCGTGAAGGCGTAAAAAAGAGTTACATTCACATTTATAATATTAGTATGGTTGTAGCAAATTCTCTGTATCAACCCACGAATGTCCCAAAAAGGAATATTACCAACAAAGATCTCAGTCATAATCAATTTACTCTTACAAAAGCTTAAGCAAACTCGGCTGGTATCGTGTTGGCGCATAACTGATCGACGAGCGGCTACGATCGTGTAGCTGACACTAGTTACACAACTTCGTAGCTAGTTGCTACGAGCCTGCTACAGCTACGAAGCAGTGAGATCAAATAATTATTATACAGACTACAGATAAATATCTGAGAACAAGTATGAGACTTGCGTGGGAATCAAAACCGCAGAGACTAGCTATACGAAGGTTATTTTAAGGATCTTAGAAGTCAAAGTCTTTAGGTCGATATTTGGTTCGAGTATCAATTACAGCCAACAATAGCTCTTATTTATAGATCACATTAAGTGTATTTTAACATAAACACCTCTCAAGTCAATTGACATGCGAACGACAGTGACAGGTATAATTGAATATCGTCTATTATATTATAGGTACAAGGGGGTATCTACCTATATGTAATAATGTGATGGATATTTTTTATTAGTTTGAGTGTTGTAAAACAATTTGATGATCTGAGTGGCGCAGTGGCTAATCGATTGGATTGCTGCGCTATATGTTACAGGTTTGATTCCCGCACAGGAAAATTTGTATGATTCGCAGGTGTTTGTCTTGAGTATGGGTGTTTGTGTATGTGATATTTCATGTTTGTAGAACGCACACACGATACAGGAGAGATTCCTAATGTGGGGCGACGTTTTAAAACCCCGTCGGCCCGATGTGATAGCCAAAATTGATCTCTTAGATGTTAAAAAATAAAGCCAATCACCATACTTTAAGTCCCATATACATAATAGGTGCTTGCCTGCCGAGTGGTATTCGAGCCAGAATTGACCACCCCATTTCCTCCCGTGAGTGTCGTAAGAGGCAACCAAGGGAAAATCCAGAAGATGGGCAGCAGCGTCTTCCGTAACTACAACACCAATACTAAGATGCCCAAGCCACTTACCAAGCGTGGGAATTATGGACCCCCCCCCTACCTAAGGGGGAGGCTGTTTAACAGTGGACATCTTCCGGCTGATGATGATGATGACTTCAGATAGCTCGCCGATTCTCATAATGCCAATATTCGAGTAAACTAACATGTTAACAGGATGAAATGAACATTACTGCAAACAAAACACGATCCACCATAGAGTAATGTCCACATTATTTACATGCAGTCGATCGTAAATCGTGTGTTGCGCGCGCATAAAACCGCAGAAGCACTAATAGTCACATTGAACAACATTGTTCGAACCGATGTATCGACCAGAGATTAACTGTCATGTCCGACTCCCGAACAAGGATATACTGGCGCAAACTCGTAAAGGATGTCGATACAATAATTTATATTGGAATTACATTTACTCGATGTATCGATAAAGAGGTATCGAGAGCGATCTCGGTTTGTTGTAAGGGAACTTAATTCTGAGCTAAGCTCACCTCTGTACATCAAATTTCGTATTGTGTTTATATTGTACGTTTAATGTGTATAATAAAGAAATCAGTACTACTAAAACCAGTTTTTTATAAATAACGTACAAACTATTATCACTTTGAGGCCACTAGTAGATAAGTACAAATAAACCAAGCCATTACCGCTATACGCTAGGATTTGTGCCCGGTTGATGGCAATAGGCTCGCCGCCTATTACATTAGGACCTTAAAACATAACTGACGAAATGTGTGTGTACTATATGTGCACCTCTGCCTACCCCTTCGTGGACTACAAGCGTGATGTTATGCTATGTTTTATTGCCGCTATAAGAAAAAGAACAATCGGATAAAATAAAAGGGATATATCTACACGCAAATTACAATTTCAGTTTAAAATACTAAAAGCCAAAATAAAGGTACATCCATTCCATGATATCGTGTTATCTCCATAAACAAATGAAGGTCTACAACCAAAGGCAGGCAAGTGAATATGAATAAGGCTGGACGTTACAATCGCGATCGCCCGCTGTAGTGGATTGGGGCGATTCATCTTACTCGTGTTCGGATACTGACACCCACGTAGGGTGACCATACAAGGAGTAATCATAGGATTTTATGTTTCACTGAGACATTACTGTCAATTGTGCCATATAGATATAGAGTATAATATCACCACTCTGCCTACGTCTCTAGAGGTTACAGATGATAATATACATCATCAAAATGACTTTTTTTTTGTCCGAAGAAAAAACCGCTGGGGAAGAAAGGTTCCCAAGTGGCGACCACGAACCAGGTGGACCGACGATATCGTCAGAATTGCGGACAACCGGTGTATGCAATTGGCAAGTTGTTGTTCATTGTGGCGTTCTAAGGTGGAGGCCTTTGTTCAACAGTGGACGTCTTGATGATGATTGTTTCCGAAGAACACATTAAAAATTATTTGTCAAAATGATACTCATTTCGAGACACCATGTTAGTCTCTAATAATAATAATTAAGTACCTACACAATATTATAACTATGATAATAATAAGAAAGTAGATAATTGCGTGTTAGCAGAATAAGTTCAGAATAATTAATTAGTTTTAATAAACAGGCTGTCGCAGACTTCAGTGCGATATTTCATTACGATTTATGTTCGTAGAAATAGCTACCCTTCGTAAATATGAGTTGATACACAGAATTTAATATAATAAGACTAGCTTATAACTCCGTAAATAAATATTTGCAAGATATATTAGTATAAATATGCTTAGCTTTATTCCCTGTTTATTTTATCATTCGATTTTGTAATCATCATTATTGTTTTGCAAGTTTTAGTAGGATAATTATGGCTAATGAACAGTACCTATCATAATTTAATCGTTGTAAGAACTTTTCATTCAAAAAACTGCTACGTTGTAAAAAAAAGCTTTTTACGTAACCATATTCGTAAATAAATGATTTATGATTTACTTAAATCAATCAATAATTATAATGTCGATGATTACAAAAATAATTATAACTAAATTCACCACTTCGGTAAATAATTCTACAATACTTCCACCTTGAGGGACTTTATTAATGTCACTCCAATTAACTAAGGCCCAGATATTGGATACGAAACTCCTAAACCATGGTCACACTACACATGAATAGGTGCCTCCTACTCACCTGCCCAAGCTAGTGAATAGCCGACGGGTCAGAGTTCGAGTCGTGATCGACATCAACCAGTGAATAGACACTGGATTCTAACCCTTTGACTAAAACGAGAAGCTTTTCAGTCAGAACGAGATAACGGGTTAGGAAAAAACCTCTTCACATATCAGTTTGTAATGTCCATATGAATTACCGTGTTTATATAGGATGCATAGATACATACATATTAATTTTAAATTAATTAAAATTTGGCTGCGTAGTTAGAGAGCTCGCAAAACGTCAAAAGTGCCTTCGCTCATTCCACGGATGGATAATCAGATCGAAAGTGAAAAAAGATGTTTCAACGACACAAGTATAGTATTAATATAAATCAATATAACATAACATAACATTACGCCTGTTTTCCTCGATGGGGTAAGCGGAAGTGCACATTACACCCACATTTCGCCAGTTATGTTGTAAGTCCCAATGTAATAGGGGGCGAATTTATTGCCATCAACCGGGCAATAAAAAAAAAAGAAATATATAATTATAACAGGAAAAGGTTGAATAATAAAATTTGAATCCAAGGTGTCAGTTACCTCCATATGAAATTTCATCAAAATCGGTCTAGCCGTTTGAGCGTGAAGAGGTAACAAACATTTAAACACACTCACAAACTTTCGCCTTTATATTATAATATTAGTGTGATATGATAATATTTAAAAAATAGAACCTTTAACTGAAGTATCTGTAAAAGGGAATACGTCATTTACTATTAAGTACATCAAAAGACCTTTTTAACTATTCATAAAAACGTTATATATATACTCAAGTGGCCTAGAATCAAATGGCCGACGCAAAATCAAAGTCAAAAGGTTTCATTCACGTAAGCTAATTACGAACCGTTCAAAGTAAACTTACCTTTTCATTTCAAAACATGAATACTATTGACAAATAAGTAAGGTTTCTCTTTGGTTACTTTTCTAAGACTGCCTCGTTAGTCTAATGGTTGCTAAGCGTGACTGCTGAGCACGAGGTCCTGGATTCGAATCATGGGTCGGGCAAAGTGTTGCTGGGTTTTTCCATTAGGTAATTCTCAGTAGCAGCACGGAGTCTGGATTTGAACCCAGTTGATGGCAATAGGCTCGCCCCCTATTACATTGGGACCTAAAACATAACTGGCGCAATGTGGGTGTACTATATGTGCACCACTGCCTACCCCTTCGGGGAATACAGGCGTGATGTTATGTTATGTTACTTTTCTAAACTCATGCTGTAAACATAACATTCACCTCTTATAAACCACATTGATACCTGTATAGTTACGGCATTGCAATTCAACACCGTAACATAAATTAGAAACATTAACTTCACAATACTTTTTGTTGCGATAACGTCATATTACTCGAAAAGGTCAACGTGTGTCAACTCTGACATTAGCATTTGGAAAACGTTATACCATATGACATCTGTCACAAACCTACACGATTCAAAGGTAACCTGAAAATCAACCAGAGGAACATTTCACAACGCTCTTTGAACCTTTTGAGATCGTAATAAGGATTCTACAGGCATCTCGGATAAATCATATTCAATATTGACGTACAATACTCCAAAGAATATTTAAACTTTCATGTTTTTCTTGATGTTATTTACAAGAATTCTCTTCTGAGAGTACTTGAAACTTAGTTTAATAGTTTTAATAACCTTGGTTTTTAAGACTTCATCCAGACAGTAGTAAAAGTGAAGAATAAAATTCTAAATGTATTTACTCGTAAAAGCTATTTTGTAGGTAGGTACTTAAGTACAAGAAGCTACGTAGGTATAAGTAAAAAAGTTTTATACAAACAAGTAAAATTGTAATCAATACCTTAGACCACGACACCTATATTACTGTAGTAAGTATAGTTTTCACATGTCGAGACCCCTCCGTGCTTCGGAAGGCACGTTAAGCCGTTGGTCCTGCGCCTGATCTCTCTCCGGTCGTGTCGGTCTACCGTCCCATCGGACTATGGGAGTGAGGGAATAGAGAGTGCACCTGTGTTTGCGCGCATACTTCTGCATTATAATATCTCCTGCGTACTGGGCTAGTGTCAGCTGAGACAGGCCGCCGTGACCGAAATTCAAGTACCAAAACAGTTTTTATCCACGTTGTATTTTAGGAACACGATATTAGCACATTTACACATAGTTCACCCCTGTTATTTGCTTAAGACTCTTAATCTCAAAAGCTACTAGTTAATAAACCTCAATAGAAACTTTCAAAAAGGTTAGGTTTAATAGGAACATAGAGTCTATAAAGCTCCTCCAAAAAGAGATCAATCTAAACCCACACAATGGTATCATCAAACGATAATGAAAATTTTCTTTCTGCCCCGAAAAGGCAATCAATACGAATTAATTCGGTGCGTGATTTGCTTGTCAAACAGATTTCATCCAATATGACTCCACTCTACTTGCGGATTAATTGAAAGAGGGTGACCACAGATTTGATCCGACTCCCTCGCACTACCCAAGTTATAAGATGGTAGCGACAACGACACTCTTTATATTGATCTAGCTTCTATTTTTTCAATGTAGCCATCATCACAATTTACATTGATCTAATAAAATACCTTGTATCTAGAGTTACTGTACATTATCTTGACTTTCAGAAACATACAATTAATACACGCAAATTGGCAAGCTCAAATATATAAAATTGTTCTTTCGGTGGTAAACTCCGCAATTCAAATCAGTGCAGTTTAGGTATAAAACCTAAACATTACAATCAGCATAAACAAAATTGAATAAGGCTGAGAGTCTAAATGTTACAGGAGGAATCACTTTTAGGATCCTAAAATTGCAAATATGTACCATTAGTTAATTTTCTGTAATTTATTTACCTTTCTGATTAGTGGAAGCAGAGGAATCTTTATCAGTTTTATTTTTATTGCATATTCGCGCTGTCTACTCATCACTTAGTCTAAAGATCTGAAGTTCGTATTTCTTTTCACGTGTGATTTCCCCTGACGCTCCTTACAGCCTGTTACCTACTACAGGTAAAAGCGATTCCAGGATCATAAATACTTGGGTACCTCTTATATTATTCGATTACCTTTTGAGTTACTGTATTTTATGTTTGGTGAATCGATGTTATATGGTAAAATGGGCTTCCAAGTTCAAGTGAATGTGTTTAGAATTGTGGGCAGAATTTATTGTTGAAAATATTTTTTATGTTGGGCAACCTAATATCGGAATGTACTTTAGGCTAGTATTCACATGGGAGTAAACTAAAAGATCTTAAATAGGTGTAGGTACAGTTTTATTCAAATCTAGATAATATCTAATATTTCAAATACTAGTACATAAGTACTAGTTTTAAATCTGATATTAAAATCATTCCCTCGTATTCTTAAACGAGGATTATCAACCGCCATTACTTTAAACCCGTATTAATTCTATTGACATATTTATTTTTTGACATACAAACGACCAATGACAGGTAAATTTAATCCTTGGTTTAAATTAACATTTTGTATGAATATGGGTGCAAATGTTTATTTTTAGTCTCCTTTTAATCTCTAGAGGAGACGCCAGAAGTTTTTTAGATTTCGTGTACTAATGCTTTCTTGGTGGTGAACGTGTTCTCAATCAGCCCCCCTCTCCCCCCCTTTTATGCTGGTAACCTCATTATTTCTCATTAATATGACGTGATGAAGTACAATTAATAGTCCTGTACCGCTCCGCTCATGACAACGATCAACCTAAGCCAGTTCGGCTAAGATAATGATCTCCGGAATAGGGGAGGCTGTAGATTACTTTTCTCAATCAGCGCGTCGTAATAAATATTTGATGAGCTATAAGAACAACATTTATTTATAACTAATTGCATGCTTTTGTTTCCCTAGTTTATTGGCTTAGAATTTGATTACGTAGTTGTGGTTGTCAAATTATTTATAGAATGTTTAATTCGATTAATAACGCTAGATAATTTTTATATTAAAAACCTTATATTTTAACCTTATTAGAATAGAAGTAGGTACCTAAAAAAAACATAACTGGCAAAATGTGGGTTTACTAAATGTGCACCTCTGCCTACCCCTTCGGGAAATACAGGCGTGATGTTATGTTATGTTTTTATTAGAAGTACCTTCGCAATTGGTAATGTGAATATTTTGAAAGTTCATCTTACAAAAAAATGTCATAGATACAGAATTTTTGCAGAGCCATAAATAACATTATGAAACAAAAAATAACGAAAACATTACGTCGAACCGAACACCTGTCCAAACAACACCTGTACTACACACACGCAGATACGCCCAAAAATCTTATTTTGCTATAAATAACTTCTTTCCTTAATTATCTCCGCAAACTTCAGGATTAACGAACTTGGAACGAGTGTGGGCTAGTGAAGGGAGTAAATTACATGCGTCTAACTTCATTACGGCGCAGAATTCTTGCCCACGCAAACAGCGCTACGTGCCGGCCCTAACTTACAGAGGTTTATAAAGGTACACTTAGGTGCCAGTACTTCTGTCTTGTTTATATGGTTATACCTGTCTATGAGCTTGAAAGGAACCGTATAATCGGATTACGTCTAGTGTTTAGGTAGTCACTGTAATGTTGTAATCAGATTATTCTGTTCAAGTAATTTTGTAGGGTTGTGAGTGCGGGGTTTGTATAAAAGGTGAATAGGTAGCGTAAAAATAAATTCCGTTTTTGTTGAAGATATTTTTCTTTTTTCAAATTGAATAAGGGAAACTTGAAAAATGATGGACACGAGCGGGACTCGATCCCACGACAGTCGCCGTATTTTAGAGTCTCTTTAGTCGTAGATTTTTTTTCTCTTTTATCTTGGGTGTTTTTCACAAACATGAATTAACACATACAAACAACCAGACTCGCGACAAAAAATTCAGGGTCTCGCAATTTTTTATCCCGTGCGTCTTACTTATTCGTCAATTGTAGCTACCATTATAAGCACTTATTTTGAATTAAATATTTACGAACTACTCGATATTTTATAGGCACCAAATTTTATGAACATTATAATGAGAAATCTGTAGTACTGCTTTGTTCATTATTGAAAGTTACCATAATAAATAACGAACAATACATGTACACAGTCAAACAACATGCATATAATTTAACAACAAACAAAAGAGCAGTAGCAGTAACGGTAAATACTGACAGAAATAATTCGATTCAACTTGCATCTCATACATTCTCTCTCACTTTAATTACAACAAGCATAAAAACATTCCTTTTTTTTTATTTTAACAGCTGCTTAAACAGTCGAAGCGCTGTCGAAATGTATTCCGAATGGAACTTACATACACTCCATTGTCATTTCAATCATTGTCAAAGTAAAGTATACAAGAACCAATTAAAATACATTTGCATCGAACATTTACCAAAAACGGAATTATAATAATAATAATAATAAAAACATTTATTTCGGAAAACTTGCTCCATATTTTGTTAGTAATACAACTTACGTAACTATGTTAGTAATTACATTTAAAACTTATCTTTTAATTCATGTATTTTCCTGCAGTATCAGATCCGCAGCTATGCATACGGGTCCAATACTCCAGGAAAACGCCGTCCAGCCTATCCCCAATCACCTTCAGGATGCCGTTGGCACTCCCACGAATCCTGCGTAACAATGATGCCGTTCTTTTCCTCATGATTGCTGAAAAACTATCGGTAGTAGCTTCAGCAAACATGGCTGACGCCCTACAGAATCGCGGTAGCCCCAACAGCACCCGGAAGGCGTTGTTGTACTGGACACGAAGAGCGCTGTAGGCCCTCTGCGTGTGCCTAACCCACAGGCTGCATGTATAAAAAGACTGACAATAAGCCTTGAAAAGGGTGATCTTGACCGGTCTCGTACATCTTGCAAACCTACGGGCCAACATATTGCATCGGACCGACAACGCTCTCCGTTCCCGTTCTATGTCCTGGTCATCGTTACAATTCTCGACTAGAATGTGTCCAAGGTATTTAAAACAAGGCACTCTGTTTAGCGCAACCCCATATAGGTACACCGGTGGCACTGCCCTGTGGCCCTTCGCAGTAACTCCAAACACCATGAACACACTCTTCTTCACGTTGTACAGGAGGCCGTGAGTCAAGGCGTATCGCTCACAAACCTCCAGCAATCGTCTGAGTGCCTCAATCGAGGGACTCAGCAGCACCATGTCGTCCGCGTAAGATATACTATTTATAATTTTACCATCTACCGAACATCCAACCCCTGTGCTGCTGAGTTCCCCAATCAACTTATCGACATACAAGCTAAACAGCGCTGGCGAGGTCAGACCACCCTGCCTCACACCACAATCCAGACCATATGTCTCCGACAAAGCACCCGACCATCTGACCTGGTTAATCTGATGACTATACCAATACCTGAGAAGCTCCACTATCTCCTCAGGTTGTTCCCGATCACGCAACTTAGTCCATAGGATGTTATAATTAACCAGGTCAAATGCCTTTGAAAGGTCTAAAAATACAGCATATACAGGTGTATTCCTGCTGGTGTAGTAACTGACCGTATGCTTGAGCGCCAAGATAGCTGTTTCTGTGGACAGCCCAGCTCTAAAACCGAACTGTGCGTCATGTAAATTGAGCTGTCCAGCCATCCTACGCTCAAGCACACTGTCAAGCACTTTTGCAGTTATAGTAGCCAATGAGATTGGTCGAAAGTTCTCCCTGTCAGATACGTCACCTGTCTTATTTTTCACAACAGGTACAACAATTGTCCTCATAAAATCAGCAGGCAGGTATGAGTGCCTAATACAAAAGTTATATAACATAGATAAGACCCTAGGAAGATGCGGACCGGCATGTTGGAAATGTTCTATACTAAGGTTATCATGACCAGGAGACTTACCCCTAGTCATAGTTTCTATAACCTTCCCTATCTCCTTAGACGAGATGTAAATCGGGCTAGACGACCCAAGTATCTCCCCACCGCACCCCTCCTGCTTATCGACTTGCAACCGTGGTGTCACTGAGAAATGCACTCTAAACATATCCGCTATCCCCACTGGTTCAGACACGCCATTAACGCTCAAAGGTACAACAGGTCTGGTATTTAACTTCTGAGTTGACTTCCAAAATTTATTGAACTGCTTTTTCTTATGTTCAGAAGCAATAATGTCCAACTTAATTTGTTCTTCGTTGTCCTGGCAATATTTAAGTTTTTGTTTGAAAACTTTTCTCGATTCTCGCATATCTATGACCACCTGACCCAATTGAGGTTTCCCGAGCCAAACCCAGTTTTTAAAAGCCGCCCTAGCGCGCCCGTGAGCGTCCCTAACGTGTCTATTCCACCCTATCACAGTACGTTTCTTACTACTCTTTCTCACATAACCAGCACTGCCCTCAGCTGCCTCACTCAGTGACGTAACAATATTCTTGTACAGATCATCAATTATTACAGTGTGTTCTTTATTCAAGCAGAAGTTATCGCAACAATTGCTTAACTCTGTTGGGAAATCGACCTGTCTAAGCTTTTGCATACATAGTTGGTAATAGCAATTTATTTGGTCAATACATCTTTCCCCCCACCTCACTTTATCTACTACCTTGCTCTCAAGATTTGCTGAGGCGTCCGTCCGCCTCACCATCCCCAGGTTGACCTGGATGCAGAGTGGGAAGTGGTCTGACCAGTAGGCATTATGATACACTTCCACCTTCTCCACAGTTTTCCACCCTGCCTCAGAAACCAGGCAATGGTCAAGCCAACGTCTA
The DNA here is from genome assembly GCA_946251915.1 of Abrostola triplasia. NCBI lineage: Eukaryota > Metazoa > Arthropoda > Insecta > Lepidoptera > Noctuidae > Abrostola > Abrostola triplasia. Next base: position 7,880,784 of record OX276430.1, read on the forward strand.
CTGCCACAAGCATCACTCACAAAAGTAAAAGTATCCGAGTCTATACCTAGGTTCTTATAGTCAGCACAACACCAACTCTGCTCATCACAAAAAGATAACATTTCCTGGCTAAACAATTCCCCAGGGTGCGCATTAAAATCCCCCAATATATAAACAGACTCAATATTCTCACTCTCAACGATAGCAGCTATTTCACTAAGACATTCACAAAACTCGCTTAAATTATCTACAGAATTAGTCGGCATATAAACACTAAACAATAATAAGTCACGGCCGTCGCATGTCGTCCCTTTAATAACCACAATACGATCGCTCGCACACGGTAACATAGTTACGCACGCAAACAACGATTTCCTCCACAAAAGAGCCACACCTCCGTATGGTCTTCCCCTTAATATCCCTATCGACGTATCCACAGCTGATTTACCAACATAACTGAAATCTGAGTCTAAGTGACCTAGAATTGATATTTCATGAGGCAACAACCACGTCTCTTGAAGCGCAATAATATCCACATATTTACAAAGGGTTTTTATACACTCTACCGACCTCTTTAACGATTTACAGTTAAAACTTATCATCTTAGTAAATAAATTAACGTTATCATCTACTATTACCTTATCCATTATATTCCACAATTGTACACTACTTTGACGGCCACTTGCTTGCTTGTATATAGTTAGGTAGTCGTACAACCTACTCAACCATATAAATTGAAATGAATTCATGCTTCATTTGTAGCAGATTGTTTTCATTTGCATAATAAAACATCTAGTAGGTACATCTATAGTGTGGCCAAATATAATGCCATTATTGTAAAAAAACATGTGTAGACAGATACATTTTACAAGAGACTGTAACACTCACTACGACACGTATCAATCAAAACCAAAAGGTTGTAATCCACTGACTCAGAATCCGAATTTTTTGGCCAACCTAAGAAAAACTCGTGATACAAGGCAGTCGCATTTCCAACTATGAGAACTTAGACGAAGTTTAAAATAATAATAGCTTGAACCTAATGTTGAGTCTACATTTAGGTAAGCCCATAACCTACACATAAAAAAATACGCTATGAAACATGTATATGATATTTTCCTTCTTGTCTATTAAACATAATATAACACAGTATTTTTATCACAAACGACGACATGATATAATATGACAGCAGATAATTGTCACAAATACTACATCGAGTTCATCCACGCGTCAAACATTTCCTGAAACAAAGAATAATAATATCATTTACGATTAACTCGCCAATCTATTGTTTCCGAGTACTTATACCGCAGTGTTATCACACGTAACAACAAGCTTTGTTATTCAGTAAAGATGATAAGCAAATTCATTTTTGTTGTACCATCATTTTGCCAGCAATTGTTATTGTATTGGCAGATATTATGGCTTGTTATGGCCAGAATTTCTCTTTTATTCTTTTGTGCGTATTTTTACGCTGACGGCTTTTGGGGGCTTTCTTCCCTCTTTAGATGTCAAAACATGACTATATGCTGGTAGATGTATAACAACTAAGTATAAATGATAATACGTCGCAAAAAATAATACAAAAAATATTTGCGCTGGCACTGCTGCTGCTGCTGCGGAGACCTTCGGGCGGCGGAAAAACAATAACATAATTGGTAATAGCATTTTTGAGTCCTTTGGGGTCGAAACATTTGGGCCTTGGGGTCTAATCGCTCACGCACTATTTCAAGACAAATGTGGTTATTTATGCTTTCATCATCATCATCATCATCAGCCTATCTCAGTCCACTGCTGGACATAGGCCTCTCCCATGGCACGCCACTAAGCTCGATCTTCGGCCCTTTATTATTTATGCTTTACTTTTATTAAAAATTAAAATAATATTTTTTTATGAATACTACAAAACGAATAAAAAAAAGGACTTCATAATATTATTATTCAATTAGTCAGTCCTACTCGTCGCATGGCAAGTAATTCAGATTTTATATAAATAGGTGTTTCGGTTTCCCCCAGGTTCGGCTGCAGCCTCCGATAGCCGCAGAGCTTTTATCGTTTTACACAATAAATTAATGCTGAGCTGCGATGATCGTATTATAATTTAAGGCTTCGTATGCGTTATTTTAATCTGTATGTTACAGTGTACAATTATTTTGTTTTTTCTAGTATACAGTCTGTGGTAACCTAGCCTTCGTTATGTTAAAAGATTTAATAAGGCTATATATTTAAGTACTTATAAATGGCAAGTATAATTTTGTCTCTAACATTAAATCATGAGGAAGTTAATGCTATTAATTCCATGTAGATAACTAAATATAAGTCTTCCGAATGATGATGATTGATAAATTGTAATAAATAATAAGTAAAATTTAAAACCTAAACAATTTAAATTACTAAATAGAATTAACAGTGGTGAAAGAAACAAGCGCCTAATGATTTAACACAGTATTCAACAGAGCCTCCGTTGTCTTGTGTTAAAAACGCTCATTGTGGGACACTCTCCATATAATTCAAGCCTAATTAAGTCTTGAGAGGCTGTTACGGCGACCAAGTGAGGAAGGTGGTAATTACCGTTCCTTGCACACTGTTTCATTAAAATTTCACGTTCACTGTCGAGCAACGACTCATTAGCGCAACCCTTTGATGCATACTAATTGTATTCGCTTTCTAAAAATAATTGTAATTAAAGATGGACTTATAAAAATAATTGTAATTAAAGTGCAAGTCGCAAAAAGTTCTTTGAAAGTTTTGTTCTTTTTTTATCTGTAAGATGAATTTTCTTAAGTTGCAACAGCTAGCTATATTCAGCTGCAAATTAAGGAAGAATGGCTAGAGCTTACTACAGCTTGTTTTCTCTGATAAATTGAAACCATAGACATAGTCTTTAGCCTAAACCATGACATCGATCCCCAAGCCGCTTATTATCCGATTACCAAGTGTCGGGATTATGGCGCCCTCTTTTAAAGGGGGAGGCTTTTGTTCAACAGTGGACGTGATAGTTATGTTTTTTTCACCAAGGCTACAAAACAGCACTTACTAAACGTCATATCTAGTTGCTCGACTCCAAAACTCGTTTCTATAGTGAAGAAGCGGCAAGAAACTCCATTGTTGCTCTTTCAAAAATATGGTACAGGTATGTATATTTAACTGTAATTTAAAGTATGTAAGAATAATGAGCTACAATATACCTAAAATGAGAATACGAGTAGCATCGAAGTCGAGTTTTATAAATATTAGAGTAAATCAGTTATTTCTCATTTCATCAAAGCGTTATTGATACTTCTTAGTACAATACTAAAGATCTAACAATGCTTATCCAGTTACAGTAATATACTACTTATATAGGTAAACAAAATATTTTCCCGTATGTATAAACAATTATATAGTTCCCAATGTGTATAGATTAACAATAAACCCACCGTGAAACCACTGTATACGTCCAACACACGCCCAAAGCGATATTTTCAACTGATAAATCCCTAAGGGTGACTTGTTCATCTTCCGCTTCACTAGCAACAGAGAAAACAGCGCACAAAAATATATTTCAGAGCACGATAAATCTTTGCCATCAAAGAGTATCTCTGGGACAATCGTCCATATTTAAATATTCATTTAAACCTTTTTTGGGGCTCACGCGTTTAACCCCGAAACTCACTCAGATTTAATAACGTCTTTTATAGTGAAATTTAAACGACAATTTCTGAGCCCTCACCTGACTCTTAGAACGTTAATTGCCCTTTTCCAACAAATTAATAACCGAGACAAAAAGATTCTTTCAAGTAAAAGAAAATTATCCTAGATAATTATATTTAAAAGGTTTCTTTCCCCTTATTCATGGTAGATTTAAGGTCTGATAAAATAAAATAATGCGATACCCATTTTTTTATGCTTTATTTAGTGATAAATAATGAATTTCAGTACTCAGTAAATTCTGTACAGAAAACATTTTATCCTGCGCGTCACTGAGGCAAACAATTCTGCTAGTAATACGATAATTAATATTCACCCAACGCGACACAATTGTACCTAAGCAACAAACATCCTTCTATAATTTAAGAAAATATCTCTGAACCGCAAAAGGCTCTTAATCCCAGTTGTATTATATTTATGAACCCTTACCACTGTAACAAGATATCTCGAGCGATTGGAATACATACAAAGTGAAAACTTTGGGGTGTAACAGAATACAGCTCTTTGCGCGCCCGTTTATGTTCGTCAAAGCACACTCCGCTACCGTGGCACTTAGTTTCTGAGAAAATTCTTGTAACAAGTATTTCAGTAATGCGATTCACTTGCTTTTACTTTAAAAGCATTCAAATCGCCTAGCGAAGTAAACTGAATTTCACGGCTAATAAACTCATAAAATAAAAGGCAGTATTAAAACATATTTCAGAAACGGGAATCCTGAACTTTTGCCTTTTCCATACCGTTTTCTTTCCCCCTTTCTTCGGAGCGATAACTAAAGAAACAAGTCGTCTTCACATTTTTACATAATTGGACAGCAATGTCTGAGTTTCATTTTAATAGAATATAATTTTATTAAAAGCAAATTGTTGTTTAGGTATAAAACTTATTCTATTACCTACGTCGGACCTACTCATTATTCGGGACATGCTCAAAATTTATCAAACTTTTACTTTGCCTACCGAATAATGGACTTTCTACGACTCTGTATACCTTTCAAAAAAGAAGAATCGCTGAATTTGGGCAACATTAGACGCTCCCGCACCATTAATTCGGAGCAGAAGTTAACTTAGTTGGAGCGTACAAATTACATCAGTCTTAGTTTAGTAACACGGAAATGTTGGCGGAATTCTTTAAGAGGTGTAGCTGTCTACATTATTCTGACGTCGGAATCCAAGAATCCGGTGAATCGAGTCTATGGATAATTCGTCTCGTAGGCCGTTCGATCGACCTAATTTGGGAAGATCTCATTCGGCTAATGGGCGTAATGTTTCACCTGAGTGCGCCTACAGCAGCGGATTGAAGTATTTGTTCAGCGAATGATGGCCCTTACAGTTTATGTTGAGGAAAAATAAGAAGTCGGTACTTGAATAATTTATTTAGACGTTCCTTGATAGCAAATGGTCCATGTTTTCTGAAGGATAATGCTTAATAGATTATAGTGTATTTGGTGAGTTTCTTCCTGTGAGTAAAGTCATTTGTCTTTAAGTAAAATGCATGTAGTCGTAGGTAAGTTAACTGAGAAATGATAGTTTCAAACAAACTCCAATAAAAGTTTTTTTTTACAACTAATTGAGCGAAATTTTATTGCAAAATCTATTCCATTTCTTAATTTACTCGGAGTGAAGTATTTTAGTAATTTTAAACAATAATAACAATGTCATAAATGAGAAGCTGGATTCATAAGACTTGAACACAGCCACATGACGTCACTATTGTGTTGTATGCCTCACAAACATACAGAAATAAACCCTCATTAGTAAACAGGCCTACCCGCTCAACAAAACTCAAATCAAACCCACGTACACGAGAAACATAAAAGAAAAACGCTAAGAACTAACGTCTAAGCAAATTGCGGCCGCTGAGGTCAGCAATAAACATTCTTAGGCAAACAGCCCGGTCTGAAGGTATTGAACTTTCCCGTCTTGCTATAATAATTTACATGATTTTATGTACGATCATGAAACAACGCCCCACGTCCGGTATTCGACAGAAGCGAAACCAAACAAAGGAATATCCCTTCATACGATAGTTTACTATGTTTGGGTTTCAGCTTTATGCACTGTACCATGAATATTTTATTTTACGTGACCAACATCTCTATCGCTTGTTTAAGCTATGGAGGAATGTAAAAATATTTGTTGGAAAAGTTTGGCTGATTCACGAATTTATTGGGATTGTATAACGTTGACCTCGGTGGTATTGGTGGTATCCGATGACAACGCAAATTCATGGATTTTTTGGATATAAGCAAAACGAATCCCTAGTAATCGCGTAAGCGATAGAAATCATTAAAATACACTGGCCTGCAAAACAAAAACCAACACTTTTAAAATTTAAACTTTAAAATGAAAAAATGGTTTATTTAAAATTTTATCAACTTTCAAAGTCATATCAGTCCTTTTTATTTTAGTCCTTTTTATTTACTTTAAAAAGTTATTACAATTGCAAAAGTGTGATACCTACTTAGCTGTACAGGTCAGCCTGTTAGCCTCCGTTCCACCGAAAATAATCTAGTACTGCGCAGAAATGCCCGTTGACAACCTAACATCATCATTTCCTTTGTGATGAGCTGAGTGTGCAATACTGGGACTGTACCGGTTGACTCAATTCTAATCAGACTTTAGCAATAGACTGCAAATTACCAAATTTCAGAGCGCGCGCTTTGAAATTCTGGATTCCCACCACGCACACATGTTGATTATTACCTTTAATCAAAAGATTTAATAAATGATTCAATACATTCGAATAATTTCATGAAGATCTTTATGCTATCATATCTTTATCTTTGTGATATATTTATTAAACAAGGTATATCATAATAAGGTTTATTTTACAATCATCAAACATGATATAATGTTAATTATTATTAATTCTATGAAGAAACCGGGATAAAATGAAAAGGTTTCCGAGAAACGATATCTAAATACGTCCGGCTCCTTGTAGGTTTCCTACCCTGTTTTGAATCGGGTGAGTGGTAATATTATACTTGTAATAAATAGCAGATACCGGAGAAAGCATCGCTATTTCAGTAATAAGGCCAGTAAGAGTCTGTCGTACTGCATTGTACCTATGAACTTCTACTTAATTAAACGCCGAATCTTTAAATTAATACCTTTTGATTTCATAACCAATAGATTAAATGTATACTGATCAAAATGATGAATAGGTACAGAACATTATTTATTATTCACACAAATAACGCAAAATAAAAATACCTAACATAATGCTACAAAGTAGGAAAAACACGTCAGATTAAATAAATCATCCAATAAATTGTCAAACGGGCCACCTAATTACAACATACAACAATGCAACCAGACAGTTTTAATTACAAGCTAAACACACGTTAATTGTCATAGGGGATGTTAATACGTATTCCGATAGCGTCCGCCTGTATATGAATGTATGATGGTATAGAAATTCCAGTGGTCCGACAATAGTCGTAATTCCGCCGTCGCTCGGACGCGGTCGACCACCGGACGTGAGAGCGAATACGTAATGACATCCGATGGTCACATTTGTAATTTTATTACCGCAGCGCCATTCTTGTTATGGTAATCCTAATGACCTAGAGTTTGTTACGACCGTGAAAATTGATGCAATATTGTGATTCGGCGTCTAAATCTTTCTGTGAGAAAGAAGTAAGGAATTTTGTTATTGGAACTATCTATTGCTGTACTGTGTACATTGTATTTATTACAGATCATTTACATTATCTTAAATTTAAGAATGCCAACGCTGTCTTATCGTCAAAATGAAAGCTACCAGACAAAATTTAAATGAGCAGTATGTCAAGAATTTAAACACAAATCTATATTTATATCCTAATTTGTGGTTTTCTATTCATTTTTTATTTTCGGTTAATTACATAAACACGTCTTTATTAACCTCATCAAAGCTTCATTTTAATATTTACTAACAAAGAAAATATCTGTTTACTCACTCAATAGCTGGAGGAGAAGAAAAAAACAAACATGATAAGCGAGCTCTTATATTGAGTTCATAATAATAAAAAGGGCAAACAAGCCTCCTGTATTCTGAGAGCATATTATTGTCTTCCTTAAATATTGAAGTTACGTAATTTGTATGGGACGTAAACAATTAGGCACTCTAAATTACACTTTTTTTTTCACAAATGCCGAGTACTTAATTTTTAGCTTTTCTAAGACACCTCTGTGTACTGGGTAAAGGTAAAAAAACAACATAATAAAATCTCATGGTCAGGTCATGATTATTATCATCAGCCGGAAGACGTCCACTGTTGAACAACGGCCTCCCCCTTAGAACGCCACATTAAATGACGATTTTCCATTTGCATATTTTGCATCCACCGGTTGCCCGCAACTCTGGCGATATCGTCGGTCCACCTGGTGGGAGGCCTGCCAACGCTGCGTCTAGGAAGTCTAAGTAAAGTTGCAGTAAGGAAGCGAAATGATCATCACTTCTACGACGCTGCGCTCTCTATGATGCAATGAAATAGTAGGCAAGGATTATTATTAAAAAACACAAACAAAAAACAAAATAAAAACAGTAGTAGGTAAGTACAATCCAGATGGTAATAACAGTACAAACACATTTTATTATTCACAAACAGTATCAAAGAAGAAAGTTCCGGCTCCCCGAAATATTTGCATCAGAAAGAGGGTAGTGCGAACTACTTGTTTCCTCCCGACAAGTCCATTCCGAATGACTAAAAAACATCCGAAAGGTATTTGAATGCAGATTGTTTAAGGTTTTGTTGGGAATATGTAAGAAGCTTACAGTTCGTCACAAACATTTCACTAGTTTACATCGAACCTTGTTATCGTTGCTGTGGATAATCCCTTCGCCAGCTGGAAGTTGAATGTGAATTGTCGAGTGGAAATCGTGTTAAATAGAAACTCTTTTATGTAATAAAGTTTTTAAAGCAAAACGAAACATAATTACATGAAAAACTATTTTATGCTTTAATAATATAATTAATATATATTGTTTGCATATAAAGGTGCATGTAAATGAAAACTCGGTAAGTCAATGGTGTGAGTCTAACGGAATGGTCTTAAATGCGGAGAAATGTTACTATATTAGATACTCTAGGAAATTGTTACCATTACTACCTACGTATAAAATAAACAATGTAACTCTGCAGGAAGTATCTGAGATCCGTGACCTAGGTGTGATTATTGATCATAAATTAAAATTTACTTCACACATTTCAGAGGTCGTAAAAAGATCTGCTCAAGTCTTGGGTTTTATAAAGAGAAATACAAAATCATTCGGGGTTAAAACAAAGATCGTTCTTTTCAATGCATTAGTCCGCTCTCAATTAGAATATGCTAGCATAGCTTGGAATCCTATGTACGCTGTGCACTCACAGCGACTGGAAAATATTCAACGTGCATTTACAAGACATATTGCTTTCATCTCACAAGGTATATCACACAGATGTCCTTATGATCAGCGTTTGACTTTCTTTCACCTTAAGTCACTTCGTGAACGGCGCACCATGCGTGATTTAATTTTCTTATACAAAATTGTAAACGGCATTATTGAATGTGAGCAGTTACTAGCACGCATTCCGTTGTCTGTTCCCTTTAATCTTCCCAGACACTCAATATGTAGCCTTTTTAAGCTTGCAGTAAGGAAGCGAAATGATCATCACTTCTACGACGCTGCGCTCTCTATGATGCAATGAAATAGTAGGCAAGGATTATTATTAAAAAACACAAACAAAAAACAAAATAAAAACAGTAGTAGGTAAGTACAATCCAGATGGTAATAACAGTACAAACACATTTTATTATTCACAAACAGTATCAAAGAAGAAAGTTCCGGCTCCCCGAAATATTTGCATCAGAAAGAGGGTAGTGCGAACTACTTGTTTCCTCCCGACAAGTCCATTCCGAATGACTAAAAAACATCCGAAAGGTATTTGAATGCAGATTGTTTAAGGTTTTGTTGGGAATATGTAAGAAGCTTACAGTTCGTCACAAACATTTCACTAGTTTACATCGAACCTTGTTATCGTTGCTGTGGATAATCCCTTCGCCAGCTGGAAGTTGAATGTGAATTGTCGAGTGGAAATCGTGTTAAATAGAAACTCTTTTATGTAATAAAGTTTTTAAAGCAAAACGAAACATAATTACATGAAAAACTATTTTATGCTTTAATAATATAATTAATATATATTGTTTGCATATAAAGGTGCATGTAAATGAAAACTCGGTAAGTCAATGGTGTGAGTCTAACGGAATGGTCTTAAATGCGGAGAAATGTTACTATATTAGATACTCTAGGAAATTGTTACCATTACTACCTACGTATAAAATAAACAATGTAACTCTGCAGGAAGTATCTGAGATCCGTGACCTAGGTGTGATTATTGATCATAAATTAAAATTTACTTCACACATTTCAGAGGTCGTAAAAAGATCTGCTCAAGTCTTGGGTTTTATAAAGAGAAATACAAAATCATTCGGGGTTAAAACAAAGATCGTTCTTTTCAATGCATTAGTCCGCTCTCAATTAGAATATGCTAGCATAGCTTGGAATCCTATGTACGCTGTGCACTCACAGCGACTGGAAAATATTCAACGTGCATTTACAAGACATATTGCTTTCATCTCACAAGGTATATCACACAGATGTCCTTATGATCAGCGTTTGACTTTCTTTCACCTTAAGTCACTTCGTGAACGGCGCACCATGCGTGATTTAATTTTCTTATACAAAATTGTAAACGGCATTATTGAATGTGAGCAGTTACTAGCACGCATTCCGTTGTCTGTTCCCTTTAATCTTCCCAGACACTCAATATGTAGCCTTTTTAAGCCACCAACTAGTAAAACGAATGTAGGAAGACATTCACCTGTGTCCAGAATGTGCATTGAATATAATGAACTTTGTTCTAAAATACCAGCCTTGGATGCATTTTGTGGGTCCGCATCTAAGTTCAGGAAGTCAATTTGTGGCAGTCTAGACCTGATGGGTTAATTAGGTAGTTATCTGTTGTGTTTTTGTGTTTTGGTAGAAGTATTTGCTATGTATAACTTAGTCTAAGTTAAGTTGTAATAGGTAATATTTAACTAAGTTTAAGATGTTTGCTAAGTTTTTTTTTTTTTTTTAAGTGTTGTGTATACCTATAATTGGCATCTATATTAGTTCCCTACGTGTTAAATATTTATAAGATACAAAGTGTGATATGGATGCTGTTGGTGTACCTGTTGAAAATAAATAAATAAATAAAATAAATAAAACTCATGTCTTGTAAATCTGAAATATATTTTCCAACATAAAAGTGTTCCTATATTTAAATATTAAAAATCAATACTTTTGACATCGACATTCGTATCGCGTGCGCTCACAATTGCGATACAACATTGCATATTCCATAAAAGAAATGGCAGCAACTCAAACCCCAGGCTTCGGTCCCTGGATAAATCTTCAAATGTACAATATTAATATAGGAGTAAATGAGAAATTTATTATGGATGCTATGAACCTTTGCGGTGCCACCGTATTTTTTTCATTACCGCAGCTTTAATCATTAACGGGCAACATTCCAATTGAAATTGACTTTTGAAATATGAAATCGTTCTCAATTTGAAGAACTTTGTAGTGTGAGTGTGTACTAGATTGTTGGAATAAGACTTAAGTATTTTTAAAAATACATTTATAATAGGTATAGTATGGCAGAGGTTTATGCAAACTGCCTACTCCAGATAGCACCTATTGTATTTGTATTCGTACTTATATTCATCAAAGACACTTGAATGTTCTGATATCAAATAATATTAGTATAATGTTGGCCTTACTAATTTTTTATCTCTGCTATCATTTGTTGTAATATAAAGATCCATATTGCGAAAGAAATAATATTATATTTCTAACCAAAAATCGCTGGCATTCAGCGCCATACTGTATATTAACTGAACTTATCTACTTTAGTATTAGCCACTTACATTTTATGTCAATGTCAGCCTCGACGTCTTAGGAGATAGTTGGCAGTTTGGCTGATTGTTGAGAACTAACTCACAAAACTTATTTGAAATGAGTATCTCATCATAACCGATAGAGGAATCAAAGATGAAAGGTTGGCCGCTCGTTCTCAAGGGATACATTGAGACGTTTCCAATTTGTAATAAACTTGATCGTAACAAATCTGGAATATTAGAAGGCATTGTAAATTGGATCACGTTTTACGTCTTAGACGGAGAAATCTTTAGGGATTTTGTTCCATTTTTGTATTAAAGCTATATAACTTCTGACGAAGGAAATTTAAATAAACTTTTTCCCAGAAAAAAGAGTATCCGTTAAACGCTTGGAATAATTTAAGTACTCTCGGCCCCGACTGTAACTATCGACATTCGTGTAAAGTACCTCGGCAAACCCAAACAAATTCCTGCGCGACTTCTTATTGGGGGCCGGAACGACGATCGCTATCGACTTATTATACAAATGGCCGATATCTGAGCAACAGTAACAATATCTTACCATGAAAAATTACGACTCAATAGTGTTGCGGTCTCTCTTGGCTCCGTTTTGCAATAAAATCGGTGCGTCATAGACCATTCCCTATATTTGTGATTCTCAACGTGAACTCACACTGATCTTTTACACACGAACCAATTTTGTCGTACACAGTTTTGGGGGCGGATGATGTATTGTGAGAATATTTTGTTTGGGAGAAGCGCCAATATCAGATATTGTTCGGTATTGACTTGACGAAATATTCGTTTAATATTCGACCTCAGATAGTTAGAGATACGAGTAAATAAACGGTAGAGTCTTATACAGAATCTTAAACATTTCTTATAAGGAAAAGGCTTTGTCCGTTGCCATGACGACCTATTATGGTGCAGTGTTTAACAACGTCATAACAATAAAGAGTTTAGCGCTGTCTCGCTGACAGTATAAAGATAAAAATGAACGACAAAATTCATACTACACTCAACTTGTAAAAATGGAAAATATAATTAATTGGTTGTGATATTCCAAGGCAAGTTTTTAAGCCACAAACGAGGGAAACTGTTATTGTAGAGCTCAGAAACGGTGCGCAGCGCTGGCTAACGAGTATTATAATCTTTGAACTCGTCTTAAAATAGTTAGACGTGGCTTTCAAAACGTTTCTATGGATAAAGTTGTGTCGTTACCTCACAGGGTATTAAAATGTGAGCAAAACATGTAAGTGGGAGACTAACATCGTAATCCTGAGCCATTGAAAACCAAGGAGTATCCTAGCTGTATTTTCTCCGACCATTTTAGAACGTTGCAAGTACTACAGCAATTACCAGTGTCTGTTAATGATTTACATTCAACATCTTATTAAATCGATATTTATTTAATTTTCAATTCTTTATTGTATACATCAGAACATACTTTTTTAAAATTCATATTTGGAATTGTTTAAGTCTCTAATCATATTATTTTAAGATAACTTAAATACCTACCTTAAGAAATAGATTTGATTGATCTTTTTTTTATAAAAGGTGGTAGATATTCGCTGAACACGAACACGGTTAGTAATAAAAATGAATACAAACTTTACATCGGAAAAATTCCAAGTATTCCCTAAAATATCGAAATCTCCCCACTTAAGCAGAACCCTTTCAATCGCCCCAAAGTCTGTCGAAACACTTTTTTAAGTAATCTATTGAGAGCTCCCACTTATCAATTAATACCAGTGGAAAGCGATGACTGAGCACAGCTTAATCTCTTTCTGTCGTCTCACTGCCCAGCTATTAGCCTAATGGACCGACGAACCTCGACGACGTAACGAATCCAATATAGTTCTGCTGAGTATTAAAACAAAAACAATCGTATTAACTTTTTATCGAGACTTTGGGAACAGTCTCTACGGCCATCGCTTAATTTGACTTTTTAGAGACGAACGTTACGTCCGGACTGCCTATTGGCTCGTTTGCATTAGTCCATAACTCGATTTGCAGTGGACTCGAAGACTCCGATTTTATGGAATCGATTTACGTAGATGATTGTAGAAAATTCTAAAATGATCTACGGAATTTAAAACAGACCATAAGTCTGAGTGTGCCAATAATTAGTTTAATGATAAGTTTGGTTATCGAATACTTCTATGATACTTTGTTTAATTATCAATAGAAACATAAACCTACAAAAAAATCTACCATCACTTGCCTGGAGACCCAAAATACTCAGTCAATAAACGTCCAGTCCATGAATTTTTTAATCAGTTGAACTCTTAAATATCTTGTATTCCATTCAAACTTTGCCATGACTTTAATTCATATGACAAATCAAAATAAATTATGATATTCTGTACAAGCAATATTAACATTAACTAAAGCGTTCTCCATCATATGATACCTTGAATCGGTTTCAACTCACGGTTCAGCGGAGTGTGATTGGTCGATTGGCAGTCAATACCCTACCGATTATTCCTATTGTATGTACGCGTGAGACTAATATCTTGTCAGTTACAGACGATGACACATCATCTATTGAGGGCACTATCACACTGGCAGCTAGTAGTATTGCGGCCAAACACTATCAGAGAGCGGAAAGCCGGCGTGAATAAACAAGGCAATACTCACACTGCGGTTGCGTTTTTAGAGCTGGCCGCAAAGTGCCGCGCGCCTGTGTGAAGGGGCTGAATGGCTAGCGCTAAACAAAACAACAGTGATTCCAGACAGGCCGTTCATACATCATCTCACTTCAACGGATCAATGATTGATCGTCGCTTATGAATCGCCGCGTCATTGTTGTCATTGCGAATACTTGCTGGAGTTGTGCTGTTTACGTTCGCATTGATGTTCGATGTTCAAAAGTTTGACTGATTAAGAATTTGTTTGTTGAGATGACTCTTAAATAACTGTTTTTTGTCATAGGAAAAATCCTTAAAATAATTAAAACCTTCTCAATTCAAAGATCATACTAGGACTTATCATACTGTATTGATAATTGCTAATTTCTTATTTACTATTTTTACGGATCGCTTTAGTAACATAGAGTATTAATCTAAAGCTCGTAGCATCGCTACGTATTCGTAGCGCGCGTAGCTACATCGTAGGCAAACTACGGCTTGGTTATTAGTATAAAAATAAAAGTGTTAGGTACTTCTGGAAGAGCATAAAAGTTGTTTTTTAAATGCACCTAACACTACTTACTACTAAAGATGCGTCGTTTAGTAAAAATAATGCATTTATTTCAGTTATGTGCATACACAGGCACCATGAGGCAATGTTATCTCACTTCGTTAGGCCGAAGACGTGTTCACGCATAATTATAAAAACACGTACACAGCACGGGGAGGCTTTGTTTTTTTTAATATAGCATGCAACGGTGTTTCAGGCATTTAATTTTTTATCACCTTTTGGTTAAGTTGTGCATACAAATTGTTATTTAAAACTACTTGATTATCACAATATCGAGTTTGATTGATAAAATACAAGTGATTTAACCTGTTTCTATTTGTATGTAATCATTATTGTCATTAAACAAAAGATACGACAAAAAGGAAAATGTATAAAGAGGCAGAAACCTTTCATCTTTACCTTTTTGAAGGATCGTATATCACCAACATAATTATTACTATCGTACAAAGGATCTGTAAACATACATGACAAGGCCATAAATCACACTATTATTAAATATCTATACAATCGTTTACGTAGGTACAAGCGCGTTATTAAAATGGTTTATAATCACATAGAGATAGCCGCTCGAGGAAGCTCCGCGCTGGCCACGTATAGGATTAACGCCGAACGTCCCGCCCGCCATATTACCCAGCCAGTTTACGATTATTATATTGCACTTACAACTCTTAGGGGCAGCCGGCCGACTACACATGGCCGCTTTATAGCAATCATTAGGACCCGATCAATGGCTGCCAAACTTATTGGCTGCTTTTTAAAAAGCGAACATCCAGTCAAAGGGTGAGGCTTAGCTTGGATTTTCAATAGAGACTTTTTCGTAACAGATTAATGCTGGAAATGGAAGGCCAAACATAAACGAGGTTTGTTTCATTTTAGGGGATTCGAATGAAGCAGTAGTGTTTTGTTTTCAGCGCTTAATTCATTTGTAAAGCGATTACTTTTTTATTTACTTAATGTCATTTGCTTTTGTATACCTTCAACCTTCAATCGATATTTTTGGATATTTAAGTCGTAGTTTAAAAAAAAAACAAATTCTTAAGGTTGTCAAGCAAACAATTTTGGTTAAATTCAATTATTAAGATTTTAGGGCGATGTAGTGAACGGCAAAGCCAATTTAGAATGTTGGTGACGTAACCACAGATATTCAGAAAGCTTTTATTCCCAAAATAACCAATTAGAGGCTTCCTTGATCTAATTCTGTAGACTACTTTGAGAGCCACTGAAGTTCAATAGGCCGTTTCGATTCAGTAGTTATCGTAAGCTATGAAATGTGCTCAAATCGAGGTACTATAGCTAAAGTACTGTATAAAGTTATATCGTAAACATTCATAGTCCGTTCTCTATTCATAATCTTATTCTATGATCACTAAACAAGATAATCTAAAGGTGCGCCCACACGTGTATCATTCTGCCGTAACACCGCTTCTTTTGGAATTTTGTATCGGTGTTCCTAGACCAAAGACGCCATTTTGTTACAGTCACGGAGGAATGTTCGTTGAGATGTTGCAAGTGTGGACGCACCTTTAACGGTCCGCAACAGATTCAATATAGAAAAACAAGGTTATCTGTAGTAAAATTTAATAAGGAAAGTTTTACCCTCGATTAGGTTTAAGCAGATGTTAGGCGATTGAGGCCAATGCGTAACAAACTTTATGGTAAAAACAAGTTAATAAAGTTAATTGAATATCTAACAATTGCCTACTTTAACATATTATTAGTTCTGAAGTTATAAAAGTTGTAGGCTTTCTGTTGATTATATTCTTCTTTTATTTTGTTTCGTAAAAAGGTTTTGTTTGAAGTATTCTTTAATAGTTCCGTTGTATAAAAGATTACCTTATTATCATTTCACTGCTTTAGACGGATTCTTGCAAAACTGCTTAAGAAGAAATCTATTCGAGAATTAAGTCTAAAACCCCCACCTCACTAAAATGCAGGTTCTACTATAGAATATTTTGTCCGTATTAGTCTTATTTTAAGGCCTAATAAGTCGTTTAAAGTAACTTCCATGGATAAGTATAATTGGTATTCGATTTTTACACTTTTCTATCTTCAAATTACTTTTATAACTAGCATAGACTTGAGTGAGAAATTACATAACAACCAAGATGAGATCACTCTCAAATAAGTTCGCAATCTTATCCGTCGGCTTGTTCTATTTACATGGGGAGAAAAACAACGAATGTTCAACTAAAAAACAGGACTAAAAAAACAAAATAACAAACTACAATAGCATATTTTCCACAAGGCACTATTAATCAAAAGTAGGTAAACACGAAACGTCAAGGGAGTACACATTTATCACTATCAAAATCAGAAGGAATTGGTCCACAGACACTTACCGCACCAGTACGTGAATTATTTAGGACAAATGAATAAATTATTTTATTTGTATAGCAGTCACCTGTTTTATTACTGGCCAATGCTAACGTAACGTATGGTTGTGAAATAACTTGATCAAAATAGTTTTTCATTTCAATTTTGGACAGCTTTCCTATTTATTCCGTTTTCAGTTAGCAGTTTTGTAGAAATGTTAACGTTCGTTATGGTATTTAAACTTTTGGGTTAAACGCGTATTGGTTTGTTAAGGTAAATGCTTACCATTTATTTTTATCAAGCGGTATATATAGATCACATTATTTTTAAAATTGTGACTTGTTATGAGCGGCGACATGTTGGTATCAGACACCAGATAAAGGACGTCTGCCTAACGCTTCGTAGATAAAAAGCCATGATTTTTATATAACAGTTGTACCTATGTTTACAATGATATCAATCGATAGTGGCTGAAATCGTTTTCGTCGAGCTTTCACGAAAGCGTCCTTTCTTTAGCTCGCAACTCTGCCGCGTAACCTGCTCATCTATTAGGTATCCGTTCGAGTTGGGAACTAGCCGGGCATTCCCGAATACACACAGCAGTAAAACCAGTTTAAATTAAAAAAATAATACACATAACACTCACGAAAGTTTCATAGTACAATCTAACAAACTGTTTGTATGTTTGTACTTACGTAACGGTGTGAGTCAGACGTAGTTTGCATCGACTAATCGACTAAGTAGCGTTGTCCAGTAAATGGGCAAACACACCCGTGCATGCGAATTTATGGTCGCCAGTAAAAAACCAGACGTATAAATCATGCAATGCGCCCGAATAATATGACGTCACCGTTTTATGAACACACGTGTATAGGTATTAATAACTCCTATACTTACTATTACCACTGTCAATACTCAATACTCAATCATTTATTGCATTCCATATGTTACAGAGATGGTAGAAAAAAAAATTGTAAAAGATCAATATGGACCCTGTTGGGCACGCAAAAAATAAAATTAGGAGAGAGGAAGAGGATTGAATAGCAATTTATTAAATTAATATTGTTATAAATTATTAACTGTCGTCAGTATTACCCATACAAACCGGTTAATTTATATACGTAGGTACTATTTACCATCTTTACTCATACCGAACAAGTTCTGCTAATATTTCGCCGCGTCACCATCTCGTGAATAAGGGCAACGAAAAAAATACATATTAAGTAAGACTGGTGAATAATATTTTTCGCTCCACCAATTAAAAAAATAAATAGAGGCACTATTTCTGCGTATACTTAATATCAGAGAGTGATAGCAAAAATATCTGAAAACATGTAAAAATATACGTAGATATGTATGTACTTGTAAACTCTCAGAAATATGTCTGGTATTACCTATAACTATTTACAATACCAGACAAACTTCTAAGGATCTACACGTACCTACATATTACGTATATTTTATTGAAGAACGCGTAAAATAAATCATAAATCTATGTATATGAAACGATAATTTCAATACGTAACATCAGAATTAATCGCAAAAAATGATTCAATATTTAAATTAATTGGAACGATGAAACTTTATCTGCCTGCGAGTTTTATAACTACATAACTTTAGCTGGAGACCTGATTGGCGTAATGGCTTGGCTATTTGCACGAAGGATCGCGACTTCAATAGCGCGGGTCTTATATTACTTTTCAACGTGTTTTGAGTCATAACTTTATAGGGGTACTACATGAATAATGACAATGACGACCTGATTAGCGCAGTGGCTAAGCGATTGGACTGCGGCGCTAAGGGTTGCGGGTTAGATTCCCACACGGGGCAAAACTTTGTGCGAACCACAGATGTTTGTCCCGAATCTGGATGTTTGTATATGTGAAATTTCATGTTTGTGAAACGAACCCACGATACAGGAGAAATTCCTAGTATGGGGCGACGTTTTATTTAAAAAAAATAGGCACTCAAACTTACCAGTGGCTTTATCCGTGTGTTTTATCCGGAAAAAACTCCTTGCTATACATACAATATCAGCCTGTAAATTGATAACGAATATATAATTATTGGTTGTCGCTGCGTTTACCAACGCGATTGTGGACCACACCAATACCCTGGCGCTGCTTTCTAACCACCAATATATAAGCCAGAAACCACTCGCCACAGATTGTTGATAAACAGAAAAAATCAATAATACTGGCTTTTTCAATGTTATAAATAAATTCTTAGTTATTCCAAGACACCACTGACTAACGGTGATTTAATTATCCGAAATCGCCAACCCGCAGTGAGCTAGCCTGGCGATCAATGCTCAATATACAAGAAGAGCCTCTATGCCCTGCAGTGGGACCGTCATAGGCTGATATTAATAATACTGGCTGAAAATATCGAAATCTGAAGTAACTTCCAAAATAGTTAGGAAAGATTTATTTGCAATTATTTCCTGCTAGATCAGCATGACGCAAGCAGTAAGTTTGAAGCAGCCGTTAAGCGGTCGTCACGGGGCATTGACCCGCCCACATTAGACGGCCACAGCGGTCCCATTCTGCTAATATCCTTTAGTCGCCTCTTACGGCGCCCACGAGACTAAACGGTGTAGGTAAAGTAGTGTGGTACTGTTTAACATAAACAGTAACAAGTTTTGAAACGTTTCTCCGTCCTCTTAACTTTAATCACACTAATATTATAAAAGTGAAAGTTTGTGAGTGTGTTTGTTACCTTTTCACGCTCAAATGGCTAGAACGATTTTTATGAAATTTCATTTGGAGGTAGCTGATACCCTGGATTAACACATAGGCTACTTTTTATCTCGAAAAAGTGTAGAGGGTAACTTCGCGGGGCGCAGCTAGTTTTATTAATAAAGTAAAACCAAGCTGACTATGTTTTAATTCATAAGCATAATTATAACTAAATAGCTAGGCAGTAATTTTATAATGTCTCCTTTAAAAAAATATATTACTTACGTTGCAATGACTGATAAGTAAGTATCTTATGTAGGTATCTGGGCCGATAAGGATATTACGGGCCTGAGAAAACTACAAGAGACACTGGTCTTGAACTCATTAATTAGTGGGTTAAGTTCTTGCAAGAACAACAAAATTATATGACATTTGAACTCTTTGTTCATAAAATAATGTGCAGGCTGACTGGCTGGCTGAACTTACCAGTAGAGCATCTGCAACGAAAGAAAAGAAATAACAAACTGACCAATTCACACATTTACGACTTCAACATCAAGCCTTCGTTATATAACCCATTCATGCTGACCTAAAAATACCTATATTTACTTTTCACCATTCAAAAGTGCTGCGGAAACATTTTCGCTGAGCATTCAACGTGTAGGGGGATACAGGGCTTTTTATCTTCCAAACTCCAAGCCTTTTTGTTGGGCTACCTCGCACTCTGAAAATAACCAATGCATATAAAATGATTCATGTTCTCAACGTGGATGCAAACCGTTGCATATCGTGCTCACACGCCCGCATTAATTACAAAATGTATGGGTACTAGGTAATATGCGGCGCAGGCTTTTGTTTTGTTTGAAATCTTTTAATCGAAATACCCGGTTGGTTGAATGTGATGATGTAAGATATTTTAACGAGATCAGATCAAGCATGGCCTTTCTCTCTCCAAGGCCTCCCCTTAAAGGGGGATCGCAATATTGATGGTTTAGTTACAAAAGACGCTGCTGCTGCCCATCTTCTAGATTTTCCCTTAGTCGTCTTTTACGACACCGATGGGAGGAGAGGAGGTGGTCCATTCTAGGCTGTATACCACACGCCAAGTCTACCTGTATTACAAAGTAGGATCTTTTTTAGGTCCAACCAATAGACTATCTTACATACGCTTACACATGTATGCCATACTAAAAATCTGCGTCTATACAGTTCCTCTATAAAAATAAACGACACCAATTTTCCCCGTGTATTCGCAATAAAAACATTAGCGATCGTCGGCGCGTGAAATTTCCTTTTTACATGCGTGCCTACTGTGTGCCAAATAAATCTACGAATGTGCTTAATGATACGGCCGTGCGGCACATATTATCCTATTTTTCAAATGTAGTTGCTTTTATTACAACTGTCTGTGCGGATTTGGAGGAATACTCGTAGCTATTAAGTATATTCGTACTTATTATTCTGATTTTGTTGGAAGAAAAGAATTAAAACCCTGTGTTTATGTACTGTACGTATTATTATTACTCTACCTAGAAGAATGATAAAAAGGGAATACTTAAGCAATATTTTCAGCCTTTACATTCATACTTACCCATGATGCTTTAACTTGAAAAAAACGTGGCAAAATAACTGTACTGTGTACTAGTTTTTTTACAAGCTTTTATTTAACTTGCAATGTTTGTATTTATGTATGTGAGTTTGTTTAGGTCATCTTGCAATCTGAATGAGAACCAATTTTTGACATCCGATTTAAATGAAATTTTGCCTACTTAAATAGGTTTGGTGACAATACAATATTATGGTACTTTCTAGCTGATCTGATGATGGAGTCAAAGATGGTCATAGGAACTCTGTGACGAAATGAGGCAATCCTACCGTGATGGACTTGTTTCATCCATCTTTACTAGTACTTTGAGTCTAGCTGGTTTAAAAGCTAGTGTAAACATTTATTTTTAATATAAACTTTTTTATAGTCAAACTGGAATTATATCCTGTACTAATGTATGGAATATATACCAATTTGTCTGGCGGACTTTCTGGGTTCAAAAAAAAAAAAGAATCGTAATTAAAGTCATTATGTTCAAATTTCCAGCCAGCACTTACCTATCGTCTTTTGTTTATTATTTTTTCTTCTTGTGGGATTTTGACAGTTGGGTTTACTTCTAAGGAGAAGTATCACGTGGCCAGTGTTATTATACATTTACAATTTGGTGTGACGTGAGTTCTACCAGGAATTTTATGAACTTGAAATGTCGTTATTTTTGTTCCGATAACGTTATTTAGCACCTGGAACGTTACTTTATAACGTTATTCAAACAAAAATAACAAGGATTTAAGTCCCTGCTATATTCGCTTATGGAAAACCCGCTTACAAACGAGTTATTCACTGCTAACGGCTTAACGCGAAAATTAATAAAAAATACTAACTCTTATTGCATGTATAGGTGAAATTACACTGTCAATAAAATGAGAACTCTATTTCGTTAAATTTAAATCGATTTAACTGCAAATTGGAATTTGATTGGATGTGCCGTTCGCGGGGCTTGAAATGAATTTTTGGACTATCGGATCCGTATTACTTAACAAGTGTGTTGCTCGAAATCGAATAATTCCTCTCTTTCACACACAATATAAACTAAATAAATGCTAAAACATTTATATTGTAATACGGATAAAGCTTCTGTATGTTTGATTTAAACCGAAACAAATAAAGTAACATTGACGCTTCCAATTTTAATTTTTACACGCTGCCTCTATGTGTGTACAAATATTTATTTCAAACACCACGCCAAACACTCCTACACATACCTACATTACCCCAAACGTTGTATCGAGTTTTCCATTTCATTTAATATTCACAAAGTTTATCAACGTTAACGTTTCCACTCGAACGGGAATCCTCGCTAACTTCACAAACTTTTCACATTAAGAAATGTCAAACATTAAACATTTATTTAAATCCGCGCATGTGATCGGGTGTTCGGTACCACGGTAACTATCCACAAATAAAATGGCCACGTATTTGGTTGGTGTAACGAAGAGCGGGACTTCAAAGGATGTTGTGCGGCGCGTTTAGTGAGGGCAGATGGGGGTTGAGTCGTGGTCGGCTTCATTTCCGAACACGGACCTAGATCAGTGGCCGCCCGCAGGGTTGAACGGACTGGGATTACTGTTCAGTGAATGAAATCATGCATTTTTGTTTATTTTCAAAGTTTCTTTTAGGACATATTCTATTTATTTATTGACTAACGCACCCGGCTGATGCGGTCTTGCCTGGAAAAGCAGCGTGACGTGAGCTGTTAATTGGGAAATGGGTAGAGTACCAGAGCATATTTTTGAAAAATACTAGCAACATTTTTTTCGTGATTTTTTGTTATTCTGTTTTTCAGGGTAGAGCCGAATCCAACAAACTAAAAACCATGAAAATCGGTCTAGTAGTTCTCAAATTACAAATGTTCTAACAAACCCGATTTTGTTTTATATATATAGAAGATTAACAATTTTTATACACAAGAAATATTATAAAAGAAAGAACACAAAGGTAAGATAGTACAAAGCCACTGCTTATGGTGTTAAAGGCTTATAGGAAAACATGTTTTTGAAGATTGTTTGCTGGATTAACTACAACATACAGTGAGTAGGTTCGCTTGATGTGGTTATCTAAATCCGAAATGTACTTACCTTGTTGTATTCTTGTTTTATCTTCATAAACGCTTCACGCAGATTCAAAGCTTTATGACTCTGGCCTCTGTTTACAGCTTCAGGCTTCGCCAAATAACAGTAGTTACACAAATAGCATACACATTACTCATTGACGGTACTAGCTGGTATGAAACTACGAAAATCAATATTAAACTACCAATATCGAAATACCAAAAGCACGAAGACTGCCATGTTGGTCTAGTGGTTACTAAGCGCGACTGCTGAGCACGAGGTCCTGGGTTCGCATCCCGGGTCGGGCAAAGTGTTATTGGGTTTTTCCATAAGGTAATTCTTAGTAGCAGCACGGAGTCTGGATTTGTGCCCGGTTGATGGCAATAGGCTCGCCCCCTATTACATTGGGACCTAAAAAACACAACTGGCGAAATGTGGGTGTACTATATGTGCACCTCTGCCTACCCCTTCGGGGAATACAGGCGTGATGTAATATTATGTTGAACTATCAATAAAGCTAGTATGCTTAAGGCGGAAATATTGGCGTAAAACTTAAAAAGCACCAAAATATAGCAACTCGGTTAACACTAGGTGAGCGGGAATTAACAATCATTTTAATCCCCAAAACATTTTGAAGTGACACAATTTTTTGTGACAACCCTACACGCCTGAAGCCCGATGTCACATTAAGGCCTAAACCTCTAACATATTGTAAGCTATCCACCAGCAAATGAATCTGACGCGACCAGCTTTCTGTCGGTCACGGAATTTACCGCAAATACGATGCTAACCCGTTGATGCCGGAATAAATGGGAAAAAGAAATACTTTATAATATTTGATGTGTGGGTGACTCAACGGGAACTTACGAAGGGCTGATATTACTTAGGTCCATAAATAAGTCCTATTATATAACAGGGTGGATAATAGTTATAGAGAAACCTACTTAGATCGGTTTTAGGGTAAAATATCTGAATAAATAAAGTCACACCAGTTTTCCAAAAGGGTTTCATTTGGTCTCCTGGCATCATTTCTCTGTTTTTACATACCTAATATAAAGAATTAAATATAAAATCCAGGATATATGTAATAGAATATTAAGATGCATTAAGTCCCTCTTTGTTTAGTTTATGTAACAAATTTATGGCAATAGGCTCGCCCCCTATTACATTGGGACCTAAAAACATAACTGGCGAAATGTGGGTGTACTGTATGTGCACCTCTGAATACCCCTTCGGGGAATACAGGCGTGATGTTATGTTATGTTTATGTAACAAAAATATTTTTTTATATAGCCTGTTCAGTGTCCAACTGCTGAGCAAAGGCCTCCCCATTATTCTTCCACAAAACTCTGTATGCCATTTTGGGCCATAAAGTTTAAATCAATAAATAAAATATAAAATATTCTAAACCAGCCAGTATCAGCCTAACCTGACCTTCTATGTTCTATTTCCAATAAAATACTAGCTATTAAATAAAAGGATTATCAAAATCCTATAGTACAGCATAGACTATCAAAACAAATATTTGCTTTAGAGGTCTGTTGCTCAATCACACGGCAACAATTGAATGGGATTAAAATGATTCATCAGAAATACCCAAAACAATAAACAAGGCGCAACAATTTAATAAGCTTATCCATATGTTTGTTTTGTTAATTGGTTTATAAATGCTGTTAATAAGTCTATACTGAACAGAAAGGTCCAACTACGCATAATCATAGACCAACCACAATTTCATTAAAAAGGTCTATCTTTACTGCCAAATTAATGGTCAAATGACTTTTCCAATCATTCTACTTACCGTTATTTTATTATTATTTACAACTTAAATCTAATACAAAATACACAAATATAAATGAAAAACATCATAATATTGATCCCTATCGAGGCTTACTGCCCAAAAGACTGCCAGCATTGAACGAATTTACCATCACCTTCCAGAAAATAGTTCTCCACGCACCACGTTCTCCATTCTCACTATCATAGATTAAAAACTTCTTACTACGCCTCACCCGCAGACACGACCTAAAACTATTATAAACAAAAACTAACCCAACCTATCACTTACAAGCCACACATAATATCACGGTACCTAAATACGCGTCACCGTAGAAAAAGCTCGGCGCGAAATAATTTCACCCGTCGCCTCACTTGACCCCACTCAAGCCACAGTTAATATAGGTAAAGCAGTAACACTCCGTACAACAGCTAGAAACGACGCACTCACACAGACGCACGCTTCGACACGACGATAGGCGGACGTCACAATGCTGTCAGTACTTTCGGGCCGAGTGTGACAGCACTGTGACACTTGAGTATGTGTGTGTGTGGTTCGAGTGTTTGTGCGTCGTTTCTTTACTGGCTACATATTTACTGTGCTCAAGTCGATAGTGCTCGTTGACTGGCCCCGCCCTCTCGATGTACGCCATAAATAAATAAGTGTCTACACCACGAACACTTGACGAAACTGCTGCGGTTCATAACTAGAAGTAAGTTTGCAAAGTTGACGCCACTCAGGTTATCTACTTTCTTACTAAATTAATTATACTAAGCCACATCTCGAGGTGTTTTGTTATTGCCAATGCCGTTGTTCTAAATTCTTGGAACAATAATAGTTCTGTACTGGATAGTAGACACGCTCACGATACAAATCATTAAATGGAATGGTTCGTTTGGTGGAATATCAGTGAACAGAATCTTAATAACACAGAAGGTTAGTAATGCGTTTTATTACAGTGAAAGACCTGTGCCCACTAATTCCAAACATGCCATAACATCACGCCTGCTTTCCCCCAAGGGGTAGGCAGAGGTGCACAATGCACATAGATATAGGACTCCCACATTTCGCCAGTTACCTATGTTATAGATCGCAATGTAGAGGCAAGCTTAGTGCCATAAACCGGGCACAAATTTAGAATCCGTGTCGCAATTGAGAATTACCTAATTGAGAAACCCAATAACACTATGCCTGACCCAGGATTCAAACCCAGGACCTCAAGTTTAACAGTCGCAGTTGGTGACCACTAGACCAACGAGGCAATCGAATACAATAATTACAATAGGGATTACGATATCCCAATGTCAATTAGTATATGAACGTACCTATATTATATCTTATTGCTATATATGTATACTGTAGTGTGTGTATAAAGAGTAAAATGTATTCATGTTTTATACGAACCTAAATAAATTACATATAAAATGTAAGCAAATTTTACTTCAGACGTTCTTTATTAAAAATAAACCCTCTTTTTACTTCCACTCCGTTATACTTCAAAATAAACTTTACAAAAACATATGCCGCTGGAATTGGTACTTAGGGAAATTAGGCAGCGTAGTACCTTTTAAAAGGAAATAATGAAATGTGTATTACAGGAGTCGTGATGCTAGCGGTTAACCGGATTTGTATGCACAAGGTTGCAGGTTCAAACCAAGGCAAGTATCAATGTGACTTTTTTAATGTTAAAAATACTTCTAAATTGATAAAGGTAACTTGAAAAATGACGGACACGAGCGGGACCCGAACCCGCGACTTTCACCGTATCGTGGCGCCCGCTCTGCCGACTGAGCCACCGTGTCACCGCTCGCATCCATCGAATTTCAAGTTCCCTTTTGGTATTTACGTCTTAAGGGTGACGTTAGGTATTATCTGTACCTTTACAGCGCCCGCTGCGACCATTAAGTAGGTATGCAGCCTTGTAATGTAATAAAATATACATTTTAAAGACTGCTACGATCCACTGAAGCACAACAGTATAATTATAATATCAATAGTCGATACTTCGTAGTTCTAATAAAGGATTGTTCTATGTCTCATTATGATTATGATTCTCATTATGATTTCTAGGAAATTCAAACATCTGTCGTCATTAAATTATGCTATTACACTGGCAAATCGAGTGAAGGATTCTAGCTACTGCTTTGTGAGAATAAGGCCTTACCCAACAAATAAACTAAAATACAGTAGTAACATAAAAAAAACAACAAAGGAAAAATCTATTGAAGTCATAATAGGTATTGCTAAAGTACAGTTGTAGGTGTTCGATATTGCTTTCCCAATAATATCGGCCCAACAAAGCCCTGTCTATACCTAACTCATCCGAGAAACATAACGAGAGCAATTTTATAAAAACGTTCTCCACGTTGTAAATGTGTGCTGAATAACAATGTTCATTCTACTCCCTCATCACGAGTTCACAGCTTATCAAATTTGTTGGCTAGCTCAGCCTTTATTAAGTCTCTTGAGATTTTCATTAACTTTATATCTCAGAATACACAATGGAGCTACATTACAGTTCACATAAAATGTAATTGTTTTAGACAGAAAAATATAATACAAAAGATATTGAGCCTCAGAGCACGCTAAATTTAAATTATTCGAGAGCCCATGAACGGGTCCAGGGGTATTTTATTAACTTAATTGGACTTAAGTTGACAAAATTATCTTTTGGCAAAGTTTTAATACTGTACATTTTGCCGTAATATCGTTTTAAATATTACTTAATATAAAATTCAACTGGGTCGCTTCAAATGTGAAAATTACTTCAAAGTAAAACGGGAAATGTTATGAAAGGCGGCAATCAGTGGAATCCATTTTCCATAAAACAGCCGCTCGCATATTTTCACATAAACACTGTGTCAATCAATTTGATGTCCATTTAAGTAAAGTAACCTTTCCATGGAATTTTGCGTTATTCATAAATTACGAAATGAATGATTGTAATATAAATAATAATAATAATTGTTTACTCATCATCACACATAGGAACATAGTACAGAAAATAACAGAATAAATAGAGACTGGTGTCTGTGATGGGTAAAACCTATGCTACCCATCGAGGAGATTCACATAAGCTATTGTAAAATACAATATATGGCTCAGTATGAGATCAGAAATTACTAAAACAAATTATTTAAAAACTTAAAGTAACAAGAATGATTAATGATATTTAGTTACATATTTCAATATTAGTTCACCAATAATAACAATAATCTTAAGTAATTAACTAGTTAGTAACAGTATTCTGATACAACAAACACAGAAAATGGAAGTTAAATGAAAATTCCGGACTCTCTCAATTTAAACTTCGCATTTCATTAACAGCGTGAACTATAACGAGAATAAGAAATTTCTGATAAAATATTTGTAATGCAAAAGAAGTTGACCTGCGTGTCTACCTTGTTTTTGTTATTTCTATGGCAACGAGCACGCAGCAAGGAGACTGTAGTCTACGCGGTGAACTAAAATTTGTACTAGGTAAACATAAAACTTGTGAGGACATGATTGGCATGCTGCGCAAAATTCTAAATGTTTTTATTTCACATAAACCTATTACAGGCGTTTATGACATGTTAGGATGCTAGTTGCACGGTTCCAAAATGTCATTCCAATGGAGAAGAATCGGCAAAAAACTCCAAGCGCTAAGGGTTTATCCATTCGGGACAAAAATTATCCGTAGATGTTTGTCCTGAGTCAAGGTGTGTGTGACATTTCATGTTTGTGAAACGCACCCACTGTAGGGCCGACGATCTTTTAAACAAAAAAATAAGATAGTGACAATAAAACATAATGACATACAAAGTCAGATGACATTTATCCCTGTATTTTTGGCCCTATATTATATTACCTATTATTTAATTAAACATAGAACAAAGTAAACTCCAACCAGCCACTTTAACAATCGGAGTACAAAGCGGAGTTTGTTTAAAAGTAACCTGAAACAACATTGGAAGGAAATGTAAGCATTGCCAAAATAGTTTTAAGTTATATTAGGTCCCTTTGAACGATACAATACAGTTGCTATGGCAGAAAGACCTTTCGTTTCTGTTCTCCCGTTATTAATCTATGTTAGGGTTGGAAAGATATCGAACTATCAAATGCGATACTTTTTCTCACAATTTCCATTGTGGGCTAATAAATGTATCTAAATATGAATGGTAAATTTTATGTGAACTACCAATAAATTAACCATAACACGTCAATTGCTATAAACTACAAAGCTATTAGAAAAATTGTGGAAGAACAGGGTTTGACCTAATCATGGCTGAAAAACAAAAAAATTACTTCCAAACAACTGCAAGACAAGTGGGAAATTTGACTAGCCATACTTGAGGTATGAAATAAATATACATATTGAACACAACGTACTCAGTCACACCGGGTAAATGGTGTCTAACAAGATCAAGCTATCATAATTTGTGGTCAATTTACTGACTGCTGTCAAGTTAAAAAAGGCTTCTAAAATTACGCAAGTCAATTTCAATTCACCATAAATAAAAGACACGCAAATTTAGACGTTTACTCAACCTCTTATCTGAATCATAAATAACGAGTCATCTGCGGGTTACAAGAAATGTGTACGAAATACATTAATCCCATGTATGTTTGTTTGTAGGCGATGAGCCAACAAATTGTTATTATTTATAGTTGTGCGCGTGCCAACGGCATGTGAT
Source organism: Abrostola triplasia (assembly GCA_946251915.1). Classification (NCBI taxonomy): domain Eukaryota; kingdom Metazoa; phylum Arthropoda; class Insecta; order Lepidoptera; family Noctuidae; genus Abrostola; species Abrostola triplasia. The sequence goes on from OX276430.1 coordinate 7,910,659, forward strand.
ACCGCGTGGACGTCTGCTCGCTCCAAAGGAAAAAAGAGAATGATTAAGAACGTGTTCTGTTTTTAAATATGTATGTGGTAGGGATGTGAAAAAGATGGCTGCGTACTAGCGACAATGACTGGCTGGTTAGATTGAAAGATAAAATACGTAAAATACATACACATGTTATTAATTAACTTTAGAGCATAGAGTTTTAAATAGCGCAACCTTAAATCTTTGCAGTTTCAATATAAAATTGTCGAAATAAACATGCATTAATAAGCAACATAATTGGAATAAGTGTGTGTGGAAAGATGCATAAGTTGCTTTTTTCAAGATTAATAATGTTAATCATAATAGGCATTTTTTGTTTTATGCTCCAAAATGTAACACTGTTAATCGTTTTGTGTACTTAACACACATGTTATAGTTATGTTTCAACTTTACCTTATAAAGCCAAGGAAATCTTACTATCATTTTATCTGGCAGGTTTGTAAGACTAAGCAGTATTACTCGGTTGATAGCTCACGGTAAAGTTCAGCTCGTGTCGCCAGTTCATTGTGTGAAGTTGGTCGATCAACTAGAAGATTGCTGCGGCCGAGTTCGCAAGTCTTTCTCGATAGTTGACGACGTCTTAACTCTTATTAATCTGCTCGATTAGTTCGAACTTCAACTTGTTATAGCTTATGCATGAAGTTAATTGTAATTATTCGACGACCTGATTAGCGCAGTGGCTAAGCGATTGGACTGCTGTGCTAAGGGTTGCGGGTTCGATTCCCGCACGGGGCAAAACTTTGTGCGAACCACAGATGTTTGTCCCGAGTCTGGGTGTTTGTGTTTGTGATATTTCATGTTTGTGAAACGCACCCACGATACAGGAGAAATTCCTAGTGTGGGGCGACGTTTTTTTTTTAAAAAAAAAAACCCTCTTACTGGTAGATGTTGTATTACAGTTGAATAGTTATAAGTTACAATGGTATGGTATGGTCTTTATTGAAACATTGTGGTGAAGTTACAGAAGACGCTGCCGACCATCTTGCGGATTTTTCCTTTGTCGTCACAACACCCACGGGAGAAAAAGGGGTGATCTACTCTACGGTCGAAACCACTCGGCATAGACCTATATTGTACTCCCTATAATCCCTATAATCGTACATTCATAGATTTCCAATAATACATTTTCTTTGGTGAACTCAGTAATAGCAGTATTAATTATACAATAGCACCGGCTTCGACCCACTGTTAATTATTCCCCACATGATTACCGGTTGCCGTTTACCGATGGAATTACGCTGAATTTTTCATAGGTCCAGCCTAATTATAGCAAGAAACGGTTACTGCTGTATTCATGGTAATTGGTGAATTGCTGTAATTTCCAGTTACATATTCAAGTATTATGAGGTTGTTAATTCTAGCTAACGGATCATATTAACCTACTATTTTGTGTTTAACTTAATTTATGATTTTTACTATTTTCCGCTTGCTAACTTATAGACTAGTAGGTTCATGGAATTTAGATATAAATATAAAAATATATACTTGGGTGACTATGAAAGCCTCTAGAGAAAATCACGCCTTTGTTCCGCAGTGAAATATTAGGCTGCTATTATGTCATTAAATTGTTTCTTAAAAAGACAGAAATGACGGTTATACATGCTTACTAAAATAAATTACATATTAAGATTTAAGGTACATGAAGCAATGCACATGAAGACAGTTCTGTGGTCTAACATTCGACCACGTTTGACAACAGTAGTGTAAACATCGCACCTATGTAGTGTAGTCATAAATAAAATATTATAAGCGTCATTTAAAGATGAGAGAGGCAGCCAACAATACTTATGTAGCTGCATTAAATTCACACCTACATTCGTACGCAAAATTAAACGTCGGGACAATCCTCATTTCATTTCCATATAGACGAAAATTCCATTACTTGAGCGATGACGAGCGCGCGGCGTAGTCAGGACTCGACACATAATTAACATTATTTTTCCGGCTTCCTCGCTTATTATAATTAAAATTTGAGTAGTCTTCATCAAATTGCTTAAAGTCTGGTATGTATAGATGATATTATGGTCTCGCTTTTGTTTTAAAATAATTGAGGACGAATATAGTAGTATTGCATCCACCGGTTGCCCGCAATTCTGACGATATCGTCGATCCACCTGATAGGAGGCCTGCCAACGCTGCGTCTTCCGGCTGATGATGGTGATAGTAGTATTTTGAAAAGAACGCGATATCTCGTGGGCATACTATTTAGGTAGTTTTAGGATTAGAGCTATCGAGACATTTTACACATTATGCAATAACCAATTAGTCAGGAACTTGAACGTTACTCAAAATTTCGATTTGTTCGGATATCGTTATTTAGTACCTTTTTTTGTTTTCGGGGGGACACCTTCAAAAGGCACCCGGCCCATATAGGGTAGGGACCGGGGAGTGTGAACGTTATTTTTAGTACCTACCTGAAACATTACTAAATAAAGTTATCAGAACAAATTTTGAGTAACGTTTCAAATCCCAGCAATCAGTATTATTATGCTGCCCTATTGTTGAGCGGTTGAAAATATGCAGCAGTAGTTCTTTGTACAGATTGATGAACTTATTGTGTATTTATATCAGTTTTAATGTGCCACGTTTCTTTATGTTTCTATTATATAATATAATAATAATAACAGCCTGTAACTGTCCCACTGCAGGGCAAAGGCCTCTTCTCGTATAGAGAAGGATTCACCATTGATCACCACGCTAGCTCACTGCCGGTTGGCGATTTCAGATAATTAAATCCAGGTTTCCTCATGTCTTCCGTCATCGTTAGTCAGTGGTGTCTTAGAATAACTAAGAAAGTATTTATAACATTGAAAACGTCACATTGATACTTGCCCGGGTTTGACCTGCTACCTTGTGCATACAAATCCGGTATGTTAACCACTAGGCCATGACGACGTTCGTTTCATGTTTCTATTAGCCAATAGCAACCATTTAAGAGATTGCTTGATAACATTGAAGTTTCAAAAACTGTCGATCTTCAGTTCGGCGATTGTTCACCCGCTCCAATTTGTAAAACTCCGCCGAGGATTATCGCGGTGTTTGCAGAGCTTGAGTGGCCATTTAGCGCATTTCGTTCGACACAATTGATGGAAAAGGATTACTTTAATGCTTCCGTACTTGTTGCATAGCTGGACGTCCAAACCTTTAGCATTAAAGTTAAACCAATATAAGATCTGTGGAATTAGTTTGGCTTATAAAGAAAGCTGTATAATGACATTAAACAAAATTTTGTGTCGTGGTGTGTCTGATATTGACGGAGTAGATTTTTGGTATGTACAAGGATACAGTTTCAACGCTTAATGGAACTTTTTAAATTTTGTATGTAAAACGCTATTTTAATAGTAGGTACAAAATATTGTTATTCTGACACACAAGAGATTTTCTCCTCCGTGTTAATATTGTTGTTTTTAAACCAAGTCAGTACCTAATAAGTGTGTAAACTATAGCTATATTATATTCTCAAAAACAAATAGCAAGTTTCACTCACAGTTATATTTGAGCGTGAGTAGGTATCTAAGTGGATATGAAAACAATTCCTGCGTCTATAGACGACAATGCAACAGTATTTGGTCGACACATCTGAATGCACTTATAACTTAATCGCATGTACACTCGCACACAAAAAGCTTAAGTAAACATATTTAAAATAAGTTCCTTTTTTATATCGCGGACACTTTCGATAGTTGTTGGCCAGCCCCCTTACCATAAACTCATAAAGCAACGTGGAAGCGAGACGCAGCATTACACTACATATAGCAGCATCTCGCATGCACATCGTAAACTGTCCTGTTTTAAAAGTTCACAGTAAAGGGGCAGAACATACCATTAGATGGAAATTTTTATTTATACATCGTTTTAACTATAAGAGCCTTCCCAACAAGTAACATGATACAGCTCTTATGCCTACACTTTTTCGGATTAAAATCTACTAAAGATTTCAAACAAAATATAATATTTTTATCTGTAAATTTAAGCTTTATTCAATGTTAACAATAGAAAGTAAAATAACATTTAGCTACTATTTACAACTTAATTCTAACACAAAATAAAAAATAGAATGTAAACTGCTGAAACATTTAGCTCCGCGGCTGTACACCCGATACACTTAGTTAGAGAACTCGGCTGCGATCAGTGCACGTAGACAGAAGTCTTAGCAGTTGCTACGAACTTTAGTGCGTGACCGGCGCTTTACCACTTGCAGTATTCTTGGCTTGCTCCAGAGTTCCGATCAAATTGAACACGGAACACGCTCTTGCAGTTTCCCAGCGCCGAATACGAGCAATTTACTTTGGCGTTATTTTGGACACGTCTATAATATGTCTGCTTGTGGTTAGAAGATGTGAGATAATGCTGCGACTTCACATAGCGGGGAATTGCGACTGAAATTTATTTGCTTTGGACATGTTGAGTTTTAGATTCACATTTTCTTTACACGATCTTGATAACAGTCATCTTATGGACTTGTTTGTGTTTCTATCTAGTCTATCTAACATATAGTACACCCACATTCCGCCAGTTATGTTATAGGTCCTAGGGGGTGAGTCTATTGCTATCAACCGGGCACCAGTCTAGACTCCGTGCTGCTACTGAGAATTACCCAGTGAAAACATTCAGTAACATTGTGAATCCAGGAACTCATGCTCACCAGTCGCATTTAGCAATCACTAGACCAACAAGGCAGTCTGGTTCTAGATTTTTACCATCTGCAATCAAAGATAACAAACAACACAAAGTGATTAACTACATAAATACGTCAGCATCCCTTCCTCCACACGTTTAACAAAATCGTTAAGCTGTATTTTCGGTCTAACGCACTCAAAACGGTCTAGCGAATATACACAAAAGACAGCAATTGGGTACTTGGATGTGACTGAATGCAATTTGATTGCCACTGGCCCTTCCATTTTCGTTAATAGACGTCACTATGAACACTCCCGTGCGATGTACGGTGGCCATTTTATTCATCATGATTATCAAAACAAATGACTGATGAATTGGCTTATATAAAGATGGATAAATTGGGTATTTTACTTATATAAAATTCAATTTAATTGACGCCTGCACTTTGATTGTTAGTACATGATTCAATCATTCAAGTTGGTGGATAAGATAAAAAATACTTGGAACTATAAAGGTACTCCCTTACCTGAAACATTAGTGTGAGATGTAACATTTCAGATTCAACTTTGTATCAAAATTCCGCATTGCAATGCTTGGCTCTCCTCCCTCACTAATTAAAAAAAAACATAACATCACGCCTGTATTCTCTAAAGGGGTAGGTAGAGGTGCACACATAGTACACTCACTAATTTAATTTTGTATGTTTTTTTGGTCAAGCAACAAAGTCCCACATTAAATTTATAGAATAATACTACCTTGTTATAGTAAACCCGCATAAGTAAACTGCAAGCATGCAACGGCCTCGATACCGAGCATGGGAACAGCCTTACACGTGTAGCGTAAAGCGCTGACACCAACGGCCGATGTTCGTCACTCGATGCTTTTGTTTACCGGATGTGTCTTTACCTAACTGTAATAAAATTAATTGTTAACTCATTCTGTATCTAATATCGATCGGATTAGGTTATTGCATTAAATTAGTCATAAGTCTTTAATTGTAATTTTACTTCAATTAAATTAGTTTAAAGAATCATTGTGGTTTTTTTTGGGTCCTCCGACAGCGACGTACATAATTACCTATACTAAAATAACAAAATATATAATACCATACATAAACAAATAAACTATATTGTAGTGACACGATGACTCAGTTGGCTGAGCGGCGCCACGATACGGCGAAAGTCGCGGGTTCGAGTCCCGCTCGTGTCCATAATTTTTCAGGTTTCCTTAATCAATTTAGATTTAAGCTTAGCATGGGCAATATGCAAAAATGACACAAAAAGTCATTATCTTATAGATAAAATTCTCGTGTCACAATGTTCGTTCCCGTACTCCTCCGAAACGGCTTAACCGATTCTTATGAAATTTTCTGAGCATATTGAGTAGGTCTAAAAATCGGCCAACATCTATTTTCCATACCCCGGGTCAGCTAGTAAACTATATTATAAACCTAAAAACTAAAGTTATACACTACAATGTTCGACTTTGTAACGTTACATTACACGCAAACACTGTAGGTAAAGTGGCCCCTTAAAATAATAATTTCTATATTTTCACATAAATTTGGCGACACAGTGCAGTAAATGCAGCAGTGCTGTAAAAATATCCATGGTGCATTAATCCGTGCACTCGTGAAATGCGGCCTCCTACGTTAATTACATCAAGAGCCTTATTTACCCGCATTCAGTGCTAACACACCGTAATAACAGGGTTATGTTCATTTCATTAAGCGAACCCATAACACTATAATCCCGCAGTATTCATTAAAACACGCAAATTAAATTAATATTCGAAATACATATCCATAATCCATTAATGTATTCTAGTATTTATAGCAAACTTAATTACGATAAAGATATTTTTATAATTATGATTGAAACATACATGTTTTAGCCGCTGAGGCGTACAAATAGGATACGAGTTATAGGATTTATGCAGACGGTAGGTCTTCTTAAAATCAAAGCGAATTATGAAGAGGTCTCTATGATTGAGTAGTTGGTCTATTGGTTGCTAAACGCGACTGCTGAGTATGAGGTCCTGGATTTAAATCCCGGGTAAGGAAAGTATTATTGGAGATTTCCATTAGGTAATTCTCAGTAACAGCAGGGACCCAGTATGCCCACGTTTCACCAGTTATGTTATAGATCCAAATGTAATAGGGGGCGAGCCTATTGCCATCATCCGGGCACAAATCTAGACTCCGTGCTGCTACTGAGAATTACCTAATGGAAAAACCCAGTAACACATAATTTAAACAATTAATTATTTTAATATTGCAAATGGAAATGTAAATAAAGTACCTACGCCATCTAAACTACATCGTTTTATTAAAATCCGTCTATTTCAGTCACCATTCAATCAATAACCGCTGTTAACAAACAAATTATATTCCACTGGGGTAACTGGAAATACGTTCACTAATTATATTGGAACAAACAGGCTTACTGTTTACGATAACAATTATTAATGTCAATAGTAAATCTATAACCAACTTGACGGTATGTTTAGATGTTTGACGGTTAATAAATCAATGGCCTGTAATAACGAACTAAACTATAATAACATCACGCTAATATTATAAAGGCAAAAGTTTGTGAGTGTGTTTGTATGTCTGTTCCCTCTTCACGCTCAAACGGCTTGACGGATTTTGATCAAATTTTATATGGAGGTAGCAGACACCCTGGATAAACACATAAGCCACTTTTGAGGCATTGGGTCCAAATCTCGGGCCTCGCAAAGTGTGTGTGGGGTTTTCCATTAGGTAATTCTCTGTAGCATGGAGTCTAGATTGACGCCCGGTTGATGGAAATATGCTCGCCCCCTATTACATTAGGACCTAAACAAATTAGCGAAATGAGAGTATACTAAACACCTCTGCCTACCCCATTAGGGAATACAGGCGTGATGTCATGTTATGTTAAAAACACCTCAGTAAAAAAACAACAGAATTATTCCACTAACTTTAACACGAACCATCAATTCAGGAACTAATCCTACAAGCCAAAGCATACATCTTGCGAACAAAGGATAATACTTTTACTTTCAATCCAATCACAATTAGTTAAGTAACCCATGTAATTACTTAAAGTCGGCAGGTCTATTCGACCCAACAAAAAACCTGGATTCATCGGTTACAAAGGGAGTTTTGGCAAACTTCATCAAGGGTCGAAAAAAGTTTAGGGAAAAGATTTGGTCGTTCGGACCACCTGACATACATTGGGGGACTCGTTATCTTATTTGCTGTTACTTAAACTTTATTTATATGAAACTTTAACTTAGGAGGAATATGTTGTATGTGCTTGAAGTAATGTAGGTAGCTACCTACCAACTTTCAAATCTCATTAAAAACTAATATTTACAATGAGTAAGATGATAGTTCTCAATTTAGATTTAATCTTGTGTAGTAATTCATATTTTATCATTGATTTTAGATCAATTCGCGTAACTAAAATTAAATATAGGTATTATAGATATTATATGTAGAACAGATTTTATAAAATCTACAATAAGAACATGACGATCTTTTGGTACAGATAGATAATTGTGTCACATAAACCTCTTTTAAATTAAAACAGTATGAAATTTTGTAATTAATATTAACCGATAATGTCATGTGCAACCTCCCTCTACCTCAAACATTGGGTTTAGTTTCAGCCGTAGTCAACAAAAACTCGTTACTTTAGCATTTATAAATAAGGGTAACGAGAAGTAAAAGGGATAATAAAAATATTCTATTCAAATAATAAAATTATTCAATTACACTTATAACGCTTCGATATTAACTAGAGCAAATTTTCTAGAAAACCAATCATAGCGATATTTCCATTAAAGATTTATTGCCTGTATTTCTTAGAAATGTATTCCTTATTAGCATGAAAGTGCTTTTGACGAGGTAGCATTATGAATAAATGAGAATTTAATTCTGAGGTAAGAGTCATTTGATGTCGATCGAGTAGAAAATAACTTTGCCTCGGTCGATATTATACGATAATTTATACTATGGTTATACGTCTTATCGCGAAGATAATTATATATATATGTGTATATACATATAGGCAATGCAACGTTATAGCCGCCGTTTTGCTGTCATTTATAGGGCATAGTCTACACTAGGTTTATATTGAAGACTTCTTAATATAAACCGTCGTCGACTAATGTTTGTCAATTGCATATTTACAACTCTCACTATCATTCTAGTTATTGTTTAAAATAATTGAGAAGTACCCTTAACCGACGAGCGTGTATGAGGAATGTGATGCGTGTGAATGAAGCGAACAGGGGTATGCCAGGAACGTAGCAAATGGAAATTCATGGTCGCTGCCTATCTCTCTGGGAAATATTATTTTGTCAGTTACTACTTTTAGCAAGTCCTAATCACTTTAGAAGTAGAACCAACCTGTTAAAATGCTTACTTAAATAACAATTTGCCCCCTTACTTTAAAAAACTGTTAGTGTTGAACAACAGATCAAAATTATACCTGTCACTGTCGTTTGCATGTCAAACAATAGAGACGTCAATAGATCTAAGAAGTAGTTCTCTTAAAACACATGTTAGCATTGTTTATAAGTAAGGCGGTTAATAGGTAGCAATCTAATAAATATACAACCAAGTTTACAAATATATAAATAACTGTTATCATACAAAATCTCTGTATCTCCTAACAGTCTATCAAGCCCTGGCAGCTAAAAAATAAAGCAGAATACATACAAAATACTGCCTAAAGTGTGGGTATAACGTAATTTATTTTGTTTTGATGTTGTTCAAACATATTCGCTTTGAGATAAGGAAACTTTCGCTCGGTAAACGTAAGCAATCAATGTGGTGTTATTAATGTACTTTGTTTTACTTTATTGGTAGGCCCGTTTGTTATGTCGAATGTTTAATTGGATGTGTTTTGTTTTTAATGAGGCAGTCTCTACCTTTTTGTAAACATACCTAGATTTTCGATCTAACTTATAAACGATGCTAAAATATGGCCAAGTTAACCACTTCCTTAATCTATTGACATCTCTGTTCTTTCTAAATTGATAAAGGAAACTTGAAAAATGATGGATACGAGCAGAACTCGAACCCGCGACTTTCGCCGTACCGTGGCGCCGCTCTGCCAACTGAGCCATCGTGTCATCTGTATTCTTTGACATTTAAACGGCAGTGACAACGACAAGAATAATTTACTCGCTCACCAGTTACCTAGGGTGTCGGCAGAGACCAAGAATTTCCAAATACTTCTACTAATGGTGTAGAGATTGGTCAGTCAACAAGGATGGTAGCGAGGTTGACCATTCAGGGTACGCCGTACGTACTTAAGTATCGACACTGGTGGAGGCTCTCTACTTGCACCTATATGCTAAGATCCTGGTACAAAATCAAACATCGAATGCATAATGATGAATCAACTCATAACAGAACTCAATAATATTTCCACAAATACGCATAAATTAACAGCACACGGCCTACAGTAAACAAATAAGCGAGTGTAAGTTCACATGCAAATGTAATTGATTTGCTGTTCATGTAAATACTGTGTATTCAGTAACGTGCTTAATTTGTTGTTTGATATGCGCTGCAGACCACGGTGGTGTTATGCAAGCTGTGATACTAACGTCACTCACACCATAGTTACTAATTAACCGGAACAATTTCATTTTCTTTACGTTGAAAATTTAGTTGCATATTGGTTATGTTAACTATGTGACATACGATAGTTATTTCCTGAGAGAAAACAAAATTAGTCTTAACTTTTCTAATTAAAAATTTTGTTTGTCCGCGACCTTTTCATTTAGATACACGATCATTATATAAATAGCTCTATAATTCTATAAGCTAAAATTTAAAAAAAAACTTGTTAAAGATACAAATTATAAGCGGCGACACAAGGGTCAAATACTCCTTTTCATGGTGAACATCTCTAGCCTTAAACGGGAACTTGAAATTCGATGGCTGCGAGCAGTGACACGATGGTTCAGTTGGCAGAGTGGCGCCACGGTACGGCGAAAGTCGCGGATTCGAGTTCCGCTCGTGTTCATCATTTTTCAAGTTTCCTTTATCAATTTAGATCTAGCCCTTTTAATTCCAAAATGTTGAGACTATCCCCCCGATCAAATAAATTTCACGCAATATAATACAAGTCTCAAGATTATAATATTCACTTTACAAAGTTCTTCCCGTCCAACTTCAATTGAAACTTACGCTGCTTGCACAGTATTCCAACTTTCTCAATACCTATACCCGGAATTACAGACGCATGTGCAGAAGCGCACGTGCCTCGAACTCATACACAACTTTAATTCTACATTGCATAGGAATCATCCATTTGTTCTTCTTTATATTTACAAAGGTTTCTCTTTATCCTCTCACTTATAAAGTAGGAGGTACCTTCGTCGTAGATACCTACATCATGTTCATAATTTCAATGTTAACAATGTTTTCTTTTAATATACAGCAACCGGTTTTCTTTGTTAAGAGCTCCTGTGTCTAAAAAACACTTTAGCTTACTTAGCGTCGCAAAGTCGGGTAACAAAAAATAATTTGTTTAAGTTATTCTAAATATTGGATAACTAACAAATAAGTTTTATGTGACAAACTAAACTAACTATATTACAACAAACAGTACCTAGTACATGAAAAAACAAATAAATAAAAAATACAAAGAACTGCAACGCGACACTTGGTTAAAAACTTAATAAAGAAGCAAACACACAATTTCCTTCTGTAGTTAAGTAATAAAAACATAATTGGGTACATAATGTACGTTTGAAGCGCTCACTCAAACACGAGTTAACACTAAAACGGCCACGGGCTCCGACCACGTGACAACGGGACCAGCGCCCCAGTCGTAAAGTGACACACAGTCACAGCTGAATTAACGTTCCCAGATTACGATACGGCCGGGTATCCGAGGTGGGTCACTAATAAATCTGCTGAAATAAACCCTGTCATAACCGCAGGGTTATAAAACTTTACAGGCCCCTGAAATAAATTTCCATACATTGACTGCAGTGCTACAGAAGGTACCTACTCATATACGCATACAAATGTTTCCATTACGCGTGAGATTCTGAATTAATGATGTTATTGCTTTTACTGTTTGTTGTCACGGAAAATATTTGAGTGTTTGAATAATTGTAGATAGACTACGATTTGACACTTTTATGGTGGTAAGCTTGTAGGTATGTAAAGTTGGTATATGTTGACTGCTGGATTACGTGTCCTCAATCCCCGAAGGTTCCCTTTTATTACAAGTTTATACTATTTTCGACTGCCTCGTACGTCTAGTAGTTGCCAAGCGCGACTGTTGAACCCGAGGTCTTGGGTTCAAATCCCCGGTCGAGAATGTGTGATTGTGTTTTTCCATTGGGTAATTCTCAGTAGCACACAAATCCTTTGGGGCGAATACTGATGTTGTTTTATTTTATACCTTCCTAGACTATTGGCATTTGATAGCTGGTGCTATGCAAAGTGCCCAAAATAAGGTGATCCTTCATCTTGTTTTAATACAGTTTTTGTTGAAGTTCAATCAATCAATTCAATTTTGCAGTTAACTGCCTCGCGTAAAGCGGAGGGTCGTGTATTGTGACGTCATTTGGGAGCTTTTTATAGCTAAAATTATTGTGACGATTGATGAGCGCTATAAATAAAGAGATTGATGCTGCCGTATAATCTCTTTCGCTCCCGTTACAACGCCTACGGGGAAAGTTATTAAATCAACGTCGAAACATCGGGTTTCTAGAACTTTAGTCGATAAAGGTACTTACAGGTAGTATATCTATACAGGTTTGCTTAGCAAATGAAACAATATCTTCATGTATAGTGACGATATTGATCAGAGCTGAAATTAAAAAACCCTAAGTTATCATACGTATTCACAGTCATCGTATCCATGTTTTATTTTGTTCATTAATACAAATTTATACTAATTAAGATTTAGCTTACATAGATAAACGTAGTGTAGGACGTCCTCCAGCTAGGTGTGGCGACGATATACGCAAAATGGCTGGCAGCGGTTGGAAGCGGAGGGCCGAAGATCGAGCTCAGTGGCGCGCCTTAGGAGAGGCCTATGTCCAGCAGTAGACTGAGATAGGCTGATGATGATACATTTAATATATATTTTATGTGGGAAGAAAAAAAATCTTATTAATAATGTTATACGTATACCTACGCTATATTTTGTTTGTCGATTCCTTTTTAAGTCTGCCTCCCTACATTTCTAAGAAAAAAATCTAAATGTATATCATTTCATCTTTTATTAATATGTCGTTTAAAAAGGTATTACATCAAATGAAATACTGACGCACATTTAGCAGTGAAAGACCATCAAAGATTTTACACGCGTACAGTAGGTGCCTGTCTTGAAGTGTTTTATGAACTCAAACTTTATTATATCTATTAGCTATAGGTACCTATCAAGGCTTTATTGTTTTTATATATCGTATGAACTAGATCTAGGTGTTTAAAAAATACTAGGATAAAAAGCTGTAAGGGTACAACACCGAGTTGGTAATCGTAGATTCCAACAGATAATATCTGACGTCACCCTTAAGACGTAAATACTAAAACGGAACTTGAAATTCGATGGATGCGAGCAGTGACACGGTGGCTCAGTTGGCACAGCGGCGCCACGGTACGGCGAAAGTCGCGGGTTCGAGTCCTCGTGTCCATCATTTTTCAAGTTTCCTTTATCAATTTAGCCTTTATTATGATCCCCTGTTGACCTAACCAACTTTGACGAATTGGAACAAGATTTCAAGACTCAAGAATGTAATGTAAATATAAATATCTGTGGACCGAATAGCCAGCTTATCTCTATTATAAACCCATTAGATATGAGACAGTATCATTATTACTACGTGACCACAACAATGGCAATAGATATCAACAAATGGTGAACACAAAGCATAATTTAAATAACCAACCTCAAAGCTTGCGTGTATCAAACCCATTTATTCATTGAAACTAGACTTCTATTAATATTGGTTCAGTATATTTATGAAAAAGTATCTGTCTGTTAGTATATTTTCATTTAAAGTTTGGAAATTGAAACACACCATTCATTCATTGCAGCAATTAAATTCGAATTACTAGATACCTACAATTATTTTGATAACGGATAGTGGACATCAAATGTAATTTTCCAGTGTCCAATCGAAACGTTTATTATAAACTTGAGAACTGTAATTAATATCGATATTAACCTGACATCGATATTAATTATTGCTTTCATTTTTATTTGGGTTAATAATAGTGGAAGATATTTTGATATGATATGATTCGTATACTCGATTAATTATTGTTGTCGTTGTTTTTAACAATTATAAATCGTTTGGCTCGAATATGTGAAAGTATGAGTAATCTAGAAGGGAATAAAGAAAATACTTCTCTGTAAAAGATCGCAATCAATCTAATATAGTACCGACTACTTAGTCTTGTATATTGTAAGTCATCACCGTACATAAATATAAGTACATAGATCCTTGATAAACACCCTATCGTTAAAATACTAAATTGATGTACTCTTTTATCTCCACAAAAAAGAAGAGGTCATCAACCTCGTCAGTTTTTACAGGTTCTATTCGCGCGTGATCTCGTTAAGACTACCTACGGTCATAAAGTTTGAAGTTTAGAGTAAATAAAACAGACTGATAGTGTATCATTATAAACACCTTTGTGTAAGTAGGTACCTAAAGTAAAGCCACTTGAATGCGTCTGTATTTTTTTTTATTAACCTCTTACAACTATCATCACAGGTAATATAACACACCAGTGTTATTACTAAATACGTAAAACATATATAACTATCAATAAGTATTACCTACCAACTAACACATATTATGCAATATGCGGCAAGTGTGAATTCATTCAAAGTACAGTTGAATAAATTAGCTTGTAGCTACATTTTAGATCTTCTTAAACCAAGACGTCTACTTACTAGTGTTTGTGAAACTATTGAAAGTTACATTTTAATTATTTTGGTGAATGATTTTGCTGTAAAATGCTAATTCTCAGTAGCAGTACTAAGTCTGGACTTGATGAATAATAGTAGGTACGTCAGAAAATATGTTTACAAAACCACTCCTATTAATGTACGTGAACCAACATGTTTTCCACGAAGACATTCTTGGAATTTCTATATTATTAAGCGTCCATTAACCCTAATCACTGGCATAACGATCCGTTCTTCGAAAGTTATTAACATAGGTTCTAAGTAAAGGCCGAAAAAACTCCAACAGTATGTAATAAAAATGCCATAAAACTTAAACCTCACGTTGGGTGGTACATATGATACAAAATGGCGTCGTTACCTGTTCTAAATTGCGTGCACTTAAGCGACAGCCCGATATCATCGTCCCACATACTTTCATATCACTTTCAGCTTTTCAAAGGCCACCCAACAAAGGTATAGCCTGATGGGTTTAGCTATTTGTAGCGTAAACATATTTATGTACATTGTATAATCAATTCTTAAATGTTTAGGTACCTAATATTTTGTGATTTGTGATTGTATACGTTTTGTCTCTTACTTCTATTTTTTTTTCCCTCAATAATATGTGGACAATGTTGTGGGTTACATGTTTATAATATGAATGTATGAACTTATTGTAAAGATTTTAACGTGTAACTGTTTTTTGTCCCTTACAAATAAAATACAATAAAATAAAATAATATGAGGTGATCCTATACATATATGTAGGTACATACATCTACATTGATAGAAATTTTGTAGTAAGTCAACCTTAGACTTGTTGTATACCTAGAACTGGCAGATCTAAACTATAAATAAAAATATTGGATTAAAATTGGGTTTCGTTGAAATTGAGTACAGTGGTTGGGTGTAGACCGAGAGTATTAGTCTCGTATTTTTAGCATTTTAACAGATATTTAGCATCTCCCATAGATAGACTTAAAAATGTTGATTCAAGTCATGTCAGTCGCGAGAAAAACAATATTATAATCAATAGCTTTTAAATCGTATCAATAAGTACTACAATTTGGCTCTGGTCACCCCATACTTCATCATCATCATCAGCCGGAAGACGCAGCGTTGGCAGCCCAACAAACTGGACCGACCCCATACTTGCTAACCGTAAATATCAAAACCTATTCACATTTAAGTACGTAGCTAGACGCCTACGGTCAGCTACGACAATGTAGCATAATATTTACCTACGTAGTGAAATCCAATAATCTTGTTAATTATAAGCGGCTAATAAGTCCAATGTCTTAGTCACGACAATTGTGGGATCTTAATTATCGTGTGTTAGTTGATAATCCAATAGAAAATTAGCTGGATAATCGTTACTTACATAAATACACGAAGACACGTAACACTAAAGTCAAATAACAACAGTAAACAAACACCGTTGCACGTGAGAGCGTAGTGTGAACTCGCTCATTACCTGTATTTGCAAATAAACACAACTTTCGTTATGGAAATGTTTACGATACCAACTCCAAAACACCACTGGGTTCCGCACAAATAAATATCATTACAGTTGTAACAGCAGTTTGTATAACTCGATACAACTGCAGGTATGCTAAACATTGCCAGTTAACTAATTCTAATGGGGCTTGTTCGCGACAACTGTAAGTTTTGGCTTTTGAAGCTAAATAACCATACTTTGTTTATACAAAATCTCAATTGAATATGGTGTTGTATTTTTAAGTGCTGCTTTCTTCTGTAGTAGTAGGGTGTGACCTTGTGACTTGAGATTAACATTGGAGGATCAGTTAATTAGAAATTTGAAGTGCAGTCCAATCACAACCCGCATGCGCCAATTATTATGTCATTGCATGATTAGTTTTACGTAAAAAAGTTTGGTTCCTACAGTCAAAAAAACGATGAGCAATTATTAATTAGTTTAACCATGTAGTGATTTTATATTTATTATGTACCTACTGTTTATTCTGGCGAGAAAATAAAGTAAATTATTAATATATAATATTTGAAACTAATATTGCTTTGCCATCATTCAGCTAACAACAATATTATTATGTTCTACAACTGTAACATACACATTTATTCAAAACTAAAATCAATGAGTCGACCGTAATAAATATTCATTCAATTCGGTGATCAACTTTTGTTTTTCTTTAAAACCAGAATGTTGCCATACTAATTAAGCTCCGAAAATCCTCTCTCGCGAGAAGTTTGGTTATAGAACAAAAAGATTCATATTTACCTACTCCTAAAATTTATTACATTACTGTTCCTTCCCGCCCAAAATTTAACCCGCGCGGTATTCTAAATGAATTACAAGCTAATCAAAACTTTCGCCCTATGTATTCTAACCGCATTGAAATTTTATGGTGATTGTTAAACTTTTAATTTTTATTACAGTAATTAAAATAAGATAAGTACGGGCAATTATGAAACTTATATTATATTTATATTTGTTATCAATTTAATAAGTTATTTTAAAAAATGTATTTTAGGAGCACTGGACTTTATTTGAAGTTATTATTATTGTTGAGATTTTTTTTTGAAAGAGGTTCTATGTCATTGTTATTTATAGTTATGTCTATTCAATATAGTATCTATACTCCATTGTACTTTCACATTACAATCCACTTATCGTTGCCGACATTACTCGATTCCTGCTATAGTTGGTTACTCGAATCAATAGGCACAAGAAAAAAAATAGATAGTTACTCATTCTTGTCGTTCCTGCTCCTATTTATGAAAGTATATACGAGTATCAATAAGTTTTTCTGTTGCATCATAAAATGTAAGCACGGTACTGTATCGAGAATGCGATAATACAAATATTTCAATAAACCATATTTTTTTTTTTTTTTAATTGAACACTAACAACACATTTCTTCACTTCGAAATAAGCGCCACGAGTTACAAAACTCGCATTCTCCTCCTTTTATTTGTTTAAAATAAATAGGTATAAAAAAATCACATTGTTTCAAATTTTCTACCTTGCGATTCATAGTATGACTATGTATATTATTTTTTAAATTTCATTCTTATTTAGTTTCCACAATGGCTGACTGCCATTTTGCCTCCAGCCTACATTATGACAAGAATTTATTAAAAGCCTTTGTGATGGCCTATTACTGCGTTTTTTAAAACTTACAATTATGAATTGTGACAAAAGGCTTTTTTGCGAAAGAATGTCAAAGTACGGTTTTACGACTTAAATAGTAAATTTTTATCACTGTTATTGTTTGGAGCTATAAAACATGCTTTTTGCGACAGTCTAGACTATTTTTTTGTCATAAATTTCGTTGTTTTTATTATAACTAGATTAGGGTGCGCACACATCTGAAACTCGCTCTCAGTTTTTTATTGAAAGTCGATGTTGTACCTTGTTTTGAAAATAGTTCCCTACATAAAACCTCATAGCCAACACACTACTACAACACGCCCGCAGTGGGCATGTAATATATCTAAAATATCAAATTCAAACGGCACGAAAGCAACCATAATCGCTAAATTAATTTGATAAACAGTACTACGTTTACTAATGAACCTTGATAAAAAATCATAACAAGCATAGTCGTATTAAATATATTTATTTTTTTCTAATTAAGGAGTAATGGGGATTGTGTACGCAGCTTTATATGGATCTAAAAACATCTATGTTATATCAGTCTAAGGAAAATATTTAGTCGGCTCATATTTCAGCTCATATTATTCTATTTGTAACAAAGTAATGACGTGGGTGTTATATTTTTGTCACGACTCTGATAATGTGGATGAATATTATACTTACTGGAACTCTCTTCATATACCAAGTTATATGATATGTAGGTATTTTAATATTCTAACGTGATTATTGATGAGACACGTACCGTTTCTTGTCAATATGTACCTATTTGAATGTCATTTACCAAGGGAAATCATTATTTAAAAAAGAATACATAACATCACGCCTGTATTCCCTGAAGGGGGAGGCAGAGGTGCACAAATAGAACACCCACATTTCTCCAGTTATGTTTTTTGGTCCAACTGTAATAGGAGGCGAGCCTATTGCCATCAACTGGGCACAAGTACAGACTCCGTGCTGCTACTGAGAATTACCTAATGAAAAAACCCCAGTATCACTTTGCCCGTGCCGGGATTCGAACCCAGGAACTCGCGCTCAGCAGTCGCGCTTAGCAAACACTAGACCAACGAGGCGGTCAATTTAAGAAAAAAAACTCTATGAATTTTTTCGTAAGTGTAAATAATTATATTTTTTGACTGTGTGTATACATTTGTTTCTTACTTGCTTACCGAACAATACGAATATCAGATACACTAGGTATATACCTACCTACTACTTCAATATTATGCTAGTACTATGTTACCGGTCTGGTAATACGTAGTGTGACAGTTCAATGTTAGTCCAATACAAGTCAACCATGTATTTAGCTGACCACAACTGCGAACATCGCTGCATCGCTTTTCATACTAACGGCTTTTCAGCATCTCCAGGATCTAACTAGCATTAATCAAAGGAGGTCTAAGCCTCCATTCGTATTTGACAGTAGCACTTTGATCCCCAATACGGTCACAGTTCTCAATACAGTTTCGTTACTAATGGAGTGATGTTCTACACAAGGCCCCTTTGATCTCACGACAGGCGGATATTTGAACACTCCCTTGCTATTATGTTTCTAATCCTTTCTATTAGAGCCGTCTGGTATTGGCATGTCGTTCGCAAGTTAATGCTCTAAGGTTGTAAGACACATTAACTTAGTAAGGCTGTAGCAGACGGATTGTGTTGTAGACAAGGTTGGACAAATTAATCGTCTGTCCTCGACTCACAAGACTGCTATATAGATGTGCCTTGATCTATAGAGAACTGTTTTGTTAGGAAATGTATCTAGATAAAATACCTCGTTGGTCTAGGCAGTGGTGTATGTGAGGTCCTAGGTTTACCCGGGTCGGGTAGTGTTAGGTACTGAGTTTTTTGATTTGTGTCCGGTTATTGGCATAGGATAGCCCTATAACATAACTGGCAAAATGCTAGTGTTGGTACAATAATTTCGAGAATACAGAATCATAAATTATAAAGTTTTTTATATAAAATCTTCTAATAAATTTTCTATGAAAAATATACCAGACAGTACAATGACAAACAAAAGCTAAAAATAAAAAACATGTGTGTACAGTGATAAAAAATACGGAGCACAATTTATGTGAAACACTAAAGTAATTAAAAACACTTGCACAACCAATTTGGAGAGTAGCACGCCACCACAAAACGTTCACTCGCTTTTTCTACAAGACTTTAATTAATATAGAAGACTATGACTGTATGGATTTTATGCTTACATTTGAATACCTTGCATATTTTTTAAATCAGACTATTAAATATCCACGATACGTTTAGTTTACTCTTGCATACTTCAATATTAAGTAACTAAGTAGACTAATTAATGTAAGATTATTTGTTACAGTGTTGTAAGTGTGAGATTGTATTACCTATATCTATTGTAGTAATAGTAGCTGCAACGTAATAGTAGGCACTTAGAGACTTTTTTTTTAAACAACCTTTTAACATGTTCTATTTGTGAAATCTAATTTTACGGTACCGAACCTACTTTCTTTCATGCATGAGCATAGGATTTAAATAATTTACAAAGACCTTTGTGCCACCAAAAAAAGAATGTTCGCGGCAAGAAAACAAATTGTTACAAGCATTCCGTATGCCGCGGTGGATATTAAATTCTTTCTCTTTTGTTATTGTCGCTTCGCCTGTTTTGTTTACAATTTGCGGAAAATTTTAGACGCAAGTCAACTTTTTGCCGAGTTTGTTGGATTTTAAATTGTGAAAATGCTTGCTTTGAATAAATTTAATTCTGGGAAAGTGCCTACAACTTTCATAATGAGTCACTTTTCACCGCAAACATTTATTATACACCCGCTTATTTCACTCGTTTAACGCGTTTATTTATCTTTTTAAACATCATCTTTAATGCTGTAAAGTGAGTCTAAGTGTAAATAAATAACTTTTTGATGTTTTACGAAATACGTCCATAAAAATGACGTAAATCGTAGTCAGCAGCACGTTTTATTATTTATGTGTCTATACAGGAATATTGGAGAGAGAAGTGAAATCGTAAATCCGCGAGAGTTTCTAGTCAATACGGTGGAACTTTGATAAGTTTTCTGCGGAACCCTACGTTACCGTTAGTAATAAGTTTGCTGAGTATTTTAATCTGGAAAAATCCAATTTCATCTGCACTATCGTGATCGGTTTTTTGTTAGACCTCTTTTGTCGTCGCGGCAAGTACATTCTGCGGGTGACAGCCAACAAAGTATTAAGACAGGCCACTTTACATTTATTCTAAATGGAATCTGTAAAATAACGATTTGAATTTAGAATTTATAGAAAAATCATTTACTGTAAACAATTGAAATAGAACATACTGTTAAGATTATGGATGATAATTACGTTGAAATCATTTTAAAGTGATTTCCACTGTCCAAAAAGTCTGAATGTAAAACAGATGAATCGTTTTCCACTGTTCCAAATGCAAAATTGTGTAAAGAAAAGTTTTAAGAGAATCTCTCATCAAAACATTTATTACGCCTGAAGGTTACTTGTCCCTAATTGGTTTTTGAGAACTTTGTAATTCAATTTAATTTCTTAATCTAGAAATTTTCAAAAGAAATTAGCGTCTTAACGTACAAATTCTTTTACGACTTTAGAAGTTTTACACAGCTTTAAATAGGACAGATACTTTATAAAATAATCCTTTCTTGGCAAGAAAGATTTACGAAATATGTAGACAATAGCGATTCATTTTAATTTATAGAAAATTCATTATTAACAAGTAATTCAATGACTTGGACATAAACTTTACAATTTTATGTAGTAATCAATGGAAACGTGACAGTATATTTATGTAACTTGACGTAACGCTTATTGCTCAATTATTGAGTTTCTCAAATAAATAAAATAAAATGATAATAGATTCTCCAAACATCAAACGTAGTGTAAATTACCTAACTTAATTTAAAACCTTATTGTAGAGCTGTCATAGACAATGCGCTGTCAAACAACTTTAACTCTCTTTGCTTTAAAGAAAACTGTCATCCAGTCTTTTGTTTTAGTATCCATAGGACTCAAAAATTAGATGCGAGTTGTTCCACAAACATTAACTACAAAAACAAGGAGTTACACTTAATAAAAATGGACGTGCCTTTATTTTCACGTGTTCATAAACCGTTTGGTCCGAATGTTTGTATAAAGTAACTTAATCCCAGCGGACTGACCGTCACTTCGCTACAAAATGTCAATAGCCAATACAAACAGACCTTTGTCCTGTATAAATACAAGCTGATGGACTTTTCTGTCCGTTCGACCCTTCCTAATCTTAAAACAGGAAATACTTAAACAATTGGAACCATCATCCTATCGTGAAGGCGTTAACGTGGATAGCAATTGAATTATTTATCAAATATTATTAGCAACCTTATAGTCTAATAAATTAATGAGTTAGATACTAAATTTAAGTTTTTAGTAATGACACTATCTCAGCTCATCTCACTAACTCACTACTATTATAAGCGTCGAAGCTTCACGCTCAAACGGCTGGAGTAATTTTGATAAAATTTGGTGTGAGAATACAGGGGTACAGGAGCTATAGATCTTCTGTATGTCGGGTATGAACTAGCTATATCTGCTGCCTTAATCACGCATGTGAAGAAAATCATTTTTATCTAATGACTCTATAATAAACTATACCTAATCACGAACATAATACATATCTAAAAGATAATTTATTGAAGTGAAGCCCAAATATTACCAGCAATATTAAGGAATAAATTACCAACACGATCACCGACAGAGATTGCCCGAAAATAACGGGATTCCAGACATTCAGCATCTGATATTAAATACCGATAAGTAGGTACATAGAGGGGATAGAATTCAAATTCAAATATTCCAGAGGTCATCGTTCGTAACTGATGGAGCAATCAATCACTGGCCGTCACAGACCAGATTTACGTAAAGTATAAAATTCAATATTGGTTTGACAGCTCGATGGAACGGCGAGCGCCGGGAGTATGACGTCATCGGTTCGTTAATAACTGAAGACAAATGAGGTGTGGAAGATGAAGACTGCTTTTAGTACCTATTTTTATCTGGAGTCATATGTCTGGCTAAAGTTTGAAATGAGTATGTTTGCATTTTGTATAGATAGGTTCTGGTTTGGCTTGTCAGAAAAACATTTAAAATTTTATGAATACCTATTTCTTTCTTATCGTATGGTTGATTAACAACCTGGTGTCAGTTTAAACCGCCTGTAGGCCTCTGACATGCCGTTGAAAAATCTCTCAAATGTGCCGGTTTCCTCACGATGTTTTCCTTGACCGTTTTTAGCAACTAACTAATTTATAGTATGCTTATAAATTCAAAAAGACATTGGTGCGTACCGGAGTTTGAACTTGTGACCTTTAACTTGGCAGTCCAACGGTTATACCACTCGGCTATTAGTGATTGTATATAACACCTAGTGGCGAAACATTAATAATGCTCTTTTAATATCTAACCTAACCTTCCAATACTTAAAATAAAATTTGTACCTAAATAAACAGGTAATATAACGGATAATTAGTTGAAACACAGAACATGGAAAAACAATGCATCAAGATAACATCAGTGTCAAATATTTACCGCAATAAGATAATTAAATAACCCATTCCGCGGGGAAATACACAACAACACTCGTATATTATGTAGATAGTTTTGATTAGCTACAGGTAAGTAATATGTATGAAAAACAAGGTAATGAAAACATTATTTCATTGGTTTTGCTTTTATATAGATTTCCCAGGGGCAAGTGGGTGATACATGACGTGTGTCGCACTTAGGAGAGGCTTATATTCAGCAATAGGCCGCAATAGGCTCAGTTGATTGATTGAAGTGGGTGACACAGTGACAAACGACCTGACCTTCCCTTTCGGTTGAGTAATATGGGCTATGAAACATAAGACGTGGGCCTTCCAATAACAGGTACGAGGCCTAACTACATATTTATAGCTTCTACCCGCAAATTCGTCAGAATGTATTTTTTTTGAGTATTTTCTTGAATTAATGTGGCATATCTCCACTCTAAAGATTGGTGACAGAATTTTGAAAATCGGATGATTTTTTCTCACAAACAAACACATACATGTCCTAACTCCTAATTCATAGCATGGCATATTATGAACATTCAACAGTCAAACGTCGAAATGATGATCTGAGAATAATTATTGGGACTTTTTACTACACAAGAAGGTTTTCTGTGATTAATAGAATGATAATAAAAATTAACTTTCAAGTACTTATGATGTCTGACTATATGGATATATTTATTAACAAACTCGTAAGAAAACAACAATGAACAGCACCACGTATTTTGGAATGATCGCGTTTCAAAGACAAACAAATTCAAGTGTGGAACCTAGACTATCGATCTATCTCTCAATATAGTCAGTTTTCATTTCGACCTCTTAAGTTTTTCATCTGACTTCAATCCAATACGGCGCGTGTATAGTCGACCTATTTGCAGCAGTACTAATGAGCGAATTAGTAACACGCATAGGTACTTATTAAATGAATCGTGAGTCCCCCTTTTCACCACGCTGCGCTTTGATACGCTCCGTATGCTGAATCATTGTACGCGTGCCGGCCCCATTAGAAACTAAAAGGATTGCGTGCGTGAAATTAATTATTGTAATCATTTTATAAGTCCAAATTATTCGCGTGAGGATCAAAATTTAAATGCTGTGTATAAAAGGATTATTATAGGTGTATTGACTTCGTAGTATGCGTAAGTAATTCCAGCACTCTTCTAGATATAAAAACAAATAAAAATAAAAAAACCTACCTATTATTTAACAAAAAGTCACTTACCACAGACCATACTAACATGTTTTTAAGTCATCACGAACGCTCATAATCTTTTGTCAGTCATTGTGAAAGACATGAGATACCTCAATTTTATTATCTGACGTTATTAAACAATTGACTCTAAGACGGAGACGTTCTAAAAAACAAATGAATTTAAATAAATTACTCATAAATGTCACTGGCCCATAGTAAAAATGTATGATGTCAAATAACGTTTTAATCATACCTCTAATTGCGTTTCGCTTTAATTTGATCCACAAATCACATTTGGAATGTGCTAGAGAATTTAATATAGTATTCCTTATTAAAATTTGATTAATATTACCCTGAACTAAGTAAACATATTTCGTATTCAACGTTTCATTCAGCTGTAGGGTATATAAACAGACCTTAAGACAACACTGGTGGTAATATATTATTTTGTCAAGAATGTGAATGTTTTTTAGGAAAATGAAAAGGTAATTTTGAATTACTTAAACACGTAGGTACTTGGGATTGATATCATAATTAATCTGTTTTAAAGAAAGGTTTGTTAATTAATTATGCTAGATACAAACATTATACATTTATTAGATCGTTACCCAATAAGTATCTATGTTTTACTTTCAACCTTTGCCTCGTACAATCTAGTTACAAACTTCATGATCTATACGATCAGGTACGCTTATCATATGCAAAACATTTTCTTAATACTGTAATTAGTTTTCTTAATTCTTCTTAATTGTGTCTAGAACAGCAGTTTGATCACTAAGCCACGAAAGCCAGTTGTTGGTAGCTTAGTTAGTCATAAAAAAAAAGATATAATGTGCATCTGTACAGCCAGTCTTTTACCAGCATTCCCCAAAACCAAGGCACGCTTTAACTACGCCATCCGTTTCTCATGAAACAAATAACCATTATTTAAAAATAAAGCATAAACAAAATTGCAGATGATGTGAATAAACCCTTACTTATATGCAGATAAATAAGCAAACCCAACACCGTACGCTAAGCAAAAAAACTTGAACGTATTACCATAAATGGCAGAGTTTATACATTTTTTTGCCATTAAGTGTAAAAAATTGGACATTTTACCCTCTTAAATAAGAAAGGCTGCGGTCAATGTTTGACCCTCAGCTAAGTATTGCTAATATCAATAAAATATTTGCCCTCCAAAATATTAATAAACTTTACCCTAATGTTACTTTACCGGCCCAGGTCCCTTGCCTATATGAAAGGAAATTACTGGAATGTTTGTAGAAGTTATCTTATTAAAACGAATATCAAAGGTTCATATTAAAATATTTGTATGAGTGCTTAATATCAAATATTCATGAGTTGGTTTTGTATATAACGAATTTTACCTAAATATAGAACAAACTTCAAATAGGAATACATGATATTTTACGTAATTAGGTAGTAAGATTAGATGTTTGTTTAGTTTGAGTCATCGATTGAAGTGGCATTATACAATTACTATTAAAATGGTGTTTTTGTACTGACAGATCTTCTTAACATAACATCACACCTGTATTCCCCGAAGAGGTAGGCAGAGGTGCACATACAGTACACCCACATTTCGCCAGTTATGTTTTTAGGTCCCAATGTAATAGAGGGCGAGCCTATTGCCATGAACCGGGCACAAATCCAGACTCTGCTGCTACTAAAAATTATCTTATGGAAAAACCCAGATACATCCATCCAGATTTGAAATCAAAAGTACCATAGTATTAAATTGTCACCAAACTTATGTATGTATGCAAAATTTCATTTCAATCGGATGTTAAAAAATGATTCTAATTTATATTGCAAGATTCGACCTAAACAATCTCACATACACACATCCATACATACAAATATTACAAGTTAAATAAAAGCTTGTAAAAATACGGCATACCATAAAGTAAAGAATTTTAATTTCTACCATTATGTGGCACCATGTACTATTAGGTATCTACCTTAAGTTTCTCCGAACATTGTAAATGACACATAGTAATTCTGCCCTACATTAGGGAATACAGCTATGACATTTATAATATATATGAGTTTATTACTCTCTGTAACACCAAATTAACAAAACAAAATCTAGTCAACATTTTCTCCTTTGGTAATTTATTTAATGAGTCTGGGCACGACGCGTGAGTCCCTGATTACACATTAACCGATCTCTCATATTTAGATAGGATTATTTAATTAAATGAAAACGCAATTTATAACAAACAAACAATTTTAGAATTATTTCATAGATGTTGTTTGTGTTTGCTCGTATGATTGGATATTGAAAATATTAATATGTTCCATTATAATAATGACATAGTATGACTACGACATAAAGGTCATAAGCTTGAACACCACTGACTGAAGAGGTTCTAGACTGAACTCAATTCAAGTAGTAGCTTCACATTTCGAATCTGCGTCATCCATAAAGTGCTTCTTCAACGTGTCAGCCAGTATTAGGAATGTTTTCCCCAAAGAGGGAAACAATAGCTAGCTGTTGTTTATCCACATTTATTACCCACACCTTAGTTAATAGGGGACAGGTGTTGCCAAATAAAGAACAGTTCCAAAATAGTTAGTGTTACCAACAGTAAAAAAATCACATAACTCACAATCTCCTACATCTCTACCTCCACGACTCAACTCGTATCATTTTTAGCACCCGCATCTCGAACTAATCTCACATGTGTAAGTGCACAATAAACTTGAGAAGTCATGTCTCAAGCGCTGTCAACGAAAGAAAAGTTTAGATTTAGAGGGGTCTCGAAGTTTGGGTGTTTTCAACTCGCACGCTACAGGAGTACTTGGCGTACTTGGCCAACTTCTGACACCTCCGTCGAGGCCTCTAACGTTATTTACAAGACGACTCGAGCCACCTATTCAAAGGATATTCTATTAAGGAGTTCTTGAAACTTTATTTTCTGCGCCGGGAAAGGTAATCAGTGAGATACGACGACGTTACGCCCGATCGCGTTATTCCCAGAATTCAGTAACATTAAACGTCGGGCATTTACGTTTTGATGTTATTTAGTGAGCAATTATAAGTTAAGTAAATTACTCGTCTTAAAATTAGAAAGTACTACGAAGTTAAGTCGGATGAACTAGGCTTTTATATGCGGAAATTTCACTCGTCATTTGTTTAATGTTCACAAACAATTTTATAAGAAGACAAACGACACGTGTCTCAACGCTGGCATGTTGTTTTAATTACTTTTCCTTATTTAAAGTCTCGTGTGGAACGAGTGGCACATTACATCTTGTCTGTCAACAAAGCGTAAGCTGAAAGATTTGGAGTTGAAGGGAGTTGATTACAGTGTGTCTACCGCGACTAATCAAAGGCAACTTATGTCTACGCACTTTAATAAGCCCAATATAGAGCACGTGCTAATTAAATAAACTATAAATTAAAACATAACGAACATTTTCTTTCCATTATAATTGTAACCCTAACAGCATCAAACATATGTTTTACCCAGTTACCCTAATCAATCACAATTAATTAACCTAACACAGGCTTTACATGTCTAATGAAACTTGTCCTTACCACGTATCATAACAAGATGCTTAATTTAGCTTAGAAACTATTAGCATCAGCACCAACGCAGCACTTTATGGAATACATTAATAAACCTCCACGGTATTTAACTAAAACTCGAAGCTTACGTTTGAATACATTAAGCTCAGCACCTATACAATACCTAACTATACAGGTGTACAAAGTAGTTGTAACGTTAGCAGTCTAGCAAAGCATCATTTACTTGAACACGTTATTATCGTTCGGTATTTAGCTGAATCAGCATCCTGTACCAACTTCACTAAGTCCTTTAAGGCTAGGACACACCAGCGACCAAACGCCACTTAGTGTATACGTAAAACGTTACGTTTTGAGTAAAATATGCACACGTAAACCCACAGTGAGACCGCACAGGTGCGAGCGAAATTTCATCAATTTTGTATGATTATGATACCTTACCCTGCTTTTCATGTAATATGAAAGCTTTTTTTCATATTTTAACCGAATGAGGGTTGTATTTAAAATACTTTGGAGTAAAAGCATTACATTGTGAGGTAACATGATGCGGAATACGCATACTGTTATTGAATATTGTTATTTTGATATATTGTGAGTTACATAACATTTGGTTTACCAAGCGATTTCCTATGCGGGAACGAGAACTCGATCTTCTCATAGAGCAAATATGTAAATAGTCAACAGATAGTTCCAAGCGTAGGTGTGAGCGTTTGAGATTTGAATCGGCAAATAACAACAGGATAAACTCTAATGTGTGCCAGTGTTTATCTGTACCAATATGCAAGGACGGGTGTTTGTTTGTCAGCGTGCATGCTCAATGTAACTTTGAATAGTGCTGGACCGATTTAATATTGAATGTTTCCTTTCATATTTTTCAGGAATCACAAACGTTAAATTGGCTTTGTTAACTCTAAAAAATTTAATCAATGTTTAACGTAAGGATTTTTTTAATAGAACTGCCATAGTTTTTACAATTTTAATCTCTTATGGTTTACGTAAAATGAAAACCAACAACGAATACGTTTAACTACATATCAAGTAAATAGAACCCGAAGGCTTCATAGATTACACTCATTAAAACGCTAAGAAGGCGCCATTCAAAAGCTCAACAAAAAGCAAGGCGACTTTCTTCCCCTTTTGACATTTCTTTATTTTCGTCAAACAAAGAAGTATGTGCACCGCCCTTATAATGCGGAGGTAGCGGCCGCTTGGCGTCTAGCCAGACCCTCGACACATCTAGTGCCCACTTTACTGCGCTGGCGAAACTATGTGACCGTAGTCATAGGAACTGTGAGTGGTCGCCGACGGAACCTTGCAAATCACTGGAAGATGAGGTTACGTTTTAACAAGATGCTAGGAAAGTTTTGGCTTATGTTCTGAAAGATTAAGCCAAGAGCTAGCAGCTCCAAGAAATTTTAATCTGTCAAACAAATTTCGTCTTGCATTTTTCAACTGGAATTTTCTTAAGTGTGGTTTTGAAAGTCTGAACGTAATGTATGAAGAGCTTAAGCTGCTTGCTAAGGCTTTCAGTTTAACAAGACAAGTGCTAAACCTTAGAAATTCCAGAAAATAATCGTAGTCATCAAACATTTTGTGGTCTTAGTTTGTATGTAGATCGTCGAAACTCCAGAAAGGTTACATGAAAAGTTGGTGATAACTAATAAAGTAAATCAAAAGGGAACACTTGTCATTTATCACTTAAACAAAAAGTTCTAGTCTTCTAAATGTTTTCATGTTCTCTATGACACAAAATCTTGACATTAATAAGAAAAACTTAGATGAAATATTGCTAAAAAAACACTCACTAACATAACAATGAAAACCACTTTTAAACTAAGTTAAATTTAACGCGGCACTTAAAATGCAATGCCATGACGAATACTTCGATATTTCAATCCCAGGGGGAATTCTTAATAGCGTGTTGAGGTATTCCCTATGAGTAATCGAGCTTGACGTGTTATAATTTCACATTGTAACCCCTCAGACCAATTGAAGCGATAATAGCCTCAAGGGAAAACGAAAGGGAAGGTTATAAAATCAATAGTCTGAGTCAGAGAGTGAGGAAGAAAGTAAATAATCTTACAAGAAGCAGACGTGCTACATAAACTGTGTATGTGAGTTTAAAAGGTAAATATAGAACACACGTTCCTTGGTTTTCTAAGTGAGTAACCTTTGGAGTTTCTTGCTGGTTTTTCTCCACTGGAATGACATTTTGGAACCGTGCAACTAGCATCCTAACATTTTATAAGCGCCTGAAATAGGTTTACATAAAATAAAAACACTCTGAATTTATTCATTGCATGCAAATTGATTTTAAAAAAATATCGGTACCTAAATATAGTTTTAAAAATACATTAAAGATTAAAGCGGATATCCGAAAATATCTAAATTAAAGGCAACGATATTAAAGATGGATTTCCCCTGCTACCCTCTGTAGAGATCTGGCTTTGGTTGCTCAATTAAATGAAACTCTTTACTCATACTTTGAACTATCTTACAATTCTAAAATACCTAAAATAAATTTGAAAGAAATCTGCCTACTTAATATCTGCCCAATGATCCAAACATTCAGTTTTAAACGCATTTTAATTTTCATTATATTTACGTTAAAATTAAAAAAGGTGTTTAATGTATAGCTTATAGCTTAAAGTATTTATTCCAATATTGATCTTCATACCATCGATGTTCAAATTTTAGGCCAAACACCGATAAACGTTGACAATCTGTTTTCGTTGTGAATTTTCTGCACCGAGGGACATTTCCATCACATCCTAAGAAGCTTATCTTTAGTAACAGCGTCCTGTAAAGGGACCCGGGTCTCATCCGAGATCACCAATTTCTTACTTGATTGGGCCGGTTGATGGCTTTTGGAACAAAGGGCCCGATCTGGCCGATGCAACAAATATGTTACGAAACACATCAAACACTAACACTAGGTTTTACCCGCGGCATTGTTTCTTTAGTTCATGTCAGACGATTTTTTACAACGATTGAGTATTTAATTCAGAGATTGCGCATTATTAGTAGGACTACAAACCATTTCGAACCTAATAAGAAACTCTTACATTCATTGAAAATGAATTCATTACGGTTTACACATTATTGTACCAACCTATCTTTTGTTATGTCATGTTACTTTGTTTTTCTTTAGAAGTATCTGCATGCGGTGCTTTAACGGCTATAGTGCTGTCTGGAACACCAGAAAAATTCTAATTTCAAAAATAACCCCGTGAGATTAAACACTATAGTTAAAACTTCCTCTTTACACCAGAGCAGTGAAATGGACAGCCGGTATGACAGCGATGTCGGTCTACTTCAGAACTTGTTCGAACGAATGATAACTGAATTGTATCTACTTGAGTGTTTGTGGAAACAATACCTTTTGTTCAATATTCTCTGATATTTTAAGCGGTTTTCGAATGCTACTCGAGCAATTCACGTAGGTAATTTCAACAGTTTCACCTCAGTCTCGTATGCTACAAACAAATATATTTTTTTATAATTATGTTTGATACAGTACTGATATATTTTTGTAAGCTCACGAGAATTCGTCTTTTATTTTGTGTCTTCCATAAAAAGCAAAAAAAAACAAAGTTTACCTTTTTAATAATAGTTTTTACAGCTCTATCTTTTTCATTTTAATCGCTTTCATGAATATTAATAACGTTATTATGTGTGTAAAATTAGCTTTGAGATTAAAATTACTAAAGTGCATTTACAGCAGGTTGTTAAATAAATTATTATACCCAGTAAGGGAGTCCGTGGTGTTACAATGCTGCGATTAAAACTGTGAGATATTGCCCTACCTTGCTCTAGAATTCAGACTAGCTTGGAAAATACTTGTAAAATTTTATCAAACATTGAGTCCACTGTACCTAGTTTGTTTGTACATTTTTGCATTAATGTTTATTTTAACTATTGTATCTAAGAAATGATGTCCACTTTTTTTGATCTTATTACCTACTCCGATGTACAGGTATCTTAAGACATAACATTATTTACCTATTTTGACTTACGTAATAATTTAGCTTCTAGCGAAAACAAATATCCTCACTTACATACATATTTCATGCTTTATGCCCCATTATACAGTTCTCATAAATAACTGTTTACTTATCCATAAAACTTTTTCATTCCGAACCTATCGTAAAACTGTCTTAAAATATCGCATGAAAAAACGCAATTGACGACATAGGTTTCGGTAGATATCTTCAAGCTCAATATGCACTTCATCTTTTTTATCAGCACACGTAAAAACGTTCGTGTAATATCAACGGAGAGGTTTTTTATGATCCTCCGGTGATACTGCACCTAACTCCGACATACGTACTCCACTGTGCAGTTTTGGTGGTTTATACAGCATGACGTTTTATTTGTACCCGTTTGAAACCTTTTAGAAACTACGGATGTAGCGCAGTGTGTATGTAATTTTTGTACTATTTTTAGCAGCAGAAAAACACGGACAGTTTTTTTTAATATTTGATGTTTGTTTATTTTATTGCCGTTTGAAATGCCTGCAGTTGTGAGTTGTTTGAATAGTTAGAAACGCGGATTTCAAAAACTGAAGAGTAGACACGTGCACAAAGTGTTGCAGCGCACACAAATTGTACTATTTGCGGTATGCTTGAAAAAATGTCAAACAGATGCTTCTTAAACATTGAAGATTGATCCCTAGAGTTACCTGTCTTTAATTATCTGCACCCACAAGACCTATACGGTACGATTTCTTACCAATGAGCAACCAAAATTATGAAGCTTTCCTCGTTAGATTTTTAGTCTTTTTGACTACTTTGGGCTAATAATAATTAATCAATTAGGTATCTATCAGGTATAGAAAGTGTACTGTGTGTAAACTTATAGGACATAAGATTGGCGGCATATTTTTTGTATTACATACCTGCTATATCATCTAATAGTTACTGTAGTTAAGTTAGACAACACTGTGCAATAATGTTTGTTGCCTTTAAAATCCTGCCGTATTTAAAAAAAAAAAAACGTCGCCCACGCTAATTTTTTTTCCTGTATTGTGGGTGCGTTTCACAAACATGAAATATCACATACACAAACACCCAGGCTCGGAACAAACATCTGAGGTTCGCACAAAGTTTTTGCCCCGTGCGGGTACTGAACCCGCAACCCTTACCGCAGCAGTCCAATCGCTTAGCCACTGCGCTAACCAGGTCGTCGTAATTGAATCATGCCTCCTTCATTTTCCTCTCAGTTTGTCTTTAGTATCCCTATCTACTATCCCAACTATCCCTGTTTACCTTCTAACGTTGTTACTTGGACCTTTTCCATAGATTGTATCTTATCTTAGTTTTCTACCGAAGAGCGCGACACCGCACGTTTTTCCTTGCTTCGCTATAAAGAAATTCTGATGATACAAACTAAAATTAATTATATAATATATAGGTACCTACTTACTAAATATAATTTAGTTAAAATCAAGCTGAAAGAAGATAAAAATGAACTAATAAGATATTTTCATTGTATTCCCTAAAAATATAATAACCTTCGAAAATAAATTTGCTTTTTATAACGAAAACCATCTGATATCTTTAGATTATCTCTCATTGTTTGCGTTACATTACGCGCTCACAAGGTTACGTTCTATATCAACATAGGCGTTGAGAGTAATGAAAGACCAGCATTTCTAGATAACTGCCAAGATATGAGGACAGTTCTGTTATCGCAACAACTATCTGCAAAGACATATTACATCTGTTGATGAAGCAAGTTATCTCAGGCCTGCGAGTCCTGCCACCTTCATTAGTAGAAAGTTAGTTATTATCTTGATGTACGTTTGAATTCGTGAATCCAGCTAGTGCTCCCTATCTCAGGTTCTGCTTAGATAAATTTGACCCTATCTAGTTGCCTTTATAAATACCTGGTATCGTTTTAGTTGTAATTGCTTTGAGTATCTCTATCGAAATTATGTAATTTTAAACATGGAGTTGTGATTATACATTTTGATTTAGAAATACGCTATTTTGTCTGTATTCCCTAAAGGTTAGATAGATGATATCTACTCTATAATCTGAGCCAAGTTCGTAAAATACATTTTCCATTTGTCAAACACGTTTCTAATTTTCAAACTATTCTCTAGCGAAATCTTCGTCAAAAACTGAATAATGCTTTAGCTAATCAGTAACAAACGACCGATGTGATTGAGCTTCTCTGTGACCTCCAGACTAAACTAGAATTTTAGTTCTAAAATATATTTTATTTTCGTTATAAAATCGTACTTCATTTTTACTATTTTAAATCCGAAACCAAAACAGCGTTGATTAAAAAGAAACGATAGATCTAAACCTAAAGGTAGACAAATATCAGTTAAATTAAATACCAAATTCTAGCCCGTAACCACAAAGCGTGGTCAGTTATATTTTATACAAACCGTGGCAATACTAACATGGATTCGAGTGGATTTAAATTGAAATCAAACATGAAGTTCCAGCAAGCAGATCAAATCGATCTGCAGTCAGATGCCAATTAGCAATGTTGACGTACCCACTGAAGCTTGATGCTCAGATGCTCGCTTCACTGGCGTATATAATCCAGATTGGCTTATTAACGTTACGCCATATTGATTTTGTATATCCAGTTACCACTCGTAACTAGTTGGCACTCTCCAATTTAATTCTGACCAAATTGATATTGAATTGTAAACTTTCAGACTCATAAAGTTAACACTAATGTTAAAATATTTCAATATTATGTGTCTATTGAGGGAACTAACAGACTACCTCGTTGGTCTAGTCAGCTAGTGGTTGCTAAGCACGACTGCTGAGCAAGAGGTCCTTGGTTCGAATCCCGGGTTGGGCAAAGTGTTACTGGGTTTTTCCACTAGGTAATTTTTAGTAGCACCACGGAGTCTGGATTTGTGCCCGGTTGATGGCAATAGGCTCGCCCCCTATTACATTGGGACCTTAAAACTTAACTGAGAAAATGTGGGTGTACTGTATGTCCACCTCTGCCTACCTCTTCGGGAAATACAGGTGTGATGTTATGTTATGTTGTCACGTTTGATAAGGGGGTAGATATCAAAAGAATAACAGTTTTTTTTTAATAATACTGAATCATGTTTCCTTCAAATCAATATTAATCTTGCATTGGCCTTGTATTATGAAATTAAATTGAAGTGTAGGCCATCATCTCGGAAATTCGTTTACTTTGTCTTCATTAGCTTAACAATTGGTTTTTAAATAGAAACCAATACTGTGTACAAATAGATAAAATGCATTGTGATGAACTTCACCAATGATACGGCAAGTTTTGCTATCTAGTATGTATGAAATTATTTTTTATTGTATATATCCACACCATGTGTCATAAATATGCTTTTGGTTCAACTTACGATCAAATTATTAGCGCTAATATTCTAGTAATAAAACTGTATAAACCGAATACATTAACGGCTATTATTTCAATTCTTACGTTCTTCTCTTAGTATTATGCTCGATACATGGATATACCTTCTAAACTATCTCATTTAGAATAGAAACCGCTTATACGTCGAGCTCGCCTCTCATTTTCCTATCAAAACTTACTAGGTAATATCATCAGGTATTCTCGCAGAATTACCCAATGCAAGTTTATGCCTATTGCTTATAGCCGAGCTATCACGTGATCACATTTTGCGGCTTATGACAG
This sequence comes from Abrostola triplasia, assembly GCA_946251915.1. NCBI lineage: Eukaryota > Metazoa > Arthropoda > Insecta > Lepidoptera > Noctuidae > Abrostola > Abrostola triplasia. The sequence goes on from OX276430.1 coordinate 7,946,312, forward strand.
TATAAAACTAGCTTCTGTACGATCCAATTTATTAAACTTACGTAGTTTCGTATCACTGAATGGAATTTGAATATCACCATTTCGTTTGACTGTTGCTAGCCGTGTTACTCGCATAGATATTATCTGTTCAATCAGTAAATGTGTTTCGGGTACGCTAATGGAATGGTTTATAGCAGTAACTAACTAAAAGTCAGCTTCAAAATGTGACTCGGCGTGTTATTTAACCAAAGCAAGGTTTCAACATTCAACCGTGTTGTTTTATATACTGACAGCAATGTTTATGTACCGTAAATAGTCTTTTATACAATAAACATAAGGTACAAAGTTGCATACTATGGTTAAGCAGTTCTAAATCTGTTCATGAAGTCATCATGCTTACTATAGTATTCATCGTACTCAGAATCATGTCTTTGCAATATTATCTATCCATCTAATTCTTATTTTCAGTATGTGGTTTGACCATTGAACTGCCGAGTCAAAGGTTGCAAGTTTAAACCCCGGCACGCACCAATCTTTCGAATTCATGTGCGTACTATAAATCAGTTGCTAAAAACGGTGAAATAAAACACCGTGAGGAAACCGGCAAACCTGAGAGATTTTCCAACGGTGTTTAAAGCCATGTCAGCCTACAGGCCTTATTTACAGGCGGTTTAAACTCTGACAACAGGTTGTTCATCAACCATGCGATACGAAGAATAAAATCTAATAAAGCATCTCGTATGAGATCGAAAAAAGTCTCGGTGTAAAAATGGTTGGTCCACAGACCAACCGCGGCAAGCGTAGTTTAAGCTTGATCGATTGTCTTATGTGGCTGTTGGTTAGCTACGAAGGCTTCTATGCGACCATTGTGAGCTATAGGCACAATATAGATCCCATCTGTTTTTTACTCTTTGTCTAATTTGGGATTTCAGATCCTTACCTTCAGCACGATCCTTACACGAGTCCGAACTTACGTGAATATTAATATCGACTGCTTTAAAGAACTCTCATAATATTATGTGGGAGAACTATATATAAATATAGTTTCGATGGCCCAGTTAACTGAACTTTAAACTGATATTAAATAGCGATTAAACTTTCAAACTACTTTGCTTGTCTCTTCATTGCTAGTTTGTTTAAATTCTTAGTCATAAGCCTAGTCTTTGACATCGGCTTCTAGTCTAAACAGATGCTAATGAATAGCTTTATTTTACGCTCAACATCCCAAAATGTTAGCTTGCTAAAACTTTGGGTTCCAAAATATACAGTCCAACTTTAACTTAAAGTCACTTCCAAGCTACTTACTATAATTTTTATCGCGACAAATGTCTGTACTAAAGTCATGCAAAATATTTTTACAATAAAAAATATTTTATACAAATCTCTTAATACTAATGCTGAATACATCGTGAAGAAACGGCACACCTGAGAGATTTTTCAACGGTGTGTAAAGCCAAGTTAGAAACCTACAGGCGGTTTAAACTCTGATACCAGGTTGTTCATCAACCATTCGATAAGAAGATGGAATAGTACTTAATGCTGCTTAACCTTTCCTATTGAAGTTAGGTACTATTAGTCAAATCTATACTTGTTGAATAATACTGCTCTGCAAGAATGAATTATATTGTGGATAAATATAAGTAACTACCAAATAACGTACTTACGTAGGCCTTTTTTTTGTTTTCGGGGGGAAAACTTCAAAAGGCGCCCAGCCCCTATGGGGTAGGGACTGGAGAGTGTGGGATTTCTACCTCACTAAAACCACCCCGGTGGTCACCATCTGCACAAACAAGTGAAGTCCCGGGACCTCTAAAAAGACCAACTCCGGAACCCCCCAACTTACGTAGGCCTAAAGCACTTTTAGACTTGGACCTGTAAAAGCGCTCATTCTATTCTTATCGCTTACTAATAATAATCACAATGACACGCTTTCAATAGAATGTTTAACGAACTCCAGTTAAATTAAGTAGACGAACACTTTCCTGGAAGGGCTTTTAAAAGAATTACGTCATAAATTGAAAGTAGGTATTCCTCGGGCCCAACAAGAACGATACTCGAACAGAGAAAACATCGAATAACAAAAAGAAAAATTATATTTAATGCGTAGCAGCCGTTTTCCATGACCTCCTTGAGCGCCAAAAAGCGTTGAGAGACCCTTTGTGAAGGCTCCGATGTATTTTTTTATTATTTTTCTTTGTCTCGAAACCTTCAGAAGTGCGCGGCGTCTGTTAAAATAAAATATTCGACCCGTGAAATAATTGCGGCGGTAATTTTTGCCCTCATTTAGCAACGTTTTATTATTGCGGGAGACAAAAAATATAAGTGGTTCTCCGTTAATTTAGGATAATTATTACGCTTCTGCTGTTATGAAATGGCACGTGGAAAATTGAGCGCTGGATAATGGAAATTAATTTTCTTAGAAATATTTGGAGTTAAAAATAGGCTTTGCAATTAGCAACTTAAATAATGGTAGAGCAATTAATTAGTCCGTGGTTCATTAGCACTTGTTTTGTAAGATCACCTAATGTCACGTGATAATAATTGTTTTTATGCACAAAATGACAAATAAATAGCACACCAAAATACATTAAATGCTACAATGTTAAAAAATATATAAGTACCTACTACAATTGAAATACTAAGTAATAGTTTTAATAAATAAAGATGTATTTGAGTCGCTGTCAATAGTTAAATAACCCAAATTGTTAAAATAGCAAGTGTTAATTATTTTATTAGTTAGAAGACTCCTAATTTAATGCAGTGCCATCTTACGGACGAAACTAAAACTAACATAACGCTGCAGGACTGTTCCCACAACTTTTGCAGAAAAACTCGTAAAAATCACACCCCGCACTAGATGTCGCTTTTCCCAGCTGTGACGACGAAAGCTAACCAGCGTACAAACTAGATCTGAAAATGCATAACAGATGGCAGTAAGCGCGTGAAAATATTACTTTTCTTTTGACAGCATACCTTTTATAATGCTAAACGCAGTGATTTTTCGTACATGGTCCTATTTTACCACCTAATATAATACAATTATTCGAGAATGTACGGGCTAGAAAACGTGATGGCTTTTTACTTTTAAATTGCTTAAAAATAATAAATAATCAAACGGTTTACTTATGTAACGAGCAAAAATAATTTACATAGGTAATTCTGTTTCGCGAACGAATTGGTACATTCTACTTCTTCGTTTTAATCCTCAAAAGTAATCATTACAGTACAGAAGAAAAACCATCCGAAAGTCGTATCAAAAACAAAAAATACAAAACTCCAACACAATTCAAATGTTATTCTGTACTATTCTGCGGCAAGAACATTGCAGCAAGTTAATAAAGTGTGGCCAGACAGAGAGTATTTCAACTTTGATCGAGTTCTCCAGCGCATTATGCTTGCATTGCGATGGCTCCTACCAACCACAATTGGATCCTTGATAGGATTATCTCCTGCTCTTTGCTTAATCAAGTGCTTTAGTCGCATGCAGATTGTCTCTCGATGTATGTCTGAGTCGCTCAAGATGATTGGTACTGTCTTAAGGAACGATCTATAATACCGAATTTGAATTGTAGTGACGTCACGTTTCATGCTGTGTATCACGAGAGATACACCTGAAATGTTGATGTATGAACGATTTATTTAGAATCTGATATGATATTGGACATGTAGACAGTAGTTGATCATTTGAGATTTAAGTAATCGACAGTACCTTTGAATTTTATTAAGTAGTACTTATAAATAATGGGTTCTGTCACAGTCAAAGTATAACTATACTTATAACTCACTGCCATACTGCTAACTTGTTTGGTTAAAGTAAGTAAATCTCAGTCACAGTTAGGAGTTTAAACGGCATAATATAACTGTGTGTGCAATTATTATTTCAATTAAAAAGCAGTTGGAAGGTTTTACCAGTTATAAGTTCTAATGTAATAGGGGGCAAGCCTATTGCCATCAACCGGGCACAAATCCAGACTCCGTGCAGCTAATGAGAATTACTTATTGAAAAAACCCAGTAACACTTTGCCCGACCCAAGAACTCATACTCAGCAATTGCGCTCATCGACCACTAGACCATCGAGGCATAAACGCGAAAATTTATAAGTATGGGTGGATGTTTTTTACTCATTCACGTAAAAAGTACTGAATAGATTTTAATGAAATTTCATATGGAGGTAGCTGACACCCTGGATTAACACACAGGCCTTTTTATCCCCAAAAAATGTAGCGGGTATCACCGCGGGGCGCAGCTAGTTATAAATATCGTACAACCTCCTTAGTAAATCCAAATATTAAGCTTTAAAGCATCCCAATCGTGTAGAGAAGCATCAGTAAGATATTCCAGTCTCGTATCGCAAATAGGATGCAGGAAAAAGTACATCCATACATTTTATCTAACCGCGACTGGACAGTGAACTACTTCGGGCCCCTAGAGACCTGCTGCCGCGGGTCAGGTCCGCTTTAGAAGTGCTTTGTGAATTTTTACGTAGTACTCGTAGGTAGTTAATTTTGGAACATTTTCACTTTGAACATATTCCGTTTTAGACATGGTATTTCGGAAAAAAAATTCAAATAAAAACATCGAATACTGCACAATAATGTATCGATATCATGATACTTGTAATTCTTCATCATCATCATCAGCCGGAAGACGTCCACTGTTGATCAAAGGCCTCCCCCTTGTGACTTTTAAAAGTGATTGAAATTAAGAAAGCTTATGTCACTGTTTATGGTGATTACGGCAACCCCCTTCCTTACTCAAGGGATGATGATAAATATAAACACTTAAGAGCACTACAGTGAGCCTTAAAATGTAAATGTAACACCTACTGATGCCCAATCCTCTTTCTAAATCTTTTATTGAGATCCAAAAAGATTAACAATATTCAGTCACGAGTCAACTGTTCGCCTTAAAATATGATATCCAGAAATTTCTTGATCCTTTATCTTGATTAAGATCTCTGAAACCTAATAGTACTTTAAAACTCAACAGAACTGGAAATTAGAAACAAAAACTTTTTGCAATCACAGGAACTCACTAAAGATTCCAGAGAGATACACTATCTATTAAGCTCAAGTCGAGTTTAGATCGTATTTATTTTAAATACAAAATCAAGATATTCCCAGTAAGTAGCCTTTGTGTAGTGTTTTCTTCCCGATAGCAATTACTGTTATTGTAACTACTGAGAGCCAATTAACTGGAAACGGGAGATCTCCGGGCACTCAATATCCAAGGAAATAGTGGCTAAGCGAAGCAGAGCAAGCATTTACTAAGTTTTTTTTTTACTGCTTACTAAAGAATATTCTTTGTTATTACGAGTATAACGTGGAGAATTTTGTCTTTCTTGAAAAGTATATGAGTAAGTTGATGAATAAGAATAAGTTTGTTTTTAACATTGTCGTGAGGCCAATAGTGTTTGAACATAGCACAGGTATCTATCATACATAACATAACATCACGCCTGTATTCCCCGAAGAGGTAGGCAGAGGTGCACATATAGTACACCCACATTTCGCCAGTTATGTTTTTAGGCCCCAATGTATAGGTAATAAGGGGCGAGCCTATTGCCATCAACCGGGCACAAATCCAGACTCCGTGCTGCCGCTGAGAATTACCTAATGGAAAAACCCAGTAAAACTGCCCGACCAGGGATTCAAACCTAGGACCTCGTGCTCAGCAGTCGCGCTTAGCGACCACTAGACCAACGAGGCAGTCCAGTCGAGGGGTATATGATATTATATCTATAAATATCTTGGTCCAAAGCAAACATGTCCGAACCTCGCCGGAAGGGGTGTCTAACAACAACAGCATACACGGCGTTAGAAGTGTTTTATTATAATCATACTGACTCGGGTGTATGAATAAGGAGGTCGATTACAAAATCTTAGAAAGGGTATGAGTTGGGTTTAAATTCAAAATGTTTTTTATCATGAACATTACAGGCGCTTATGAAATAGTTGAGATGCTATTGCACGATTCCAAAAATGACATTCCTATGGAGAAGAGCCGGCAAGAAACTCCGAAGAATACTCTTAAAAATAGTCAGTATTAATTTACAGAGTTTCATTATGCGACAGCAAAGTAAACCAATGATTGAAGAAAATAAAAATTTGTTGATTATCTAAAGGCTTGTCGACTTGGTTAAGTATTTCAGTTCAGTATCTTGCTCAAAGCATTACTTTAGTTAATATTGCTTATTGCACTTACACAGTGAATTTGGTCTCCTCTTTAAAAATACTACCTCTACAGTCTCGATAGAGTATCGACCTCACGAAGAATTTATTCTGCTTTCGCATACCTGCTTTGAATAAAGTATACAGGAAAGTTAGTGAAGCTAGATACCACGATCCTGGTTCTAACCAACAACATAATGTAAACGTTGGAACACTCGCGTTTTGTGTTTCACTTCCCCCAGTAAACGTTGTACGTCAAGCGTTCAAGTATAACCAAAACGTAAACCGGTAAGTACACTCTGCTAAACCGAAAATGTGCGCACCAGGTCCTACGCAAACACATTGCAATGTACGTAAACATCGGCGATAGTGCCCCTGGCTCGCCACACCGTAACGATTTTCGTCAATCGCCCGAAACAAAGAACCGGGGTGAATATTAAAGGGATGCGACACTTGAGCCGGTTTTTCATCAGGCGACGAGACACCCAGTGTACCTCTTTCAAACCCTTCTTTTGAGATCCCGCGCAAGATTAGGCACTAGTTCTTATGGTGTGACCGTAGTGTTGTGATGTGGAGATTAGGCCTTTCAATTGTATCGATAGAAGGCGGCGATAGCCTTATGGTACCTTAACTTTAAGAATAGAGTATTAGTTTAGCTTTAGTGTGTAGTTGTAAAACAATAACTTTTTGGTTAAAGTATATGAAAAATAATTTCTATAATTTAAGAATTTCACGGCCTGAAAATAACTGATTTTATAAATGCAACATTATTAACCAGAATGAGACATTATAACCAAGAATATAAATCTATATACTCTGGGAAACGGAATGCACTTCAACCTATCCCTTTGGAATTTAACCGCATTTTCAACCAAATTCAAAGCAACATAATTAATACCGATAACATAAACTTCAAATACATCGATAGTATAGAACATCACTAGCTCGTTATTGCACGTCATCACTACTATAGCGCGGCGCGACGCCCGCCACTCGACACCGCGATGATTCAGCATTCTCAATCCAAAAGCCTTTTACGAATCCACTCTTTCATTTTCAGCGAGTGAATTCGACTCCGTTCCCACGCAGTTTGAACGGAATATTACAGAGAACCGTACCAGTGTTGATGTTCATTTATTCAATGGTTGTATCTGACTACCTTTATGGTATGTTTCAAAATAAACACATCGATAAAGAGTGCAGTTACGATGAAGGACAACTGGCCGGTTTTGATGTGACCATTAGGTAACGAATAGAAAGAATAAAAAACGTGTGCTTCTCGGGACGCTCGACAGAAGTGATAACTTCAACTAATTTAATGACGTATGCGTGAGCGAAAGGGAAGCCAGACATAGTGGCGCCGTAACGCGTTACGTTGCGAAGCAGTATACCCTCTCCATAAGAAGTTATCACTTCAAAAAGTAGAAGAAATTTAAAATAATAACGGTAAGCTTCTCAAAAGCATGCTTACGTTTTGAATTCACTACACAGTTAGAAAATTGTAAGTGTTTCGTTATATTACTTGAATTCTAATGAGACCAGATGCTTTAAACATTGCTAACATCATTCTCAACTGATCCATATCATAATATTCTTACCCAAAACAAAATAATTACAAACTAAATTTTGACAATATTAAAGCTCCTTCAGACATAGAACAGTATAACAATAGAGTCTGTACCGATAGAATTATGTACAGCGCTCAGTTGAAAAAGAGCTGAAACTTAATTTCTGTCATACGAAATTAAATCTTACCCCAAATGTAATAGAGTACAAAATTATATATCAATAAGAATATGTCTCAGTTTCGTTACGCTAAGATAATAGTGCATATACAATGCGCCATCTAGAGGTCTGGAATGAATAAGTATCCAATATAATATCAGTAAGTACTTTAGAAGTAGGTGCAAAGGTAAGCTTATTACGAAATATTTGAAATATAAATAATTTAGCTCTGTAACAGTGTTAGCCTGCACTTATACTTTGATTAACAATATTATAAGACGACCCAAAGCAATATTATAAGAAAAACTATAATACTGGATATTTTTTCACCCGTGCTTAAACAACTGCCCCCTTACCATGAGTTCTTAAAGCAGGACAGTTAAGGTTGTGGAAGCGAGCCGCCGCATTACATTGCAGGTACCGGGTGTCGCTTCCACATCGTAAACTCCTATTTTAAGAGTTCATGGTAAGAGGGCTGTTGGGACCCAGTATACCGCTACGTACTGAAAACAACGCAATAACGGCAAATAAAATCAAATTGAGTTCCCAACTTACATAAAGATAAAACAACAACAAAATAGTACATTGTTCCCATATAGATAGGTGAAACTGTAGCCATGAACACCATGGGAGAACACCCGAAACGTGACGGAACATTTCCTCGCAAAAGTTGGTCGAATGTCGTTTAACAAAAACTGTGGCAGCCAAAGAATAGCAGTGGTTTTGTTCAAACTACAGCCAATTGGCTGAATTGGTACCATTCTGCAGTGTTAACCGAACTTTGTTATATTACCAAAGTTTAACACTGACCGAGCAATTTAAGTTGGTGACTTACTATTGGGGCATCTCTTAACTGGAGCGTCAAGCGTTCACACATTTGCTTCGTAATACACCATGTCTGTGACTACCAGAAACCTATTTTCCCATCGAATTAATAAATCGTGGACATAAAAATGCAGTTTTTATCAATCTATCAATATTTGGCAAACGAAACTTTATTGCAATCCTACTGATTTATTAGTCTTACCGTCAAACACTGAGACCTTTAATGATAACTTAAACTATCACTAACTACCTATAAAGGTTTTACTCGTGAAATTTTTACTCAGTATCAGTTTAAGTAATCATTAACATCTGTGAATGCGGCGGTTGGATTAACATATTTTTCATCCATGTTTTTTTTTATGGGAGAGCGACAATACGCCTTTCCTTACACCCTTGTAGGCATGGTGTTGTAAATAAATAAAACCCGTCTCATAAAAATCTTAATAAATTTAAACATCAATCATGGGAGTGGTATGAGGCCAATGATGAATGAAAAATGGCGATTCCCATTAAAATGTAAACGCACAATCGTAGCACGCGACTGTTCGTAATTACAAAGTTTAACTTGCATCAATCATGGGACGGATTTCTGGTTGGATTTTATTACTTTCTGTATCCTTGTTTTGATAGAATTATATTAATGTAGCATAATTATAATGATGCATTCTACTTAGCTGATATTTTCACCGACTCCAAAAGAAGGAGAAGGTTATGTATTCGGAGCGTATATTTTGAAACTGAATCTGTAGACCTATATTATTGGCTGTCTTAGCAATGTTAGCCGTTATACCAATATTGGCAGTCGTAGCAATGTTGGTCGTCATAGCAATGTTGTCATTATAGCAATATTGGCCCTCGTAGCAATATTGGCCCTCGTAGCAATGTTGGCCATCGTAGCATTGTTGGCCGTCATAGCAATGATGGCCGTCGAAGCAATGTGTGCCTTCGTAGCAATGTTGGCTGTACCTGTCTAGCCATTAAAAAAGACATTGACCCTGAGTTTGTTTCGGCATTTCTTCTGAAAAGTAGTCAATTTACAGAAATGTGATGACAAAAATTTTTTTACAGCTTTAAAAAAATAATAACTGTGTTATTTACTACCCATCACTAGTCTTGACCTTATGACATGTGTCAGAAACGCATTCTCTCAGCGGCCACACTTGAACATGGTAAAAAGAAGATAAATATATAATTATACTTATAACCAATCTTTAGTTCGTACATAATTCCACTAAAGCATTCTCACTTTTATATAGGTCAAGCGACTCCACTAAGAACTTACCGGGGGTGTTAACTCGCTGCAGATCCTTTGAGTTATGCGCCGCCACGTCAGAATGTCCGCACTAACAAGTAATATGACCATTGGGTTCCATCCTCGAGGATGGGTATTCGAGTGCAATATTGTTTTGTCTTTACATTTAGTTGTATGATATGCGAATTTGGTATTATATAGCAGTACAACAAAACATGTAATTACAGTCAGCGTCATAAGTAGCATAACATTTTAAGCCTATTGTTCGATAGCTGGTCATGAATGGATAACACTCACGAAAGTTATTACAGTACCTACGTAGATACATGGCATATACTTTATTCTAGGAAATTCAGACATCTAAAACTTTAGTAATATTAATATCAATTACCTATACAAAATGTATCATTTAAATACAAATACTGATAAATTAAAAGACCAATACTTATTAATAACCGCGTAAGTAAACTGTTTGTAGATTGTTATAGCTGTTACTTTGATGTAGCGCCTTCTACTGAAGTGTATAACTTAGTCCACTGTAATATGTACATATACAAAAAAGTATATATTTCATTGTATCTACTTTCTGGGATGTAACCCTTTTAAAATGAATGGTAAAACACGGATTAAGGAGGGTTTTAATTTATTTTAACAGGGATTAAGAGCTTTGAGATAATTATAATTCTTAATGTATTTTTTTTTAAATATTTTCCATTTTTAATTTGAAATATCGAGGAAAAAAACTTTCACACATTTTTTTATAACGCTAGATTATAAAATATGATTTATTTTCATGGCTGATCTGTTATAGAGCAGCTGTGTGGTCCCTAGCTGGTGTTCCATTCCCTTTAAGATTAAAGTTCTCAACGGGCCTCTCCGTTTTGACCTGTGTCCCCACGTAAACTTTTAAATACGGTATATTCTGCATGGTTGATAGTGAAAGTAAAAATATGAGATACACAATAATAATAATTTACTGCCAATCTTAAAGAATTTGATAGCAACAACTCTTTGCACTCATTAATAAACAAGCCATCAAAATATTGTATTGTATTTAGCACTTTATCAGCCAATGTATTGTTTTCATAATTATTTTTTAATTACTGTTTCTTGTAAACGCTGTGTACTTCTGTAAGTGACGAATTCGCCATGACCTAGAACTTCTACAGACTATCCTTTATGCCAGATAAGTAGTGGATAAGTCGTTGAAGTACCTAATAAATAAATAAAATAAATAACCTTTTGTGTCGACGTAGACAAGGATTCGCTCCCATATAAATATTCACTCTCTTCCTATACCTATTCACCGACTAATTAACAAAAGAGTGACATGTATATGACTGTATGCACATTATAATAAAGAGCAATAATGCGCAATTGACCCACATTCGCACATAAAATCTACGTAACAAATTACAGGTATTGCTAGCTCGTTAGGTAATGTTAGCAGTCGGTTTATCGGCGCACTAGTTAAAATGCATAATTAAACATGCTATTTGCATTACACGGTCTTTTGTACTCCCAAGAGCGGTATTATGATTAACGTAGGTGTGTATCTGTCTGTGTCATCCAACCTACTAAACGGATGAACCAATTTAATTCGAACATCTACATGTAGTAAGCAAATGTACCGTTTTATTTAAGTTTAATGAAACCTTTAACAAAATTATCTCACGCCTACTAGTTATTGCAAGCTTATCGTAAATGAACCACCGCGTAGTTTGAGCTTAGCTTGGGTTTAAAAATATATTTTTAATATAAACGTATAACAATACTATTTCAATGCAATACCCTATAAGCTATCCTTTACCTTTCAGGCACCACATTTTATTTACATCCCATGTTGAAAGATGCGTTTGAGATGAAGGAACCTTTTATTTTGATACACCTCTTTGCTTATTGCATATTTATGTAACATTCGTGCATTCAAAACAGTTTCCAGGAAACGGGACAGTGAAAAGTGAATGAAATGGAAGTAACTTTAGATTGCTTTATATCAAACAAAATATATCTTAAAGAAATTACATCTTATTCATAAACAAGGATCAAGCCGGCAATGACTAAACCCGTATTAAGTATATTGACATCTCTATTCTTTGATATGCAAACGACAGTGACAGACGTGACACACAGGTATAATTTAATAATATGTTTATTCCCTTATCGTAGTTTAATAAATGATATTTATTTTATTTCGTGAATTATAACTATTTTACAACTATTTACAACTTTAATCTAATACAGAATGAAAACAATATATACAAAAATAAAAAGTTAAAAATTGGTTTAAAATTGTATTTTTTTATGAATACAGATGATACATTATATATACTATAGTAAACGATAGTTAGAATTTACAAGTTAGGAGAAAGTCTATTTAAATACTACACTAAAGGATTATTATTATTAAATCTCTGTAAAAAAAGGTAAGTTATAGCAAAGGGATATTTGAAAGGAAGGTAGAAAGTATGTATTAGGCAAAACCTTTAAACAGACAAACATTATTTCAAACGATTTGCAGACGACATCCCATCAACTAGAACCGTAAACAACTCAAAGAATATCACCTCAACTCCCCCACATCGCTATCATATACTTGGTATTAATGTACTGTAAAGCAGTGGAACTTAGTTGTTAGTTATTCAGGAGTTCGCAGCCAGCGAGACGTGTCTGCAGATCGACGACAACTCTACGGGGACGAAATGATTCGCTAGATGTGAATTATAGACGGGATAACGTACGCTACACCTTCGATACACATCTTAATGTTATGGCAGAGTTTTTTCACAACAGGATAAAACATATCTTATTCAAGCTATAGTTTAAAAAAAAATCGATGTATTCAATTCAGTGGTTTATTAGTTAAAATGAAACAGACTGAAGGTAGATTGAATAATTGCGGGGGTAAAAATAGAAAAGAAAGGTTTTTTTAAATGAAATATCATATAAGCAGACACACAGAGTCGGAACAAACATCTGGGGAACGCACAATGGTTTGTTCTATGCAGGAATCGAACCCGCAAACCTAAGCCAAATAGTCTTATCGCTTAGCCTGCGCTAATTCTATAAGATAGAACACATTATGACATTTTTGTTTCAGGTAGTACATAGAGTAGTACATACCATTTCTAGATACGGTCACCAATTCCTAGTGACACGTGAATCCTCCGCCAGCTACAATGAATGACACTCCGTTAACAAGAATTGAGAATTTCTATTTGCTTAGACAAAACTTAAACGCATTGCTCCCTAAAACACGTTACTATGTTTTTCCGTTTCCCCAGAAAACTGAATATTTTTAGACATAAATAAATTTATAAACATAATTTTTAAGACGTCATTCATCACCCTAACTGCAAGCCACATAGCACAATTCCAAGATTATAATTAACTATCCAAATCACCGATAAACATCTAAATTATCCAAATTATCAATTTAAATTCAAACAGAGAACGATTACGTTCAATTGCGCGTACTACAATATGCTACGTGTGGTCGTACCTAGTACGTACGTAGTGATCTGGCTCCGCGTATTGAAACGTAACGCGCGCGCTCTTCTGTCAGGCAGGCGATTTGTTAACAAAGGAGGCGGACGGCAACGCGGGCTCTTTTCAAATATTCCTCTATTATGTGATACACAGAGGTTTTAAGTTTGAAGAGCAATTGCACTCAATATGCAAAAGAAAATATCATTTTACAATATTGTACCTATACACAAGCACAACGTATACCCACACAACACCGTAATTTACTATATGACGACAGCATATCTAAAACTAAAGAATGCGTACGATTGGGCACGTCTCTTGTATGTACAAGCATAGATTACCTTTAAACGTAGCTGTCTAGCAATTCTTTATTTTACTACAAATAAAAGGTACCTATTCAAATTCCACAAAACCATCACCTAAACAAACTATACATCTTAAGATATTATGTAGTCTGTACCGTGCCTTATAATAATTAATCTACACAATTGACTAGTCACAGTAAAGTGATCACACAAAAGTACGAGAGCAAATAAACCCCTAATCTGATGATAGGGGTATTGTAATCCTACAAAGCCCTCCTAATCGATTACCAGACAAATGGATTAGATTTCGACGATACCGACTTTAATAGAAAATCATAACAAAAATATTATTTGAGAGAAATTGTAATTTAAGATTGCAGCCGTGTGTGGCTTTCACTGGCCAAGCGTCCGCGCGCAAACTTCACCGCCAATTTGTTTGCACCTCACAAAGCAACCTCTTTTAATATTATTCAACGAAGCAGGGGCGGAGCCCTCTCAAATTAAACGCTACAATATAATATTTGTGGCATTATGAAAAGCTTGCAAACTGGATGCTATTCCGAGTATTCCTCTCGACTTTTTCTGTGAACCTTGTTTTAAGAACGTTTCACGAAAACTTGTTTATGCACTGCATTATAATTAAATATTGAAATGTGGAGTTTTATGTCTTTATTGAAGATCGAGCCCAGTAGCGTACCATGGGAGAGGCCTATGTCCAGCAGTGGACTGAGATAGGCTGATGATGATCATGATCATGATACGTCTTTCACGATTTATAGTATTCTTTATTTTTATAGCACCTAACGTTTACATTCCTGTTTTTCTTGGACCTTTAAAAATCATCTTCCGTATTTTTCTGATGCTACTAAAAGAAGAATGAAAATGCAAGAAGAAAGTTGCGCTTGCTATTATAGTAATAGGATAGGAATTTTAAACACACAAACACCATTAATATAATGATTACGTAAAAAGTGCGTGAACATATTTTACCTATATCGACCATTTACTTTATATTATCGCCCTTTACCTTCGTTTTTGGAGAATAGTTGAAGGTTCTATTTCACGTAATATCGCTTACATAGCGCACCAAACTAATTTCGTACGTAGAACAAAATCCTCTCTACAGTAGTCACCCGTAAAATACCGCTTCTATACAGGATGTTTTAGTAACAAACAAAATACTTAAGTCCGAAAACATGACAAGCAAAACTGCTGAAGTCAGATAATACATGAAATTTAATAAAGTTTAATTGATTTTTATGGCTATCACAGTTAGTATCACAACGCTATCATAATATTTGTACTCATAAATATAGAACCTGATCGTATGACGTAATGAAAGAAAACAGCTCAATGTTAGCAATTCGTATTGAATAATCCTATTACGCACAAGGCGAAATATATAGTCACATCTTCGCGCACCCTTTTACGGGCATAATTACCTGTAAATAAGGTTCAAAATCATACGAGCATTAAACAGTCTGCAGCAATAAGGCTCAGGTTTAAAAATACACCCTATATTTCTCACCTTTTGTTCGTGTAACAAGTGTCTTCCGAAGTAGCTATTAACTACTCCAGAGACTGAAGAGTCGAGTTCTCGTTGCTAGAATCCAAGGGTCGAGAGTCCACGTCTTTTGTGTTTTCCCTAAGCTTTCAACATTCATTTTCTCAGAAATTACACCACTGTGAAATGCAAGTGTTATGGAATTTGATACTGAAACAAGTGGCTTCTAGATGGAAACAACATGATATAATTAGGGGGCGCGAATTGTTCACTCGTGTTTTATTTCGACGAAAGAGGCGACAACTTTCAGCAGTTGGTTGTAACATTAGAAAGAGGATAAGTGCGCTATACGCTGTCAAGCGTTTGTAGGTCTAATGTCATTGTGAAAAGCTATGGTAGT
This sequence comes from Abrostola triplasia, assembly GCA_946251915.1. Lineage (NCBI taxonomy): Eukaryota > Metazoa > Arthropoda > Insecta > Lepidoptera > Noctuidae > Abrostola > Abrostola triplasia. Next base: position 7,961,962 of record OX276430.1, read on the forward strand.
CTTGTTTGAATGTAGGTATATTAAAGTTTTATAATCGCGATAAAGACATTACATACGGTTAACGAAATCGGCAAAAAAAGAAAGGCTTTATGCACTCTTACTTATAAAAGATTTATTTATTATTAAACCCTCGTTGCTCTAGCCGCGCTACTGCCTCGTTGGTCTAGTGGCTGCTAAGCGCGACTGCTGAGCACGAGGTCCTGGGTTCGAATCCCGGGTCGGGCAAAGTGTTACTGGGTTTTTCCATTAGGTAATTCTCAGTAACAGCACGGAGTCTGGATTTGTGCCCGGTTGATGGCAATAGGCTCGCCCCCTATTACATTGGGACCTAAAACATAACTGGCGAAATGTGGGTGTACTATATGTGCACCTCTGCCTACCCCTTCGGGGAATACAGGCGTGATGTTATGTTATGTTTTATTTATTATTAACTTAATCATCATCAGTCGTAAATGATATTTGAGTCTTATGACCGTTGGACTGCCAAGTCAAAGATCGCAAGTTCAAACCTCGGCACGCATCAATGTCTTTTCAAATTTATGTGCAATTGCATACTATAAATAATAGTTACCAGTTGCTGAAAAATGGTAAAACATCGCGAGGAAACCGGCACACCTGAGAGATTTTTCATCAGTGTGTAAAGCCATGTCAGAGGCCTACATGTGGTTTAAACTCTGACACCAGGTTGTTCATAAGCAATACAATAGAACAAGAATAGCCTACTGCTAACCTTTCAAAGCTTCTGCCACTAAAATCTATCTCTTACCAGTCTTCAATCTAAAATTACGTTACCCGAGTCGCTTCAGAACATAAATATTTACGAGCATTTAATAAAACTAGTTTCACGATAGACAGCAATTACAAAACTCCATCATCATGAAATATGAACGTGGAGAGTTTACAACGAAATTAATAATAGGCACTGCGTCCCGCATACATCCCTCGATAGTAATACGTCACAGTTACGAAACAGCTTCAATTATTTGTCCAGTTAATTATGTACGTCCAAATTCCGAACAGACCGATGAGGCCTGTAAATGACCTAACCACAACACAGGCGAGCCTAATGTGTATACAATTCTAAATTTCAGGGTAATATCTGGCTTCAATAACACTTGCACCATTAACTCTAGTGCGGAGTAGTCATCAGGCCGGCTTATACGCACCTACCGCAACTACAATGCAATGCAAACCCTACCCTTACCACTTATCATACAGTCCAATTTTATTGAAACAAGACCTTTTTGGATCAAGTGCGCGCCACAGCAAAAATGACGCAAAATTGTATTCATCTGTATCGTATTTTCGTCAGTATTGGCATGGAAATAAAGCTCAATATAGTTTGTTGCGGTTATGCAATATACAAGACCGATTTATTCTATTTCATGCCGGCACAAATTGCCGACAGTTAGGTTAACTGTTGCTCGCAGTGCTTTCTATCTTTGCTATTGTATTTTCCTCTGATATATGGCAAAGCATATTAAACCAAAAAGTCACATTATGTACGTGTAATATTATATTCTGAATGTAATGAAAAATGTGCTTCCTTAAAAATATAAGAGGTATAATACATAAGTTATACGATGTATTGTAACCTTCTAATTATACAATTTTATATAATTATAATGTTAATATTTAGATACATCTGGCACGACTTAAGTTGAGTATTTATATACAGATTAATAAAATGAGGGACCAAAAAGAGGCTTAAAATCAACTCTTATAAAATTTAAAAAACTTGTAAATTTTATACTTATAAAAAAACAGTTGTTCATCAAGCTTACAATCTTCCTACTCCACGATAAAGTCGATAACTAACTCCGTTCCCCGTCCATATTCTATATCATCGATATTCAACGTCACGGACGCATCGCTATTGCACTTCAGACTCTACTTACAATAATGTCTTTATGTCACCTACGTAGTAGGTGTGTAGTTACAAGCATTTATTTAGTTTTTTTTAGCTCCAAATTGACCAGAGTCGGTCAGCAGGTGCCGTAGCAGTCAACTCAGAGATTATGTCGGAATAGACAGCTGAATGCCATTTCTGGACCACTAATTGTGTTGTACACTAACAAAAGAATTGCTGTGCATGTGAGGAGTGCACCTTTACTGGGGCACAAATTTTATCAATAAGCGTCGTAAAGATAAAATTTGTGCCCCAGTAAAGGTGCACTCCTCACATGCACAGCAATTCTTTTGTTTCCTTGGCTCACATCTTTACAATAAACTTAATTCACCCCTGAACATTTATCCTCTTACTAGTACTCTTACTAGTACACGCTGTAAGTTATCAGTCATGATATATCTTAAGACCCTAAATTACCAGGATACAGAAAATCTTTTATCTTATTTTACTTAGGAATACACGAACTTATGTCATTTGATTTCTACCTATTTCTCTAGCACGAATACGACCACATTCACACACACGAACACTTCTTTTATTCCTCACATACACACATACACATACAACACACACACACACACTCGCCCGCATATATTAAGAACATTTTCTAGTTATCTTTAATTACCTTCAAATTGTTACTTTACTTCATCTCATTGTAATATTAGATACAAATATTGTTATGTTGATCTGAATGCTAGCACCAGGGGGAGACCTGGTGACCTGTAATACAGGTTTTATTATTAAACCTACCATGGGCACCAGTCTCTCACAATGTTACGTTTATATCTGTCACTCTACATGTTTAGTATTAAGGTATTCATTGTGATGAGAAAATAAAGAAATTTATTATTGTTTTTATTATTCAACGTCACGGACGCATCGCTATTGCACTTCAGACTCTACTTACAACAATGTATTTATGTCACCTATGTAGTAGGTGTGTAGTTACAAGTATTTATTTAGTTTTTTTTAGCTCCAAATTGACCAGACTCGGTCAGCAGGTGTCGTAGCAGTCAACTCAGAGATTATGTCGGAATAGACAGCTGAATGCCATTTCTGGACCACTAATTGTGTTGTAGCTTTGGGACAAAAGGCATCACATCTTCATTATGAACTTTAATCATAGGAGAGATATGACGTCCTATCAACCTTACCAAATCCATTGATTAAATTAAAATCGCCCTTATAATAACCTACTTCTGGTATCTCGTTGCGTAGCGTTAAGTATTACCTATGTGTACCTATAATACCTACGTGTTTCTAATACGGATAAGTATTAAAATATTTGACGACTCAAACTGGTCCTGCTTCTTTCCTAAAAAAACCACTCCTCAGACCACCTGCACTGTTCTCATATAATTTGTTCAACTGGTCTGGATTTTAAGAGACCTTGACCCCTGAGTTTGTTTCGGTATTTCTTATCAGAGGTAGTCAGGAAATGCCTTAGCCATTTAGTTTAAAAAAAATGACGTGTAAAAATGTTTTTGTAAAACCTTTTCAAAAAAATAAAATAATTTATTATTTTGATCTATTTCCTATCTTTCTAGACAACAATCAAAGTGCAAATGTGGACGCGTAATTATGTGAAGAGGCGAGTCTGATGGATACCTTTGAGCTTCAAAGACAGTTATAACTCCTTATCGAGGTAAACAAGGAAATGCTATCAAAAGGCAGTTTGACGACGCCATCAATGAACAATATCAATTCAAAAGTATCAATCCACATAAATTTATGAGGCGATATCCCGTTTATTGCATCGCTGGACGTAGCGAACCAATAAAACCGCCTTGTTTTATGTTTAAAGTTTATGAGCAATATTTTATAAAAATAAATAAAATACACAAGGGAGCAACGATTTTACACTCACATAAATCGGTACGATACTTTATGTGTTTATTATAAAACGAAGGAGTATAAAGCCGCGTTAGTATACGGTGTGCGGTGCCACCCTCATAGGTCGGAGCGACATACGATTTGCAGTAAGCACCGGAGAACTTGATTCTTCGATAACATGATTCTAGCTTAGATACTAACCACCTTATAAACGATGTTAACATATGTTTTAAGATAACTACTTGTTAGGTCTATTGACATCTCTATTCTTTGAGATGCAAACGACAGTGACAGGTATATAAATAATTTGTTTAACACTGACAATTTTTATAAGTAACGGGGTTATAGTATAGTTTATGATTCTGACTAAAGTAACGAAATGACACTGGCTGAAATGAAGAAGTCGACGAAAGCGAAACATTTCATCGAAAAAAACCGATAGAAAAAATAAAAAAAAAGTAACGAAACTTCTTACAATTGGAGACTATGATACGTTCTCACATAAAAAGAGGTCGAATTCGTACGTCACATAACGTAATAGGTACACGAGGAATCAAAACCAACACCTTTGAATACTTAAAACGCGTGATAGACAATTTAAAAAAGAACACGCAATTAAAAAAAACAATCTACATTGAACGCTGAGTATGCATTTCACTAATACCTTCACCAGCTGTCGACCATAAACTATAAACAAGTAACCACCTATCTAACAATTAAACCAACGTACACTGATAGTTGGAACTAGTTAAAACGCAGTGTTTTGCGCTGTATTATGCACGTGATGTTGCGTTCAATGGGTTAAGTTTAATTGAAGTCGGAGTGGTACCGCACTACCGTCTGAACGCATAGCACTGTAGTAGCATCTGCAAACATATTGTATCATGATTTATGTATGTACTTACGTTTGGAAACGTAAACGTGTAAATACAGTGAAAAAGAGATGAAAAACTTGATAGTCATTCAAATATGTTTGACAAAGACTACTATTAAAGCATTAATTCATTATATTATTCAAATATATAAAAAAAAAAAAAGTTTCAGTCGAAGAAATCATTTGAAGCATACAGCCCCTGTACCAAGTACTTTCATAGCAGAACAGTATACATTGTGGAAGAGAGACGCCGCATTACACTGCACGTAGCAGCGTCTCGCTTCCACAACTTAAACTGCCCTCCTTTGAGAATTCATGGTAAAAGGGCAGTTGATTCTGGCACACAGATGTACACATCTATTGACTAGCTATATAATAACAAAAAAGCAATTGGTTAAGCATTCGAAGTTTAAAATGTACTTTACTCCGTTTCTTTATAATGTAACTAGAGTTAACAGATCTTATTCTATCTCTTTCTTATGACCTCATTAGTCTCTTTTCGCAGATCGAAGGAGAATCGTTCAGTGCTTTCCGATAGTTTACCCTAAATTCAACGAAACTAAGGTGAGGAAACTCATCAGTCGCTAGAGGTGAACTACATATATTTTACTGACGTAATTTATTCTTACTTTGAACAACTTTGTTTAATCAAGAACCTTTTGTTAAAAAACGTAAAACTAATCAATTTATTCTTAACCTTGTAATTAATTGTCCCACTGCAGGGCAAAGATCTCTTTTTGTATAGAGAAGAAAGAAGGATTGAGCATTGATTAACCTTGTGTATATTTTTAATTACTCGTATAAGTACTTATGTCATTAGATTTTATACTACTAATACCTGTAAAACATTTTACATAATATAAAGCCGTACGTATTTGTATGTAGTTGTAGAAGGATCACTAAAATGAAGTTACATACTGTCCGCTGCCCGGAAAGATAGTTGTAAGATGACGAACTCGGTGTGGGTTCAACAACAGGTAAACGACTTTCCACCACAGTATTACGTGGGACTAATGGTGAACAGCGACTTGTAAGAAGGACTTCTCATAACGGAGAACATGCTTTACTATTTTGGCAATTAAATGCCTTTTTGTATGTATTTAAGTAATGCCATGCAAAAAGCAAAATAACAGCTTGATTTTACTTGCACAATAATTGCATACAAACAAAGCCAAAAGAATTTTCCGTAAGAAAATTATAAAGGCACCCGTTTATCTACGAGGAGTTTCAATAAAGCTGACTTGTTCTTTGTGTCGTGCAACAAAGGAATTCCTCCTGCTCGGTGGTAACAGCATGGAGCCAGGCTTCTATACGGAGTGTTAATTTGATCTAGCACGCTAGGAAATAGTGTCGACTGAGTAGTCACACGTCCAGTACGAAATACAGGCGTTTGAATAATTTAGATTATAAATAGGTTAAACACCAAATTTTAGGCGATACTTTTTTCTAAATTGTTAAAGGAAAGTCGAAAAATTATGGATACGAGCGGGACCCGCAACCTTCGCCGATCTGTGGAGCGGCTCTAACAACTGAGCTATCGTGTCGCTCGCACCCGACTTTTAAGTTTCCTTTTAGTATTTACACGTGACGACGATGCTTTTTTGTTTTTCACTTCATGTTTTTTGGTGTCCATAGTATGGGACAGAGAGATTCCATGTTCGTAATATTAACTGCCCTCTACTTTTCGTCGACATTGTTTTTATTTACTATTCGTATGTATGTTGGTGCAGTGTCTATTAAAATTCTTAAAATATTGTGTTTCATTATGAATGTACTAGCTATCTGTAAACTCGAACATCCCTAATAGGTACTCTTAAAACTATAGTGATGTTATTAGTCCTACTTTTTTATCCCTGAAATAATCTTATGTTAAATACAAACCAGCAATCTATCAACACTAATTCTCACTCATAGAATGTTAATACTATAACGAAATACCGCAAAACCTTTGTCTTATGTAAACCAAATGAACATAAAATTGAAGGCATATACGTACCTTCAGAAGTGCCGTACATTACCCTCATATTTTTACTGTTACCTGTTGCCTCGCACTCGGGTACGTCCGACAGATATTACGTTACCCACTCCATATGGCTTCCTAAACTCGTATACTGTACCTGTCTAACGCTTTATCAAATGTAGAGATAGCGCTTTTGTTTAATAAAAAGAAGATTTATGAATATGTTACTTTACTTTTTCGTGATGGACGTGTAAGATCTTAATGGCAACAATGATACAAATATACAAGCTGATGATTGTCGCTGACCATTGTCATAATATATTTATTTCATGTAGGCTACAAAAGTGCACTTTCGAAACGTCAAACGAATTCTCGGTTCAAAAATGACGTTTCTATGGAGAAGAATCTGAAGGAAACTCCACAGCGAAAAATGTCAAAGCCCAATAGAAATTATTTGAACCTTCATCATCATAATCATCAGCCGGAAGACGACTATTGAACAAAGGCCTCCCCTGGGGGGATTGCCATAATCCCCAGACTTGGCACTAGGCTTGGGATTCGCAGTATTGATGGTCAAGTTACAGAAGACGCTACTGCCCATCTTCTGGGTTTTCCCTTAGTCGCCACTTTTGATACCCACGGGAGAAAAGAAGGTGGTCTATTCTAAGCCGGATACCACACAGCGAACTTTAACATTTATATAATCAGGATGAAGTAGGATTATAGTTATGCAGTTCATACGTGCCGGTTTACTCTTCCCAAACAACCGATACAGATAATAAAGCGTAGGCTTTATATACCGGGGTACACCCTTCTATCTGTTATTTAGACCTTTTGGTAAAAACTGTTTGTAAAAAACATCACGCCTCACGTCTGTGTTCTCCGAAGGGGTAGGTAGAGGCCTAGAGGGGTGTAATACACCTACATCTCGCCTGTTATGTATTATATCTAGTAACCAGGCACAAATCCAGATTGCGTAGATAACCTAACTAGGACAACCTCAAAAGCTCAATAACACTTTGCCAGATTCAGCATTCGACAACTACACCAACGCGGTTATGCGCTACTGATATTATAAACGCGAAAGTTTGCATGTATTGACGGATGTTTGTTACTCTTTTACGTAAAAACTACTGAATGGATTTTAATGAAACTTTACAGTAATATAGCTTATACATCAGAATACCACATAGGCTACTTTTTGTCCCAAAAAAATGTAGCGAGTAACACCGCGGGGCGCAGCAAGTATATTATAACTACTTAGTTATATACTTTACAACAGCAAAACTGAAACCTTGAGTACCCACCTACACATAGTTTCTTGGAAATTTATCTGTGCGAAGACTGAATGAATTATTCTCTATGCGGCATTAAACGTGCATCAAGACTAATTTATAGAATTCCAGTTTTAAATAGCACTGAATAAAAAACAAAGGAAGTATACTATATATATACATATATATATTATAAGAATATATATAAGTGTATATATATTTATCCTCATGATGATTAGAGAACCAGTATTTTTTTACTTGACTTTGGTCCCTACTCTACGTCAAATACGAATTTTAAATAGCTTTTAAATCAGTTTATCTCCATTAATCAACAGTGCAAAATTTGATAGAAACGCATGCTGATCACAAATTCATACCACGATGTACCACGAACCACAGTTTAATAATGCGCCCTAACATTTTTAATAATGTAAATTGATTAAAACCTTTTCACGTAAACACGCTGAAAAATAAAGCGCCATTGCCGAGTTTTGGGCGTAAATTAAATCGTGAATATCACAGAAGCGGCCATATTTGAATGGCGCTATGCAATTTCAGTGAGGTACCGCATAATAAGCTGTTTACGTAAATCTGGCTTCCGATGAATGTATAATGTAATCAGTGACTAATAACATAAACGTATGCGACCTTTATGCTGTTTGGAATGACAATAGTTCGGGATTGATTGAAATTCCATTGTGAAAGTAGTTTCAATGTTATGATTTCGACCAAATGTGAATGATTCCGCTTCCATTGTTGAATTGTTGGATACTTTGGTACAAGTCTTTTATTTAAATCGGCAATGGATGGTAAAATTAAATATGAGTAGTAGGAAAAAGTAATTGAAACAGAGCGAGTCTCAGTATCAATTAAGCTAGATTTACAATGCTTTGGTCTGATAAAAGTGTAAGTAAACATGTCATTATTGGTCAACTTCAAAAGGTCAAATCAGACGTTATCTACCATTACTCACGACATGACGAGACATGTTCTGACTTCATAAGAAACCTCCTTATAGTTTGATGGAGTCCCGTCAAAGGATTTTCTAAAAAAGGTCGTGTGAATGTGCTTAAAATAGCCTTTCTACTGATAATAAATCATTCATTTTTAACCCCTCGCTGCGCCAAAAAGTTACATGGTACACATATTGATTGAAAATGTGTCTCAAACTTTTTTTGACGAATTTGTAACATCTTATAGAATTCGTTGATGCACATTCTTCATTGTTTGGACTGTTGAACTGGCTGGAGCCTGCAAGCCCTTTAGTAAACGCAATTTATATAAATGTAATATTTTGCGATGCGAAACAAAAATTTTGTTGGTATTTGTTTGATAAAGATTTCTAAAACCAAAACTAGGGAAATAACCTCAACCTTAAACCTCAACTAAGGTTAATGAATTTCAAAATTCAAAATTGGAATAATTATTCGTCTTCATATTATATTTCTTTATTTATATCCTATAGCAGCTTATAGCTGGCCAGATGCTTTAATAATATCAAAAAGAGAATGAAAATAACAAAGTCTTCGCCAATTTAAAAGTGCAGGCGGCATTAGTACAGAGAGTTTCAACTTGAATTTATTGGCGCCGAGAAATTCCTTTGAACTCGGTAACGATCTCCGCGGATATATTTTTGCATAATTTCGTTACAATTTATGTCACAGAGTAAATAAATACTTCCTACGTTCCTTAGATTGTAGCTTTAGTTTTATTTCGTTGGTGACACCTGCTGTGACTTTATTTTAATGTAACTGACAATACTAGTGTAAGTATCCGAAATAATAAACTAAACACTTAAAAACGTAACATCACGCCTGTATTCCCCAAAAGTGTAGGTAGAGGTGCACATATAGTACACCCTCATTTCGCCAGTTATGTTTTTTAAATCCCAATGTAATAGGGGGCGAGCTTATTGCCATCAAATGGACACAAATTTAGACTTCGTGCTACTACTGAGAATCACTTAATGAAAAAATCCAGTAACAGTAATCTCGTGCTCAGCAGTCGCGCTTAGCAACCACTAGACCAACGTGGCATTAATTAAGTAATTAACAACATACAGGTTAAGCAAATCATTTTTAAAATAATAATAAACCCTTTTTGATGAAATTGGAAAATATAACAGCGTCCTTGTTATTCATTCAACAAAGAGAGAAGACAATTAAGTGAAAAATATGACGTCAACACAGGGTTAATAGCTTTTTTAATTAAAATGGTAGGTACTTATAAATAAATGATGGTGAAGGAAAACATCACGATGCAATCACTTACAGATTTGACGACCCCATTGGCGCAGTGGCTAAGCGATTGGACTGCTGCGCTGAGGATTGCGAGTTCGATTTCCGGCCAGGACAAAAACTAATAATAATATATCTCTTTATTGCACACCAAAATGAAAATAAAAATATACAGTGAAAACCTTGTCTTATCGCTCACGGCGATTTCTTCCAGACAACCATAGTATGGAAGTAATATGACATGAGTAGGGTAAATTGTGGTCTATACCTACTACTAACTACCCCTTAATATGGTGCTCGCGTGGTGATCAACTCGTGTCTTCTGTGCACGCCACTGAGCTCGATCTTCGACCTTACGCTCCCTACAAAAGCAATTTACTTACACAAACACAATAATTTAAGAAGCATCATAATATTGATCCTCATCGATGTCAACTGATAACGTGCCCAAAAGACTAAAACTAATACATTGAACAGCAAATCTGATTGGTCAAAAATGGATCAGCCCTTTGGACACGTGTAGAGTAGACTTTCGAGTCTATCCTACACGTGTACACGTGTCCAAAGTGAATTAAAACCTCATTGGTACTTTCGCATTATGGTTTTCAATTCATGCTTTTCACTTATACGTTGTACCCGCAAATCCATTTGGTGCTATTAAAATAATAGATTATACCACTTTAATTGGCGATTAATTTTAATTACACGTATTACAATGGTAATTCGGCGAACGCTATTACCTGCCAGAGGCATTTTTAATTATGTTTATCGCACGCTTTATTACCTCGGTATTAATATTTAATTAAATTACGACAGTAATCAAGAAAATGTAATGATTATTAAATTATTTGGATAATGGTATTATTTTCTGTCGGCGACGTAGGTTATTGTTTTAAAGGATTATTTTTCATTATACTTTATGGTTGGCTTTTTATGTGCTTTGCTTTTTATATTGAATTTTTAACTGACGTTGATCCCTATATCGGGTAACGAATGCCATTATAATAATAATAATATTTTTTTTATATATTGATATATTATTTAAAAATGTAAAACATAAGATGTAAAAATGAATAAAGGAAATAATTTTATTATTATTATTAAGCGTTCATGATAAGGTGGCGGGTCCTCTAGTCTCCTAACATATTAAATTCACAAAGGTCTGTAACGTGTAATGTCGTTGACCGCACTGAAATATAGTTTAACAGAACTGTGACTAATTGATGCGTCTTAGGGAGCAACGGGTAGACATGACGCAGGCTGAGATCTTCAAAGTACACCTTATATTAGAAGTTACCTATATATTTCCTTCTATATATTCTTTATGATTAATTTCGTTGCGGGTTCCAAGACCGTCGAGTCATTTCTCTGGGACGCCTCGAGCTTCATTGTCTCGATGGTTCTCAATGGTTATCATTGTAGATCCTGGCTTACAGAAGTCGCAATGATGGGCATGAGTGGTGGGCTTGTCCCAATTACCCTTAACTCAGACTTATCTTACGAGTTCAGTCTAATGCTGTATTTATATAAACATAACGTCACGCCATTTCAAGAAGAAGTAGGCAAAGGGGAGTAGTACACTCACATTTCACCAGTTATGTTTTAAATTCCAATATAAAAGGGGGCCAGCCTATTGCCAGCAACCATTATTGGCATGGAATGTCTCACTGGTGGGCAAAGGCCTCCCCACTTTCCACATCTCCCTGTTACCAGCTGCCAACGACCAGACTTGCATATGCAAGTCGAGTTCGTCCCGCCATCTCCGTCTGCGTCTTCCTCGCTGTCGTCTCACCTGTCACCTGTGGCTATTTTGAAACGATTGATCGTTGCGATCTATCGCCTCATGTATGGGACCTACAATATAAGTCTGGGTACGCTTTATGGATCTCGGTTTAAACTTCAACTTCGTCAACAAAACAGTTCAGACGTTGCCCAACGCTATTCGAAAATAACTGATTATTTATTAAGCTGTCTGGAATCCTTGAGACTTAGGTGAGAGGTAGAGGTGGTTATGTTATAAATAGCTAGCTACAAAAGACTTCTAAAGTATTGTTGAAAGATATTTAAACATACAATTGATATTTTAAAAAAATTCAGTTGCCTTGCAAATTAAGGTACTCGCAACCGGTATGTTATATAGCCAAATGATTTAATTTTCTTTTCTTTCTAAGATTAGCAGTATTCACACATTCACCTTCCAGATAAATGAGATTTTTAGCGTTATACAAGTATGTACTTGTCCCTCTATGAATATGGAATGTCACTATTAACAACCCGCATTTATAAAGGGACATTTTAGGAATACTACTTCATTCCAGCACCCAGAAAGTGAGTTATAGAGCGGCCATTAAACGGGCAAATGAACGGCAGTAGGCTGGCCTATTACATGGGACGAGCGGCGCTTAGACGGACGAATGAATGGCAATAGGCTCGCCTATTACATGAAATGAGCGGCGCTTACATGGGCGAATGAATGGCAGTAGGCTGGCCTATTACATGGGACGAGCGGCACTTAGATGGGCGAATGAATGGCAGTAGGCTGGCCTATTACATGGGACGAGCGGCGCTTAGATGAGCGAATGAATGGCAGTAGGCTGGCCTATTACATGGGACTAGCGGCGCTTAGATGGGCGAATGAATGGCAGTAGGCTGGCCTATTACATGGGACGAGCGGCGCTTAGACGGACGTATGAATGGCAGTAGGCTGGCCTATTACATGGGACTAGCGGCGCTTAGATGGGCTAATGAATGGCAATAGGCTCGCCTATTACATGGGACTTTTGACTGTCAAAAAATGGGCCTAGTCTTTTGAAAACTCTGCTTACCCTTTCAGTGTGTTGGCGTATATGTTAGCTACGAGTCCACACCACTCGTGTTTATTTCGTAATAAACTCTATCTGGCTCTAAGTGTCCCATAAAGCAAGGAGCGGACGCTCAGTACTTAACTGGATATACTGAATGTAATCAAGTGAAACTATAATTAAAATCGTTAAATTTAAATTCAACTGTAATTTAAATTTATTTTTTTTATTAAACAGCGATCATTAAAAGTATTATTTTACAACTATAAACATAACATAACATTACGCCTGTATTCCCCGAAGGGGTAGGCAGAGGTGCACATACAGTACACCCACATTTCGCCAGTTATGTTTTAGGTCCCAATGTAATAGGGGGCGAGCCTATTGCCATCAACCGGGCACAAATCCAGACTCCGTGCTGCTACTAAGAATTACCTAATGAAAAAACCTAGTAACACTTTGCCCGACCCGGGATTCGAACCCAGGACCTCATGCTCAGCAGTCGCGCTTAGCGACCACTAGACCAACGAGGCAGTCAACACACATCATAATAGTAAATTATAGGAAAGATTGATGCCGCGTATCGCATATAATATACCATCGCCGCTGTAGGGTTTACAAGACGTATAATGCTTCTCTGTAGGTAAGTAAATATTTTCCAGTTACAGTATCTATAGGAAAATAAACTCTTCCAGTGTTATATTACTATCCACATCATGTCAGAGGCCTACAGGCTGTTGAAACTCTGCCATCAGGATGTTCATCAACCATACGATAAGAAAATTCACAGTATGCTAAACACGGTATGTGTTATTACCTATGCATATAAATATGTAGGTAACCTACCTATTATACGCCAATAAGCAAATTTGGCCCTTATTTAAGTCAAATAATAGCATTTCGATACCAAAGGATTGCCAGCTCAAATAATAGTAATCACACTATTACACATTATCTTCATTATGAAGTTAAAGCTTTGTCTCGGGAAAATTGTTTCGCAGAAAGCACCCGGCTTATATTATTTTGTGCTACAACCGTAGCTCTACGAGCGGTCTCGTAGCGCCGTAGCGCCTCACGCGGCGTAGCAACAGTTGCATTCGGTACGTGCTACAAAACGGGCGCACTCTACGGAATATCAAATTTTGCGAAGCTTTCAAAGTTGTGAATTGTGTGACCTATTTTTAGGGTTGCTAATTATAAAAAAGTTTCAACTCTTAATATTTTTAGTGTATTTTTTAGTTATGAAGAAAAGTATGGAGTATTTATTGTGATGGTCGAGTGAAAATGGGGAGTTTGACAGTGTTTTGGTTTTTTATATTTACATACATTAAAGGTAGGTAATGTCTATTACTTTGTTATTGGTGACTTAAGTGCATAAAATACACAAGTACCAAATATTTTATTAAACCATTTTAAAATACCGTATTAGTTTTCTATGACATTTAATTTAGTAAATGGTAGATAATTTATTATTTTTAAATTTTCCACGCAACAGACAGGACAGATGAAATTTACTATAGGTATTAATAAAGAAAAAAAAACTTTCATTCTACAGTAATACTAAAATAATTACGTAATATAACACAAAATATATAGATGTTAAATACATATTTATAAAACTACGCGTAAAAATTATAATGTACGAACGTAAACTAATTCAACTTTTTCGATTCATAACGTCCGGAGAGCTACAACTTTTCCATTCACAAACATTTACTTCCAAAACAATTGAACTGTTTCATTCCGTGAGGTAGGTCCGTACTATAGATACCTACTGAACTAATAGTACTATAGTTATGTTAACTAAGTTTCATTGTAAAGAAAGATATGTATATATTTAAACTAAGAATGTTTTTACTGTGGACTCGTATTATGCCTAATAGTAATAATCATTGAATAGGTTTTTGTTCTTTGATGTACAGCCAGTATTTAAATTTGAAATAGGAATTTAATTATGAGTGACGCATATTTTTTCTTAAAATGATATGTTTAAAAAGTTTAAAGATTTATTTTCTTTTTAAACTTATTTGCCTTAATTGAAAAATGAATTCTTATTAATTTTAAAACATGTTCAGTATGGTTCACACACTTAATATTTTAATTACCATTATATTATGTAGTAGCAACGGACAGTAATTATATAAAATAATTTGTTTAAATATTTGATATATTCCTATTGATTCTGATTGATTCTGCCTACCCCTTCGGGGAATACAGACGTGATCTTACATTATAATATACAAACATACATAAAGTCACGCTTATTTCCCAGACATATAAATGAATATTATATATTTTATTATTTAAGCCTGTCTGGACTGGCAACTTGTTAAGACAGGTTTAAATAATACCGTCTGAACACACACGCGGTAGACACAATAGTTATAGGTAAACAATGAGATACACTGGACAGGGAACGGGTTAAATTACAAGCCAAAGCGAAGTGTGAAGTAAGTTAGAAATATAACTACTTCTTTCTGTGCGTGTATGGACTTGTGATGCGAGTAAATGAGGCGAAAGATGTATGTCAGGATCGTAGCAAATGGAAATACATAGTCTCTGCCTACCCCTCTGGGAAATAAGCGTGACTTTATATATCAAAAAATCAAAATCATTTATTGGAACAAAAACAAGTTTACAATATTAATTATCTAGCTCTGATGTATACGTTAGTATCATCATCAAGCAAATACATTATACATACATCGTGTATGTATGTATGTACTTATTTTCTCTACCCTTCCTCATCCAAACTTATCCACTTGTGTTTCTACCCACAGTGTCGATATGTCTTCGCATCGTCGGCATATCAGTGCCGTCATTGAAGCAGCGCGGTGAGTCAGCGACCCTAACGTGTGAGTACGACCTGGAGGGCGGCCGGCTGTACTCCGTGAAGTGGTACAGAGACAATGAGGAGTTCTACAGATACATGCCGCGGCTGAGGCCGCCGCAGCACGCGCATAAACTGGATGGAGTCAGAGTCGATGTGCGTAGTATAACTTTTACTGCTTTTTCAGTAGCTTCTCCCTATTTTTTTAGGTTTTGCCTCAGTTTTTGAGCACTGGCTTATGAATGCTACGCCCTGCGGTGTTACCCGCTAAATTTTTTCGGGATAAAAAGTAGCCTATGTGTTAAT
Organism: Abrostola triplasia; assembly: GCA_946251915.1. NCBI lineage: Eukaryota > Metazoa > Arthropoda > Insecta > Lepidoptera > Noctuidae > Abrostola > Abrostola triplasia. The sequence continues at coordinate 7,977,986 of OX276430.1, forward strand.
CCAGGGTGTCAGCTACCTCCATATGAAATTTCATTAAAAGCCATTCAGTAGTTTTTACGTGAAAGAGTGACAAACTTCTATCCATATTTACAAACTGTCGCGTTCATAATATAAGTAGGGATGATCATAAAATATCTTATTACCATCCACGCCTACCAAGTCGTTCGATATCAACATTCCCCTTTTTTTTGCCTCGCGACAATAGTAATATTTATTTAATGATTTTAGTCAAACAAGTAAATCTGAATCTGAAGTTAGCTTTAGCTCCGATTAATATAATTATGAACTAACGTAATCACTAAAGACGATTTTATAAAACGATTATAATAATATCAAAGTACATAATTATTAGTCTATTCAATCAAGATGGTTTATACATACCTACATTGTTAAGAGAGTACTTAGGATACATAACGTAGATAATTTTTTGCGTAAAATGTTAGATACATCTGTATCTAACATTTTACGCAAAAAATTAAAGTAAATTTTACTAAAAATAATGAAAGATTTTAGCCAACAATTTGCAGCTAAAACTACTTTCATAAAATGATTTCTATGCAGCTAGAGAAGTCTACAGCACGTCGCGTCCACCTTCGAGAGTTGACCCTTAAGTCCCGAGGGCTCTACCGGTGTGAGGTATCAGAGGAGGCACCCTCCTTCCACTCAGCGCAAACTGAAGCCTTCATGGAAATCTACTGTAAGTATTCACCTTTTAAGCGCTTGGCTAAATATAAATTGCCGTGCCCCTAGTGCCCGGTTACAAATCGATAAAATTACTTATGTTTGTATAAGTTTTTTCAATGCTGAGAGCTATGAAACGTAATTTTAAGTAATTGTTGTAAATAATAGCCTCTATTTATTAATAGATTTAGTTGTACCACGCAGTTATTAGGACGAAAATAAAACGAAAAAAACATGCATGTTCTCTGTCGCAGAAATACGACACGAGCGGTAGGGACACGGAAATATGTGTCGCATATATGCGACACAAGCGGTTAAATGGTTAACGTTGAATACGCAGGATTGAGCAGTTCCTTCTATCACGTCTCACTTATTACTAAAGAAAAGATAATCATGAAATCATACTTTAGTATTGGTCAAGGTAATAGGCGCTAACAGTTGCGATAGTGTTCCTACCTAATGTAACTGGTAACGCACAATTTATATTGTAAACTCGTTTTTGTTCCAATAAATGATTCAGATTAAATTTTGATTTTGAATGTAAAAAGTTAGTGTATATTTAAGTAGGTACCCATTGACTTAAGTCATACCTACTGTTTTTACCAAATGTGTTTATCCCTTCTATAACCTATCTTTTCGAGATAATCAAGTGTGATAATATAAAAATAAAGAATTATCTGGATATTAGCAGTAGCTTCCGATTTCGATACCGAAATTTTAAACAAATTAACGTAACACATTGCATCGCACAAAATAATATCGTTTGAGGTAATGTGTGTCGTTTGTTTGTAACGAAATAGGCTGTGCATAAAACGGTAATGGTATTGCTTCCGCAATTTAAAAGCACAACCACAAACCACGGTGATTTCGCAAGCCCGTGCACATAAAGTGGGATCTAATCTTTTTAACACACGAAATAAATACATCCCATTTAAAACGGCTACTGTTTAAACTCTCAAATTCCATTCAAACATGATTGAAACATAACAATAAAGGGTTTCAAATAATATTGCTTACCTTGCAATAAAGTGATTCTCGTAACACGATTCTTTATAGGTTTAACCTTTTGAACGCCACGGTCGGATATAGCCGACAAATGAAAACGTAGCCAACCCGCCACCGTCGACTAAAGCCGACAAAAGACGACCATTTTCTAGTGTCTTGGCGTAGAGGGGGCGCTGATGCGTTTACGCTCTGGCGTTCAATAGGTCAAGGCGTTTTCCACAGGTAAAGCAAGCAGTGACGGTAACAAGGCGAGGCAATTACATAAATAATAAAACCATGCTCATAGATATCTACATTTGTTTAATTCTACACCGCGACATTTGTCGCCCTGTTAATGGATAAGCATACTTACAAGTTGGCGCAATTTTAAATTATTAACTTGCCTCTTAAATCCGTGGCTCGATGATGGAAAAGCACCTTTAGGCTTTTATACTCTACCTAACAGGTTTAATTCTGGTTTACCACTTTTACCAATCAGTCAAGCGTACAGTCAGCTCCAGATTTAGTAAACTGGCTGAACACTTATCTATTCTACCTAAACTACCGTAAAACGGGGTCAATAAAAACGCAGGGGTGAATAGACACAAAACCAAAAATGTGTTTCTACAGAAAATAGCCAAACATTTTGGAAGAAAAAAGTTCTGAAATGTATTTTTTTTTTAAACTGTAGTATTTTTTTTTTGAAATAGCAACACTGAATTGAAGTAAGGTTTGGCCAACATAATAAAAAAAGATCTTGAAGTTATCTCCTTGAACGTAGGTTGAACGAGGTCCTATTTATTTTACTGTTTTCAATGTGAAAGAAAGTGTTTTGTGCTATCACAACTTGATAATATATTCGTTGGTTTCTTGTGACCTAGATTAATAAAAGGTAAGTGCAATTGTGATGGTAAATTTGGAAATATTTGTAAAATTGTAAACCAAGTCATTTTTATTTTTGATTGGGGTTAATAGACACGGGGAAGGGGCGAATAGATACGTAGTATGGGGTGAATAGATACGTATTATGGGTTCAATAGACATGTGAAAGGGTTCAATAGAAACGAGTAAGGGGTGATTAGAAAGATGTGTGTTAGGGCTGCTACCTATTGAAATAATTTTGTTTTTGTTAGAAAATTTTAGAATTGTTTGGAGTTTTATGATTTGAAGACGATATTGATGATCTAAAAGCATTGTTTAAAGATTTAGGTCTAGGTCCCTGTCATATTATTATGTACCTAGGTCAATGTTCGAGATAGTAGGTATTATTAAATTTCAAACTTCAAAATCATGATTATATTCCAATTTTACGTACCTACAGTGTTACTAATTAGGTGGGTCGGTGGGTGGTTAGGTGGGTGGGTGGGGTATTAAATATATTCATCGCCTACATATTTTTTTTTTGTTATAGGTACCTACAATTCATTATGCCGCGTATATACAAACCTGATCCTAGGGGGAAAACGTATAGAAAGTACGATGAAAACATTATAAATGAAGCTGTTGCCGCATATGCGAATGGCAAGTTCTCTTTAAAGGAGATAGCTGAGAAATATGATATCGATAAATCTGTACTTTATAGACACAGTGTCAAAACTATGAAAAAACAAGGAGGGCAAACTATTTTAACAAACGAAACTGAAGAGTGGATGATAAAGTATATTAATATATGTGCGGAATGGGGATGCCCTTTAGATGCATTGGATTTGAGGTATATTGTTAAGGCTTATCTTGACCAAGTAGGCCGGACAGTACTAAAATTTAAAAATAATTTACCGGGACCCGATTTCGTCGCGGGTTTTCTAAAACGTCATAAAAACCAAATTTCCCAAAGATACAGTCAAAACATTAAGAAAAAAAGGGCAGAAGTTTCACCAAATACGATCAAAGAGTATTTCAAGGAGTTAGGACGAGTCATTGACAGGCATAAATCCGAGCAATATAATAAACTACGATGAAACGAATTTGACCGACGACCCAGGACGCAAAAAAATCATAACTAAACGAGGATCGAAGTATCCAGAGAGGGTAATGAATAGTTCAAAGTCTTCAACTTCATTGATGATAGCCGCTACAGCCGACGGCGTTTTACTGCCACCGTATGTGGTGTACAAGGCTCTGAATTTGTATGATACATGGACTCGAAACGGACCACCAGGAGCAAGATATAATCGCACGCAATCCGGTTGGTTTGATGCAACTATATTTGAAGATTGGATTAAGACGATCATTATACCTCATTTCAAAGATAAAGTTGGAGAAAAAGTCCTAATAGGCGATAACCTATCATCGCATTTATCACTGGTTATTACCTAGTCTTAAATGTTGATTTTCAAAAAGTTTATTACCTACTTTAAATGTTAACTACGTACCTACCTAATAATGAGACTGTTTCTTAGAATTATAACTTGTTTTTTGTGTAATTAATAAACGATGCAACTGATTGATCTCGTATCTGATAAGAATAAATGATTAAAAAAATCTCATTTTTTACTTAAATGTTTCATTTGGTTAGGTACCTAACGTTTAATACTTAAATACCTTCTTTACATAGGTACTTACGTTACCAACTTAGATAGGTGTCTTTGGAAACTTAAGCTTTGGAATTTGCCAACCCTAGCATTTTTTTCTATTCACCTCATATTTCGTGTCTATTGAACCCATGTGCGGGTGCAATAGAAACGACATATATTTTTGCATTTTGTGCTGTAATTAAAGCATAAATATCAATTTATATGACTGAAAACTGTTAAAAAAGCTAAGAGACATAGTGTAAGCATAATATAATGTTTTCTTGACTATTCAAAACATATAAAAATTAATTCAAAGTTCAAAACTGTGTCCATTCACCCCGTTTTACGGTAACACGTTTAGGTTACCTACCCACGATATGTTATAGCCATACAATTATAATAATAATAACAGCCTATAACTGTCCCACTGCAGGTCAAAGGCCTCTTCTCGTATAGAGAAGGATTGAGCATTGATCACCACGCTAGCTCACTGCGGGTTGGCGTTATCAGATAATTAAATCCAGGTTTCCTCACGATGTTTTCCGTCACCGTTAATCAGTGGAGACTTAGAATAACTAAGAAAGTAATATATCATTTATAACATTGAATAAGTCACATGAGTTTGGTATTTAATTCCAGATTTTCCCCGCGAAACTCCACGCATCACAGGTCATGAACGTGCGTATCAACTGAAAGAACCTCTAGACGTGAACTGCTCTTCAGCTAAGTCCTTCCCTGCGCCGGACCTTCAATGGGTTATAGATGGACAAAAGGTAATTCATAATTTCCTATCCGTAAAAATAATGAGGTAGGTAAGTAATTATATCTACTTAAAATATTTAATACCTATCTTTTGAATCAGGGTAGGAATTTTGAAAGGACTGCAGTGGTAGACAAATTGGTAACGCAGAAAATTATGCGAATTAGTAGGAATAATGCCTCCTCACCTATTACTCTGAAAAATACCAATCTTTAAGGTATCTGCTTCTGCTCTAGACTTTTGACATAATAACCTGATAATAACGGAATAATAATAATAAGAGTGAAACCGAGGTTGCACACACCCTTGTGCACTTTATTATCCACTGAATAGTTGGCTGTTCGCTATTAAATGTTGCTCGCGTGACCAAAATCTGGACATTATTTGATAGGTTGGTACTGATATTCGCTCTTATCGCCAAATTAAATCCACCTCTAGATATTCAAAACTAAATGCGTCCCCTTCTGCAGATTACAGACAGATCCTGGCTGATCGCATTTGGTGCGAAGCCTGCGGCGCAAGGCTTGTTGGTCTCCACACTCGGGCTGAGGGCGCCCACTAAACCCCGCATGAAGCTCAAATGTGTAGCTACTATTGGCACACATCGACGGGAACGGACAGTTGTAATAGGTATAACACCTATCTTACTTATAAACACGAAACTTTGTGATAAGTGTTTGGATGATTCTTCACGCACAGGTATAACATACCGTTAAAACTGGGTGAAGAGAAATAAAACATTGGAACTGAATTTATAATAAAAAGAGTATACATGGTTACTATAAGAACCCTATACTTACTTTAAAATCAATAACCATCGGGCTAGCATAAAGCCGTTGCTTTAATATTGTAGGTAACAATTCTCTTTTCAAATGTTTTACTAGTACTCTTTTCTGTTTCAGAAATAAACTCCTGCAGTTGGAACAAGCCGTTTAGTTTGTTAATAATGATAACACTGAAAATTGTTTGTGTTAAGATATCGTGATAGTTTACATAATAAGTGTACTTATATAAATGTAAATAAAGTTCCATTTGTAATACCGCGTTTAATTACCCTTATCAAAAATAAATAAGAACCACAATACTTTAGAACATTATAATATGTAATCAGTAATCACTTATTTCAACAATATACAAAAGGAAGAACGAACATAAGTATTACATTAATATCGAAATTAAAACAATACTACAATACAATAGTTTTGAAATCATACTAATGTATAAATGTGCAAAAAATATCTAGCTTTTTATATTAATATGAAACTATCATAAGTTGGGACATAAGGGTTTATGTACAGAATGCGCACAAGTTTGTGTTAACGAAATGCAAGCCAATATCACAACGAATACAATTATTCTAATACGTACTAAAATACCTGCTCAATGAAACACTTTAAAATCTTTTAAAAATTCTCATAACCAAGCAAGCATATTTTTTCTGTTGTGTTACTCATTTTAAGCTATATTACCTAATTCAAGAAAACCAATTAAATGTTGCAAATTTGTTCATTATTATAACTTATTAGTCTAAATATTATAGAATATAATATACATATGAAAATATGAGAAAATTGGGGATTTTTTGTAATAAGTACTAAAATGTATATATTTCCTTATGTATAACTATTGTCATAACGAAAGCAATTATTTCTATCTAGCTAACACACTGAATCCTGCAGCATTATATCAATATCTTAATAAAACCTTACTAGCTTTTATTTCAGAAGCAATTCTTTAAGACCGGTTTCATATTGATATCCAACCAACACACTGAATAGTGTAGTACATTGATATCATTTCTGAACGCTACAACAATATAATCTGAGAGTACATAATGTATAACAATTCACAATTTATTTTAATCTATTGTGGACCAAGTATCTTACAAAATATCCTAAACAATCTATACTTAATTATTGCATGAAAGAGACTGATGATCAGCTAAGCCATTGAAACGACTAGTCAATATCAGAATAAATAGCATTAACTCTTGAAGCTGTAATTGCATACAATTTTAACTGCATAATAATACATTGTATGGTGCAGTTAAAGATATTTAGCTAAACATTTGTGATACAATTGAACACCAATTAACAATAATTGTGAAATATGTATACAATTATACAAGTGGTCTAATCTAGATTGAAAATGTTATAAAAATAAAAAGACCACATTTGCAACATATTAGGCACTGTGATTAAACTCTAATACAATACAGCCATTAAAATCTTGTATTTGTATACGTAAAATGCGTTAAGTCTATCCTTCCTGACCAAAGTCTTCCATGAACTTGGTTAGTTTTGTCATATCTTCATCATTTACAGTAGGTTTCGATATTGCTAGTGACCGAAGCATATCAGACATTGTGACTGGAGGTTCATTCAGTTTGTCGCCTGGTACATCCATCCAAGTCATTTCCATGGCACCAGGGTCGCCAGGAGAGCATGGAGTTAAGAGATCAGCAACAATAACATTAGGGTCTGTAGGACTGGGACCAGACACTTTCTTGAAGTGTGTGGCTGACTGCACTTTACGTACAGGCTGCATCAAGGCATCTCGCACAACAATACATATGTCCGCACCTGAGTAACCCTCGGTTTTAGTAGCAAGCACTTTCAGATCCTGCTCAGTGAGCTGGTGTCGCGTGTTACCCAAATGCAATTTGAACATGTCCAATCGTGCATGTTCTTCTGGCAGAGCGATATAAATACGTTTCTCAAAACGTCTCCTGATCGCAGCGTCTAATACCCACGGGATATTCGTAGCGCCGAGAACTAAAATACCATCCATATCATTCCCAACACCTTGCATCTGAACAAGAAATTCTGTCTTAATTCGTCGTGCTGATTCCGACTCATTGTCAGAACGAGATGAACAAAGAGAGTCAACTTCATCAATGAATATAATACTTGGCTTGTGTTGCCGTGCCAGTTCGAATAAGTTTCTGACCAGTTTCTCAGATTCACCAAGCCACTTTGAAACAAGATCGGAAGATGAGACAGAGAAAAATGTTGAGTTGTTTGCTTCAGTGGCGACAGCTTTAGCTAAGTAAGATTTACCAGTACCAGGTGGTCCAAAGAGCAAGATACCCTTCCAGGGTATTCTTTTACCTGTGAATAAATGAGGAAATTTGATAGGAAGGATAACAGCTTCCTTCAAAGCTTCTTTAGCTGCTTCTAAACCAGCAACATCACTCCACTTGACATGAGGTTTTTCTACTACAATAGCACCTTCAAGTTTTCCTTGAAGTTTCTTCTTCTCAGGATTATCAGAATCACTGTCACTATCACTCTTTTTATCTTCACTTTTGGAATTGGACTCTCCATCCTTGACTGGTTTCTTCTTGCTGTCCTTTTTGAGATATTCCTTAAGTTTTTCAGCTCTGTCTAGATACTGTAAACATTTTGCTCTTATACTTTCCTTGGCTCTTTCACCTTGAGCCTCATATTTAACAGCATGGAGGAAGTATTCTACACCATGTTCATAAAGGCGTAAGGCTTCTTCATAGTTTTTATTCTTGTCCTCCTCAGTAGCTTTTGTGACGAGGTCTATGGCCTTCTGCAAAGTATTTGATGATGCCATTTTTTTTTATTGAATGTTTACCTGAAAAAAAAATTACACACATTTAAAAATTGTCAAGTGTTTAGGTTTTGGTGTAATAAACAACTATGAAGTTGTCACTTTAATCAAAAAATATGCTCTTGTTAACAATAATTATGCCAATTTATTTTTTAACCCTTTGAACTCCATGTGGGATGAGCAAACAATAAAAAATAAATTGTCTGCAGCATGGCAGACAATGTGCTAAAGACTGTTCTATAAAATAGAACCAAAATGTAAGTCATCAAGTCATTTCAAAATTCAAATAGGAGAAAATATTGATACAATAATCCAATTAATAGGATACTGTGAAAACCAAAATTGCAACACAGAGCTCAAAAGAACCAGTGATTTAATCAATATGTTTGTTGTTTTTATTTATTTATTTAAACTTCATGTACCAAGAGTAGTATACATAGGCGGACTTAATGCCTGGGGCATTCTCTACCAGTCAACCTTAGGGTGGTGCAGAGATTATAAGGTAGGTGCAACAACAAAGCCGAAGCTATTACTGTTGTATCTAAAAAATAATTTGATTTTCCTTTTACAAGCAAGGAAGCGGAAGGCAAAAGATCTAGTGTAGTAGCCTGCCATAGGAGAGGCTTATGTCCAGCAGTAGATGTGAGATAGGCTGGTGATAACGAAGCAAAATGTATTATTTAGGTTATAACACTATCCAGTACCTTTACAAAAAAAAATAAAAAAACTAGAATTTAGAAGAAAGAGAAATACCTAATTTGTGGCAAGGTTTTTTTTAAAGAAAAAAATATGGTCTGGGTTAAATTACTTGTCCCCAAGAATCCAGTTTATTAAACTTATTGGACTGGACTTATATGACAACAATTTATACAACATATACATATAGTATACAACATACATAGTTTTGTTAGCTTAGAAACCAAACCCCTATAATATTTTTACAACTAAAACATGAGCTAAATACAGTATAAAATTGTTCTGGATGGTTCTTATTACAGTCCAACTTAGGCAATATCTGTAAACTTTTCAATGCATTTTGGTACTAGTTTTGTAATAAGTTTCTGAGGGTAGTGGGGCCAAATGGTGTAACACTGGTATTAAATCTAGTGTGACCATGGATGCTGTTCATAGAATTTTGATAAATTTAAAACAATAATGTCACATATTTCTTGGTAATAAAGTTATTCCTAGTTACAATATATTTTTTACAATATATTCAAAATAAAAGTCGGACAAGGTAGTCCAAAAGACTTCATGGTACCAGTATGTGTGAAAGCAATATTTATACCAACTTAATTTTCAAATTCAACATATTATATTTATTTTCTTTTAATTGAATGACTCTTGTACAAATAATCACATAGCTACTACCTGTAATGATTAGGACGACCGCCAAACAATCTAGAAAAGACGGTGAGAACATACATAATCTCAAATAAGGAAAACAATCCAACAATATATTGAGTGCAAAAAAATATAAAATATCAGTGCAATGTTTTCAATAAGCCACTATCGCGACTTTCAGAGGCTCAGTGGATATTAACTACTTAATTTAGCTTCCAGAGAACTAATTTATGTCTACGTTATGTTGTTTGGCTATGCCCAATGACGAATATTGGATAGTCAAATGAGATCACGCAAGAAACTACAAAGGAATTAAGGGTTTTAATCATAGTAATAGTAATTCAAAGCTCTACTTACCATCCACAAGGGTTTAATTATGCTAAAAATTAAACAATAATCTAGTTTAATCCTCCTATATTGACATAAACTGCGACGAAAACTTAAAATTGGGAGCAAAGACGATTCCCTGTTAGTCATTCACCTAAATTGACAACTTGTATAATGTTGCTACTAGAAAATACACAAAATAAATAGATAATAATTATATATGTGAATAATGTTTTAGTCTTTCACTTTACAGATAATAATTTGAAAATTATGATTTGACTTATTGCGATGCGATATGTATTACAATTAGTATTTTAGTTTTACGGCCATAGTCTCGACTTATGTGTGAATTATTTGCAGAATAAAGCACAGGGCAAAGGCTGGCAATAAAATATTGCATGCAGACCACAGACTACTTAGGTATGATTTAAGAATACATCTGATTTAAAAAAAAAAAAAATTCATTAAATAGGATTTTTATAAACATGATAATGTCACATCTGACTTACAATATGAAAGAATACGCTGAAATACCTATATATTTATTTTATTACTTGTCTCATTGTTGTGCTAGATGAGCATAGTATACAATAAACATGAAGGTTCGATTCCCGTGTCAGGCTAAGTGGATCTTGGTATGTGCCGTCAATAGCAATAAACTTGACCCATTTCATAGAATATCTGCGGAGATATGGGTGGTTATACCTCTAACTACTCCTATAAGATAAGTTATTGTCAAGTATCTAGTACCATGACTTTTACTATTACTTATTCGAAACTTGGGTAATAAAAACTAAATAAAACCGCAATAAAATCTGCTCAAACGGGTTTATTTGAAAAAATTGCAATAAAACACCAGATTTTTTATGTATAATTATAATCAAAATTCAATTATTTATCATATTATTAAAAAAACACTGCGGTATTTAAATAGATAGTTACTTATAATACACTAACAAGATATATTAAGCCATATTAAACATCATGAATACACAAACATGAAATTGAAGTATTTGTTTGGAACATCAAAGTAACAGCTTCTTACTCAATACATATCATAGTATTTTACAAACTATATACGATACACATAAAAATTGTTTCGTCTGTCAGTCTGTATGTTCTGGCTAATCTCCGATATGACTGGACCGCTTTTGACGGGACTTACCATGCCAAATCGCTTGTGTTATTATAAGTATTTAAGGCTACTTTTAATTAAGAAAATAGGGTTCTGCGGAAAAAAAATACCCTTTAAATTGTTAACAAAATCAGATAAATTAAGTAAATATGCTTACTGCTGCTACGTATAGAATGTCCCGGGCATAATTTTTGGAATTTTTTTTTGATTTTATTTTTCTATAATGTGGCATTAAAAAATACATAGAACCCTAAATTTTAACCCTTTTATCACCAACCCCTATTTTTAGTAGCCATTTTAGTAATTAAATCATTTTCCATCCCGCTCGATAACTGATCAATTATCGTTTTTTTTGTAAATGTTTTTCACGCTATTTCGATTAAAATGTCCCTGAGCTTATGGCAAATAACAATGTAAAAAAATACCTTCATCATTATATTATCATTTAAATACTACATTGTATTGAAATGCATTTCGATAACTAAAGTGTTTTTAACTTACTTACTTCAAGTAATTCAGTGTCTTTACCTGAAATTCACGCGGACAAAGTCGCGGCCAACAGCTAGTTATAAATAATGGAATGAAAATTACAAAAAATGCATGCAACAAGCACCGACTTGACTCTTAATAAAACATTGTTTAATATTTTATATATCACAGCTCCTACGAACCTATTAATTTATTACCTTACGTACGTCGTACATGTTGCATTTATCACGCAATTTTTTACATGCATAAAATCCCATCCACCTAATTTCATTATTAAAATTTGCCCTCGCAGTATTTTTAGTTAAGTCTAAGATTTTACTATAATAACTTTCAGAGTGTTATCCATATTATTTACTGTATACTACGACTAGTTTCCTGGTTAGGCTCGCGACTCTGCCGCGTAACCAGCTCATGAAAAAGGACTCCGTTCGAGTTCGAAACTAGGCGGGCATTCCCGAATACACCCGTGAGTATAACTGGAATATACAGTAAATAAAATCTAAGATTACCAACAGGTCTAAAAATTATTTTATTAAGCTGATTTTTCAATCGTCAAATAATTTTTACCAATGAATCAATAGAATAACTTTGACATTTTGACATATTTCCCTGAGTATTTTCCATACATTAAAAATGTCAAAATAAAACTGTTAACCGTCCAATAAAGTAATTTATCTGAGTATCAAAAAACCGGCCCTTTTATAAAAATATTTTATTTCATAATTATTTTATCAAAACTTCTGAAACAAAAGCTTTTTTGATAAAGCTTTATTGCTTATCGTCTACCGTTAATTTCAATTTTTGTATTACTTCGAATGTCAAACCGTTGTGCATCAATCTATCAACAATATCAGTTCTGTAGAAAGCGGCTCCTGGCGTAACAACTCCACCCCTGAAATGTAAATAAATATATTAAATACATACCAATTAACCCTTCACCAAAAATGTGGAAACATTAGATATAACATTTTTCATAGGTAAAGGCAGGTGAAGATTAAGTCTTTGAACGCCACGCAGATGATTTGACACGCCATTTGACCCGCGAAAAATAATAAATCTATTGACTGCAGCGTGGCAGTCAAAGTGTTAAGGTGAACATGTCATGTCATGTCGTTTACTTGCAATTTTAATGCTACAGCTCATTACCGAATCGACTAGGAATAAACAGGTGAGTATAAGATTGTATTAAAAAGTTAGATAAGTACTTATTAAACACTTAAATTTATTACAACTCACTTGGGCATATTGGAACTTTCTTTCAATATTGTGATGGCACACATAACAATTGCAACAGCTGTTGTATTATAACCAGGATCACAGCCAGATACCTGTTAAATAACGGATAGGAAAAATGTTAAATATTATTTTTTATGCAAATAAGTTTTACATACTAATACCAACTAATACAATATACAGGTTTTGAGTCGGTGTACTCATTTAATTATAGAATACCACAACATACAAACTAAGTAAACAAACGAATTAAAAATAAAAACATTCGAGCTAATTATGTAATTTACCAAAAATATCTTACACAACAGTAAAATAGTTGCGTAGAAAATCTCACGCATTTTAAGTGATTAACGCACGAGGTCATCAAGTGGGAAGTGGCCCCGACAATCGTGGTACCGATAGTTGCATCAGTCAAACAGCCTCACGTTAGTTGGATGACGACTACTTTTTACGGTTCCGTACCCAAAGGTTAAAAATGGGACCCTATTTCTAAGACTTTGCGGTCTGTCCGTCCGTCTGTCTGTCAAAGGTTGAAATTTTCACAAATTATGTATATCTGTTGCCGCTATAACAAGCAACAATAAATTAATATTTAAGGGGGGCTCAAATACAACAAACGCGATATTTTTGCCCTTTTTTGCTCGATATCAATTATGGCAACAGGTAGGCACTTGAAATATTCACAAAATACTCAATAGTTTTTTTTACTTTCATTATAAATACAAAAAAGCGCCATTTATTACCTATTTTTGCTCTATGTCAATAAATGGTGAAGACAACAGGACAAGATAAACTAAAAAAAGTTACACAATATGAAATTTGTGTACCTACTGTTTACCTAGTCAATGGTACGGAACCCTTCGTACGCGAGTCCGTCTCGCACTTGGCCGGTTTTTATTACATTTTATATATATTTTATTCATAATTTGAAAGATTACAACATTAAGAAAATGAATATGTAAACTGCCTCGTTGGTCTGGTGGTCGTTAAGAGCGACTGCTGAGCATAAGATCCGGTCAGTTTGAAACATAAATATCTAATTCTTACAAATATACGGCTGTTACTCAATATTAAAGCACAAACATGGAACTAGAGCAGTATCTACAGGCAAGTATGAAGTCCCCAGAGTAAGCAACTTTTACCATCATGTAATTTGTTATAGAAGAGCGGGGCCTCCTAACACAGGTATTACTTTTACTTAAAAGGAGGTCCCTATGTAAGATTTTTAAATAGTTGTACAAGTTTCTGAAATAAACCTTTTTTTTTTTTTTAGTAACTACTATGGGGACAGAACACTTGAAAAAAGAATCCCATACATCATTAATAGCTTACTTCCAAAATTAAGAATCATAAAAAAACAAAAATAAGTTTTGCAAAATACTATAACAATATAATAATAATGAGCCTTTAATGTAAAACTACACAATATATTTTAACGACCTATTCATACTGTGTGTGTTTTGTGGGGCATTTGTTTTAAAATAAAGTTATAATTGTAAATGTACATAATAAATAAATTAATAACAAAATCCTGAGATTCAAATCCCGGGTCGGCAAAACGTTATTGGGTTTGTCATCTATACTGGCAGTGTTACTGGGTTTTTCCATTAGGTAATTCTCAGTAGCAGCACGAAGTCTAGATTCGCGCCCGGTTGATAGCAATAGGCTCGCCCACTATTACATTGGGACTTAAAAGCATAACTGGCGAAATGTGGGTGTAGTAATGTGCACCTCTGCCTACCCCTTCGGAGAATACAGACGTGATGTTATGTTTGTGTATATTATATAAACTATAAATAACTTTAATTTGTGTTAGTTTCTACGCGGCATCACATTAATTTACTTAACATTATTACTCTGGTATTATCAGCTACCTACCATACCAATGATTACAACTATGTAACTATGATAACTTAACCTTGTAAATAACAAATATCTGTAATGTGTTATCCAATAAATTGTTTATAATTAATTTTAATTAAGTTATTTGATAAATACCTTTACTGATAATGTTTTTGTTGGCTTTGAATTCAAAGCTGCATTCAATTCCCATCCCGTCCCGTCCAGGACAAAATCGTATTTCATGTTCTTCCTCATTCTCTCACTAGGACCCTTTTTTGATACGAATCCAAATGTGAACAGTCGTGGATACTTAATTAACAAGGCCACGAAACACTTGAAGTATGTTAGATAGTAATATAAGAATGAGATAGGTATGATAATGTTATGTATAAGCCACCATGCTGTGGAGTATGACTTGAAATGCACTGGCTTCTTATCCGACTTCTCGTGTAAGTATCGTTGAGACATCGCGACCACACAGTCTTCGGGTCCGGGATATGGAAACCAAAATCGACCGTTGTACCGATGGAAAAATGGTCTGCAAAATTAAGAAATATTGTTAGTAGGTGTCGGGTACAAAATGATTGCACTCAATATGAGATCATAAGTATAGTTACATGCCACCCAATAGCTTTTTTGGACGACAGGATCCATTATAAAGGAACAGAGCCACCGACATAGTTGGAAGAATCGATAACTGCTGGAGGTGAAAGGTTCTCGAGAGGCAAACACCAACCGGAAGGCACAGCGTTGGCAGGCATCCCACCAGATGGACCGATGATATTGTCAGATTTGTGCGTAACAGGTATATGCAAATGGCAAGTTGCCGTTCATCGCGGTGTTCTATGGGGGAGGCCTTTGTTCAACAGTGGACGTCTTCCGTTTAATGTGGTCTCTATCAGATCTTCTTGTCTAAGAAGACACGGGCGTAACTTTATGTAGTACGTAGGATAAGAACCTACCGTTTAATCTCTTCGGGCTCTGGTTCAACAGGCTTTGGTATCAACTCACGCCATAACGCCAAATGTTCTTTAAAAGTTCTCATAACGTGAACAAGCGACGTCCATGTTCCATCGTGCAGTAAAATTTGGCCAGGAATCAAAGATCTCTTTGGAAGATAAATCGTGGAATGGCACTCAACAGTTTGCAGAGTTCCTGAAAATAAACCGGCAATAATTCGACCAACAACGGTTCATACTAAACGTTCTCAAAATAAAAAAATATCATCGCAACACGTACGACTTCTACTTGTTATCTGATGTGGGAGTTAATAACAAAAGTGTCAGGTTAAAAGAATGTTGCGTAGATAACTGATAACATAATTATGAACCTCGTTTTACTTAAGTATAATTACTGTCAGCAATTATGAGTTTGATTGATATAAATAAAATGCAAATCAACAATCTACTCACCCTTAAACTGTCTCTCAAGGTACAAAAGGGCACATTCTGCAGGTATAACGGCAAAGCCACAGGCTGGTACTACTAATACATTCGCATCCTCCGATGCCTTGTGGTAGGTCCGGTACAAATTTAGAATATGCTTAAAAAAATCACTATGATTAACAAAGTAGTGTAATGGTTGATTTTAAAATATAAAATGCCAAGTTGTTCTTTAGCCAGACAGTTTTTCAGTCATTTGCCTTGGCTGTGACATTTGGAAAGCTAACGGGTATAACTGGGTACATGAACTAAGTACCTATATTATTATTTTAAATCAATCGTAATGTTGTAAATCGATACCTACAGTCTCTAATACCTATAAAGATTGTTTTTATACTTACATACGTTTCGGCTGATATGTCAACATAATGAGTTCGTGCTTTGATGCAAGCCTGCACGATTAACGGACTTAGTTTGTAATGGGGGCCAGTGCAATTGATGACTATTTTGGCCGCTTGCACTACATTTTGCAGTGATTCCTTGTCCATAATATCGCTTTTTATTATAGGAATATTATTTATACCTAAGCCTGAAATTGATATGTACATAGTACGGATTAAGCGTTTTTCAGTCACTTAAAATCGAATGCAAAAATTGATATATGTAAGACTGGCTTAATGCCAATATGTAATTTTACTTAGCGCAGGAATCAGTGAAATATTTATTTGCGTGTCTGCTCAGGGCAAAGTGCATGATTAAAATTACAACACGGGAATTAACGCGAACACACCTTATTTATAAATATACGATGCGGCACTCATTGTGAGGAGATTCCTTTTTCTGGGGCCCTGACCACCGGTAGCTTGGACTCTGCTTCCGTTACTGGTTGGACCCTATATATTGTACTTTTAAATATTGTGTATTTTTCATATAGATATAGTATGTAAAATGTAATTTATAAGAAAAAACATAACATCATGCCTGTATTCTCCGAAGAGGTAGGCAAAGGTGCACATATAGTTCACCCACATTTCGCCAGATATGATTTTCGGTCCTAATGTACCTAATAGCGGGCGAGCCTATTGTCATCAACCGGGCACAAATCGAGACTCCGTGCTGCTACTGATAATTGCCTAATGGAGAAACCCAGTAACACTGCCCGACCCGGGATTTGAACCCAGGACCTCGTGCTCAGCAGTCGCGCTTAGCAACCACTAGACTAACCAGGCAGTCTTCTTCAGAGTTCTTTAAATATAGGTATATAATAAAGAATACATGCCTGATTCATTGAGTTCCGTTAGTAAATTTGAGATATTTTCCTGTGAGCGGCCTGATATTCCCCATGTTACATGCCAAGACTTTTCTTTTGTCAAGGTCGCCAAATATTTCGCAACGCATTTTCCTGTAAAGCCTGTAGCACCCAACAATATAATGTCTAAACTTTTATCAGTCATATTTAAAAAAAAACTGTGAACTTTTTTAAATTATATATTTTTTTAAAGTAGGTTTTCTGTTTTAACGCACTAGATCGGTCCGTCTTTACACTGATTTCACGCTTAACTCCAACGAAAAATTACAGTAAGTTCTCGCCGTGTATAAGAACTCGCCGTATCTACCTATCTTGTAAGGGCAGTAACACACTGGTCCCACAGTTATAGGTCGCTTTTAGGGTAACGTATATCAAAATGAAAACCAGAACCCTTATAGGATAACTTTGTTATCCGTTTTCTCACCGAAGCGTGAACGTATCAAGTTGAAATAAATATTAAATACTCAGGCCTGCTTAACCTAGGTGTCACGATATATTTTCACTTATAATTATAATCTCCATGAATTACCTCACTACTAATTCAAATAAAAAATCAGTTACACAATAATAACATAAAAAAGAATACCTACGAACCGACAAGACAACGCGTCAATTTTTCACTACTTGTCAGGTATCGTATGTACTCTGTGCAGTGGAGTATCGTGCTATAGACTCACGGGGCCTGTATCAAAATTTGTTTGGGGGCCCGCTAACTGAAGAGTAAAGATTTCTAAATAAAACATTCTATTATTGATTTATGATACGTAGTTTTTTAAGTATGTAAAATCTCTTTAGACATGTTGTAACGAATATACAACGCATGCAAAATTAATTAAAATAAAATTCTCTACAGTCAATTTTAGAAGTATTCAATATGAACCGGCCTTAACAATGTCAAAACAAGAATATTATAGGCGTCGGCCCCCCGCCCCGACCAATGGCCCATCTCACTCTGTCATTATTTAATTTTGAAATGTGCGATAGACTTACTCAGCACGCGTTTGTTAAAAACCAGATCATAGAAGTAGATAACTAAATTATTATTATTTTTGTTGAATTTTTTTTCCTTGTACAACATTCCCAGCTCCGCGCGATGGATTATACACTTAAATCATAAATATATGTTTTTACAAAAAAACAAAACTGCGTTATGAGATAACAATAAGAGGCGAGGTACCTGCGGACGATATCTCAGAATTACGTAGACAAATTACCCGATTGATTCAAAAATTTCTGTCGAAAGATGTCCTTGAATCTTGCTTAGTTTCAAGATGAGTGCAATGACTTCCTTGAAACTTGTGAGAAATGTGTGGCAGACAGTGATAATCGTAGTCAAGGAACTAAACATTTCGATAGTTCGGATTGGAATGGCGCAGTGGCTAAGCGATTGCGGGTACGAAACCCGCATGGGACATGTGATCAGGATGTTTAATTTATATTATTATGTGATATTTTATGTTTGTGAAACACCCATGATACGTGAGAAATTTCTAGAGGGGGGATAGCTTGAAAGATAAAAAAAATTAAGAAGAAAATTAACAGGAACTTTAATAAAACATATACAATTATAAACCATTTAACTTTATTTACATCAATAGTATAGTTACTACTTAAATAGATATTTAAGCGGCCATTTGAAGTTTCAACAATTTGAATTTCCCTACAAACTTTTTAACTTCATCTTTTGGGTAAGGTTTTATAGCTAAACAAGTAGGAATATTTTCTGGTTGTTCTATCCATAATTTATGTGCTATTGAATTTTCTTTTAGTTTCTCCGCTACTTTCCTTAATGACTCTTCATTTGGTACCTGTAGACAGACATTAATATATTTTAAATTATTTAGTAATAATATAACTATGTAATTTATTCATTTACAAAACTGTTTTATTTTTGAAAATCTAAATTCTTTAAGATATTTTATATTGTGTAAAATGGCTCATGTAATTTCCCATTTCAAGTAAATTTGTATAAATAGCAAATTCTTAATGTTGTTGTGATCAATTCAATCATAGTAATACATTTTTTTATTATCAACATTTTTCATCAATATTCAATACGGCTTCTGTTTTACTGTATCTTATATTTTTTAAATTTGTATATTAGGTAATACAACTAGTTGTTTCTGGTAATCTTTTACCCAATATGGCCTTTTTATATAGGATGAAACTGAAGTCATTTAATTTATCAGTGACTACAGTGTGTGAATGAACGTAGTAAATAGAAATCCCTGGTATCTGCCTACCCCTCTATGAAATAGACGTGACTATATGTATGTATGACTACATAATTACCTCTAAAACAACTTTATGCATATTATCCATGTCATTTAAGTACTGTATTGTGTGCTCATCTTCTTTATTCAAGTGAAGCACAGCTGTGGAGGCATGACAAGCTTGAGCTACCACTGCACCTATCGACCACCCTAGGTCCTTTAATAAATCAGTCCTTAGCAAAATATATTGAACTACTGTGTTAGACATCTTAGGAGCGAACAGGTATTACTTATGTTATTTTAAACTTACGAACAATATAATTACTGATATAGGACTTTAATACATCGCAATCGAATCAGTTAAACAGGTTATCATAACTTGTTTTGCGGTTACGAAAATCTAAATCACTATTTTATGAATCAAAACATTAAATAAATGACATCAATCAGCTGTCAAACAAAATATCCGTGACGTGCTCAGACGTGTTAGTTTTATTCTGCAATATTTTTCAGGTGCTTGAGAAATCTTGGCATTTAGGTACAGTGTTGCCAAAAATAAAATGTCTAATACAGATTGTCTATGGTACATCTGCCAGACATGTTATTGTTATGGTTGACAGTTGACATTATCTAAAGCGCGTTTCTAAGCGTTCATAGCGAGCGTTGCCAGAAAAGAGCATTTTAAGATAATTTCTCTCTTATTTTGTTATTTTTAGTTTTATAACTACAATACTTATGAAGCAATGGCTTCAGGGCTTGAAAATTATGTGAATCAAACAGTGTCAGTGATAACTTCAGATGGCCGGAACTTCATTGGAACTTTAAAAGGTTTTGATCAGACAATAAATATAATACTAGATGAATCCCACGAGCGGGTGTTCTCTTCTTCAACTGGTGTGGCGCAGGTAGTTCTAGGGCTACACATAATACGAGGAGATAATGTCGCAATCGTCGGCCAAATAGATGAGTCTATTGATAGTAGACTAGACCTTGGAAATATAAAAGCTGAGCCTTTAGGATCTATTGTACATTAGTAACTTTTAAGGATATGTAATAAATAAGGTTTGCGTACATTTTGTGTTTTCTTTGAATTTTTTTGCCATAAGTTTAGAAATAATGATAGAAAAGTATTGGAATATAAGGTATTAATAATAATTATGGTCCGATAATATTCTTTCAAGCCTTACTCTATATCGGTATATGAAAGTGAGTGAATAGGGAGTGCACCTGTTTGCGTGCTTACTTGTGCAGTATATCTCCTGCGTAGTTGGCCGGCCTCTGCTGAGATAACCTGCTGTGACTGGTCAGGCAAATAGCAAAAGGTCGAGGAGATGATTCATCTCATGGTTAGCCATAGTAAAAAATATAAATTAGCTTTAGGTATAATCCTACTTGGCCTTTGTTCAATGGTGGACATCTTCTGATTGCTGATGATGATGATAATACTCCTATTTTTAAACTATACCTTTGTAGTGGATAATTTGACCTCCTTAGACATGAAAGCTCTTTTTTTACCTTTACTGTAATATTAATTACTTTATAATGATATTTAGAATTGATTACAATACGTCTTTTGGTGTCATTGTAAAACATGGATGAGATGAATATATAGTCTAATAAGTAAAACTAAGTGCCTCGTAGGCTGGTTATGCAACTGCAATGAACAGTGTTATCAGATTTTTTATAAAGTAATTCTCAGTACCACCACCATCCATATTTGTGCCAGGTGGAAGGCAATAGGCTTTCCCCTTACTAGATTCAGACTCATAACTGGCAAAACGTGTGTATTGTACACAATCTCTGTCTATCAATTCAGGGGATATGTTAAATTAATAAAAAAAAATAACATTAAACTTTTATTTCATACTATTTACAAATTCATTCGTAAAATATTTACATACAGAAATGAATTTCGCCCTATTTACATAATTACCAAATAAACAGTACATAAAAACAATAGACAATAAAAACATAAAATAAATATAACTAACAAACATCAAAAAATTGAAGTTTGTCTCTAGTGCAGCACACTAAATAGTATTTTTTTGTCCCACTCATTAGTAAACTCGAGTGGATTATGTCATTTATGTACTTGGTCTTGATTGCTGTATTGCTCGGTATTAACTCCAAAGCAGTAAGCAACATCGTAAATTGTAGACTGAATTCCCAGTCTTGGTCATCTCTAAATACTAAATTCAACTAAAGCAATTTTGCATGTTTTCGATTTGCATTAGTTACCTACATCTATGATATTGCATTTTTTTTTCTTTTTGGTAACTACAAACAATGTAAACAGCCATAAATACTTACTTAACTGTACTACAATTCTATCACATTTATTGTATTCAATTATTTGCTAAACTATAATATTCCATTTGACATACTATGAGTAATCATTATTGCTTGATTGTTGCATCAACAATATGTCCTGATGCCTGAAACAAAAACGATTATATCCAATTATATATACAATTTTATATAACATTTCTAAGTTATTTATTTACAATTACTTTTACAGTATACTTTTAATTAACAACAGAAAGCCAATTCTCATACCATTAAAACATAGTTTAGATAATATAGACACAAACACATACAGTTTCAAATTATATGATTACAGATTTTAGGTCAAATGAAATCGAAATGAAGGTGAGAGTGTGCATATTAATGATGTCATAATATTTAACTACTTGCCCTGTTAATACTTACATTTTTATGGCAACTTTTTATACTCTACTACTTTACTCAGTACAACATTTACCAGTAATTTTTTTTAAACTAAACTTGCGGTCAATACAACTGTATTAATGTCCTATAAATATGACAAACTTACTAACATTATACTGGTGAAGTATGTTTAAACATTTTATCATCAAATACCTTACACCAAGGTTTCAACTATTCCGATTTAATTATTTCAATATTAATTCCTTTACTGTAATCAATAGGAAGGTATAAACTATAAGTGATGTATTTCAGTTGTTTTCTCCTAAATTTATATAAACACTGGTAAGATGGCAAATTATCATAAGTTGGATCATTGCCAGTCACGAGTGCAGTCAGTGCAAAAAGAATACTTAATGCAGCAACTGTAATGTTTACATCTAGCTTAGTTCATCATCAGTTCTGTTTCAGATCTAATCAAATTCTATGGGGATTTTACAGCGTGAAAAATGTTGATTAAAAGACAAATATGCATTATTGTTCCTATAACGAACATTACATTTATAAGTAAAATATGACTAGCTAATTTACCTTTGCATTTTTTCCTTATATTGCTGTGTGTTGTACTTTTGGAAAAATTGTTTTCCATATTCGAATGTAGCTATCATAATGGCACAGGCTGGTGCTACTTTGAATATCCGGGGCAGTAATCCTGTGAATAATCCTTTGAACCCATGATTGGTGTATATTTGGCGGGCTATATCGTTCATATTCGAAGCTCTCTGTTGAACTTTACCATCTGAAACAGTAACCACATCAACAAAAACAAGAATAAGTACAGTCTGCTAGTTATAAGTATGGTAAGGCATTAAACTGTTTATAAACCGCGATATGATTCGTAAAAATTGTTTTACAATATTGTTTCTGATTTAGAAAGAATAAAATGTTGTTACCAATAATTTTTTAAGTATTTGTTATTTTAAGACTTGCCAATGACAGATAGAAGTTTATGTATATTATCTATGGTATAAAATGTTGCCAACCTATGTAAATTTCTTTTTCTCCTAATTCTATTTGTTGGTGTGTTTTTACTACATCAAATGGAAGTGTTATTAAAGCGGCAATCTGAAACAAAAGATAACATGTTGTCAACGGGTCTTATCAGTTTTTATCACCCCACGCAAGGTAAATTTAGATTAAGTGAAGACAGTCACTGAACCGAATTATGTACTATATCAGAAATCCGAATCCGAAATTCCGAGTTCATAGTATGGACATGGAGAGAATATTTATGTGTGATCGATTAGACGTAAATAAGGGTAGGTACGTCAATCAGTTCACGGCTTGTCTAAGTTTTTTAATCTGGTTCTCAATGGTATGCAAATACCACATTTTTCTCACGAAAATAATATTAGAGGAGTAAATTAGCACTGATTGTAAAGTAGCCTATTTAACCACTTTAAAGCCGAAAGAGATATTCACAAGATTGGAGGCACATGGTGGTGCACTATGGTTAAATTAATAAAATGATCTTTTCTGCATGTTATTCAGAAATAAAAAACGAATAAGTTACATCAAAATAAATATTTTAAGCACTTACACTGCCAGCAACAGATCCACAAAAGAAGTTAGTTAAGAATGTGTTCTTCTCAGAATCGGGTTTGTTCAATGCTTTCTTTGTTGACTCAAATGTTGTCCAATATATACCTGAATATGAAACAGTTGTACATACAAATAATTTTATATCCAATTTGCAATAAAGAAACAATAGTAAAGTACAAAACGGCAGGTAATTTTAACTGTAGTGAACTTCTAAACATTTTAAATAATACTTTAAGTTTTTTTTTATTTTATGGCTATATTTAACAAAAATTACCTGAAAATGGCACATCTCTCAATAAAGTCGAGCCTAGCCCACGAAAGAGACCTTTATATCCTTCATATTTGATAACTTGACGTAAAGCTGTAGTTATTTCTGCAAACAAATAATATCAAAAATGTTATTCCTGTGTCCACAACATACTTGAATATAGAAGAACTTTAGCAATACTACTTGGTTCTGCAAGTTTCAATCCTATGGGGGACAGATTATGAATGAAATTGCCTTCCATCTCTGAAAATACTATCTGTAAGAGGCGACGAACCCAGCATTTTATGCCTGATGAGCGTCAGTAGGTCATTGGCGAATTGGTATGTATGAACTGCCTTTCTTCAGGATCCAGACGTGATACGGTACAGACAAATCAGGTAAGTCTGTGGTCTCTGCCTACCCCTCAGGGAAACAGGCGTGACTTTAGGTAAATAAATCAGGTGATATTATAAGTAAATAAGATTGCAGTTGACAAAAACAATAATCTTCACTGGTGTCAATGGCATTAATAGCATTTACCCTACTTATTTATTTTTATCACATGCAATGTTTTTTAAGATCAATGTGCTGATATTAGACTATCTCAAATGTCTATGTTGCTGTCTTATGAACAACAACATAATCAAATCTACACATTAGATACATTCTTCTTTTTTCTTAGTTAATCTAAATGACTAATAAATTTGCATGACTAATTGTAGTAGGTTTAAAATGTGTGTGGGCATGAGTACAACTGCCTTTATTTTTATACAGCTTGAATAGTTTTCTGACTGCCATGTTGGTTTAGTGGTAGCTAGACACTACAGCTGAGCATGAGATCCTAGGTTCGAATCCCTGGTTGGGCAAGGTTTTATTGGCAAAGTTTTCATTAGGTAACTCTTAGTAGCAGCATGGATTCTGGATTTGTGCCCTGTAGACGGCAACAGGCTCGCCCCTATTACAATAGGATTGGAACTTATAATATACCTCTATACGGTAAAGGCATACCCCTTCTCTTGTATACCCCTTCGGTGAAGACAGGTCTGACAGTATATTTAGTTTTGTGATGAGAGTGACAAAGGACAGAAAAGGCATACTTTTAGTATATTAAAATTATTATTTTTTGCGGAAAAATAAATACCTGAATAGGTTAACTTTTTAGATTGCATTTTCGTTCTAATTAGCTCTAGAGGGCTGACTATAGTCACCGCTGTCATTCTGGCTGTTGCTCCTGCTGTCAGTGGTATCCACATTGGCTGTCCCACTGGAAAATATAGTGATTCACACTGTTACAAACATGAATGGAACTCTTTAATGCAGTGAAGTTGTCTACAGAAACAACCTTGTGAAACTCCTTTTGACAATGATGAGGAAGAATACTTTGATGCTTTCTAACTTTTGTATATTGTTTTTATTTTGTATTAGAATTAAGTTGTAAAATATTAAGGATATGAAATGTAAAAAAAAACATAATAACTAACATATTGTGAAATAAAAATCATATACAATATACATAATGAGAGGATTTCAAGCAATATCAACAACTTTCTAGATGATATGTAAGTAAGAGGCAGTAAAAAATGTATTCCTCCAAAAAAAAAGAAAAAATTAATGTCACACTAATTTCTATCATAATATTTTGATTAACCTGATAGAACTCGCAAGCACAGTTTAAAAATATGACATATTTGTTAATTAGGCATAACAGTACAGATAAAACTATTGATAATACCAATAACATAATATATGATAACAATATTTATTTATACAGTTTAATATGTACTCATACAAAAACACTTGTAAGTGTAAGAATACTGTCTGTTATGTACCTCTTGTAGTAACAGACAATTACTTGGAAAATAAAATCTTTATATAATTGTATCAAATATATGTCCCTATTTGAACATGTTTGTAACTAGCTTGTTAACTACATAAATTGATTTTATTGATGAAATAATGATGAGAAAAAGAAATCCAAGGTATGTAAGTATACTTAATAATGATGATACAGAATACAGATGAGATGAACAAATCAACATGAATTATTATATAAATCTTGTATAAAATAGTAAAATATTTAAATTCATAGACAAATAAAAAGCCAGACAGGCTGATTTTCATAATGTCTTCATTTAAATGCCAATGACATAGGAACTTATTACAAAGCTAAAAATGCATTAAGAAATTTACATTTAAGTAGAAGATCAAACAATTATTATGTGTCTGTTGAAGCTTGAAATTATGTACTAGAAGTCAGTAAACCAATAGAAAATCAAAGTAATAAATATACTCAAAGGTATTAGTTTCTTTTTATTAATTTGATTAAGGTAGCTGTTTGCTTCACTAAGACCTTGAATTCAAGGTGAGACCAAATACTTAACTGTTAGAATATATGTTTGTATTGTTATGTACAACATTATATCTTTAATTGTTTATAGTCATCATTCAAATGTGACAGTCACATCATGAATGTTGATCATCATTTATATGCGGTCATTATGATAATCTTATTGTGATCATCACCATCAGATGGATAACTACAATGAATATGTAAAAAAAAATAGTGGAAAATCTGGGACATTCACCTTTATGAATCATTCAAATTTTTTATGTGAATATTGGAAATGATAGAAATCTATGTTGTATAATCATAATAATTGATCACTTACTGTCATGAGTTAAGTTATTGTAAAAAGTCTTCATCTTATATCTCAGTTGTTCATATGAAACGAAATAAATAACTGTACATGGAAGAGCTAGGACTAGAGTAGGACTTAATCCGGACCATAACGCCGTAATGCCTTCTAATTTTGTTATTTTATAAAACGCATCCTGAAATTATGACAATATTTTTACACACAAATCTGTTATGTAAAGTGTTCTTCATCAAACTTAAAACAGCAATTTACCATCGTGCCATGAAAATGTACTCGTCTGGGTATCCATGCTGAGTCCCCACAAGGACATAAGTGTTCCATAAGACCATTACAATAGAGGTAACATTTATTCGAGAGCAATGCCTTCTGTTGAGCTTGTAGCCTTATTTTAACCACATCAAGCGGTGTCACTGTGAAGTTAAAAACATAATACATGTAAAAATAGGTCTAAAATGATTACTTCCTGAACAAAAATATAAGGCAAACTTACTAAACAACGAGGTTATAAGGGCACCGGAACATGCCGATGCCATTTGCTGTAATGGAGTAATACGGAACTGAGGGTCATCTTCTCGAATCATGGCATCGGCTTTTTGCAAAATTAATTCTAATAATATTCTTCAACGCAGCTCATCCGTTTGATTACACTGTTTTACTTTTATGAAGTTTTATGTCGTATAGTGTTTTTTTTTTCGATTCTTTCCACATCTGTCAAAATATTATATCCATAGAGAATAGAGCAATTAAAATGAGCAAGTGTTACTAGCGTTATTAATTTATTATTACCTACCAACATTAAAAATCGACTAAAACTGGTAATGTGTTTCTATACTCATGTTTTCGACTAAAAGATTATACTCCACACCTCAATTTTGCTCGAGAAATTGTCTTTCGAGGGTACAAAATTATTATTATGGCTAAAGTTTCTTCTGAAAATACGCAAATCTATCAATTCGGTTTCAGTCTTTTAACATTAGTGATTGTTACTTTGATTATGACATCAAGTAGCATTTAGTAAAAACCGTACCTCACCACTAGTTAAATCAGTCAAATCACTGCCACATGGATGGAGGGCGTTACTGAAATTATTTAGTGAAATAGAAATTATTCAGTAATTACACTTACACGAAAGCGGTGCGGTTTCCTGAGGGTTTCAGTTGTGTAGATGAAAAATATTTTTTGAAATGTTTTCCACAGCATCCAGATCTTTATTGTGAGTACCTTTTCATTTATTTTTGGAGTTTACATAACGTGACAGCTGTTTTTTATATCGGATCTATAAACAAATTGTGCGCGCTGTATAGTAATGAAGCGGTCACACACCTAGATCGTTAGTAAGTGTATATTGTAAATTATTAATCGCGCGAGAGCCAATCGGCTTAACTATAAAAATGTTCCATCAAACTTGTACCTATTCGATTGATCGTGCGGTTTCCGTTGCCTGCACCCTATTTCTACAAAAAATCTGAACTTAAGGAATTTGGTGTTTCGTTGTTGAGATCATTTCAAGGTCTTGTTTCTATTGTGGTACGTGCCTGCCTTTCATAATAATATTTTTGTTATCCTCTTTATTTTTAAGACAGTTTTGTTCATTCATGATATTCGAATTATACGTAAAATGAAATCGCTTTATGGTTAAAGTTTATGTATTAAAACTTAGTTATTTTGTGATGAAACATTTTTTATAGTCTCTGATGGATTCATTTTAATGATTTTTATGGAATTCCCATTTTATTTAAAACACATATTCACCACAATTAATTTTCTGGTTATGTATTTAATTTGAATCTTCTCTGAATGCAAGTTTGGTATTATTATTATATTTAAGAATTAAACTTGACTTAAAAACATATTTTGTAGAGTATTGGTGAATGGTACAGTACTGTTTCACTATTTACTATTCCTATTATGTTTCCCTACATGTTAAATCATACAAATACTTAACAAGTATAGAATGTATCAATAGAATACTGATGTAATGAACAAACTGTAACTTTACATGTCAATCTGAGCTATTCCCAGTAAAAAAATATAAATTGATGCCTCAAAAAATCTTAATTTTTTCATGATTGACATAGTACTAGCTTAATCATGCTGCAGTAGTTTTAAATATGCAGTGTTATTGATAAGAACACAAAATATTAGTGCTTTGTTATCTTATGTCTCTAACATCCGTTGATATCTGATTATTATGTTAACATTTTGATTAGCTCTGATTTATATATAGTTGTTACCACTTTCATACAATACCTTTTTCAATATTTTGATGTTTATCTGGAGCAATCAATGCTCAAAAAGGTTCACTTTTGATCAGTCCTTATTTGGAAGCTAGGTATTATAGTGTAATAGTATTGATATCAATTCCTTTAATCTGTATGCAGTATGAATATGATGACTATATAATCATGTAAAGGCCCTTAATATTAAACTCTTGAGTAACTATAGCATAAACTAAAAATAATTTAGTTAGAAACAGTGATTATACCAAATGAAATCTTGATACTATAATATTTTAGATCCCATTCAATATTCATATTCATTGCAATCATGTTGTAAAAAGATAGTAATATAACAATGTCAATTCTGTATACTTTTTATTCAGAATTCTTCAACAACAAAAATTACGAGTACTTACTATTTTTAGTCTGTCCCATTATATTTCAGTTGGCACAGTCACAACATGCCTTTAATATTTAGTGACCAGAATACTTAAATATTTTTAAAACAAGTGTTCTGTTATTATTTACCAACATAATTCTTTATCAGTGATCATTAAAGTACATGATTGATTAACTGAGACAAAATTTGCTACTGACAAGATAAATCTTATCTCTTGTTAATCAAGTTGTGTGATTAAAAGGTGGTTTATCAGCTTTAACGGTAATTAGTTTTGATTGTGTAAATCATAATTTGGTATTTAAGTCATGATAAAATACATTACATTAAGAGATGAATGAGTCTTTCTTCTAGACTAGAGAATGGGTTACTGACTTGGTTTCGGCGTTGTTAGACAAAAAATAACTATCTTAGCTGGGTAATTAAAGTGCTAGTAGTGGGTATTAAGTAGTCACTACAGTAATTCCGGTACATAAATTTAAATCTCGATGTATTAGTTTTGTACATAGAACTTTAAAAACATTTACGTCATTAGTAAACTACGTCGCGGTGGGCGTGGTAATTACGTCAATTATCTCATATCCAAGTATAATTTTAACAAAACAGATCTATGCCAACTAGTCTGTAAATGTAAATAGTCGGTAGGTGCTATAGGAACGTAGTATTTTTCAACTGTTTGTTTGATCGTGGAGCGGTTGATAGAGGATGCATTTTTCGCATCCTTGCACACTCGTAATTCGCCATCAATCTCTCGCCGCGGTGTCGACGTATACCCGTTACTCACGTTGTTATTCATAGCTGTAATCATGACCTCATTTCGGGTGTTCCCCAACTCTCCAAGTTGACCATTGATTTGGCCTGTTAATACCGGCTTTGGTATATTATTTGATGATTTCCAGATAGTCTAATTACTTGCCTTTTAGTCTGGGTAGTTTGAGCTTGATTCGATTTTAAATCTCACCACGGTCAATAGTAGCGTTTGTAAACAGGAGACGAATAAGACGGATTAATTAATGAGAATAAGTGACTTGAAAAATTTAAATATATACGACTACTTTTTGTCCTGTCACCAGTTATCTTTGTCCGAAGAGTATTTTTCTTCCGCAAGACACTTTTATTCGTCATCTCACATTTATTCTCTTACTCATATCGTCGTGTAATCTTCCAATTAACCCAGAGATTGGCTCCTCGTTAATACGGCTTAGTATAAGTACCACACCTTTTAACGTATGCATGCCGATTAGAAATGAAAACAAAGCATGACGAGAGTTTATTTCCCGAACAGTTAGTGATTAGGAGGGATCTTTAGTCTTTTCCAACGTACTAACTTCCTCGTGTTTCGTGGTTTTTTTTGGAACGGTGGTCCACCACTATATTTACCACTATATTTGAATAATATTCAAATCTCTTAAGTTTGGATTATATACATATTATGTTGCGATTCTCCTCTGCACAACGTCTGCCTTCAACCTTGGAACATATCTGTCGTAGAAATGTTGTTTGCTCCCTTGCGGGGCCAGGGATCGATGAAACCCGCGACCCCAGTGCATTAAACCAAATGCCGAGTTTTACTCCCAAGTGGGTCAACAATTGAAGCGAGTAATTTGATATATTTGTAGCAATTAAGTATACCGAAATTTCTTATACAAACTACTATGTATTATTCTATTGTTTGTGTGTTTGGAATTGAACAATTACTTCGGTAAGTTCACTTTCAATAATCGCTAATATAACCCATTTCCAGTATTATGAAGTATTTGAATACTACGAACATCTATATTACGTAATTGCCTTTAAAAAAGCGAAGTTAACACCATGCGAGAACAGTGGGCAACGCCCAAGCAAACTTATACCTATAATCCTTGACGAGATATGGCAGTTGAAACAAGTGAATAATTATATGACGCGTTCACCATAAATTTAGCGGAAAACGTAATTAATTCAACAATAATTTGCGATGCTACATAATTGTACAAGCCTTGTCAGTGTAATAGTAAACTTGAACGCTGACATTGAATGTATATCTGTCTTCCTTGAGTATCGATTACCATTGTTGTGTGTTGATATCTAAGTATTACGATGTATTATCAATGTTACGGTTCGTATTTATAAAACCGTTATCGTATCGCTTCGAGATTTGAATGACGAATTTCTTGTGTTGCTCTATTGTGCGCTATATTGTAGGTACTGTTATGTACTTTTTATAGCGTTAGAACGCACTGGTTTTTGGTCTTGTACCCCTTGGTAAGCATACATCATCCTCAATTGTCGGAAGTCGTCTACTGCTGTATATAGGCCTCCACCTTAGAACGCCACAATGAAAGGCAATTGCTACTTGCATCCACCGGTTGCCCGCTACTCTGATGATGTCCTCTGTCTACCTGGTGGGAGGTCTGCCGACAGTGCGTCTTCCGGTTCGTGGTTGCCACCCGAGAACATAAACATAAAGCACGAACTGCACGATTCACTTCATTATAACATAAAATCTGTTGTCTTCATAAATTGTGAAGAATACTTCGTGGACATTGAAGAGAAACGCGTATTCAACGCTATTTCAGGCACCTGAGTCAAAGAAAGATGCGGGAAAACATTGTTGTTTTCGATGTCTCATTCCCTATGCGGCTAGGTCGGGGTTGTTGAACCTACTGGCACACACTCTGGTTCTGATGCAAGTACCTACCTATCCAAAAAGTTCTTAAATCAAACCGAACAGACATTACGTTCGATGTTGCCAAAAAATGTAGACTATGTAAATTAATTCGATGACATGACTGTGGTCATGAAAAAGAGTTCAAGAGATACAATACGATAGTTCATAATATTACAGATAGTAATACGATAGTCAAACATTGACCTTTTTTTAGGAGGGAAAATGTTAATAGCTCTCAATGAATTACTAAAATATTTTTGGTAAGTCCGAGTTCTAGATGAACTTTTATGTATTTTTTTATTGTTGCATCTTCTTTAGTTTTAATGACAATGGATAGTGGTATATTTGATTATACCTGGTCCGACGCGGTGCATAAGATACCTTCAAAGGCTTCCTATATCGCCGATTAACCGTAAAAGATTTTGTATCTGTTCGTGGATTCCATTGGAATCAATTTGAAATGGAATTACGTTACTATGTGAAATAATAATAAACCATACTATCTCATTCCTACTAAGTGTTACCCAAAGCCGTCAAATATAAGGAAAGTATTTGGTTTAATATGAAAACGACTTGCTAGTTCTTTAAATAAAGTACCTAGTTATTTATAAATCGATTGCTATCAGCTGTTTATCTTTTGTTACCGTCAGCTGAGGTGTAAATGACGTCGTCGACCAGACTATTATCATTGATCTTTAAAATTTAATATCTGTCATATGACTTGAAAGTTCACGAGCCGTAATCGTGGGTCTTATAGCCAAAATTATATATGACGCAATGTAAAAAGTAGGTAAATTGATATAAGTGATAATACTTAGGTATTCATAATAATCTTGCACGCATGGAATTGTGGGGATTGTCTCTGGTTACATCGACTGTTTTAATCTTACTGAAAAGTGTATTTCATAATAGTATGTAGATATAGTATTTAACACACAGATAGTCTCTACTACTCACAAATAAGAGTGCCGTCGACACGAAAAGAAGAAGATCTTCTCACTTATTCTCCTCTAAAACCTCATAAGTTACTTCTGTATGCTGAAGAAGATATAGTTATCCATAAAATAAATTGAATATCTAGACTAGATCAATTTAATTTAATCGTTGAAATAAACTGCATCCTTAACTACAATGCAATGAAACAATTGATTTTTTGCTAGTGCCGTCTAGGTGGCCAATTAGCTAAATTGACAAATATTAGTTTAGGTTAGTGCTTTTGAAGTGTACGCGGCAAGGTCAATCAATACCCATTAGATGTAATCACAACTAGTTTATACTGGCAGTTTTTGTTTGTGGCGTGACCCAATAAAATATTACTATTGGGACCCTTTAAATAGGTCTCGTAAAAAAACAAAAGCTTGTTATAAAACGCTTCACACGCCTGTACAATCACACTAATATGATAAAGGCGTTTGTGAGTGTGTTTGTATGTTTGCTACCTCTTTACACTCAAACGGCTAGACCAATTTTGATGAAATTTCATATGGAGGTAGCTGACACCCTGGATTGACATATAGGCTTTATCCCGAAAAAATGTAGCGGGTGTACACCGCGATCGCAGCTAGTTGTTCATAATTATACATTCATATGGCTATCATTTAGGTATTTATATTTTTGGGCAGTCAGTAAGGAGGTCGACACTGTTTCTTCGTCTACTTTAATAGAAGTAGACGTATAATTTCCATTAATTTGGCGTTTATGTAAATTTTGTCTTCATTATCGCGTCATGGAAAACTGACACATCCGAGAATCTTTTATGTCTTTTCTTCGTTTAGCCAGTGACTCACAAATTTCGACGGCCGATTTACGTATAACCAACGCGTGTTAACTGGTCAGTTGTGATATTAACGTTCCTAAGAATTGTGGTTTTCCTCAAGGACACGCGTTGTATCATTTTTTTGCAGTTTTGCCTATTTGCCAACTGTAGCTGTGGTATAAACTGTTATTAAATAACATGCTAATTAAAAGATATACCTACAGTTGTAATAACTGGTTGTAGGAGAACAACGGGAGTAGTCTCATCATCACTGGCTAAGTAAGTGCGTAATAAACGCATTTTCATGATCTAGCCTCGTCTGAGTACATTAAGGCTGCGGTTCCACTGAGGCGGAGCAGAGCGGAGACGAGCAGTGCCGCGATTCACCAATCACATGGCTTAAAATCCACATCTCTAATCCATTTCACAGCTCAGCCCCGCTCCGTACCGCCTCAGTGGAACCACAGCCTTACGGAGTCGATTTTATAAAATTTCGTTGCTCTGATAAAGATTACAAATTTGTTCGATCGGCACAAATCCTATTCAGGGAATACTAAATTCGGTACAATATAAAACTGTATCGTCACAAAGCTTACTTTGAACAAACTTAAAGAACATACTTGAAGAATATACTCAAGCTATAGTTGAAAGTAATTCTAACACAGGGTATCCTGGATTTAAATAGTGTGTCGCAAGCTCGTGTCTTTGTGCATGTAACGGTGATTAAACTGCAACACCCTTTAAACAAATGAGAGCACAGGACTCACCTACAAGCATAGGGGAAACAAAAGAACGTCCCAATCAAACAGATAGTCGTCAAAATCTGGCACTGACGGACGATAAATGAAATTTATAGATTGTAAAGCTACCGAAACGTTAGCGTTGTGGCTACTATTGCAATGATCATTACCTTCTGGCTTCTTACATATTAATCTAACAATCATTTTGGACTAGACAACAAATAATAATGTCTTTTGAAACAAGTATTTTTCTAGAAAACAATACAAATAGTTTATGTACTATTTGTGGCTTGACCATTATATTATGGTCGCCATATTTTTATTTTATGACAATGTAAACTGTAATAATAATAATAAAGTTGAATGATGTAACAACGAGCGATTTATTTGATGCATGCACATCTACATTGATCTAGCTATGACAATACGTAATTCCGTTTCTTTGATTGATGTATCGGTAATGAGTTTTAGTAATAGAAGTTGTTATTTTACGATCGGATGTAACGACTTTCAGCTTAGAAAAGTACGTAGCGTGCAGTAATGAATGTTGTTTCAATACAAGCTGGTACTGGTATCGGAAGACATCTCTGTCGGTATTTTCTTCGTATTTTTTTTGCGGAACTCTCAAGAGGTTATAGCAGTTATGACGTCTGATTCTCAGGGAAGGTAGGCTGTTGCTACTTGATTCTGTCATACCGTTTCGCTTCAATAACTTTAACCCCATTCTTCATACATGCTCTCTCTCATGCTCTTCGCATAAGGTTAAAATTCAAGGCCTTATTAAAAAAATCCTTTGTAGTACTTTCATTTTCACGGTAAAAATTGTTCTATAGTGCGGAAAAAAAATACAAGCAAATAATGACCGACATGGACATCAGGATCTTGTAATTTGGTGTAACGTTGAAACAATAGCATCTTGATCGCTTACATTACTAGGTTTGCAACAGGCAGTAGAAACAACGTATTTATAGTTTGTAGACGTAAATAAACACGAATACAAGCATTGTGATTTTCTCAACATTAGTAGTATACTGTTAACACTGTTAAAATTACGCTCATACCACATAAGGCCGACCTCAATACATAAGACGCAAGATGAATAGTGCTTTAAACAAATGAAAACAATTATGGTTATCATTATAGGAATATTGGCAGATTATAAAGTGCACTGCAAGTGGAGTATGACAGAATTTCATTGGTCTATTTGTGTAACGAAACCTTACGTAACATTGAACCGCAGTTTTATGACGCAGACGTGAATGTGCAACGGCGGGTAATTCTGGCATTGAGAAGGAAAATGCAAGAAGCATATTTAAATTAATGTAACAGCTAGTAATATTGTGAGGATATTGTCATGCAAATGCAATGATAATTGTGTGTCGACTAATATTGATATATTCATCTAACAAAAAACTTATACATAGATATGTTATCTACCTATATGTGAATTATAATGTAGCTATTTTATGTGAACTTATCCACTTGACCGCACTCCGACCGAAAGGTTGAACCGTGGACGTGTTAAACTGCTGTCTACATCTCTGATTGGAAGGCTCGATCGCATCTATTCAGACAGATTATGATACCAGGCTCCTTACCATATCCTAAACATCGAATTGCTTAAATATAATTGTTCCTCCTTGTTGTAGATGCTGCACAAACGCAATAGGCCCACACAGGGCTTTAGCGTCTATATTAACAAAGAGTGCAGCCCTCGAACCAACATCCATTCAATGCCGGGACTACCACGAGGTCACTGGCAACATTATCTGTCCCAACGTTGTGAGAGGTATCGACCATTTGAGGGATCCTCGTCTTAATAAGGTAAGGAAGACAAAACTATTTAAATTTCCTCATTGTTATAAGTTGACATTTTCTTGGTCCCTGACCATATTACGCTAACGATAGAGATGTACTTGTGTAAAGGCCGTGTTTAAAAACAAATGAAGTCAACATTTTTTGCACGAGGAATCAATTGTTGCGTTTTACCTATTAAAAACTTAAAGTAAAACAGTATTATGCAATGCGTTAATTTAAAAAAAACTTTTATCTATTGTTTCAAAACTGGAAAAATCTAGCTTCAAACAAGGATAACACAAAAGAGTTTCGCGAACGTTAACATTGGAATTCTATTATTATTTATATCTATTGTTTCATGATTAATGATAAAGTTGAAAATTAAAACTTGATAAGTTGGACGGATAGAAAATTACTTTTTAAATTCCTTTGTGACTTTCAACATTCACATTTTTTTAGCGTCATATAAAGATCCGATTGATAAGATGATAATTGATTTTGGTTCCTTGTTTTGCACATACCCGAGTATAGTTTAGTGTTTATTCTCGTAAACGCAGTGGTACATAGGTACCTTGCTTGACGACAGACATCATGGCATGTACTTCGCAGATTTCGCATACTTATATTTAAGACGCAATTGCCCGTATTATATGATAAGGGCCTTACTTGTACGACCTTATTCAAGGTACGATGAGCAACTAGAACTAATATACCCGTACGTCAGCTATATTTGTATAATGAGATAGGATTTAATTGAAGAGTGACACATCTGCCGGTTTCAGTAACTGTGGCATTTTGTCAAACATAATTTATCTTTTGTGTGGAATATAGCAGCTAATGTCATGTTATAACACGA
Source organism: Abrostola triplasia (assembly GCA_946251915.1). Classification (NCBI taxonomy): domain Eukaryota; kingdom Metazoa; phylum Arthropoda; class Insecta; order Lepidoptera; family Noctuidae; genus Abrostola; species Abrostola triplasia. The sequence goes on from OX276430.1 coordinate 8,015,362, forward strand.
TGAAATCGGTGCTACCATCTATATTTGTTTGTTAAGTTTTCCCGTATTTTCCTTAACATTGGCATTGAGTGAGTGTGACGAACAACGACTGACATTGACGATATCGTCAATAGTTTATTGTAAATTTTATTCGTTTGGAATCTAATTGAGTCATTTAACCGTCAATAGCTAGAATAATCTAGAATAGCTGCAGGTATTGTACAAAGAGATTAATTTGAAACTATGGCTTAACTCAAATACTTAATGGTATCAAGGTTCAGAAATGACGAGCTCTATTTGTTTTGGAATGAAAACTGGTTTATGCGGGAATTATGGTAGCAGTTATCTATCTATTATTTTGGCGTCGTATCTTCGTGTCATTAATTAAAAAAAACGTTGCCAATCCACTAGGATTTTTTCCTGTATCGCGGGTGCATTTCATAAACACCCAGACTCGGGACAAACATTTGCTGGTCCCACAAATGTCCCGTGCGGCAATCGACCCGCAACCCATAGCTCAGCAGTCCAATCACTTAGCCACAGCGCCAATCAGATCGTCAAAAAATAGATAAACAACCATCTGTATTCGTTATTAAGATTTGATCCATAGTTTTTAAAGTGCATTAAAACATGTTATGCATTGTGTTTTATTTATTTTAGGGTCTCGCTTTCACACTGGAGGAACGCCAGGCGCTCGGCATCCATGGTCTTTTGGCAGCAAAGTTCAAAACCCAGGAGGAGCAGTTGGATATTTGTAGAATATCCATTGACAGATACGAGGACAACCTAAACAAATATCTCTACCTCGTCGAGTTACAGGTGACTAAACATGATAAAGGTACCGTTGATTCTGAGAACCTATTTATAGAATACTGGGTTTTGGATGCAGGCTCTGGTATGGGATGTTTATTACGAAATCTGTTTATTATTTGGAGTTGCAGATGTTGCCTTGGTTGGTTACGCAGTTTGTAACGTTTTGTCGATCTCAGATTTTGATTTGATTTAAATTAACAAAGATTTTGTGATAATTAATAACCTGGGTTGTCGAATAGGTTTTTTCTTCTTGATCAATTGGTTGGGGGTTCAAAAATGAATAATCTTATGGATTCTGACGGGAAACTAACAACACGGGAGCTTGGATTCTATAAAATATCTGTATATCTATGTTTCCCAAAGGGGTTGAATACTGAACAGGTTTGTAGTAAGACCTAAGATAACGAATTACCAGATAAGTTGTGTTTCATTCACAACTATTGATTAGGTAGACAGCGGCTGTAAACATTAACGTCCTTGACCCAATACTACCATTTAATCTGCCATCCCTAGGTCGCAGGTGGGACGATGAGAGTGACGGTTGAATTAAAAAAAGAAATTAGCGTATCTATCTGATAGTATTAGCTGTGACAGCTGTCCAAATGGCGAGTTAAAATTAGTATAATCTATAGTCGGTACATACATATTCGTGGGTGGGTATCAATTGGTTCTTGGCAGTATAATGGCAATGCAATTATGTTAAAACGATAGGCGAGTTTAGTAGCACAGATTATGCATGGTTTATACAATTACTGGATCATTTGTACAATTGTGTACAAAGCTGTTGTGATGTTGGTATTGTGTATGAGCGTAATTTAAAGGATGCAAAACATTGACCAAATTGGCCTTCATCCGATTATAGTTCACACACATGTTTTGCTGTTTACACGCAGTTGATACAATTATAGTTTCACCGTAGTTCCAGGATATTTCAAATATGATTTCGATAAATGTTTTTCAATTAGTTTATTACGATTCTAACACGTAGAAACCCCAAAACTGCATATAAATTTGGTATCTAAAGTATGCCAGCATTGTTTTATGAAGGGTTATCTAAGGGAATCTCTAAGACCCTCTTCTAAGAGGTCTAATGCTTGCAACTGACCTATGTAAATAGTGTTTCTCTGAAGTTTACATCGTAAGAAAGACCAAAGAGCAAGACTTGAAAAATGAGCATAAAAATGACTAGAATGAAGTTTTTTTGTAAATTATAATTACAGTCCAGAAGACTTATAGTGTTACTCCTGTATTTATTTACAGTGATATTGAATTATTGCAGGACAGAAATGAGAAGTTGTTCTTCAGACTTCTCTCGGAGAACATCGAGAAGTATTTGCCGATCGTTTACACACCGACCGTGGGCTTGGCCTGTCAGAGATTCGGTCTCATCTACAGAAGACCTAGAGGTCTCTTTATTACGATCAACGATAAAGGACATATATTTAATATTCTTAAGAATTGGTGAGTACTTTTTGATGTTAACGTTATATGATGGCTTAGGAATTTTGTTGTTTAGGGCCCAAGCTTAAACGACCAGACTTTTTTAAAGATATTTGGGTACTTTACTGTGAGAATCAGACGTTGACTTGCAATAGTGATCAATCTAATAATATTTAAACTTGACAACATTTTCTTGTAGTTTGATTACTTAAGTGATCCAAAGTATAATAGATTACCTACCGTAGATACTTACTGCTTATATAGAGACGCAAAGGTCAACTTATAATGACGCAGACATACGAAGGTAAAAGAAAATCGATAGACAGTATGAGCGGAAATAAGTGTTGTTCGTGCGTCTTGTGACACCTTAATACTGAAGTGTATTTTATTTATCCTACTTGGTACTAGTAGAGTTTTTTGTTTTCTGTGCACTGAAGCCGCTGGCAAAATCTCGTGAGATTTTTCTGTCAAGGAATTTTCAAACACAGTTCGTGTTAACGTTTTCATATTATTAATACCACAAAAACTTTTCAAAGTTACCTTAAACATGAATCATCGACATCTTACAGAAATACAGAAGAAATAGTTTACTAGTGAGTAGTATTGGTGAATCGTGTAGATACACATATCTCTCGTTGATTGTAGCATTTTATGCTGTGAAAAATCTATTTGTACATCGTAAATCTCACAAAGTATCTCCTACTCACTAAAAGCAACATTTTCTCTTTATAAATCACAGACAAAATCGATTTAAAAGAGCACAGCAATTCTTTTAGATAAGATACTCTTTCGTTTACAAAACTACTTACGCTGAATGAACGTAAAAAATGTAGAGTAGACGTCATTCATTTGTTTTTACGACTTGTTTCGCGTTGAATATAATGATTTATACTCTGTTTTGGCTGCTTGAAGTATTAGTATCGATATCAATCTATAAATGAACGTTTTGTTTATGATCGAAATGAGGTTGAGTTACCCGGTGCCCCTGGTGGCTGAGTCATCAAGCTCTGGTAGGCTAACTGAAAACCTTTCTTTATTTTAAAGGCTAGCTATATCGTCTCGTATCGTTTTATATATATGGTATCACTATAAAAAGGGTTATTCTGTCTTGTCTTAATGATTAAATGACGAAATTGACATTTATCTTTGTATGGAAATATGTAAAATGTTACTCCGGAAATATCTCAAAATGTGAAATCGTGTGTCACCATATCGTGTGTAAATAAATAAACATAAAATACCTACTTACCACTGTGGTGTAGCGTAGGTGTCAGCCGCCCGGAGCGGAAGAACATTTTACCGCCCTCTTATTTAGGTATTCCAATTTATAGACTTATTATTGTAATATTTCGTGTTTTGTACAGGTTTCATATAAAAAATAATTAATTACACGATACGTCATCTGATTAACTTAATATAAATTGTACAACTGACGATCAATGAATAAAACTTTATTTGAACTCTCAAAGCAAGTTTGCTTCTCTAAATATTACTCATATACAATCCATGTACAAAATAAAATACGGGGAATCCACGCAGATCAGTACAGACGGTGTTGCCTATCGCTACAATGAGCAAGATGACATTATTATACATTTATTGGAAAAAAGGGGACTTCCCGATTTCGTCACGTAGTAATAAAAATAAATACGCGCTTATTTCATTCGGTCCGAATCGTAGGTGCCACAAAAATATAAAATGGTGCAAATATTTGCAAGATATTTATTTATTTCCAATGCCTCCCCTTAAAGTGCCGCCCGGGCTGGGCCTTCCCAGTCGCCATCGTTACAATACGCCACTATTTAGCTACCACTGTATTGTATTTGTAAAAATCTTTATATTATTTCTAAATAGAGATCAACACTTTTCCTCCTTGTTTATTTATGGCTTTACGAGTAATATATAATCAATCCGATTCCGAAAAACTTACAAATGCGCTCTTCGCGCTATATTATGATATCAAGTGTAATAAAAACTTTTATGATTAATAGATAAATACTTGTTTTAGGCCCGAACCCGACGTGCGTGCCGTAGTTTTTACTGATGGCGAAAGAATCTTGGGTCTTGGGGACCTCGGGGCTTACGGTATGGGCATCCCTGTGGGCAAGCTCTCCCTGTACACCGCGCTTGCCGGCATCAAGCCTCACCAATGCCTACCCATCACTTTGGACGTGGGCACTGACAATCAGGTGCTGTATTGCATAATTTATGCTAATTTTTAAAAGTCGTTTTTATGTACTGGATTGAAGTGTGAATTGCTAAAGAATATTTTGTGTAACATATAATTAACATTAGCGTTATTGTTATAAGATGATATATTTCTTTATGCTCAATGCTGACGATAGATTATATTTTAATCCTCTTCTCTTATAAAATCATTTCCTCAGTGCTGAATTAATTATACTTAATCGTCTAATTATACTATTATCTGCTTATCTACGAAATAATATAAATGTAAGTATTGTAATATTGTTTGCAGGACCTTCTAGAAGACCCGCTTTACATTGGCCTACGACAGAAGCGCGTCCGAGGCAAGGAGTACGATGAATTTATTGACGAATTCATGGAGGCGTGCGTCCAGAGATACGGACAAAATACACTATTACAGGTTAGCTAATCATCATGCCGTGGTGGGTGGGTGATACCGGTTTATTTCAGACCGGTATCACCCACTGCTGGGGCCTATTCTGGCCTCCCTTATTCTCTGCCATTCTATAGTCTCTCAAATATTATATGTTCTTTAAAATTGTATATATTAGTTTCTACGATAAATAAATTACATGCAATGGTAGAAATATCCTCCTATTCTGTAGGCCAATAATAATAGTACCGGTTAAATACATAGCTTTGATCTAAGAACAATGATTTAAGGTCAATAATAACATTGATTTATGTCAAAATGTGACATTACATTGATTTGAAACTGAAACTGACAATTTTACTTAAATTACTCTGTTGGACACTGGACAAGCACGAGTTGCATAAACTATTGGAATGACCGTCAGATTGACAGATGAATAGGTGATAAAAATAACATAAATAAGTATAAATAAATATCGTACTGTTGTTATTTTGTCCTGACAACAAAATATACTCTATCGATGTATCATGTCACGTAGCTTCCAATATAGAGAAGGATAACCAATTCCTATCACAGCTTATTTAATTGAGTGTGATATCTGCTCGATATAATAAAATAAATTAAATCTCTTAGAAAGGAATAATCACACAGGCAATACGTATTTTTAGTGCTGACTTTATTCGGCTTATTGTATGTCGGTTTGTCGAGAGGGCATAACGTCCGGCCAGTTTTGTTTTGTTTTAATGAAAACATCACGTCACTCTAGGACTTTCTCCTATATCGTGGGTGCGTTTCACAATCATGAAATATCACATAAACAAACGCCTAGACACGGGACAAACATCTGCAGATCGCACAAATTATTGTCCCGTGCAGGAATCTAACCCGCAACCCTTAGCGCAGTAGTTCAATCGCATAGCCACTGCGACAATTAGGTCGTCAATTATCTGAAATCCTATTGCCAAGCGTAGTATAAGTAATAAGAGATCAACATCGCCTTAAGTTTATAATACGCGTTATCTTATCATTGTTTAGGCCTGATGGATTTTTGAAGTAACTGGTAACTTGCTGAATGTTATCGATAAGAAATCGATACAGTTGTATTCATGAGCTGAGATTTATCGCTATCAATGTTTATATTGACTTTATAGTACTGTTATGATCTCTTTTTACAGAACAGCTGGCAAATATTAAACTAGATAACGGAAGTTTGTTTAGGTTTTTTTTTAATGGCTTTCGACAGGTTTTTTTTATCGTAATGGTATTAAAAACCATCGATTTACACAAAAACTGTTGGGGTAATGAGTACATATTTTGTAAACTGTATTTGGCATGTATATAATTAGATATACATACAATATTAGGTTATAATTTAAATTGGTATATTGAATAGGCCTAATTCCAGAAGAATTTTACGTTACGCTGGACTTTTTTTATGTAGCTTGTTCGGTATCCCACTGCTGGGCAAAGGCCTCCCCATTATTCCTCCACAAAACCCTGTCCAATGCCATTTCAGGCCATGTCTTTCCCGCAAAGATGTCCAGATGTCGCTGGACTTGGCCCAGATAATTTCATATTCTTCTGTCCTATTTTTTTTTAAAGCTACTTTTAAACAAACATTCAAAGACACGCTTTACTATCTACTACGTTGATAATTTCCGTGTAACGCTACCTTAAACAAACATAAAAATTACGCACTTAACACATTAGCAATAATATTATATAATCACGATATTATTATATATATACCATAGTACGAAGGTGTGTGGTGACGTAACGAGTTGCTGATGTCATATATCTATATTTACTCAAGTATTAACGTGTTCGCGCCTTAAGATCAGCTGATTCATTCTATATAGAAAGTACTTACTGAGTTGATTGAATTGTAGAAAACAATTGTATTCTCTGACTTGTAGTTAAGGGAAATTTAAATGCGTTCTAGTGTAATATAGTGAAACATATTAGTTATTATAGGAATGCGTGTCAATGTTAGGTTACGATTTCCACGTGCGATGTTTGGTAACAGAATATACTGTGAGAAACGTAGGTTGGTGTATACTTGTTTGACCAAGAAGCTGACCTACGAGTACATAATATCTAGACTGACAGATATATGTGATGTTCCTACATTACATAATTATATCTCTGTAAGGAGTTCCCTCCCCCTTACCATGAATTCTTAAAGCAGGGCACGCCGCATTACACTGTATGTAGCGGCGTCTTGTTTCCACAACGTTAACTGTCCTGCTTTAAGAGGTCATGGTAAGGAGGCTGACTCCTGTTAAAGAAATACATTCAACTTTTCGGTGATTACAGGCATGTGTGTGTAATTCTACTGTTAATGAATGTGTTAAAAACCTTATTACAAGACTGATAATGTCGTCACAGTCCTCAAGTATAATCGCGGTGTAATTTATTTTCATAGTCCTTATATAGAAACGAAAACACTTGATGGCAACGGGTGATTCATGTTTGTATGAGAATCGGTACTTCCCGGTATTACGCTACTCATGAAACAGTATTTATAGAGTATGTGTTAGTAGTTTGGACGTGGTATTCGTCACGCATGTCTCACATCTACGCTAATATTATTGTCAAGCAAGATGAGTTTGTTTGTTTGGTCTTACGTAGAGACTGATCTCGGAAACTACTGAATCGACTTTGAATATTCGACATTGACAATGATCTTTCAGTGTCAATGTCGAGGAAATCGTAGAAATCGTTAACCATCCGTTTTTATTGGCACTGTGAATTATTTTTGATACCTATAGTATCGAGTTATAAAGTTCAATAACCAGATAGATTTAAGGGAGTCGTCTCTACCTGGCTCGATCTACGAGGTTAAGCCGTGCTCACTGCGGTTAGTGTTTTGATGGGTGACCGTTTTCACATGTTGAGACCCCTCCGTGCTTCGGAAGGCATGTTAAGCCGTTGGTCCTGCGCCTGATCTCTCTTCTTTTTGTGTCGGTCTACCGTCCCATCGGGCTATGAGAGTGAGGGAATAGGGAGTGCACCTGTGTTTGCGCGCATACTTGTGCACTATAATATCTCCTGCGTAGTTGGCTAGTCGCAGCTGAGAAAGGCCGCCGTGACCGAAATTCGGTCAGGAGAACATTCGATTTAAGGGGCTTTTTTGTAATCAACATTACGTAAAACAAACATAAAAATGTTTTGATATGAGATAACATTATATCTGTCGAGGATATTATGTTCGATATCTGGATTAAACTGGTTATGTTATCAGAGAATTAATCTTTATCCGCAATCGACAATATTATCGTTCAATGCTGATTACGGCTTTAGTTATCACTACTATTATATAATTTTATGCCTGTTAGGCTTGCCCGTTTAATTGTCAATTTAAAGTAAAGACTTATGGTATTACATTTAATTGCTTATTAAAATTTTAAATTGATTTGAAACTAAAGCTACAAATATAACTGCATTGTTGATGGTCGCCATGCGCGACTGCTAAACGTGAGGTCCTGGGTTCGATTCCCGGGAGGTGCAGTATTATTGGGTGTTTCCAGTATGTAATTCTCAGTAGCACGGAGTCTGGATTTGTGCCCTGTTGATAGCAATAAGTTCGCTCCCATTCATTTGGGACCTATAAAATAACAGGTGTAATGCTTATGAATACTATAACTACCTCTGCTTATCCCTTCGGTATACAAGCATACAAGCGTGACGTCATGTAATCAGGACGTCACTCAAGATATTGTTATACAGCCTATGATATATTTTTATTTTATTTTATGATATAATTAACGTATTTTTGTACCCTCAGTTTGAAGACTTCGCCCTGATAAACGCGGGCCGTCTGCTGAAGAAGTACCGCAACAAGTACTGCACGTTCAACGATGACATCCAGGGCACGGCCGCGGTCGCTGTCGCAGGGTTAATGGCCGCCGTCAGGGTTACCAGGAGGAAGCTCAGCGAAAACATCTATCTGTTCCTTGGAGCTGGTTCGGTGAGCATTTTTATCCATATCATTATTATTTCTGTGAAACATTACGTATTTTGTACTTAGTTTTTAGGGTTCCGTAATCAAAGGGTAAAACGGGACCCTATTACTAAGACTCCGCTGTTCGTCCGTCTGTCTGTCACCAGGCTGTCTCATGAACCGTGATAGTTAGACAGTTGAAATTTTCAGTTAAATTTCTATTGACGCTGTAACAACAAATACTAAAAAACAGAAGAAAATAAATACTTAAAGGGCTCCTATACAACAAACGTGATTTTTTGACGTATTTTTAGATAATGGTACGGAACCCTTCGTGCGTGAGTACAAATCGCACTTAGCCGGTTTTATTGGTTAGTAACGAGTGGAACCTATATTGTCTATGTAAGCATGAGCTAGCAAAAATTATACTAGTGTCATTCAATTATAAGTAAGTCTTTGAGATAAGGTACATTTATTTTCCATACATGTTCATGATGATCATGTTTGATAAAATATTCGTCATTGTGCTCAATACTAATGTGGAAATAATTTTTCCATTTTAAGTTTTAGTGAGGTGACTTTTTTTTGTTTAAAATAAAGTCCCCCCACACTAGGAATTTCTCCTGTATCGTGGGTGGGTTTCACGTCGAACAAACATCTACCGGTCACGCAAATTTTTGTTCCGTGCGGGAATCGAACCCGGCAACCCTTAGCGGAGCCGTCCAATCTCTTAGCCACTGCGCCATTCAGGTCGTCGGTATTCCAATACTAACCCAAAAGAAAAAGTAGTGCATGTTTTGTTACAATTGGTTGAAACGTCTAACGATTACAATAAACTGTCGCAGTAAACGTTTCGAACAATAATTTAGTTGTCATGGTTACATAAATCACGTGTTAACAAATAATCGCTAGACAGCTGTGCAATTGCGATTGTTATGGTCTAGCTAAACATCCATTGGACAGCAAAGCTCCTTGGTTTAGTTCTGTAAATAGCGTTTGTTTAACTAATACTTGGACTAGGAATATGTTATACAATAAATTATGTTTACGTAAATATATTCTGATCAAAGAGTTGGCATACCGCTACCGGCCGCGTTTGGTTTCTCACACGTATCAAATGTTTATAGGTGTAATATAACAGGACATGGTAAACATAGATATTTATATATGTCTGGTAACTATTACGTCGTTTATCTCTGAAGTGATAGGCAGAGCTGGCAGAGGTGTCTCCTATATCAGAAGTACACCCATAGTTGTTTCGATGATCATCAAGTCTCATAATACAAATATGATAGTGAGCCTATTGCTATTTATCACATTCACACCGAAATATACTTTAGATTGTGCGTGAACAGTAAAAATACTTTACAATAATAACCCGGGCTCCGTTACAGTTCGAAACTAGTCGGGCATTTCCGAATATCGACGTGAGTACAACCGGTATATATAGTAGGTAGTAAAAATACTATTCAGAGGGCCGATTATTAAGTTGTATTCGAAATATTCTACTTGTTATTGTATGCGGTATGGTTGATGAACAACCTGTCCTGGCCAGACATGGCTTTACACACCGTTGAAAAATCTCAGGTATTTCAATTTCCTCATGTGGTTTTCCTTCATCATTTTTAGCAACTGATAGAAGAGACATGAACTCAAAAAGATATCGTTGCGGGTCGTGGTTTGAACGGTCATATCCCTCGGCTATCAATGCTTGAAGAATAACATTTCGTATTGACAGTTTATGCATCAAAAATAAGGCGATATAAAAAATATGTGGTCATTGAAAAATCGGCCCTTAGGTATTCTAAAAACTCAACTTTATTCGACTAACAATACAATATTTATTATTTTGTCAAACAGGCAGCAAACGGCATTGCCAACTTAACGGTAGCAGCAATGGTTGCTGAAGGTCTCACAGAGAAGCAGGCGAGGGACAGAGTGTACATGTTCGATGTGGACGGCCTCTTGTCCACGAGACGCGAGGGTGGCGTCCCCGAGCACGCGAAGGCATTCGGCAAGGACCTCGAACCTGAGAAGGACTTTGAGGCGTGCGTCGCCAAAATTAAGCCCAGCTGTCTTATTGGTGAGTCTAGAGTCTTAGAGTATCTTTTATAACGAGTTGTTCATTACCCTCGACGGAACGGAGTATGTATATGCGTTTAGGGTGAGAGTTTGTTTGTTTGTATGTTTGAATGTGTACAAATGATTGTTGCCAATTTTATGAACAATAGGTTGACGGATTTTCATCCGGTTTTCGGTAACGGGTATATCGTTCATTAGAGATGGTTTTTAGTTATAATAGAAAATAACAACACGGGAATTAACGCGAATACAACTTTATTATTTTTTGGCTTGACGTTTCGACCGAGTTGCATCGGCCGTGGTCACAAGCATACTTAAAAACACTCAAAACTTTGTCTTTATAACAGTATATTAATTATTGCCGTGGTTCTTTCCTAAAAAGACCACTTCTCAGACCACCTACACTGTTCTCGCATAAAATATTGAGCTTGTCTGGACTTTAAAAGAGACCTTGACCCCTGAGTTTGTTTCGGTATTTCTTCTCAGTGGTAGTCAGATAGGAAATGCCGTCTAGTTTTTAAAAAAATGACGTGTAAAAGTGTTTTTTTGAAACCTATTTACAGAAATAAAATCATTTATCATTTATTGCTTTACCTTTATTATTTGCCATTGCTTTCAGCTACTGTCTATCCAGAATAGTAGAATATAATAAATGATACTAATAAAGGCATTGTTTGCTTATAAGTAGGCTCCAAACACGTTTAAATGTGATGTAATTTTCTATTAGCTTCAATAAACTACTTTCTATCTTTCTATTTGATAAATACATTTTTACCCGACTCAAATGTCTAATCGACAATTACGTTATACAGGATGCTCGACGGTTGGCGGCGCGTTCACAACAAACGTGCTTAAACAGATGGCCAAGAACACTGAACGGCCCGTCATCTTCGCGCTCTCTAACCCCACCAGTAAAGCGGAGTGTACTGCACAAGCTGCCTACGACAATACAGATGTAAGTGACAAAATATAATTGTATTTAATTTTCTTTACTCGGGAAGATACCCGGATTTTTAAAAAGCTTCCGTGGGGACACAGGTCCATCACGCAGAGGCCCGTTGAGAACTTTAATCTAAAAGGGGATGGGACACCAGCTAGGGACACCACACAACTCTCAAACAGAAGAGCCATGAAAAGTCCCCAGCAGGTGTGGGACTATTGAGAAAAATGTATACTAAAATGATTTGGTCTTTTGAGTTGGGATGTTTCGTGTAATGGTTATTTTTAGTATTAATTATTATTAATTGTATTAATTATTATAGTCACTGCAGCCCTGCAAAGTTAAGCTTAGTGAAGACTTGTATACAGTCACTCCTGTGGTTACAAAATGTTCTTACCTAGGCCCTCCCCCTAGTGTGAATGGCTACCGACTGCTGTAATATTAGTGAGGAAAGAATCTTATATTTGACCCAGAAAGCCAAGTCGTGATTAACTAAAATATCTCCTGAAACATTTATAAATATCACACAAAAATTTCAAGATTGAAATTGATTTGTTACTGCATTATTTTGTGACATATATGCAAGGATGCAATCGATCCCTCTTACTTATCTGTCAAGCTTTTACCTGCCAGCCTATATTGGGATATCATCATTAGCACTCTCTCTTGCACGCCACTATGAACGACAACTTGCCATTTGCTCCCATCGGTTACCTGCAACTCTGAAAATAGCTATTGGCTGTTGTCATTAATATTATTTTAATTGATCCATACACAGGGCCGTTGTATCTTCGCGTCGGGCTCCCCGTTCCCACCAGTGGAGTACAACGGCAAGGAGTTCCACACTGGCCAAGGCAACAACTCGTACATCTTTCCCGGCGTCGCCCTCGGTGTCATCGCTACCGCAACCCACCACATACCCGAGACGATGTTCTTGACTGCCGCTAGGGTATGTACCGTATTATAACTATTTAAACAAGATTCTAGGAAACAGCCACAGATTATATTTAATACAGTAAATTTATGACATAGACAAATAATCCAATGTTACCCTCTCGAATTCCGCCAATGTACATGTGAATATAACTATATTTTGTAAGACGCTATTTATAATATTAATCGCCCGTACCATTGGAGCAAATTTTGATATTCTGTGTAGTTGTCCATATAAGAGAAGATTTTTTGGGTTCGGATGTTAACTCTGGCTACAACAATACATTTGATATTTCAGACTCTGGCTGACTACGTAAGTGAAGACGATCTGGCTATCGGGCGTATTTACCCGTCGCTGGCTGAACTCAAAGAAGTGTCAGTTGCCATCGCTATCGAAGTAGCCAAGATGGCGTACGATGAAGGTACGTTAAAATTGTACATGTGTGTTTGTTTATTTATAATTAGTGTTATCTATCTCAATACTGCTGCTGAGCACGAGGTCCTGGGTTCAAATCCCGAGTCGGGCAAAGTGTTACTGGGTTTTTCTTAGTAACAGCACGGAGTCTGGATCTGTGCCCTGTTGATAGCAATAGGCTCGCCCCCTATTACATTGGGACCTAAAACATAACTGGCGAAATGTGGGTGTACTATATGTGCGCCTTTACCTACCCCTTCGGGGAATACAGGCGTGATGTTATGTTATCTATCTCAATAACTTTAGTACCCGGAGCGAAAATAATCTGACGTAATATTGTTAAAATGATATGAAATTATTATTATTATTGTCTGATTATATTGAATTTATACGATAGACGTTTAATGTCGGACAATGTAATGTCAAATTATTCATGCGACGCTGATATACCTAAAGCTTCCGCCCTACACTCTATAGACAGAGGCTTATTCTGAAATAATTATATAAGCAGTATAACAACAAAAAATAGAAAATGCACTCCGTTTTAGTAACAATCTTGCATGCTTTAGTCTATTTATTGAAGTTTATTCACTTAGACGATTGCCTTGCATCGATTATTTGGAAGACTGAGTTATTCTTCTAAAACGTTTTTTTTTTCTTTTACAACTCTTAGGTTGAGAATAAAAGAAATGTTATACTGGAATGCGTCATGGTTTGTTTTTATTTATTTACGTAGATTTATACAACAGTTAGCGTCAACTGTCGAAATATAATGATTATACTTTCTTAGGTCTCGGATCAGTATACCCAGTGCCAAGAGATTTTGCTAAGCACGTCAGGAAATGTCAATATGACTTCAATTATGTGAATCAGTTACCAGATCGATATCCCTGGCCGGAGAGCGCGAAAGTCGATTACAAAAGGTCCAAAGGCCTTGTCCATCCATGCAACACTTGACATATATTATACATTTTATAAATAAATATTATCGATTGAAGTAAAGTTTTCATATTTAACCATAGTTCTGTATTTTTGTCAAGAAGCACGTTGAGTTCGAGTGAGAAAGGTCTATTGGAATTTTAGTTGTAATGAGTATTAAACAGTTATTAATTAATGCCTCGCTTAACATGATGCGCCATTTTTACATTGTAATAGTTCAAGTTTCTTTACCCATTCACCCCGCCAGCTACGCAATATTACGTACCTAAGAGGCAATAAAAGCAAAAACATAGACATTTTTACATTATAATAGATATGCTATATAATTATGACATTTGCGTCTCCCGGCTTCCATAAAATTAAAGCAAAATGGAGACCCGAGTTTCAGTACTTAATTTCTTTTTTATATCTCTTCACTAGTCTTTGTAACGCCTGATTTATTATTTGGAAACACATAAACACACACAATATATTTGATGATTTTTTGGTTTTTCGGTAATAAAGAGTTTTCTTGTTAAAGTTCGAAAAAACAATTAAATGCAAATTAAATATTTAATAAACATTTAAAGAGTTTTTTTAAATAGTTCGAGCGATGTCCATGTTAAGCGGGGTATTTGTATATTTAACTAGAGTATTACATATTTTAGTTACTTCGTAGTGTAAGCCGTAGAAAAATATAGTTGGCACCCTTGGTAAAAATGACAAATAAGTAAATTGTAGTTCTCGTTTAGTACTGTAAGAATTACCATTACTTTCATATTAATTTAGCCAGTACGTAGGAAATAGTCTTATTACAATGTGGATCTAATAAACATGTTACTAAAGTACACTTTCGTTTACAGGCCTTGCCTCCGTATATCCCGAGCCAAGAGATCTCTCAAAGCACGTGCATAATCAGATGTACAGCTATTACTACGAGTGCTCTATGCCCGTAGTGTGGGGATGGAAACCTGAAGAGAAGTTCAACGTAAGACCCATTCAACCGGTTCCCAAAAACATCTAAATCAGTATTATTTTTGTTTTGGTTATGTGTCAAATGTCATAGGAAATGCGCCAGATTTAATCGTAAAAATCGACATTTTAATCGATGTATAAGACCTGTAATTAAATCGAATAATTCAATTGACTTTTACAGTTATCAAAGAAGTAAAACGGTTTATTTATTTTGCCGTCTCAAGTATCATTCAGGCGTATTTTTACTCAAAACATATTCGCCCATCTATATTAGATACATAGATTGTCATCTCTTCGATTTTTACGATTGAATAAGCTATAAGTTTAAACTATTTTTTATTCGAACGTTCGTTTTGGAATGTTGGTAGTAAATGCAATAACGACGCGTTCAGTGCACAACGCCTTTACATTTTAATGGGAGTGTTCAAGTTGTCCATGTGTTACTGTTACAATAATTTACACAAACTATTTTATACCTCCGTAATGATAATACCTTATTATAATAAATGTTCAAATTAGTAAAATTATATGTTATGACAGTTAGGTATAACGTCCAGTTACTCGAATCTCGTGTTAGTATTTAACTAAGTATTATATCTTATGTACTGTTAGGTGCGATGTATTCTTAAAAGTATTATCTTGAATTTATTAAGTCTCTAAAAAATAATATTATTATGTCTTTTTAAATCTGTCTGACCATCAGTTTTAGCAAAATCTACAGCTGGGTAACTGGACTTATTCCATATTCATGTAGTGTTTGACTGTCATATCATCGTGTACGTGCAAGTAGCGGGTAGTAGAGCATTTTAACGTTATATTATAACATGTTATTGTCTTCAGTGTGAGAATAATATTCACGGTGGCCTTTTTAATTAACTTTATTTTTAGCTTGGCTCATGCTAACTATGTTAAGCGCGGTTTTACGTGAGGATGACGAAAGAGTTTTGTTTAACACGAGTTGAAAGTTTTTTTTGTTATTGGTTATAATAATGTTTCCCTCATTATTGTAGTATTATTATGCTTTTAATGCTGATTTATTCTCAAGAACTGTTTTTAATGACACGGTTTTTATTAAGCTATACTACGATAAAATTAATTATTGCATCTTGCAAAAGAAAATTGCATTTTGAAAAATAAATGAATTTTGTGATGCAATAAAATATTTCTTTAGTTCTTTTCTCTAACATTATTTTTAAGTTATAAATGAATTGTTTAGCAAAATGGAATGTACCTACTTAAACGTTGTGATTATTTGATTATTTAGTTGCACATACCATACAATATACGGGATGAAAGTTAAGGAAGAGTCTAGTCACCACAGCATTAAAATGCAGGTCATCTATCTAATATGCATTTCAGATCATGATCTTATGTTAAGCAATAAAAAAACAAGTATAAACGTGAATAATATAAAGACATTTAGAATAATCGGTTAGAATGTCTAGATTTTATTGTGGAAGTGTAATTAGTTCCGTCATTTCGAAAACTCTGATTAAATTTGTTATGTAATGGAGTTAATTAGTCCTGTCACGGTATAAATACTTATGGCGACCACACATCATTTTACAAGCATTTATTTTATATTTTACAGTTTATATGTCATAATCTGTTTGGAGTCTACTTTATGGTAATCTTGCGTGCGCATAAAGTGGTCGAGACTATAATAATGTTCCAAAACGATTTACAAATTACTCCATTTATAACTACGTACGACTAAAGTATAAAAATTACGCGTTAGTTTTATTACCCGACTGCCAAGGAAGGGTTGTTTTTATTGTACATTATTTGACTATAAATCGTTTATGTATTATTTTTGAGTTCAGTATTTTAATAATAGTGAGACGAATTTTTCGCTGAGCGAAATAAATGCAATGTTTTTATTTTAAGTAGTCAGTTATTTATGTTACATTACGTATCTGGTGATATTATGTGATTAACTTTACTGTGACAATGTATAATAAAATTTATCCCACTTTACATGTTTATTGAATATGTGGTTTAATGTTTGAGTATTAATTTGAACATTGTTGGTCAATTAGCAGGCAATACCATCATAATAATCATAAATTTACACTCGTTTTATTGCGTCAATTAAATTTGTTTCACTTTGGTAATGTATGCAGCTTCTGGAAGATAATATTACATTATCGTGTATTAGTTATTCGATTGTTAAAATATAAATATAGATGTTACTAATTAAACATGTTCCAAAGATATTATTATTGTTTTAATTAAGTAGTTCCTAATTAGGTGCCAACCACCATCAGATTGGGATGATTTATGTGCTCTGCGGGTATCGTCGATCAATGTCAGTTATGTTTAAAACACTAGATCCTACAAACCTCAGATTTTAATAAAAAAAAACAATGGATTTATAAAAATAACCAAATTTTCAATTTTGTAAAAATACTTCAGTATCATCAGAAAAGTAAAAAATTAAAAATAATTTAGGTACCAGCTATGATTTTATTATTTTGATTTTAAATATAAAAACATAGGTGCAAAGGTAGGTTTAGGTATACCTAAATTAATATAATCTTTTTTTTTAAGTTAGCTTTACACGCCAAAGTAGGTACAAATTAATATTTTACTGTATATTAATATTTTATTGTTTGTTGGTATTGCCACGTTTAATGGCAATGCTGATTCTTTGACCCAAAATAAACCAGCCCTCTGTTCATGCGAAGAATCCACTAAACGTTTTGCTAGTTTTTTCAAACCCCATGGCCCAATTGTTTCGACCCCAAATGGCTCAAAAATGCAATTCCCAATCAGGTTATTGTATTTTAGCCGCTTAAGGGTCTGCGCAGCAGCAGCATTAGTGCCAGCGCAAACTGCTGCGCCAGAAACATGAGACGGTGCATGGGTATCGACGCAGGTTGCGTCCCAGTTCCCACAAAGGCCTTCCTTATTTCCATGGCAACAACGACAGACCATCAGTCTGGTCTCTTTCCAGCGTCACGTACCCAGCCATTTGGTTTTAATACGGCGGCGGTGACAAGAGCACGACGGATGATATTTTACTTATATTGTGCCTCAGATATTTTATTTTGTACTGTATTCTGAGGATAATAATGGAGTATATAAATTAGATAGATAAAACCACAGACTCTTAAAACCAAACACGAAAAGAGGTTTTGTGTATAAGAGCGAAACTATGATGGTTGTCATGCAGGCTGGTAATATTCTAGCACAATGAAAAAACAACACTTCTAATACGTCAAAATAAGTAGTTGAAACCCTGAGGCTGAATTGAGATTCATTTGTTGTCTGGCTTAAAAACCCAAAAATGTCTATTCCTTTTAATTTGTAAGTACCTATATTATTTTCTTTCCTTTGTGTATGAATAGTATGATCGAGGTATTCGAACTTTTATGACTGGGCTAACGCCATTGAGTTAAGTGTAAAACAGCTCTTAAGTAAAGCTAATATTGAAAAGGTCTTCTTGCATTTTCTAGTTATACTATTAAAATGCCTTATTATTTTATCCTAAGTCTGAAAATTGTTCGCCACTTGACAGCTACATGACTAGTGCTAGGTTAAATAATATCTGCTGCTAACAAGTAGATAAAAAAAGATAAATCTTTATTGCACACCAAGAAACAATACAGAAAAACTAAAAACAGTGCAAGTGGCAGTACTATTGCGTTGCTAAGGGCAAGGCATCTAAGTATATGACCCAACTTATAACCTGACCAGGAAATCGCAAGTATTTTGAAGTAACACGACATGGATGTGACGGGCAGGCTTTTATGACTTATTTAGCGGCGAAGTGGTCCGCTCCATGGTTCTAGCAACTGGGATTTGCGAAGACGACATGCGAGCAAGATATTTTGGGAGCCTTAGATTTGGGAGGAAATAAGAGATCCTTAGGTAGCGTCGAATCGCAACTATTAAGTATCAAATATTTTAATGTGACAGTAGGTAAATAGGCACTTCCGCCTTGTGTGATGCTTACCCGAACTTTTGATTATATTCGTCCGTTTAGTCAACATATTATAAAGTAATATTTTTTTTACAGTAACACCATTAGAGGGGGCTTAATTAGCCGCCTATCAAAACAGGCTTTATGGAAACCATTTTTGTTAAGTTCTAGAAACAATACAGTCGATGCAGATTACTGCCCAAATTTAATGAGAGGTATTGATTTTCTAAAATCTGCCGCGTACAATAAGGTAAATGAGGCACATTCTGCAGTACGGAGAATAGGCATTGTAATACTGATAATAATCATGAAAAAAATATTTTCTAGGGCCTCGCTTTTACAATGACAGAGCGACAAGCACTTGGCATACAAGGCCTTTTAGCAGCCAATTGTAAGACGCTAGAAGAACAATTGGCAATTTGCACTTACTCAATTGACAGATATAAGGATCCTTTGAATAAATATCTCTATTTAACGGAGCTACAGGTAAATAATACGATCATCATCATCATCATCAGCCGGAAGACGTCCACTGTCGAACAAAGGCCTCCTTCTTAGAACGCCCCAATAAAACGATCAATCAATGCAAATTCAACGATTCTACAAATGTGATAACTCGTGAGTGTACCACCGATCACTGTTCAAATTGACTTTACATGAGTTCCAAGTAGGGCTTTCAATCCCGCAACCTATCTTCAATCTTGGTATCTTTGGGACGGAATATTATCTATCCCGCAGAATCCCGCATATAAATTAATACTATTTCCGATTGGTCAATGAACCAAAAAAATAATCAACATAAATTCAATTTTATTTACCATTTTTTAGCCATTTCACAAAGTGTTCATGTTCGAATTTTGATAGAATTGTCATGTGCGCGTGACACATCCTTACAACGATAATGCAAAGAGTGGAGCGCAAATGACGAGACGGACAAAAAAATCTTGATCGTTATTACAACATACCTATAATCGAGATTTGTAAAAATATTTTAAATTCATAACATAACATCACGCCTGTATTCCTCGAAGGGGTAGGCAGAGGTGCACATATAGTACACCCACATTTCACCAGTTATGTTTATCCCAATGTAATAAGGGGCGAGTCTATTGCCATCAACCGGGCACAAATCCAGACTCCGTGCTGCCACTGAGAATTACCTAATGGAAAAACCCAGTAACAATACAGGCGTGATGTTATGTTATGTTGTTGTTGTGAACGGTTCAATAATATATGCTGTGCATTAGGCAATAATATGTGCTCACTCTTTTCAATAACCCTCCTTCTGGCGCAGTGGGGTAAAAATATATCTAAACTGTAGGCTTTAAAAATATCTGAACATAGTAAGCTCATAATTATCTCTACATGCATGGGAAAGTCAATTATTTGCTCAAAGTAATAAGATCTAGTTAACATTGTTACAGCAATGACAGTAGTTTCCATTGATTTCCTCGCGTTTGCTTTTTTAAGTTGTATGAGTGCTTACATATTTGTACAGATAATACTATCCTAAAGTTGGTCATATAATAATGTCCCTTGGCTGTTTACATGTTCATTATCATCCACACGCCTTCAATATCCCACTGCTGGGTATAAGCCTCCCTTAAACAATGCCATCCGCCGCGGTCCTGTGCCAATCCAAAATTTACGTTACTGAGAAAAAACAATCACATATTAATGAATCTAAATTGTGACCACAATTTAATGATGCTTCTTATAGTTGTCATAATAGTTATGAAGTTTTTTGAAGTTATATTTTTGTAGCCTATATGTGCCAATATATTAATGAACTCGACTGTATATATATATTTCCTCTTTTTATTATTATTATAGATATCTAAGCTCCTTAAATCACATTTTTTTCAGGACAATAACGAAAGATTATTCTACGAATTGCTCGGGACGAATATCGAAAAGTATTTGCCGCTCGTATACACGCCTGTTGTAGGATTGGCGTGTCAGAGATTCGGCCTCGTATATAGACGACCTCGAGGCCTGTTTATAACAATCCAAGACAAAGGACGTATAGCCAATGTTCTTAGAAATTGGTAAATTTAATTTAAATATATCTCGGTTTTTGTAGTTAGCACAATTTTATTCTTGTGTTACTAAAAGACCGCTTTATGATTGGGGCAAGGAAATAATGGTAATATAATATAGTAACCGTGTTCAGGATCCCTCGGGCTCAGTGATTGACAAGCAGCGGACTGTATTACAACTAGCTTTATTCTCGCCGTCAGCAGATCACAATTAATACGGTCCGGAGTAAACAGTTTATGAATTAGTTCGACCGTCCGTGGTGGAGTGTAGAGCTTGAGTGTCTTTGAAGGTGCGCGACGTCGTCGCCGCCGTTCGGTTGCTGTCGTGCAGTTGTGCCGCGAGTCACATAGGCCACTCGATGACACAGCACTCGCACACTCAGGCAGCGTGTGCGGCGCGCCGCTATGTTGTTGGGTTCGATTCCCAACAAATGGTTTAATAGGCCACCACTAAACCATTCACCATTATTTCCCTACCTAGGTATAGTAAGCACGAGTCGTGAGCACAGATGTGGGTTGTAGTGGGGGCAACCTCGCGCATGTACAATTTCGGCCGGCTAAAATTATTGTTAGGTATTTACACTAATTAAAATATTGGCGATGTCTACTTATTACTTTACTTTGATACAGTAATGTAGGCTTCGTGAATGAAATTATATATCTCAAAAGAAAAACTGGTTAGTAATTTTACTTATATACTTTACATATTGGTCTCTGCCTACCCCTTAGGGAAACAGGCGGGACTTTATGTATGTATGTAAACAACAATTTATGCACCGGCAAATTAATATCAATGACGTTCAAACAATAACAAAACCTGACAGTGCGTAGCGACGACGTGGCTGATCTGTATTATGTTCATAAGCTAGCATTTCTCGTCACGGTTAATAATTAGTTTTAAAATTCAATTAAGTATTTCGGACGTATCTCATTGACTAATTGTAGGCCAGTGCAAAATGTTCGTGCTATCGTGGTTACTGATGGAGAGAGGATCTTGGGTCTTGGAGACCTCGGCTCTTACGGGATGGGCATCCCTGTGGGAAAGCTTACCCTGTACACCGCATTGGCAGGTGTTCCACCCCAACAGTGCTTACCTATCACTTTGGACTTAGGAACGAATAATCAGGTACCATAAAAAACCATTTCTTCCTTTAATATTATCTTTTGCAATCTGACTGCCTTGTTGGTCTAATGTGCACCTCTACCTACCCCTTCGGGGATTATAGGCGTGGTGTTATGTTTGTTCTTCTACAAACTTTTTTTACTGTATACCTACATTTATATTTTCTTTGTTAATAGACTCTGCTAGAAGATCCCATGTATATTGGTTTACGGCGAAAACGTGTACGCGGCCAAGAATATGACGACTTCATCGATGAATTTATGGTTGCGTGCACCAAAAAATACTCAATGAACTTGCTGATTCAGGTATTTTTTTCTTTTTGAACTTTTTGTTTATGGTGTCAAAATTACTCTACGAGTGCGTTCATATCTCGCAATTTCAACGTGTGCTCTTTGCGTGCGGACAGCTTTTACTAACAGCGCGTCGTGCTTGCGAAAGCAGGGAGGGTAGTGGGCTGAAGGCGCGACGCGGGCGCTGCGCGAATGCGACGCGTGTACTACACGGTAGCTATTCGAGCGCTGAGCGTACGCGTGTACTTTATGTTAATAAAAATATACGTTAAGACAACTATTGAATTCCAATCCAAAGTTTCTGAAGAGAGTGACAAGTACGCAAAGCGCGCGCGCTGTCGCGTCGATAAAATTCGCGCATGTGAACGCAGCCTCCTGTTTATTTATTTATTTTTATTATAATTAAGTATTGTTCACTAAAACATCTTAGCACTGTTATATTTTTTGTCAGTTTGAAGACTTCGCCCTGGCTAATGCTACGCGTCTTCTAGCCAAGTATCAAAATTGTTATTGTACATTTAACGACGATATTCAAGGCACTGCTTCTGTGATCGTAGCTGGTATTATAGCCGCCACTAGAATCACTAAGAGAAAATTGCAAGAAAACACATTTTTATTCCTTGGAGCAGGTTCTGTGAGTATGGACTAGCTACAAATGTAATTTTCCACAATTTAAAACTAGTTCTGTATAACCATATTTGAAGAAAAATTTTCATCACTTAAAGAATTTAACTGTAGTGTTTCAGCAGATACCTAATTGGTAATGATGCTTATGTTTTTAAATCATGGAACGTGGCTTTCATTTTAGTCAAGTTTTTAGGTCTTTTTAATGAAAGCATTATATTCAAATCGTGTCCACCGAGTCTTGTAGGTATGGCGTGTAACAAAATTCTTCGTCTTTAGGCTGGCGTTGGTATCGCGAATTTGATTTGCGATGCGATGGCAGAAGATGGAGTTGATAAGAAAGAAGGTCAAAAAAAAATCTTTTTATTTGACATCGATGGTCTACTTACCACCAAACGGCCTAGTGGGGTGCCAGCGCATGCGGTTGACTACGGTAAAGATATGGAGCCCACAAAAGATTTTGGAAAGTTCGTGGCGACGCAGAAGGCAACCTGTCTGATTGGTAAGCGGGACTTCACATGAGTTGTTACTATTACATTCATGGTATTTTAAGTAAAATTCTTATGCTATCCAGGGAAATGGCAAAGTGTCTACTATCAGAACAGCGTGTTAACGATGTTGTACTACGCCTGTTGTAGACCAGTAATTCTATCAATGGCATCGGTTACTACGAAAAAGACCTCCGATCGGCCTTTCTGGAACGTATCGTTTACATGATCTTAACTATAAAATACATTTCCAGGTGTGTCAACAGTCGGCGGGGCGTTTACAGCGGAAATTCTTAAACAAATGGCCCAAAATACTGAACGACCTATGATCTTTGCACTGTCAAATCCGACTGTTAAAGCAGAGTGTACTGCTCAGCAGGCTTATGATAATACAGAGGTAATAACGTTTTGATTAAGTTTTTAAACATACCACAGATATACTATAAATAAATGTCAGCCTTAAGCTGCCTGAAAAACAAATACCTCATGCAGAATGGAAGCAGGCAAGTAAAGTAAGTTCTTTTTCTAGTTTATTGTTAACTAGCGTATGCCCGGGATTTCGTACCCGCTGATTTTGATTAAAAATCTGTACGTAGCAGCAGTAAGCAGATTTACATAATTCAAACTAATTCTGTTAACAATGTAATAGGTTTTTATTGATTCCCGCGGAACCCTAAACATTTTCAAGTGTTTCTTTAGACAAGAAATCAAATTTCGATTACTGCATGGCCTGCAATTTTTGTTTCATCATCAGCCCGTTGCTGTCCACTGCTGGACATAGGCCTTTCCCAATTTTTGTTTATTAAACCTATTAATCTAATTCTGTTTCAGGGTCGCTGCGTATTTGCATCGGGTTCTCCGTTCCCCCCTGTAAAGTATGGGGGTAAGGAGTACCGCACTGGCCAGGGTAACAATTCGTACATATTTCCTGGAGTGTCGCTAGGAGTCCTCGCATGCCTTGCTCATCACATACCTGACTCGTTTTTCCTTAAAGCTGCCCAGGTAACAAATCATCATAATTATTTTTAAACAAAACTGATTGAAGTGAATCTTAGACTATAAATTTTATTTAAATTAAAAGATGTTTTATCTTTATAATTTATGATACACTTGGCGTTACATATATGTATATACAAAACTAGCTGACCCGGCGAACTTCGTAACGTTTTTTTAACGATTAAACTTTCCCTGGACTTTAAGGAATATTTCAAAACCAAAGTTAGCCAAATCAGTCCAGCCGTTCTCAAGCTTTAGCGAGACCGAAATTGCCAACCCGCAGTGAGCTAGCGTGGTGATCAATGCTCAATCCTTCTCTATACAAAAAAGGCCTATCTTCGTCCCAACTCTGGGTGAAAGTGTTTGTGATATTTCACGTTTGTGAAACGTAGCCATCACACGAATCCTTTACGATCCTTCAAAACAATCTTTTCTTATATTGTATTATTTCAGTGTCTAGCAAAAAATGTAGCTGAAGAGGATTTGGCGATTGGTCGCATTTATCCATCACTTAATGAAATCCGATGTTTGTCTATTAAAATAGCTGTGGATGTTATAGAAATGGCCTACAAATTAAGTGAGTCCATGTTGTCAGTAAATAATATTGTATATGTTACGGTAAGTATGATTAATTAAAAATTATTAATGATTACCAAAACTAGAGGTAAAAGTAAAACAATAAATCACATTTAGTTAGGTGATTATTAAAAATGTAACAGTCCAGGCAGGCCACATCGCTTGAAGGATCGAAAACCTCTGGAGAAAAAAGGTTCTCGAGTGGCGACGACTAGTAGTTGTGTATTTGTAAATACTGTGGTATTACGAGTATAAATAAGTACCTACTAGACAAACAGCTTCGAGACTTACTTTATTCCATTACTTTTATCAACGAGAGTAGTGAATTAATAACAACTGCTAAAGTGATGAATTTCGGTTTTATATTTAAATTTATCAATTCATGAGGCAATTATTAATAATAATGGATAACTATTAATAATTTTCAATTAATCACACTTACCGTAATATATATATTAAATATGACCGTTATGGAGTTACAAGATCGATAGATTTCCGAAACAAAGAAGCAAGAATCGATCGATCAAAGTACTAGACATAGGTTAGAGTCGATTGGATTTAACTGATTACTTTATTTGCAGATTTGGCGAGTGTCTATCCGAAACCAAAGGATACACACGCGTTTGTATTAGACTATACTTACAGCTCTCAATACGCCTGTTACGCACCTGAATTAATTGATTATCCCCCGGACTCGTCTGAATTTAAAGTTAAAACTATAAAAGAAATGATAGAAGCTTAGTAAGTACTCATTTTCATTGTGTTTAAAGTTTTGTCTTTTATAGTTTTTATATCAATTTATGTAGCTTATGAGCTATATCACAAAATGTTGACGTTCGAATTCCGATAAACGTCGGCAGAATTGTCAAAAACAATGCAAACAGCGTAGCGCTAGTGTCGAGATGGAGTAAAAAATCTTGATCGTTATAAATATAACCTTTTTTGAGATTTATTAAAATATGTTTGTCTCCTTAGTAATGTATTCAAACGATTTACAATTTCTACAGTAATAATAAAGTCGCTAAATATATACTATGTTTTGTAAAATTCTATTTTCGACTTACAACCATGGCCAGTGCAACCCGGTCGACACGTCAAATCAAAATTTAAAAAATGTTTAAAAAGCGTTAATTCGTTTGTCGTAATTTATATCGTTTCTTGTGTATATTTTATTTTATTTTACACAACAATGAAGTTAGCATTTTGTAAATCTGATAGTCTATGTGAATTCGAAAGATTTGTCCACATTTTACATGTATTTATAAATTTCTAAGTACTAAATAGAAAATTATAGTAAGATAAGTAACTAAAATCTTAGAAAACTGCGTAAAAATATGAAATGGCTCTCGATTATGTTCTCTTACTCGATGCTTTTAATTTCAGTAAAGCGAAAAATAAAAAGTGAGCTGCTTGAATGAGAAGAATATTTTAAATTTATATTTAAAAATTCTTAGTGACTTTTTGGCTATTTGAAGGTTGGTATGTTTTGCATTCGTCCTAAATTATATTGATAGGTCTCAAAGCGCATGTCGAAAATTAAAATAAGTAATAATATTTAAAAAAATCTTTTTGTTGTCTAAGTTTATATACCAGCTATCGATGTTACTGAAATATTGAAAATATTTTTTTATTAAACAGATGATCAACAAAATATTTAAATCGGACGGAATCGGAGATAGCGGTGTTTGGAAAAAAGCTTGCTTTTTCTGAAGAGAACAATTGCGAACTAAATGTTGCCAGTTTTTGTATGCATTAAACACGTATGACAGTCGCAGATCGCCAATATTGTCAACAATTAGCTCTCAAACTGAAACTAGCTGTCAAACCTATCATCTAATAATAAAGGCAAGTAACTACTTATTAGACGTTTATATTTTTTAGGTATTTAATGTCATGAAGAAGCTCTTCTGATCTTTATAATATGTAACCCAGGTTAAGCCCAGGGCGACTGCTATGTACTTTGTTACACGATTTTGTGCAATTTTTTTAAATAGATTTTTAAAGTGATTTTGCTATTACTACTAGTATTTTGTTGTTGTATGAGACGTGGTTTTGTAGTAACTTTACATTTTGCTAAAAGAATCATATTGTATTTATTGAATAAATGTATGATTTTGATGATTTTTTTTTATTTAATTCTGATAATTATAATAGGTCTATGGTGGTGGTATATGTTTCTAGTACCGTAAAACGGGGTGAATCGAAACTTAAGGCTGAATAGAAACAACATTTTGAAATTGATTTTATAGCAAAGTGTATAGATAATTGATTGTTACCATGAAGGACCCTATACTTTTAATTGTATAATAGACAAAGCTAGAATCCTTTCTGACCACTAAGTAATAATTTAATGTTAAAATCAGTATCAAAATGTTGTTTCTATTCACCCTTAAGTTTCGATTCACCCCGATTTACGATATTTAAAGTTTTCAGGAGTTATCGTCGGTTTAATGTTTTTTATTAGTAATACATGGTGTATATATTGGCATATAATCGATTTACATAATTTTAGCCCAAAATTATGAAATGAAAAAAAATGGTATCGTTTTCAGTAAACGATACCATTTTTTTTCATTTTCAAGTTTCATGTTTCATTCAAGTCATAAAAAATGAGTAACTGCACTGCTTTGGGTAATATTTTTAAATCACTTCCTTATTTCTTTGCGCTGCTGGTAGTCCTAGTAGGTACTCTGTAAGTGGTGCGTAGTGATGTGACACAATTCTTTTCATTCTTACATTAAATTTATTTTCAGTCAAAGTTTGTCAAATTGGTAAAAAGCACCTTGCCCGATTATACCATAATATAATATCACGCCTGTATTCCCCGAACGGTTAGGCAGAGGCGCACATATTATAGTACATCTACTTTTCGCTAGTTATGTTACAGGTCCCAATGTAATAGAGGGGGCTATTGCCATCAACTGGGCAACACATCCAGACTCTGTGCTGCTACTGAGAATTATTGACGAAAAAACCCAGTAACACTCACACTTCGCCCGAACCCTGGATCTCAGTATCAGCAATTTCGCCCAGCGACCACTAGACCAACGAGGCAGTCCGATTCTAATCCGATACTTACCCGATTCTAATTAACCATAAACCGTTCGAACTAATCAATCAAAGTGATTAGCGAACCCTGCAGAATATGTATATTAGGGATAAACTACTTATACGTTTTCCTCGAGGTACCACAGAAAATAATAGGAGTTTTGAACTAGTCCGCTTTATATAAGCCTTCCTCAAAGCTAAACGATAATCGTTCCAACAGAGAGATTTCCCTAGCTTTTTAAAATAGAACGTTGACTTGACTATCTCTATATAGTGATAAATGATTTTATTTGTGCAAGTAGGTTTTACAAAAACACTTTTACATGTCATTTTTTTTTAAACTAGATGTTATCGGCATTTCATGACTATGAGAAGAAATATTGAAACAAACTGAGGGGTCAAGATACAGATCATTAAGAATTTAAATAATATTTAAGAACAACAGGGGCAGTGCCAGGCAAAATCTACTCATGGTGGAAAGACATGAAATAATAACATTATTATAATAGAAAAAAATGAGAATTTCACCTAGGTACGGTCACAAAGTTTAATAATACGTCATACGTCGTGCTCTTGTCAAGGCCTAATAGGTAATTGTATCTTTGAGCCGTTTGGGGTTGAAACATTTGGGCCATGGGGTCCGAGCGCTCGTGCTTTGTTTAATGATTTAGCAAAGCGCTTAGTCGAGTCTACACGTGACCAAAGGGCTGGTTCATTTTTCAACAACCGGACTACATCAGTGGCCCAATCTCAATCTGCACTAGATTGTGACAGATTTTTTTGGAAGGGATAGAGGCTTGCAGAACCACGGTTTTCCCCGGATGTCTGGCTGTACACCTGCATAATGAGACCTCTTGTGCTTCGAACTTGCCGCCCACATTTTCGAACAGGAAAGAAACAACTTTGGCTTCGAATTATTTTTTAAGTCGTAATTCTGAATGAAGAAGTATTTTTGACCTGGTTCGAGAAGGCAAATCGTGCCAATGAGTTCATTTTTAATATTGGGTACCTATGTGCTATTGTATATGGTTGCTAAGCTTGAATCTAATTTCCTTTATCAATTAGATATGTGTGTACAAGCAATTGTTATTTATTCAAATATTATTACTAAGAACGATTTGTTTTATAAAACAACTAGATCAGTGTTCTAGAAGTTCCGTAATAGAGGTACTGCGAATAGGGTGATTTTCTTAAATAAAAATATACTACGTGACTGCACGAGAAGCAGAAACCGTAAAACGGAACGTGTTCCCTGAATATTGTCTTTAGGAAATAGAAATGTTAAATGCAGTTCTAAGTAACATGGATTGACAAATTCCAAACAGTGTGATTTGTTCTTGGCTTGTATCATCAGCCGGAAGACGTCTACTGTTGGACCAAGGGGCAGGCCCTTAGAACGCCACAATGAACGACAGCTTGCCAATTGCATCCACCGGTTGCTCGCAATTCTGACGATATCGTCGGTCCACCTGGTGGGAGGCCTGAGGCTTGGCTTGTTTAACTTCTGTAATTTTCCAAATTTTGACAGACAGATTGTGCTGTTGGGTAGTTTGTTGCGCCGTTTCTTCTACCCAGCTATAGCACTAGGAAGCCATACGGGCGGGCGTTTTTGGGGGCTGTCTTGATGTTATTTGACATTCAAAAAGTACTAATAAAGTCTATCTTTGTGTCTTTATCTTTCTATTGAAAATACTGACACTGATCTTAGGCCTACGTTCTTCAGATATATTAATATTCATGAATGCAGCTTATACCATTGTTTTTATTACTTCTTAAACCAAGTTCCAGAAAAGGAAGTACGTAAGGTATAGAGAGACCGTAAAGGGTTTGTGAAGGGTATTTTCAAATCGAGTTAAGCTTTGGTGTAGTATAAAATAATTCTAACCAAATTTTCTCACCACTACATGAAAAAGTTAGATGCTATCCAAATGGGATGATAAGCGTTTGCTACTAACAAGTAAATGTATGTCTGGTTGACATTATTATGCATAAATGCACTTACATGCCTTTGTTTTGGCCTGTGTTAGCTAAGTTTTGCGGGGCATTGTGTCCTAAATTAGTTTGTAGGGTGCACTTTCATGCAGCTTGCTCTTAAGGAGATAGCTGTAGAGTGTATTATACAGACAACCAAATTTAAGTGAAGGAAGAAAAGTAAGTATTTTAGTAAAGATACGCTTTTCAAGCATGTAATTTTTAAATATACTGTACCGTTAATAGTCCCTAAGAGTAGTTACCGTACTTATAGTAGCAATGCTACCAATAAATAGTAATCCAATATTTTAAAATTATAGTATCTACCTTCATTTGGTGACCATTCAAACTAAAAGAACACCTTGATTTTATGTAGTACGCGTTCTACAGTCCTGGTATTAGGCATAAAAAACATGTCTGCATAATTTTGTTTCGTGGCCTATAAAAAAGATGTTTAAGCGTGGGACAGACGCACCATATGTTGATGACGGCCAAGTAATAGCATCCTAAATACACTTTGTATTCTAGCCTTTTTTGTACTTCCATCAATCTTCGTGTGCATGGTTACGAATACTTCTGAGGCATCGCTCCGGTCTAAGCGCACATTAATCATACTGATCTTTACACGTCGCTAATATTTTCAGATGCTTGCAAAGTCACTTCATAGCTAGCAAAGTGAGTTATTGTTCTTAGGAGCTTGCAGAACATACGAAAATACATGTGAAATAGAATTATGTAAAACTGGTAGCACGTAGAGTTCTGTTTTTATCATTCCCCATGAGAAAAGACGCACGATGTTGTGAATGTAGCAACAATATTAGGTAAGGGGTACATAATATACTGGCAGTTGCCCACGGGTTTACTTGCTTTTTACAGAAATAGGTATGAAGTACCGTAAGAAGGACATCATGGGTAAAAATATGACCCCAGATCATAATTTACAGTTAAAACACTCTCGAAAGTTTACTTTCACATAATATAATACCATTTAATATTAAGAGGTACAGTGATTGTTCATGATTTTCATTATCATTATTATGCAGAATCTGAATGTAAAGCTGATTTGTAACTATCTCTTTCGCCACAATGCCATTATTTGGTTTTAAAAAGCACGTTTAAAAGTTATAACCAAAACTCTGAAAAGAGATCTTTGATCGCCCGATTCTCCTTTCTACGTTTGTACTTGGCAAGAAATGGAATTCACATATTTATAATTATACTTTTCGACAGCTGTTATTGCAGATTTGTGATGGCTATTCAAGATTTAAGTCATCAAAATCTTTTTTGAGATTTTTTTTATTTTTGATACGTGCATATATATATTTTTTAAAATGATTACCATATTTTGTAAGAATATTTTGTAAGTATTTTGTTATTGTGTTGATTTTGATTTTAGTAGATTGTCAGGTTTCCATATGAAGTGCGTAGGAACTTTCCGTGACCCGTGATGACCATGCTGATCACCTACTATTCTATGTCTTATCTTAGAACAGCTATCAATGTATGTACAGTCTGCAACAAAGCATCTTTGACACGGATGCTTTCATTTATTTTTGTGAAAAAAGGTAAGGTGTAATTATCAAAAAGAGTAACGATAAAACTAGCTGACTGATAGTAAACTTAAATATTAGATTTCTGGCGTATGTTATACTGATTATCAGGGAACACCGCTAGCCCACTGTACAGTTCAAAGACCTGATTGGCACAGTGACGAAGTACTTGGTCTGCTGCGCTAAGGGTCCGACTCCCGACACGAGACAAAACATTGCATACTGGGCTTAATAAACCCACCTAATTTATTACACTTAACTTAAGTAACTATTTATCTTATTTTACTTTTGTGACTGGTCTTTAAATTTGATTCTTGTATCAAATTGGCCCATTCTTTATCGTGTACACTGCTTTACAGTACCTATGTTGCGTTTTTTTTATAGATTAATTCCGCCTATGTGAACTATGTTGTTGCATGAAGTTTTAAATAAATACATAAATGATGTACTCTTGTTGTATGTTTCGTGTTGACTGTCATCTTTGTCGAGTCTCAGGGTGTGAGAAATCCCATATACTTACCTATATTTCGTATGACTAATTATTAAGATTATAAGTTATTACGAAATGCTTGGTTGGCTGCCTCGTTGGTCTAGTGGTTGCTAAGCGTGACTGTTGAGCACGAGGTCCTGGGTTCGAATCCCGGGTCGGGCAAAGTGTTACTGGGTTTTTCCATTAGGTAATTCTCAGTAGCAGCACGTAGTCTGGATTTGTGCCCTGTTGATAGTAATAGGCTCGCCCCCTATTACATTGGGACCTAAAACATAACTGGCGAAATGTGGGTGTACTATATGTGCACCTCTGCCTACCCCTTCGGGGAATACAGGCGTGATGTTATGTTGTTGTTGTTGGTTGGTTTTTCGTTGTTTTATTCGTTAAATATGTCTGTTCGATAGAAATCGACACTGCACCAGCGGCGTGTGTATGAATTGTATGGGAGCCATGCAGTGGTCGAAGCAGCCACAGAAACAAGGTTTGTCGGTATCCGCACCAGCTTTCAGCGTGCCCGGGGATATTATTTCGGCAAATATGATTAAAGGCATCGACCACTTAAGAGATCCCCGTCTTAATAAGGTGAGATCATATCATATGTGTACTAATTGAACTGAAATCCATTGCAATGTAATTCCAGTGTTTTTCTTAATAATTAAGGTATCCAAGGACCTGCCGTGCTATTCTAAAGACATCACTTAGGAACGCACTTCTAAATCCGCGGTGGGCTTGACACTAGCTTAGAACAACAGTGTACCAACTAGATTATCGATCAACGGTTCAAATACGACCCACGAAATAATTTTGTGGGTTTTTTAAGTTAGTATGCTCCATTCGTAGACAACATTAAGTATAACTACGTTTATGACCCACTTTATAACTGCGTTCTGGGAGAAATGTAGATGTTTACGTAAAGCTTTCTTGGCCATTTAAGCGATATGATTTCTTCTTCCTATCCTTAATCTAGTAGGTATATTGTTAATCGAAGACACTAGCGCATATCTTGCGAGATGTTAGTGTTTCAGAATAGCATAAGTTACGTTCTTAGCAAAGTTCATATTTTTCTAGGGTCTTGCATTTACTTTGGCCGAGCGTCAGGCGTTTGGCATACACGGACTTCTGTCAAATGAATTTCGGACGCTGGAACAACAGCTGGCTATTTGCAGGTTATCTGTCGACAGATACCGAAGCTTCTTAAATAAGTATCTTTATTTAACAGAGTTACAGGTATGTGGAGAAAATTAATGATTTATCCTTTAAAACATATCCCTACTAATATTATAAACGCGAAAGTTGGTAAGTATGGATGGATGTTTGCTACTGTTTCACGCTCAAACGGCTAGACCGATTTTGAGAAAATTTCATATGAAAGTAGCTGCCACCCCGGATTAACACATAGGCTACTTTTATCCTGAAAAAATGTAGCGGGTAACACCGCAGGGCGCAGCTAGTAATTAATTTAATCAAACTGCGCTGGAATATTGCCTTTGCTTTACAGGACACGAACGAGAAGTTGTTTTACAGCCTACTAAATGAAGACATACAAAAGTATCTGCCAATGATCAACTCCCCGACTATAGGCTTGGCGTGCATGAGATTTGGTCTCGTTTATAAAAGTGCTCGCGGTCTCTTTATCTCTATGCATGATAAAGGGCACATTATGGACGTTCTTCGGAATTGGTAAGTCCCGTGTCTAAATAGTTTTCTAATTAAGTATGTGGATTTTATTCAAAATAATAACAATTCTGAGAACCAGACCGCATTAAAAATTACTTAAATATTTGCTAAAGTTTTAACTAGATATCTAATATCGGGTATATTCGAGACAATATCAGTTTAAATGTAACTGAGATATCCACTATAATAGTCAATTAATGACATAGATTGTGCAGCCTGCGGTATCCTGTTACCACATTTATGCATCCTATACTAGGTGGCCACAGAAATGAGTTTGTGGTAACCTCGCACTGGTAGAGTCAGGCACAAAT
Organism: Abrostola triplasia; assembly: GCA_946251915.1. Classification (NCBI taxonomy): domain Eukaryota; kingdom Metazoa; phylum Arthropoda; class Insecta; order Lepidoptera; family Noctuidae; genus Abrostola; species Abrostola triplasia. Next base: position 8,049,489 of record OX276430.1, read on the forward strand.
AGGAATGTTGCAATTGGTGGTACTTGTTATTGCATAATATAGGTACGTAATGAGAAGACTTTGTGCCATTTTTTTGAGCAAACAGTGCGCATGGCAGTGTAACAATTGGCGGTTTTAGTTAAGGTTTAGTTATAAGGCCAATTCATTCCATATCTTTCTGCTGCAAAGGTATTTTTATTTGATACCTTTTCTATTTCCTGGTTTTTTGCTGACGTCAACGACGAAATTTTAGGCGGAGGGGAGTCGGACTCTTATCGGCTAAAACTCCAGGGTGTCTTTATAACTACCTTAGGTCCACGGACGCGGGATCTGCATACGCAGTATCACGACCCTTGACAGGTTGCAATAGGGGATTGCAACCTTCACAGGGCTAATGAAATGCCCCAAATCCGACGCCTAGGCTAACTACTCATGAAGGCCGGAGGTCATTTGCCGAAGGGCGCTCAGTTCCTCCAGGCATTTTCACGCGCCTCTTCGCAGAAGGAGGCGACGGCATTCCAGGCTCCTATATAATACCTGACTGGCACATTTTTATTTTAGGCCAGAACGCGACATTCGTGTTATAGTCGTTACTGATGGAGAGAGGGTTTTGGGTCTTGGAGATCTTGGTGCGCACGGCATGGGTATCCCTCAGGGCAAGATAACCCTGCTCACAGCTCTCGCCGGCGTCAAGCCTCACCAGTGCCTACCTGTCTGCTTGGATGTTGGCACTAATAATTTGGTTTGTATGCCTTGTGCTAATTATATTTTACTTTGTTTTCATATTATGGCTAATTCATATATTTTTTAAGTGCTTTCGATACAGTAAAGTACACTTTAAATTAACTAAGTCTGGTCTAATTTTAGTGTGCTGTGTTTAGAGTTGTATAATAATTATATCGTTGAGCCGAAATAGCTTTTGGGTGTTGTTTTAAAACATTTATGGGTTATAGGTACCTTATTCTTTATAGATATTTTGTGGTGATTATTTCCATTGGCAGCACCTGGTCATACTTATCACATTATTTCAGTCCCTCCTCGAAGATCCATTGTACATTGGCATTCGAGAAAAACGCTGTTCCCGCCTCCATTACGACGAGCTCTGCGGCGAGTTTATGAATGCCTGTAAGAAATTATATGGACCACATACACTTGTAATGGTAACATCTTCATTTATTAATTTTTTGCTAAAAGCTTTATATGTATTAGAAAAGGTTATTTTGATAAATATTGGTTTACTAAGTGTAATATCTACTATGGTCACATTAATTTCAGATGGAAGACTTTGGTCTTTCCAACGCGTATCGTCTTCTAACCAGGTATCGCGATGATTTTTGTGTATTCAATGACGATATACAAGCTACTGCTGCGGCAGTAGTCGGAGGTCTCATGGTGGCCTGTAACAGGATCACTAAGCAAAAACTGAAGGATAACACTTACTTGTTTTTCGGAGCGGGCTCGGTGAGTTTTTAACCTACTATGACAGAGTGGGTTATGTAGTAACTCATAGTTATTTGCCAATTTTGTTGCCAGGCAATTATTTAATTCTGTGTAATGTAGGTAGTTTTATATGATCTCATGATTTTGACTTTTTTATTAATCTTTTATTTGCACGCCAAACTTGCTAGAGAACAACCAATGACATATGATTGGGATATCATTTTAAGATCTGTTCTTATAACATGTAACATGTTCTTACAAATAAACATTAAACTAATAAAATAACACATTTTTTAGACAGGAGTTGGCATCGCTAACTTGTTATGCGATGCGCTGATGGAAGAAGGAATCTCAAGTGAGGAAGCCAGAAGTAGATGCTACATGTTTGATGTCGATGGGCTACTGTCAAGAAAGCGGGCCAAACCCATTCCGTCTCACGCCGTGGATTATGCTCGGGATCTAGAACCAGAAATGAGCTTTGAGAAGTGTGTTAAGAAATTTAAGGCCACCTGTCTGATCGGTTAGTTTGTCATTGTTTTTTTAAAAGCCTCTGTTGTCCTACTGCTGGGCAAAGGCCTGCCTTTCATTTAATTCAGTCGTGTGCTAAAGTGGACCAGTCTCTCCTGAATGCAAGCTCTCATGCCACCGTCGTCTGGGTCCGTAGTTTGTTATAGAACTTTTTTATTGATAATGATGATTAATGATGTAGATTTTTAGCCATATCTTTCCATACTATGAATTATGGCAAACAAGAGCTTAAATGTAAAACAGTTTTAATTGTTCACTGATATTTTCAGGTACTTCAACTGCTGGCAATTCGTTTACACCTGCAATTCTAAGGGAAGTTGGTATGAACACGGAGCGACCTTTGATCTTCTCTCTGTCAAATCCGACTCGACAGTCTGAATGTACGCCCCAGGAGGCTTATGTCCACACAGAAGTAGGTTTTTTACGAGACAATTGGTTTTTTGGTTATTTTCAGACTGTATTAATAAATAGGTTATATAGAAGATCCTTTAAGACCCATCCGAATCTTTTTTAAAGTGTGCTTACGTGTGAGCATGCGCTTTACCTATATGATATTTAATTCTGCACCTTAATAAACATAAAATCATTAAAGCACACTGTGCAGATAATGCGATCTTAAAGTTGGTCATATAATAATGTGCCTTGGCTGTATACATGTTACTAAAAAAAAGTCGCAATTAATGAATCTAAATTGCGACCACAATTTAATGATGCTTCTTATAGTTTCGCAATATTTATGAAGTTTTTTGACGTTCATATATTTTGAAGCCTATAAGTGCCAATATATTAATGAACTCGACTGTACCAGGTATTTACCTACGGTTTGGTTTTACCTTTTTCTCAGGGTCGCTGTGTTTATGCCTCTGGATCACCTTACCCCCCCGTAGTATTCAAAGGCGTAGAGTACAGTACTGGCCAGGCTAATAACTATTACGTCTACCCTGGAGTGGCTCTTGGAGTGATCGCTGCTAAATCGTTCCGCGTCACAGACTCCATGTTTTTGAGTGCCGCAAAGGTAAGAAAATGGAATTTTATTATGTGGCATGTGTGATGGAAGACAATTGTTTTTGGACTTACCATAATAATGGGTAAAAAAGTCTTGCCTACTTGTTTAATTTACAGAAAATTCTTCACAGAACTTACACGTCGGTTCGTTCATATATATATACATATATATATACATACATAAAGTCACGCCTATTTCCTTGAGGGGTAGGCAGAGACCACGGATTTCCATTTGCTACGATCCTGGCATACTTCTTTTGCTTCATTCTCACGCATCACATTCCTCATACACGCTCTTCGGTTGAGGGTACTCCTCACCTGCCCTATAATATTATATATGCCCAGACAAAAAGTAATTTAACATATAATTTCACAGATCCTTGCAAGGTCGGTCACTGAAGAAGATATAAAACTTGGACGCATCTATCCTCACGTCAACAATATGAAAAAAATATCTTTAGCGATTGCATCAGAAATTGTTTCACTGGCATGTGACTTACGTGTGTATATTTTATTTGTATTATTTCATTCGATTCAGAGCAAGTGAAGACTATTTTGTCATACGTTAGTCTAGTCTTAATACAATTATCTAGAACGGAAAGAATGGAAATCATGGGCGAATGTGTTGGTTATTGATGAACTTTCAATATACAATACTGGGCACTAATAAACTTTGCAACTTCGTATCTCAGGTTTTAAATAATAATAATAGCCAATTTTAAAACCGGAATAGTTTTAGCAAGCTTAAAAATATTTTTTTGGGCTGACCAGTAGAACTTGTAGAACGAACCTGTTATGTATGGGAACAACATAAGTTAAGATTCATGTTTGCCAAAGAGTTTAGTCTTTCATTTCTCCCTAACCATCATCTTGATGCTTCATCATCATCATCTTGGGCGACTGAAGCTTGTATCTTCACGAATATTATTTTGCAGAATTAACATCTTTATGTCCAAAACCAAAGAATATAGAGGAGTATGTGAAGGAGCATATCTATCAATGTAGTTATTCCTCTAACTTCCCGAAGTTTTATGACTACCCAGAGAAGCAGGTGATGGTCAAACTAAAGAACATCGATGTACTGCACAAAAGCCTTCTGTAAGTATTATTGAGTGAAAAGAACGAAAGAAAAATTACTATCCCCTTACCATGAACTCTTAAAAGTAGGTCGGTTTGGAGGAGGAGGAGACACCGCTAATGCAGTGTAGTATGGTATCTCGCTTATTCAACTTAAAACGCCCTGTTCACGAGTTCATGGTAGGGGAGCCTATGGAGCCAGGGGGCAGGACTTGATGTAAGGGGAGTATAGAGGAGACACTTCATAAGACCTTGGCAGACATAAATATACACTTCTGACCGAAGTTTACGTTTCTTATGGATGATTAAATAATTATTTATTTTCAGCTCTCAAGTGTAACGAAAGAGAATTTCGTTTTTTGTACCTTGCTTTTATAATAGTCCCCAGTGTAAAAGGTAAAAGTGTCTGTTAGAAGTCGACAGTTTATAAATAAAAATCTTTGTCCATACACCGCTAGCTAACTAATATACATTACTCAAACGTTAAGTAAGAAATATTGTTTCAGCCCAAACAGGAGGAAGCCAAGGCCAACAAGTGAACCACCACGATTTGTGCTGACCTAACCCTTCAGTGCCGACGTTTTAATATTTTATTTATTATTTGCGACAAGTTTGGTATCAAACCAATTGCCTCCTTTTTCGTTGGACTTTATTAAGAGCTGCGTGCGGTAAGTCCTATTATATATAATTAAAGCTTCAATTAAAAAAGTGTTACATTTTTTTATGTTTTTATCTTTTAGAGAAGTTGCATGTACAGGAAAATGACAGATTGCCAATTATTTGATAAATTAAATTACTTGACAAAGAAGATTTTCTCTGAATTGATAAATTTTGAAAGTCTTCTGGGCAGTGCTGAGCGCCATATGGTTAACATGTTTGGATGGAATGTGTGGACTCGATTCAGCCCAACAGCATGCGTAATGAGGATAAGGACTATGATCGAATATATTCACATAACGCTTGTTATTGTGTCAAATTTGGAATTTTATATTGTCTACATAAAATTCCAGTTTCAAATAGTTAACTGTTTTATTTCCTCATTTTAAATTTACTCAGATGTACCTTACAAGTTTGTTAACTTTAGGTACTGTTCTGCCATAGTAGCTCATGTCGACGCGATAGAAGAACATACATACATACATAAAGTCACGCCTATTTCCCTGAGGGGTAGGCAGAGACCACGGATTTCCATTTGCTACGAAGAAGAACACTTTACGTCTTAAGCAGTTTCCGAGCCGAGGACTTAAATACTCCGACAGTCTGACTATGGTCCTGATTACTATGTGTAGTACTCAGCAATTTTTTTTAATTATTTGGTAACAGCCTTAAAATAAGCACGTGATGTCAATTTGTATCATATTGGACTGAAATAAAATATCTTACGTCATGTATCGGACGGGTGTTCAAAGTCGGTCGTCTAACTGGCACAATATCCGGGGGTTATCACGTGACGCGCCAGCTGCTACAGCGTCGATTACACTGGACCGTTGCCACCGAAAATGTTGCTATACGAACACACCATGTTATAATCGTGTCGTATGTAGGTGGACTTGTTCCCGCTGTTCATACAAATTGGTAACCAAGTTTTGGCTTGTTCGATTATGGAACGACAATTCGAAATTTAAAATGGTTTTTGTTTTTACTAAAAAATATTTTTAAATTTTCAAAGGGTTTGTTTGCTTGGCAGCTTTAAGTGCATTTTATGTAAGGCCAGACAGACACGCTTTACTACACCGCACCCAGGTAGGTTTTTTGATTAAATACCAATTTCTTATATGCAGTTATACAAATAGAACAACTACCTATATTTTTCGAAGAACAAGTATTTCTTACACAGAAATATAATTTATGATTTCGCGAATGTATTACACGGAACGTATAATAGTCATACATCACTTCGCACCTGTCTGCTTGCCACACGTTACAAACGTTTATTTTACTGCATGAATACAAAACTCCTTTTCGGCGAAACACTCACGGGCCAGTGGCATCGCATTGTAACTGTAACAGGTTTACTAACTCACTTAACTAGTTAGATTGTTGCTGGAATATTATATAGGTACGTACCATCACCACAGGGTGTCGAATACTCACAATTCCGTTAATAATATTGAGTGTGCCCACTTACTTTCGATGCTTGGATATGATACTCACATTTGGGGCAAGATTTGTTAATAAAAGTTCTCTATTACGTTTCTGATAGTCTAGTTTGTATCCCACTGTTGAGCAGACTCCTCCACTTGCTTCTTAATTGTTTATCCATTGCCGTTTCTGGCCGCGAGTATCCCGCATATCTAGTCAGAGCGGCACACTACCTTTGGTATGGTCCACCTCGATGGCAATGTCTTCCCTCAGGCGTAGTAACAATCTTGGCTCATGTTGGGGTGCATTGCCATGCTAATAATGGTCTGACCGAATTTAGGTCACGGCGGCCTGTCTCAGGTGAGACTAGCCAACTACGCAGGAGGTATTATAATGCTCAAGTATGCGTGCAAACACTGGTGTACTCCCTGACTTTCATAGTCCGACGGGACGGTAGACCGACACTATAAGAGAGATCAGGCGCAGGACCGACTGTTTAACGTGCCTTCCGAAGCACGGAGGAGTCTCGACATGTGAAAACGGTCACCCATCACAAAACGGACCGCGGTGTTCACGGTTTAACCTCGCAGATTGCCTGATCTGCGCGATAGGTACAAGCCTCCCATTCCTATGCTATTACTTTTATTTGAACACACTTCAATACATGATAACTTATGTGTGGTGTACAGCGCATTATTGCCACATAACTTGAGCTATAAATATCAAATAACACTACGTTTAAACAAATGCCATGTTGCAGATACAATTTCAGCAATGTAAATTATTAATTATTAGGTAATTCATTGCGCGCACGAGCGTTTCAATCATTCAATTTGGCTATTGACATTATTTTCCAGCCTAATATCTGAATAAATATATGATTGGTATCAATATATGAATGAATTGAACCCGAAAAGACATTAGTGTGTGCTAAGATTTGAATTCCAGCACACACCAATGTCTTTTCGAATTCATTTGCGACTGTGCGTATTATAAATTAGTTAACACTTACTAAAAATTGTAAAGGAAAACATCGTAAGGAAACAGGCACATCTACGATATTATTTAACGGTTTGTAAAGCCATGTCAGAGGCCAAGAGAGGCAGTTTAAACTTTGACTCCAGGTTGTTCATAAACCATATGGTGAGAGGAAGAAGAAGAAATGTATAATTATTATAGTATGGTTCTTTGAACCTTTCTGTGATATACGGCTTGTAACGACTAACAAGATGGTAGTAAATTAGAAGTTTTAAACTGGTCCACTTTATAAAAGCTGCCTTCAAAGCTAACTAAGTTAGCTGCAATGGATGAGATCTCATCCCTCGATGGTTTTAAAAATGTAATTTGGTGCGCGCGCAAACTGACAGCAGCTCTAAGAGCCAGCCTTGAAGGCGAGTTTTAAAGTAAACTTTAAAGTTGATCATTTATATATATGGCACATTAGACACGAGCGTTTCCATTTTTACTAAGTGTCGGTATATAAATGGCTTAGCGTCCAAAATTTAATTTGGTATTTGCATGTAGTATACCGGATCGGTTTTCTTTAGACAATCGGTCTCTTATACCATTTTAATTTCTAATCACTGTCAGAATTAAAATTGATATTTTAACTTATTCTCTTTACCTCGGAATGACAAGTTTTACTCTTCTCTTTAAGGCTTTGACGGAATAGTAAAACAATTAAAACTTAATTAAAAATATATATAATTAGATCTCGAACGCAATACAGCACAAATTGGAGGCATAAATATACAAGGAACATTATTTTGTACCCTACATTGAAGGTACCTCAACCACTTTCCTTGAATCTTTATCCTGAACCACGAGAAATGAAACTACAAAATGATGGAGAGGGATACTAAGCGTCTATTAAGAGTAGAGCCTTGATTAGTAGCTGATGAAAGTAAGTGAGAATCCTCGACGACAACTCTCTTGAAACTCGTTTGTAACTTCTACTTACGAGTTGTCTAGGAATTAAACTTAGCTATACAAGTAGTGCATGCCTCATTAACGCGCGAGTTTATTCGCGCGTGATAAACGCAATCTGGAAACTTTCTTCGGAGTGTCTCCTGCACTTTTATACTTGTTTTCTTCATATTGAAGTACCTATCGATTGTGTAGGCGTCCCAATTATCGTAAGTAGTCCAATAACCTAGTGCGATCGATGCGAAGATGTATGAATAGCCGTGACTGTAAATAGCCTATAAATAATAGACATGTGTGGGTAAAGTTCTAGTGTTATGCGGTTTTTATTCTCGTTGAATTAACTTAAAGTATGATCAGTGTATTTGACTTTAATTTTAACGATCAGTATAATTGTAATTGTATACGGAGAAGTTGACTGACCTTTATTTATTAGCTACAGATTAATTCGACGACGACCTGATTGGCGCAGTAGCTAACCGATTGGACTGCTGCGCTAAGGGTTGCGGGTTCGATTCCCGCACGGGCCAAAAATTTGTGCGAACCACAGATGTTTGTCTCGAGTATTGTTAGTTGATAGTTGTGTGTACAGGTGTCATAGAATAACTAAGGAAGTATTTATAACATTGAAAAAATCTCATTGATACTTGCTCGGGTTTTAACCTGTTGTGTGCCACTAGGCCACCACGACTTTTATAAAATCGAGAATGATAATAGTACGAGAAAAATTCTATTTAATTCAACATTTCTCATAAAAAAGGTCAATAAACTGCAGCGCTGGACTAATTAATACAGTTGATAAAATCCTTACAAATTGCAGCGCTCACTTTAATTCCCGACCGTCCAAAGTTGAAGCATAACACTAAAATATGTACACGGACTAGACAAAGCGTGTATTTTTTCAACTTTTCCCTGTCACGCACACACCCTGCGGAATAATTAAAAGGTGCCTATGCCCTCGAAAAGTCGTTGTGGTGCGCACATATTAAACTTTAAAATTAATGCCCTTGCCCCCGGTGTAGTGTATCTACACAGAATCTCACTTAAACGGTGGGAGTCCTAACATTTCCGTCGTGCTACCACAAACGCTGTGTCAGTAAATATGCGCGCCCTTCGCATAAAGATAATCAGTGGTCCCGCTTGAGGTGTTCCGTAGACCGCAGTTGTGAGCGTGACTGTCCGAGCACTGTAATTTGGTGCACTCGGTGAAGGGGATATTTGTAGCGGTATTGCTCACATTAATTTCATTGAAATGTACTTGAAACGTAGTTTTTCAAATTAATTATAATATAATGCCTCGTTGGTCTAGCGGTTGCTAAGCGCGACTGTTGAGCACGAGGTCCTGGGTTCGAATCCCGGGTCGGGCAGTGTTACTGGGTTTTTCACTTAGGTAATTCTTAGTAGCAGCTCGGAGTCTGGATTTGTGCCCGGTTGATGGCAATAGGCTCGCCCCCTATTACATTGGGACCTAAAAACATAACTGGCGAGCTGTGGGTGTACTGTATGTGCACCTCTGCCTACCCCTTCGGGGAATACAGGCGTGATGTTATGTTTTTATGTGTTATGCTTTAATATAATGCCTCTATCGTAACAAATTGAAATTCAGAATTTCTGCCTACCCCTCGGGAAATATTTGTGTTAAATAAGAAGATGCGGATTTGCAAATTAGATACCTGTAAGTCTTTAGATTTGCTCCCACTCGATGTATTTTCGATAATATCGTAAGTGCAATATAGAGTTGTGTGGCATCTGAGAATTGAAACTAGAGACATTTTGTGCAGAAAGCCAAACACTGCATGTCTCAATATAAATGATAAAGGATTTTGTTTTTGCAAATAGGAAACACTTTTACACATTTTTTTTAAAGACTAGATGGAGTATAGATGGAAGTAAATATCATATTTTCAATAAAAAAAATGTAGTAACAACGTAAAAATAGATTATGCCAAGGTAGCCAACAAAAAGAGTGTTGGCTACGAAATGCTATGACGTTGAAAGACAAAAGTCCTGTGTCATATCAAACTATCGCAAAGTTCAGTACATTAAAAATAATACTAGCTATTACACCAAAGTATTACACTAAATACGAGGGTCAAACTGAAAGTTCTTAGAACTGGCCACTTATAAACAATATAATAAAAAAATAATTCTAAAATTTGAAAATAGAACTCTTTGCCAATATTACTGAGTATATATTTCATTAATTTGTCATTTGTTTTACGATTTGGCGGCAAATTGAAAATTGTCTGTGTCACGTCAACATGAATTTAACACGAGAAAATTTTCGTGCAATGATTTTTTATGACTTTCGATGTCATTTAAGTCAACAAGAAAGTTATGATAGACTATGATTGGCCTTTCACGATGAAGCCCCATCTCGTGCGACAGTTTACAACTGGTTTAATGAGTTTAAACGTGGTCGCACTAATCTCACTGATGATTTACGTGAGGGACCGCCTTCTACGGCGACGACTGAAGATAACATCTGTGTTGTGCGGCGTATGATAGAGACTGACAAAAGAGTGACCTATCAGCAGATTCGGACAAGCTTAGGCATCGGTATGAGTCAAGTGCACAAAATCCTCCACGAACATTTAGCAGTCAGGAAGCTTTGCGCCCGGTGGATACCTCATAATTTGACTGAGGCTCAAAAACTCCATCGTGTGGATTGGTGCCGTAAAATGATTGAAAGATTTAACGGAGGTGACTCAAATGCTGTGTTCGACATACTAACAGGTGACGAAAGCTGGATTTACTGTTATGATCCTGAAACCAAAAGACAATCTGCTCAGTGGGTGTTTCCTTTCGAGAGGTTGCCAACTAAAGTGAAGAGAGATCGAAGTGCGGGAAAAAAAATGGTGGCCTCGTTCTTTGGAAGGATAGGTCATTTCGCAACAATTGTGTTAGAGGATCAAAAAACAGTTTCTGCAGAATGGTACACTACCAATTGTTTGCCACTTGTCTTGGAAAAAGTTCGAGAGAAACGACCTCGCAGTAGGATCCTCCTTCACCACGACAACGCCTCGTCGCACACCGCTAAGCGAACGATCGACTATTTGGCGACATCAAACGTTGAATTACTGGGTCACCCGCCGTATAGCCCCGACCTCGCCCCTTGTGATTTTTATTTATTTCCAAAAATTAAAGAAAAACTTAAAGGAAAGCGGTTTATGAATGCTGAAGAAGCGGTGGCTGCGTATCGCGATGCCATTGAAGAGAACCCTAAAGACGAGTGGGCAAAGTGCTTTTCCCAGTGGTTCCATCGCATGCAGCGGTGTATTGACGTGAATGGACAATATTTTGGAAAGATATAATAAAACTAATAACTGGCTAATGTAATCAGTTTTTGATTTTCTAAGAACTTTCAGTTTGACCCTCGTACTGCCCTGTTTGGTACGGTTAGTAACGATACAGTAACATTAGAACTTGTGAGCGCCGCGTTACACTAGCTCGAAGCATGAAAGTCTGTAATAGAGTCACTACGGATGGGCGATTCTGTAAAATAAAAATGTACTCCGCGACTATAGCGTAAAGGAAAATGTGTTAGTATTGCTCATGCACATTTAAAGCCAGTTTCAAATATTAATTAATCACGACTAAGAAGCATTATTGTCAGCTTTCCAGACAGAATGCTTAAAGATCATAGCAGATGAAAAAAATTGGTGACTTGATTGGCGCATTGACGAAGCGATTGGACTGCTACGCTAAGGGTTGTGGGTTTGATTCGCGCACGGGGCAGAAATTTGTGCTAACCACAGATGTTTGTCCCGAGTCTGAGTGAATGACTTTTCATTGTTTGTGAAATGCACCCACCACACAGGAGAAATTCCTAGTGTAAAAAGAAAGAAAAGTAACTAGGTGCTAAGGATAGGTTCGATTCCCGTCCGGGATTATGCTGCTGGACATATTTGTCCTATGTTTTGGCATTCGCTTGTGATATTTGAGCATTGTCTTTTCTATGACCCTACGAAGTACAATATCTTGTAAAATCCTGTTCTACAAGAAAGAAAAAGTGTTTATTAAGAGAAAAAACACAAATACAATACTTTTTACTACCGCCAAACTGTATAACAGTTTGTTGGCAAATGTAGCTCCCTTTCTTATTCTAAGTTTTAATACTATGTTACACTTTTTCACCTATTGTTTAGAATTAAATACAATAGGAGGAGGACTGCCTCGTTGGTCTAGTGGTTGCTAAGCGCGACTGCTGAGCACGAGGTCCTGGGTTCAAATCCCGGGTCGGGCAAAGTGTTACTGGATTTTTCCATTAGGTAATTCTCAGTAGCAGCACGGAGTCTGGATTTGTGCCCGGTTGATGGCAATAGGCTCGCCTCCTATTACATTGGGACCTAAAACATAACTGGCGAAATGTGGGTGCACTATATGTGCACCTCTGCCAACCTCTTTCGGGAATAAAGGCGTGATGTTATGTTATGTTTATGTTTGTTTATGGAGGAGGACTTTGGCTTTTTTTTAAACTCATGACTTCTGCCAACCCATCCGAAAAAATACACTTTAAATAAAAATATATCGTACTTATTAATTTAAGGGTAAGCTGTAAGCAGATTACAGTTAAAAATGCTGTATGAAGCCGTACGTATGACAAAGCTACGTCGGGATTTAAAAACCAACGGAACAGACCTAATTATTATCTTTCTGTACAACTGTAAGCCGGCTTTGTTTCTCGTTGTGTTTGTAAAATAACTACTGAATGCCATGTTGTATCCTTTATCCTTATGTTATAGTAGCATCGGTGTGGAGAAGGGATTTCAAATATTTAAATCGCCTTCGGAAAGAGTTGACGAACGCGTTATGAGTCCGGAATGGTAATAGGTTCGCCACCTATCACTTGACGTCTGAACCTCTTAAGTGGACTCTTGAACCTACTTATCTACAAGTGCTAGGGGTGCAAGTAGAAAGCCTCCACGATATTTAGATGCGTCTGGGAGAACCCTGGACGGTCAACTTTGTTACCATCCTTGTTGCCTGACCAATATCTGCACCACGGCGTAGCCTATTCCATGTTGCTACTGGCTCACGCCGATACAACAACCACATTCTGAGCAGTCAACCTTGATACTGGCTTGACTGGTCAATCTGTACCATGACATGACCTGTTTACATTTCTCAATTAGCACTTGATGTCATGAGCAATACAAAATAATACCCTAAGCCACTAAAACATAATTTACAATGAAAGTTGGACGAATTAAGCTTGTGTGCTGAAAACCCATTTGTATAGATACGTAGTGTTTACGGCGATGCGGCGATGCAGCCGTCCAACTTGAAATAATGGCGAAAGCAAAATAACCCAACACTCGAAGCTCATGGCTACGTGCACTGTAATTATTTCCCACTAATTCCAGCTCACACGCCATGCACAGACTTGTTTTTGTGTTTCGTTAACTTTAGATCGTTGCGCGTGGATAGCAATTTTATTTATACGTTTTATACCTAAATATAGTTACGTTACCTGCGTTAAATGCTTTTTGTTAGTACTTATGTGTTATCACTAGTGATTACACTGTTCTTAAGATTTTTGATATTAATATTTGGGAAATAACAACACGGGAATTGTTGTTAATTTCTATTATAATCATGCATCGCGATAGTTTAAAAGTGTATTAGTATTTGGATTCGACATAATATTATTCGCCATACCTCTATATGTTGAAGGTAACGAAGTACGATTGTTATTACACTAGCTGCGCCCCGCGGTGTTACCCGCTACATTTTTTCGGGATAAAAAGTCGTCTATGTGTTAATCTAGGGTGCCAGCTACCTCCATATAAAAGTTCATCCAAATCGGTCAAGCCGTTTGAGCGTGAAGAGCTAACAAATATACAAACATACTCACAAACTTTCGCCTGCCTCGTTGGTCTAGTGGACGTATGCTTTAACAAATCACTGTTACTAGAATAGTTCTTAGAATCTGGATTACTTTCTAAACCACAAATTATCTTCGCTTACATTTTTTCCGTACAAATGGTAGCGGTAATGTACCAAGTTACCTGTTTGTCCTGTGGGTGTACTCCTGTACTGTTGCTCGCAGTTCGCAGCCATTTCGCCGTTGCATTCTTCTAAAACACACTGCAGCATTAGACTGAGTCAAACGGCCTCCATTATTGTAGTACACTCTTATTCCGCTAGATTATTGTGCCTAATCGACTTAATGAAATATGTATTCCACGAACGGGCAGGCGAAGGTACGCCTCTGCCTACCATATCACATCACACTAATATTATAAAGGTGAAAGTTTAGATAACATTACGCCTGTTCCCCGAAGGGGTAGGCAGAGGTGCACATATAGTACACCCATATTTCGCCAGTTATGTTTTTAGGTCCCAATGTAATAGGGGGCGAGCCTATTGCCATCAACCGGGCACAAATCCAGACTCCGTGCTGCCACTGAGAATTACCTAAAGGAAAACCCAGTAACCGTGATTCGAACCCAGGACCTCGTGCTCAGCAGTCACGCTTAGCAACCACTAGACCAACGAGGCAGTCGAGTAAATTTCCATAATTCGAGTGTAAGTTGTACGTGTGCCTTTTACTTAACTTACTGAGAGATTATAATAACCCACAAAGTTAGACAACCCTCTGAAGCGCGGCTGTAGCGTTCCTTTCCTAACTTGCCTAATTACATGGAGAATGTTCGACTTTCCGAATATTTGTCGATATCGGCTCCGTACATCAAACAACTTCTCCCCAAAGGATTTTGAATTGTAAGTTATTTGAATAAAGTTGATTATTAATTAGAGTTTTTTAATGGGTTTGGTTTGACCGTGGGTCAGTTAAGGTCTCGGCTTAAGTATTACTTGATTATGTTCATTCTAAAACATGTCGAGAATAAATAGTATGGTTTTAATGAACTGAAATTTGCAGAAGTGTTGAAAATAAGTACAGGGATAGTAAGTAAACAAACATACCAAACATACTCATAAGCTTTCGCCTTTATAATATTAGTTTGATTATAATTCTACAGCATCAGTATAACAAATCAAAAAAAATAAAATTAATGTCCAACAATTTTATAAAAACATTTTTACTACCTTTGTTTTTCGAAACGGTTAGCAAAAAGAAAGAAGAAAAAGAGATGAATTTTGACTCGATTTCAAGATATGTAACTTTTGTTTCAAACAATTCGAGCTAAAAGTATACTTATACCTGTATTTGACCTGATATTTAGGAAATTATTTAGGGAAACTAGGGCCAAAAGGCAAAACCTTTCATTAAGCAAGAGTGGCCATAGTTTTGTTAAAGTTGTATCTATATACATAAACTTCATTATGTTAATGACAAAGTTATCTTGTTAATTAATCTTGTTAATCATCGCTTATGTATTCTCCATTCACACACATTCTATGTATAACTTATGAATGCCACCACGGTTGTGGCGTCAGTCAGTTGGACTGCTGTGCAAAGGGTTGCGGTTTCCATCCCCGCACAAATCCGATTCATTACGTGGGAGATTTGCAGATTTACATTTATTTATTTTACATAAACATAACATAACATCACGCCTGTATTCCCCGAAGGGGTAGTCAGAGGTGCACATATAATACACCCTCTTTTCGCCAGGTATGTTTTTTAGGTCTCAATGTAATAGGGGGCGAGCCTATTGCTATCAACCGGGCATAAATCCAGACAGGACCATGTGCTCAGCAGGCGCGCTTAGCAACCACTAGACCAACGAGGCAGCTTTCCTAAATAAGCTTCTCAAACTCATAGGTTTGTTATTAGCCACCATTTATGAAAATGAAACTGTCCAATTAGGCTGTATAAGGGTTCAGATTTTTGTCACGAATAGTGGGACAAAACATGAGTTCTTTGGCCGTAATTATAGTAGAATATTCGTGACTGGATCACATAATGTGTTTCTAACTATAGTACAAGGAGAATACATAAGTTCTGTGTAATTAAGGACTTGAAATTTGAGACTGGTCGGCTCGTATCGTCTTGAGCTTGGGCATTATTAATATGGTTATGGCTTTATTATGTTTTTAATTACACATTACATTCTACCCAACTGTATGATTAATTCATGATTTATTTTCGACCAGTCTTAGTTTAAATTTGGATAAAACTAGACGCAATTTTAATAAGGATAATCTTTAGGAGGCTTTTGCCCAGTAGTGGGAAACAAAATTGGCAAATAAAACCAAATATGTTCGCGATATTTTAAAGTTGTTTTTATTTTTGCGACAGATGGCTGCTACACAATAGAATGTTGCCTTACTGACGTTACTCCAAGAACGCTACCTCATTATTACCCTTGGGACATTACCCGTAAGACTCAATGACGTCACCTCAGTCACCACGTGGTAAAAAGCACCGATAAATATAGCAGCAATTTATCGGACGCTTTCCAAATTGTTACGACACCTCGTTGTATAAGGTTTAGGGTCATAGCACACATGATATCAAATCGGAAAAGGATCGTAACAGTATCGCCTTTCGCCTCGCATTCAAACAGGCGTCAACCTTACGTAAGCAAGTAACCAAAGCGGATCAGCTGCTCTGACACGTCGACTCGGCTACGGCTATGCGACGCAGCGCTAACGGCTCGCCGGTCCCGAGACGAGGCGATTACGTTACGATTCCGAATACTGCACGGCTCGGGTACATATGGTTTTTTTTTAAACGTCGCCCACACTAGGAATTTTTCCTGTGCAGTGCGTTTCACAAGCATGAAATATCACATACACAAACACCCAGACTCGGGACAAACATCTGTGGTTCGCACAAAGTTTTGCCCTGTGCGGGAATCGAACCCGCAACCCTTAGCGCAGCAGTCCAATCGCTTAGCTACTGCACTAATCAGGTCGTCAATTACGATCCTTTGCCGGGTCGATATGTGTGCTATTACCTTTATGGTGGGATTTAAGTTTGCAACGTTAAAAGAGATTGTAATAGCCTGTCATTTTGCTCGTGAATCATCGCGGGTGGTTCATACATCATGCTGGTAGATGCATTGAGTGCCAAGTATTCAACGCGAGCGACGACGTTCGATTGTGAAATATCGGGATACTTACATATATATACTATACTTATTTATATTACACCTTACTGTATTATCTAGTATGGTATTCCTTAGGTACTAATAATTTCAATTTATTTTTAACTGTAGGATTTTCAAATGGTATGTAATCTTCCATTGATTAAGAAGATTAGAGATGGTAGAGCTGCGTTCCAAACTTGGCATAGCCTACATAATAATTTTACTTTGATCGTATTGTACAACTTTTTGTTAGGTAAAGGTAAGTTTTAGGTTGCTATGGTAACATGCATAGCTTTAATCGCGGAACTAGTAGGAATTACTTGGTATACAAAATCTATGTGCGGAACACATTCGGAAATGAAATTTGTTTTTGTTTAGTAAACACAATTATTTTCATTACGTAATCTAATCTTTGCTCTATTCTATTCTAATTCTCATATTCATTCAATTACTATGCTTATCTTAACTCACTAACTAGCGGCATCATATTCAAGATTGTAATTAAGCGCGCACTTGTGTTCGGATCGAGCTGGGTCAACTAATATTATATTAATTAGAGATCGCGGTCGGCAAGCATGGCTAGTGCGTGACGGAGCATGGCCCATGTCGCACGAAAACAAGCCAATGTTCAAAATATAAAGCAACAAAGTAAACACGCAATACTAACATAATGTATAGAAATTAAAATTCGAGTAAACGAGCCACGGGTAATAATTTGTACGGATTTAAAGGTCAATGACTTGATTGACCTTAACTAAACCTAAACTCGACTGAAGGTGGATTAAATATTTTATAACAACTCCGTAATAACGTCTGATTATCTCTGGGCGGTTGACGTAAATGAGTATCGAATCGATTTTGAGAAATTACCTCTCTGCGGGCGCAATGCTACTTTATTTATGCCAATGATGGCGGCGGCGTCGCCAGCTTATGACATTAGTCTGTCGATCTATTTTTATTTGTTTTATACTTGTAAGAATCTAGCGGTCCCGGGAATCATCGTGCCTTTTTTCCGTTATTCTGCTATTCGGGGCGGCGACAAATCCAACGATTCACAGATAATTAAAATCGGTCCAGCCGTTCTTGAGTTATAAATGGTGTAAATAAACTGACTTTTTTACTATCATACAAATTAACATTCATTAATATAGTCTAGTAATATCAATTTGACTTCTGCAGATAAATACAAAGGTATAAAACTACGTAGTAATTTAAGGCACTTTAGTAAAACTGGCCACTTACTAAAGTTAACGATAAAATCCTAAATTGGTAACACTTTTTCTAATGTTGCCAGATTAGCATAGAAATTAGTGAGTACATTCCAGACCCAATCTTAATTTTACTTTAAAAACAAAATTGTAGTTTAGTTCTTTTTACTTTTCTTATCGTTAAATGTACAAAATTACAGAATATTACGGTTTTAGCCGAAGTTGAACTGCGTGTGAACATTAATGCTTAGCTTTTGCCTTTGACCAGCAATTTTATGTTAAATTTTTATAGAATAAAATTAGGTTTCTTTTAAATTGCGGCAGAATTTTGTTTAGTACTTCTAAATTAATGTTTGACTTAGTTTTTATACTGGTAGATATTAGCCTGGAGCTTTTACTATAGGGGCATGTAAATGATTGATAATCATGACTATTCCCTGAACTTTCCTTCCACCTCTTCTCACAATACAGAATACACACGTGATGTCTCGTATTTTTTTGTTGCCGGTTTTTCAAAAATTAAACTAATTGTTAAATTGAATACTTGCAAAACCGACAAAACGCTATTAATGTCTTTATATTTAAATAAAAAATAATAATATCTGCAATTAATTACTAACAATAAAATATTCATTGCGCGGGACGTCCTCTGGCCAGATTGCGGGCCGACTTGCATATGAAGGCAGGCAGCGACTGGATACATAAAGCAACAGATCGGGCTCTGTAGCGTACATTGGGAGAGGCCTATGTCCAGTAGTGGACTGCAACAGCCTGATAATTCTGATGATTACTAACAGGCGGCTTTAACAAACTAGAGGAGTACGGCGTATTTTTTATTTGACTTTGGTTGCCAGGTCCGCTGCGAATTCGATACCATTTTCATGCAGTTTTTTAATCGTTTAGTTCCCTTTGACTGGCCAAATCTCTTATCCTCAAAAGAGGTATTAGAACTTTTTTGGGATCTGTGTTTCAGGATTAACTAGCATTCGTTGTATAAGTCTTTATGATTGTTTTCAGCTGCGTCCTCTAGTTGCTCGTTAGTGTTGGTCATTAGTGCGTCTGTTTTGATTCCTGGTCTCGTCATTAATCGGTTGCCGAGCTCTCGATCTGCCCGACGACCTGATTGGTGGGGAAGCTAAGCGTTTGCCTGTTTTTGTGCGATCCCAGCGCACAAATATTACTGTCGACAGATTTAGTTGTTTGTGTGTAAGGTACGATTAATTGTATTATGCAGAAAGTTTATTAGTACAGGTTTTTTTTTAATTAGCTGGCCCTGCGAACTACGTACCACCTTCTCACCGTTTAAACCTTCCCTGGACTTTTTGTGTCATTTTTGCATGTTGCCCATGCTAAGCTTATTTATTTATTTATTCAAGTACAGCCACATCATGATACATAACTCCTTAAGAACTAAACATTTGGATAACTACTTATTCCTATGTATATGACAATTAAGGCGTACATAGCTTATATTATCACTTGACTCAAGCCATAAGAAATTTATTAGCTAGACATGCTTGTTTAAAATACGAGAATCAATTACAATATTATGTGTGTACAAAGAAAAAGAAACGTAAAAATGACAAACCAAATTAAACTAGTTGGGCGAGGCAAGTTTCAAGATGTGGTTTTTAATTTTGTATCTAAAACTATTCAAGCTAAGAGATTAAAAGTAAGATTTAAAGCTTAAGTCTAAATTGACAAAGGAAACTTGAAAAATGATTGACACGAGTGGGACTCGAACCTGCGACTTGCACCACGGTACGGCGAAAGCCACGGGTTCGAGTCCTGCTCGTGTCTATAATTTTTCAAGTTTCCTTTATCAATTTAGATTCTCGTATAATTAAATCCAAATCGAAATACGTGCAATCAGGGTGTGGACTACATTACGTCCATATCGATAACCTCATTACTTATGCTGATAATTAATGTGCAGCCAAGTAATTATACTAATTGATATGCAATGACCTAGAACTGCGTGGTATATGTTGCTCTATGCTTCACTGATTGTTATTGTATTGACCTTTATCCTTGTTTAAACACAAGCATTAAACATTTGTTTTTAAGTGGACTTATAGCCGAGATGCACTGATAGTATGACTGCCGGGTAGTATGAGCATTTCACTGCCAAGTCAAAGGTCGCAAGTTAAATCCCGGCACGCACCAATATCTTTTCGAATTGATGTGTGTATTATAAACTAGTTTTCAGTTGCTAAAACAGGGGAGGAAGACATCGTTAGGAAACCGTCGCACCTAAAAATTTTTCGGTGTGTAAAACCATGTCAGAGGCCTACAGGCAGTTCAAACACTGATCCCAAGTTGTTAATAAACTGGACGTTAAGAAGAAGATGGCCTACATTATCTATTAAAATAATTGTTCGTGGAGGGTGAATTATAAATAGAAATTCTTTATGTCATCGGGAAAATGGGTCGTATGCTTAGACTATATAACCATAGAAATTCTATAAACTTATCGGCGCAGTGGCTAAGCGATTGGACTGCTGCCCTCAGGGTTGCAAGTTCGATACCCGCACGGGACAAAAACTTGTAAAATCCGCAGATGTGTGTCCCGTGTATCGGTGTTTTTGTATGTGATATTCCATGGTTTTTAAACGCATCCACGAGATAGTGCAGATTAAAGTTATTAGATACTTCTAATAAAAGGAAACACCTATGCGTACTCTTTTAAATATCACAGGCAAGATTACATGGATGTGTTAATAACATAACATATCATCACGACTGTATTCCCAGAAGGGGTAGGCAGAGGGGCACATATAGTACACCCACATTTCGCCAGTTATGGTTTGTTTGGTCCCAATGTAATAGGGGCGAGCCTATTGCCATCAACCGAGCACAAATCGGTGTTAATAAAAAAATGTTTCAAATGCAAATTGAAAATGTTTTTATTTCATGTAAACCTATTGCAGGCGCTTATGAAATAGGATGCTAGTTGCACGGTTCTAAAATGTCATTTCAATGGAGAAGAACTGGCAAGAAACTTTAAAGGTTAATTATTTAAAATATGGTACAAATAGGTTGTTCTCACTCATGTATCCTGCACGGTCCCTTAGAAAGAAAGAAAGAAATAATTTGTTAGTTAGAATATAGTACAATTTTGTTTTATATTTTTTTTTTAGTTTCATAATATATTCTATCAGTTCTGGTGTACAAATATTTAAATATCTATTAGTTATATGACTTTTTGTATTTTTTATGCATGTTGCTATGCTAGGCTTAAATTTTAAATTGATTAATTGATTAAATTTTAAATTTAAGCCTAGCATGGCAACATGCATAAAAAATACAAAAAGTCATATAAATTTGGGTTGGTGTTATCGTTTCAGTGGTTTGTAGCTGTAAAGACAACACTGAGTTGGTAATCGTAGATTCCAACAGATAATACCTGACGTCACCCTTAAGACGTAAATACTAAAGGGAACTTGAAATTTGATGGATTCGAGCAGTGACACGGTGGCTCAGTTGGCAGAGCGGCGCCACGGTACGGCGACTGACGCGGGTTCGAGTCCCGCTCGTGTCCATCATTTTTCAAGTTTCCCTTAATCAATTTAATATCTATTAGTTACTTTAATAAAATCTTATCACTAAGGTAATCATTTACAGAGTAGTAACATTTGTTTAAAAGTAAATCAAATAATCTGCGTTTACGAAAAACGAATGACCAATTCGATGCAACACTTAAAAACATTCTGATGTACTGCAGTTACCAGTGACCTACTGTAAAATTACTTGATCAATAATATTTTAATGGCGATATGTACGACGGCTCAAGGTTAGCTTAGTAAACGTGGATTTTTGTATACCAACATATTATTGCAATTCATTTTAGGATTTTAACTTGCTTTTTTTTAATCGTCGCGCCCTAAGAATTTCTCTTGTGTCGTGGGTGCGTTTCACAACGACGAAATATTATATACACAAACACACATTTTGACGACCTGATTAGCGCAGTGGCTAAGCGATTGGACTGGTGCGCTAAGGGTTGCGGGTTCGATTCCCGCACGGGGCAAAACTTTGTGCGAACCACAGATGTTTGTCTCGAGTCTGGGTGTTTGTGTATGTGAATATTTCATGTTTGTGAAACGCACCTACGATATAGGAGAAATTCTTAGTGTGGGGCGACGTTTTTTTAAAAAGAAAGAAAGAAAGAAACACAGACTCCGAACAAACATATGCGGTTCGCACAGATTTTTGCCCCGCTTGGGAATCGAAGCCGCAACCCTTCGCATCAGTCTAATCGCTTAGCCACTGCGCAAACATATAAGCATATAGGTGCAATAGTTATCATGACATCAAATTTTAAGACTTCTATGAATTGTGTTAAAAAATAATCGTTTACTAAAAGGTGATTGCCTGCGCCTGCCGGGTTAACTAAAGTCTTGAGAATCAGCCCTAATATTAAAACCATCAATTTACGTACCAAACTGGTCCTGGTATTAAAAGTAAGATTTAAAGGTTGTTTTCTTTACAAACCTGTCAAACACAGATTAGTTATTTACAAAGTTAGCATGTAACCTTCACTCGGTACAAATAAAAAATAAGTACTGTAAAGCCTACTAAAAGGAATGCTTGTGGAAACTCATTCAGTTCGACGCGGTCGTTGTAAGCGTACGGACGCCTACGCCGTAGCCGTGCTACGCCGTAGAACGCTCTACGTATCGCGTAGTAACTTCGCCCGATTATTTAGTGAAAATTGTAAGTTTATTATAGTTAATTATGTAGTCTAATAAGTATAGTTTTATAATTGAAATATTAATTATTGGTGTTTTTTAATGAAACAATGTTCAGTGACATTAGGTGAGGGCAGTGACTGAATAGTGCACACGGTAACCTACTTAAATGCTTCGTCATAAAGGGGAGGTAAGTAATGACTTCTATATTTAGTTACGAAGTTATAATAATATGAAACTGAATAGAAAGTTGGGTATTGATTATATTCAAGGAGTGTAGGAAAAGTAGAAAGATGAAATGTATGATAGGTTTCAAAAATATATTTTTTAGGGACCCACATAATGATTTAAAAATAAAATCATTTTCTTTGTCTTTCGCTTGACGTTAGGTTTGAAAATACGAGATAACAAAAATATATTAAACTGTAACTCTACTGAACCTTTAAATCGAACAACAGAATTAATAATGAACCTAACTCTATTTATATTATTCCCAATTTTGCTTCTTTGTATACTCTTTGTAATGTGCGATAAAATGGATTCAATATACGCTTTATTTAGCCATATTATCTGGACCATTATTTAATTGATGAAAGCGCTGAAATAATAATAATAATCGCGATAAATAATTTCGTGATAAATAATTTCGCAAAAAAATCCTTAAACCTAGTTTTATTTCAATGACTAATATTCGCGTAAGTGATAGAAATCATTGTAATAATAATAATCGTTTAGTTATCCATTAAACCAACCCGCAGTGAGCTAGCGTGGTGATTAATGCTCAATCCTTCTATTTACGAGAAGAGGCCTTTGCCCTGCAGTGGGACAGTTCTAGGCTGTTTTTATTATTATTCATTAAAACTCTATTTTACATGGTTAAAAGAGGTTAGTTACTCTTAAACTAGACCATGGGCAATTGGTATGGGCATGTTAAGAGCTCGAATTACAGGTCAACCAAAGTGTTACTGAGTTTTCTATCAGTAATTCTCAGTAGCTGCACAGAGTCTGGATTTGTACCCGGTTGATGGCAATAGGTTTGCCTGTGGATGTGGATGTTCTATAAACCTCTATCTGCCTATTCGGGGAATACAAGCGAGATGTTATCGACGGTTCCTACGTACATAAGGTCAAGTCAAAAACCGAGGTTTACAGGAGAGCGTAATTTGTGTTCAACACGCCCTAGAAATAATTCTATGACCAATAATAAATATTTTCTTTCTACAATATTTTAACAATTTTAAGAGCTTTATAATGCTATTTACACATATTTAATTTTTTTACGTTTTCATGAAGAAACTGATAGATGACCGTTTCTACGCCGATATTAAAATAGAAGTATGTCAGTCATGTCTATGATACCTTTTTATACACAGGAAACAAAAAAACAGTGTCTGATATAGAATTTAAATAAAATGTTTTATGAAAATGTAGGATTATGTTACCATTTTTAAATCAATACGTTAGACATCCTGAAATCGTCACCCATGGATATAAAAAGTACTTCAATGAAGACATATCACTTTATACGTGGTTTCCGTCATTCGGGGTAGGACTATAGTTCTTGTAATGTAAATAAAGACATGTCTTTTAAAATTATCAGGTTTGTTTTTTATAATAATTAAACAAGGTTTATAAATTCAAAATTATTATTTAATTGTTTATTTATTATCAAAAAACAATCTTCTTAGCATCTAATTAATAGGTACCTATAGACTCACTGAAGTAGGAACTAAACGTAAAAAATCACTGTTGTCTAATATTAGTAATTACAAATTAAAATGTTAAGCATGTGCCTCTGCCTAATCATCTCTAGCAATGCAATTGGTACCTAGTATTTAATTATAATCACAGTTTTATTACGTAGGTACCTCAGCTTAATTAACTACCTATCGACTTAATTAGTAAAATTTAATAATCATCACAGCATTGTTTGAGTATGTGCCTTATCTTTAATACCTAATTGGTAACTTTTAACAATCATCACAGCTTTATTCAGACTGATTCATCATTCTTATTACTAATAAAGTTCCCTTAGTAGTTAAATAACAAAATTTATAAAAAAACGTAAAGATAAATTTAACAATCTTCTTCGTCATTGCCCTGTTCTTCCTCACTATGCTTAAGGTTTCTATAGAAGTCATGATACTTATTTGGAATAATCAACGTATCGCATAAACTAATCAAGTCTTTGTATTTAACCTCAGTGATAGGAATAGGATTATTATACACCTTCTCTAGAATTAGTTCTTGTTCTTTCTTTTTCCTCCCTCTAGTCAATTTCAAATAATTGCTACAGTTAAGTTTTCTATAATTTTCTTTAGAAAAGTCGTACTTAAATTCTATTATGTCTGGATTATGCCCTTGCACTTTTACTTCTCTTACCTATTTCCAAGAAATTTTCTCTGAATTTGTATCTTTTGCCCAGTTTTTACTATGCAGCCAAGCTTTAAAATCCAAGACCAAGTCTTGGTCTACTTCTACAACTGTATATGGCGGACTATTCTGTTTAACCCAACGAACCAGTGTGTACCATTCATCTGGTGTGTAAATTAGTTTATTTTTTGCTGTTCGCTCTATTAATGCGTGAACGCTATCCGCCTCATTTTGGGTGTGGCCCTTTTCTAGGAATCGATGGGACACACTTACCTTAAATCTATCGCTCGCATATAAGTACATAAAAGAAACAATGCGATTGCGGTTCTGACCAGCACAGTTGTCTGACCAGAATCTAAAATCTTTGACTCCAGCTTTAACCTTGTTGTCAACGAAAGAAAATAAACAACTAGCCACTTCGTTGGCGCCACGTTTAGCAACTGTTTCATCCCACATGTAACACGTAGCTAATGCTGATAATCTGCCATTCGAGGTTATAAAAACAAAAAGAATGACTTTATAATGGTTTTGGGAATTATTAAGCGTTTAATGTATACTTATTTGAATTACTACTTGCCCTCATTAGCTTTATCGATGTATTTAATTAAATCTTGTGCTTCAGGAACGCATAAAACATTGTTTTTGGAATTTGCAATATCCACCAATAACTTTGATCTGCTGGTATTCATGTTTTATAGTAGGTATTGTTGGAGGTAATATGAGTACTTATAACTAAATAACACACCACTAAATCTAAACTGTATCATAACATTACATTGTTTCATCACACAAACGACTTGTCTCGTTCGGGGAACTCCCGTAAATGGCGATAAGTCTGACAAGACCGCGTTCGCACCGAGTGGCACGCATTTTAAAACACCGTACAAAAAGATATGTTATAGATGTCCGCATCTACGACACATAATCGTTGTATTTATAATACTTGTTCTTTTATACGATTCGTAAAACAAGTTAAATAAATAAAATTAAAAAAAAAATCATATGTCAGTATGTGCGCTAAGATAATCTAAAGCCAATGATACAATAAAAAAAAAATGCCATTTTCGACATGTCTTTATATACGTAGGGACCGTCGTTATGTTTGTAAACAGCAATCAAACCAAGTTATTATCAGATTTTTTTAAATGATTTATATTTGACTTTTGATTTAGGCAGCTTGCAATATCATTTCATTTTATCTTTCGTGGCCTACACTATGACTATTTGATACTAAATCAAGGTACAGCCTCTTTACTATACACTCTTAAAGCAGGACAGTTTAAGATGTAGAAGCGAGACGCGGCTACTAGCAGTGTACTACGGCGTCTCGCTTACAACGTTAACTATTCTGTTTTTAGAGTACATAGTAAGGGGACTACCTCGTTGGTCTAGTGGATGCTAACCGCGACAGCTGAGCACGAGGTCCTTAGTTCGAATCCCGGGTCGGGCAAAGTGTCACTGGGTTTTTCCATTAGGT
The DNA here is from genome assembly GCA_946251915.1 of Abrostola triplasia. Classification (NCBI taxonomy): domain Eukaryota; kingdom Metazoa; phylum Arthropoda; class Insecta; order Lepidoptera; family Noctuidae; genus Abrostola; species Abrostola triplasia. The sequence goes on from OX276430.1 coordinate 8,076,274, forward strand.
CATTCTCAGTAGCAGCACGGAGTCTGGATTTGTGCCCGGTTGATGGCAATAGGCTCGCCCCCTATTACATTGGGACCTAGAAACATAACTGGCGAAATATGGGTGTACTATATGTACACCTCTGCCTACCCCTTCAGGGAATCCAGGCGTGATGTTATGTATATATGTGTGTAGTGAGGGGGCTGTACCTCTAACGATATATGCCACTATTAAACCTAGTTCGTAGTTAGTCCATCGCATTAGTTTTTCACGCGTTAGACAGCGCAGTTTCATGATTACACGCCGGAACGCACGCGTCAACGTTGTATAAATTAACTCTATAATTAAAGTCGGGGATGTTGTGGATTAAACAGTTACTTCCTGATTATGGTAGCTTGTTAAATGAGATATTGAAACGGGAATAGCTGAACGGTTAGCTTGTATACCCGAGTAGGCAGTTGTACTATTGGTTGCAAGTAGAGAGATTTAGTGATGGCTGATGGAGAGTGGTGGCCCAGAGGATTTTGTAGAGCCCCTGGCAGACCTACAGCCAGGTGACGATGTCGTTGCTGTATACAAAAAGACCTGAATGCAAAAGGCCCAAAAAAGGAGATAGTGGCGATTGAGGGAGGAGGCTTATTCCCAGCAGTGGGTCATGTAAAAGCTGATGATGATGATGAGAGAGCGTCCACAAATGACGATACTTTAGAACGTCCGGCACGTTCCTGGATAGTCAACTTCGCTACCATCGTTATTGACAGACCAAGCTCTACGCGATACGAAGAACAAGAAGTTATTCCCGATCAAAATTCTAACAGACAGTCGGTAAAATATTACACACATTGAAAAAAAATACTTTGTTTGAACCCAGAATGGTGTGGAACTTGTCAGAAATAAAGCTACCACGACAAGACATCAGTAATCTATTTCTTCTACAAAATTCTTAGAAGGTCTTACCATGAGACAACTTCGAAGCCTCCTAACTCATGGTTAGTTCAGAAACCTTTTACCAACGTTAAGTGAAATCGCAATATTTTTATATTTTGACTTGACCGAAATACGACCCTTTGAATGAATAATTGTCAGGCTATCTTTCAGTTTTGGAATTCAATTATTTTTGCATGTATTGCACACAAGCCAAATGCTCGTTGACTATTCTACCTACGTCAGTATTGTAATTGAAATTTGTGTGGTGAAAAAGCAATTGAAACAAACCGGTCAAGTGCCGGATATAAATCCTTAGTATAGGACGTTTAGGGCCTATTTTCCCAACGTCACGCGTCATATACATTATATTCGAACAATAAAATTGTCATTTTGACAGTTAATGTATGGGATATATGTCAAAGCCTCAATTCTATTGTTAAAATTATCTGGCTTGAGAGAGTGAGCGTGGTGATCAATGCTCAATTCCTCTCTATACTAGAATAGGCCTTTGCCCCCCAGTGGGACGGTTATAGGCTGATATTATTAAACGGCCTGTTGGCTCAGAACAGTACCTCTATATTTAAAGTCTTATAGTTGAACGATTCACAGGTTTCAGCTTTATACTATTTTTAATTTCTCTCCGAGGTTTCTAGCGGTTTGTTTCTTGTCTAGGGGGGCTGAAAAATAAGCATTTACGTAAATTAGTTTGACAAAGAATTGAATTCCACAAAAGCCCTGTCTCAGAATAACTAGACTGAAATATAGCAGTTATAAAAAGCGTGTCCACTCTAATTATAGCAGTTATTATTATAACAACTATTATTTCATTTAGTATTATATACTTACAGATAATAACGAGGTTATATACGTAATAAAATCACGCGTTACAACATTAAACATGTCTAGAATACTGTCGCAGCGACCATTAACATTAGCTATTACTGTCAGGTACGTTTCAAGGCCCGCACTTATTCTGTTATAATGCTTTTGTTCGGATTTATATAAAGGTTGAATATATAACTTCGTTTCAGTTAAATGTCAGTTTCAGTATCAAACGATGTTATGATTGGAGTAGCTTTTCGTTTATGACAGTACGTATTGTGCGTTTGTTGTAAACCAATTTCTGGAAGAAAGTTCTATGTTAGTATGTATGTTTGTTTTTTATAATGTCAACAACATCATAACATGACGCCTATATTCTCCGAAGGGGTAGGCAGAGGTGCACACATAGTACACCCGCATTTCGCCAGTCATGTTTTTGGTACACGCATCGTTTTCACGCCAAAAGTTTCATTCTCCCATACAAATTTCATAGCTGAAAACCCTCTGTTTTTTTTTCTAATCGACAATACTGAGTTAGTGCGCAAACTACTACCAATACAACGGTACAATCACCAACTAAAGTGCTTTTTAAAATTAGCACGACATTACAGAAACGTCGATGAGTGTACATGCAGCGCCACATTCAACGTTCATTCACAGTAAGTGCACGTAGTGACACACTTTTATCACAAATCAAGTGCGACGTCGCAACAATGTGAACAGATGTGAAACATAACCGGTGGAACTGGAACACAAAGGCGTTATGCTTGAAACAACGCTTGTCACACCGTAGTGATACAGATTCTGGGTGGTGATATTGTTACTGGCTTTATTTCATTTATAACAAACGTTTGTCGTGTAAACCTCGGGCCATCATGCACGAAATGCGCGATACACCGAGAATGTGATATTGGATTTAAGTGGAAATAACATAATATAACATCGCGCCTGTATTCCCCGAAGGGGTAGGCAGAGGTGCACATACAGTACACCCACATTTCGCCAGTTATGTTTTTCGGTCCCAATGTAATAGGGGGCGAGCCTATTGCCATACGTGGAAATTTCAGTGATGTTGCATTTGTGTTTACCTATACAAAGATTATGCTGTATCGTAGGTCACATGAATGGTGAACATGAAATATTATGATTGAATAACAAACTTGCTAACGCCTCGATTCAAATCGATTACTCCGTGGAAGGTAGAAGTCCACAACACTATCGCCTATCGTTCTCCTAATGTGGGACCATACTTAATTTATAAGAGCAAATACTAATAATTAATTAGCAAGTAATTTTTTTTTCGGGACAAGCTCACCCCTCGAATCCTCATTGTGATCCCAGTAAGCCATGATCTACAATGATAACCATTAGAACCATCGAGGCAATGATGCTCGAAGCGTCCCTGTGTTTTTTTATAATGTATGGTTGGTGAACAACCTGGTCTCAGAGTTTAAACCGCTTGTAAGCCTCTAACATGGCTTTACACACCGTTGAGAATTCTCTCAGGTGTGCCGGTTTCCTCACGATTTTTACCTTCACCGTTTTTAGCAACTGATAACATTGACCCGTTGACATTGGTGCGTGCCGAGGTTTGAACTTGCGACCGTTGATTTGGCAGTACAACGGTCATACCACTCGGCTATTAGTGTCCCTCGTCCCAGGGTAATGGACACGACTGTCTTGGAACCAGCAACGAAATTAGTTATTAATTTGTACTCACTATACATTTCTATACAACATAAATATACGATTTTAATTAAGATCGTAATTTATTGTTATTCAATCCCCAGTTACGTACCTGTGTGACAGGCGGCCGTTTGTCCTCGTATTACACGCTAACATTACAATGCGTTTACTGCAATGTTGATTGTACCTTATTAAACTCTGGTAAATCGACTGACTGACTATGGTGGTATCCGGCCTAGAATTGACCACCCCCTTTCGTCCCGTGGGTGTCGTAAGAGGCGATCAAGTGAAAAATCCAGAAGATGGGCAGCAGCGTCTTCTGTAACTTCACCATCATTACTACAATCCCCAAGCGTGAGGATATGGCAACTCCCACCCTTAGGAGGAGGTTGTTGTCATTGTACAACAGTGGACGTCTTCCAGCTGATGGTGATGATGAAATCGACTGAGTGACTTGTTGAATAAAACAATTTCGCACCAATTAACACTGTTTACTCAAAGTAAATGTAACGATAATTAAGTCTGTATTTTATGGCGTTTCGATGCCGCGGGATGTTTTATTTACGATAGAATATTTCTGAATAGTAAATTTTGAATTTGTTGTGTCTAGAGATGAGGTTTGATTGTTTTTGATTAAGTAGTTTGTGGATTGTTTTGATTGAAATTGTTTACTTTATAGTTGAGCTTAATTTGAGTAATAAATGTTTTATACATTTATTTGAATACAAAGTTTTATAAATATTTATATACTCGTTAGAGCATTAATTTGTAAATTCTTTTTTTAACACAACAAAGACGAAATAATTAGAAATGTTTTTACAGTACTCTTTCGTATAAGTAGATACTTTTAATTATATCTTCATCATAAAAAATATTATATACATACATTTAAAAAAATCTACCTAAAATTCGCGCCAAGAAAACCCTTTGGCAAGCAATTAGTCGCTTTCAAAACGTTACATATGTACATTGCGCGAGAACTGAAACTTTATATAAAAATGTTGAGCACCACTGTTATTATGCAAGTTTGGCAAACTTTGTAAAAGGCAGTGCACCGTGTCAGTTACCTGCCAATTATACGCTGCAGCACAACGATACAAAAAGACTGCTATGCACACAGCTTTATATTGATAAAATTGATATGCAATATATTTTGAGTAAATACGATCTGTACATTTTTGTATACCATTAGGCTATATAGTATGCATGGATATGCAGGCATACTATACATAGTATGCATGTATCACCAACTCTATTGGTAGGATCGATTTTGGGAAAATGATTTATATCTCCTATCAATAAATGTAACTCCTTCCATAAAACTCGTTCATTTATTTATTTATTTAAACACAAATGCACATCATTACAGTCACCAAACATGGCGTTGCACAGTTCAGGTTAAAACTATAGGTAGGCTTACACAGGTCAAAATACTTACAGGCTATCTAAATAATAACAAAGAACAGTCGCCCACCAAGTGGTGATTAGTGCTTTTTATCTTAAACAGCGGTGATTAAGGTTTAATCACTAAAAAGACTTATGTCCAGCAGTGGACGTCTATTGGCTGTAACGATGCCAGCTAATGTGAATAACCTCACATGACTAAATCATCTAGACAGTTCAACGTAAAAGCGATAACGCTCATATGTCCATTCATCTGAAATAAACCCTTATCACATTTTATGACAACTGAAAATTCCTAGCCGGAGGTGACGCGTTTGATAATCTTCTCACACATAGCAACAGCCGGTAAAAATCAACAAGAAAAAATAACTGGTATGTAAGGTTGGTTACCAGTTACAAACATTGGCCATACACGTTGGTTGTGCATTATTTTATTATTTTTTAGATGGCAAACGCCATGCAAATATTTTATTTATTTATTTATACTTTTACATAGCTTACATACATATATTACATATATAACATACCATAATAATTATAACCTTACACCTGGATTCCCTGAAGTAGGTATAGTACACCCACATTTTGCCAGTTAAGTTCGAGGTCCCAATGTAATATGAGGCGAGCCTGTTGCCATCCGCCGAGCACAAATCCAGACTCCGGGCTGATACCGAGAATTACCTAATGGAAACACCCTGAAACACATTGTCCGACCCGAAATTTGAACTCAAGACGTCTAACTTTCCAGTAGCGACTAACCAACAGTCCTACATCTTTAAGGCAAAATCTTTTTCGTCCCATTCAGGAAGATAAGGAATTGGCATGAGGTAAATTCTTGGCAGGTAGCTGTGACAAAGTTTACTTACAGAACTATTCTTACTTCAAACTATTTAAACTTTGGTGACCATGAGATAATTGCTTAAGTTCCACTTACTTGTTTAGTTGTACAGACAGTTGGCTTAATGGCGTGTTTTCGACAGCAAAATTGTGTTCATTGCTAGTCGGAAAATGAGTACAAATAAACGTGTATTAGGTTCGAAAAGAAAGTGGGTAATGATTTTATTTAGTCGACTTAACATTGCGATAAAAACTTACCCTTTAATTACAAAAACATTTCTGGATTCCTGTTATGTTTTTACGAATTTAAATAGGAATGTTCTTTCTTTATCTTCTGCTACCAGAAGAATTATACAATGGAAATATCATTCATTGCATAGAACAGTCCTTAAATCCACGCTTTGGTCAATTGTGTATCACGCTAAAACACACTAAACATCACGCTAATATTGTAAAGGCGAAAGTTTGTGAGTGTGTTTGTAACTTTGTTACTTCTTCGAGCACAAACGGCTGGATCAATTATGCTAAAATTTTGTATGGAGGTAGCTGACACCCTGGATTAATACATAGGCTGCTTTTAAACTCGAAAAAATTAAGCGGGTGCGCGTGGTGCAGCTAGTTAAGATTTAATCTGTGACAAGTGACAACGTACTTTAGATATTAATCTACACATCTCTGAAGTATTGAAATTGTAATAATACCAGTGTACGTACCTTACATAATAATGTAATATAAGGTCACAAGTCATAGATCTAAGTCTCGCAACGCGACATTGTAGTATTCGACTCCCCGAGGTTATAAGCGAATAACATCGTTCTAATACAAGGGAGAAAACATTATTGGAATTGTTTGGTTTAATACTAGACGGTAGTATATTTTTGCCTGTGAAAGTACATTATAAGATCATACTTTTTACTAGTAACATAATTTGTTTTACTGAAATTATTTTTGACGTGTCGGTAAATGTGTTTTTAATTAATACAGCGTTAACTGGTAAACAATTAACTATTCATAATTAAATGACTGAAGAGTCCATTGATGTAACAAGCAAAAAAACCATTGAACTTCATATCATAATCATCTATTCTATCATATTATTTTGTTCTATAGATAGTATAAACGTTGTAACATTGTTACTATAAATTTATTGTATTATGTAACATATAATAATATATTTTCAATGCTGACTGTCTCGTTGTTCTAGTAGTTACTAAGCGAGACTGCTGAGCACGAGGTCCTGGATTCGAATCCCGGGTCGGGAAAAGTGTTACTGGGTTTTTTCATTAGATAATTCTCAGTAGCAGCACGGAGTCTGAATTTGTGCCCGGTTGATGGCAATAGGCTCGACAAAACTGGCCAAATGTGGGTGTACTATATGTTCACCTCTGCGTACCCCTTCGGGTAATACAGGCGTGATATTATGTTATGTTATGTATATTTTCAGTGCTTCGTACACAAAGTCACCTGAGACTAGACGCGAATCTCTTTTGTTTTGTTTGTATGTAATATTCCCAGTTGTTTATATAGGTTGAGTGGAACTAGAAAATCACTGTTCAATTGCTACTTTACGCAAACAAATTTTAATTTATTTGTTTGAACAATGACTGACTTGAGGTAATAGGTGAGGTGGGGGTGGGCTTTGGTTTCGTTTTTCAGTAAAGATTTTATTATGTGGGTAGACAGACCTAAATATGAATGTAGGTAAGTACTGTTAAGGTAAAGACACGCGTGATATGCCGAAAATCTGTTTCGTATAGTAGGCGTATTTCTATGGTTGTAATTTATTGTCATTTCTTTCAAGTATTTTTGTAGCTTTTGGTTTGGCTTTACCCACTGTTGAATCATCATCAGCCGAGTCCACTGTTAAACAAAAGCCTCCTCCTAAAGGGGAAGGGAGGTTACTATAATCCCCACGTTAATAACAAGCGCCTTGGAGACCGTCCGCTGAATAAAGTCTAAGAAAAAAATTATAGTTTAAAAAAACTAAAAAACACGCTTTTTATCGAAAACCGAACTAAAAAGTAGAAAATAAGTTTTAATAAATTTAAATTAAGAATAGTGTTAAAATTTTCAATAAATAAAAATTAATAATAGTGTGAATAAAAAAAAAAAATTTTATTTAAAAAAAAGCGGTTACAAACATACAAGTGAAGCTAATATAAAGCGTGTAAAAAAAGAAAGAAACCCTATCAGTATACGAGTATGTGCCAGTCGCCACGCTTATATATCTTTCTCCCAACCATAATAAATACTAGTATGTTTATAATTTTACTGTAAAACAACGAGTATTTTGTTTACAGAGTACATTGAACCAGAAGTTGTTATGGTATTACTAGACCACAATAGGGTCAATGGAGTGTTGACTGGCGATCAAGCACCATTAATTTAAAATTCTTTTGTTTCGCTATTATACTAGATTATTGTGCATTGTACTGTTTAGATAGCGAGTGGTATGACCGTTGAATTGAAAAGTCAAAGGTCGTATGATGAAACGCTGGCACGCACCAATCTTTTTGAATTCATGTGTGTATTAGTTATCAGTTTTTTTTAATGGTGAAGGAAAACATTGCCGATGAACAGGCACACCAGGAAGCCATGTCAGAGGCCTTACAGGCTGTTAAAACTCTGACCAGGTGGTTCATCAACCCAATGATTAGAAGACGAAAACTTTATATTACAATAACTTAACCTTATAGATAGAATTACAGTGTTTGATCACGACTGTAATGTATACGTATACGTATACGTAGACGTATATGTATGTTTGTTTGAAGTGAAACATTAACGGCCGGATCGATTTAAATATTTATGTTCTTTATTTGTCTTTTTGTTTTTTTATTCTACGCTCAAGTAGTGACAGCTCTTAAGAAAATACCTTGTAGATGCTAAAATCGTTTTAGTAACAAGGCTTTTTTGTCAATCAGTCTGCGGTTAACAGTCCTAGAGTCAGCAAGTATTGTTGAAATCAGGGCATTGTGTTAAAAGAGAGCGCTCGCATATTTCAGTAAGAACAGAACCAGAGTCAAGTGGTCAGTAGCTATGAAGCACAGTTCTCGTGGTGTCATTAAGATAATACTTCCATTAGTCGCGTTGTACGACATCCAAAGTAAGATCTATTATCCCTGTAGATGGCGCTTGTCGACTCAAGAGTCGCTACTTGCCTGAAGTTTACGAGCCTGCGATCTTAGAACACTTGGTCTAATGGCTAAGGGTGCTACGAACGCTCAAATCAGATGAGAGGGTTGAAGGCCGATTTTCTGCATATTTTGGCTTATAAAAACGTTATACACCAGAGACAAAATCGATTGACAATACTTTTTCTGGCAAACTTTAAGGTTGCCTATCAATGACTTCTAAATTGTAACAGTGTTATAATTTACACTACATTCCAAATGCATAAACAATACGATACTCTTTATTGCACACCATTACACAGATTTTAAAGAAGGAATTAAATTAGGAAATAGAGTACAATGCCGGTCTTATCGCTAATAGCGATATCTTCCAGACAACCTTTAAACAAAAAACACTGGTAGAATATTTTTTGAATATTTTTCGATCTCACAAATATGTGCGAAGGGCGAACCCTTTGCGCAGCAGCCCAATCACATGCTTACTGTGCTATTAACGCCTTCAAAACTTCTTCTTGCTTTATCTGTTTAACACCACGTCAGTATCCGATTTCCATTTGTTCTTACGTAGTTGGTACACGACAGCCCACGCATAAACAAATGAAAATTAAACACTGTTCTAAATACAAGTGGCTCTACCTCAGGGAAAACACACAGAACTCGGAACAAACGTACGTATTTACTTGCCTGCCCGTAATCTGGAGCCGTTGCACCAACTTTACAGTCACTTCGTCGCGTTATCGAGACAAGAGGGAACAGTTTGCGCTCCGTATTGGGAACAAACGTTATAGTTTTGTTTAAAACAATGTGTGTGGAGATATAAGTTCAGGGAGTGATAGTTTTGTAGGACTGTTTTTGTTTTGTTGCTCTTTTAAAATAATTGGTTATTTCTTTTGAGAAATTTAACAGTGACGTTTCGTTTAGTATGTCATGTTCATTATTTTATACTAAAACCATATGAAGCAATCACGGTAAACTTTTGACAATTGATTGATTGCTGGTTTAATTTTTTAAATTTGCAGGTGTCTGCTAATAATTTAAAATCCAAAAAATTAAATGATCCCAATAGCCTCGTCTTGATATCTATGCCGTATGCTAAAATGTAGGTACGCAGTTTATATACGTCTATGCTATCGGGAAATATGTGCATGAGTTATTCCATACCTCCTTGTTCCGTTGATTTCAGCCTCCATTCTAATTAGAAGGTTTAAATAAACATCTATAAGTCACCATGATCCCAAAGTCACCATTTCTGGCTTTCCATCAGATTTTTCAGAACCACTGTTAAAGGTATTCTAACCAACCGCACATTATGATTCAAAATCCGTGACACCAGTACCTTAATCTTTTGCTCAACAACGTACTAACTTCTCCACTCCGCAATGACTTCATGAATATCCATAGCTCTCGAGTGCTCAACTTAAAAATTATGTAATCACACGGGATGCCATCGATCCACTGCACCCTTAGCGCTGCGGTGTAGCGTGTCGGCGAATATTATTAATGGATTCTAAATTGCCTTTAAAGCATACTTCCGCGACGAACCGTACGTGTCAACGTTGTTACTTTAGCAAATGGATTAAATTAATGTTTGTGTACACGCTCCCACCTGTGAGGACTCGGATGTTTTTGCGAGATAACTTATTGGTGTTGGTTACATATGTGGCTGTTTTGCGCTTTGTCTTGGTGTGACTTAAAAAAAAGTCGAATTAAAAACCTATTCCTTTTTTGAAATCGATTGAAAATAGTTCTTTTTGACTTTACTTATTCGAATTATGATGATTCTGTATTCAAATGCAACCCATCCAATTCAATAATTTCTGACACTAACACTAATACTAGACTTTGAAGTGAAACAGTTTAAAAAATTGTATTGCGCTTATATTTGATATTTATTATCAAAACGTCTGTTTTGAGACAAAAATGTCTGTGACTGAGGAGGTCACTGACAGATATTTTACTTAAATCTGAAGAGTGGCCTAGATCACAAATTTTGAGATATTTTAATATAAACAATTACTATATTGTTGCTGCTAGTAACACTTCAAATCTAGAGGAAAGTTATGAACCAAATTAAAATGTCAAAAGAAAATGTTACTTTTTGATCGAAAAAAATGGCACGGTCTATCAAATAAATGTGTGCCAGTGGGAATACTTTTAGCAGAAATCTATTCGGCACAAGTCCGTGTGACATCGTCATTATTAACCCTTTGGAAGGATTCACCTTTCGGGGATCGAGGACGTGACCACGTGACGGTTATATTCTGCCTCATTTATATTCTTAGCCTTTTCCCATTCGGTATGATCAATAACGTTAACCATGTAATAGTAACCATGTTAATTGGATTCATTTGGTGCTAATTGTCTCCTATTTCCCGGAAAGAAGCCTAAGGTAAAACGTTAACATTTTTGATTTGGAATAGTTCGTAAATAGTGAGTTTCCTACTATTTTATAAGATCTCTTTGTAATTTGACTACCTCGTTGGTCTAGTGGTTGCTAAGCGCGACTGCTGAGCACGAGGTCCTGGGTTCGAATCCCGGGTCGGGCAATGTGTTACTGGGTTATTCCATTAGGTTATTCTCAGTGGTAGCACGGAGTCTGGATTTGTGCCCGGTTGATGGCAATACGCTCGCCCCCTATTACATTGGGACCTAAAAACATAACTGGCGAAATGTGGGTGTACTATATGTGCACCTCTGCCTACCCCTTCGGGGAGTACAGGCGTGATGTTATGTTTTCTGTTTGTTATTTGGTGAAAAACTTACTAGTTATCAAACATCAAATTTTTTTTCGAAAAAATCATGTTCCAATATTAAAATTTATAAGCACTTGCGAAGATATGCAGAATTTGAAACTAAACCAGGGTTATATATATAAACCAAGGTTTATGTATAAATCCAGTTCAACACCTAAAACTATTGCAACATATTAACCAAATGTGTTTATCAAGCGTGACGCTAAGTGACGTAATTACATATGCATATATCATGCACATAACGTAATAATGGCGGTCGTGTAAAGTAATTATGCGTAGTTTGATTTAGCAGATGAGGGTTCTAAATGGTAGTAACACAATCGCAAACAAAATAATCTCGGGATTCATATGGGCTTCGCGTTCGTTCGGAATCCTAATGTGTTGGACAAGCTTACGTTTTGGCGTCAGATTATGTGTTAATGATACCTGGCGTGCACAAACAGACTTGTACTCATTACTTCGAAATTTGTTTATCGAGCTTCACTCTGTTGTTTCTTGTTCGTTATGTTTTGGGAAAAGTAAGTGAGGAGTAATGTAAGGTGATGAATACTCTACACTATGCTCTAAGCATTTATGAAGAATGGTATGAAAGAGTATGAGGAGATAAGGGACCTATTTCTGGATCGTAGCTTAAGGACATCCGTGGTCTCTGTCCAGGCCTTGTTTTGAACAAAGGTGAGGTTAAGATTAAGGATTACGCAAAATTACTGGCAGTGGTTGGAAGCGGAACGCCGAATTTCGAATTAATTAGCATGCCATAGGAGAGACCTATGTTCAGCGGTGGACTGAGATAGGCTGATGATGACGAAGGTTAACAAATAGTTATGATGTAGGTTCTGTCGTGTGATAGGTCTTTATCTATTTATCTGACTGCGTGGGTTAGAATAAAAAAACATAACAAAACAATTCGATATCATTCTATTTATAAACTAAACAACAATTTAACTAAATCAAGCGTTGCTATTCACTGAGCACAAAAGATAATGAATGCAAATAGTTTAACAGATCTCAAATAAATGTTTGTCCGAATAACAAACATTCGAGTGTTAAAATTTAATTGAAATCGAGCCACGATTCGATTTAGTTTCGAATATTGACGTGACAATACATTAGAAACTTTCGAATAAGCAATCGAAATTGAATTCGGGGTTTGATTGAATAAACTCCTGGAATAATTTTCATTTACTCAGCCAACTAAACTTTGAGTATGAATTATTGGTTATTTGAATTTTGTTTGAATATATTAAGGAAGTTTATAACTGGATGATCTAAGTAAATTTATTATTATTTATCTTCCACCTACTGGCGGAATCCAAGGCTATTCTTCTTGTTGTTAATGGTTTAATTAATTTAAAAGAGCTTATAAAATGTTTTATCAGACAATTTAACTTGCATGATATAACTTACGTAAATGATAATCTTAAATATGTGGGATACGTAATAGAAACCTAAAGAAAGTCCGACTTACAAACGAAAGACATATAATAATACCCACAAACACCAGTAAATCTAGGTATGTTTTGTACAGGCTTAAATGTATTTTCCTTCTCCTTCGAAAAGGCCATAAATATTCCGAACCAGCCAAAACTATGTGATAAAACACAGCAACTAAAGTGTACACCTACACATCTGTTAATACCGCTTAATGATTACGATGCTCCTAATTGACGTCGACCTAAATGACGTAAAGGGGGATGCGGCTTTATTCGTTCCGCGTGAGTGCTTTGATTTCCGCATAGGAATAAAATTCTGTAAAGCGTTCTTAATTTAAAATGAAACTGAATGAATCCCTCATTCAGTTTCGCTAAAGAGAATCTGACTTTGGAACAGTGGTGTAGCGTGCCTTAGACCGGCCCTGTATCAAAATTTGTTGGGGGTCCTTTTTGCTCACGTCATGTTCGTTCGGGGCCCCTATAGCCCGGGGGCCCAGGATCATTGATACGGCGGTAGCTACGCCCCTTCTATGTCAGGGAGGCACACAGGGAAGCTCGTGAAAAATTTCATATGTGGAAAATGTCAGACATGCCGTCTTCTGGCCCCATATATGAAAATATGGACCACACTAGAAAAACTTTTAAGAGAAACCTAAGGTATTGTATCAACCACAAAGAACAAATACGTATGAACCTTATAGCTGAACAACATCAAAATAAGCGTTTTTCTAAATTCTGGAAGCTCACCAACAACCTGAACCCAAAAACGGGCTTCCCTTTGTGTGTGGATGGTGAGACGGATTTTGAACGGATCGCAAACACCTTCAAAGATCACTTTAGGGTCCAGTCTCGGATAACGCCAGGGTGGAGGGGCGTCGATGCTGCGTCCTGTGGATCGGAGACACCGCTTGGTTTTACAGCTAAAGATGTTTCCAAAGTTATTATAAGCATGTCCAAAGGTAAGTCTCCTGGACACGACGGACTCGGCATCGAGCATCTTCTCCATGCTGGACCACATATCTCTCGAGTGCTGGCAATGCTGTATACCTTTTGTATGCGGCATTCGTATCTGCCACCTGAATTGATGGAGACCGTTGTGGTGCCAGTTATCAAGAACAAGACTGGTGACATTTCTGATAAAAGCAATTATCGGCCGATTTCCTTAGCCACAATCATCGGTAAAGTGCTTGACGGTATGATTGAGCGCCAACTTAGCGGACACCTAAAACTGAATGATGCACAGTTTGGATTTAGAACTGGACTGTCAACAGAAAGTGCAATACTGGCGCTTAAGCAGACCGTCAGGTATTATACTGATAGAAAAACGCCAGTCTATGCGGTCTTTCTTGATCTCTCGAAGGCCTTCGACCTTGTCTGTTATGACAAGCTGTGGGAGAAACTTGTAAAGCTGAAAGTACCTGGTGAGTTGATTAATCTGCTGAAGTTTTGGTACGCTAACCAAATTAACAGGGTAAAGTGGGCAAACTGCTCCTCTGACCCATATATGTTAGAGTGTGGTGTCAGACAGGGTGGGATTGCATCGCCAACTCTTTTTAATATTTATATTAATCAGTTGATTGATGAACTCAGCAGTGCCAATGTAGGCTGTTCAATAGACGGAATTTCAGTCAATAATTTGAGTTACGCAGACGACATGGTGCTGCTGGGTCCATCAGTCAACGCGGTAAGAAAACTGTTATATATTTGTGAACAGTATGCAGCTTCCCACGGACTCATTTATAATGTAAAAAAAAGTGAGTTCCTCATGTTTAAGGGGAGAAATCGAGTGTCATCCGAGATTCCTCCGATCACACTGAATGGGGAGCCCTTAAAACAAGTGTCCCGGTTTACTTATTTGGGCCATGTGATGACGGAGGATCTCTCGGATGATGCAGACATGGAAAGGGAGCGTAGGGCATTGTCGGTCCGATGTAATATGATAGCCCGCAGGTTTGCACGTTGTACAGTGGGTGTAAAGATAACGCTTTTTAAAGCATTTTGTCAATCTTTTTACACCTGCAGCCTGTGGGTGAAATATACGCAGCGGACCTACAATGCCCTACGTGTGCAATATAATAATGCCTTTAGGGTGCTGTTGGGTCTTCCCCGATACTGTAGCGCATCTGAAATGTTTGCAAATACGCGTACAGATGATTTTTACGCCATCATGCGCAAACGAATCGCTTCAGTTATGGTGAGAGTGAGGGGGAGCTCTAACATCATCCTGAAGACATTGGGTGATAAATTTGATAGCCCTATTCTTGGGCATTGGGTACACACACATTTGTGCACTCGAGGTCCTTCAACTTGGAGAGGATTTTGTTAAGTTTTATAAATATATAAAATACTAACATAGTTCATAAGTCATTGTAATTACTAACAAAAATATGGATAAAATAATGTCCGAAATAAATATATATTGAATTGAATTGAATATGGAGGTATGGTACTCGAATGTGAGGAAACCGGCACACCTAAGGGATGGTGTGGAAAGCCATGTGGCCTGCAGGCGATTTAAACTTTGACACCAGGTTGTTCATCAACCATACGATAAGAAGAAGAAGTCGAAAGTTCAGACATTCCGACTATTTCTCTATTCAGCTTCTATCGTCGAATAAACACACATATTTAAATTTTTGTATCCTTAGATTTGTTATGGGTATTGTTAATTCTGATAACGGGTTGTTGTAAAGATCAAGTTTATCCAGGCATGACTACCAAGCGACCGAGCAGTAAGTCAGCGACAGGGTATACATTTTGAATGAAAAAGAGTCACGTGGCTTTTGTTCACGAATAAATCGGCCAATGATTCTCAGTTTCGTAGTGAAAACATAAAACAGTACAGGAGAGATACCTATGAAATGAGGGGGCGAAATACGTAAAAAAAAAAACCGAGGTAGCCAGATATAGATTTGATATCATGTCAGCAAAATAGAAAACTCAATCATCTCCTTAGACAAACCTTAAACCACAGGTTGAATTTCCATCCGAGAGCCAACGTAGTAAATGATTGTTGGGTCAAAATAAAAGATAAGATCGGTAAAGCACTTGAGAGACCAATGCAGAGAAATATTTTACATCTTTCATCTCCCCATTGTCCGAAGAGGCGGAGACATAACCCTATGCCCTGGCAGGCACACTGCCAAATGCACTAAAGACACCGTTGGAGAATCTGGCCGTCTAAATAAATTATTGTTATGTTATATGCTGGGTTGACTTCTACTTCAACTGTAAATATACAGAGATGATGTTGAAATATGCTTTGTTGTTATGAAAAACGAATGTGTGCATTAACATATTCATCCCTATCTTCCTTTCTCAACATTTCTCTTACAGATCTCTTATAATTGATTATTTTATTGAGTGTTTTGCAAATGACAGTAGTGATTTGAGGGTGAGCATATTTCCATTTATGAAAAGGAATTCAATACTCGACCGACTCTAATGGGAATTTCTTACTACAACATAATAACTTAGCAATAATAAATGTTTTGCTCATAGGCTCTTTACGCTAACATTAACAGTACCTTATTACTAAACGTTGAACTCACACATAAATTAATACAATATTCTCCACATCCTTTGTCAATGCAATCATGTCCTCTTTGTTCGCCAGTTATGCAAATTATTTTTTATTCGACAAAACAGAACGCAGCTTTGAAACCTTCATTTGTGAGTTCCATTAATCAAAGACAAATTCGATGGAATTGGATTTTGGAGCGCGTATTTTTTTACCCGTCGTATTCTTTAGTAGTACGGACGCGTAATTCGCGTAATTACGGGAAATGCGTACCGAAATAATAGCCCTCGAGTCGAGTTACATGTTCTTTGAAGATGAATATGCTCAAGGTATACGTTTTGAGGTTTTTATTTTGCGATAAGATGGAAGTATGAAAACTCTGGTTTGATTTGATTATCGGTTTATTGTCCTTCTTGTAACCTTTGAATTTCCTTCTAAGAAAAACAAATGAATTCTTTTCAAGTCAATAAATGTAGGCTTGTCGATTTTATAAAATTTGTTTTTCGAAATTAATTAAACTAAGTTGTTTTTTTTTGTACTTTTAGGTACCGCCGGTCTCACCACTACGAAAGACTCGTTATATTTCGAGTACATCTATACTCAATATTGATTCCTCTTTGTCTTCAATTGAAAACTTTTTCTACCAGTGTTGTATGAATTGAACGGCGGTACCACAAAGCAAATGAATGCGGAGCTCGTGAAAGAAATTGAAAGAAAAAAATACGATTCGATATTGAAACAGGGAACGAAAATTTGCACGATCGCCGATTACGAACGGCGAGACTATAGGAAGATTTTTGACAGTTCTCGCGAATGGAACGTTCACGTTGATATGACTATTGTTATGCTTTGTTTTTTTAAGGCGGTCCAAATCACTCGTGTAATGTCTATAAGTTTTTTTATTTGTGGTGGATAACTGAAGTCCCGTATGGCCTGTAGCCTATACACAATTTTAGACATCAGGCTAGCACTAAGATTTCATCATCATCACCATCAGCTTTAAATGACCCACTGCTGGGCATAAGCCTTCTCCCCTAAACGCTACTGATCCCTGTTTAGGCCTTTTAACAGATTTAACAGAGCAAATTGGGTTGTATTCGGAACAAACTCAAGCGCAAGGCTTTCGCATTTGTGACCACAAGACCAGTTGGTATCAAAAATATTCGGCATTTCGTAAACTCAAGCACAAGTTATCAATTAATTAACAGTAAAGAGATTTACTGCACATCCCATTTCTTAAGATCGTCGGGCAAAAGATTAACGTTCCTACGCACGCAGATATTTCTCGATAACAACATAAATGTCGTAGTACTTGCCAAACGCAATGAACGTCTCCCCTTTGATACTTATTTGTAAGACTATGTATGTGCATTTCTCCTCAAGTCGACGCAAATAAATTTTCGAAGCGGCAAACTTGACATCTTCGGTGGTATGCCGATGTTGCCAGTACTTTAATTAATAAAAATGTATTGAACGTGTCTGGACGTTTTGTTTTTGCTTAGTTTACCAGATACGTGTATTGCGTTTTATTGTATGTTCGGATTAAGGTAGAACAATAAATTAAGAGGTTAATATTATGATAAGTAATGTCTATATAATATATCTATAGCGTTCTAAGGGGGAGGCCTTTGTTCAGCAGTGGACGTCTTCCGGCTGATGATGATGAATATATCTATGATAAAATTTATGGTCAAACTCGGAAAAGATTAATATTATTTGTCGTTACTATTTATAGTCTAACTCAATGTTAAATATGAAGGTTTTGAAGCGTGAGATTTGGTTGATTATTAAAGTATATAACACGGAGAAAAATACAAAAAGCTACAATTTGCATCTTAATTATTATGGTACTTTGCCCTCTTTTTGTATGGACGAACCGTTAACGCCCTCGATCAATGTGTCCTGACCCTAAAGCAATTCCTAGCGATATATTAGTGAAATTTAATTCATTTTCCGAATGATTATTTGCTTTACCATATTGACAAAGGACACCAATATAATGTAAAGTGAATATTACATTGAAACATTATCAATACCTTTATTGCGTTAATTAAACTTCTGTGTTGACATTTATGCGGTTTTTGATTGGTTAGGGCAGAATGGTACAGTGATTATTTTATTTCGTACTAATGGAGATATTTTGTTACATTGTATTGACTGTTATTTTAACAATAAGTGTGTATACTTATATTTTTAATAATTCTTCTTATCATCTGGTTGATACACAATACGAAAATTTGAAAAAACATAAGTGCTTGTCGGGAATTTAACTCGCGAGCTTTGACTTGGCAGGCCTACGGTCATACCACTCGGCTATCAGTGCTGTTAAAATAATAATATAAAGCTGAAGAGTTTGTTTGGTTGAACGCGCTACCCTCAGGAACTACTCTTTCGAATTGATTTTGTGTTGGATAAGCCATTAGTCGAGGATGACTATTAAACATTCGAATTCCGCGCAGACGAAATCTTCCGGGCGTAATCTAGTACAAACATATATATGAGATCACAATTAATTTTAACATTTCTATAGATATTCATTATATTTTAATTAGTCTTTTTTGATAAAACATAGACTAGCAACTTTGGACACAGTAGCAGAATGTGAAAAAGACACTTATACAGTTCTGTAGCCGTATTCTGTCGAATGTGAAATTCACGCTTGGTTGTGATATATCCGATCAGAAGACTGATGCCAACAAGATAGTTTACTTACAATTTCGTTTAAAAGTCTTGAAATGATCAAAAACATTGTAGCTATGTGTACATAAAATATGCCCAAATTACCTGAATGGTACAAATTACAATGTTTAATCACCTTCATCCAGCATTTGATTACGAATTACGAGCGACCCGTTTTCATCGCTACTACATTAAAAAACAAAATCAATTTTAAATTAACATAGCTCCAATTTTGATCCCTAAACAATACAAAAACTCGTTCACGTTCGTATCGAATGGTATTCTCATAGAAATTGATATGTAATATTGTTGTGAGAGGTTCGCGCAAACAAGATTAGAGACAGGGACGTGCCTTGGGCCGTCGGTAAATCTAATTGTGACTCCTCGTGTGACGCCGGGCGCCGATCGACGAATGAATTCAACAATGTAGACGCCTGTTATTATTTACATTTTATTTTTGATTGGAACCCTTTCAGTGCCCCGTTTTGGCAATTCGGAAAGGTTGTACTTGTGACTGTTGACCTAACAACGTCAAGTGTTTCCGAAGAGGGATTTTTCAATTTACGTTTTATGTTGTCAATATTAGTTTTATTAGTACGAGAAATTTTTGAAGGAACATTCATTGATTGGAATTGTTACAATGTTTACTAAAAAAATCTTGTTGGAGCTATAAAACATTCTTTAAAAATATAGGTATTTTATAACGCACGGTACGTGTTCTCAACATACCGCTGTAACAGTTTCACACACACTTACCTACTACGAGTTACAAGCGTTTCCATATTTTTTCCACATTCTGCCACAATTCAATATTCAAGTCATACAAACGATTAAGTAGACTTCGCGTGATAAGGCGACGGCAATCTTAAACAAACTCTCATGTCTCGTATGACGTATGGATTTCTTTGGCTCTGAACAAGTTTGGAGCCGCGGACAAACTGGCTAGGGTCACACGTGACAGGGATGCGAACGAACCCCCGATATTTTCCGCCGTCTGTGCCAAAACGGTGGAAGTAAGCCCTTAGGTACAGTCTACAGGATGCAGACTAAATGGATTAGAACTTGGACGGAATAGGGTTAACGGCTAAGAAGTGGAGTCTATTATGGAACTGTGGGCAGTTTTCAGTATTATGTACTTATGGATAGGCCGCGATGTGTTGCGTGCCTGCGTATAAAGTTGAAGTTTGCAAATGAAGCTATTGTTTTTATCTAAGTATATTGGTTTAAAAAAGTATACTTTGTGTGTGTCCAAATTAGGTGGTAAATTGTTTGCTTTGTACTAAATACTCGCACTGCCTTACTATATATTCTTATAAACGGTATTGTCCTGATAATAAATAGGCATAGACTTTTCGCCAAAACACTTATTAATACAATAAAAAAAGAATAGCATATTATCCGCACTTCAATATAACATGTTATGAACTTATTTAATATCAAAGATAAAATCTAAGAAACTTCGGTGCCTAAGTTCTGAATGGACGATAACAAGAAAAAATTATCCCTTTGTGGTCAACCCCGAGGCAAAGGTTTACGGGGAAAGGACCAAAAGGACCAGAGGACCGTTCAAAGAAAAAGTCCCAAGGGGAAAGTTCAAATGAGCGATTTTAATACTTTCGAAGACAAGATTCAGAGGGGAGGAATATTTAAAATATAATAAAAATAATCCGCGAAAGTAACAAGGTTGGCAAGGGATAAATTTATGGCTTCCAATCGGGTGCGCTGCCGCTCACCCCAGTTTTTCACTTGTTTAATCTTTGTAGGTCACTTAGGACCTAAGTCGGCATTTTTACTGATCCTTCGCACTCTGATATTGAGACAGTGAGAATATGGGAGATGATATTATAATCATACATTCTGTTTTTTAACAGATACATTTTAATGATCTAGTTTGAAACAAAAATCTTAAGGTTGTGATCACCTTGCTTAATAAAAAACAACAACATAAAAACATAACATCACGCCTGTATTCCCCGAAGGGGTAGGCAGAGGTGCACGTATAGTACACCCACATTTCGCCAGTTATGTTTTTTTTTAGGTCCCAATGTAATAGGGGGCGAGCCTATTGCCATCAACCGGGCACAAATCCAGACTCCGTGCTGCCACTGAGAATTAACCTAATGGAAAATCTCAGTAACACTTTGCCCGACCCGGGATTTGAACCCAGGACCTTGTGGTCAGCAGTCGCGCTTAGTGACCACTAGACCAACGAGGCAGTCAAATTACTTAATAAAAAAAAAATCTATTATTTTCCTTTATGAATTTGTATTTCGAAATAAGAAAAAAACTAAAAAAAAAAGGTTTCTCCATTTCATTGAAATCCGATCAGCTGCTTTAGTTTGAATAAGCAACAAACATATCACTTACACACCACTCATACGTTTGCGATATAGGTAGGTAGGCACCCGTTTCACGTTGTTAATATTTTTGAATAATTATAAATTTGCTATAGGGAAAATTGACAACAATCATTTGTGTACACACACATACAAACAAACACCCTCTCAACCTAACCGCATACACCATCTCCGTTTCGTCGTGGGTAATAAGAAACTATGCCACACAGGGAATTTTATTTTGTTAAGTTTGTCATTTCAGGCCACGTCTGAATCGGACAGGGTTTTGTGGAGAAATAATGGGGAGGCCTTTGCCCAGCAGTGGGACACTAATCAGGCTAACTAAAAAAAAAAAAAAAAAAGTTTGTCAAGCTAGACTTGGGACAATTTTCAGTACTAAGTATCCAACAATTAATTGTCAGGAATGCAGTTTGAACCTGACTCATTAAGCACAATACTCCAATATAACAATTTATATTATTTATATATAATATTTATTATATATATTTATTTATTTTATATAAAATAAATTGTTAAAAATATATATTATTAAGTGTTCATATTAGGGGTGGTACTTGTGTTAAATTAAGTTTGTATACTTACCTAAACTCCTACAATGTGGAGCAAATTGTCAATGAATTGTAAGAGGAAGGCGCCTGTGTCTGTAACACAGTTTATACTAGCACAGACACAGACGTTCACTCTGTCTCAAAAATGCATAGTTGTACTTTGTATAATGGCGGTTTTATGTTTTGATTGAGATAGATAAATTGTATTTGGCTTTTTGAAATAAAGATTATTATTATTTTAATTGCGACAATCGGATCATCAGTATTCTCTCTTCTTCTTAAATGTAAGAGCTTTGCTCTTGTCGATAGAGTACACTCCACTGTTCTTTATTTTCTGCATTCAATTTGACTGCTTGGTACGTCTTAACTCCTACCATCTCGCCATCTTCATTAGTATTATACCAACCAATATAATAAGGCAAAAACAACTGAACTTAAAATAGAATAGATCTATACGGTGTACAATACTGTGATGTTGTCTGTATATCTAATATACGTTTTTCTTTTGTTACGATGTTCTTTTGTTTTCTATTTCCAGTTCTTTTGAGCCCCCATTAGTGATTATTTGCGATTGAGTGATACTGAAGGAAAATGCCGGCAATGTGGGTGTGATGGTCGATGTCATACTTTAGTTTTGTTGCGGGCGGGCGAGTTACCTATTTCTAATATTTACCTAGTAAAAATCATCTATGCAAAATATATATGTAATCACGAAACACATTATGACTAAAGTTCATCATATACATTTTAACCAATGAAAATGAGTGGTCGCCTAGGTTGAAACCACATAATGACGATTGCACAGGAATATTTTTTAATTAAGTTTACCAATATTAAAAATATTATGAGAAAAAAATTAAACAAATTCAAATTCAAAATGTTTTTTTTTCACATAAACCTATTACAGGCTCTTATGAAACGTTAGGATGCTAGTTGCACGGTTCCAAAACTATCACGTTTGCGTTATTCTTCCAACAAAATGTTATAGAAATAAACGGAAATGGTTAAGTTAACCATTAACTATCACATAAAGGTAGTCTTCTTCTTATCGTACGGTTGATGAACAACCTGGTGTCAGAGTTTAAACCGCCTGTAGGCCTCTGACATTGCTTTACACACCGTTGAAAATCTCTTAGGTGTGCCGGTTTCCTCACGATGCTTATTTTAACCGTTTTAAGGTTATAACTAATTATATTACGCACATGAATTTGAACAGACACTAGTGCCTGCCGGGGTTAGAACCTACGACTTTTGATTTGGCAGTGCAACGGTTATACCGCTCGGCTATCATTCGAATAAAGGTAATGAGAACATAAAGTTATATAGGTAGGTAGGGTGTCGTTATATCTGTAACATTACACTACCATGTCGTTATTACAACGTATTGTAAAATCATGTTATACATTACAATCGTAAAAATAGTAAAGCCGTTCTCTCCTTTGTAATACTAACGAAGCGAACAATAATCCAAGACATAAAGTGAGTACGTGTTAAGATACGGAAGAACTGTCTCTTATATGAACATGATTAATCTTAACAGTTACCGCCAGAACTGACTTAGTTTCAGTATAAGTTCGCAGTGAAAAGTTACCACACACTGTCTAACATGCGCTCTTTAGAGAATTCAAGTACATTTGTGAATATTTGGGACTGCATTTGTTTTTTTTTTGCTGGCTGTTTAGACTGGTGTACTATGATTGATATTTTGGAAAAGGAATGAAGAACAGTTTAATGTTTTTGAATATTTACCGTGTACTGTCTCTGGACTATGCTAAGATTTTAATTATAGCTAATTCCTAATAAGGCCTTTAGGAACTAATAATCATAAATAGGTTTTTTTGTTAAATTACAATTTACAATGTTACATAACTCTAGTAAAGATAGATAGCTGCCAGACAAATTTTGTAGACTTGATATTGGTTTTAAAAAAAAACAACTAATGAGTACCACTCAGACACGTAGGTCTTACATAATTAAATTACCATGAAGCCCATTAACGGGAATTTCTGTATTCTTATTTAATTACAAATATACAAGTGGATCGAAGGGAAAGAAGTATGCCAGGATCGTAGCAAATGGATATCCGTGATCTCTGCCTACCCTTCTGGGAAACACGTAACTTTATGTATGGATCTATGTATGTAAGATTTAGATACCAGCCTACATATTATTACATAATATAATATATTACATACCTACCTACTATTTCTGTCTTCGAAGGGTATTTTATTTATTGTATTAGTGAAGTATTATCGTATCAGAAAGGTATACGTCAATCAGTCTGCGAAGCCTCTCGTAAGAAGGATAATCTTGTCATTTTTGGCTGATGCCTTGTGTTCGGAGCGGTATTATTTACTTATAATACAGAAGCCAGTATTACTCGCATCATTTGACGGGGCAGCTCATACGTAATGCACTGTTCTTTTACCCTTAGAAGTAACTAGGGATTCGGTTTTGGAATCACACAGTACTTTTGGAATTGTGATTGGTTGTTAGTCTTTTCTTTTTATTTTGAGACTCTGTAATGCTGGCCTAAATACGTTCAGATAATACCTACATATTATAATTAAAAAAACATTGTTGTATGGTAATTTTTTAACTAGATTACCCTTACTTACAAACAATGCTTACATGTGTGAATGATAACTACTTCTTAGGTCTATTGACATCTCTATTCTTTAACGACAGTGACAGGTAGAATTTGATCAATTGTTCAACGTTGACAATTTTCATAAGTAAGGTGGTAGGTGTATGTACTATGTAGGTTAACATTTCAAATGAATATGAACCTACTTACATTGTGTTTAATATGTATACAAGACTATAAAATATCGTAACTGTAAATACTACTAGAATATTTGCCCAAAATTTGTTCTATTTTAAAGTGGTTTACATTTTCGAGTCGTTTCCATGTTCGTTTATTTTTATATTTTCCTGGTACGTGTGACAGGGTCGGACCCTCGATGTTTTCTTCTCATTGACTGCTCATGGAGGCATGTAACATAAATGCAGCCTACGCCTTCCCTTCGTGTTAATGTTGATGCCCTGTTTCGTTGTTGTGTCAGCTTAATCTGATGCTATAAATCTCAGTAATTGTGTTCGAATAAAATTAGGGGCGTGAGTAGAAGGTAGCTTGATAAAATGAGCCTTAGTGACAAAGCAAATGTAAGGCGTGTGTTAATTGATTAACTGGAAGTTGAAGACTTTGGAAAACATATTTTGTACAAAAAATGTGTTTATACCAGAGCAGAGAAGTATCGGAGAAATCCTAGGTTGGACGTTCCCAAATCGACGATTAGAAATAAGGTAGGTACGTGTTATTGAATAATGCGAAAGGGATGTTCCATCTCTATTTAGAAACAGATGGCATTTTATATACGTTATATGTGCCTTCCAAATAAGACTTGCATATTTCTACTCATCCACAATTTTATAAGCGCCTAGAAGTGATGAAAATGTCGACCAAATTCTGCTCTAGTTTCAATTTTCACCATCAATTCGTCCGGTTAAATACGTCACGTGAAATACGTTGCATATCCGCATAGCAATACGCGTCAGGCGTGAGCCCGATAATAACCAACTGTTAGCGCTGTAGTTAATCTTAATGAATTTTCATAGACAATTCCAGTTCATGCACAATCCATTCGTGACGAGCGTTCAGTGTCAGTGAACAATGGGGCCGCTTATTTCAGCGATGTGGAACCTTATTCTGAATGCGGGTCGGATTTTCGCTTTAAGAAAGAGTAATTTTAATATGGAGTCTTATGATGGCGAAAATACTTGTTTTTTATATATCAATTAATGTTTTATTACCTCTATGCGAGTTTTAGCACGTGATAAAGTCTTTAAATAATCAGATTAGACTATTGTGAGAATCAAAAATGCCGAGTGGCATCCGGCCTAGAATTAACCACCTCCTTTCCTCCCGTGGGTGTCGTAAGATGCGACTGAGGAAAAACGCAGAAGGTGGGCAGCAGTGTCTTCTGTAACTTCACCACCAATACTGCGATCCCCAAGCCGCTTGCCAAGCATAGGGCTTATGACAACCCTTCTCTTTACCTAGGAGGCGGCCTTTGTTCAACAGGAGACATCTTCCGGCTGACCATGAGAATAAAAAAAATGCTCTAGCCATACTTGCGGTCTATGAATCAGATTGAAATTAAAAGCCAATTTTTAAGTAATATCGATTATTTTGAGTACTTATTTTAATTCATTAAATGTTATGATGGCTGCATGTTACTAGTCGGCAATAAGCATAGACGTTTTCGGGAAGCAGCCTAAAAAAATTGTCATTATAATTATCATTTCTTATGCAAGACGAGTACAGTTACTATCCAACTGCACCCAAAGATTTATAGCATCACCACACGTTCAAACAAAAACGAGATTTCCTCGGCTTCACATGAACAGTACAAGAATACAACAGCTTGGTAGAGTAACTGATTTAAATATATTTTCATTGTTTTGGCAACGGAAACAAAGCATTATTTAGTTCGCCTATCTTGGTAAGACAATGATAATGCAGTCCAATCCGGTGGGATTATATTCTTGTCTTCGTAGTATTCATCTACTAGTTTATGGCGCATTGTAAACGATCGAAATGTTTGAAAATTTTACGTGTTTGTCAAATAATTTGATAGTATGCGGCTTTGTTTGACGGGTTTGTCAAATGGTATACGTGTTTGATGTTTTTGATGAAAAACTGGATTGATGGCTGACAAACATGTTTGGACGTGAACCACGGTATTTGTCAAACCAGATCTCAGTCCTTGTTCTGGTATAATGTAGGACACTGCGTGGTGCCAGCAGCACCATGGAGATCAGTGGCGGTATTACGGAACAAGAATTTATATAGCATTTGATATCTATTTATAGCTTTTAAACCGAATCTGGAACATTATTTGACGAAGTTTGTTTGATCCTCAGTTTGAATGTATGAGCTATTGTTTGATAAAAACATGATGATTTGATCGTTTACATGGCCCTTTTCTTAAACAAGTCACAGTATTCTATATTCTTTCATAATTTTAGTTTTACCTGTACCATATTCTTACAAATAAACGCTATTATTATTATTAAATACATAAGTAAGAAGAAGTTTCATGTGTGTGGTATACGGTTGTACGTTAAATGTTCCACATTGAAGAAAAATCTTGCGATACTTTCGTTGCCAAAACCCTAATCCTTTATAAGAGTCGGAAGCGATTTATCGTTGGGAATTCTCTCTAAATTTTTCTCATTCGACATTCCGCTATTGAAGAAGGTCTACTACAAAAACTGGATTCACATACAATTTACGTTTATTTATAATCCATTGCTGTATTTGTACGACATTTTCCGGAACGATTGGTATAAAAACAAAATTGGATTTGAGGCAATACAAAACACAGTTTCTGTTATTTTTGCGGAGCTCAGAATAGTCTCCCGTTGATGTTTATGTATTCAGATACAGCTTGACATTTGACGTAAAATGTTAGTGCTTTGCGAAATTAAATCTTATTACAAAGGCATAAGATTGCTTGAGAGTTACACTGCATACATTAATTTAAGAGTCGAGGCATGTGGTATAAATGAAAATCCTTTGTTACCCTGTTAGCACGTAGTTGTTTCTTCGTGGCAACCTAGCTTTTTGATAGCTCACTTTTCGGTATATGTTTACTTTACAAATTTTACTAGTAATGTATTTCATAATATCTATTAGAAGTGAAAGTGTATAAAAGTTTATGAAACAAAATAGTTATAATTATTATGGCTTTATTCTTAGAGTTCTTAGATAAAGATTAATTAATATAAAACAAATTCACACCCTCGAAATCATTATAATAACAAATCCTCTTAATGCGGTGCTTAGAAAACCGTTCTTACATAGTTATATAAAAAAGACGGGTTAGTTATACCATTTATAACTCAAGAACGGCTGGATTAACTTTATTTAATATTTCTGATTTGTTGGATTCGTCTCCGCCCGAATAGCAGAATAAGTGTTAAAATATCAAAAATCACAGAAAAAAATGCAGGATGACGTCTGTCGGGTCCACTAATCCCATCTAAGTTCTAAACCAAAGCATCCGCTGTGTAATTTTTATCCAGTTTCATCCACAACATCACATTCATGCAGCAGAAACACACTTAAATATGTTATAAATATCGCAATATCCATACGTAAACCGAACTTTATTATTTATAACATTTATGGAATACATTTCATCGCGCACACATCAATTCACCCGCACACAAGACGGTAAATTGATGCATTCACGCGAACTATACACGTGGAGTTGTGTTTGTGACAAGAGAATAATATATGCGTTCCTGATAAATGAGTGATGTATGGAGTATATTGTTTGCGTTGTCATAGTTTCAAGCCGCCATTGTGTTGTGAATTTCGACAAAAATATGAAAGAGAATCTATGGTCTCTTTAGGCACGTTTAGTCTGCAGTACATTCAGAATTCGATGAAGTTAATCTGGTACTTAACCTTCAGAGAGGATGATGACGACATTTTTTTTTTATATTTTTAAATATGGTGTAGAAGTTATATGAAGATTGAAAAAACAAATTAAGTAAGGCAAAAAATCACAAGGTTATTAGCATTTTAACTTTCTGTCAGAGAGAGAAGGCATCTGTTTAAAAATGACGTCACGAGTAATTGCATAGTAAATTTTTTTATCGCCCCGTACATTAATCGTACCGTACATAATTCGCGGAAGAGGGATAGAAAATTCCCCCTCTACAAACATCTAAACTCTGTATTTTCTCCATTCTTCCATGGATTTAAATTAATTACTTACTACGATTTTTGTAATGCCTTCATTCTTCATTAGTCATCATCCCTAATGCACCAATATTATGTCATTGGTTCTACGGGAACCCATCTTCATTCTGCAGATCTTATCCATATTTAACTGATTCTAGTTCGGAATGACAAACAGATTTTGCACGATAAAGTCTTTAAATCAAAGTAAGAAATATGGAGGCTATCATTATAGGAGTTCCTCAATCGTATAAACGCCCATACTGGTTAAATTTTTTTTTAACCCGTTTCACAGGGGAAATCACGGCAAAAGGCTAGTCTCACATTCAATTCACGCAGCACAAAGCCACAGCACATTTCGATAACACGTTAGTAAAAATAGGGAATTAAATATTCAATTGAATTGGTCGATTGTGGTTTCAAGGTGAAATATAGCAACTAAAATTCTCCCGGAAACAATAACTGCGGTTTGACTATTCATGAGCGCTGGTTTTGTTTAGAATTGAACTGGTTCTGGATTTGTTTTATTGACTGGCCATTGTTATTGATACGTATTTTATCATCGCGCCAGTGTCGGTATTGGCTACCTAATATTGGTAAACGATAACTGGATGTCCTAATAAGTAACATAACTATTATTTTTGCTACGCAACGTGTCGAAATATTGAACAAAATAATATACTCTGCCATATAAATAAGAGTAAATATTTTTCCTCTATACATTCCTTAACAATATTTATAATATTTAATTATCAGGTTGTGGTGGAACTTTGGTAAGGTTATTTATGTCTTTATATGTATTCTATTCTATATAGATTCGTCTAGCGTTCACATGTTTAGGGCCACAGTTTAACTCAATTGTCCCACTACCCAACATACACGACTATGTACTTAGAAGCAGTCCGCATCGAAACTTTCTTCAGCATGTACTGCAAGAGCATTTTCTTCTTAATTAGCGTCGGCGAGTCCATTGTTTTAACGTTCGAGCCACTTTCCATTCGCATTCGCTTCTCTGTTCCCTGCCAAATGGTTTTAATTTTTTGTTTTTATTGTTGTTCGGCTAATTTCTCGTTCTTAAGTTTTATGATATAATATTTTAAGTTTTTGTTGGCTCTATTAAAATTATGAGGATATTACTGTTTGGAATGTTTACAATTTGTTTTCTTTTATGGACTTTATAATTTGGTCTTACAATCGTTATAATATTTACTTTGTTTTCTCATTTATTAGCTCGTAAATGTGGTTTGTAAGTTCACATTGGACATTTCAATACTCGCTGAAAATATTATTAATTTCCATTATAATTTCAATGACCTTACCTTAAAATATTACTGTTACAACTTGAATCTTTGTGTATTTTAAATATGTAAAGATTATTTAAAATTAGTTTTAGTTATTGTAACAGCAATAGGTTCCTAGGTATTCTGGCTTTTGTATCTAGTAAGGCACACCGATAATTTTTCAGTTGTATAAAAATATATTTACACAATGCCTGCTTAAAGTATTTGTTAAGGCAGTGACTGGATAATTCCGCTCAAAAACAAAGCTTTATGAAATACTTTGTGTTACTTTAGAAACTCGCTTTTTTCTGAACTCAGTGAAACCGCAAATAAAAAACAACTTTTGAATAACCCACCAAAAATACGAATAAAAATACGAACAAACTTACAGCTTAAGTTTCGCCTGTATAGGAAGAAGTGAAAGACATATTTTCATTCCCTACTTCTTGAACTTTATCAGCCTCTTAATACATTCGAGTCCCTGTTACAATTACAGAAAAACTTGGCCATACAAATACAAAATGTCGCCAGCAAGTTCGTTTCTAGGTCGCAGGCACAGTATGTCAACAATAGAGGATGGCTGGAGATTAAGAACGCTAGCGAATGTAGCAAGAAATGCACGGAGCTGTGCATGCAAGGCGAATACTCGTGTTAAACTCGTGTGATATCCGCTGCGATGCTGTCGCCCTAATGAAATGAGTTTTTTATGTTTATTTCCTGATCGCTACTTGTTTTTGACTGGTATTAGGAGGATGTAGAGCATATTACTAATCGTTGTTTTGGATCATTGATTATTTTGAATAGTACCTATGTGAATCTGATACAAAAATAGGAACATATTATTATTCCTCATGGCTGATCAAAAGGAGGATTTAAAGTACCAATGCCGTAACTTCCTTGTCCAGAATCGTTTGTCCATTTACTTACTGATTATAATAAGTGTCCTCGCCCTCGCCCCCTATTACATTGGGACCTACAAACATAACTGGCGAAATGTGGGTGTACTACTTATATGTGCACGTCTGCCCACCCCTTCGGGGAATACAGGCGTGATAATGATGATGTTGTGTATAATAAGTGTTTGTATTCAGAATAATTAAGCCTTCAAGAAATACGTAGATGTTAAAATAAAAAGAGTATAAACCCAGTTTGCAGACCTATGCCTAGTTAGAAGGTTTCCATAATTCACAAGATCAGACTCGATAGACCATCTCATGTTTGTTTATTGTTGGTTCTGTCTTAACACATCGCTGCTCCATAAGCAATTGTGTACCAACGTGTGCACAAGTCGATCACTTCGGGGAATGTAGGCACAATTGTATCCAAACATCACAAGTCGCAGAACGTATAGCCTGATACCCCTCATCTAAATAGTATTATACAGTTAGATGAAGACTGGATAATTTTGGTGAAAGCTTGGTAGATATGTAACATGATAAATAGGTATATACTAACTATCTTTTAAACTAACGTTGCATGATAATAATAAAATAAAATTAGGTACAATACGGGGATTAACGCTAAAACAAAAACAGCTTAGATGGTTTGGGCATGTAGAAAGGATGGATGAAAGAAGAATGACAAAACGAATATATGAGGCGAGTGTTAGTGGAGTATCGGAAAGGGGAACCTAGGCGAACATACCTAGACCAAATCGGAGATGTTCTGCAAAAAGGGCAAGTGAGGAGTACCCTCAACCGAAGAGCGTGTATGACGAATGTGATGCGTGTGAATGAAGCAAAAGAAGTAAGCCAGGATCGTAGCAAATGGAAATCCGTGGTCTCTGCCTACCCCTCAGGGAAACAGGCGTGACTTTATGTATGTATGTATGTACAAAAACACACGTTTTTTATTTTGGCTTGACGTTTCGACCGCTGTGCACCTGCCGTAGTCGTAAGCAGACAGAGGTATTTGGTTCCTTGCTACTATAAAGTTAGGGTCGTGTACAAATACAAAATGATTTCCTTCTCTTTCTATTAAAACCCCCCAGCATTACCATAGAAAAGAATATCAAAGTTGTTTGTATAATTTGAAACACAAACGACACAAAATAAATAAAGGAAACAAATAAAGTGGTTTGGCAACTCTGGTAAGCTCACAGTGGATGGAGTAATAAAATGTAAATAGCTACAGAAGTGTTAAAAGGAGTCGCGGTAAAAGTTTAGCTCACGCGAACTTAGCACTTGATGGCGTCCCTCCGAGTTAGGGTGTGGTGCAAGTGATAAGCGATAGTAAGCAAAGGAGAAAAAGCTACTTTAGCTCAGAAATATTTAAAAAAAATTGCATGTATTTTCAATCTAAAAAAAGAAAGTAAAAGCTTTTATTTGACACAGGCACAATCGAATCTAAGTAGTTCCATGATAAAAGGCTTTCAACTGAGATTAATATTATAGAGATACGCCAATTAACGTTTACGATTTTTATGTGTGTGTTTACGTACCAATCTAGTGATATATTTTTAAATGTCACAGTCCTTTGATTGTAGTACCCATTATTTTTATAACAGAAATGAATTTGTAAGTTTCTTACTACGCCGAAAAACCAGTTGAAATTACATCATCAACCACAAAGTAACTTTTTGTAATAGCGCTAGAAAATACTCAAAAGCACCATTGTGCTTACACTAATAAATATTAGCACATCAATCAATCAATCAATGTTATTGTTTGTTATACATTCTTCTTTGACTTTGTGAAACAAACTTTGTTGAGTGATAAATCGACAAACTCAACGACGCCGCTGACGTAACTTAAAAAAATGCTTAAAGTTTTGAAAAATTGTATTGGAATTCAAAGATTGTCTGACAAATAGATACTGAAAATATAGAATTCTAGCTTTTGCCCGCGGTTTCGCCCGCGTTAAGTAGCCTATATCCTTTCTCGGGTTTTAAGCTTTATACATGCCAAATTTCATCTAAATCCGTACAGCGGTTTAGTCGTGAAGGCGTAACAGATAGACCGACAGAGTCACTTCCACATTTATAAAATTAGTATGGATATGGATTATAAGAAGAATTGCTTGCTTTATAGCGAAAGGTAGTTTTAGCACGCGACTTTGTTTACGTGATTTGATGGCGTCTCTTTTGGGACTAGAATGGCCTAGTTATCAATTATCCATGATGTAGGTCCATTATACATATTGGTAAAGGATTTTTTGCTTTTGATTTTTTGGATGGTTGGTAGTTTCATTGTTTCGTTTACCCTTTACATCAAAACATATAAACTTTACTTCTTTATAATATTAGTAGAGATGAACAGTACCTACACAATGTAGATTTAAATTCCATTTTTTTTTGTAATAATATGCGCCTATAACTGTCCCACTGCAGGGCAGAGGCCTCGTCATTTAGAGAAGGGCTTTGATCACCACGCTAACCCACTGCGGGTTGTTTTTTTTTTCTAAACGCTCTTAATTATAACTTGAACCAAAACATAAACGGTTCCCCCCGCTTGTGAAATCCGCCACAAATGGTTTCAGAGAGAAATATAAGTATTGGAGTTATATTGAGTCAGAAATTATGACGATTGTAGGCATTCATAAAACCTCATTACGCTTTCATGTTGATATTATAGTGATAAAAGTTCAATTTAATTATTACCGACAGTGGCCGAGGTTATAATAATTTTAAAGCTTGCCTAATCAAATATGATAATTGCTCAGGTTTTTGATTTATGATGTATGTTTGGAATACTTTAATTAAAATGTAGGTACGGTCGTACCTACATTTTAATTAAAGTATTCCATATTTTACAAGAGAAATTGGAAGCACTGAATATGACGTGAAATGTCTACAAGCCTTTTTAAAGGACCTATCACTGCCTACTAGAGTAAGTATATTTAAATCGCTCCTCTCTAATTAAAAATTACTTTTAAATAACAATCACTAAATACATAATATGACAATTAGTAAATAGTACACCATCTTTAAATAATAGTTATATTTGTTATATTCGTAGTAATAAAATTTCTTGATCCGCAGTTTATTAAAAACCATTTAAATTCAGGCAATGTTAGTATAACGTATATACCTAATAATATACATAACGTATAAATTACATATCATATATCACACTAATATTATACAGGCCAAAGTTTGTGAGTGTGTTTGTTTGTTACCTCTTCACGCTCAAATGCCTAGACCGATTTTATTGAAATGTCATATTACTGTAGCTGATACCCTGGATTAACATGCGAACTTTTTATCCCGAAAAAATGTAGCGGGTAACACCGCAGGGCGCAGCTAGTAATATATATCGTAGAAAATAAGTAAAAACTGCTAGAAATGTATTCAAAAAGAGTTTGAAACAAACTTGTATATTTGTCAGACAGTTGCGTAGATATGAAGCTTTACCAAAAAAACTACGGAAATAGAACTAAGTGTATATTTCCAGACAAGCTCCGTAGTTTTAGTTCCCGAATGGGATTCCATTTGGGAATGGTAAGAACTACAACTTGTAGGAGTTTAGAATCTGGAGCCTTTAGGGGAAGAAACTTTGTACGCATGGATTTCTCACGCTATCTATTACAGTATAAACAGAACTTGTCTTCGTTGCGACTGTTTTGCATACAATGTAAAGGTTTTTGGAACCAATACCTAAATGAATTCTATTTCTTCTTCGTTTCCAAATTGTTTGCCGCTATTGACCTCTGTTTTTCTACACAAGTTTGCTAAGCGGTAATTGGCGTCTATTTTGTGAATGTTGTGTTTGCCCGTAATTGGCATATATATTAGAATATTACCTAAAAGCCTGTATGTGACTGTGAATATATTATATTATGTGCTGTGGGTGAACCTAAATAAAATAAATGAAATCTTAAAACGAACATACTTATAAATAAAGTTACCTTGGATACATCTGGATTATCCAAAATACAGCAGTTATTTAGTCTTGATAAATATCAACATAATATGTATGTATATTGTACTAAGTACATGGTACATATTATGTAGGTCATAGTAATGTAATTATCTGTATTAAAGAAGGAGAAATTATAGGCTGGACTAACAAGACGGCTAGACCTGGGCAAATCTATTAATCATATCAGAAAAAAGGTTTTGCTAGTAACGATACCACGATAGTTTCATAATTATGTAGGTATAGGTACAATAATTATAGAAAGCAAATCCAAAGAGAAACACGCTATAAACATAACGACGACGCACACTTTCTAGTCAATTAACTCAGTTGACACAACGCAGAGTAATGAAAATGCTAACTAAGTGAAATGTCAGGCGCATGATATATTGACGTTCAGTCGCTGTCTGTCGAAGGCCCGCTATTGTTCCCAATTTACTATATTGCTGCGTTAAAATTCCGGATAAAATGGTAAACATATTTTGTTTTCAATCTAGCGGATAAAAATCGTTATTATTGATTTCGGCTCATAAAACCGTATTTACGGTTATGCTGTACATATGAAAATTCTATTGGACTATCGGAATATCAACGCGGGATGTTCAGTTAATCTCATATAAACCGGACTAATTGCTACGTTTATGGGCGGTGTTTTACACGTGTTCGAAATAGATTACATTTATAATGTTTTCGTATATTAGGTACTGTTTAATACGTCATTCGGAAGCTTCTAATTGATTAGGTACTGTATTTTGTTTACATTTTACACACAATATAAAGTATTAGGTATACATACACACAAATAGGGCAATGTCAATCAGTTGTATAATACAATCTAGGACAATTTAAAAACCTATATACTGTGCTTGCGTATAGATTTTAAAAGAAATACCTAACCTCTTTTGTGGACTAGTAAAAACACTTTCAGTCTTGCAGTACTTTTATGTTGAAATATTTCTCGCCTGATGAGTACAGTTAAAAGATACAAAAGGTAACGGGGTGGTAAAAACCTCCGCCAAGCAAGGTGAGAGAACAGTGTGGGCGCGCACAGATTAAAAATAGATTAAACGCAAACGCAGCAGTAACGTTAACTACTAAACTACGTTTCGGGTTACTGATTATATCGCAACCAATATTTAGCTAGAAATCATTTTTACAAAGGATTTTTAGATTATTTATCTTTGCAAATAACTTCAAAAATATTGCTTCTAAGCACATTCTAAGTAATGTAGATTATACAGGTGAGTGGATCCCTAGGTATCCCAATAACAAACTGAATTTACAATCGCAGAGTTTTCTCATTACCTTTGAAATAATAACTGAAATATACATCGAAAATTACGCTGGCTCTGTTCTCAATAATCGTAATCAGATTAAACTCGATTTGTTTGTTTGCAACATTAATTTTTGATCGGAATGTTATACCTAATTACTCTACTAAATATCTAGAACCTACTCTCTAATATTTCTCTTATCTCACCGTAATTAACCGTTGAATAACACGAACGTGTATTCCGATAATTATTAGAAAAGAAAGTTAATTTTCCAACTTCGGCACTTAATCAAAATATTCAGAAGTTTAATGATTTCGGATCAAAGTTCGTAAGGTACCATAAGCTCAACAAAGCAGATGATTATAATCGTCTCCTGAGAAATAATTACTGAATATTATAATGAATATTGGTTTGGTTTTGTTCAGAAAAATGGTCCGAAATACGTTTGCTATATAAGTTTATTTATTTTTTTAGCTAAACGTCGCCCTCTGTTAGGAATTTCTCCTGTGTAGTGGGCTTCACAAACATGAAATATGACATACACAAAGACGTAGACTCGTGACAAAAATCTGCGTATCGAATAATGTTTTGTCTCAAAGAACCACCCCAATCGTGTTGAGAAAATAAAGGTGTTATAATTATAAATTGTTTTTATGTTTCTAGATTTGATAGTGCGGTGTTTAACAACGTTGAATATTTAAGAAATTAAACTATTACTAGCTAAATTATATTAATTAATGATTAATTTGTATAATCAAGCAACCAATTTCAACAATTCATCTCAGCTCGTACAACGTTCATAAATGTTTCATTACGATTTTCACCTGATAATAAAATATTAAAGCTCTAACATTTGTCTTGGAAATTAACCTAAGCTCACATTCACAAAGGTGTTACTTGGATATCAGAATGTAGGTCACTTTAGTATTAAGGGCTAGACTGTGCGGTTATTATTACATCTGAATAGGTACAGTCAGCCACATAAGTAGCTCGATATTTAAAATTTAACATACCATTAATTTGAGAACAACTTCTTTTATAGTCTTATATCTTTTCAGATCATCATTTTTGACGCTCTTGTAAGAAATAAACATCAATTCAAGCAATTCATTAAAAATCAATAACTTAACTTTTTAAAATTATTATTTGACATAAGGTTTCTTAACATGTTTAGCTTTTTATATCGCTGACTGTACCTATATCTGAATCGTTTGTAGACTGTAAATAGATCGGTATCGTACTCCGTTTATGTTTAGCTTACGATCGACTGAAGTCTGGTTGTATCGAATGATCATGTATAGGGGAAAGGTGGTGGTTCGGTGGAGCGCATGCGTGAGTTCAGATTATTATTTTTAGCTGTTGCAAAATATAGGTACAACTTTAAACGCAGTGTTGAAGTGAGTGAATATAGTTATTTTTTATGAGTATAATATAATATGTATTGGCATTGGTAGGCAGGGTTGACTGTGAAGTACACAAGTCCCAATATAATAAGCCTTTTGCATCGACCTGGGACATATCCTGACTAACGAGGCAGTCTGGCAGTTTTATACACAAATATCAATTAACTATCATACCTTTAGCAAATAAGTTAATTTATTTTAAATTGATTAAGGGAAACTTGAAAAATGATGGACACGAGCGGGACTCGAACCCGAGACAGTGACACGGTGGCTCAGTTGGCAGAGCGGCGCCACGGTACGGCGACAATTTAAAATGTAAGCCTAGCATGGCAACATGCATAAAAATACAAAAAGTCATGTAAGTTAATTTATGTTAACTACTTGATATTTCTTCATATTGTATGCCTTTTAAGATAAATTGCGAGTTCTTTTATCCAATTTTGTACCGCAATTTATACGATAACATATTTATAGTGAACGACTAATCGCGTGGTCCAAGCTCAGACAAAACGATGCGAAAGTTCCAATTCTACAAGTAAAAATCGACCCAGCCTTCTTAGTTATTTTAAAACCGCACAATTTCTAAAATTGACTAACTAAAGCAAAACAAAACGAGTCAGTTTTAGAACTTTTTTAGCCGTTAATGACTACTTAATTGTTACCAGGCAACCACTTTAGCAGCTCCAGCCCCCTTACTATGAACACTTAAAACAGCTACGTGCAGTATAAGGCTTCTCGTTTCCACGACGTAAACTGTCTTGTTTTAAGAGTACATGGTAGGGGGGCAGAACTATAAATAAGTCCACTATCTGCGGCTATTTCTGCGGCACCGTGGCGGTGAAATGGCCAGGCCGCAATCGGAAGGTCGCAATTATATCCACTCGTTGACTATAACACCCTGAGGCGTTACTACGGATTTTGTATGGATTTCCTCGAATTTTGTTTTCGTTCGTGATCAAAGAGCTTGATACCTTTTCGAAGAATTATGAATTTGGCAATACACAGCGTTATTTTAAGGTGTCAATAAGTTTTCGGAGAATCATGAATAAGTCAAATCAAAATCAGTGAACTGCGTTATTTTAATCTGTGGATTTAGTATCGTATACGTTGACTAGCAAAAACGTAAAAAATATAGTCAACAAACAGACATAGTTCGGCCTTTAAGGGATGAAAATAAATAAATTACATATAGTTCAAATGAAAGGTGCAACCAGGCATTATTGTTTTAAGACTCGTCGAAAAGCCATTTTGTCATAATTTTATTTGGACACCAGACCCCGCATAGAGCAACAGCCTAAGTGATTGGGTGTAAGATTTTTGTCATTCTGACAGTATTTTTTTCTAAGTTTCAATCTATTGATACTTTTTTGGAAATATATCGAAACAAAGTTTCGAAAAATGAAAGCGAAACAAAGTCGCCTTATTAGAAAGCATACCGGACTTTCGCAACATCATCGACATTCTATTTCACTCCATCGGAAATCTATTAACCTAATGTGGGTATAAGCGTCGAATAGATATTATGTTGAGCAGAAACACCTGAGTGTTAGAGAACTATAAATAAGTCCACCGCGTCCATTTCTGTGGAAGCGTGGCGGTGAAACGGCTGGGCCGCAATCGGAAGGTCCCAATTATACCCACTCGGTGACTAACACTTCGTCGCACTACTATGGGTTTTTGCACTAGAAATTAATAAAAATATGTCGCGGAGTTTTTTTTTGCTTTGTATAGGTTACCTATCTTGGATCTTGGGTAGATAAATGACAAAATTTTTGCCTTATCAATTTCACGTGTACTTCAATTTAATGTTTGGTAAATGAAGTTACAACTAAACGAAATGATAAATATTTTGTAAAAATGTTTTATGAAAAAATAAGTTTTCCCATACATGCATTTACAACAGTCGAGTGCTCATTTTAACTTATACCAATATTTTTGTATCGGCAACGAAGCGGAAAAGTTCATTCCAAGTTTGAAGAGTTTCGAAATTTAAAGATTCCTGTTGACTTTGCGAAATGTTTTAAAATTCGAATACACCTGTATTATTCTATTGAACTCAAACCCCCACAGAGTTTTACAACAAAGTAAACAATTCGAATATAGAAACAGAGTGTTCTTTATCTAATTCTCGTTTTCTTTTCACACGAACAGAGTCGCATTGGAAAGTTTAAATGGATCTTATAGTAGGGGGTATTGTTATGCCTGAATGAACTTTCGCACCCTCGGTATAGTCCGACCGAAATAACCATGCACGTGAAAAATGAGCAGTTGAATTTTATGCTCTACTCCTTCGACTTAGATTCTTATTTTATTTGCACTATCTAGTAGAATGTAGTTGTAAAAGTAACTCGGCTGGCTGACCGTAATGGTTTCGCATTATAGTGGTAGTTTCTTTTGTTTTAAAGTAGTTCACATTTGTTCAGTTAATTCTCTGTATCCCATCTGATTTGTTGTTGCGTAAGCGGCCAATTTCGAATTCCTTTAACGAAGAACTTACGTACAATTTTATTAAATACACAAATATTATTTGAATAACCCCAGTTAGTCTAATGCTAAAACATTAGTCCCTTTCATACAATCTCAAGAGCACTAATACCTACTAGTTTTATATCCGTAGATATATTGAGTAATTTGCATGTCTTCAGATGAATAAGGGGGCCCAAAAACCTTAAATTATCTGCGAAGCAGCTGAACATTTTATATGCTAATTGAAATCACTTTAAGACGGAAGAAGGGCCATAAAAAAGGTTGTAAAGCTTGTCTGAAATTCTTCGAGACATAAATATATATACGTTACTTACTATGAATATATAGCAGGTTGGTGTTTGCTCTCAAAAATGGGGAATAAGGAAGCAATTTTAAGATATTGTCTTATGGAAATTAGTTGGTAGTTTGTTTTTTGTTTGACTTGTTGCGTTGGATACACGCAGTAGAGTTTGGGAAACACGCGGAAAGCGGTCACTTGGTAACACACAAGAATATTTGGAAACTAACTCTTATAAGTAGTACAAGCTTTCTGTATTCTTATTGGTTAAAAGAAAAAATGTCAAGTTAACATTCTGTTACCCTTTACTACCGTTTCTGAAGGGAAATTCCTTCTAGGACATAAAACTATGTATGTATGTAAAATGTATCCAAGTTTTCTGGTGTTTTATTTCTCATTAACGATCATGGCTAACATAAATTCCACTGACTTGATGCACTCATTCCAGAAGTGTAACCGACCATATAGTGAGATTAGATTGGCTCAAGACCGCGGCAGGTGGCTTTGTTTAAGCCTTATACCCAGCAGTTGGATGTTGAAAGCTGTGGATGATGATGATTTAATGTGAATATTGTTTAACCCTATTATAGAAAAGCTTGTCCTTTTATACTTTATTTTTTATATAGTCTGCCGGTCTATGTGTTATATTCTTCTTCAGTTGACCAGTTTCCCTGTATCGAGAGAATGCTTTCCAGGAATTCATGTAAATCAAATCTGCAGATACACCTTGTATGTAATCATGGCCGGCTTTGCCAGGGTTATTTCGATTATAACCTCTTTGAGCCGCACCTGTACTTCCTATTCGTAGTAGATGGATTTAGAATACCGTTCCCTTCACCGGAAAATATGACGTCAGACGAATCCTGTGTGGGCTTGATGAATGCTATATCCTCGCCACCCAATACATGGGATTTTTCTGCGTGCAGCGGTGAAATATGTGTGTATAGACTTCTTGTAAAAGGTTTAATGAATATTATGAAACTTGCAGAGGGATCTAATCTTCAAGTTAATATAAAATTCATCATACATAAAAAAAGACTAAGATTTTTCCTTTTTTTGCATTTTTTAGAAAATCCTCCACACTAGTTTCGCACAAGCACCTAAACTCGGGACAAACATCTGCGGATCACACAAATTTTTATCCCGTGCGACAATCGAACCCGCAACCCTTTGCGCGGCAGTCCGATTGCTTAGCCACAGCGCCAATAAGATCGTCAACAACATTAGTACATTTTTAACTAAACTCATGTTTTTGCTGACTCATACATAACTATGTAACACAAGTTGTTAATTTAAAAAAGCTATTCAACATCAACTGCGTACACGAACATTTCTTCCAAACATACTTCTTTTATAATCACAATCTTTTCTTAATGAACAAGACCTAGTTAATTAGTTTCAAGACATTAAACCGAGTAATATAAAAGCTTTGTGTAATAACATAGTTTCATTTAATGTATAGGAACTCACGCGATCACCGCCCAACACTTGGGCCGAAGTGCGTGCTTATTATACGGAAATGGGTGCGGACGACCAAGTGAATTTCCACGTATACCGGTATAATGAAACTCCTCACGCAACGATTTATCGACATTAGTAGACCTAGCCCTTAGATAACATGTTCCGCGATGGTGTTAATGTTGTAATCACTCTATTCTGAACTTTATGTCACAGTCATAAGGACGCGCTTGACTTGAACTTAATTACGCCTTCCTCAAAAATTGTCGTCTGACGATTGTTTTCATTATTTCGTTACCTCACAAAAAGCTTTGTTTGTTCAACTGTGTTGTAATCAGTATTTTCTGACTTTCTGAGTGCCAGTCCAAAAAATTGCGGCGCCCTTTTGTAAGTAATTTAATTTATTTCTCTTCTCATTTTCTAAGCAAGTCCTTAACAACAACCTCTGCGAACTCAAATGGTCACGTTTAAATGAAATAATAAATTAGAATATTTAAGCCTTAATTTGCAGGTAAAGTGAAAAATAAACGAAATTAGCTTTAACGTTAACTTGGCGCA
The DNA here is from genome assembly GCA_946251915.1 of Abrostola triplasia. Lineage (NCBI taxonomy): Eukaryota > Metazoa > Arthropoda > Insecta > Lepidoptera > Noctuidae > Abrostola > Abrostola triplasia. Next base: position 8,118,700 of record OX276430.1, read on the forward strand.
AAGTCGACCCTGTTAAAAGCGGACGCGAAAGGACGGGGTATGTAAAGGTTGGTACACAAGTCTCCTCGTGACATGACGTCGGCGCGGCGAGGATTTGGAATGGCACCCGACACGCGTGGCTCGTTTTGCATAGGTTTTAACCGGGGGAATACGAGAAAAGCATGTAAATTACATCCACCGTGTCATACGAAAATATTTTTGCTTTTTGACGCCATTATCGACGTTACTTCAACATTTGCATGCCCATTTTACTCCGCAACGTGTGTCTGGCGTTCCACATTTGCATGAAAATGTGTGTGATGTAGAAATAGGCTGAGTCGGCTTTGTTTGGGCACTGATATGGCTAAAGACAAAGTTAGTGGCTCCATGTGCCTTTAGTTTAGTGTAAATTAGTAGGTACCTATACGCCTTGTGGCTGAGTAAGTTCGGTGTACAACACACCTAAGTTGCAAAGGAAAATCTACTAGCGACACACTAATTGGGTGCTAAAGTAAATATTTAAAAAGGTGAGCGGGAAACGTGAGGTTTTAACTTTTCAATTATGTCAATTAAGTGTGCCGTGCACAGCTGGGAGCAGAATTATTAGGTGTCGCCATTTTTGTGAACACAATTCATTCAATATAAGTAACGACGGGTCGTGAACATTTAATTAAGTGACTATTCTTAAATGAAATAATAATTTAGGAATAATGTGAGCAATTATTTTTATTGCTTTGATTTATTCTATTTTTATTGGGTTCGTGACTTTGAACGCCACTCGCTCAGTGATTTGATGTTCTGTTCGTAACTGCTCTCGGATATCAAAGACGAAGACGAGAGATATTTAATACCATTGAAAATAATAATTATTTTGAGCTGACTATTATAATTAAAATCCTGACAGAAACAGCTTTATGTGGGGTATGAAGTTACTTTCTTTAAAAACACACCGAATGTGATGAAATTGATGAACTTAAATATTTTGTAGAACATTTTTTCGACATTATAACTTACTACTAGTGTTAGCAATACCAAGAATTGTTTAATCCGTCCTTTTATTATACTATAGGCAGTAAGACTTACTTTACTTTCTTAGGAAACCTATGTATGTAATTGTTAATTAAGCCGGATATTGGCTAGAGCTCCAGAGATTCTTACAAATGAGTAGCGTGAAGTGCCCTCGAATTAAGAAGGCTTCATCCAAGCCAATATTAAAAAAACACAATCACACTAATATTATAAAGGCGAAATTTTCCGACTGTGATTGTTACTTCTTCACGCTCAAACGGCTAGACCGATTTTGATGAAATTTCATATGAAGGTAGCTGACACCCTGGGTTAACACATAGATTTTTTATCGCGAAAAAATGTAGCGGATAACACCGCGGGGCACAGCTAGTATATAATACCTACGTTTTGTTAATTATAGTTGTGTAACACCTTCATGTACTTGTACAACCTCCAATTTATAGTCTATTAACTGTCAAGGGTTATTGTAGTAACGGCAATTTAAAAAACAAAATCCTTTTTCATAAAGTGCCTGATTTTCCAGGTTGCCAGTCATTATTATTCAGTGCTACGAAGTACCACGCGACGTTACAAGCGAAAAACGTGTCGTTTACACCCAACAACCCATTAAAGTTTTCACTCACTGTCGGTGTCGTATCGTTCAGGTGAACCGATTGATTTCAATTTACATACAAAACGTTTTACCGCGATTACTTCGTATACGCGCCTTTTATTACTTTACCAATGAACCGTGAAAAGAACGCTTTCAAATTGTCTGCATTTTTATTTTTATTCGTTTTGTTCTGTTTTCAAAAGTCGCGTCGGCATTTGAAAGTTGATTTTGTTTTAAGTGTTTATGGAACGGTAGTAATATAATGTAAATATGTCAAAATATGTGCCAGTATTTTTTAATCTTGTCCCAAATTAGATATTTTTTGTAAAGTGCGTTTTTAAAAGTGTACGTACATTTTACGCATCTACTTGCATCTTATGTAAGAATACATAGAATCTCACTGGATACTTCGCTGAAAAGTAGAGGTAATAGCTATCCAGAACTCAACTCCTTTTTACTTTTATACTCAGCAAGCGGAGGGATATCCGGAATATCTCAATGTAACAAAAATAAGTGGCATATTTCAATTGTTTGACATTTTCGGCACTCAATATTGGAAAAAGGTTTAACCCTTCGCGTTCGTACAAATTATATTTTGTAAATAATAGGAGGATTTACGAACTCAATTTATCCCCATACATTTTTTCTTTATGTTTATATCCATGAGGAATTGATTCCATATAAATGTAAATTGACACTTCCCCACATATTTTATTGCAGTGTTTAAAATGCGAGTATTTTGTTTATATCCAGCCTAACTCTTCTTTGTTGGAGTCGATTTGCTTACTAATTGGATGTTAGTAATCTATAATGAGAACTATCTTGCTTTTGATTATCATGTTTCTGTTTACGTAATATAATATCTATTAGACCAACAATTGGTTCTCGGTGCTCAAGCAATCCGTAATCTAAATCACAAAACAGTTTTACTAAACGCACACACATTGAACCAATGACGGCGAAGCCAGAGGAGGGAAAGTGATAATATATGAAAATGGAAGGTTTATCATTCATGAATTGACCGCGGTAAATCTTGCTTAACCTTAATCGATCGATCCTTGCGGCTTTTACTTAGCTTTCAAAATTCTAATTTATACACTGATTAAATATATGTATTATCAAGAGCCAAAAAATATGTTCGACGATCGGATTAGCGCAGTGGTTTAGCGATTGGACTGCTGCGCTAAGGGTTGCGGATTCGATGCCCTCTCGGGGCAAAAGTTTGAGCGAACCGCAGATGTATGTCCCAGGTCTAGGTGTTCGTGTATGTGAAAAATAAATGTAGATTGTATTAATGTAATGTAAATCATTACATACATTAGAATGAGAGTATTGTTACAGTCGCGTTTTCAATTTAGTTTTTATGAACAGAATTAAGCTCATATTTTCTCTTTCATCAATATACTTATCCGTGTTGCTATAAAGAAAAATCCGATAGATTGCAATTTGTTCCTTATTCGCTTGGATATCGATACCTGATAGAATTGCTGTGTGCACGTCGGCCTGTCAACATCGCTCACGCAAGCAATTTGTCAGATTTACACTCACATTCCTAGGATGTGCTTTCTGATACAATTTTTCTAGTATGGATAAACTGGTTATTGTGTGCGAACGTCGGAAGTATAATTCTTTAGAAATAGAAAGGAAATGTCAATCTTACATCGAATTCAATATCTGCGATGCTATTCTGAAACACTAACATCATATCGTATGTCAACTCACACGTCACCATGCTATGCGCTAGTGTCAAATTTCACCGCGGATTTAGAAATGAGTTCGTAAGCGATGTCTTTAGAAGCTTGGCTATAATAATAAATAATAACAGCCTATAACTATTCCACAGCAGGGCAAAGGCCTCTTCTCGTATAGACAAGGATTGAGTATTGATCACCACGCTAGCTCACTGCGGGTTGGCGATATCAGATAATTAAATCCAGGTTTCCTCACGATGTTTTCCGTCACCCTTTATAACATTGAAAAAGTCACATTGATCTGATCTTGAATCCGCTATGTTAACCACTAGGCCAGCACGGCTATGTAAGGAATTTACGCTTGTGACTTTCATGGAAACAAAACGCAAACAGGACAAATTCATATTGTGGGGCAACGACGACTAAAAATGTGGCGACCAATGAGAGTTCAGAGACTAGTTAAGAGAAAATTCTTCGCAATGGAGAACTTTCAGTCATTATTAACACACGATTGGATAATGCCGAAGCAACTGTGTAATTTTTCTCGTTAGCGTTAGAGATAATCTAAGCCCTTAAAAATAATCTCTAAAAAGAAAATCACAGTGACTGAACAAATACAATAAAAATTACCCTCAAAGGTCTGTGAAGTCAGGTTCATAATTGCCATGAATTATGTTTCAGTTTATATTTTACCGCCTCATTGGACAGACGGCCACAAAGGCGACTGCCGTCATGCCTGAGGCACTCTTACTGGTTTTTTGCTAGGAGATTGTTAGGGGGCGTGGCTTCTTTGTATCACTCACCTTATCCTGGTAAAAAGTAAGGCAATCCAAAATTAATCGATTGCGATACGTTTTCTGATTTGAAACATGTATTGGTGCGGTTTGGCAGTAAAATTGATTCTACCGCCGTAACGGCAAATCGTGCCGTGATGCCCTCACTACGCTGCTGCTCGAGACTCCTTTGTAGGTGCGCGCGCGTTCACTGTACACTTTGATCATTCACATCTGCCAGGCGTCCCATGACATTTAACTTATTTATCATATACATTGTCGACAGGTGCACATGTGATTGTATAGACAAGATTCTTTAGGTTCTAATTTCAAATAAAAACTAATTACGTGAAGTGCATTAAATTTTAATTAACTTATACCTGCCCTCACTATATAGTTCTAAAACAAAACATTTGCCGTTGTGGAAGCGTGACGCGGTTACGTGCAGGGTAGTGTGGCGTCTCGCTTCCACAATAAAAGATGTCCTGCTTTAAGAGTCCATGGTAAGGGTCCTGCACCTGAGAGCTCAAGCCTGTAAATGGACAGGAGATTCCGATGATCCTGAGCCTTCACGCGGAAGTCGCAGAATGCGAAGAAATGCGAGCGCATGAACGCCGCCATCCCCAGAACTGGGGCAGTCGCCGTGGCCGAAATCGTCTAGGATGCCATTATCACGTAACTATAGGGCAATACAGTCCCTGTCCATAATGTAAGTATCACATAGGTCTGACTTGTACTAGCTGTCAATACGAGTCCTACCAACATTAAGCTTCACTAGTTTACCATAACAAGGGTGGTGGAAGAAAGGATTGATGTAATCACCATCAGCATTGAATTTTAGTCGTAAAGTTCACAAAGGAGTCCTTTTACGACAGACCGTGAAAAAGGAACTAGTATCCGTGGGTCATAGTGGGTTATGTCACTCTTGCTGCTTAAATGGTAATGAAGGATACATTAAAATGTTTATAGTTTTCTTTGGAGCTTGGTTTAAATTTTCGTTTTTGTAGTTCATTAATTTTACGTATGGTTTTAAGGTAGAAAAAGCATAGGATAGTTTTGCCCCTAGAAAAATAGATATTTGTTTGTGCAAACTTAGTAAGTTGAGACAATTACCATTTTCAAATATCATTCTTCTTCTTCTTTCTGTTCCTCTCCAATTACTGGAGGTAGGACATCAGATATCAAATATATAAAAATATAAAATCTTTACTGTTTTGTAACTGTTTGGAAACAAAAACTAATAATTTCACACTAAAACATAACATAGGTTAACTTAATTTTAATTCTAAATCATCATCAGTATCAGCCGGAAGACGTACACTGTTAAACAAAAGTTTCACCCTTAGAACGCTACAATGAACGACAACTTGCCATTTGCATCCACCGGTTGCCCGCAAGTCTGACGATATCGGTCCACCTGGTTGGGGGCCTATTGTGCATATTGTAATTCAGAATAGTGCATACACTTGATAATATTATATTTAAACGACTTCATGTTTGTCGGTTGATCCCCAAATGTTAAAATTAATATAACATTATAGACAAAAGCCCTAATAGTGAAAGTTTCATTATTTACACGAATCCCTCATAAAACAACTGAACTAAAACTCCCTTTTTGCTCATTACGCCATCGCAACACTGTTCGTTTCATAAAATAATTACATACTAGCAAAAGTAAATATGACTTTATTTCACTTGGTAACTGTTTTATGTTTCAACTTTCTGCTAAATTTAACTCAAACATCCACTATTGTACGGTTTTGGTACGTCTGTACACAGTTCACGGATACCTGTCTAAATAAACGATGAACTAGAAGCTCAAAAATATATGTTCTGAAATAGATTTCATTGATACGGTTCGAAACAATAAGACCTACATGAACAACATAATTTGTATAACTATGAAGGCTTCTTTTTTCTACATTTATGTCATCTCCCATACTTAGCTTTTAGATACTTAAAAAAACTTATAAAAAACTTAGGTAATTTTTATTGGAGCTTTTTTAATGATAGGTTTGATGAATACAGATAGAAGAAATTTAAGGGTTTTGCCTATCGATAAATACCTAATAATTCTTTTTAAAATAATGTGTCAATGACTTGATAATTTTCTTTTCTCTAAAAAGGAACGATTAGCGAGCAAAAGCCCCTCAAATCTTTAACATCTTTCCAAATACCCTTCTGATTAAACGTTTTTATTGCAGAGCCACAACATTGTTCGTTATATATGAAGTGATTTACAAAATTTCCTCAATCGTTAGGGCTTTCATGTCGATCGCAATTTGTGGTTTGTTGGAGTCGGCACGCGATACATAACTGGGTTTTATTATTTTTTAAGCATCTTTTTTGTTGTGAATCACGGCGAAATACTTTGTCGACAAGTTCAAGTGTGACGTGTTCTTGGAACGTAATAATATGATTGTCTGTGTAGCAATAAAATATAACAAGTAAATTGATGAAGTCTTCTGAAGTCTTCGGAGTAGGTTGTTTTTGTCATAACAACAAAAGTTATTCAGTAACATCTGATTTTCGTGTTCAGCGGACCTAAAACACCCCAAATAGACTTCCAAATCTATTTATAAATACATTCGACGAAACGGGAACCGGGATGTGGAACGAAACCTTTCCACTTGTAATTGGGTTTACATTAATTGTATTTCCCACACACATTTTAATAAGCTTCGATGTAAAAGAATATTCGTAGGCGACGACAACAACGTTTCGATATAATCCTACTAATGGAAGCTTGGTAGAGTAAACAGCGAGCGAAGCAAATTAGATATTAGAATAAAAGCTGTCAAGTGCGAGGTAGCCCACGCATTAAGTAGGGTCTCAGGTACATCAACAATTTAAATTCAAACATTTATTACGGAGTAAGAGAACACTTGTTGGTTCTACATTAATATTAGGTAGGTACTTTTTACTTTTATTAAGTGCTATTTTAGGCACAAAGTCGTTTTATTGGACTTTTACGAGGTGATTCTATATTCTTATTCATTTTCAGTAAGAAACTTATCATACTTCTTCGATAGACTTTCTATCAGAAACAGTCTAGTCAAGAGAAAATAACATTTTCCTTTCAAGACTATGTTTAGAAAACTCGAATATTTTTTGGTAACTCAATAAAAACTCGAATGCTAGACAGTTCTGATTGTTCAAAGTGTAGAAATATGATGTCCAACCATACAAAAGGAAAATGTCTTGTTACATGTTACTTGGCAACGAGACAATAAATACTTAAAATACTTTGGAACTTACAAACTTGGAGATAGTTTTAGTTTGTATACAAATAATGAGTCATTTTGTTACAGTTTTAATATTTCTATTATTTTCTTCGTGGCTTGTAACGCAAACTAAACAGGGTTAAGGCATTCAAATTTCAATTTCTTTTCCGGAAGACGTCCACTGTTGAACTAAGGCCTCCCCCTTAGACAGGGGGGGGGGGTTTGCCATAATCGCCACGCTTGGTAAAGGCCTTGGGGATCGCAGTAATGTGAAGTTACAGAAGACGCTGCTGCCCGTCTTCTGGATATTCCCTTAGTCGCCTATAAGCCGAACAACACTAGGCTATTTTTTTATATTTGAACTTGCAATTCAGCTTGTATTTTGCTCAACGAATAAAGCTCTCAATGTCGACACAACAATCACATGAAAATAATCAATGCGTTGCAACATACGGTAAACAATTCGAAGTGATTGCGCCCTATCTGTTTGTCAGATCGCAAATAATGTCACTCGTTTGTCATTTTTCCATTAAAATAAACGCTTTACGGTTATAAACTCTGAACATTTATTATAGGTAATTTGAGAACGTTTTATGGTATTGATAAATTCTACCAGTTCCCGGTAAACCTCACTGGTATATTAAATTTCTGATGAAAACTCATTTGTTTTATCGCATTATAATTCGTTGACTATTCTTGTCGCCAGGTGAAAATTGGTTTTGGCATTGTATTAATTTGTATAGGGCAAAAATATTAAGTTTACGATGGGAAAATATAGATTTTTGCTCTAAGGGTTTTCTATTTCTTCTTCGTATCGACATGATCCAATTGCCACATTGAGATAGGTCATGCAGTGGTATAAAGGCTGATCAAGGATGGTAACAAGGTTGATCGTCCATGGTGCGCCCCCCATAGGTACATAAGTGCTGTCACGTGGAGGCCTCTAATTGCACCCCAAGGGTCTTCTAAAAACTGTTGATCCCACCTACGTTTGTATAACTAAGGCCATCTGTAAAGCTGTCTGTTTTATTATAGTTATACATAATCATAATGAAGTTTGCGTAAGACCTATTACCTACCGCCTACGTGAAAAGTTCTAAGATAAATGGTACGAATAGTTGTTTCTGAAGAATAACTTGCTCTGAATCGATATTATTATTCTACACCCATACCAAATTTCATTCAAATTCGTACTAAATAGAGTAATTAAGTTACATAACTTTAGAATAATATTAGGCGGAACACTGACATACCATGCCTGTTTGATATTCTCCAAAAGGGTACAGAGAGGTGCCTATATAGGGCTCAGCATATAGAAAATGGGAGACAAGGGATAATAGGAGGTCTATGTCCAGCAGTGGACGTAGATAGGTCGATGATGATAACGATATTGAAAATGACTCTAACTGCAATAGTCCTACATGCATAAAATCCGCCTCAACACCATCATCATCAGCCGGAAGACGTCCACTGTTGAACAAAGTCCTAGGCAAACAAAGGCCCCTCCCTTAGCACGCCCCCGCAGAACGACAACTTGCCAGAACTACTAGAACCCGCCTATAGTCATTTAACTCTGTGCACAGTTTAATAGATTGCTTTATCGAAGTACTAAACATATGATATAAAAAACTCACATAGATACTTACCAAAAAACCAGCGGCTTTGCATATATACTTGTCCATAAACCCTTAACCCACCTCAGGCTAGTCAGGGCCTTCTTTTGAGTACAGCGTTAACACCTAATGTTTTGTAAAATATATTGAGGGATTCCGTGAGTAAAACAAAATTTAATATAAAACTTTGCAAAATATAAAGTTTAGTTAGCCGTATCTAACACAGATCAGTACGAAATCAGATCGCGTGCAGCCGGCGTGAATACGACTCACACCGCGTCGCTTCGCATTTGTTGTGCAGAGTTCCTTTAAACATTTTTAATCAGAACATTAACTTCCCCAATTATATTTATGTTGTTTTTTATTTCTTTACTGTACTGAGACTACATCGTTGGTCTAATGGTAGCTAAGTAACTGCTGCTGCTGGGTTTTCTCAGAAGCAGCACGGAGCCTGGATTTGAGCCCGGTTGGGGGCAATACTTTCTCCCTCTTATTATATTAGTATAAAAACCACTGATAGCCGAGGGGTATGATCGTGGGACTGCCAAATCAAAGGTCGCAAGTTCAAACCCCGGTACGAAATAATGTCTTTTCAAATTCATGTGCGTACTATAAATAAGTTGTCAGTTGCTAAAACGGTGAAGGAAAACATCGCGAGGAAACCGGCACATCTGAGAGATTTTTTAACGGTGTCCAAGGGTAGGCCTACAGGCTGTTTAAACTCTGACACCAGGTTGTACACCAACCAAACGATAAGTAGAACATTACATTGGTACTTTTAACATTACTGTTAGAATGTGAGTGTACTACATATGTACATCTATATCTCCCTTATGTTATGTCCATTTCTTTTAGTAAAAGCCTTTCAGCAATCGGGGTAATGACTGAAGTTCGTGAAAGTTTTCTTTTTGATTTGTTCGGTAGAGCTAATGAGTGTTTGTTTGTTACAGAATTGGACTGTTTGAGGCGATGTCGGGTCGCCATGGGGCGAAGTGGTAGTGCAATGGAGGTAATTGCTTTTCTCTGTCGTCACTTACCTATCACTATACTATAAGACGAAACATTTATTTATTTATGATTTATAACACTATTACAGACACTCCAGTGCGATGTGACCCAAGCTTTTAAATCAGCTAGGCTCAAAGTACATGTAAAGACGAATCAAACAAGCCTAAACACGATAGGGTTGCGCCATTTCGTTACAGTGTTCCTATGAACACCTTCGACTCCATCATCAGACCAGCTCAAAAGTACCATAATATTGTATTGTCACAAAACCTCCATATGTATGCAAAATTTTATTTCAATAGGAAGTCAAGAAGCGGTTCTAATTTAGATTGCAAGATAATTATCCTTTTTAGCTCATTATTAAGTAAATTATGTATTGTTCATGAGTAATCAAATTCGTTTTACTTAAGATTTGACCTAAAAAAGCTCACATACTTACTAACATACATACATACAAACATCGCAAGTTAATAAAAGTTTTCATGTCCATGTTTTCCTGTAAATTTACTCATCAATAAATTATCGTTCGTGACAAAGGCCCAAACTTAAACAGATTCGTCCTTGCTTCGTCTGCATATCAGACCTATAATTTTATTTGTAGTATTAATTAGTTTATCCAAAGTAATTGCTAAGCACACCTTATAAGTGATGGAGGGAATATATTCATGTTAATAGATTATGAGTAATTATTAATGTAAATATCATTAAAGCAGATTATGTTAAGCTTAGCTTATAATTAGAGTATTATATATTCAAGGGTTGGTTGTCACATGATATAATATTACCTGACATTGGAACTCGAAACTGGCTAACTATTACAGCACAAACTTTGTTTAATTACTTACAAATAAAACTATTCGTGTATTTTATTACTTACAAATGCGAAAAAAAAATCGATTTTAATTTTATTTTATATCTACCAAAATAGTTTTAGTTTGATTAAATTCAAGGTTTTAACATACCATCAATTTATGAACTACTTCTATTCTAAAAAGCCTTTATTCTCAGATCATGATTTGGAAGTTTTTATAATTTGAAATAATAAGTCGAATTTATTTTTATTTCAATTATATTTGACATAAGGTTTCTCAAAAAGGTAAGCTACTTATGATGCTAACTATATAATGCAGTACTTCAATATTCAAATATTAATATAACCCTTTGCCCGGCACGGGAAACAAAATAGGCTATGAAAAAAAATATATAACCCTCTATTACTACAGGCGTTCCTTATCCACCTTCCAATAAAAATACACTTATGAAAAAAACTGAGCTATCGATTGAAATTCATCAAACGCCGCCACCTAATCGGCAGGGTTAAAACTTCGTCATACAGTAATGACGCTCATCAAATATTTACACTCTAATTAGTCGTAGTAAGAAACTTTCGATCGTTCGAAAACCGAGCGAGGAAATTATTTTAGTATTCTTGCTTGCGATATAGGGTATAAGGGAGGTGTATTATTTAAACTGTAAATGTACTATGTTTAACATTCTGACATCAACCCTTAGATGATGACACTATAAGCTGTCACAACGCTATCTGTCGTCAACCCTTATAATAGGGATGAAGTCTATAAGCTGTCAAAACGCTATTCCTTCATAGATTTTGTATAGTAATAGCAAGCTATGACGTCACGAGTTCGCACGCTTAATTGACTTATTATTTATTGATTTCAAAGAAAATAGTGATTGAATTTTACAGTTTCAAAAAGGTATAGGGTTGTCTCATACTCGTACTTTCTATGAGCTATATATGTCGCGTTTTGAAGTGAAGTTAACGTTCAGGACTTTGATAAAGGGATTAAACTCGAGTTGCTCATCAGTACTTCTTCCAACAATGTTCTAATGATTGTACATTCTACAATGGTCGCCAACAGATTCAATAGTTAAAACACAATCGTCGTTGTATGTAAAAATAGTAATTTAAATATATAATTTGTTGTAGTGTGAATTTGTGTAGTGTCCTATATTGTAATTGAAATGTTGACACCAATTACCAAAAATTCCAAGACACTACTTGTCTAAAAATTGCTTTATTTAAGCCCTAAAACCCCTTTTTAACTAACTGTAAAATTCAGTTGTAAAAGTGTTTGTAAAAACCAATTGAGTGTGCGAACTAGTGACGTCACATCTTGCTTTTTCTATACAAAATCTTTGTAGGTATATCGTTAGGCAGCTCATAAAAAGTATGTCAATTGTTGGCGGTGTCATCATCCCTATTATACGGGTTAATGTAAGAATGTTAAACATTGTACACACACAATTATTGTATAGCGCGCACTGCCAGCCAAGTTCGTTAGAAATCTCACCACCAATAACCGCGTAGCACATGCATGCGGTAACCGTTTGATTACGTTTTATTTGAAACGTCCACACCAAGTAGAACATGCGATTAAAGTGGAATGTGATCTGTGTGCATTTATTCGATAATAATACGTTGAAATGAATCTTTTTCCATGATACTCGTATTTCCTTGCTCTTCAAATAGGTAACACTTTTACTTTTAAAAAAGTTATCTGGAAAATGGTGGTGGCTTCTAATTGGGCTTTTAAATAAATTAAACATACTTATTTCTGTTGAAAAAGCTGCTGTTTTTATTACTGTTGCTTCTTTTCGAACGAAAAATAAACAAGCTCATTGTTTTTTCACCACCTACTACCGTTTTTCCAACACAACAGCAACTATAATATCGTTTTATCGTAACAAGGAAAAAATATTAGTTGATTAGCTCGCGGTTTTGATTTGTCAGACTGCGACATACGGTCAATTTGATTGTCTTCTATGTTTAATTCACATGAATGTAGGTGCTGTTTTAAATTATATTTAGCAATATTTGTTGCTAAGGCTTTAGTGATTGAAGGCTTGACCTTGTATTAGTCTATAAAACAAGCTATCACTATACATATAACTTCCTAGTAACATCGTCAGCAATCAATATTTACCAGTGAGAGTTATTTAGCGTGTCTTGTTAATTTTCTTCTCATCAAATTATTTACTCATCTTTCACTAAATCACTATTATTTCACAACGAATACGACTGACATAAAAGTGGCCGTTACGAGCCCATTAAATGCATAATGTTGTCCGCTATACGATTTTCATAGATAGGACAATAACATTCTACTTTTATGGAGTAAACACCGTTTTCAACAAAGGGAATGGCTTTGAATTTACAATGTATACATATTATGTGTTTAGATTCTTTGTTTACTCACTCGTTTTATTGGCAATAATATGGGCGACAAGGGTAACATGTGAATACTATTTGTATTATACATATTTGGATTATATTATGCGAGAGACAGCTGCCTTCTAACCATGAACTGTTAAAGCAGGATAGTTTAAGATGTGGAAGAGAGCTGCTGCTACGTGCAGTGTAATGCGGTCTCTCGCTTCCACAACGTTAACTGTCCTGCTTTAAGAGTTCATGGTAAAGGGGCTTAAGGTTTAAGCCGCAGAGGCGTACCTACCAGAGCCGTGCCGTGAGACATCAATGCACACTTAGCTTTAGCAACGATTACTGAAGTATTGAACTTACACATTTTAAATCATGATTCCGATATTTGTAAACCTAAAATTAGATCTATCTTAAAAGAACTGAACGACTAATAACTAATGAGTTTCCATCAAAATATTATATTTCCTTTGTACTCGTATAACTAGAGTTCTTCAATGGGCGTTAACTGTGAAAAATGATATCAACACTGAATATCAAAACACTTTAGTTTCAGCACGGCTTTTAGAATAAAACATTCACGAAATATACGAAACGTTCCAAGGCTTTATATCGCAGGGAAGTATGGTTGAATATAATGTATCATTATTAAAATGTCTCTGCAAATTGAAATGAAAAAATAACATAACGAAACGAATTCCAACTGCATGTTGGTTGGAATAACGCCAGTTACTTATGCCCAGTTTAAATGCAGCCCTGATGGGCACAGACTATACGAACTTGGCTCTGCCACTTCCCATGCAAAGTGACTTGAATATCAAACGAAAATTAAAAGATTCGTTAAATTAGTTCAAAACAATGGATGTGAAAGGTTTTAAATGTAATTTCGTATTGAAACATTCATTTTCAGAATTTAACAGTCGCAACTACTTGTCTTTTTTAGAAAAAAATAACTTTTTACAGCGTCCAAATGGCAGAAAATGAAAACAACGTTAAACGTCAGCTAGACCGACAGCCATACATAAATTAGGTAAATGGAATTGAACAAAAATATATCCATATATTTTAAAAGCAGTAAGTTTATGTTAGAAATATACGTATTAGACTAAGAGATTTTTTTTTGTGGTTAAGCGATTGGACTGCTGCGCTAAGGGTCGCGGGTTCGATTCCCGCACGGGGCGAAACTTTGTGCGAACCACAGATGTTTGTCCCGGGTCTGGGTGTTTGTGTATGAGATATTTCATGTTTGTGAAACGCACCCACGATACAGGAGAAATTCCTAGTGTGGGGCGACGTTTTTTTTTAAAGAAAGAAGAAAGAAAGATGATATAACTATCTACCTACTGCTAATTTATTGTTTAATTTTGGCGATTCAGTTCTTGAACTGGTAACCATAAACGGGTAAGGGTACTAAAATATATATAAACCGTTAAAAATCTGTGAGCTAAACTGACGTAAGTATTAAAAAAACTGGGGAACATTCCAAAAACTCCTTAAAAACTTTCGATTGGCTCAAAAACTTTTTTAATATCAACTTTAATGATCAGGATTTCCGTTCAGTTTTAATGAGAATGTATATTTGACTTTATTTAACCTTGATTGGTAATGTTTTTCACTTAAGTATTAGGTACCTACTTTATATTTTTTGAGTCGTTATTTTACATTGACTGATATTAAAGTCTAACTCATGGTTTACGATATCTTAATCAAGCAACCTGAAGTTAGTTACATAAAATATTTTTAATTAATCTGTGTCAGATCATGACCATCCAAACGCAGTATTAGGTCCTCTCAATTTTTGACGTCATATAAATACACATTTCAAACATCCGTTTGATTTTCCGAGCCACTAGGAACGAATCCCCGTTCCCATACATCGAACACACAATCGGCAGTTAACCTAAAATCTCAATTTCACGTAAAGCTTAATTGTCGGATTAATTGAGAAACGGATTCGGTTTCATATATAACCATGCGTATTTGGCGCGTAATTTAAGGTACAACAGCTACATTGTAAATTAGATTGTTTGTTAAAAGACGTATTCGGGTCACAGCACTGTGTTTGTATTTGTATCGGAGTGTGATGTGTTGTGTTCAAACCATGTAAACAAATGTAGGTGTATTTGTAGTACTCTTAAATTGATTTGTTCTTTTCGACAGTCAGTTTTGATGTTGATTAGTGTGAACGTTTGGCTGTTGGTAACTGTACTTAATAGGCAATGGTCGTGGTTGAATCCTAGATGTAACTAATTGATAAACTTTTTGGAACAAAAAGAAAATGATTAAGTTTTGTGTCCGTTGATTTACAAACAAAATATGTTCACATTTATTGTTTTATTTACTCCTCGATTAATATCGGTTTCTCTTTCGTGGATATGACAAGTTCAATTCAATTTAAATACACCTTCTACTCCAACAAAAGTAATAAAACAAAAGCACAACAATGAGCAAATTAAAAGTGGTATTAAAACTACCAAAATAGGAGTTGGCTAATAGAGACACGGCAGGCATAACCGAATTGTCTATTATTTGGCAAAAACAAAGCGACGGACGCAGTAAACGTGGACATGGCGCTTCGGTATTCGAAAGTTTAAAAAAAAGTGCTATAAAATAATGGCGAAGAGCGGCACTTGTCAGCGGGACGTCCTCGGGCTCTAGTTATGAAACTGTACCGAGACAAGGAACACAGATACTGCGATGTTTATGGCACAAGTTTTAGTTTACGATCGCGAAATATGCGATTACTGTCCTTTCATATTTAATATCTTAGCTTATGACTGTGATGATATTCTCATCTTTGAAGGGTGGATTAAGAAAAAATATCTACCACCTACAGAAAAACTAGGATTCAGTTAAGACGAACCCTGTGTGGAACCTACTATCAACTCATATTACAATCCATTTCAGTAGGTATGTACACGATCTAAATCATAATTTCATCGTAAAACCTAATCGATCCGATTAAGGAATTCACCCCCTTAGCATGAACTCTTAAAGCAGGACAATTTACGCTGTGGAAGAGAGACGCTCTATTACACTGCAAGTACCAGCATCTCACTTCCACAATGTTACTGTCCTGCTTTCAGATTCCATGGTAAAGGGGCTGAACTGGATTTGGATTGCACAGAAAAATAAACGATAGGTTCTAAGGGGGAGGACTTTGTTCATCAGTGGACGTCTTCCGGCTGTTGATGATGATGGCTAGTATTTAGAAACGAAATCGCATCAAACTGTTTCTTTGTATTGTAAAGTTTATAACTATCAATATTATAAGTGCTGTTAGTAGCTAACCTTTATAAAGTCAACCCGCTAAATGCTATGCTTCATACCACAGCCCAGAAACACGCCAGCGCAGTTCAACGTTCGACAAACGATACTCCAAGTTCCAAACTCGGTCTCGTCCCGTTTTGTTTGTCGTTAAAAAACACTGGAGCAGATGAAATTGTTGCAAAAACACTTAAGAATTTTAATATTTTTAGCGTCTATTCTGTAGTTTCTTCTACAGTTGTCATTCGCCATGTTCTTTTTCACTTGCAGCTCTAGTAGTTAGATCTTCTATTTTCTTAGAAGATGTTTTTAATTTAATTTTCTTCTTCCATATTTGCATTACCTAAGTAGGTCTTGCTGAAGATACTCAGCTTCTCGCCCGGTAATTTTATTTAAATCGAAATAATGTTTAGAATTGTTAAGCAGAAATGCTTAGTGAAATGATGATTAGATGCGAATTAAGATCAAATTAAGCTACTTTTTGTATAGAATATAATACTTTATTGTGAAAAAAATACAACTAGGTATACCTTTTTATACACTCATAGTTTTAATAAGTTTTAGTTATTAGACTGGTATAATAACTGTTCTTGTTTAGTCCTCTACACAAATGCCACTGCAACTTTGATATAGCAAGAATAATATAAAACACTTTATAATTAGCATACTTATTTATGGCTTTTCTGTGAATTTAGTTAGTAATATAATTAAATTGTGTGGTATTTTGTTTTCTATTAGCAGCCCTATTAACATTGATAACCGGGTGTTAATGCCATGAAACAACGCCTCATGTTATCGTACGTTTAACATCTTCTGTACCCCATCGTTATTTTCTGACGTACGTATGTAATGTATGTGTGCAGCAACCCGCCCTTATTCTTTTGATTGACATAAGAACTACTACTTTGTAGAACATACTCGTACCTACATAGTGTTGTTACATTATGATAATAAAAAATAATTAAAATCTACGACAATTTTAGAAATGGCTTTTAAATAAAAGGGATGTTTTAAAAACAATAGACTAATGGACTCGTTTAAATAAAAAGTGTTCGCATGTTTGCTGTAGTTTATTTTCAGATCCTTTGTTATATCCGGCGATTGGTCAAAGCGAATTCCGTGTTGTGTTTAATTGATTTCTCTGTTTTGTTCAATCAGTGAATAACGTTAGGATTTAACAATGTTAATAAAAGGTTTTGTGTAGTTCATTCGGCAGTTTATTTTATATTTGACTGCCTCGTTGGTCTAGTGGTGGCTAAGCGGGACTGCTAAGCACGAGGTCTTGGGTTCGAATCCCGGGTCAAGCGGTGTTATTGGGTTTTAACATTAGGTAATTCTCAGTAGCAGCACGGAGGAATTTGAGCCCGGTTTATGGCAATAGCTTCGCCCCCTGTAACATTGGCACCTAAAATATGTAACTAGCGAAATGTCGGTGTACTATATGTGCACCTCTGTCTACCCCTTCGAGGAATGTAGGTTTGATGTTATGTATTTTATGTTTACATGCGCAATTTAACTATGACTATTTTCATAAATGCAATGTATAGTAAGTTCATATTAAATCAATTTATTTATTTAATAATAAAAATAAGTAGGTACAAAACAATAAAATTAGGTGAAACCTCGGCCTCAGGCTGATATATTTCTACCTGTAATATATGTTTGTCGTGATTATATAAACTTCGGTAGCTATGAGTAAGGGTTGTTTATGAAGATACACACAAAATTGTAGACAGATAATATGGTGCCAATAAAGCGTTATAATTTATTGCACCATAATATTACAAAACTCATAAACGGCATAAATTCCAAGAATACGATAGTGGTGTTATCGCTTATGCTATAAATTATATTATACCTTCCAGACAACCTTTGGATATGTAGGTTTTATTGATAGTTTAACGCCCCGATTGATCTTGGACAACTCTCTGCAGTACGAAAATTAGAATCATCTCATGAGCTCTTAGTTGTGGACTTCAGCACTATTTTCCAAACTGAACATTTGGCCTCTTTGATGCTAACATGTGTTTTATGTTAACCACTTCTTAAAGGTATTGATATCTATGTTGACATGCAAGCGATAGTGATATGAATAATTTGATCAATTAATAAACACTGATTAAAATATTAGTAGGGATATGTAACAACATCAATACAAAAGAACAAAATCGGTCCACAATTAACATAAAAAAATACATACAGTCTACCTACCTACTAACCTATACAAAGGTACTATAAGTATATTTTAATGGTAGTACCTACTATTTCAAAGTAAAACAATAGAAGTCGGCATAATTTCCTTTGGTAACTTACATTTTTACCTTTCATTAAATTTTCTCTGGCTCGAGGGTGCGTAGTATTTCCAACCGTTCAACAAGGCTATTATTATTTTACACTGAAGGGTTGTTTGAGGACGTTGGAAGTTGTAGGTTGTAGGCCCTTTGCTGGGCAGAACAGTAACAGATATAATTAATTTAGATTAATTTAATTATACGCTGCCTGTTGGGAGGAAACGTTCTAGACTTTGCTGTTGAATTATTAAAATATAAGTATGAACTGGAAAAATAGTACGCTAAAATGTATCTAAAAATTGTACTGCGTTTGTTCTTTTTAAATTATCATTACTGGTTTGGAAACTACTCATAATCATTATTGTAAAACTAATGAAATAAACGTTATATTCGATGAGATGCTTAGCATCGTTGTTCGGTCGGTCTTGGGCAACTCACTGGACTACGAAATTAACATCATTTTATCACGAGCTCCTTGTTGTGCGATAGATAAACCTATAGGTAATATAGATGAATAATTTTTTTTAAGTTTTTTCACATTTATATTTTATTTACAAGGTTATTTACAATTCTTAAAAATAAATATATACAAAATAAAAAAATTAAACTAAAAATTATGTATCAAAGTATTCGTCCTCATCGCTGTCAACTGGTAGGGTGCCCAAAAGGCTGGCGGCATTGCCACGTTGAATGGCAATGCTAATTCTTTGGCCGAAAAACAGGCCAGCCTTTTGGTCACGTGAAGCGTCAACTAACCGTTGAATAATAGTAATGAACTTGAATAATACTTAGAGGGCAACGTTTGGATAGTAATGTATGTATAATACGATGTATGTATTTTTGTATAATACGAGTACAATCCGGTTGATAGAGTCGCTTGAATTAGTCTAAACACACAAAATAAGACACTTGAATAACATTTTTTCAGCAGTACCTAAATTACTCAAATCCTCGTCAAAATTAGCATAAGTGGGTTCTCATCCAAACCGCAACTTCAGTGACAATTGTAGCAACAAAGGAAAAAGTTAGAGCACTGAGGGATTGTCAGCAGACACAATTCGTTCCAATTTGAATTCGAGAGAATTACGACGCTCACAAGTTTATCACCAACTTCTGTGTGTAGACACTTTAAGTGTTCAGATCTCACAATGAGCGCGAAACATTTAAAACTCCATGTGAGCAACTTAGCCAATTCTCGTCTGTTTATCGCAATGTTCGGTAAAGTCAGTTATGATATTATCATAATGTGAAATGAGCTGTTTGTTGTTTTCGAGTTGCGTTCGTAGTTTGTGAAATAGTATTAGGAGGTTATTATACCTTATCAGACTGAAGTCTATTTTTCGCTGTTCATATTTTTTTGTGCTTTTGTATTGTTTTCTATCGCGTTTTATATGTATTATAGTATTTTCTGTCAAGTCGTAACTGCTAAACAAATTATGCAAGGTAAATATAGGTCCATTGGTTTAATAAGGGTACAGGCTCAATAAAAGTACCTATACTCATAAAAACACACTATAATCAATAGCAGTATTGTACGGGTCTTAGCGTAGCCACTATTGCCATAAAGGAGAAGGTCAAAGGTTAAATATACGTTATAAACTTTAGCCATAATAATATAGAGTGAACAATAAATTTAGTAGTACGTCAACAATGTTTGCTCCTCATACAATCCACGGCTTCGACATCTAAAATCTGTAGGAGGCAGCTGTAACAGCCAAACTTTTCTCACAGAAATAAATTCTATGTAATTTATGTTTGACATATAACTACCTGGAATTTATCCCGATGAATATTCATGTCGACTGATTCAGTACCAGCTGAATCAGTGTTACCTATAAAGTATGGGATTTATACGAACAAAAATGTGAGTTAGTGGTGCTATCAATTTGTTTGGGAGCACCCTACCTATAACGATAATTTCCTGCAGATTTAAGTTGGAATGCAGTTCATGAACTCAATTATTTTTTGCCGAAGTCCAACTTTTTCTGTTTGTTTTCTTTGTATTTGATAAAGAATGATATTCTGAAGTATTTTAGAAATGATATGGCAATAAAAAACAGAACCGTCTTAGTATAATGGGTAATTTATTTTGTGGAGTTCTATGTGCAGGATGACTTTGGTAATGTCAGTGAAACTCGTTTAGAAAATTGGATCTGCAAGCTACGAAAGATGGGCTAATAACAAAGGCATTAAATTACTTTTAGGCAAACTCCATAAATATAATAAATATTTATTTTTCTTCGTCGAATTTTATGGCCTTGCACAGGCACTCATCAAATATACTTAAAACAATTCTTAATTTCATTTGAATGACTGTAATTCGTTCAAATACAAAGAGGATTTTAAATTGTACGAGTATCAACAAGGATGGAGTGAAAACACATTATTAGAGTATACACATTGGAACGACTTTTCTTCATGATCAAAAGACTTAATTTTAGAACAGTTAAATAGATCTTAAAACAATTTATTTAAGTAGCATCGTAACTCGACGCGATGGCTCTAATTTGAAGAGTGATCGGCTGTCGCAAAAGAGAATAATTGGTACATCGTATAATTAACTTTCGCTTTTTCCTGTTGACTTTTATTTAAGTGATTAAATACTCGTTTTTCATTTATTGTTTGGGTCTATTCTGCTATAAAAGTACTGAAGGAACATTTTGATATTGCGTCGGTAAAGGGATGCGTAAATTATAATATTCAATTGATGAGTTCTAGATTTCAATGAATAAACGCTAAAAGGATAGACGAATCGACCCATGATTCGTGCAGGGGACATTTATTTGTGTTGCAGTTATTTGTTAATTGTCTACTAGACTTTTTCGCTAAGCCATTTTGCTTTAACTCGGCATTAATTTCTGATTGGTTAAAATATTGTCTGTGTTAACTGTTAATACAGTAATAACGTTATGAAAACAATGGAATCAAAATGAATAGCTACATCATTAGTACCACGTTTTACCACAAAATCAACGTCTAAAATCGCAATGAAAAGCCAAACAGATCCAACAAAGGCATGTAGGTAACAAAGTAGCCTATCTAAATTTTCTCGAACAAAAGCGTTAGATGAAACTTCATGAGTACAATGCCTGACCAAGTTCCTGCAAACCCAAGTAACTGTATGGTAATGCAAACCTACTAAACATTAGGGGAACGAAATTGACAATCGGTATTAACAAAGGATGTTGTTCACACCATGGAGATGGTCCATTCAATTTGGTTGTTCAATATTACTCTAGCGGACAAATTCGGTAGTAGTTCGAGTGCTGATAGTGTGGTAAAATGTTCATAAATGACTGTAGTGAGCTTATAGTTACTGTTAATAAATAGTGCCTATATGCTTGTCTTGCCTTTCATCTTTTATCAGTGGACAGACCCCATTTATATTTTATCATATTTTTCATATGTTACTTTTCTCTTGGCATTTCTTTATTTACTTAATGATTGAGATAAATAAGGTGGTCAAATTTTGTTGGTACCATACAATGTGTCTATTGCTAACAAAAGCATTTACTGATCTATTTTATTTTATTCATATTTAGTTCATAAACACACACACTTTTATAGAATCCGATACACATCTTCATTAAACCATGCAAATACATAAAACGCTAAACATGAAGAAACTTGTGTATTTCATCAACCCACTTATCTTGGGCCATCGCAAGACGGAGAAAGTTTAATGAGGAAGAAAATATATGGCTTGTTTACTTGATTCAAGAACTAGTGCTAATACAGTAACTGTTGTTGTTTCTGTTGAAGTATTCTTAGTACAAAATACACATATAGCTGTGACTTTGGTTATACGAATGATTGTAATGATCAGGAATGGTTAAGGTTTTATATTCTTTACTTCTAGAGACAATTATGAACTTGCCTTATTTAATAATTTACGTTATTTGTACATTACAATATATATGACTGCCTCGTTGGTCTAGTGGTTGCTAAGCGCGACTGCTGAGCACGAGCTCCTGGGTTCGAATCCCGGGTTGGGCAAAGTGTTACTGGGTTTTTCCATTAGGTAATTCTCAGTAGCAGCACGGAGTCTGGATTTGTGCCCGGTTGATGGCAATAAGCTCGCCCCCTATTACATTGGTACCTAAAAAAACATAACTGGCGAAATGTGGGTGTACTATATGTGCACCTCTGCCTACCCCTTCGGGGAATACAGGCGTGATGTTATGTTATGTTACAATATAATTTCAGGAATTGTTAAATTCACATTAGTTCATGAGGTAGAAGATGATTGTTAAGAAAATTAGATAAAAATGAGCACTTAACATAACCTTGATTAAGTAAAGTTCTGTTTTTACGGGACTTTAAGTATATTCCGTAAAACAAAGTGAAAACGAGGGTAGCAGCTAGTTGACAATAATTCTGCTGGGATTTATTTATGTGCTCCTATTTGAAATGGCAAGATAAATGGTTATTGGTAAACCCTTACAATGGGACTTATAGTGTTGTTATGTGTGTAACTACTTACATCTGCCTTTGGGACAACTACATAAGTTTGAGACACTGTATGAAATTGTAGCTTCAAATTAGGAGACTACGAGTATTGATGTTTTAGATTCAAATGTTCTCTCAAAAGGTAGAGTATCCTCTCAATAGAATTCAAACTTAAAGTTATATTAGCTGTAGAATATTTGCTGGAAGAAAGCTTTCACTAGTGATGATATCTAAGTACGTCCGTCGTCCGTTGCAGCTTGATACCATCGTTATTGACAGACCAATCTCTGTACTTTTATGACCTGTTTCTACAAAAAAACATGTCAAAAGGTCTCAATGCAACTTAGCCTAATTAATCACTTCTTTTGCTACGATCCCGTTGATAGTTGCATTGGTACAGTAAATATTGCAATCGATCGTCAGCCCGCCCTTAAGATCAACTCTCTAGATTCGACGACGTCCGAGCTTGGCAAATGGAACGGCAATTAATTTGTTGAATGCAGTATTGCTTGCGCCACGATTTAAACTTAGTTCATATTTCTGCTAGCGAAGTTTAAGAGAATCTGTTTATTACTTTGATGAGACTATTTCCCCGCAACTTTAATTTATTATTACTTTCAATTTGAGTTGTTGAATTATGTTTGAAACTACTCAATGTTTTTGTTTATGAGAATTTGCTGCAGTGTGTGGTTTATGATTAAATTTGTTCTCATCTTTTTTAAATGTATGTAGAGTTTTAAATACAAATCTAATGCTAGTTAATGGTTTGTTTTGGCTGGAGATTGTGATAGTGAAGGCAAAACTCTGGTAAAACTGTTTATTGTTTATCGATCTAGTACGAGTTTATACATAGTTCACAAATGTTCAAGTTTGTTTATTGTTATTTAGACAAATGAAGAAAATAAAGTCGCAACCGTGATTATAATACCTACCTATTAAGTAACACTTAAGTGTTTTTGATAAGCTAGACGCGACATTTACTCTGGAGCGTAAAGCATTTGAAATTTTCCGAATATTTAATTACGCAATACTAGAAACCGCCATTACATGTGGCCATGTGGCCGCAGATTGTCCCATTAACTACTGAGCTCTAGCTTAGCATTACCAGCTGTAGATGGTCGGGCCTCCAATACGACGAGACACGTAATCCCCTCTTACGTTGAGGAGCATGTTAAGCGGCCAGTAACTGGTTATGTGGTTAAGATACGACCTAGTTTTCGAATTGGAACTACCAGCACTAGTGTTCGGTATAAGCATTGCTTAGTGTCTTGTTTGTACACACGTAACGCACATATTCCCCGAAGGCATAGGCAGGAATAGTACACTCATATTTTGCCAGTTATGTCATAGAGCCCAATGTAATACGGAGCGAGCCTATTGCCATCAACCGGGCACAAATCTGGTAATTCTCAGTAGCAGCATGGACTACGGAGTCTGTGGTCTGTGCTGCTACTGAGAATTACCTCACTTTGCCCGAACCAGGCTTCGAACCCAGGACCTCACGCACAGTAGTCGCGATTAGCAACAACCATACCAACTAGGCATTCATGTCTTGTTTGTATTAGTAGTAAAATCACCAGAGACAATTGAGAGACAATTCGCTCTAATGACATGGTGTTCTTCTATAAAAAAACAATAATATCCTAGTCGCTAACATTAATAATATTGAATAAATTCAAAGTTTGATAATCTTGACGGAATTAATACTTCTGTTACGACAAATCTAGGCTTTTACTATTGACGAAGATCTCTTTGAATTCCTCGGTGTTAGTTCACCAAGAGTATTTGGTATCATTCTCATTTTAATAAGAAACCGTCGTCTGCTAAAGACGGGTACACAATAACAGCTAAATGTAGTGTAAACAATCAAATTCTGGCTTCCTATTATACTTCATTCGCATGTTTATCTCGACAATCCACGAACCCAAATGTATCTAATGTTCGCATTACCACTAATACTAGCACAGGAATATCGTTTTATTTTACTACGTCTCTTACATTTTGTTACTTTTATCCTTCCTCGTTTATAGTGTCGTGTATAATTTCAGGGGCTTCAATAGCTGTAAACACTTGGAATGGACCAATAAATCCGTATACGGTTATGCCCATACACGGAGCGATATTGTGACACGGCTTTTGTTATAATTCTATATGTATACTTTTAGTGTCGGTGTTTTGGGAACGTTTTGGTTACGATCAGTTTTGTTATTGTGGTGATTTGGGTTCCTTACTAGCTTTCTGCGCGCAAGAATATTTTGTAGTTCTTGTGAAGTTGCTATTCAGGTTTCATTTGAACCACCTGATCAATAGTAAGGTTAGAAGATTAATAGTAATGTGACAGTTCTATAGAAGAAAACAATTGTTCTTGGAAAGCTTTAGATTTCAGCCCCCTTACCATTAACTCTTAAAGCTGGACAGTTTAGATTGTAGATACGAGACGCCAAATTACACTACACGTAGCGGCCTCTCGCTTCTACACCGTAAACTGTCCAGCTTTAGTTCTTGGAAAGGAGGCAAGTCTCTATCATTCATAACCTGATCAATCCATAACGGCTCAGTTATTCAATGCTGTCATTACATACTTTCACAGTATATATAAAATACTAGGGAACAAGAATAATATTGTGGTGAAACCGAAAATCGCAAACTCGTGGAAAACGTAATGGGATAGTTACAGACTGTTTATTGGCTTTTATAAGGCCAACCAATAGTTTCAAGCTTTCGGAAAGCATCTGTTTTGTTCATTCAGAAGTTTTGTTCCAGTTCAAGAAGAATATTATCAAATTTGGCACTGGCTTGTATAGACTCTTAAATAGATATCACCTAACCTTTGGGGAATACACGTAAGATTGTATGCCAGTATTATCCTCTTACACATAACTTTGATATCACACCTTGAGGTAGCCATTAACTATAAAAGCGTTAATGTACTTACGATGTAACATCGGTGTGATCTATCACAACACCTTTATGGGCGGCCATGGATGAGCTTATACTCTGGGGAATATGAAGGAATTCTCAGTGCAAGAGTATGAGAACTATATTAAGTTTTATTAAAGTCGTACGTCATCTGCCGAGTGTTATTCGGCCTAGAATTGACCACCCCCTTACTTCCCGCAGTTGTCGTAAGAGCTGACTGAGGGAAAATCTAGAAGATGGGGAGCAGCGTCTTCTATAATTTCACCACCGATACTGTGATCCCCAAGCCGCTTGCCAAGCGTGGGGATGATAGCACCTCCCATTTGAATGAGGAGGCTTTTGTTCAATAGTGGACGTCTTCCGGCTGGTAATGATGAAAGTCGTACAGCATACTGAACTAACTTTTGGTTTTACTTAAAACAGTATATTGGAAGCTACATATCTACATGTTTGACCTGCCAGTTGGTTGGTGGTCGAGGGTGGAGGAAGCTACTGATGAACTAAGTAAAGGTAGCTAAGTAAAGCACACATATCCCTTTCTGTGTTGATATGTGTATGAAAAATATACACGATACCAAAATTCTTTATTCAAATAAAATCCAGCAATAAACTTCAACTGCAAGATAATCTGAAAGTCAACGAAAACTTAAGCGAAACATAGTCTTCATGAAAACCAGGCTCGTTGTATTCCTGACGCGTCCGTACGAAGTTTAAAGCCAACATGATGGCAAACATTAGCCTCGAGGAGACATTATCGTGTTGTAAACCGGAGATTTAACGGCGGCAGGTAACACACTGCTACACTGGTACTATTGTACTACCCGCTGGGGATTCTAACATGTGTTACTTGTAAGATTTGTTAAATTAAAGTTTTAATCATTGTGCGAGAAAAGTAATGGTTTGGACACATTGTTGGTTTCAGTTGATTCAGACAGACATACCTTATTGTCGCAGTTGGTTAGCGATTGGACTGCTGCGTTAAGGGTTGTGAGTTCGATTATCGCACGAGGCCAAAATTTATGCGATCCGTAGATGTTTGTCCCAAATGTG
Organism: Abrostola triplasia; assembly: GCA_946251915.1. NCBI lineage: Eukaryota > Metazoa > Arthropoda > Insecta > Lepidoptera > Noctuidae > Abrostola > Abrostola triplasia. The sequence goes on from OX276430.1 coordinate 8,145,763, forward strand.
GGTGTTTGTATATGTGATATTTCATGTTTGTGGAACGCACCCACGACACGAGTAATTTCTAATGTAGGGCGATGTGTCTTTTTGAGTAAAATAAAAGAAAGTCGGTGGATGGAATTGGCAAGCTGTCGTTCTTTGTGGCGTTCTAAGGGGGAGGCCTTGGTTCAGCAGTGGACGTCTTCCGGCTGATGATGATGAAAAGAAAGTCTCTACCTACGCATCATGTGACTCAATACCTGGGTAGTATATTATGTCATGCTGGTATCTAACTAATAATTTACATACATAAGTAGCCGTCCCCAAACATGGTCGTGAAATCAGATGATGATATTGTAGGTTTGACTTCTGAATGCAATCTTGAGTTGCCAATTCCCTTCTGAAACACGTAATAAATTTTTTATAAATTTTTTGACTCGGTGAAGACCTTTGCAGGGTAAAATGTGCCTTTAGAGCGTGATGTGATTCAAAGTGTGCTTCGAAAAAGGTCTCGAGATTTAGGTCCTCAATGTCTTCACGTAGTGCAAACAGATTCTGTATTGTGAAGTATTTTGATTTTAATCCGCAATAATCACTGTGTCTGTTTTTTACACCGATTATATACATATATAAAGTCACGCCTGTTTCCCTAAGGGATAGGCAGAGACCACGGATTTCCATTTGCTACGATTCTGGCTTACTTCTTTCTCTTCATACTTCTTATTCACACGCATCACATTCCTCATGCACGCTCGTTGGTTGAGGGTGCTCCTCACTTGCCCTTTTTGCAGAACATCTCCGATTTGGTCTATCTAGGTATGTTTGCCTAGGTCTTTTCCTTTCCGATATTCCACTAACACTCGCCTCATATATTCGATTGGTAAACATTCAATTTATATGGAGTTTATAATTTGAATTTTTAGAAAAACGTGTGCCACTTTACTTTTGTCCTAGAAAAGACACGGTCAAAAGTCGGGGCTAGCTATCGTTGAATAAAACAACTACGTTCAAAAACTTAAACAAAACTATTGCAAAGTTTGGGTTTCACTGAGATTGAGCAATTGTTTTTTCTACTATAAACTAAAAAGTTTGAATATCCAAAATAGCTGACAGGGTACCTATATGATGAAACTACACGTGAGTTTCAGAGGAGAAAATTAGGTCATGACATCTTGAACTTTGAGTTATACTTGTTTCCACATACGAAATCTTTTTACTTTTCTATTTGACATTGCACTTAAACGCGTTATAGCGGCACCAAGCTAAGTAGCCTCAACACACTTAGTGTTGATGCCACTCGCTGATATTTTCACCTTTTAGAAGAAAAATTGTGTGAAAAAGAAAGCTCTTCTGCATATGAGATGGTACGTTTGGAGAATTTTGACAAATGTACTACAAGAAGGAGTTTTATAAGATTTGTTACATACCTCTTTGGTAGGGTATTCTGTAAAAAGCGTCTTTAAGACTAGCTGCAGAGTTGTTTACCATAGTTAATACCACTCGTTTGAAAACCTACTTATATCTTCCATTTCAAGGATCTCTAGATACTGAAAAGTTCCCTCTATTTGGCATTATTGCTGCTGAATGCTTGTGGCCTTTTTGTAATCATCGCCCTACACTGGGAATTTATCCCGTATCGTGGGTGCGTTTCACAAACAAGAAATATAAGATGCAAAAACACCCAGACTCGACACAAACATCTGTGGATTGCAAAAATTTTTGTCCCGTGCGGGAATCGAACCCGCAACCCTTAGCGCAGCGGTCCAATCCCTTAGCCACTACGCCAATCAGGTCATAAAAATGTATGATAAACGATAAAAAAATATAGCTCTCAAATAAATATGTATTAATTTTTTATGAGTCGGTCGGTTTTGATGGGACTTATAGTTAGTTTCACAATCCAAATACAATTTGTTAAGTTAAGCCTATTATGAAAACTGATGGCTTTAAAACTAAAAATATTATAGTCCAATTTAATAATTTTAATCTGGCTTATTGACTTCATTTGCAGCAGAAATATATTTTGAGCTGATTGGCACGGCTATTTTAAACGGGCATACTAGAATTTGATTTTCATAATCGTAAATAATGGTTTGCGGTCGCCATTGTCATATTGTGTTTTTCAGTTCTGAATGCTTATAGTAACTGTTACCGCATATATTATGAATCCATACTAATATTATAAATAGAAAGTAACTTTGTCTATCTATGTGTTACGCTTTCATGACTAAACCGTTGGCCGGATGGCATGTACAAAATTTAAGACCCGAGAAAGGGCATGAGTTGCCTAACGCGGATGAAAGCTAGTTAATAGTAAAATTTAGCTTTTTTTCAGGTTATATTGGAAAGGTAAAACAATATCCCCTGAGCTCTATTAAACTTTTAGCAACTCTGTACTTAAAGATCGAACTTAGTTCAAACGTAAGATGATAGAAAATTCCTAAACGTTAGCATCGGATTTCTTTTCGGCAAAGATTGGCATTTCGAAGGAGTACCCGAAACATTTATCTTTTGATCTCATAAATAACTCATCCACAAAAGATTATGTAATGTTTGCCCAATATCAGTAGCTTATTGAAAATCCTGGTTTATTGTGATAGTTATACGTTATACAATGTAGCATATTATTACCATTATTTATTTTTGCCAAAAACGAAGAGGTTCCTTTAAGAGTTTGTAAAAGTGAAAAGAAATCTGATTAGTTATATTCAAACTTAATTTAGACAGTTACTGGTGTATACTTCAATAAAAATATTTATGAAGGTTTGACGACCTGTTTGGCGCAGTGACTTAGCGATTGTACTGCCGTTGTAAGGGTTGGAGGGTCGGATTCCCGCACGGGACAAAACTTTGTTTGTAAAATGCACCCACGATGCTAGAGAAATTACTAGTGCAGGGCAAAGTTTAAAGATAATACAATCTTAGCTCTAAAATTCGTGCCGTTACTATGTCTTTATATGTAGAGGTGTGTCGAATTATAGTGTGGAAGTTTTTTTTTTTTTTTAGCCTATACTGTCCCACTGCTGGGCAAAGGCCTCCCCCAAATCCTTCCATTGGTCCTTGTCTCGCGCTACCTCAAACCAGTTCTTATTGTAAATGTGGAAGTTAGAAGACAAAAATAAGGGTTCCCCTAAGAAAAGCTCTTAAAATTAAAGTAGCTTAGCTTAGCTTAGTCATTGTACAGGCGAATAAAGATGTTAGATATCAAAAGAGTTAGAATAATACATGTTAGATTAAAAACAACAGCCTGGAATTCGAGATACAACGAAGTATTAAGGTTTCATTTAGTATCTTGTTCGAAAGTCCTACATTTCATCAACTTTAATCCTTTAATACAACTCCACGTCTGTACAGCGGGTGGATGAAAAATTCATACTTTTGCTACCTAATCCATCACAAGGGATTATTTTATGAAGGAGCTCCAAATGATTGAAACTCAAAACAAAATGTTCTATTAATCTTACACATTAGGTACGTATTTTGTAAAGATGTTAAGGCTCATAAGACTACAATGGAGTTCAAAAAATGGTACGAATATAATTTATTTTGTTAGTGGAGTTTTACCAGCTGTGCCCCGCGGTGTTACCCGCTGCATCTTTTCGGGATAAAAAGTAGCCTATGTGTTAATCCAGGGTGTCAGCTGCCTCCATATGAAATTTCATCAAAATCGGTCTAGCCGTTTGAGCGTAAAAAGGTAACAAATATACAACCACAGACACAAACTTTCGCCTTTATTATATTGTGTTGTGGTTTCACTTTAGTATATTTGTTATTTTGTATGTCATCATTAAAATATGGGTGCCATTACGCCAGTATCCTCTCAGATGGAGTTTAGGACATACACATTTAGCTAGAAATGTTAAAAATCCCTTGCTTATTCTCACTACCGTGGCTAATAGTGATAATAGACACTGAGTATAAGATTATGGGATATTTTCTCAAATAATCCAACACTAGATTTGCTAATCTCAAACAAAGACCCGACTGTAATTTGGCAATCCGATGTGCCTTGCCGAATTACTACAAACAGCTGTGCTTATCCAAACATAATAAATAATGTAATAATAACAGCCTGTAACTGTCCCACTGCAGGGTAAAGGCGTCTTCTTTTACGGAGAAGTATTGAGCACTAGCTGCGCCCCGCGGTGTTACCCGCTACATTTTTTCGGGGTAAAAAGTAGCCTATATGTTAATCCAGGGTATAACCTATCTACATACCAAATTTCAACCAAATCGGTCCAGCCGTTTATGCGTGAAAGAGTAACAAACATCCACACATCCATACATCCATACTCACAAACTTTCACATTTATAATATTAGTAGGAAGAATTGATCACCACGCTAGCTCACTAGCTCACTCATTTCAAATTAAATCCAGGTTTCTTCACAATCTTTTCCGGCACCGTCAGCCAGTAGTCTTAGAATATCTAAGAAAGTATTTATAACATTGAGAAAGTCTTGTTGATGCTTGCCTAAGTTTCAACCTGCAACCTTATGCAAACAAATCCGGTTTGTCAACTCCTCGGCAACCACGACTTCATATCCAAACAAATACTATTATTTCATTTTAATAATTTCTTTATTTAACGTTCCAAATGTCACGAAGGTGAAGGAAATTATTGTTTACTGGTTGGAAGTCATACTCAGTAATAAATTTCAACCATCTTACGTGTCGTTGTTTGTGTACCTACCCGACTAGGCGCGCAATTTCAGGCCTACATATTACGTTTAGGAAACAACTGTACATAATTTAGTGCTTAGCTTCGCCTGTAAGCCGGGAATGAGTTAGGTGAATTAATTTTCAGTAATACTCATCGAGGTTAGGTCATGTTAGCTGGTTATTCTTTTTTGACAGTCGCGTTAACTGTATTTATTCGAATAAAATATTTTTTTTGCCGGACCTGCCCCCTGGATAAGTCAAAACGAATATGAATTTGTAAAATATTGACGAATTGAAAAAAACAGGCAGTTACCAGAATGGGTAGGCAAAGAAGCTCCTCGTTTTTGGGGCCAGGTATCGATTTTAATAAATCCCATGTATTAACTTTTGTGGTGAGCCTATAATTTATTTATCATCCCGATGTGTTAGGTCCCACAAAAATCTCTTCTCAATCAGGATCTTTGGATAAGTGATTGTCTAATAAGCACGTGATGCAGGTCGGAAAAATAACAAAGTATTACAAGGGGGAGGGTTTAGTAAAATATCAAGAGTCTGTTTCATTGAACGTCCGATTCCAAAAATGTGTGAGGGTGTTTCAAAAGTAATTAAAAAATTCACGTGATTATTAGACGACGTCTAATCTTTATTTTCTAATCGCCTAGGACATCGGTACGACTGTATTACATATATTTTAGCTTATTGAATTAATTATGTAGCTGTAAAGTGTCACAACCACGCACGTTAAGTTACGTGCAAACTTTCGCCTTCCCAGCCTAAAGCAAAGTTTATTGCAACTCCACTGTAAGACCCATACAAAAACCGACCCCATTCTGGTAAATGCCAAATGTCGTTATGGTAACTCGCTTTCCAAAATTGTTATTTTACATGTTTGAGTATGCCATTACTAATCTTGGCTCTTACGATCCAGTTTTCTTTTGATACGTTTTTAAAACAATTTTCCTCGAACAAATGACTGATTGAATTAAGAAGATATTCTCTTCAGAAAACCAACCATGAAATTATTATTTTTTTAAATGGAATTGTATTTTTTCTGTATTATCCTTTTAGTTAATCCGATCTTCTTTTGCCTTCGTTTGGAATTTGGAAGTGACAGAGGTATGGCCCAATTTTCCGCGAGTGTGCATTTCTATATTAGTTTTGGGTAAGGCTGAAAGAAAGGTAACATTACGTTTAAATTAAAAGTGTAATCTTATGGTCAACTATTTTTCAAGTCACTCATACTTATTACATTTTTAAAATTAGGTTTGTTGTGTTTAAGACCTTTAAAGTTCCAGATTTCTGACAAGCCTTTTCCCAGAAGAGAAGAGAAATAAGAAGTTTCAGCAGCTACTCAGTTAGCTACAGTTTAAAGTATTTTTCCCTAAACCCGATCTTCCATTAGAAGGGTGGAAGCTAAAACAAAAATTTGTGCCATCATGGATAAAGTAACTAAAAAAGATTATTTTAAAAACCTCCCAACTACGGCCAATCTTCTTGAGTAAAGCCACCCAATTTAAATACGTCACTGTGCTAAAGCGAAACACAAGAAACGCAATAGCTTCTTAATTCTGTATGGCAACAAAGAGTAGAATAAAGACTTTAGTCAGATTATCTGCATAAAACAAAGGCCGTGTAATGAACTTAGCTCAGATTCAGTGTAGCGACATCGATTTTCTTTTGTTTATCCCTATAAGATCTTGGGACAATGTAGCTTTGTGATTTAAGATGTTGCCTTACAGTACTGTTGCAGTTGAAGACAATGCAATACAATAATCTCATTCTTACTCAAAGTAAGCAAAAATATCTACTTAGTACAGTGTACCGCTCTCCTAGACGAGTAGCAAACGCGCAAAGAATGAGAATTGAATTGAATAGAATGAGAAATGTATGGGGTCGACATAATGTTTCGACTATGTTATGGATGACATAATGTAAAACGCATATATTTTTCATTCTATTTGATTTCTATTCGTCAAATGTTTTGCCACTTTTCTAGCTTCATAAAGTTTAAATGAATAGAACTGACTATAAGAACATATAAGCAATTGACGATCTTACCTGAACTGCTTTATTAACATGCAAGGTACATGAGCTTGCGTTTCAGCTATTGGTCGGAGATCGGCGTCACCTACCAACAGCGGCAGCTGCAAAGGAGTCACTCATGCGTTGCCGACCTTTTGAACCTCTCTAAAATATGAAGAAGCTCAGTGCCGCCATATTTGAGGTGTGAAATTGGGTTGCTAGTTTCAGTAACGCTGGATTAGAATGTGTAATTGAGAACGTTAATTTTTTTTGGAATAAAACATCCCCTCACACTTGGAATTTCTCCTGTATATGGTGCGTTTCACAAACACGAAATATCACACACTCACACAGTCTCGGGACAAACATTTGCGGTAAGCACAAATTTTTATTTCGTGCGGAAATCCAAGCCGCATAACCTTAGCGCAGCAATCCAATCGCTTAGCTACTGCGCCAATTAGGTCGTCAAGTCAATTTCGAGTGATTTCTGGGTTTGAATGAGTCCATATTCCATGCGAAGCCAGTTTATATCTCCACTGCCAGCTAACAGGCGATGTAGATAATAATTCATAATTAATTATTTTGATAAATAATGTCATTTTTGGATCATTAGGAGACACAACTCTTTTCCTCTATAAAATAAAACTTGACGGCCCGATTGGCGATGGGTAACTGTTTCACTAGGGCTAAGAAGTTTGATTACCGTATTTGTGCCGAGTTTGAGTAAATGTACCTATTTATAGTGAAATATACATTCAAGAGTAATTTAAAAAAATCTTAATCGTATTACAGTTTATTTTAAATCTAGAATAAAACATAACATGAGATAAAAATAATATTTTATTCAAAATATACTTTCTTTCATCTACCTAAAACAAATCTTCTACGCCCAAAATGTGACACAAACGTATCGTATAACATAATCTGAGGCGCCATATATAAATCGCAGCGAGTCATTATTAAGTGAGAGACGCTGACTGTATGTAACACAGAAGGTACCTCAGAGGGCTGTAACTGGGGTAAGTGTGGACTCATTAACTCATGCCTAATGATGTGCCGCTGTCTTAACTTAACCCCTTCGCTTTAGTATTCTATTAAATCACGTCTGCGCGGGTTTTGAGGGAAAAATGTGAAGCGTTCTGAATATCATTTGAATGGCGTCGGATTAATGATTTTCTTTATTTAGTCATTCGTTTTTAAGTGGTCTTTAAAGTGGGAAATGTTGAATTTTGTGGGAGATATTATCTACGAGTATTATGAAGTTTATTTCTAAGCATTATTAAGTTGGTTAATATTGCATAACTGATGGTTGCCCTCGGTGTTTCCCGCGTGTATGTCGTTTGTCAGACAGCCCACAGGAACTCTTTTTGGAGGCATTTCCCTTCTTTTCTTGGGTTTCAGACTCTATTTGCACCTTGTTTTGTATTTTCGGGGGAATCCTTCAAAGGGCACCTGACCCTTGTGGGGTAGGGACCGGAGAGTGTGGGATTTCTACCTCACTAAAACCACCCCGGTGGTCACCATCTCCACGAGCAAGGGAAGTCCCGGGACCTTTAAAAAGACTAACTCCGGAACCTCCCTATGCAACGCCTGTGTGGCACATCGCTGAAGAGACTCTGTTTGTACTTTTCACGATGCGTCATGACCGGTTCTGTGATTCAGACTTGGTATATAGAAGTAACAAATAGCATTAGTAATTGGAAGAAGTACAATGGTGCAATCTACATGTTTTTGTGCAAGATTTTACCAATAGGTTACCCCATTCCATAAATAACATTAGACAAAAGAAGTAAAGTATTTTACGACAGAACAACATTAAAGCATCCCGGTTGGACGTCTCAACTCCATTTGCAAACAAATGGTCCGTCGTAACAATGTGCTTAACATTACAATACCCGATAATACTCCGGATCACACTTTACGTTCCGCGACCGAAATGATCCATTTATTATGACCATTAACAACCATATCTCGGAGAATGGAAATGACGCTAGTTGCCATCAGACGTATTTATGAACTTGCGTGTACTGTACCAGTCAATGAAGATTTAATTTCGGGTTCTCTTTGTGTAGAATGTACGTTTTCATAATCCGAGTTTTGAATGAAAATTCTCGTTTTGATTATCATTTTTTCGTGATTTGTCGCATTTGTTCGTGAGTGTATTGAATGGGAAATTATTTGATTTGGTTTAAGTGTAAATTGAAGATGTGATTTAAAGCTCTTTGGCATTAATCTTTCTTCATAACTTATTTGATTTCATATTCAAGGGTAGGATTACAAAGGCGTCTAGTCGAAGCTTATGAAAAGCATCTTGCTCAAATTTCAAATTAATGCTGCACATGGAATTTTTAACTGGCAAAATGTGGGTGTACTGTACTTACGACCTATGGGCAATATAAATCTTCCAAAACGATGCAGGAAGATATTTTTTTAATAAAATGATAAGCATAATATAATTATGCACATTATAATTTATTCAAACAATGATTTTCAAACACCAGAAATAGAAAAATGAAATAGATTACCACTTATTTTGATATAATCGATACAATTGACCCAAATAAAAGAAGAATGACTACAGAATATGTCTAAACAAAGAGCAAAATCATTTGGAGTAATGAAGCAAAGGATTTGTATCAAGTCAAACTGGCTTATGCTCCTAACTAGCTCCGTAAAACTTCTAACTATTACAGATTTTTCTGACGTCATTGGGGCACAAAAGAACTCCTTTTTGTAGATACGAAATGTGGAAAAATGCTAAAGGTTGAGTATTCATTTGTAAAGAACTTGGCTACATAAATATGGCGACGATCATTCTGTCTGTATGGTATAGCGGTGCTTTTTGCGACCAGCCCTTGAATTGGTGACCGTTCCTTGTAGTTATCTCCAGTGAAGTTGACAAGTCTCAAAACGTTACCAAGACTTGTCAGAACATACCTCGCTATCAATTTTCTTGACAAGCAGATTTCTACACCATGGTAGGACCTACTCATACGGTTCTCATCACCGACGAAAAAAAATGACAATCTGTATATTGCTGATGCAGTTAGTTAAGACTAATAACATAACACAGTTGTAATAATTGCTAATGTAATAGGGGGCGAGCCTATTTCCAACCCGGCAGAAATCCATATCCCTTGCTGTAACTGAGAATTACTTAATCGAAAAACCCAGATGCAATTTGCTCTACCCGGGATTTGAACCCAGGACCCCATGCTCAGCAGTCACGACCCCTAGACTAATGACGCATTCACTTCTAATATAAGATACGTAATACATTAGGTTGATTCCGCGGTTGCGTAGAGTAAACTTCAACACCCACAGGACTGAGAAATGGCGTTCGTGTATCAAATCAGTGTTTCGAAATAATAACTTCAGTGTGAAGTACACTCAATGTACAAATTCTCTACACGGCTCAATGATATTAAATTTGTTCTATTTATTTTATTCCAAACACGTGTATTAAATTCTTATTTTCTACACACGATCGCAATTTATTTTGTTTTCATCCCTTTTTTATCAAGAATACTCTACAGATCTTTCGAATGTTTTTGTACATGTCAATATTATTACGAATCTCGCAAGGTTCTCGTAATTCGAAAAACTTTTACTCAACGAAGAATAAATCATACGCCTACAAATGTGTAGGATTTATATTACAATTTACACAAAGACTGCGAAATTATAACAAATTGCTTTTCAATCTGAAAAACTGAATTATCATTTGGAGGTCTTACTTATCTCAACCGGTCATAAGTCTCCTTTTCCCACCCACCACTGTTAACCTTTGTTACAAGCTTTTATTTAACTTGCAATGTTTGTATGTATGGATGTACCTATGGACGTATGTCTGTATGGATGGATGGATGTATGTATGTAAGTTCGTTTAAGTCAAATCTTGCAATCTAAATTAGAACCACTTTTTGACATCCGATTGAAATGAAATTTTGCATACTTATATAGGTTAGGTGACGATAAAATATTATGGTACTTTTGATTTAAAAGCTTTTGCGTGAGTTCCATTTTTAATATTAACTTATTAATTAGTAGGTTAATAAACTAATCAAAGTGACGGAAACTTTTCCTACTTGATGTAATAACAGCACGGATAAGATGTCCTCCCATAAAATTCTCCCAAGATTGACCTACATACATTATTCACGTTGATGACTGTACACGGTCTACAAACAAATCCGGTACAAGGGAATAGTTAAGCTTAATCCTAGATTCCATGTCCAATACAAGACTATTACGGGCGTTTAATACTCCCAAAGTATTTACTCCTGTTTGGGCTAGTTTACTTACTGCAAGTTGTCTCATTAACTTGGATTTAGTTACTTGGAACACAATTAACTTCACTAAGAACGAAGCAGTTTTCGTTTTGTAGAAATGTTGGGTTTATTATTTTGTACGATGTTGTTGTTCTTTTTGTATTGATGTTGAGGTGGATATTTAGCGCGATGTATTTTAAAGATGCAATTGGTAAGTTGTCGTTCATTGTGGCGTTCTAAGGGGGAGGACTTTGTTCAACAGTGGACGTCTTCCGGCTGATTATGATGATTTTTAAGATTGCCTGGGATTTATGTAAGCGCAAAGATCACTATTAAATTTTTACTTTAATATCAACATAGTAACAAACATTTGTGTAACATGTCACACTGATATTATAGAGCGAAATACAGTATATTCTATTTTAATTATAGTATTAATTAATTTCAGTTTTCTATAATAGGGGGTAACATTTCGGTGGTCGAATCATCGTCGCCGACACTAATTTCTCCTATATTGTGGGTATGTTTTACAAACATGAAATATCACAAACACCTAGACTAGACTAACACATTTGTGGAATGCACAATTTTTTGTCCCGTACGGGAATCAAACCCGCAACCACTAGCCCAGCTGTCCAAACACTTCGTCTCCGCGCCAATCAGGTGTACAACTGTACATAGCCAACATCATCGTAGTTGGTAGTAGCCATCATTATTTAGAACAGTTGTAATGGATTATTGTTGTAATAGGCGCATTTAAAGTTCAACTGAAATCCTCATAACATTGATGTACTTATGTAAGGTAATCACAAACACACGTAAAAATTATAATAGGTACATATGAGTTATGTTATTACTTTCATCTGTGTCCTTTAGGTAAATATAAATCGCTTTATTTTTCATTTCCTGTTTTTCAATAAAGCGATGACTCCTGGCTTTAATAACGGTTCTACCGGTACCTTTGTTTTCGTGTCTTACATTAAATACGCTTTGTTTATTGAGATTAGGAAAATGGTTCACTATGAAACAAAAAAATCGTTTTTATAGGTAATAAATAATTAATGTTTAGTTATTTTGGTTTTTCATAATTCCTACTTATTCTAAGCAGTGTAGACTATTATTTGAGTTGATATCCTAGTATTTTAATTAAACTACTTTTAAAACGAACATTTTAATAATTTAAAAAAGGAACGCAACTCTATACTAGCTGCTTCCAAAAAGTTCATTAAGAATTTTAAAATAAAAAGTTATATTCGTACATAAACGTATTCATGAATTTATTTCCCCTTTACGATGTTAGAACCTCAGAACATCGTTTAAAAAGAGGCGAAAAAAACATGAAATCACAAACGATGCCACCCATTTCCGAGCTCTTAGGTACCGGCCGCATTAAGAAGCATTAGTTCAGTAACAAAAGGTGGTATGACAAAGTGCCTTCCCTTCTGGGTGGGTGACAATAGATGTGTCGCTTGTTGTACCTCGAAGACCGTGTCGCACGGGACCGGAGCCGACACTGAACGACCTTAACGACTTAATGCATCGTCTTGTTATTTCTAGAAATGAAAGTATTTAAGTCGCGCGGCTTTTCCTTGAGGTATTTTAGGTCATAATGTGGTTTTATGGCTGCTCTTGTGACTTGTTACTTGTGTATTAAAAAGGTAGCGAAATGTCTGTAAAAGGTTTGATAACATGAAACTAAAGTTTCCGCCCTTCGGAGTCTGTTTTGTGCATACTACTCCTAAATGGTGTTGATATACCTACTGAGCTAAGTTTTACTTGCCTTCCTATACCTTATCTTATCCTTTCGCTTGTCACCTTTTGCAGACACAATTAAAACAATGGCCATGCGTCATTAGAAGCCGTTTTAACAGATGAAGAAATAATAGTATACTCGTACCTACTAATTTTGTAAGCCCTATAGAGGTTATTTAAAAGAAAATGTACTTTGTACCGTCACCGTTTCGTAAAACCTTCATTTTCTCTTCCGATTTCCACAAAAATCAGCTTACAGTAAGTGCTGGCCTGAAATTATTCAGATCACTGCAAAAACAACTCCAGAAACCCTACTTACACAGAGAACACGATTTTTTACGTTTGGATAACATTGGTCCGGTAAAAACGTTTATTTTCGAGAGAACAGGATGGTTCAGGAATACTAATCTGTCGTAAGGACACGGATCGGATGGGCCGGCGGCTAGTGTTAGGTACAACCCTTGATTAGAAATCCGGTTTCCATGCTGTAATTTGAATATTTCAGATATTTCTTCGTATTCCAATTTTAGGGTATATGCGGAACCAACCAATGTACGGAATTTGTTAGTGCATGAAACATGCTCGTTTCCCAGAATAACATAATACCTCAAAACAACGATTTTTTAAATCTAATTGAGATCTGCATAAAACGTGAAGTATTTACTTCATAATATGCAGTCAATATTTCTCCATACATTTCTACGTATTAACGTCCAAATAATCACAATATTGACTTAATTAGAGAGAGAACACATTAGTGCATAAGAATAAAACTTGTTGAAACGAATTAAGAAATCAACTTCGTTTTTGTTGCCTTGCAACCCCTGAATTTAGTTTTTAAACATTTATTTTCTCCGTTAAAAAAAATATGCTTTACCAATGTTTTTGTTTTCCATATACGAAACAGACGTTGAAACAAAGATACACTGGCTTTCACCTACATTCACCAAAGTTTCTGGATTCCACCCAGTTTAGGACGGCTCTGTGTCAAAAGTTCTTTGCCGTATTTTACAATTGGGTATATCTAGCGCTGGATTCATTTTCCTTTGTTTCTATACTAGTTATAATGTCCGTGTTTTATGTAGTCTTTTGTTTGACACAGCGTATGGTTCCCGGTATATCATCTGTTTTGAATTATTTTATGATGATATTCATGCAGTTTCGTCGTTCTTTTTTTGATTTTTGTTTGATACGATTGGTTTTATGGCTTCAACGATGGTCTGTAAAAAAATATTGCTGGTGTACATTTTTTTTAAACCATGGCTTTGCATAAATCATTTGAAGGGAATTCGTGCATATTGGGTTCCAAAAAAAAAGATGGTATGTTAAAAAAATACTCCGGCAGAAGCAGTACATGTATTTGAACCAATTTTGATTTAACAAAAATATTTCCACGGCTTCATACTGGGCTGTATTGCGTTCTAAAAACGTCTAAGTTTATGTTTGTGCATCGAACCTTCATGCAAATAAGTCCGGTCCGTAAAACACAGGGCGACGACGACATAACATGACTCGACACTAAAGCATGAATAACTTGAAATTACACGTGTCAGTAACCCATCACTTACTCATGTAAGTACTTGTACTGCTCGACAGTACCCTTGTTGTTATAATGTCAGTTTGACTGTTCGTACTAAAACGAGGGCCATTAACGTGAAACTAATTTGCGCGACCTCAGCTAATATGTGAGTCGCAATAAATAGCTCAAGTTCCACTATTCCTTTCAGCTAAACTATAGGCTAGGAGGCAAGACGAATTATTCACGAAGTTAGCTCGTTAAACATCGTGAGACAACGATAACTTCGTAAAAGTAAAACAGTACTATGTCGCTCTAATAATGTAGGTATTATCATTATTTAGTCAATATTATTTTGGTTTGAAATGAATGCATGAAAATATGTTGCAAAAACTTGCTTCTCTTAACAATAACAGACTCTTGCATGTTATTTTATCTGCCTCATGAGAACGAAGACAACACAGTTTAATTAAAAATATTTATTAGACCACATTTATTATTTGACTATAATTATATTGACTCGATATAATTGTTCATTGTTAAAACCGCTAATTTATACAAACTGTATTTTTGTGATACCTATGATATATTTGATGATCCATAATTATGATTAAAACTTGAAAAATTACTAAATGTCCTTAATTCAGTAATTTTATTGAAATCTACAATCTTGTACTTTTATTACATATCTAATTCCAAAAATAAATCACCTATTTATGTACTTAATCCAAACTCACATTGGTAGATATTATTCGAACAATTCTTAATTTAAAGAATATCGAAAACCATTCAGAGCGCCAAACAAAATGGATTACACAGGCAATAGCGAAATTGATTTTTGTATTATGACAGGCCATAATCAAAGTTCAGCCGAGCGTAAAAGCGAGGCTCTTTATTAAAAAAGAAGAAATTTCTATTCGATTTAACAGGCAGTTCAAATACCCTTTTTTTTCAAAAAGAGAATACAAACAGTGCGACTGGCTGGTTATAAAATACAGCAATTAATCTAGCCAAAGTTGGCGACAATATAACACAATTATTATCCCTTTTAAGGTCGGTGAAAAATTGTTCGTAATTTATTTTCGTCTAAAGTGAAAAAGTTACATTTGTTCATTGTAAAGATATGATATAGAGTCTATTGTTGCGACGGACAATATAAAAAAGAATTGTGTCAGTGGAACGTGAAATAAATTAAACCGTTGTGGAGTAAAAATCCTATGTCTATATAAAAACACCTTAATTATTGCATACGAGGCTCCCATGTTAGCTTTGTTATTCAGAATATTGTATTAAACAAGTCTTGCTGTGCTGTAGTAGTCACTTTAATTATGTCCTTTGTATTTTACGTCAGAAAGTAGTTCTAAGCAGTCTGTAAAATAATGAAACATGGAATGAAAGTATGCGGTTTTATAGCTTTAGACTTCTTAGCTGTCTGAAATGATAATTAAAAATGTATATTTGTGGCGAACATTTTGACTACCTGGGTAATTGGTCCGAGTCCATTATCTCCATATCTCCATTATCTCTTTGTTCCACACATTACGAGTTTTGTGGACAGCAAAACAGAAAATTGCTCTTAAGACATCTGGGCTCGACCTTGTTGACTGTACGTTTTACCCCTTTTCACCCTTTTACGAGTTCGATTTGATCTTCACAACACACAAAGGAAAGATCAAATAAAGATTGTTTACCTATATTTATTTTGAGGGCCGACCCTTACGTCGCTATACGGACTTTTTCAAGTTCAATGTCCCTTATTTTCCTCTATGGCCGTGGTTAATGGTACAACCACGTTTTGCGGATAAAACGTTGAAGTTAAGTACATCTTATGGTTTTTCGCACACTTAGAAAACCGCTTGCGTTTTTGCGGTCAGATTAATGGACTGAAAATAATAAAATGACATGAATTATTAAGAGGAATAATACAATTTTAAACAGATGTTATAATTCAATGACCAGCTTTCACAAAAATAAATGATATAAACTTATAAACCTATAATGGTTAACATGTTTAAATTATTCAATGTGTTTTACTCTATATACGGAGGATGAGTACCTAATATAACCAATTTCATTTGAAGAAAACGAATATTTAATTTACTGAAACTGTTGTTCAACATGGCAATGCCGCTAGCCTTTTGGGCACCCTACCAATCGACAGCGATGTGGAAAATACTTCGATGTATAATTTTTAGTCTTTTTATTTCTAATATTGTTTAATTTAGGTTATAGTATAAGTACGAGTAATTGTAACGTATGAGTGAAAACTGTTGTTGAAAACCAACTAATTAGCTACAAGTACTAACTTTAAGTAAACAGATTGGTCCAGACAAATAGAGCTACTTTAGGACACACTGGACTGAACACACGTCGACCAAAATAAAAGCAAAATACTTGTATAGTCCAAAGAGCTTTTAGCTCTGAAAGTTTCTCCCGAAAAAGATTCCCGACTTAGAGATTAGATTAGAACTAGAACGTGGACGCATCGGGAGCGTCTACTGACGTTGAAATAAAAATATACGACACTGGGGATGCAGCGTGATAGCAGTTGTGAAACACTCAAATAAGAAGGAATATTTGTCTGGCTGCCAAGGTTTTTATCATTTAGCACAGCTGGAAAGTGTATAGGTCTAATTTGGGAATTTCGTTATTTGAAGTAACTCGTTTCCTTAATACCATTGAGGAGGCTCCTTGATAACTTTTTAATGATGGTGAGAAGTGATACTTATTAGAGAACTAAATGGTGTGTAACGAAGACATCTAATTTAACTCTAGGAAGCATTTGATCTTCAAGTACGGCTCATTTCTATGACTGACTTCATTATTGATGACGTCACAAAATTATTGGCAGTCAACAAACTAATATTTACTTGTTAAGGAGTATTTATCCAAATTCAAAGACTAAGTTTTAGTATATTTCAAACTGCGCAAGGATCCCTGAAAAGGATAGCACACGAGTTGATATTTTATTAAAACTATCACGTACTTTAATTCAATATAAGCACCGTCCACATATATAATATTAGTGTGTGGTTTACGCGACTCGGGTTCGCACCATCTGTCGTCCCACGCTTAACGAAGATTTAGTGATCTTACATCGTTGTGTCCACTGCTATCTGCGGTAGGTTTTTACTCTATTAGTGAAGCCAAAACGTGAGGCTGAAGATTCTTATTCATTACATATTTCTTAGTTAGAGTATCGCTACTTTAAGAAAAGATGAGTGAAATCTTTGCCGTCAATCGTCAGTCTTGAGCTTCATTACCGAGCCAAAGAAGTTTCCATTAGATCATTGGTAGTTTAAGTAACTGCACGAATTTGTGACTGGGTAACAGTGATAGGCTTGCTAGTATCTACAACATAACTTATCTAAGGGGGAGGCCTATGTCCAACAGTGGACGTCTTCTGGCTGATGATGATGAGGACAAGATAACTGGCGACATGTACATTTTCATGTGTATCTTTGAGGAATACCGACTTGATGTTAGTATCTAAGGGGCTGCGCAAACGAAGACTGTTTTTGCTACCGACACGGCCCACCATTACAGGCAACCGTTGTGGCTGTGTCCAGTAGCGGCGATTTAAGTCTGCGCAGGAAGAGGCTGATCTCGTACTTATCATCGTCATCAGCCGGAAGACGTCCACTGTTTAACAAAGGCCTCCCTCTTAGATATCGTGCTGGTTATCATCATCAAATATTCATTGGTAGCTTGTATCCGAAAACACAAAAGAGTCCATGTTTGCGCCGTGCCTAACATGGTAGGTAATTAGATTAATTGTCAAAGGTATTATCAAATGATTGCTTTACACTGCAAGACTGAGGGTTCCCAATATCATGGTACAGTAATTATGTGTGTGGTGTTACATCCGTATCATATCAAACAGTATCAACTGCTGTGCAAAACTAGGTCACTGCGTTTGACGTATTTGGCGCATCACGGATTAAACACTACGAGAACACTACGCTCCGCGAATGTTTACGCATTCGTCATCTTGTACAATGTGGAAAACAAATGAAGAATATGTTTTCTTTTTTTATCAGTACATTTTTTTTCTTTTTATTGAGTTGCACAATGTGAAACAAATGAATAATATGTTTTTAATTGATGAGTACGTTTCTTTTTTCTTTTTATCAGTACGTTTTTTATGTGGTTGCAATTTTTACCATGCCCTTTTTGCACTATTATGCTAGTCACTTAATAATTTTATTTATTTGGTTGGTTTGAAGTTGCATACAGAAATCTTTTGATACCGGACTGCGTAGTAAATTATTCTTTACAAAGAAACATAATTGGTTCTTTACGCATTGAGTTAGTTCAACTTTTTCCTACTAGTAACTTTTCGTAGCATACAACAGCAGCATGCTACATTCTACGACGAAGCAGATATGACAATTTTATTCAACCGACTTCTTTGTATGCACAAATACCTTTTGTATCTATAACTTATTTTAAGTTTTGAGATGAGGAAATTATATGAAAACATTCTAGATACCGCTATCATTATCCTGAAGCACTACAGCCAATTTTGACAGTCGACTACATTGTTGTCCGACCGAAACTCAGTCGTAAATCTTTGCTCCAGCTCAGCCTTTAGCTACATTGTTACTACGATGCTTGGGTACGCAAATCTTCACTTTGAAGACGGTATAGCGGTGTGCTTATCAAAAAGCTGCGGATAGCGCTACGTAGCAAGAAAAGGCGAGGCGCGAGGCAAGGCGAGGCGAGGCAAGGCAAGGCAAGGCTTCGTGTTTTGGCGCAGCGTTCCCTTTGTCGCTCGCTTGTGATAAGCTGCGAAGTTGATGCAATTTCTATACAAGCACTGTCAATGTAGTTTGTAGTTCTGTATACTTTGTACAATATTTATGTTTAGACACTTTGTGTTATGAAATTCTAAAGTTTGTAGATGTATTGTTGTTGTTTGTACTCACTCGAGCAGTTAGTCAAAACGAGTAACGAATAATATAAATAAATTTATTCATAACTCTGTAATAGTGTTTGTATATTTTTATGAAATTTTGTTTGCACTTCAAAATCCGACGATTGGTAAAAGCGGCTTGTAACGTAAACAGAAAAAATATAGGAATATTTGATAAAAAAATTGAGCATCAAATTCGTACGTAACATATTTTTAGTTTCCAGCATTACAAAAACAATTAATATCTTACTATAACGACGACTTAACTTCATCTTAGACCAACATGCAAGAAATAGTTTAATATCTTCGACAAACAACGCCAACATTACCCAAACATCTAGTGACGTTTAATAACAATTTTTATTGGCATATAATATCAACAAACCACAGCGCATATAAACAAAACATAACACTCCAATACACAAGCCGTAACGTACATAGATGGTCGTAACTCCATCGTAAATCCACACTTTATATCTGTGAGAAAAACGTTGAGCTTCTAAAAAATGTTACGGCTTAACTTCTTCACGGGGCCTATAAATTCCATTTTGTGTTGCTCCAAAACCTATTACCGCCACTCCATTTATGATCGGTGTTGGTCACCGGTACTTAGCTGAGATATAGAGACTGTTCTAACCTGAGGCCATTAAGATTATTCTACGTTTGAAATGATTCAAACAAAAGCCTGATAATACTGGCTTGATCCTTCTGGCACAAATTGACATTTTATGGCACAGATGCCATTAAGAAGCAGCGTTAGAAAGAGTGGCTGTCAAATCTCAAATTTAACGTATTTTTTATATAGCTGTTGTTGAGTATATGTCTTTTATGATTTAATTTAAAAAAATACAAATTTCCTTTTGGTGTCATTTTAGCATGTTGTCCATGAAAAAGGAAGCCACGGTACGGCGAAGGTCGCGGGTTCAAGTCCTGCTCGAGACCATCATTTTTTAAGTTTCCTTAATCAATTTAGATTACAAAATGCACATTACACTAGATTGGTCAAAATTCTCTTATCTATACCGGTTGTGGACGTCGTGAGTTTGGATTCCACTAAGTTTCTTCGATTTTTATTCTTTTGTGGAACAATACTAGTAGTACCTATTTGCTTCGAGATTCGAATGTGGGACGAATATACGATTCTTGTGCGTGTTTTTTTCTTTCTGGTTCATTGCTTAAAGCCGTTCCGCAAGAAGAATCTAGTGGAGAAATTCTTTGGCTGCGCTTCGTGTGTCTGTTAATGCGTCTAAGCTGACCCTAGCTCACAGTTCTTCGAAGAAAAAAAGATTCATGATAAAATACGTAGTTATTGAAAGCTTTTGACTGCATCGAAGGTCTTAGGTTCGATTTTCGTGTTAGGCAGTATTATTGATCTTTTCCATTATATATTTCTTTGTATGCACGAAATCTGGATTTATAGGTCCCCGGTTACATTAGACTTGTAACAAAACAAGTGAAATGTAGGACTATTATACAGCCCTTCTCATCTTTTAGGGTAATACAAACGCGATTTTTTTATATTAATAGGAATTCATCATAAAATCTCACATTATAATAAAAATTGTGAAAGTAAAATACCGTCAATTTGTTAATGGTTCGCTCTTACTTCGACTTGAATATAAACTCTTTGTCGTCCAACCTGCTTTGGTCTTATCTACACTTCGGTTTGAACTTGGCTTATTGGATTCGATTTATTATGTTTTTCTAGAAACGTATAAAACGAAAAGAAATGTGAACGTTCTCCGTACTTTTGGTGCATTCGAGCATTTACTGATGTAGGTACCTACTTAATTTTTTTTGTGACAAAACATCTCCCCACACTAGGGATTTCTCCTGTGTCGTGGGTGCGTTTCACAAAAATCAAATGTCACGTACAGAAACACCCAAACTCGGGACAAGCATCTCCGGTTTGAACAATGTTTTGCTTCGTGTGGAAATCGAATTCACAACCCTTAGCGCAGCTGTCCAATTGCTTAGCCACTGCGCCAATTAGGTCGTCAAAACTTTAAAAACTTTAGCAAAAATATTCATGACGTATATAACGCAGACCCATCATGTTTCTTCAGCCAGTGTTGTCCCACTGTTGGGCAAAGGCCTCCTTTTCATTCTTCCACTTTATTAATCAGTATTTTTCAGAGCTTTTTTGATGGCCATTGCTCTAGTTTAAACCAGGGAAAGAAGTTTGATGTTCTCTCTCAACCGACACCCGACGCTGTACTTTACGCTATAACTTAAAGCTACTAATTATTTATTAATTTTTACGATTTCTTTATATGACGCGAGGGATATCTTTATCTTCCTACATATGTTGTTTCCTCTTATGTTTCGTACTCAAAGGAAATATTAAACAGAAATGTTATAGTATGCTGACTGCCTTGTTGGTCTAGTGGTCGCTAAGCGCGACTGCTGAACACGAGGTCCTGGATTCGAATCCCGGTCGGGCAAAGTGTTATTGGGTTTTTCCATTAAGTAATTCTCAGTAGCGGCACGGAGTCTGGATTTGTGCCCGGTTGATGGCAATAGGCTCGCCCCCTATTACATTGGGACCTAAAAACATAACTGGCGAAATGTGGGTGTACTATAATATGTGCACCACTGCCTACCCCTTCGGGGAATACAGGCGTGATGATATGTGTGTTTATGTTATAGTATGTTTGTATGAACGACCGTGTGTAGATGTGTATGTATTGCCATACCATGAACTCTTAAAGCAGGGCAGTTAAAGTTGTGGAAGCGAGACGCCGCATTATCCTGCACGTAGTGGCATCTCGCTTCCACAACGTAAACCGTCTTGCTTTAAGAGTTCATGGTGAGGGGGTTGTTCTACAATCTAATTTTACCAGGAGTTTCTGCACGCACATTTGTCACTTATCATCATTCCCATGTACCTAGCCTATTGCCTTTGATCGAATCTAACACGTTTTTTTGTCCTCTTGTGTGAAGGAAATTGACATACCTAAAATATTATTCAACGGTTTGTAAAGCCATGTCAGAGGCCTACAGGCGGTTTTAACTGACACCAGGTTGTTAATCAACCATACGATAAGAAGAAGATCTTTAACAGCATCATTTTTCCAGTCCGTTTCTAATTTAATGGAGTCCTTATTTAATCACCATTAGAGGTTCCCCTGTTGACAGGTATTAGCCTTAGACTCTTCTGGATTCAGTGTGTGGCCACACCAGTCAAAGTAACGAAGACATACTGCCGCTGCGTGCCATTATATCCTTGGGGTTAATAATATTAAGGTGTAAAGGGTAATGGAAGGAAATATTGGGCGCGTCTTGGGTTGCGTAAAGTGATATTATATTGCACGCAGTGTTGGTATAGGTACATACGCAGGTACATACCTATATTCAATTATAAAAATATAAGACTTGATGTTACACAACATCACGCTACACATTTCCATATTGCCATTAACCGGCATTTACATTCTCCCGCCTATAATTCCGAAAATGAAGAAAGAAACTTCTCGTTTATTTAGTTAAAATACTCACGTTTTATCTATAGTATTCTATAGGTCTATTGCCATAAGCAAACCCAAACCAGGTTGGACCCAGTAAAAAGTTCTTTTAAATTTGGAATATTGTTTTAGAGTTTTTTTAGGAACCAGTTCCAAATATGAAGTTTGTTTAATGAGTATAACTGCAGATAAAAGATTTCCTTCCGTACTAAACGTATCAATTAAACAACGTATTAATAAGGGCGTGCACACACAGGCGTATCTCGCTATGTCTCAAACATTATACGTCTGAAGTAACATGTGAGTGCACACCCTAATAAAGCTAAACTATGACATAGGCTTTATGGTTAGCGAAACACGCGCCTAAGTTAATCCAAGTTAGTTACAAAGTTAAGTTGGCACAAACTCGACGGTCGGGTGCCTCGAGTATTTCACTAGAGAATGCTTATATATTTCACATTGATTTACATTAACTAACGGGAAGTAAAGGTAAATTCTTTTTAAAGAAACCATATTGAAGGCATGGACCATAATTTCCTTATTTATTCCAAAGAGTCAAATATCTCATAGCGTATCTTACGTAAAAATCTATTCGATTTTCTAAACAAATGATTGATTTGTCTACTCTGCGGGGACATAACGAATTCTTGATCATATCGCTCGAACATCAAAGCTATACCACAGAGACATAACATGTGAAAGCCTTCGCTACTCCAGACACGTTTTTCTCATCGACAGACACTACAATATTAGATTTGTCTCCAATTCAAAGCGCGTTACATCAGCAGACAACGCAATAATAAATCGTTATACCTATATAAGGAGTGACGCCGCAGTATTCTCGAACAAATGGGCCACAAGGTCTGAATGTCAAAGAAGTAATACAACCGCTGAATCAGCATTTTTATTTTCCTTCCTTTCACTCAGGAATATTTCATCTAAATTAAGAGTACAATTTTTAAAAAGCTAATTTGTACTGACCTGGAAAACTGTAATTAAGTTTTGAGGTAGATATTACAGAAATAGATTAGGTTCTTAGAATATTGTTTTTGGCATCAAAAATAAACTATTATAAGAATTAGTCTGAAAACTTAGAAGATAATTTTAGTAGGATGTCTTCAGCGTTTTTTGGGGTGCAAGTAGAGAGTCTCCACGAGTCCATTTATGTACGTCCGCCACACCCTGGATGGTCAACCTTGCTACAATCCTGCTGACTGACAAGGATGGATTATACATGTACAATGTTTAAGGCCTATACATAGGCGTATAACGCGGGCAAAAGCTAGTTTGTAATAATAGTTCTCCATCTATTAATGTCCCGCTAAACTTTGGAGGTCACCGACCTAATCTGTTCATACGTTATCATCATTCGGCCATTTGCTGTGCGCCATATTGTGCCGCTTTTATTGCCTAACTTAGCTCCTTTGCCGCGCACATGATTTGTGCGAGTTTACCATATAATGCCATAATTTGTATATATCGTGGCCCGTTTGGTTCACAGCGTGTTCGGCGTGTTTTCGCTTAGACCATAAATATGCCAAAGCTCTGGATTTGATGCATGCATAAATTAAGGTTTTATACACGGCTATTTTTTAATTAGAACAGTAAAAGAAATGGGGCTGTCAATAACCGTTATTAATCATATTTATGAAGAAAAATCGGACTCACAAATTTTCCTTCCAATGTTAGTAATAATTAGTAGAATCTTAAATGACTCAACATGGATTACAATTGCTACTAAAAATAGTACGCGTCGTATTTTTCTATTCGTTTACATATTCGGCAAACTCGCGTTGAAGCTCAAACCACACTCCTTACCTCATCACTCTGCGCTTTCCCGGAAACAACTTGGCTCTTTATGATATTTTTTAAGACTTCACAAGTTTAATTATAATACTTGTCTCAATGAGCCGTTGAAGTTATTGTTCTAATAAGAAAATCGTTTTTTACATACCTTTTTAAATTTTTACACTATTTGTACCTACCTGATTTAGATGTATTGCCACTTACCATATTGCAGCAGATGGACTATATAAACGTATGAGCTCGGAGCGCGGCCCTGATCTGTTGAATTTAACAAATGGCCGCCATCCTTCTCTAGCGCCACCAATTTACTAAGATGGTGCCCAGAACACTTGTTTAGTTAAAAGAAGCTACCGATGCGTGTATATTGTGGTTTGTCTCGTTACTTACTCATGAGCTGGTTTGTTTGAAGACGTTCAAATGTATTTTAAATTAGCAAGGAGTTTCTGTTTCATGTGGTTGCTGTTTGAGACTTGTTGAACCAAGCTATTCCATAATTAATTGTAATTTAATTATGGAAGTGTTCTTCCTTCTACGGGGGTTTGTTTTACAGAGAGATTGTGACAGGACGTATCTATGGAAGCATATTATACCTATAGAAGCATAAAAATAGGGTAAATACCCTATGTTTATGCTTCTATAAATTTATCACATATTTATGCATAATTGGTTAATAAAACACTGACTAACGGTGACGAAAAACATCGTGAGGAAACCTGGATTTAATTATCTAAAATCACCAACCCGCAGTGAGCTAGCGTGGTGATCAATGCTCAATCCTTCTCTATACGAGAAGATGCCTTTGCCCTGCAACGGGACAGTTATATGCTGGTATTATTATATTATTGTAATTGGTAAATATAACTCGTCAGTACATCTGTTTCCCGAAAGAGGACCGAGAAAATATAGGGACTACATAATAAATGTACACTTACATTTCGCCAAACAGATTAGTTATTTGTTCATGTATTATTAATCAAGTCTAATTACCTCAGAGACCATACGCAACCTAGGTCGAAAATTTCGTATTTTCAGTAGGTACTATATAATTTTCTTAGAACGCAATCACAGAACCAATTGAGTTGTCAACGTATAAAAACTAATATAAAATAAAGTCACATTTTGATTTACGTAATAAGTGAACGAATATTTGATATGAGAAAATTATTTATAGAAAGAAAAAAATATTGTTTAACTTACAAGAGCAACGTCTGAGGTTTGATACAATTGCTCCCTCGAACAACATCTTTGAAAGAACTACCTTGGCTGTCCTTCAGCAATGCCCAGGAGATGCAAGAATTTGAGCCAATTGTTAGCGTAAAACCCTGTCTGGAAACTTAGTCATGAATTTAAAAAAAAACTTTAAGACTTCGAACTCTTGACTTAACCTAACTGAAACCTCTGTTGTAAATAAAAAAAACCTAGTTTACGTAAGTCCATTTGTTATAGCATTACATATAAAAACTTATTTATAGTCCATTCAAACGATTTTCAATTCTATTCTGTAGAGATAAAGATTATATCAAAAGCAAAAACATGTTGACAGTACCAATTGTTTCCTGCAGCTGTCTTTGACATGTTACTAATGCAATAGAAGTCAAAATTGGTTGCGCGGACTGTATTAGGCTGTCTTGTCTAATGTTATGTCATAGGTACATAATGCTGGCAACGGTATGACATGTGATTACTGATATCTGATTTTATTTCATTCCATGCCAGAGTCAGCTGGCTTGATCTAATCTGTGCGTTTAATTATTTTTTTATTGTTGGTATCGTATTTCTAGTAGCAAGATTCGTCTAATGGACCATAGTTTGGTAGAAGCTTTTTAACAAATTAATTTATGTAGGTTTCAAAATCTGTGTTCTAATTTTGCAATTTGATTTTTCCTTACTTCATCTTTTTTAGTGATACATAATTATAGATTGTAGTTGAATCTATAAAACGTACTTATACCTTATAGTTTGTTTCTTTTGTGCTGGACACGATAGAATACCGTCATTTTTTCTTCAATAAAATCGTTGCTCTCTAGTAATACATATGTATATTCTGTGGGTGCCTATAACTGTCTCACTGCAGAGCAAAGGCTTCTTCTCGTATAGAGAAGGCTTGAGCATTGATAATTTTATTTTATATTTTAATATACTTAAATTAAAAGCTTATATGTATAGGAACGTTACTGCACAAGAGATTCCCCTTAAACAAAACTTAAAAATATATTCAGTCAAATCGTGTTAAAAACTTCGCGGGCTTGTAGTGACTGCGAGTAAGCGTAGAACAAAGCTTTTGATGCAATTTTAACATGAACACGCTTTAGAAAATTATTTATAGTGACGTAACCCAGTTTGTGTCTAGTTTATTTTAAAAACTTTTAGCGTTCTGTACCGTGAGATGGTAAGTGGAGTGGAACGCGACCTGTAAAGGATCACACGTTATTACTGAGGCTAGTCATTGATTGGGTTTATGTTTGCGAGTGTGAGTTCAAACTTTATTAAAGTCAGATATTGCAAAGGATAGAGTAGTTTGGAGGAAGACAGGAGAGAGAGGCCTTTGCCCAGAAATGGGAAACATAATTGGCTATGAAAAAAAAAGTTTAGTTTTTATTAAACGTCGACCCACACTAGGAACTTCTCCTGTATCGTGGGTCCCTTTCACAAGCATTAAATATCACATACACAAACCCCAGACGCGGGACAAACATCTGTGGTTCGCATGAAGTTTCGCTCCGTGCGGGAATCGAACCCGCAACTCTTAGCACAACAGTCCAATCGCTTTGCCACTGCGCCAGTCAGGTATTCAATTAGTACCTATAAATAATATCTTAATTCATGCTATTAAATAAATACATATTGCTAATTCAAAAGTGGATTACTAATGATACCTTATATAATAATTGATAGATTAATTGATAAATTCAACAAAATTTCCACCAATACATTTTCAACCTCAAATTCAGTTTTTTTTTTATCCGAACCCCCGCTGCAGCAAAGAGGTGAAACTGTAATATGCAATTAATTCATCTTCCGTTACAAATATTTTGCCTACATAATTCGTGTCACGTTTGATCTCAATTAAGTCAAAGATTGACGTGTTTGTCTCTAGTGTATTGTGACCATTATTCATCACGCTGGATACATTCATCTCTCGAGGGACGTATGCTAATATTGTCATGATTAATTAATCTTGCTAACCTAGCACCGAATTGAATATTTATAATTAGAAAGCCACTTGGTAATCTGTACTATACGACAGGAAATTGATAGCTGAGATGTCTGTGGGAGTATCGACATGGCTGCAAAACCGAAGGTTCGAGTCTCAACACAAGAAAATTTTCTGTCAGAAAATGTTCAGTAATAGTCACTAAGAAACTATTGTAATACTTACAGTGTACTTAAAGTAGATAATGCTTATCAAGTAACAAAGTTTACATAAGTACCTACCTAACAGAAAGATGCACATATAAAATAGTTTCGCAGTTAAACGAAGGAATTTTCACACTTCGAAGTTGTTACATAGCTTAATGCTGCAACATAGTTGCATATTAACTTTCGCACCTCTTGTATACTTATGGTGGCTGCGTAAACTTCTGACACACTTCCGAACAATCCAGTTTAAAAAAAAAACCTTGAAGGACCGGATTCGTTCATGAATTTAGCCTAAAATCACGAAATTTGAAAACACTTTCACACCTCCTGTAAATACTTCCATAGGACAGTTTCTCATCACCAACAGCTCTTTACGGAACAGTGAATAAATGAATAATAAAAGCAGCCCTATAATCGAGAAACTTTAAAGACAAGACTTTTTAATCGTTTTGTTTTCTGTTCCTATGATGTAATGTTCCACTACTTCGTTCACGTTGGCTTGGCTAAATAAACAACTTCATTCTCAATACGACCCCAAATTCTAATAGTCTCAATACACAACAAGTTTTGGTAAACATAATATAGCTAAAAGGGTTCCAAAGCTCGGAGCTCGTAAATAATTACAACTTAGTGTTAGGCATACATTCTTAAGCCTGGTTTTACCGCAGCCAATAGGCGCTGGAATTCGCTTAAGTAGTTTTGGCCTACAATGATCTTAATTAAATATTAGACAGCCTGTATTAGTTCGACGTCTCCTAGGAGGATATTGAACACATGCCAGTGTGTACTAAATTACCTTAAAGTTGTGGTAGAAATATATATGGTATTTTAGGGTTAATACATTATGGTATTGTAGGTTTAAAGTAAATGTGTTTAAGCAAATAATTCGTGTGATTATTATAAGGTAAAATAGTACATATACGTAGCATTGGCAGGCCTCCCACCAGATGGACTGATGATATTGTCAGAGCTGCAGGCAACTGGTGGATGCAAATGGCAAGTTGTCGTTCATTGTGGCGTTCTAGGGGAGAGGCCTTTGTTCAACAGTGGACGTCTTCCAGATAATGATGAATATTACAGATTCAAAAATAAATCTCATTCCTAACCAGTGATTGAAGAACATTGCCGGAACCTTATGAAGCAATAATTTCAAGCAGATTCCCATCACAACGGTTCTAAATCGTTACTTTGACAGCAAGTTCTATGAGCACACAAAGGTTGCTACTGCCTATCATTTCAAATCACTTCCGTACTCGACGTATACGACTGTCAGGAAACGGGGCTTATCCACTTCTAAAACGTATTCCTTATCAAATGTGTATCATATGAAAAGTGTCCTTAAGTTATTAGGAACCGTCTCAAAAGTTTAACAAAGCTTCTTTGTGTTTAAGCCCCCATTTAACTTTGTCCTGACATAAGTCTGAGGATTAATCGCAAGACTTCGTCAGTAGTACTCTTGGCGTTTTTAATCGGCCTTAGTTTGCATTTGCCTTTAATTAAAATAATACTAGTTAGCGCTTCTTTTTCTGCTTTGAAGGCTGTTCTATTTGATTCATGGATTAGTAATTTTGCATTCTTGTATATCAACATTGGGTTTACCTAGGAAGATAATATAATATAACGCGGGTATAATGGGCTACGACTATCTTAGATCATAGCCCGTAGGGTATTTCTGAGTATATAGAATAGGTAGATATTAATCCATTTCAAAATAACCAATTAAACCTCTTTGGTAGCAATGTATTGAGCAAAGTTTTGCAAGCACTACCCAAATGATTATGGTTACATCTGTAAGTAAGTGTTTAATAAATAAAATTAATTTATTATTTGATCAGTAATTATTCTTTGTAAAATTAACAGATGGCATTGTTTCGTGGGATACTGGTGTTAATTAACACCTCATTCGGACGCAGTCGGTTTTAATTAATATTTTTTACAGTAACACTGGGCTGAACTATAACATCCGTTGGTTGACTGGTATAGAGTACCTCAGGCTTTAAGTCCACCTATATCGACTTTTTGTAACATGAAATTTAAATAAATAAACAAAAAAAAACTATAACAGAATAAAAATTTATCGTACGGATCGATAAATAAAACATTCCGACATCATTATCGTTGCTAAGCAACTAATTACAAACATAATTGCCATCCTACAGGACATTCTATATATATACTACACATTACTACATAATATAAAGTTAATAGCAAAAGTTTCTTCATCACTAATGATTCATTATAATTTCAAACTTTAAACAATAGGTACGAGAAGTTTCATAAACTTTCACAGGAAAAATGTAAATCTTGTACAAGATTTTTCATTAATTAGTTGCTAATTTGATTATGTTAAAAGTTTGTATCTAAAAGGGTTTTGAAACTTATAACACGTTAATTAAATTAAGTTTACCTACATTCTATATAATAATACTATCCATTAGGTTAATATTAATTTGTACATTTACCCGAGGCATTTAATTTGTTTACCTAAAACTTTATACTTGGAAAGTATTTTTAGATGTTCGAAGAAAATGTGTTTTACTAGCAAATATTTGAACTGTGATACAACATACAACGTCTGCTTCAAAATATTGCGTGTTATTGTATTCATTTCACATATTATACTTACTTAAAAACACGCCTGTATCCTCCGAAAGGGTAAGCAGAGGTGCACATAGACTACACCCACATTTCGCCAGTTATCTTATAAGTCCCAGTGTAAGAGGCAAGTCTATTATTGAGAATTATCGAGTGGAAAAACTCAGTAATACTTTGCCCGTCCCGGGATTTGTATCCAGTCTCCAAGCTTAGCACGACTGCTATGCTTGGAGACTACCTGGAGAGACCAGAAGAGCGACCTCTTAGCGACCACTAGACCGAGGCAGTCATATATTGTATTTTTCATAAGTACTACATTATCATAATAATATTAAAAAGCACGTTAAAGCTTAAGATTAAATATAGCGAGCCATTAAATTTGCCACAAATGTGAAATTAACAAAGCACACATTATTTATTTTTGTAAGCAATATGTTACTGAATATTGTTTTCCAAGGTATAAATACATTGTCCTCATATTTAATGATAACAATAATACGTTTAAGATCAGTGATTACACAGAGTTATAGGTTATCATTTCCACTTTGAAATTTCTTCCTGGCAGCCCTAAAATAATCATTACAGGAACATTGTCGTAACATTACAAGGCGTGTTTATTTCTATAAATGCAAATCACGTTAATGAAACCCCCTGTATTAATGTAAACAATATCAGGGGTACCCTCAGCGACAATGATTTTAATTACGATTGCTATAAACCCGAGTTAAATTAAATTTAATGAAGCACCATTGTTTCGATAAATATAATCGCACAGCTATAAAATCGATGAGGCGGCTTGTGATTTTCGTCGCCTGTTCTTAGATTTACAGTGTTCTGTGTTCTGTTATTTTTAAGTAGGTTTGATTTAACGTTTGCTAAATCAATATCTCTACAGTGACCTAGGAAGTTAATCGGACTAAAGTTAAACTTTTAATCTTGATGTTATACTTCTTTAATTTTATCTCTAGAGATTCTTTCTATATCGTGGGTGTGATCCACTGCGGGGATCGAACCCGCAGCCGGTACCGCAGCGGTCCAATCGCTTGGCCACTGCGCCATACAGGTAATTAAAAACATGTGACGCAGAATGATAATGATTACTTATCTAAACACGACCTCAAAACTCTAAATAGCTTATTTGACCCAGTCCGGTATGATAAACACCATAAGATCATAAATATGTACTTTACCTGCGTTAGAATCTCAGGAAAATTCGCTTGAAATTCCTGTATTAATTCGAGAAGTGTCCGTATACAACTGTTGCCCAAAACTTCGTTGGTATTTTGTTCTCGGATATCCGAAATTGAAATCCATTTAAGTCATGGAGCTGGCGTTCGTCGTACGGCAATTGTTTGGAGCAGACTATTTTCTTTCGCAGTTTCGTGATAGAATTTTGGCGGTGGTTATACATGTTGTATGTTGTGCGTTATGATTAGTGGTTGTGGGAGTAACAAAATAAGGCTTATAATTATAAGCCATTATTTCATCATGGCCCATATCTAATACATATAATACTATTAATAATGTGACTACCTTGTTGGTCTAGTGGATGCTAAGCGCGACTGCTGAGTACGAGGTCCTGGATTCGAATCCCGGGTCGGGCAGTGTTACTAGGTTTGTCCATTAGGTAATTCCCAGTAGCAGCACGGAGTCTGGATTTGTGCTCGATTGATGGCAATAGGCTCGCCCCCTATTACATTGGGACCTAAAAACATAACTGGCGAAATGTGGGTGAACTATATGTGCACCTCTGCCTACCCCTTATAAACACACATTCATGCACATTTTTAAACATCTACATAATAATTATAAAATATGTAGGAAATTTTTGCATGTGTTGAAAAGTTTTTTTCCGAAGTGACAGCAGAATTAATAGTAGTAAACAAGAATTTGAATTAGTTCTTTTTCTTTTCAAGACTAAATTCATGTGGAATCCACAGCGATTGAATTTATCTAGGATACTTCTTATTCTCGCATCTCTTCGCACTTAGCCGTAATTGTCTGTTGTAAAACCTGTTTGAATTTCACTTCAGGGAGATGATGTTAAATAAACTTAGGTTTCTCTTTCTTGTAGATTTAGAAACATCAGTTTCAACATTATGTTACCATCTGAGATATTTGTGTTGCGGCCGTTTTTCAAGACCATTCTTTTTTATTCAACTACCCAAAAAAGGAGTGTAACGTTTTCAGGGTTCACGTATGTATGTAAGTAAGTACTTATATGAGTTTCTTTATTCGAACACTTCTGAATACCTAAACTGATTTTGATGTATGTTGTGCGAACATGTGACGTCATCGAATCCTAGATTGGCAGCTATGTCGTGTGAATCCTGAATGGCACAAGTGAAGTTGTCTTTGATCGTTCGAAATATTACGCTTACTAGACCGAGCCTAATTTTTCCTCATTTGGAAGACGGACCTTTCATTTTCTAAGTCTAATACAAACCCCTAACTAAGCATTTTCTTATCTCATTCACACACATATTCAAATTATTCATGCCATCAAGAAGTTAGATGAATATGTATTAAAATTATAAGTTAGATTAAAAAAGTCCCTTGGCTTCCCTCTTCTCTCTCTATCGTCATATAAAATGGTATTTCAAGTAAATTAATTTCGACGCTGTTATAAATATGAGGGTGGTTTAAGGGTTGTCAAAACAATTTATTTAATTTGTGAATAAACATGTTTTATAGTACTCGGTATTATTATTGGAAGGTCTTTATTTGTCACACGGTTCGACAGGGAAAAACATTTTTTTTAATCTTCGCCCCACTCTAGGACTTACTCATGTACCGTGGATGCGTTTCGCAAACATGAAATATCACAAACACAAACACCCAGACTTGGAACAAACTTTGAATTTGGAAACTTAAAATTTAAATTTGGAATATCTAATTAAGTCCTAACTGTCAATGGTAGAATATGGACAACTGCAGCTCAATCAGCAGGAATGGAGGAAGGTAAGGGAGGCCTTTGTCCTGCAGAGGGATGACTATGGCTGAATAATAATAATGCAATGGTAGACATCACATCACATCATTAAATCAGCCTATTGCAGTCCACTGCTGAACGTAGTCTTCCCCAGGGTACACCACAAGGCCCGCTCTCGCGTTTTCGCCATCCAGTTACTACCAGCAACCCTCTTCAAGTTATAACTCCATCTGGCCGCTATATAATAAATAAATAACGCATACCGAAATACTTTTGAGAGTTAGCCTTTGTAAGAGTTTGGTTTTCAATTGTTTAAAAAAATATAAAAGTGTAACTATATTTTTTCAGGCCCGCGGCGCAGTTCATATAAAATTATTCTCGTATCTGCCTGGAACATTTTTTTACAGTCCTAAAAAATAGCTATTCTAAAATGTAAACGACTTCATTGGCGCAGTGGCTAAGCGATTGGACTGCTGCGCTAAGGGTTGCGGGTTCGATTCCCGCACGGGTCAAAAATTTGTGCTGAGGTGTGATGTTTGTCACAAATCTGAGTGTTCGTGTATGTGATATTTCATGTTTTTAAAATGCACCCACGCAGGACAAATTCCCAGCGGGGCAACGTTTAAAAAAAACACTTTATTTTCATTACACAACAAATTCAACCCCAAACGCATGACCCCTACTTAAAGCATAAACTTTACTGAAATTTAGTTAGAAATAAAATAAAACTTAAATTTTAGACGGCATCTGTTCCGCGCTGAATTTTAAGCGCACGCCCACATATTCTGGAAGTTTGTTTAGAACTAACTCGGGCCAGTAAAAACGGACAAGATAAAATACTGGAGGCGAATGCTTTATGCGTTTTACGGGGAAGTGCATGTTTTGTTTCTTTCAATATTTATTCAGTTGGCTGCACTGAGGAGGTCGCTGCAAAGTTGGTAACATGTTCGTCGTGTTCGATTTTTGTTTGTGTTAGATTAGCTGTTTTGACTATCCTCACTGTTTAGAATTTGAATAGTGATTCGAAGTTCTAATACAAGTACCTACTTTAATAAAGATACTTAATGTTGAAAAATCCTAACAACCGGAACGGAAAAAAAAACCGTTTTAGTCCTTATTTGACCTGAATATCACTTATGTTTCTGATCAAAAAATTTATATTTTGTTAATATTGAGTGTATTATAGTCATAAAAGTACTTGTAATCCGATTTCACTTGGTCTACGGATTGAAGCTGTTTTATCTTCATTTTCTTAGAATAATAACAGACATTAAGGTTTGACGGCACAACGACAGGTATTCATCAATAATCCCCCCCCCCCTACTACCCGCTACACCTGGCCCAATATAAATGAGAAAAAGATTAATGCGAATTGTTGGTCCCAATAAATCATGAGATCTTATATCCTTACTTATAAACGATGCCAAGTAAAGGCCTACAATAAATCCGGATTTTACGAACAGTCCATAATTTTGGGTGAAGACAATATTTTTTTGGTTTACGTAAGCAAAAACTTGTTGCGATCGTTTGGCAAAGAACATTTAATTAAATTAGATTAGAACCGAAGAAACTTAAAGCTAGCAAGCTATCAATCAGTAGTAATAGAACTACCAGCTAAAGACACTTAATATCATCTACAAATAAAGCAATAAGTTACTGCACATCCTGATACAGAGTTATCAAACTCCTAGATAGCAATTAAAAGCAAATAATTACAACGTGAGTGAACTCAAAGGCTGGTGTACCCAATTACAGCAATTAACGTTTGTTTTTGACTTGTTCTAAATTGATAAACGACTACAATATTATGTCTGCCTGTTAAGAAGCTTCGTCGGAGTGCTATTTGGCTTCGGGCTTTATTTACACATTCTTGTTTAAACCATTTTAATAATAATAAAGCTAAACAAAGAAACAGACACTAAATCTTGTTGCAGAAAAAATAGATATTTTTATTTGTTCACGAAGTGAAGTTATTAAAGTAACTTTGAATATATTATGTTATTAGTTTAAGTATAGTAAATTATTAGATATAGGTACATAAATAAGTTCCTAGTAGTATTAACTGTGTAAATTAGATAATTAAGGTTATAATAATAAGTGTCTACACTATCGTATTGAAATTAAATTTCTGTAAAGGTAGCTGTAAGTGTGTGTATACGAGTATAAATAAATATAATAATAAAAAGATTAAAGATCTGAATTTACCGCACGAGGTTGTCGACATGTGGGAGGTGGGCTCGGCAATAATTGTACCGATAGCAAATAAAGAACTTGATAGTCGTTACGCCCAATGGCATAATGGCCAAAAGCCTCGATCAACATATAAGAGGCGGGCGTTAGGTGGCTGGGTTTGATGCAGAAGGCGGCACCCCTTGATACGGTGCTAATAACATTTATTAATATTTTAAATAAGGGAAATATAATAGTTTGAAACAATAGATTACGTCCTTATCATCATCATCATCAGCCCGTTGTAGTCCACTGCTGGGTATATAGGCCTCCTTATATTGAAAGTTAAATAAATTTGTTTTACTTACCCTTGATTACTTAGTCATTTTTTTTTAATTTTTATAAGCCTACAATCTACATACCTCATTATGATAATTATGTTCAAACAAATTAGGTATTAAAAAGACAGCTGTCTATTCTGTTTTTAAAACTTTTCAATACCAAAGTCATAGTCGAATGGTTTTAAATTTGAAGCTACGGATGGCTTTTGTCCGACTAAAAACAAGAGGCTCGTATATCAGAAAAGACCCACAGGTCAGACTCGTAAATTATGACTTAGTGCTGACGCCTGCTATATTGTATTGTTCACGAAGAATAGAAGGCGAATTTTTGTCGCCAAAATAAAAACAAGTAGGTAGATATGTATTCACTGCTTCACGATATTGATGATATATTCATTTTGGCCGATTATAATGATAATTGGAAGTTGTACGTCTCTAAGGGCAGGACGTAGCTGATTACAATTTATTTATATAAGACCTGTATTACGTACCTACCTATGATCCTCAATAAAGATATTGAATTGAATTGTATCATGATTCTATGATGAAGATGATTGGACTGCCTAGTTAGTCTAGTGGTTGCTGAGCGCGACTGCTGAGCACGAGGTCCTGGGTTCGAATTCCGGATCGGGTAAAGTGTTACTGGGTTTTTCCATCAGGTAATTCTCAGTAGCAGCACGAAGTCTTGATTTGTGCCCGGTTGATGGCAATAGGCTCGCTCCCTATTTCATTGGGACCTAAAACATAATGCAGAGGTGCACTATACGTGCACCTCTGCCTACCCCTTTGGGGAATACAGGCGTGATGTTATGTTCTATGATGAAGATTACGTAGTCAGTGAGTAATATTCACGCATTATATCGTCGTTAGTTATTCTACATTAAATGTTTCTGACATCAGTGTTGACACACCAAGCCCAACGTAAAAGAGACAATTACCAAGAATCCTGCTAGCTTGAGCTTGATTTGATGAAACTTTTACAAAACAAAGATCAACATCAAGAAAAAGAAAACAACCAGTAATTAGCAAGCACAAAGTTAACACTGCTACACTCTATAGCGGTTTTAATTTGAAATCAGTTACATGAAAACATCAACAGTATATCATACTATAACAATATCGTGATGCAGTCACTGTTGAAACGCGAATACTAATTCGCCTCACGCGACCATTGATATTATAATAAGCTGGTCGTGTCCCCATTTAATTACTCATAAGTGAAAAATTTTACAACACTAAATGACATTGATATAGCACCTTCCATTAATAAAATAGTACTTAGTTAAGCAGCACATAAATTAGGTACATGCATATGATGTTGAAAAAAACGTACATACGGGATGTTTTGAACTCTGTGCCGTTTTGTGGAAATAAACTACTACTAAATAAGCAATACTACCCATACTAATCCATATTTATAGTTATTTATATTATAAATGTCAAATTAAAGGAAGTAAATCGTTGACTGTCTGTTACGACTAAAACGCTGGACGGATTTTGATAAAATTTGGTCTGTTGAAATGTTAAAACCAGAGAAAGGACATAGGCTACTTACCGCGGGCGTAGCCGCGGGCAAAGTATTAAATCTGACACCCATCACAAGACTAACCGCGGCGAGCACGGCTTAACCTGGAAGATGGACTGATCTGCCCGTTAGCCACGTAGCTACGAGCCAACTTCACTACTATACTACTATTATGGCAGAACAGGGGCCTATCTAGTTTTGGGTGATACCGGGTCGATATGATGATGTTGAGGACCTGTTGAATACTGCCTTGATGGTGGCGACCCAAAGGTGCACGGCAGTTTTTTTTTATGCGTTAAAGGAAAATACCTGTCGGTATTCTACGTGGTACGAGCTTGAATAGCATAATATTATAATAATAAAATACTGGTGCGATATGATTTATAAGAGGATAAAACTGTAGTGAGTAGGATTTTAAATGACAGGCAAAAAATATTGTTAAAAAATAAATAGCGCAAGTGACACATCGATCACCACGCTTTCTGTAAGCCTTTTTAGTCCATTATAAATGCTGAATTTTCCGTCAAATTTTATTATTGTAGGAATCCAAACAAACCCATATCTCGAGTGAAATGGAAACGTAAAAAAATATTATGGAAAGTACCTACATAAAATTAATTCTGCAGTTACACTGTGGAGTTAAATATTAAATTGCAAAGGTACCTCATAAAATACTTGCAACATTATTTACAAAAATCCAGAGGTGGAGCCAAGAACGGGTTTGCGTACAAATACAATTTTTCATTTTCCTCCGGGGTTGAACAAAGAGGAATTTTAATGCAATTTAGTAGTCGCATTGTACCCTAGAGTTGTTGGCATTTTTACAGTATACGGCTTACGAAAGGTGTCATGGAGAGAATGGACCTAAAAATAATTACTCACCGTCAGTGATATAAGTAAGGCTTGCATTATTAAAGGGGTTAAAACAGCTCGTGTGCGAAGGGCCTACATTTTTGCTCCTATGAAACCTTTATTTCTCTTTGCGAAATGAGCCTCGAAAGACGGTAAAATATGATCCAACAGTAGCTTCTAAAAAGCTAAAATTAAACAACCTTAGATGTATATAAAAATGTACAAAGCTAAAATAACGAATGTCACTGTCGGGTAGATTTATGTCAATAGACTTTTTTTTTGCTCGGGATGCTCACGGTCTTCATCCGTCCTACGGTGGGCGAAGGTGTATGCTAGACTCTTACCAGCTAAAACTCCAAGGTGTCCTCCTAACTACCTTAATGTCTACAGTCTTAAGAGATATTCAGGTAAGGAGACGTTCTTGTATTTGTTAGATAAAGCTCAATATAATTTGAAATTACTATGTTGATTATTCACAAAACGTTCGAAGGATGTTTTAAAATTTTGCGCTATTCGTACGTGTCATAACAACTACTGAGACTCAGGTGTATTTGGCGAAAAATTGTGAGTTGGACCGTTTTATTTCCTAGCATTTCTCCCAAATTGCACGGCTGTGGTACACCGTGAAAATTATGTTGTTATGTTATATGCGCGATGAATTTTAAGCTGCATTGGCGTCAAGCAACGTGGTAGGAAGCTAAATCGGGTATAAAAATGCTCGAACGTAATTGAATAAAGGGGTTTGAGTGGCAAGTAAGCGAAAAGCTGTGTATTCCATTAAGTTCGTGCCTTTATTTCCAGTTTCTCACTATGTTTGGTAAAAATAAATAGAGAGACAATTTTTTGTCACTGGCGAAAAATACACATTTCATTTATTGCTTATTTATTTTTAAATTGCCAATTTGTAGGCAACAAACGTGATTTTCCGGTCTGTGTTCCTTTAATAGAAATAAGGAAAATATTATGTTCCTTTGTAAATTTTAGACAGTAATATACCAGCCTATAACTGCCCCAATGTAGGGAAAAGGCATCTTCTTATATAGAGAAGAAAGAAATGAAATGAAGGCAAAATTATTTGATCATTTGATATAGGTATGATTAGGTTTGACGTCCTGATTAGCGCAGTGGCCAAACGTTTGGATTGCAGCGGTAGGAGTTGCGGGTTCTATTCCCGCAAGGGACAAATTTGTCCCTATACTTGGTATTTGTGTAAGTGATAGATCATGTTTGTGAAATGAACCCACTAAACAGGAGAAGTGTGGGGCGTGGGGAGTGTGGGGAAATTCTAAGTGTGGGGCGAAGTTTAAACAAAAGATGAATTGTATATCAAATTTGTTATTTTTTAATAGACATCTCTATCATTCTATAAAAGGTTTTTCTAAAAAAAATCTCTTTGTTTCAGTTGTCAGCAACACTGCTGGTGTTCCTTCACCTATCGATGCACGTCGTCGATGAGGGACATGCTGTTAATCCCAGTAAGTATAATTTCAATTAATATTAAAATAGGTAATAGTATCCAGTGTAATGTGAAAGCGTAAAAGTATAGAACAAAGACATACATAAAAAGGAATAAACAAATATACACCTAGGCTATACAAGCAGTTGAAGGAAACTATGTATAGTAATATTGATGTGTATCAACTGTCTTACCTGGAATTTTAGTCTAGGCTAGAGACACTGCTTTGTATGTCTAGATTAGATTCTGATAAGACAGAGCGAGGAGCTGATTTTTCTCTCCACGGATGTTGATGTAGCACCTAGTATATAAAGTGTGTGAAGATACATATATACGTGACTGTTACGTCATAGTATTTGAAAGCTTATTAAAACATGCGAATACAATTATAAGTTAAAATTAAAAATATATTTTTAACACAAGCTTTTAAATCAAAAGTAGGTACCATAATATTGCATTCTCACCAAACATATTTAAGTACGCAAAATTTCATTTCAATCGGATGTCAAAAAGTGATTCTAATTTAGAAAAAAAATTTGACGTAAACAAACTTTCATGAATATATCATACATCCAAACATGGAAAGTTAAATAAAAGCTTGTAAAAATCAAGTCATTTGTATTTGTTATAGCATTTAGTTAACCTATAATAACAACATCAATAGCTAAAACAAAATTAAATACCTAAATTGTCAAATTTCACAGTCAGCACTTTTTACAAAACAATAAAACCCGCTAAATTACCTTCCGTTAAATTCAATTAGCCGTCTTTGTAACCCATTAAACAGTGGAGTTAGGAAACTCTTTCCCTGCTCTGCATTTTATCTCCTGATTAATTTCATTGCGGTTAGTGGGAACAGTAACTTGGCGTGGAAAACTTGACAACGGACACTTGTTTTTAATGATCTCTTCGGACTTGGACATGCTTCATTAACTTTTTACACTGGAGTTCTCAAAGTATCTACTGCTGCTGACTGTCTCGCGTTTAGAAATAAAAAGCTGTACCTATATTTTGCTCTATAATTGTACCTACGTATGGTATAACTTAAAAAAACACGGGATTTACATTAAACCAAGATTGAACATTGGAATCTAGTCAAACGACGTCAATAAATTTTGCTTGGAGCTTGCAAAAAATTTCAATCTCCAACACAAAACGCTTAGCTGGCAATTCATTTCAATTTTCACCATTTAATGGGAAAATAAAATGTGAACGTGTAACGAGAATTGACAACCCTAGATAATAAAATCTAAAAGACTGGAACCCTGTCGTTCTATCTAACAAGTATTTAGTCTTACAATGTAGTGCTGTAATTTAGTGTTCAAACCTTCGTTTTTGTTGTTTGATACTTAAATCCAGGCTAACCGTCCATTCGACACGGAAACCCTGACTCGCTGCGAGAGCAACGCAATCATCTAACTCAACTTTGCAACGAGTAATTTTCCCCTGTATAAGTTCTAGCGTAAATAACGGGACTACAAAAAGTATGAGAGCTTCAAATAGATGCTGCGCGACGAAATAAATGAATAGTAAAATATACCTTGAATACTATCCTATTCATAAATGTTTTATAAACATCTAAAAGATAAATGGCTTTAAAATCTTTTCATTAAGGCCAGGTGTATTTTAGGCATGTGTATACATCAGAGATTTTATCAATTTAACTGTTTTATTTCAAGTTAACTACCCCCTTTCATGAAGATAATTATTGAAGCAAGACTTTTGTAAAACTATCTTATTTTATTAAAGAGAAATGGACTATTGCAGCTTACAGCCGAGAGGAATGGAGGAAGGAAAGGGAGGCCTTTGTCCTGCAGTGGGACGATAATGGCTGAAATAAATAAATAATAATAACTTACTTTATAATCAATATGGTCATAATAATATATTGTCTTTAAAATTCTACAGATGCCTAGCTCAAAAATCATACCTAGAATATGGGACTATTAATTAAAAATAATTTAATATCTGGTATCTATAAGGACTATACCTACGCCGATTACGCAAGCGCAGTGCATTACCCTAAACAAACAATAGTATTGGGACGCTAAAATGCGCGCGACTTTTCACAACGTGTTTTTGCACGTCCGAGCACTGACTGAACTCATAATAACATGTGTAGTTAGTCGACGCTATAAAAATAGTGAACGCTGACGATTAGCCGTCAACACTACGTGCGTACCATTGCAATGTGGACGAAAACTGCCAATAAACACGAGTGGACGATGGAGCGAGTTGCAAACCTCACGCTGTACACAATTGTACACTTTTTTACATTGTGCGTACATCATGTAGGTATTGTATGTTTTGAATACGCCTGTGAAGTATATAGTTTTTTTTAACGTCGCCCCTGTGCTATGAATTTCTCCTATATCGTGATTGCGTTTCACAAACATGAAATATCACATACACCAACACCCAGACTCGGGACATCCGCGGATCGCACAAATTTTTGTCCCGTGCGGGTATCGAACCAACCCTTAGCGCAGCAGTCCAATCGGCTGCGCCAATCAGGTCGTCAAAACAGAGTAGAGATAGTACAGGGTATAGTGCGTAACATTTTGCCAGTTATGTTATGTTATAGGTGACATGAAGTAGGAGACGAGCATATTGCCATTAACAGGACACAAATCCAGACTCCGTGCTGCTACTGAAAATTCAATAACACTTTTTCCGACCCCAGAATATATAATAACGACATCCTACATTATAGATTAATAAGTTTATTGTCTGATAGTAGTTACTTGAAGTGGTTTTATGATTAAAATGTGTACCAGGTACCTACATAATAATATATAGGTAGATAAAAGTCCATAAACTATGAATGTAACTAAGATAAACAACGATCTAAAATGTCTAACTTATAAACTGTTACGGACATAGTACC
Source organism: Abrostola triplasia (assembly GCA_946251915.1). Classification (NCBI taxonomy): domain Eukaryota; kingdom Metazoa; phylum Arthropoda; class Insecta; order Lepidoptera; family Noctuidae; genus Abrostola; species Abrostola triplasia. The sequence continues at coordinate 8,188,260 of OX276430.1, forward strand.
TACGTGCCGCAGCACCGCAGTTTTCCGAGTATTAGAAACTGAATTATAACATCATCTGGCCTCAGGTGGTTTAGTACCAGAGTACTGAGTGCAGTTCTCTCTCAGATAATACCTCTTTTTTAGTTACAGAGATTATACCAAGCTTTTACATCCTTAGGTCATACTACGCCTGTATGCCCTGGAGGGGTAGACAGAATTGCACGAATAGTACACCCATATTTCGCCAGTTATGTTTTTAGGTCCCAATGTAATAGGCGGCGAGCCTATTGCTGTCAACCGAGCATAAATCTAGACTCAGTGCTGCTACTGAGAATGACTTATAGATTATGGCACCCCCCTTAAGGGGGAGGTCTTTGTTCAACAGTAGACGTGCTGGTGATGATGATGATGACGAAGATAAAGGCCAGGCGATGTAACATAAATATGAATAGTGTTCTGTATAAAATCGGTAGTCGGTTAAAAATAAAGCCATGAGTTCTGCCCATAATAACATGGTTTCCATTTAACAATGCAGCTATTAAATACCTCATTACTCACTCCTGCTTGAGTTGAGTAATCAATTAGCCGTCGTTTAGCTTTTGTTAATTAACTAATGATATGCCAACCGGACCACATCGGATCGGCTACGCTAATTGTAAGCATACTAAGTGTGTTTCAGTAACCTTCAGTAGACTGCCTCGTTGGTCTAGTGGTCGCTAAGCGCGGCTGCTGAGCACGAGGTCCTGGGTTCGAATCCCGGGTCGGGTAAAGTGTAACTGGGTTTTTATGGTAATGGCAATTCTCAGTGGCAGCACGGAGTCTGGATTTGTGCCCGGTTGATGGCAATAGGCTCGCCCCTTTTTACATTGGGACCTAAAAAAAAGCGAAATGTGGATGTACTATAAGTGCACCTCTGCCTATCCCTTAGGGAAATACAGGTATGATGTTATGTTGGCACGACTTTTTGGTGTCATGTTTGCATGTTGCCCATGCTAAGCTTGATTTTTGAGATTTTTTTGAAGTTTGATTTATCAAACTTACACTGTATGTAGCGGCATCTCCCTTTTACAATTAAAAATACCCTCCTTTAAGAGTTCATGATAAGGCTAGGAAAATCTATAGGCTATGTATCTTGGAGAGGCCTACATCTAGCAGTGGACTGAGATAGGCTGGTGATTTTAGTTTCCTATAAACCCTTCACACCTCAAGTCTACAGCCCTCACAAGTCAGTTATAAGAGTAAATAAATAATGACGTCAGTTAAGAATAACTTACTTAAGTCTCTGCGCGTGTAATATGTGGACAAATATTATTATACCATACTCTATTGGAGCAGGAAAATCCGCGTCCTGATGTGATGGTAACCTTTTTCGGCAAGTGCTTTTATTTAATAGTTTTCCGTCTTCCATGTTAGTGGGACGATGTAATAATCTGACAATATATTTCTTGTCAATAGCAGTGATTTAATTTACCTTATACTCGTATAATGGAAGCCCGCGGCTGCGCTCACTTATATTTTGATATCCTAGTACATTGCAATATACATATATTATTCATTAAGCAATTTTTAAAGGACCTCAATTTTTTTGAAAATAAATTATAGCTTATGCTTCTAGATATGACTTTCTATCCGTCCAGTAGTTTCAGAGCCTTTTCGGTAAAAAAGTATTTTCTATTTAGCGTCAATTTGTAGTTTTTTTGAATCCTCCCACTTCAAAATAATATATAACATCAAATCTAAAATTAAAGTTACTAAAAGATAAAATTACTTATAAGTTATGTAACTTTTTCACATTTAATCCCGTCAAAATATCACTTATCCAAACCATTCTATAAGTAGAAGTCAATATTGACTCTAAGAAAAGAAAAAATATATCTTCATTCATATCATATTCAAACTACGTTTAGGTACATCTACTACGCTCTATACCAAATGTTAAACCATTATCTTATTTAAAAGAACGTAATTACAAACCGTATTCACGCAAATAAACTTTTTTTCTTATTTTATAATGTCTAGTACTGTCTAGTCTACATGTTTGAACCTCTCTGATAATAAAAGCTACTCGTACCTACTACGTAAGTTGGTAGTCAGCTGCAGAAAATGGCGCCAACGGCACTAGTTTTTGTGAGATGAGGTTCTCCGGTCATTTGTTTTATCAAGTCTTATATTGTTGCTACACGGTGTGTTCGTCAACCATACGATAAGAAGAAGGTGTATTAAATGTTCAGGATTTACCAGTAGCCTTCGAAGTGTAGTGTATTAAATGGATTGTAAGCTAAGCTCATAAATAGTAAAAGAAATGTATATTTAAATAAAATTATATCACGCCTATATTCCCCAAAGGGGTATGTAGCAGTGTGTAAGTACACCCACATTCCAACAGTTATGTCATAAGTCCCAATGTAACAGGGGGTGAGCCTATTGCTACTAACCTATTGCGCAAAGCGCGACTACTGAACATGTGGTCTGTATACCTCTTCGGGGAATACAGGCGTGAAGTTATGTATGTAATTAATGAAAATACATCCACAAATGCATTGTTCGACGTGTCTTAATTAATATCCGAGCTCCCATCTCCATCAACAACCAAATACAATAGACAGGATTACGTTAAATGGCTGAACAGTTCGTTACATGAAATTTGACGCTACACGCTAACTATATCAACGGTTATTGTGAATTAATCAGTGCTTAGACTAACGCAATCAATCCCTATTACAACTCGGTAAGCGCAGCGGCTTTCAGCAACCCTCCATTTCCATACAGATTAATCTTAAACACCTCCTCCTGTTTGACTACTATATACTTGAACGATTTTAGCACCAAAACACACAAGATAATGGATAAATTCGATAAACCTTTATCGATACGCACCGCCACTACTCTATGTTTGCTTTCTCGATGGCAGTGTTGGGCGCGTAAACACAGTATGGGGCAACCCTTGTTCTCGCGTCCCCGATAACTTTTCAAGCAAATTTCCACTTAGTTTCAATTCCTTTAGGGTTCAAAGGCGCACGTTGCAGAATTATAATTCAACTACCATTGGTTATAACGATGCCACGTATAGAGTAAAGAAACCCTTTGCAGCGTCGCATTTACTCTGTGGCTCGTTCGAGGACTACGTTTTGTGAATTGTCATGTCGGCATGACTTCGTGTGAATTATTGTCATGGAAATTACACGCTGGACGTACTGGACGTCTGTATGGAAATTAGTGTTCAATCTATGGTCTCATGTCGAGAATGTAGTGTGGGGTTCAGTACTAGCGCATAAATGCGTATTATGGAGTTGGCCACATGTAAAAACGTAGAATTTTACTTTCACACTTTAAGGTAAAAATATTTTCTCTGAAAAATAAAAACACTATTTCGTAATTGAAGTAAAAAATGCCAAAATAAAAACTAAAAGCTAATAAAACAGTGTACCTACTATAACGAAGAATAGTAACACAACACAATGAACAAACTCAATAGTAAAAAAATAAATAGGACGCAACATAATTGCGCTATGCGTTGAAATGGGTCGTGTGCATTTTTAGTGGGTGAAAAACAAAAGTTTTATTGGAGTGCAGCGTTGAGCACAGGAGAGCCGTTTCAGCTTTTGAGCAGGTTAATGTTCATCACAGAAAACAAGGGAAGCGAGCGAAAATACGTGCACTTTGTAAATGTACCGCGTTGGTATAACGGGTGGCGGTTTTGTGAATCCATTTTGGAAATCTACGAACTGACCGGTATTGCTCGATAGTTATGAGTTTTATTGGTTCTGCCCCCTTACCATGAACTCTTAATACACGATAATTTACGTTGTGAAAGCGAGACGCCGCTACGAGCAGTGTAATGCGGTATCTCGTTTTCACAACGTCAAGCGTCCTGTTTTAAACGTTCATGGTAAGGGGGCTATTCTAAGCTTCGGCGGGAATGGATTGTTCGCAGTTGTGGAAGTCATTTTCGAAACACGAATGTCGCCTTTTTTGAGGATATGAATGTTGATTTATTATTTAATAGTGCTCGAGCCGTGCGGAAAGGATTTTTCAAAAGTCTCTTGCGTTTACAATATGAGTTTGCACTGGTACATATGTCTATGCATTACAAATGTCTGTTAATTCTGTTGTAAGTAAATTTATATAGTAAGGTATGGGTAATAACATAAAATAACATCACGCCTTTATTTCACAGAGGGGTAGGCAGAGGTGTATGGTGCACCCACATTTTACCAGTTATGTAAGTCGTAATGCAATAGAGGGCTAGTCTATTGCCAAAGCAACTAGTAACAAATCCACCCGCGCTGCTACTGACAATTACCTAGTGAAAAACTCCAGTATCACTTTGCCCGACCGGGGATTCGAACCCAGGACCTCGTGCTCGGCAGTTGCGCTTAGCGACCACTATACCAACGAGGTAGTTAACTGGGTAATAAAAGCCTCTTGACATCACAACAGCTTAAACAATCCAAACAAAAATACGCCTCAAGCCTCAAAATGAATCATTATATAATATTTAGAGGAGAAATAAGCAATATAACTCGCAGGGTTCACTCGTCCACTGATATGGGCGTGTGATGAGCGGGCATCGCTGAATTATGTATGAAGGAGTATCCACCCGCCGTCAAATAACCTTGTGGCCAATAAACAGAGCCCTAGTAAAAGTTACAGTAGAATAATAGATACTTATTTATCATAGCTGCGTATTTTTTTGGAAGACGCAAGTTTTATGACGTATTGCTGCCATTGACGTCTGGCGTATGATAAAATGCGTGTATACTGAAGATAGTTTGACAGTGGCAAAGGTTAGTTCAGACTTGAGGTGTTTTGTTTTAAACGTTGCCCGGCTCTAGGAATTTCTCCTGTGTCGTGGGTGCGTTTCACAAACATGAAATATCACATACACTCAGACTCGGGACTAATATCTGCGGATCGCAAACATTTTTGTCCCGTGCGGGAATCGAACGCAACGCCAAGTTCAGCATTCTAATCGCTTAACCGCTGCGCTAGCCAGGTCGACCTACTTTTTTATGTTTAGATTTATTACCTACATAATGTTTGAAGTCAAAATCGGTTTCCCAATTACGTCTTTCAAAAACTCACTAAGAATTCTTAAGCGAAATGTCTTATAATACTATTGCCTTGGCAAGAGTACTAATACAAAACAAAGGGCAAAGACTATCTTAACGACGAACGAAGCAGGCCGGCAAGCCGCGCCACTGCCAGTATGCCTACCGCTTTACAATGAACAGCTGTAAGGAAAATATCCAAATTATTATTGCTAAATTCCATCATACAGTGTGCCAAGCATGGTGATTCGAACTTGGCAGGCGGCCTCGCATCTTGACATAATTCCTCAGTTACGTCTTACGATACACACAAGAGTATCGGATAACGTACTAGTATTTTGCGTAAAAATCTCCATGGATTTATGTCATTCAATTTTGTTAGGATTGCATTTTTCAATATTGCATTTCTAAGTATAAAAATCTATTTTTTTGCAAATATTCTCTATAATATTTTCAATTAGCAGCAAAGGATTTCACATAATAATTTTATCGTTGGTTTAAATTAAACTCCAATAATATTTCCACTTGGCAAAATTACGGTGGGTTTTCCTGCATTACATAATTATTTGCTCCTCGAATTATACAATTACAGTCAATGGTCGGCTACTGTTAATATGGTCCTCGATGTAGTTGTGGCGCACTTCATACGCGTTGTCATGATATTTCGGTATTTACTGCTTTATTTGGATTCCAGTGTTAACGCTGCTCTTGGCATCTCTTAACGAAAAGCATGCGTCCTATACAACAAAGGTATTGTATATATTTTTTTAAGTTTATGTTCCTAATTGAAAGTAAATGATTGTTAGTTATTTCTTTGATTAATAATATTACACTTATATTAACAATAAATTAAATGGCAATTGACTAAACTATATTGCCATCAATCGGGTATAATTCTAAACCCGATCTACTAAATTATATCAAAACTTTTTTCTAACATTTTGTCCTACCAAAAAATCTGAATTCTCATGAGACGGTTTCAAATATTTAAACAGTTGAATCACGCAAGTTACAAAATAAAGTACAGAAAAAATATATCCTAGACTAACATTTTTTCATAAAACCAGAAATTTTCGCGCGAGTAAACCTGCGGGCCCTGGTAGTAAATTATAATGCTTATTTCCCTTGCGGGATAAACAGGAACGCTCAATCAAGTGCTAGTGATCGTGGTAAACGCTTAGCCCTCAATGTATCAGCGTCGCCTGAAGTCTTTACTTAACGAGATAGGTGCCGGAGTCCCCCGCTCTCAGGGAATTACATCCGCTTAGTGATCGTGAATTGTGAACCTGCGGATTTACTTTGCAGTTGTAAAAATTGTCTACGTCATAGGCTTACCTACTTACTGACATGTCATCATCATCATCAGCCCGTCGCAGTCCACTGCTGGACATAGGCCTCTCCCAATGTACACCACAAAACCCGGTCTGCTGATTCATGGCCTCGTGTGAAATGACTACTTATAACCTACTTTGTCTATCTTGTAGTCGTCAATGCAAGCGCCGATCGGGTCCAATTTTGGTCGAATGAAAAAAAATTCAGTTTCCGTCTTTACAATTGCCTGGTAAAAGACCAAGATAGGTTAAACCTCTCATAATAGGAATTCAACTGTCTTTAGTGATAGGGCGAGAGCAACAGCATACGTTTATTTGTTTGGGAAATAGAATCTGTATCTGTACAGTCAAGAACTCGTGAAGTCAAGTGACAAGTGACTTTTTCAACAAATACTTAAAGTAAAGTATTCACGCAAATAAATTTCACATTTTAGGGCAAAAATCCTCTCGGCAAATTATTTCCTGTCTTTCTAACACGGCTTAATTTAAAAAAATGGGCTTATCTGCATTAAGATTCTAATTACTGAGGCTCTTTAACCGCCTAGATGCTTTAAGATGACACGGTTTTGTGAGCTCAACAATTAATCAAGCCACAAGAAAGTAATGGTATTGTTATGCGTTCAATTTATTATCGCTTTAAAGTATCTCCCAAGTAATTCAGCTTCCCTTTGTTGGCTTTTACAAAAGGGTTGAGAATTTTTCCTCTTGGTTTTAGTGTTTTTCCGTAATTTCTTTTTGTGATAATTTTTTATTTTAATTATGAATTCATTTTGCCATCAGTGCTTGGAATTATTGAAATAAATTTCAACGAATATTTTAAAATTGTAGATTTCAGATAAATTGCGAAGCAAAAACTTGTCATGTGCCTTTGGTATATTTTAATGTACTGACATGAGGTGACCTTTAAGCCTTTGAAGAAATTGAATAGTATAAAATTACTGCCGATGAGCAATCAGTCAAGAAAAATAGCAGAAATGCATTATTTTGCTTCAGGAAGACCTCCTATCTCATCTATAAGACTTTCAGGACAATGTGTTTCCTAAACGTCTCCTATATTTCCCAAAGGAGAGAAGAAACTGTATGCTGTTGCTGTTCCACATTTAATAGAGGAAACTCAACCCAATGAAAACGAATCCAATGGAATTTAAGCAATTACAAATTTTAATCACGACAAAGAAACACAGGACACACTAATTGACATTAATAACATCTAAATATTATAATAGTCTAGTAATAGGAACTCCGCCACTACTCTCCCAAAACCCGGAACACAAAAGAAACAAAATTCTCTTCTCAATTTGATTTTAAAGTACCATAAAATCAAGCAAGGGGTGTGAATAGCGTGCAAAATTAGAAATCTGGGCGATATTCCCGGTATTAATAACTCGGCAACTGTACCGTGCCCAAGGCGTAGCGTGATAACCATTAAGCTAAAAGCCTGCGGTACTTCGCCTAATGTGTCTTCAATTTAGACTAAAGTAATCTTTATCACGTCGTTTGGAATGTATTTTACGCTTCAAATTGTGAAGGCGGTACTGCCTTCTACCGACTGACGGTTGTATTGTCGCGTGTCTATTGTTCGATGTTACTTGTGTTAATTTTTATATAGATCTCAGTAAAAAAACACCTCATTTTCTCTCGTAGGTGTCAAAAGATGCGATAAGAAAATTCTGGATTGTCAGATGTTGAAGTTCTAATTAAAATAAATAAAAAAATTGTATTGTTTATGTGTTCAGGTTTTAGTCATTGTTATTGTGTTTAACTTTCTATAAGACCTTTCGACGATTCAGTAACTTAGTAATATGACACCTTTTCGTGAGAAGACTTCCAAATCTAAACAAAAAACTTCAACGAAAGCCAAGGAATTAATTGTTTCCTAACTTAGCGAATCCATTGACGCTGTGATACGCACAGTTTGACGGAGACGTGATCAAAATATTTGTGCAACAGACGGAACAATATAAACTTGCCCCAATTCCCTCAATCTCTGAATGGAGCAGTTAATTGGATTACCAGTTTCAATGCGAATTCTGATGAATTCTGTTATTAGTAAATTGTTATTCATTGCAAGGCCAAATAACAGATGAATCTAAATTATAATTTGCTTTCATTTGTATTTACAGTGTTGTTTATCTAGTAATATTTCTAAACTAATGTCAGTGATGACATCGCAAATTCCATTGCCGAAATCGTTTCTTTACCTGGTTTGATTTTTTGATCCTGCATTGTGTTTTTTTAAGAAGATTTGTTATTAGACTATAACCGTCTAAAACAATCTACATCTAGTAGAATTATAAGAAAATCGTCTTCAACAAATTGACTTCTAAAACTATCATCTTTAGCCCCCTTACCATGAATTCTTAAAGCAGCAATTAACATCTTCAAGCGTCCTCCTTTAAGAGTTCATGGTAAGGAGGCAGGTCTAAAATTCCATGATCAGTAAACACCACCCATATTCTCCATTACTGGCCTATTAAAAATTATAACAGACTTCACTCGACCATCATCCAACATACATTAGCTAGAGCCTTCTGAATATTTCCTCTGATGTCACAGGGGTAACATAAGTAACACAGTGTAGCGGGATTATAAGATTGTAGCTACATGTAATATCTTCAAAGCACTTTCACGGTTCGTGCCACAATTTCATTTCTCAATAGCATTCCATAGGCCTTTGGGATTTATACATAGGCGATTATAATAAATTCAATTGGGTAAAACGTGATGTTTGGTAAAAAATGTTGGTCGTAATATGATGTAAATATTGCTTGTTGTTTGAAGACTGAATTCTAAACATGAATATAAAACAAATGCCAATTTGATTGGTTGTCCTAATATAATCACTGGTTGTAATAAATTATGTCTTTCGCGAATCAAATTATATAATCACAGCAAGACACCAAAGGCCGTAAAATAAACGCAGGAAGTAATGTTAAAATCTGGGCTGTAATTTTTTCAACTGTGACAAATCTTTATGGTTTGGGGTCTCAACGACTCAAGTTTTACTCAAATATAAGTTGAAATAAATAGATAATTTATTGTGTTGACAGTTGTACAGTAAAATTAATAAGAGCAAGCTCTAGTAAGCAGAGGAACCAGCCAATAAGTAGGGCTGGTTGCCTAGGTATACCGTACGGTTGTTTGGTACACCTATGCAACCAGCAATTCATGGTGGTCTAGTAGGTTCTTTTAATTAGTTTACATACTTGACAGACGTTGAGCTGCCCTAGGGGTAGGCAGAAGTGAGTATACCCACATTCTCACGTTATATTATAGGTCCTAATGTAATAGGGGCGAAGTCAAATTAATTGTTGATTACATAAAATTATTTCGCAAATGTAAAATTAATTTTCATATTTATTACTATAACCTAGGTCCTAGCAAGGAACCTCGACACGGAACTGCTTAAATTATGTCTTCCTAAGAAAATAGTCGCTGTTTTTCCACTCCTCTGTCGCCTTTGATAATAAAAAAGAAACGAAGATTAATTGTAAGTAGAGGTGGGAAAATAGAACGCCTCTTACAATCCAATTCAAGTAAATCCGAAAACGGCTGACACACTTTAGTAATGATTTTAATTATTCGTTCCTTTATTTTATTGTTGATTACAGTAGCAACTCTTGAGAACTCGTTAAGCCTAATTACGTTTTCCAGTTACGTATTACTGTGGCAATTGAATACGCCGATTTCCCAAGGGGTGGCACAGAACCACTGAAAAAAAACCGCTTGTAACAATTTCGAGACGTGAAGAGTTGGATAATGGGCTCGACTTCTTTTAATTAGGTACTTCACATCTTTAAGTGCAATAAAAAAACAGATCAAATTATACAAGCATTGTTGTTAGGCTCGAGCTTGCGTTGAGGGGCTCGTAGTTAAATGGTAGCTGTGTGGTCAATCCGCATTTTTCAGTACCAGTTTTAACTGGTGGTAAGTACTGTTACTGTTATAGAATACGGCCTATAATATTATAGATAAAAAAGAAGTTACCGACGCACTGAAAGGTCTTCTAAACTAAGGCACAGGTAAATATAATGCCACGCTACATGCCTATGATGATAAGTAGGGAGGCCTGTGTTCATTTTATTAAAGCTAAGCCGTACTCATTTTTTACTCGCCACTATCGGCGCGTGTCCATAACTCATCTTCGTCCTTCCTTTTAACAATATAACTTTACGCCTGTATGAAATGGTGAAGTAATAGGCAGAGATGTGTGGGACAAAATATTTCGCCAGGTTCTAATGTAATAGGCGAGCCTATTGCCATTAACCGGGCACAAATCCAGACTCCTACTGAGAATTAAATTGGGGATCCCATGTTCAGCCATCACGTGTACTTAAAGATGTGATTCATACAAAGTAAAAAAATATAAATAGAGACTTAACCATTAATGTAAATTATTTATTGGCGTTTATAAAAAGAGAAAACTAGTTACTCTAATACCTAAATCTTGTAAAACTATTTCTTCGGACATACCAACTACGACTACCATCATATTTTCAGATTTATTGTCATAGTTGTAGCACAAACGAGAGTAACCTCGATATTCTTGATATAAACAAGATTGTTAACAGATATTAAGAACATTATTACCTTATTTTGACCAGAACTACAACGATTTGGAGAGATTTTTCTTTGAGCTGGTATATAAATGTATACCTGCTACGCATTACGTAGACTACATGCTTGAGGTTTTGTAAGATCAATTTCTTTTCTGACCTCCTTTATCTGTTCTGTGACTCTCAGTAGGTACTTGTGTTAGACCAGCTTTTGCCTGCGTTTTTGCCCACGTTTAGGATCCTATGTCCTTTCTCGGGTCTAAAATTTTTTACATGCCAAATTTTACCAAGATCCGTTCAGCGGTTTAGTCGTAGACAGACAGACAGAGTTACTTTCACATTTGTATATTAGTATGGTCGTAAGTCGCACCTCGCACTATACAGCGTACGTTCCATGTAGATAAATAACGACAAGCGATATTGCGGCTGCGTCATTGCAATGCTAAGCTTCCCCTTCAAACACCCCTGCATGCGGTACACGCACTGCGTCTCAGTATGTTCTAGCACTTTCTATAGTACCACCGTTGATATTGGTTACACAGAGTGGTCTTACTGTGCTCGCTATATATAGCGTACCATTATAATGTAAATATATAAATAGTGTCTCGGATTACGCTTGTAATTTAGTCCTATTGCTAGTAAGATTCTATTTTTTCATTTCCTAATTGAATTTATGGAATATTTTGCAAACCCCTCATTTACTCGACACTATAGTATACTTGATTTTTGATGTCATTTTCGCATGTGGCCCATGAGCAGACGCCACGGCACAACGTCGCGGGTCGCGGGTTCAAGTCCCGGTTGTGTCCATAATTTTTCAAATTTCCTTTATCAAATTACTATAATATATTTTTGAGAATGAAATTAACACCTCAACATTTAAATCTTCCCCAGACTTCCACAAATATTTAAAAACCAAAATTTGCCAAATCGATGCGGCCGTTCTCAAGTTATGGCGTGAGTGCATGACAAAGGGAAACAGGGATTCATTTATATATATAGATAGATGAACTGATAAGCTTTTAATCAGTTATTCTAACCACCAATTTACGATGTCCTTGTCATCTAAATTAGTTCACAGCTTTCTAAATCCGCTGCCATACAAATTAACGTAGACTTTTATTACAAAAACCACATTTCGAATAAACAACAAATCTTCCGGAAAACATTACACGGTATCATTTGTTTTTTGTATACAAGCATTCAAGCGTATATCATTGGCGATAGTAAATTCTTGGCAATAAATATATCCTAGTTGCGCCACTAGTTCAATTTGACGTGACAGGTGCTGGGACCCATCTCGGCTCAGCGTTACAGATGGTCAAGATTGATTATTAACGACTGGAATTTTCTTTGCTTTATATGAGAGATTTTCTTTGCTTTATAAACCTAAAAATGTTGCTATTAATCATCGTGGTTGACCTAATCTTTTTTTTAGAATCGGCATAAGCTTATTTTATGGAAATTGGACTTGCCGTGATTAAGAGACTACTTCGGCAATAATGATGGTGGAAATGACATTTCAGGGTACGCTGGACGAAACACAAAACCAACAATTTCCAACATCCATTCTATCCTTGAATGATAGGCAGATATTTTGCACTTTCATTACCATGATTCTGAAATACTCTAAAGAGCAAGTATGACATACTACATTACATTGTCAATAAGTATGATTAAAGAATGATGATGATGATCATGACTGTATGCTACTTCTCATCATTATTGTCCTTTACGTCTATTACAGATGATTTGAGCTTCTACACTGACAATAATGATAAACAGCAAGCGGTGCCTACATAAATATTATAGTTAAATATTCTCAGGGTTATTGTAAAAAGTTTGGACGTTTCTAAAGGCAATGAACCCAATTAGGAACTTAAAGGGTCGGCTATAACATCCCATGAGTCAGTGAGGCGTAAAATGTTGGGTCGCGACTCAGATACGATAGTCGTTATATGTCAATGGATTACTTAAGTTATACCAATTATGATTAGTGGTGAGGATACTCTATGGGTATAATACTTAAGTCATCCTTAATGTGGTTTGCATAGTTTGGTTCCTAGGGATGGTTAGGAATACAATTTTTAACTGTATCAAGAAAGGGAGAGAGGGAAGAGCCATGTATGGGTTTGATGAATGACCATGTCTTGTCACCATGGGACTTAGACAAGCGGTAAAAATAATAATATTTCTTTTTTGGGATACGCATCAGCCTTTTATTTTATTGGTTTGAGTGCTGATGGTTACTGAAGTGCTATTGATATACATTTACTCAGTCGAGGTAGCTTTTAAATGCAAGCGCTTGCGAAGAGGCAACCATGACCACATTGACCACTACGGTTGGATTTTATCCTCAGACTATAGTTCAGAAAGCGAACGGTATTTTTATGATAGTCTTTAGTACAAAGGTTTATTTTTAAATAACGAATAAGGTGAAGCCTACTCGTTATTTATAAATCCTTACCTAAAACTAAATATAGAAAGTTGTGAATTTACTTTTATCATATCGAAGATTTGTTTCTGATTTTTTTCCTATCGAATAACTACCTATCATAACTTTGCAAGTAAGGGTAAAACTTACAGGGAAGTAACTTTGCAAAAACCTTGCGACATACAATTCTACTTAAATGTTTGGTAAGTACATAAATATAGTAATAACGAAAGAATAATAGAAGATGTTGAAGAAGAGAAAGCGTTTTTTTTAATAATATCGGGACTCATCCATCTTTTTGTCAACTTTAAGGTGCCTAGATAATCTGATTTTTTTATAGCAAGTTTTGGAGCTACTTAAAAAAACTATTATTAACCTATTTACCCTTTTCGAGCATGTTATTAACCACCGAGAATTCTTTTCCAATTACATATTTTTTACTTTAACTATGTATGTGAATGACATTGTTATACTTGTTGATACAACATTTAGTTGTATCGAAGCCGTTTTACATTTATATATATTTTTTGATTTTATTATTTATTGTACAACATAAATGTCGTTTAACAGTCAAGTGAATGGGCAGCGACAGTGAGTGGCTTCAATGATAAATGACCGCTCCCGACGGCTTGTCAAGCCTCAAGTTTTCGAATTACCCTCCACCAGATTTTGACAAGATAGTAATAGGATATTTGTGATACGGCCTATAATGTCTTTACTGTTTTGTTGTCCTTAAATGTTTCTGAACGATGCGTACTGAAAGAAGGGTTAAGTTAAATGGAGAAACTGACTTTTTAGTAATGATAGAATCACACAAAATTTTACAATGGCTCTCAACTCGTAGCTTCTAAAAAGAGAAACATCCTATACAAGTTACTGAGAGAAACCAATACCGTGTTATTCAAATAGCCTTTTCCTGGCCAAACAACAAAATTTTAAATCCAATTACAAAAACCTTATAAATACTTTATCTAAAACGAAGCCCACGCAAACGCTAAAACGTAACAATTCGTAATACGTAGTCCACCGCAGAATTAACCGTGCGGCCGCCGCGTTCTTTTAATTCCGCCCTCAAACATTCCTCAACATAAAAATGGTCGAAATACTTCGCGAGAACAACGATACAGAAATCCTGCCTACAGGTAATAAGTGAAAGTGCCTCGGCACCCCCAAATTAAATATGAATGCCGTTGTAACAGCACACTTTCGTAGTTGAAATATAATCCTCTACCTTTTTCAGTTCATGTTGATTTTATTGTAGTTTTTACGAGCGACGCGACAGTGATAGTAACGCGGTCGCAGGGTTAATATTATATAAATATTGCAATAAAATGTATTTGTTTTGTTGGTTTTTTATGGTTACGGAACGCGGAATGTGTTTAAGAAATGGGATGTATTTCCGTTGAACGGATAAAAGGCTTTAAAAATACGCAAAAAAATTGAGAGAGTTATGGTTCTGGGGAGCGGATCGGTAGAAGAATATTAAATATTATGTGTTATTTGTTTTTATATTAGGAAAAATTATACGGTATTTAAAAGGTAGGTTGGTTTATATATATTATCTTGTATATAAAATTCTCGTGTCACAATGTTCGTTCCCGTACTCCTCCGAAACGGCTTGACCGATTCTCATGAAATTTTCTGAGCATATTGAGTAGGTCTGAGAATCGGCCAACATCTATTTTTCATACCCCGGGTCAGCTAGTTTATTATAGTATTTTATAAGAAAGCTGGTGTAGGTATAGGTACTTATTATATTTGTAAGCAGTATTATATTGTTCGGATCGATCGTAATGTAGTGCTAGTCTGATCATCACAGTTCGTAAGGATATTTTTAGTAAAAAAAATCGTCTTTGAAAGAAATCGTATTATTTTGCTATTGATCACACGAACGCATGTGTGTTATTTGTTTATTCTGTAATATATTATACTATAATTCACAAAAAAGAGCCGAGAATCAACATCTGCAATCTATAATCTCTGACTTCCTTCACTTGCATATTTCTCCGCAAAACTTTCTTTCAATTGAAGAAGCGATCATTTTTCATGCCGGCGACTGGTGGGTTACTTGCAATTCATGCTTAGAACGTGCATTATGTACAGAACCTACACATAACAAGCTTTCAACGAGATTATGATATTATTAATAAAAAATATGCTAAGTCATTTTGCTTAGAGCGCTTAATTACTTAATGCAATTAATTTTATTAATTGTATGAGCATAAAGCTGTTTTTCTGGATCTAAGAGCTCGTGTAACATATTTGATTAACTTGTTTTTATGATACATACATAGGGTTACGCCTATTTCCCAGAGGGGTAGGCAGAGACCGCGGATTTATTCGCTACGATCCTCACCTACTTCTTTCGCCTCAGTCACTCGCATCACATTCCTCATACACGCTCGTCGGTTAAGGGTCCTCCTCACTTGAAATCATCTCGCATCTGGTCCAAATATGTTCGCCGAAGACTTCCCCTTTCTTCATAGTCATATTCGTTATTTGGTAGACAAAAAAAATATCTAATTTGTATAGGTAATAATATTATATTATGACAAGTAATTATTAAATTTGAATCTTCTTAAGCATCATCATTACCAGTCATTAGTCATCTCACTGCAGAGTATACACCTCTATTTTAAAGTACTGTATCATTATTACTTCTCATTAAATACAAACGCCAAGTCATAGCAGTTCCGGCACCCTTCGAAACAAATGAATGCAAAATTTACAAAAGTTACCCCTCTCGCAAACAAAATAAATTATGCAGACGGTGTCCATTACATACTTTATCTCTGAACTGGCATGGATATAAGGAAACTGGATATAACATCTAACCTTGCAGGGTTACTATGAGCTTACATTGCAGGTCATAGGACCTGGGCTTTGGTTGTGTATTGTTAAGAATCTAACTTACTTATTGTACAGTTCGATATCAACATTTATTTTTAAAAGTCGCCTTACACTACGAATTTATCCTGTATCGTTGGTGCGTTCCATAAACATAAAATATCACATACACAAAAACCCAGACTCGAGGCAAACACTGCGGAACAGAATTTTTTTTTATCCCATAACCCGAACCCACTGCGCCAATCATTCGTTAGGTAAGAAATTGTCAATACATCAATGATACTGGGAAAAAATACAAGCTACTTATGTACGATACAATTTACCAACTTGAAGGCTTTTAGTCCTAGCTATCTATACTCTATACTAATATTATAAAGCAGAAGTGTTTGTTTGCTTGAACGCGCTAATCTCAGGAACTACTGGTCCGATTTGAAAAAATCTTTTAGTGTTAGATAGCCCATGTATTGAGGAAGGCTATAGGCTATAAAACATTCGAAATCCATGCGGACGGAGTCGCGGGCAGAAGCTAGTAAATACATAAGTAAGCCAAACAAAACGATCCAATTAAAGTAAAAAATACACTTTTCACATTTTCTTTCGTTTTTAATCTATACCTATTGTTTTTATAAATGTTGTGAGTATACTCAGTCTTAATCTCTTTGAAGCATCATCAATACGAACAGCGTAAGACCTTTTTAATTGGGTATTATGTTCAATATATTTCTTATCAACATTTTCTGGAATTTTAACGTTGAGTAGTGACTGGAAATTTCTCTATAAGATGGTGTTTAGTCTGGAAAAGTTAGGGTTCATTGACCGTCAATAAACAGTCCGTTTGCAGTACAGTCTCCTCTAGAAAAGTGGTAAGAAGCTTAATGAATAGATTTAAAAATATATGGGTTTGACACCATGTCATCGATAACATAGTCAAAGAGTACCACTTGGTCAATAAAAGACTTGACACTGGCAGGATAGTCGACTAAAGCAACTCAATTGCCATAACGGAAAGAAAAAAAAACATAGTCGAAACATTATGTCATCCCCATACATTTATGATTCTATTCGATTTCCGTTCATCAAACATGTTGCTACCTGTCCTGCCCAGCAGTACGGAGTTCTAATGCACAAGTATGCTCTTAAAGACGAAGGCAATATTATGTATCTATATACTGACTACTGTTCTACATCGACTGGTACAAAGACGGTCAGTAAAAGGATATTTTTAGGAAAAGATTCTCAGAGTTCAGTTTGTCGAAAAAAAAAATATTTTGTTATTTATGTCAAGGTGTCATTTCCACGAATAATTGCTTCAGTAAAGTAACGGAAATATTTCCATTGACACCGTGTAATTTAAATCGAAACTGCCATAAGGAATTTTCCTCAAGGATTTCCCAATAAAACTTTGTCCGTACTAAGAATAGATTATTGACGACAGCGCTCTCAACATTCCTCTTTGAAAACACGCAACAAAATTACGTAATAGATATATTTGTTTAAGATCATTGTACAATTGTTAGAATTGCAGATAAATAAATATTATATTATATAAATCTAGCCGTGTACCTGAAATATATGCAGAGCACATTCTTTTAATTATTTTAATTTTAGTTTATTGAAGCAAAATTTCTTGAGTCTTTAACATACGTGGCTCTGACTACTCTGAAAAGTAATACAAACCCCGCTTTATAAAGGCATAAATAAGTTTATATTAAAAATATATTTTTTAAATCATCTAGGACAAATTAAACAAGCTCAAACACGATGCGGTTGCATCATTTCGTTACAGTGTTCCTATGACCACCTTCGACTCCATTATCAAACCAGCTCAAGAGTACTATAATATTGTATATTCACCGAACCTACATATGTTTGGCCAAGATTTGACTTAACAAACTCACATACATGGTTGGTTTGGTTTAGCTGGGCATTTACCGGACTTAGCCTCTTTAGTGGGCCATTGTGCGTGAAACTCACATACCTACATACTTACATACAAACATTGCAAGTTAAATAAAAACTCTTCCTTTCCGAATAACCGTCTAGTTCTATACTACAGTTAGTAAACTAAACAGCAACCTAACTCTAACAGAAATATTTCGCGACTTAATAATATTTACTTCTAACTTTTATACCTCATCCAGTCAAATAAATTCAGTGTCTGTCCAGCCTGATGAATGGCCAAATGGTCCCTAATTGAATATTAAATGTGGTTGGCTACAGCCAGCATGACAGGCGAGCTCAGGTTTGAATAGGGTCACCCTACTCCCAGATTACTTACGACTTACCTTAAAATCAGTGGTTTTGACGAATTCAGTATGGAAATATTGGTCTGGATTTATACTGTCTGTTTCGGCAGGTATTATAGTATTATGCCTAACGAAATGATATAGTAAAGACTTGAATATTTGAAATAAGAATAGATTACTCTTTATTAAATGTCCACGCTTTTTTTAGATAGGTACCAAAAAAATCGGTTCAAGTGCGAGTGGAACTCGCGCACCGAGGGTTCCATACAGAGTTTTGATTGTGTTCGAAGTTTCATTTTCCAACATTATACCTACTCGCGTTTTTGAGAAAAACAGATAGACAGGCAAACAACAAAGTGATCCTGTAAGGTTCCGTTTTTCCTTTTGAGGTGCGGAATCCTAAAAATGAAAGTAAATACCTACCTATCGATATGGATTCCAACATTGAACAAACCATACCAACACATTTGAAACACCGTTTTTGTAGCCCATTATCATGTTTACAGGTATACTTAGATCTGTCTCATGAAACGCTACTTACCTACAGATGTCGGTTGCCTTTATGAAAAATAATATAGCGTCGTATATTTGCAGTATTAAGTTATAATAAGGTTAGTGTTCCACTTCTTTTATGGCTTCCTCGCTGAGTTTTCGTAGTATGTATCGTAGTGTCTGGTTTTAAACTGGTTAGAAAGATTAGGTGTAAGAATAGGGTGTAGGTACTTTAACTGTTTATTATTTAAGTATGACTTATTTAAAAAATGTTATGATTGTTGACAATCGTAACATTTTTTAGCCTATATTATTTACTATATATTCCGGTTATACTCACGGGTGTATTCGGGAATGCCCGACTAGTTTCGGACTCGACCGGAGCCCTTATTCATGAGCTGGTTACGCGGCAGAGTCGCGAGCCGAATTTTTTAGCCTTCTAAGAGATCCAACTCCCCTAGCCAAGTGATCTCTCCAACCAAGTGGTCTCCTGGCCGAATTTCGGTCACGGCGGCTTGTCTCAGCTGAGGCTAGCCAACTACGCAAGGGATTTAAGTGCACAAGTGCGCATACTTGTGTGCAAACACAGGTGCAATTCCTATTCCCTCACTCTCATAGTCTGATGGAACGGCAGACTGATACGACCGGAGAGAGATCAAGCGCAGGACCAGCGCGGCGGCTTAACGTGCCCTCCGAAGCACGGTGGGGTCTTAACATGTGAAAACGGTCACCCATCACAAGACTGATCGCAGCGTGACCTCGTAGATCGACTGAGCCACGTAGCGACAAGCCTTTTGCCTTATTCGATACCTAACTGTATAATCCACTTATCGCCATATAGATGTTATTCTGATATACTCCAGCTGTTTTTACGTATCGTTATAGCAGACAAACATTCTACTCTCCATCTCCGCACATAACGTCACGCCAGTATTCCCCGAAGGGGTAGGCAGAGGTGCACATATAGTACACCCACATTTCGCTAGATATGTTATGGGTCCCAATGTAATAGGGGGCGAGCCTACTGCCATCAACCGGGCACAAATCCAGACTCCGTGCTGCTACTAAGAATTACCTAATGGAAAAACCCAGTAACATCTCCATCTCCGCATATTGAACATAATATTAAATAGGCCGTATATGTATTACGTACTCGAATACAAATAAAATTGTCTCGAGTGAGTTTAATTCTATTTGTTATCGAGTTACTAAGTAACACAATTCTTAACTTGTTTGAAGATATGTTCTCGCGTTTAATGAGTTTGTTAATCCGACGTTTTGCTTTCAAACGACAGTCGATTTAAGTTTTGTTTATGTACTCATATTTAGTCTGTTACTGTTTGAATATTTATTAAATATCAGACGTAACTTGAGATCTGTTATGGACATGTTATTAGGCGTTTTGTATGTTGAGAAATACATGATACGTCAAATTTAATTAATGCAACGAGGCTCTGTCACATCACCGTCTTATATGCCTGGTTGTTTGCAAAACATGTTACTACCTATGTTGGAGAATAATTGAACCAATGAGACTATTGATTGCTCTGGCAATAACAAAAATGTAACTTCGATTTCAATTATCCTGTCCTTTGCTATGATCCTAGAATTGAAATAAATCTATGTTTTATTTTTTATTTTTTTACTGCGGTAATCCTTATGGACTCTGTCCTTGGGTGGACTAAGGGGTACATCGGACTCTTACCAGCTAAACTCCAAGGCGTCCTCATAGCTACCTTAGGTCGAGAGACGCGGGATATGCGAACGCTGCACCGCATCTCTCGACAGGCCCCAGTTAATTACCCTATGTATATGATAATATTATGTTTACGACATTATGTATCATAATTATGTATATGATTTACTAGCAAAGCGCTCCTGACCTTAAAGTACTTGGAATTTTACTTATTTAGATCCTACTTAATATAAATACTTAAAAGGAAATTTATTTCACTCGAAATATATTTAATCCTAGCGAGTAATATTCAGAGTTTTTACGACTTGATAAAGTAATCTTACACCTAATATTTTATAAGAGTTAAAATGATTTATTGTTATGTGTCTCCGCTAGGCGCTACTTGATATAATGCTAAATTAGAAGCAGAATAAATGTATGACTTTCGCAGTTGCCAGGCACTTCTTAAATCAGATTCGTTAAATAGTTTGTAGGTTATGAAACTTTAATATATTATCTAAGGCTTATTATTCTTGTTTTGATTCGATCAATTATATTTTAATTAAATCAGCCTGCAGAGTTATTATTAATTTTGAAATTAATTTTTGAATAATTAATGAACAACACTAGTAAAATAATGGGAGTGCATATTGGTGGTTATACTTAGTGTTTTTAAATAATAGTTTTGTCAATAGATAATTTAAATACCAATTAGAACAAATATTTGCATACCGTATGTAATGGTAGAATGTAAATGGGTCACTTTAGATTTAAGAACATACTCTGTTTACCTACATTCTGGCAAATAAATGACTTTGACTTTGACTATATAAATGACTTTGTTGTTATCTTACCAATATTTTTTTTAACCTACACGCCACACCGGGAATTTCTGTATCGTGGGTGCGTTTCACATACACAAATACACAGACTTGGGACAAATATCTGCGGATCACAAAAAAAATTGTCTCTTGCGGAAATCGAACCCGATCGAGCGTAAAATTCCCATCGCTTAGCCATGAGAGAAACTTCTATTGTGGGGCGACGTTTAAAAAAGCCCGAAGCGAGAGAGAGTACCTTTGCCAACCCCTTCGGGAAATACAGGCGTGATGTTATGTTACGTTAGAATACTAACAGCATCAGAAAGTTTAAAACTTCCTCTTTTAGTACTTCAGTCATATCAGAGTCAACTTGGCAAATTCATCATACGAAAAGTTCGAGTTCTAATCGGAGCGTCCAACATCTGAATCACGAGCGCCGTTTATGATCAAAGTTTCGGTATTTGTGCCCACAGACAACGCGGCCTTAAGGGCACAATCATTGCCCTCGGCGGTAAAGCAATGGATCTTGTGTAATGATAATTGTTTACGTGACACCCCTGAGAATGTTACAAACGTTACAATTATTAAAAAAATTGAGGTTTGAAACAGTTTGTGATGTGTGTGATTGATATATGTACCTTGTACGATCCTTCCATAAAGGTGACAGTATAAAAACTGGTGTAATTACTCCTTATTATATACAAATCGGGCAACCCGCGGATGCAATTAGCAAATTGTCTTTCATTATGGCGTTCTAAGGGGGAAGCCTTTGTTCAACAGTGGACTTCTTCCTGCAGCTGATGATGATGATATCTATACGATAAGGTATATATACAAATTTAACGACTGACGAAGTAACCTTACGGCGCGCGTGTTTTGATGCCTATATCTCTTCTCGAAGCGTGGGGCAAAAGTGGCAGACCCCGGCGGACCCCTTTAAAGAAGTGGGCGGTCCACCGCCAACTTCCTCAACGCCGCGCTCTGCGACTTTGCCACTATGCCTCCAGGCATAGACAACTCAGTCGTCATAGAAAACTTTGCTGACGTAGACACCTAAATTAAAAAAGGTCTTTGTATACAGTCACCTTTAAACACCGAAGGTTAAAGCGAAAATGTTATTTTATCAGAAGCGCCTACATTAGGCCGCATATCATAAGTTTCGAATCATAACTCGCGCCAGGCCCACGCATAAAATTAAAGGGAACAAACCTGTAATATACTCCAAACAGATATTAAAACCATTGTTTACACCGCCCTGTTATTTAGTGTAGACACAGCGCAAATACTCCACTGCGGAGGCTTTAAAAATCGTGTCAATGAAAATTCATTTTAAGAACTGTATTGATACATTTGTGAATAAATTAAAAGATAAATCACGTTATACAGAAATAGCTCGCAGCGTTTTGGTAACTTTTGAAAATATTTTTATAGCCAAAGTTGTATTTCATAAATCTACGAAAACTTGGTAAACCGTTTCATTTTCAGTATTTATATACATGCTGGAGGAATTTAAACTTTTACGCTTAGATACATCCCTACTAATATTATAAACGCGAAAGTTTGTAAGTATGGATGGATGTTTGTTACTATTTGCCGTCAAAACTACTGAATGGATTTTAATATGCAGGTAGCTGACACCTTGGATTGACACATAGGCTACTTTTCACCCCGAAAAAATGTAGCGGGTAACACCGCGGGGTGCAGCTAGTCTATAATATTGTGTACATTTTTGCCTAAAACGGTAGGTATTTATATTCACAGGAATTATGATAGATTTGTTACTAAGAATACAGCACGGAGTCTGGATTACTGCCCGTTTGTTGGCAATAGGCTCGCCCCCTATTACATTGGGACCTAAAAACATAACTGGCGAAATGTGGGTGTACCTACTGTATGTGCACCTCTGCCTACCCCTTCGAGGAATATAGGCGCGATGTTATGTTATGATGCTCCAATTATATGTGCACTTCCGTCTATCTCTTCTCCCCTCGGACAGAAGTCCCTTCTATCTTATGACATGTTCAAGGTAATGCAATGTAAAAAACTTGCGACTAACTGCGACAGTCTTAACAACCGTAACCCTTGCCTCAACGTCATTTCTCACTAAAACGTACATTTCTATTCTGCAAGTAAATTGACTTACCTACACATTCAAAGCGGTACGTTTTAACAATCTCAAAAGCCTTAATTATTTCAGCTCGCATGTTTTCTTCAAATGTCGTTCTGGTGATTAATGTAACTGCGAGTGTAGTGGGAGGCGATTAATAATAAACCCGGGGAAGTTGAACCAAACTGAATTTATGTTTGGAAACTAACTAAAATATAGAGATTTGGGGCAACGTAATCCCACTCCCGGAGTGGCTGTGAAGGAAGATTAGTGCGGTAACTTAGTTTTAAACATAGCTCACCTATTGTATTGGATAAAGGTCGCCTAAGCCAGTAATGTATCCATATATTACATACTAGCTGCGCCCCGCGGTGTTACTCGTAATTTTTTTTCGGGATAAAAAGTAGCCAGCCTATTTATTAATCCAAGGTGACAGCTAACTCCATATAAATTTTCATTAAAATCCATTCAGTAGTTTTTACGTAAAAGAGTAACAAACATCCATCCATATGTACAAACTTTCGCGTTTATAATATTAGTAGGGATTTTACTTATAAGTAAGTACCTTCTTAACTAAGTTTATGTTACTATAACTGGCTAATATTAAAATTGTATAATTGTACCTTATAAATATACATTATTATAGGTACCTACAAAAGTGTTATTGTAAGTTGGTTAATAAATAAATTTTATATTTTTGTTAACGACGAGTCGCGTCACGTCGCGAGTTTGAATCCCAAGTGCAATAAGGTAGGTATGCATAGATTTTAGGACCAAATATATTCGATCATACAAAACCAGAATAATATTGTTCTATAGAATTTGGTTATGTACAACATACTATACTTAGCGATCAATTTTGACACTTTATAACAAAGTATCTGTAATCAAGCTGATAAGACTAAATAAAACAAATTGAACATAGATGAGACTGTATTATATTATCACACTTACAACACAAAACATAAGGTTCAGTTTAGTATGGCCGTGAGCAGTCATGGGTGAACCACGCGACGATATCATCGAACACGTAGTCGTCTGGCACCACTGGCGCATCGACGAATGGGTCAGATGGCGCGGATCCCGAATCTCCAGAAAGACCGCCAGATGACGGATAAGCGTGTGACGCAGTAGGGTACTTATAGTTCTGCACATACGTCACTTCACCAGCCGAATTCCACGTCATTCGCTGAATCTGGCCATGCCACCTCACAACCACCGAGGGGTAAGCATCCCCACCTTGCAATGTTCTAAACTTGCACGGAAAACTCAACGGTGCCCGTTCCTTCACATCAGTACTTGGCACCCACACCGCATCATTATTGTTCGTCGCCACCCTGCCTTCACTGAGCTCGAAAGCCAGTAACAACAACACCACAAAATATTTCATCTTGTCCGTCAAAAATAACGTGAGCGAATGAAGCGATGGACCCACATTTCTCTGTGCGCAAACATCATTAGATAAGAAGGGTAAAAGTCAAATTAACGTGTTTGCGCAAGATAAAACTGTCGCTTTATATCTCAGCCAAATGTCGGCTTTAATGTTTTATTCACGATAGTGGATCTGATGACATCTTAACTTGACCCCTTAATGTTTTAGGTAAACAGGAAAAAGTGTAATGCTCTCTGAGTATCTTGTAAATGTGACGATTCTACGCGATCGTTACTCTATCGAATAGCAGTGACGTAATATTCGTGTTTGAAAGAGTTACAAGCGTAAATCATTGAGCTTGTGTTCTCCTAAAGGGGTAGGTTAGGAGCCAAACTTTCATGCTTGTCTTTTTCAGACTGTATTTGCAAGTACATTGTCATTAATCGTACAAAATTATTTGTTTTTGAATTTTTATTAAAGTAGATATTTCAGCATTAATCAAAAACAATTTTATCATTCTAATATACAACTGCCAGTAGACATTCCTAGTCACAAATGAAACAACTACACAACAACAAACTTGAATCCCATTCCAAATTTATACAATTAAAGTTTTATGAACCAGCGAACGGAATCTTCATCTACACTGTGGAGATTAACGCAGTAAGCTGGCCCCAACAGCCCGATATCCAAGGAAACTTTAGGTCGTGACTTACTATAGTTCGGCCCATAAAGCATCGAAGCTCCGAAGCTAAGTTCACCCGGCGAGAGATCAAAAGGAAGCCGCTGAATGTTCGGGAAATAGTTTCAATTAGCTACGGTTTGTGCAAGTGAGGTCCTGAGAAAACATAAACTTATTAAAGCGGTAGAGAGAAATAACAGTTGATTGATTGCTTGTTGTGTATATGAAAAATCCTGAAATCCCAGTAAGCAGATAGCAGCATATTTGTGTTGCCCATGTATTTGAAGCTAGACCGCTAAGGCCCATTGTCAGTTATTGGGAAAACTTTGTCATTTAAAAATCGAACGAGGATAATCGCAGGCTATTTTTAATTTTAATGATGCATCACTCAAGTGTACTTTACGATAACCAGCATAATTTGTACATACGTATACATCGAAGCTCTCACCAGTAAAAATCTCAAGTCGCTGTGGCCGAATACGGTCTGGATGTATATATATATATATACATATACATAACTACGTAGAATACAAAACAAAAGAAAGCTGCAAACAACATTTAAAAGAAATAACACACGGTATATACTCATATATCCAAGTTGACAACCTAAAGGTAAAATAACTGAGTCAAACGACTCCTACAAGTAATATTACCTTGAAGACCGGCACAATGTGGATTACTTTGTGGCAAGAATGATTGTGTTAAACCCCTGTGTCGCGTGTTACATAGTTACGACTGGACGAGATTTAATTGTTGCAATTCTGAATGGCTCGACTAAGGGTCTTATTCTGTCATATAAATTTCGCTTCTCATTTCGAAATGTTTGTTCGTAATTGTAGAAGATGGCCAGTTTCAATAAAGGTTAAATTGGGATAGACGAACTTATTTCTGATCTATTATTTGAAGATTTTAAATTGATATTGTACCTCATTGTTAAAGTTGTAATATATATATAAGTTGGCTGTGAAACATAACACTAAAACTATTTAAAAACGAAGTTAATGTAAACTTTATTAAATAGCATAATCCCGATCTGTAAGAAATATGGTAACCCCCATAAGGCCTCCTTTTTGGTAGGGAGGGAGGGGGGTGCCTAAGGAGGAGGCCTTAGTTCAACGGTGGACGTCTTCCGGCTGATGATGTTGATGAACTAGCAGAAAGTAAATGAAATCGTTGACCATACAAGCAACTATCACACGAGAAGATCTATAAAGCATGTTATCCATAAAAACTTTACCATCCAACACAAACCCACCGGCCTTAACCTTCTCGTGTAGACTTGCTTCAATAAAAACAAGCATAAAACCTGTAAGTAGACGAAATAAAGTCTCGCCCGTCTACCCTAGTTCTGGTCAAGATGACACTAAACATATAGAGACCATCACATTCTGCAATCCGAATACGATAGGGCAATATATCCAAACCAAATCCACAGGGACTAAGAATCCAGAGAGCAAATAATATTTTATCTTATTTTCTCTACATTTGCTCGCTTTATTCGTCATTCATTTATCGGAAAACTTTTCCAGATAACACTTGGGATCCATACGTTGTACGGATCAGATTTTGGCCTGTTTGCTTCTTCTATGTCCTTGTTATTTAATTGGTCCGACGTTCGATCTTGATTAAACACTTAACTTTGTTTGCCAGCTCTTCGCTAAATAATTAAAGACAAAGTATCTTTATAGACCTCCAAGTAAGTGATCACTCTTGAAAATGGTTTTGCAATTTGCAGTGATAAATATTCAACATTTATTTTTGGTTAGCTTAAATTATTTTTAATTCATTTTAGTGATTAAAGTTGATGTTTGTTATTTGATACTGCTAAACTACCATTTTTTGACGTAAATACCTACTTATGTTTTTAATGATCTAATAGAACGCCACAATGAAGTGAACGACAGTTCTCATAATGGATGTCAACATTTTCCAAACCTAACAATTATAAACAGTACCTTTCCAGATTCCTAATTGACTATACAAACTACAAAGCTACATACACACATAGGTGTCTCAATGTAGTTCCGTACTTTGCCTTCGTAAAGTACAAGTAAATGTTCGCCTGCGCACCGCAATCAGCTTGACATAGGGTTATTGTTCGAGCTAACCAAAACACTACAGATGTAGCGACCAAGGAACCATCTTAGGTGTAATTAAGGTGCATGATACGAGTAGGTATTGTGAACGTTGTATGCAATGCAGGTGTTCTTGTATTCAGTGGCTTAACCTGAATGTTTTAGTAGTATAACTTTCTGCTAGTAGAGAAATTATAGATCGTTTTCAAACCGCTCAAAATCTAAGTTATTTAACCAACATTAAATGTATCTAAAACATATCCGCACTACTGTTAGATAAACAAAATAAATGCTGATAAATTATCAGTAGCAAAAAACGTTCGAAATAATCGCTTCCAATAATCGTACAAATAATCAGATACTGTGGCTGATTCATTCAGCTAATTGCTCTTCTCGAAGCTTTCTTGATACAACTGCAGAAAACAGAATGATGCGACACTAACCGATGGTAGAATGCCCGTAGCTAAGATCAATTAATCTGGGAGAGTTAGATCGTGTCTTAGAAAGGCGTTTATTCCGCGATTTCGTTTAGTCTTTCTTTAAAACAAATTTTGTATCGAAGTAATAACCTAGTATAACGCAGCTAATAAGAGTTAGGTCAGCCACTTAGATTCATTATTGTCAAATTCCGCTTGCGCGATTTAGAATTAGATGACATTCTACACTACAAAACTTTATTACGAATAGAGAAGTAAAGCGGTGTGTGTGTAGAGCTCAGAGTAATGACTCAGAGTAATTACTAAAGCATAGAGAGAGCGAACAAAATAGACACAAATTACGATAAATCCAAGCTCCTCTCTCTTATGACGCAGATTATATATATAAAAGAGACAAACATATATGGACTCATATATGCTTAAAACTAAATGTACATTCCGAAATTGTCAAACGGTCATACTTGGTCTCTTACTACACGACCAATTAAAAAAGGACATAGTTGCTTAGTAGAACGGTTCTACACGGTTAACTGTACAAAGTATTTGATTTAGTCGTACTATACGTAGTGAATGTCAGTCCTTGGTGGTCATTGTTTATTTTAAAAATAATATAATTTTTTGCATAATATAAGCAACTTGATTGTGTACAAAAGGTGCAAAGGACAGATAAATAAGCGTTTAATATGGCTAGTTTTGTTTTATCGTGTAAATCACATTCATCACGGAAAGATAACAATGAATTAGTAAGATTTCATGGGTAAGTGTTTTTATGCAATTTTCTTATAAAATCACGCGTAATTTTTGTATATTATCACTTATACATACACATTAGATTGATGATGATCCCTTCAGACTATCTTTTTTACGAATTATATTGTGTTAACGAATTAATTTAACAATAAAGTAATTTGTTTATTTGTGAGGTTATGTCATGCTAGTGAAGTAGATATTTTTCATCGATACTATTCGGTACGATAATTAATTTTATGTCATTAAATTATAGCAAATATCGTTTTATTTTACAGTATGCCTCCAAATGAAAGAGAACTGGTGTAAAGTGCTTACAAGAGCTAGAAATAGATGGACTAAGCATAGCCGCTGTTTTTGCCATTTGGCTATAAAACCCTAATAATACAGAATAACTACAAAGACATCGGTAACGACACTTATTGACGCGGGTGAAATTTACAAAATTTATATGTGCTTTTACTTTTGCTCCCAGTTTCTAAAGGACCAACATAAAGATTAGCCATTAATTTATCAAATGTTTCATATCAAGTACAGTGATTGGTGGACCTGTGTTGCAATATAAATCTTTTAAATTTAGTTCTTGACAGAAAATGTACTTCTATTGAATGTACGTTATTTTCACGTTGTATAAAACATACATCACCAAGGCATCAATATAAATTTAGTCCCAAACTTAAGAATTATCTAGTAAGGGTTTAAATTACAACAAATACGTGATTCGTTGACTAAAAGATTTATATTGCAACACAGGTCCACCAATCACTGTACTTGATATGAAACATTTGATAAATTAATGGCTAATCTTTATGTTGGTCCTTTAGAAACTGGGAGCAAAAGTAAAAGCACATATAAATTTTGTAAATTTCACCCGCGTCAATAAGTGTCGTTACCGATGTCTTTGTAGTTATTCTGTATTATTAGGGTTTTATAGCCAAATGGCAAAAACAGCGGCTATGCTTAGTCCATCTATTTCTAGCTCTTGTAAGCACTTTACACCAGTTCTCTTTCATTTGGAGGCATACTGTAAAATAAAACGATATTTGCTATAATTTAATGACATAAAATTAATTATCGTATCGAATAGTATCGATGAAAAATATCTACTTCAGTACTTCACTAGCATGACATAACCTCACAAATAAACAAATTACTTTATTGTTAAATTAATTCGTTAACACAATATAATTCGTAAAAAAGATAGTCTGAAGGGATCATCATCAATCTAATGTGTATGTATAAGTGATAGTATACAAAAATTACGCGTGATTTTATAAGAAAATTGCATAAAAACACTTACCCATCAAATCTTACAAATTCATTGTTATCTTTCCGTGATGAATGTGATTTACACGATAAAAC
The DNA here is from genome assembly GCA_946251915.1 of Abrostola triplasia. Lineage (NCBI taxonomy): Eukaryota > Metazoa > Arthropoda > Insecta > Lepidoptera > Noctuidae > Abrostola > Abrostola triplasia. The sequence continues at coordinate 8,218,477 of OX276430.1, forward strand.
AAAACTAACCATATTAAACGCTTATTTATCTGTCCTTTGCACCTGTTGTACACAATCAAGTTGCTTATATTATGCAAATAATTATATTATTTTTACAATAAACAATGACCACCAAGGACTGACATTCACTACGTATAATACGACTAAATCAAATACTTTGTACTGTTAACCGTGTAGAACCATTCTACTAAGCAACTATGTGCTTTTTTAATTGGTCGTGTAGTAAGAGACCAATTATGACCGTTTGACAATTTCGGAATGTACATTTAGTTTTAAGCATATATGAGTCCATATATGTTTGTCTCTTTTATATATATAATCTGCGTCATAAGAGAGAGGAGATTGGATTTATCGTAATTGGTGTCTAATTTGTTCGCTCTCTCTATGCTTTAGTAATTACTCTGAGGTGTAGAGTTACTAAACGGTCGTATTGCGTTACCTAGGCAACAATATTGCCACCCAATAGCTGAGTGTCGGCCAGTCGGACCGTTTGAAACATTGATGTTCATTAACAACCGGTTTGACTAGACTATATCATGGTTAGTTCATGATCTATGGGTTGAGCATTTTTTATGAGCTTGCAACAGACTGGTATGTATGTATCCATACGTCTGCTACATTATGTATAGTTGAATTCCAATAAATGGACTTGTAGATTGAATGTACCTTGATCTTGACTGTTAGGAAAGCCCTTTCGGAAAGCAGCGTGTATTAAGAACTCAGAAGAACTCACGTTCTAAAATTTGAACAATCATTACCTACCAGTGCGTGAATAGAGAAAATCCTAAAACGTTCACTTACTACATTACATTAATACGTTCAGCAATAGAAACGATTCTATCCAATGGTATATGAAATACACTGCATTGAACAAACCACTACGTAACAGTCATAATGTATCAAATACATCACAACCATTAAATTAAATCGGAAACTAATTTAACTAATGGCGATATTATAAGACAATATAGGAAAGCGCTGAGTCAAAACATTTATCTCACTAAAACACGCTCGCCGGCAAGAAATTGCCGCAATTCGGTAGATGGATGGAAATTCTTAATTGAACCAGTTAACTAATTGAACTAATTATGACGAGACATTTGGATAAATAATGGATAAGGCCACTTCAATCTTCTGGAGGCCAGACCCCGGCCTCTATTATAAGCTGACTGTTTTACGTAATTATGCATTCATGATAATTATGAAATTGGAGCTCTGTTCTATTTAGCTGATTTTAAGAAGAGCTTGAAAGCCTTACCGAACGCTTTACTGTATTGCAGATGTACAATTGTACACGTACAATTTAAAAAATTATTATATATTGGTGGATCGTGCTATGACGTTTTTTTGGCATCGACTCTCGCAGCTAACTTCAGAAGGTTTGTACCTGCTTGGACTCGTTCTTGAGTCGATATAATTTTTTCCTTTTTTTCTTTTTACAACATAACATCCTCTTCATAAATTCTTCTTTTTAATTGGCCTTTAATTAATATAGATACCACGGCAGCGACAAAAAGGACCCTTTATATACATTGACGATGCTTTGATTAACGCAGTGGCACTATAATGACAATCAGCAGATTCAAATAACGTTTTGGGACAATTTTTTAAGTTGTGGCGTTTTCAGGGAAGGACTTTTTTCAACCGTGGACGTCTTCCGACTGATGATGATTTTAATCATATTTGCGAAAGCACACACGTTACAGGAAAAGCTTCTAGACTAGGGCAGGGTATAGAACAATGATTAAAATAGGTAATAGGGTCTTCCCTATGTAGAACCTCTTTGTAAAGGCCAATACGTTTAACAAGTCGTGGTATCTTTTGTTCAATGTAATGTAATACTGCTCCGAACGTGCGGCGAAAGAAAATTGTTTTACCTTTTGACGTAGCGACGTTAAGCTCTATCAAGATACAAGGCTGTAGGTTCAAGGCCGTCTCGTAAGAATTGCCTTCCTTTTTCATGCTTGTCTCATGAAGAGATGAGGAGTATGTATGCAATTGGTCTCGAAAATTGTTATTGATTAGTCAAAATATTTCTCGGAACTAGAACTTAGTGAACCCAAAGCACAGATAGTCCTCCAATACTTTCGTTGCGTTCGAATGACATTTAATTACTCATAATTTATTGTGATTTCATTCGGGATATTTTATACATAATTATCTTTGATAAGATTTTGAATGAAATTGTTGGTACAGCTATTATGTGTGATACTCTTAAAATAATGTTTTCAGTAAGTAGCCTAGATGGAAGATTCGCATTTTCATAGGGCTTTGAGACAAAACCAATATAGCTAGAATTATACACTTAAGCTAGTTTCAATATTAATTTCTGACCAAATTATTAGAACGGTTATCTTCGTAGTGTGAGCAACTTGGTCCGAGCGGACGGTCCGACGTCCGACGTCCGTCCAAGCGGTGCCAATTTCCGGACACTCACACACCAATGATTGCGGACACTCTGATCCGAATCACATAGAAATAGATCGCCAGTTCTAATACCTATCTAAGTTGGTCAAGCATTTAAAATAATTTTGAAGAATCCGCTTTTATAGATAAGACATGTTAGTGAAGGTTCTATTAGCTACCATGTCTGTGGTTCTTTGTTCGATGATTTGTAATGGAGTGGGCATTGCTACTATTATTAATGGTATTGAGATTACGAGTTATTTACATTCTGGTTTAGACATATTCTTTACAAAGTAGGTAAATTGAACATTTAAACCGTTTTATTAGAAAGATAATTATTAAATATTTTCTAGTATGTAGTACGATCTGGAAATTAGATATCGCCAATAAATCAAAATTGTTCTTAATATCTTCGCCATTGGGTATTTAAAACACCTTAATTTTTACACTATTTTGAAAGAACTTTCCGATGGTATTATTAATTAAAAGGCAGCCGATTGCCAGGTTATTATACTAAATGCAGTACCCCATCAATCAGCTACCACCGAACTAGTCAAAGGAGGCTTTGTTCATTGAATTCCGACATCATTACTATAACCAATAATGACTGAACTCGCCTCGAGTACGCACAATAATATCCCATCAATTCCAAAACGCTCTGTAATCAAGAAAGGAAACATTCAAACTAAATTGGAATAGTTGACTGAAACTGTTAGGGGGTAGTAATTTACTAACTCAAGGAGTTAACCATGTTAATGAAAATTGCGTCTGATAAGATCTGATGCTTGAGTTATTGAATATGAGGTCTGATGAGGATGGAAGGTGGAAGGATAGCTTATGGGGAACATTTTATGGGCAATATTAAACTTTATAGGTGCTTGTCAAACATTGATGCTGCAGATAATTTGAATGGTTTTATTAGTCAATGAAGTTGAGTCGAACCTGAGGATTTTTTTGAATGATTTACGTCTTTCATGAGAAAGCTTAGGTATAATTTTTTTTTTGTTAATTGTGGAGCTAATATGAATGAAACTTTAAGTCCATTTTAATCAGTCAATAGTACATACATAGGTTAAATGAATTAACCTATAAACCGGAATACATAGATGTGAGTGCATGAGGTTCAGGGTTCGAATCTCGGGTCGTGCAAAGTGTTACTATGTTTTACCAAATGGTGATTCTCTGTAGCAGCACAGAGTCTGAATTCGTGCCCGGTTGATGGCAATAGGCTCGCCCCCTATCACATTGAGACTTTTAACATAACTGGCGAAATGTGGGTGTACTGTACAGTTAAACACTTCTGCCTACTCCTTCGGGAAATACAGGCGTCATGTTATGTATACTATGCTGAATACTTAGGCCTTACATAATTACCTGGCCGTCTCTAGTGTAATCGAATGAGGCCGAACAATTTACTACTAAAGTACCAACATTCGTGAATTAGGACCACAATGTACGAAGCATTTGCGACTTAAGACCTTGGTACCTAGAATAGTGTCATGCCAAACACGAGCTCTTAATTATAACCTGGCACTTACAACTATCTAATTAGGGACTCCTGGTTTTATAGGCGCCTTCGGTTAGACCGTTTTGTGGCTTAAATATTTCTTTAGTACGAGTATTTAGGAATTATTTGCGGTGTAGTCGGTGTATTCCGTAAGATGTAAACAAAGTACTGTCTACCAGGTTAGGTGATTTTACTATGCTGAAAGGCTTTAAAAAGCTTGAAAAAGGCTTTAAATGTGGAGGTTAATTTACAGGCCAGCAGAAAAATTTCATCCTTTTAAAATTAATATAACTTATTAAGTAAATAAAAATGATTCTGATGATGACTGAAATGTCTGCGAAAGCTGATATAATTGACTACAACATGTTTTTTATTTTAAATCTCGTACATTGGCTGGAGGCTCTAGTTGTCTCCTTTTGTCGGGTTATAGCCCAACAAGACCCCCCTCGGGGTCATCGGCATAAACCCATTCCAAAAATAAAAACAACTTCTACCAATAGCTTAAAAAAAATAATAATTAAAAGTAAATTAAGTACTGGGCCAGTGCAGTTATCACATGATTATACCATAAAACATTTATACAGTGTTTCGTAACTAGAAATTAATTATTACCAAACAACTTTCAAATACACTAGCTTACTATAAAAGAGACGTAAAGACTTATTTTATAAAACATAATTAATCATCTAAAACGTTGTCTGAAAAGAAAATCAAAATGATTAATTGCACCACTCATCTATAATAACATTTTCTTTCAATTTAAATATTGCTAAATCGCAATTATATTATTTGAACAAAACGCTAGCTAGCTGGCGATCAGATTAATTCACTACTAAAATTCCCCGCGGTCCGTTTACAACGTTATTCGTTAAAATAATCCTATTCAGCGTTCAGTGTTAAATATTAAACATTTAGTTCTATTTACTTTACAGTGATTTTTACTTTTGAATGTTTTGCTATTTAATGCAAAACTGGGAATCCATTATTTACAATAGTAGCTATAATCTTAATCACGAATTCTTAAGTAATCTACTACCAGTTTTGACTAAAGTTGCACAATTATCTCCATATTTTTGTGTAAAAGTAAAATACCTAACAATGTAATTTCTGCCTACTCAAGAAAATCCTATTTTATTATCATCATCGTATTTCTCAGCCTGGTATCTCCCCCTGCTGGGCCTCCACTTCCTTCTCCCATTCTTCTCTGTACCGATTTACCTATTCTATATCATTAACAGTCTTCATTTTGTCACACAGGTTGTCCGTGCATCCGCTACAGTTCGACCTACGGCAAGGAGCGCGGCACGTTCAGCAGCCCGGACTACCCCCGTCCATACCCAGCCCGCATCGATTGCCTCCTCTACACCTTCGTCGCCGCTCCGCACGAGATCGTCGAGCTGGTCTTCACCGACTTCGACATTTTTAAGGAGCATATTGAGTAAGTGTAATGATATGTAGAATTCTCTTTACCTTCATTCATTACATTAGTTGATAGACGGCAGTTTATATTTTGGACACATTTAAAAGCTTTGAAGCCATCTTCGAAATGCTATTGGAAGTATAGGTGAGGATCAATGTGTAGATTTCTAGTTCATTTGTATTGGTTAATTAGTGTTAGCAGGCCGTAGCCTTGAACAAACTCATTTCTAAAACCCTAATGGTTCCTTCACAGTCCGCGAAGCAGACACAATAGTTAAACATTCGTGACAGGCCATGACATAATATTGTGTGGGCTGTGGAACTGCAAACTGTTTAAGTTTGAATATACCTCGTATTAATATCATTAGAATCCTATAATGTTTTATAAAAAAACAATACTGTTAATGATTTGTCGCAGACTCCGGGTGTCACTTCAATTCACATAAAAGCTGATATTAATTAAGATGCTAATATGACTTGATACCAACATTACCATTTCAATTCAAACTTTACTCAAAAGATATTAAAGTGTTAATGTAAAATTAAAATATTTGAATATGGACAGTTGACATTTACTGAGAACTTTAATAATAGTTTGTTCCAATAATTATTGATGTACAACTAATTTGAATACGCTAACTTTGTTCCCTAAGCAAAGTCTACAAAGTTTATTTCTACATTCAGTAGAAACTTTTGTATTTTGCGACATCCTGTTTGAAATTGGTTTATTACCAAGAAATTTAACTTTGCTTTCAGAATCGTTAATTTCGTCTATTATCGGAATGCTATTTAAATCTCATCAATTATTTTGCTGTATTGTCTGCGGGAAGGTAAAGGGTATTACTAATTTAACAGATCGATCAACATTCTTTGATTCAACCTTAAAATGTCAGACCAATACTGGTAAATTTATAAGACTCGAGTCACGACTCATCTTTATAGACTATCAGAATTATAAACTGCGGTAATTAAAACATATAAATATGTCAAAATTTTTATTGCGCACAGCATTGTTTTGTGGAAAATTCTTATAAAACATTTAATTTTTTTCCATGTTAGTCTCCAATTTTGGAGGGTTTTCTCAAGCCTGCTAGTTTTCTACAAAACTTTGCGTAGTCAATCATGGTAGATCCATCGTTTTGGACGATCAGTGGAGCCTCGTCTAAGGCGTAATCTGCTTCTTTCGCTGTAAACTTGTCTCCAAAGGTCATTAAGTCATGTCTGATTCTGGAAACAAAATATTTTCTATCAGATTTATTGCTTCATAGTTTTAGGTTTCTATGATATTATTTTAAAGCATAAAATCATATGAACTAAAATCGACTAAAGTCTAATTGTGATATTCTAAAATAATATAAGAACTTGATCTAGATTGAGTCAGTTATTACAAGTATCGGTAAACAAATCAGTTGTTCTTTGAGAGTTTTATAAATATAAAGGATCCTATATAAGACGCACAAAAGGAACACCGATTTTGAAGCTTGAAATATTTTTGTTTGAGGCAAACAATTCTTCGAAGACAGAGATGTATAAATTAGAAAGTTAGATAAGACAATGTGATATGTTTCTTATACATACAGACGTGCTTATAATCTGAAATTGACAAAGAGGAGTTATTTCTTTTGTCGTAAAACTTAGTTGTCATACGTGTTACTAATGTCATAGATATGATAATAAATTGTCACGTCCGACGTGCGATAAAAGTATAAATCATTTTCTTAGATCGTTGTTTTTCATTTTAGATAACAAGTCATAAATTATTACTTTGTGTCCAACAACAGATTCAGAAATACGTAATGAAATAAAATCACGCTCATTTCTTCAATCAAGTACTTTCATTACATTCAATTTGACATAATTTTTGTGAAACTGAACTTCAATAGTTGTCAAATCTTTTTCATGGTTTATACAAGCAATTTTGAGTTCTATTCCGTAAGCATAAGAAAGCAAAATTACACGCACGTAACAACAATAACAATTCTTGAGTGCAGTTGTAATAAGTATACCATTGCAATAAAAGGTCTTCGAAAATTGGTTAAACGCACTGTAAATAAAGGTCCTTTTCATATGCTTTTTTGTTGTTAAATTCTTTTTTTCTTCTTTCAGGCTATATGGCTATTCGAAATGTTTTTTAAAATTTAGTAAATGTCTTATTTCTACCACATAACTCCTAAAATCGCGTGCGCAAGTCGCATTATAGATGAGTCGAAGCTTAGATCAAGCGTAAAGATTCAATTATCTTAGATCAAGTTTATCACTAGCTAGACTCACTCCTCTTAAAAGCTTAAGATTGTTTAAGAGCTCCAAACGTGCAACACTTAGTAATACATGGAGGGATCCTAGAAGAACTTTCACTGTAAGAATGTTAAGGCAATAGCAACCGAATAAAATATTGCCTTACGTTTAGACGTGACTGAGCAATAAACCTTTTTCCAAGTCTCGAAGGTCGCGGGAAAGACGCCGTGGGAAACAGCTAGTATGTAATAAATTTTATTTTAGCGTTCCACATTATCTCCTTATAGAGCCTGTAATAAAAGATCGGAGCGTATCGGGAACTTATCACGTGAAAGTTTTAGGCAACTGGCAACACCAGGTAACATCGGTGAGATCTCTTCTCATTCTTGTGGTCGTAAACAAAACATAGATTATCATACTTTTTATTGCTTGATGTTAGATTTTTTTGCGTTTTCAGTGTATTTTTTTTTTCATGTGCTTGAGCACAATTTTACCAATATTATGTTTTCTTTTTCGTTCGATTGACCAAAGGAATAGATGCGGTGATGGGAAAAAGTATTTAGATTTTTTTTTATAATTATGTCACTTTTACTAACGTCACCAAATTTGTTTTAGAGATTTCTAAATACGGAAGGCATATTGAAAAGTTAGCACGAATTTTTATGGTTCGAAACGTGCGTTCAACAAAGTTTGAATTTTAATTCAACTTTTCAAATAAACTTTGAGTTTGTCACTAACATTTGAATATAACGTGTTCCTTATTTAAATGGCTAGTTTAATAGGTCGTTATAAGCAAATATTTTCAAATGTTACCGCATTGCAGGACTTAACACTGAACTTTGCAAAAAGTATTTATTACAAAAACATAAATTGAATGTCTTGTAAACGTACAATCAGACTTGAAGCTCTTATGAAATGGGCAAGGTAGATGTGTTCTTCTTTATCGACAGACTATATAGGTACCCATATTTTGCCGCTCATCAGAAGGACCCAAATAATGTCAAGCCTATTGCTATTCCAAAAAAATATTTTATGAAATATAAGATTTATCCATAATATAGTTTCTAGTAAGATATTGATAATACATTATTTTATAGTTATTCATAAAACGTAATGGCCGTTATCGTGTATCTGTAATATATTCGTGATTTGGAACGTCGATTTTCTTCTACACACAAAATGTAAGAGCACATTCTATTTTACGATCTTCTGCACGACGTACAAATGTTTTCGGATACCTTCTCTCGTCAAAATTCTTCCTTAGAATTATACAAACGCCTATCCGGGGCGGTCGTAAAACACAGATTGCACTGAGAATTTTAATAATCCTTCGTGATGTTGCCGCTTAAATAAAGTAACCATTAAATTGTTTTTCTTATTTTTTATTACAAACTTTTGGAGTGCAGGTATAGTCTTCATGAGGCATGATGCCTAAGTATGTTTAACACACTAAGCAGCTCAGAGTACTAACATCCTTATTAACTGAGTAAACAATACCACGGCATAAGCTGTAAAACCAAGTAAAGAAGATATATTAATAGAAGAAGATATAGCAATAAAAACATATTCGACCCTATCCCTAATCTTGATGAAACGGGTGTTGAGTTTTCACCCCTATTAAATAAATCACTAAACAAAACCGCAAAGATGAACCTCCGAAGAAAATCTGATTAATTAAAATTTAAACACGGCCTTACCCAAGTTACCCGGGTAATCTAAAACAAACGTCATGCGGTTTTGGAAAGTGCCCAAGGACCGGTTTAAATCATCCCTTGACAGGAACCCGAGAATACATCATGTGAATATCAGAAAATGCAATTTAAATCTTGATCCGCAATATTTACTGGCCCCTCGAGTAATGTAAAATTTAAACGATACCTTTTTATGCCTATTAAGATATAATTGTGAAATTCATTTGGGTTTAATTAAAATTATTTCGATGCTGATACGAAAATGTTGAGCACCACTGGGATTAATAATGTTATGGGCTATAATAAATTAAAATGACTCTTGTTTTCTGGAGTTAAATTTTGATACTTAAATAGTTTTTCATTTTATTGTAACTGTGGTAGGTATAAGAATTTATGGAAAAGGCAAACGTTAGCTAGCTGGAGATTGCGCGCAATTAGTGTTAATAAAGGCAGTTGTGATATTTATTGCTTCACACATTTGGTCTTATAAGTAACACCGCCCACAGTTAAATCTAACCTTGTTCCTTTTGACCTAGTCAATAGAAAAACAACTTTTGACTTTTGGAAGGCTACTTTTTTATCATTACCAAATTCAAATTGCGTTTACTTCTTACAAACCAATATTATACTTATGAAACGTCAAGATTCTAGCACGGTTCAAAAATGTCATTCCATTGGAGAAGAACGGGCAATTGTTTACTGTCTAGAAAACTTGTATTTTTTTAAAAAAGCCTGTTCAGTGTCCCCGTTTTGGGCAAAGGCCTTCCTATTATGTAAAAAAAAACAATCCAATAATATTTTGCTTCTATTCTAGTTTGCGTTATCCCAGCAATTCAGAAAATAATACTCGTAGGTACGTAGGTAACTTTCACTCGTGCGTACCTACTCTATGCTATTGTATTTCCCTCGAGCGACTGTATTACGAAACTTTGAAGGTGGATGAACTCAAGCAATTGTTTTTTTTTCTTTTGCACGAATTTCTATTAGTATTCGAAGGCCGATGCTATCGTACGTAATAAACAAAGTTGTTTCAACGAGATGGAGTTTTCCTTGTGTGATCGGTCAGTCTTGTGTTTGATATTTTTCCTCTACACTAACCAACTTCCTCTGCTACTATTGTCATACCGTTTCTTGATATAAGTACCTATCGAAAAACAACATTGAATACTTTATTGAATTTTAATGGATTAATAAAAACCGACAACTCTTAACTTTGATGTTCCTATCGTTTTAACATCTTTTCAATAGTACCTACTATCTAACTCTCTGGACAATTATATTAGCCAGTCAGGACCATGGTAATCTGTTTGTTAAAAATTTCATCATCATTCTAGATCATTTGTTTACACAAATGCATATTGCCACTCCTGTACTTAAAATAAAAACACACAAGCTAATTTATTAAAATCTAATCGACTTTTTTGTTTAATTCAATGATTCAAAATTATTACTCATTGTTATCATTCGATCCAAATTCCTACTCAATATTTCAAAATTCAACAATATCAATTTAATCATTACTATCGGTATTATTCAATGTTCCATTAAAAATTACATCAATATGTATTCAACAATTATTGTTATCTGTTCTAGTTTGAGTTTCAAGTCGAACTTTATTAGCGTCCTCAATACACAGGGGATTACACAAGTTAGCCTATTCTCACAGTTGCTAACTTTAGTTCGGAGATGATGTAAATTCATTATTGGTTGCCCCATATAAATATTCCGGATGGACTATAACTTTATGATTTATAGGTGTTGTTAATTTCTAATGGATCGTATCTATTTCATTTTTTATATTATGACGGTATTATGTATACGCTGTAGGTACATACATCTTAAATTTTTTCATAGGTTTTTGGATGATATGAAATTTTACTAATGCAAAATTTTGCACAAGATGAATCTTGTTAAGGCTGTGGAGAGACTAATATTGAGGCAAGGACTGAAAATCATATATATACGACGGCTGATAATATATAATTATGTTTTTAGCATTCAACATAATATTACAATACCTGTCTTCGGAGATTAATCCACTGTTGTCCTTATCCCAGCGAGACAGTGCTGACAGCAGTGTTTCTTCCGAGTCCAGTTCCAGGGTCCTATATCCAAGGAGGTTGACAAAACCATCAAAATCCAGCGGGCTAGGTGCCTGAAAATCCAAAAGAATGTATTAATCCTATTGCTACTGTAGAGAAATTCTGATCTGTTTACTTCTTGGCAACTACTAGATGGTCTAATGTTTTGTAATTACATAGAATACTTGTCATCGAACATACGTGGATTGGTTCTGTATTGGTATTGTTGGATGATTAAAGCATATTTATTCATATTGTAAAAGAATAATAACGAAATACAAGGTATCTATAATTCTAGGTCTCCTTAATGTATGGAGATCACCAAATTCTGTAATATTGGATAAATTGCCAAATAGTTTCTAAAGGTAATCCAATTACTATACTACGAATAATGAAGTTGTTACCTGGTATTTCTGAATTCGATTCAGGTACAAATTGCTAGTATATCGTACCTAATGTATTAGCAATTAGTACTAAACTAGATCGTTTCTATTTTAGTGTCTGCGAGTTTTATTGAGTCGTTACTTGCCTTCAATTTATTTCTACTCCTTAGAATTGGGATAAACCTTTTAGTACGATAGAAGCTCTGCTCAAGTAATTATTATTTAATTAAATTTATAATTAGATAAATTATATAATAAGAGAAGAAAATACGAATAGAATTTCTTTAGACAATTGATATAATTTGGAGTTTTGTAGATGGTGGGGTAGGTCCTGTAGAAAAAAGCTACACATTTAAAGGCAAAGTCTAGATTCTGTAACAAGATTACGTACCAACATTTGTAGGGGCTCAAAATTTGTGCCTACAACCAAATGTTAATAATATAATTTCTTTTGACTAGGGTCCGGTCGGATGTACCAGACATGACCCCAGTTAAAATAAATTGGATCACCTTATCAGATGTATAAAAACACAAGCGTATTTTAATCCAGTTTAAAACATTCCGAAAAGATTTTACGCCTATGAAAAATATTAAATTGTACGGGGAATATTGGATAAGACTAAGCTTGGTGGGTGAAAATTTAATGTAATAATTAACACGTAAGAGATAACACCGGATTTCAGAGGAAACAATGTTCTCGTGAAAATAACGAAGACTTTTAAATATACCTAATGGAACTTTTAATTATAATAAATTTATATGGTGGAAATTGGGTAGCAATATCCTTAAACATTAATTATTTAGTATTAACTTGTTATGGTTGCATAAATATTAGAAGCAGTTGCACAATAATGAAACTCAATTTGGTTTCCAAAGTAGCAGTAACTTAAGAATTGTATGTGATATTACAGAAAAAATCTCAAAGGATTTGGAAAATTAAAAAGAACTGAAGAAAACCGTAATGAATTCTTTGTTAAAAGAGAATAAACAATTGATTCCAATCCCCCAAAATGAAACCAACAAAAACGACAAAATCCCTCAAATCTTTAAGATACACAAATATACGATGATGCCGGAGTCGCAGACACTGGCCAAGACACGAGAATTTAAATTTGATTCGCTTAGACAGTCAGGCCAAATCCCTGTGACCTCGTCTGAGTGGCGGATTGACACGAGCTTAGAGGCCCCTTTCATCAGGTCCCACAAACTTCCCTAACAATACTTAAGCGGAATTAAAAGAAAAGCGAAGTTTCGTATCTGTTTTAAGACCGCCTTTAGCGAATATACTCTGTTGTTATCTTCTTATTGGATGGATTATTTTGGTGTTTGAGCTTTGTGATTGTTGTTTGGTCAATTATTATTTGGCTTAACTAAATAAACGTTTTTATGGGGTGGTATATAGTATTTTCATCAAGACCGTAAAATGTAAACTTGATTTTAATTCATTTATTCTCTCAAGTAATAATTTTTTTGGACTATCATGAAATTAAACTACTCGTAATTTTAAACATATTTCTAGTTTATTTAAAAGATCTGGCTAGAATGTATTTTTGTGTTTATGATATATAGCTATGAAAATATTAATATTAGTAGGTTTTATTCTCCTATCAGTTTTACCAATCTTTGAAAATACAACCCAAAAAAGTTGTTTTGTGACTACGTTGACAAACGGGTGGCAAGCGTGTGCTGCTGTGTATGGCACCTTTATGTATCTCTATCGACAGCAAATGTCTATTAACACAGATGCCAGCTGGCTAATTGGCTATATGTTTACAATTTATCGATAGTTTGTGCACAGCCGAACTGCTGTTAGCTACTTATGAGACCAGATGTTGATATTAGTTACCTACCCTACTTCCTCCCTAGCTTAGAAACGTTGGGTTAATTTTGGTGCACTGTAATTACAACCAGTTATTGCTGTACGTGGTCTCCTACCTAGTTCAAGTACAATAATGAGACTTGTGCACCAGAGTGCTCTAAGTTACCTAATACCTTCCACGAAACATTATTAAGATACAATTCATGTAAAGTCGCAAACAAAATATCTACTGAGAAATTAAGCTTGTGATATTTAAATGTTTTACTGAAATTAGGTACTTGGTTTTAAATTATCTCACCGCATAAATTCACGAGTATCTAGGGATATTAGTTTAGGCATCACTTTCGCACTCCCAATAGACTTAGAGGATAGGGTTTTTAGGAACTTCTCCATTAAAAAAATATTCAAACCAATATGATAGAAAAAGCCTATTTATTGAATATACTAGGTACTTGGCGTCTTGTTCGACAGCTGGAATACATGTTAAAACACCTGCAAATCACCATTAATATATTTAAAAAGCTTTTCAAATATTCAGGAAAAAACTTAACAATATTTAAAGAAACAAAATTTACCTCAGAAAGCATGTTGCGGATAGCATTCTCATCAATCTTGTCTCCAAGACTGACCAAAGTAGCACGAAGATCACTAAAATCGATACAGCCATCGCCATCCATATCAAATAGCAAGAACGCCTGAAACGTAAAACAATGAAAACAAATGAAGGCACATTTAATAACCCTTATGTTTGATCGGAATGGAATCAAAACATGGTTGCTGTCTTTGGCTTTGCAAATTGTATCAATCGTTCAATGAGTTATTACTGTGGCCGTGCATGGTGTCTTTGCTCTTGTCTATATTTTTTATATTCCATCTAATAATAATTTACTAATAAAACCTTTTGAAATGGTAAGATTTTAAGAATCTACTCTTTTATATGACTTTTTGTGTCATTTTTGCATGTTGCCCATGCTAAGCTTAAATCTAAATTGATAAAGGAAACTTGAAAAATGATGGACACGAGCGGCGCTCAGTAATGAGATGCTCAGCTGGCAGAGCGGCGCCACGGTACGGTGAAAGTCGCAGGTTCGAGTCCCGCTCGTGGCCATCATTTTTCAAGTTTCCTTTATCAATTTAGATCTACTCTTTTGTCGATTTGATTCATTTTATCATGGTGCTTACTCACTTATCTCAAAGGAGTGATCAAAAATCAGGTTTAGGAAAAATGTATAAATTAATTGACCCATTGCCATTGAGCCCATCGGCATAGTCCAATTACAATAAGATTACAAAATCCTAACTAACAACATTGATCGACTAGGAAATCAAATATACGCATACCGCTTTACTACAAAACCAACAACCAAAACATATCTAAGGAGTGATAAAATTGAATAGAATTCCGTACCTCTTTCAGTTCAAATATTTTATTATCGTCGAGTTCAGCTAAAACGTTCGCGGGTATACACAGAGCTTCTCTCGCTCTAGAAGCTGAACGGGATCTCGATTGCTGTGGGACAGTCATCTCGTTTCCACTTTCCGATATAATAGAGCTGTTGAAAAACAAAATGTTATCAAAGTTTCTTAGTAGTATGAACTCGAATGCAGTTCGATCTTGTTGGACAATATGGAACTTCAACTTATTTGGTATTTATACTTTTATTTTTATTAGTATCAGACTCGTATTTTTATGTATGTATTCTGCCAAAGCATGTTTAGTTTTTTAGGGTTGACATTAAATTAGTAATCAAAGTATAATAGAAATCTTAATTGAATCCAAGCATAATATGTTGTATTCATTCAATAAATGCCACTACAATAAATTTTTCCATATCGTTAAAATTGACAACTATAGTTAGCAAAAAACAGTTTAGAAAATCTCTGTTCTTTTCAAAAGCTCGTGCTTACGTTCTTGTTCCAATTAGTGTGAAAACAGTGATACTCTCTGGGCTCTATCATGTTTAGCAGCTATTTGGTGAAACATTACTCATTATGCTGCTAGCGACTGTTTAACAATGATTTTTGTAACTATATCGTGATTTTCATTATTTTGTGAGTTTATTAGTACTTAAATCTAAAGAGTAAAGGAACACCAAAATACTTCCGTTAACTATCATTTTAATTCATGATAAAATTTGTTTGAAATATTAAAGAGTTGAATAACCTGATTTATGAAGTAAGGATAATATAATTAATCATGGTGATGACAAAGCAACTTTGGATTAAAATATTTTCTAAGAAATCAAAGCAATGAATTCTCCTACCAATTTGTATGATGAAATTACTGAATTTGATCGAGAACCAGAATTTTTGGGATCAGAGGTTTTGATTGCCCTTGACAATTATTTTATAGATTTGAGCTATTTAAATATTAAAGTTACAAAACATGTATGTGAGCAAAAGCTCCCAATTTACCGATTTAATATTCTGCCTAACGCCTTTTCAATCACTTCTCGATAAAGATATTTTACAGCGTTGAAATAGCTTTTTGTTAAAACCGGTGCGCGTAGCGGAAATTAAAAATTACGAATAAAGAGTGAATTTTTTATGGATGCCGTACAAAAGAAGTTAACAAAGCAGTAAATATCCCAACGCTGTGTAATTAAAATGGAAATTGAAAATGTCAGAAATTAAAAGTTCAAGTGCTTACGTTGATGAAAATTAATGTATGACAAAATTATACTTTTTGTGATATTTTGAAACCCGTTCTTTTTTATTCTATCAATGCAAAATGAATATTTTTAACTTATAATTTGAATTTTAGTTCATTTCGTACCTCATATACTGAGATGATATAATTATTATTCTTAGTGGCACAATAATTATTTTTACCATTAAATCTGTAACATTTAGATGTATTAGTCACTAAAAGTAGTAATGCTTGGTCTAATATAAAGTTTATAGCTGAACTGCTTTCGATATCGAAAATTACTTAGCATAAAGAAACACTTACTCTCCTGGAGAAAGGGATTGCAGAAGAGTTTCTTTAAATTTCTTAATTTCTTCCTTAGCATCATCAGGTTTGCTGCGGCGACGCTCGCCTTTTGATCCCCTCTATAAAGAAAAAACATCAGTAGCCATATTAACATTAATACAGTTAGACCGTGAATACTGTAAGGGATTCGAAACATCGTGACCAAAAACAAAACTGCTACAAAATAGTTTTATTTCAATGTCTAGTATTCGCATAAGTGATAAAAACCATTATGGTAGAAATCATAAATATAGTTTAGATAGATTGAGGTATAGTTCGCTAGTTTTACTCCTAATATAAAAGCACCTTTAGTGTTGTAAGTATACGTTAATCTTTAAATAGGTTCATCTTCAATACTCAATCCTACTTCGTTTTCATTCACTAATTTATCGATCGAAAGTGTAAGCAAATGATAAAGTTTATAAAGTTAATGCTTTTTACATAAATCTATTTCGCATCAACGTCAAAATTATTGATTCTCCGCTTAAAGTGACCCTAAAAGATAATACCGGTGACTTCCTGAACTTTTCTAAAGCCAAGGTTCGAATTTGAAAATTGAAATTACTTACCTGTTCAAAGTTGGTTCACAGTTTAATTTACAATGTCCGCAAACATTGTATTCACTTTGCTTAATGTTTTCATTTGTTGGTTTAAATGAGATAACTTTGGAAGAGTTTTGGAACTTACTTTTTTGGATGCACCATTAGAGTCTTGTTCTTCCATGTCTTCAGGAAAAATCTTCTATGTTTTTTTAAGAGTCCTATACGTGTTTCCACGACCGTGCCGACTAAAGCAAGAATTGTAACTACCCGTCAAGAATATTAAATTTACACTGCATTTTCCGTCAGCCGAGATAATTATTTATTTCGGACGGATGCACGCAGATTTTAAGATTAGCCGTGATGTTTGCCTCAACTAATTAATCTTTGGGGCAAAACGCTTTAAGATTTCCAGGTCAACGAATTGTTCTTGCTACGTTCACATGTTTCCACTGGTATGAAACTGAGAAGGGTTGAGCACTAAGTACTGTTTGTGTTTATTTTGGCATGTTTGCTGAATGCTTCAAATTTAACGCTATTAGCGCGAGTCTTGAATTGAAGACAGGGATAATTATTTATTCGATTTGCTGTAGAAATGTTGAGTTAGATTCATCTTTGAAATACTCAGTCGTTGTTAGCAATAATACTGCGGTAAGTAAAGACTATAATATCTCGCTTATTAATATAAAATTTTGTGGTATTTGGTGTTAATCTAATCGCATCTAATCTTGTATGGATACACATGTTGGCAGGAGATCAAAAATGAATGCAGACTATTAATCTTAGTGATATGACCAGGATAGTCAATTAAATAATATTTTACGATCCAGGAGGAGCCGTAATGATGTCGGAAATAAATTTAATGTGTCAACATAAACATACAGAGATGTTGGTAATAAAGTCGACGATTTTAAACGTCACGCCTAATAACTTGTTCGAAGTTATTAAAACTCAAGGATAACGTGAGAATTTTAAATATTTCGCAAAATGTATTACGTTCTAAATATCAAGAAATTACTTTTAAAAATAAACTCATAAAAATCTGATACGTTGTCCAAACAGGTGGGTTGTATTACGGTTGGAATAGTGAAGAGAAATATTTTTACCGATTTTATATTTGCGTATAAATAAGTGGCTTCTTAATCAACTTATTTGATTAAACCAAAGAAATTAACAAGTACGAATCACAAGGTGAAAATGTACCAACTGTTACTGAATTAAACAGTAAAAAAAATGTGATCCCTTAAAATTCACTTCACTTAAAAAACTTTTATTTTCTTTAAGTTACCTTATAAAAGATGCAAATAAATACTGTTTATATATTTTTCTTGTGATTTTCTTAGACAAAGCGAACCATTTTCTTGGAAGTTCACTAGCTTGCAATCCCTTCCTATCAGTTTGCAGCATAAAAGGATTTTCTCAACAAGTTCCGTCAGATAAGCAATTACCACCGTCTCTCATTTCGTTCATTTCATCAGGTAAATAAACGCGATCATGCAAATACTGCCTCTGAGGTAAATCAACCACCGCAGGGTAATCCTTACCACGAACAGGTGTAAATGGGTTTTTAATCAACTACAAATGCAACGGTTTAGGAGAGTCCAAATGAGATTCAAGCAGGGCTGCGAAAGACGGTATTCTATACTTTGAATTAGCAATTAAGGTATATTGCGAACATTTATCTTCTTCGTTCTTTAACACGTTGACTGTCCACTAAGTTGACCCAAATGTTACAGAATCGATGTGTACCATAAGCAGTGCTCTGGACAATGAAAGGGTTAAGGGTCAACTGTTAACAGGTTTTGTATCATCATCATCAGCAACGTCTACTATTGAACAAATACTGCTGTGCCCCTCGATGTTACCCGCTACATTTTTTCGGGATAAAAAGTAGCCTTTGTGCCCAGGGTGTCAGCTACCTCTGTATGAAATTTCATTAAAATTCATTCAGTAGTTTTTACGAGAAAGAGTAACAAACATCTATCCATGCTTACAAACTTTTGCGTTTATAATATTAGTAGGGATGACATTTTTTTTCACATTAATCATAACGCAAGTCATTATTATTTCATTATTTGGATTAATTAAGTAGATAAACATCATGCACAGCTTATTCGTTACATAGAAGTTATTCATGCACAACGAACATATTTCCAGTTAAACTATTGCTAAGCTATTTTAATTAACAATGCACAAAAGTGAACAAAGCTACAACATTCTCTGTTATGACTGATGAATCCGTTTTAATATAAAAAAGAGCTTTTCAAAGTGTTTACGTTTCCACAATACGCGTCATGTTGGCGCCTTGGGGATTTACTATTATTCAAATGGAATCGTTAATCGTATTAGTTTTGTAATAACAACATTATTATTATGTATTTCATGGCTTGGACTAAGGCATGCTTATCGTGTATCGTTTATTGTGCATATGTATATACCGTGTGGTATCCGGCCTAGAATTGACCACCTCCTTTCCTCCCGTGGGTGTCGTAGGAGGTAACTTAGGGAAAATCCAGGAGATCAGGGCAGCAGCGTCTTCTGTAACTTCACCACCAGTACAGCGATTCTCAAGCCGGTTGCCAAGCATAGGGACTATGGCAACCCCTCCACCCTAATCTAAGGGGCCATGTTTAACCATCGACGTCTTCCAGGTGATGATGATGATGATGAATGCATATTTAGAATAGTATATAAAAAAAATAATATCAATGTTACTGTTTAAGTACATTAAAACAAAACTTCCAAAATGCCATTCATACTTTACATTTAACGAAAAACAATGACACAGATTTAATTCGACAAACAATTGAACATCTTCAAACTTACAATGTAACTCACTCGTCAAAAAGTTTCAATTCTTCATTGTCTTAGGATCACATCCTCAAATTATCTTGTCCATAAAATATACGAGTTTCTCGCTTTGGCAGCCCTGAATGCGAAGGTGATCCAGAACGGAGGCAAGGAATTGGGATTGCACTTAAGTTTCGTTGGCGTTCGAACACCGCAATTTATTTCTGTAAGACGATTGAGGGCACTCGATGTTTGCTTTCTTTGATATCGAGAGGTTGGTAATGTGGACTACTTACTTCATTTTTAAGGAATATTTGTTTAATTTATTAGACCTTAATTTTTGTGAATATTTGTAGTACATATTGGTCTTCTTGCCGTGTGGTATCCGGTCTAGAATTGACCACCCCCTTTCCTCCCATGACGTAAGAGGCGACTAAGGGAAATCTAGGAGATGGGCAGCAGCGTCTTCTGTAACTTCACCACCAATACTGCTATTCCCAAGCGGCTTGCCAAGCGTACGGATTATGGCAACCCCTCCCTTTACTTAAGGGGAGGCCTTTGTTCAACAGTGGACGTCTTTCAGCTGATGATAGGTCTTCTTATCGTATGTTTAGTGAACATACTTGGGTGAGAAATCGTTGAAAAATCTCTCAGGTTACGGTTTCCTAACGATATTTTCCGTCTTCGTTTTTATGATAACGAAACATGATACGCACATGAATTCGAAAAGACATTGGTGCGCGACGGGTTTGAAACCCCGGGCTTAAAATCAGAACCTGCGACCTTTGTCTTGGCAGTCCAACGGTTATACCACTCGGCTAACCGTGCTTTTACAGCAACGTAAATTGTACCTGCTGACAGATAGTTATCTCTCGAAGCATAATATCACGGCATCATAATTTAAACAGGAGACTAAAAAACGTGAAAATTGTTTCAGTAAGTACTCATCATGTAGAAATTCCAAAAAAAAAACACTACATATTAAGCCTCTTAACCTCATATATTTGTTTTTATGCCCAAAACATAAACAATAATATTAGTCATTACAATGATAAATGCTACAAGGCCCTGAAATGTTTTTCTACGGCACTTAAATAACTACTAAAATATTGAGTGCCTACTCGGAAAATCTCGAACATGCTACTTAAACACCCTAATGGATATCATTCTAACTAAATTGCAAAAATATCTACTGTGAGCTGGTAACGGAGTGTTTTCTGGTATAAATAGCGTCTGGAAATAAATTCTGACGTAAGATTAGCTAATTGAAATGCAAAAATAATCATGAATCACGATGAAAATTTGTAATGACTAATGATGATCATACATTTGCGCCAATTAATTTCACATTCAGTTGCAATAGTTAATTTATAAATTGTATGGGCCAATAAATTTATCGGTAAACCAATTATAAATTACTTATTTGTATAGATTACTTTACAAAAACATATTAAAGTATGTTAAGTATAGTGTTTACTAAAGATTCTGTTCCTTTGAAAATAATAGTTGAAAATATTTTTTTTTCATATCGTCGACCAAAGCTAATGCACAGACCAGCCCAATTACCATGAACTTCTAAAGCAGGACGGTTTAAAATGAGGAAGTGGGACACCTCTACGTGCAGTGTAACGCGGCGTCTTGCTTCTACAACGTAAACTGTCCTGGTAAAAGAGTTCATGGTAAGGGGTCTGTAGTAGCGAGGTCCGGCGGGCGTGTCTACCGATTTGTCTGTGGGTCCGCCTAGTTCTCCGTCGTCTAGACGTAAGTTAAGTTCATATGAGCGAGCTAAATAAGAATAACTCATGCTATCCTAAAAGGAACAGAATAAATGAAAAATGTAATACGTCTAGACTACATTATTTTCTTCATATAAGTACTGCTACTTTGCAGTAATAAGAATACTATGCTTCAAAATATACATCAAAGGAGGTCAAAAGAGTTTTTTTTCTCTTCCCTAATCAAATTCTCTCATTATTTAAACATACACTTAGTCTGATCTGGCTGAAAACATTCTCAGTTACGTAAATGCTTTTAGTTCGATGTCTTAAGCCTCGAATTTCGGGAACAACCTGTAATTCTAAAAGGAATTGATGGCATGTAATCCCTTATGTACTTTAAGGATTATTTTGTACTTCATGCAAATTATCTGGTTTTAGAACGTACTTCTGTTAGTGGATTTTAGTATAAATTGTAAAAAGATTAACTATGTAATGGATGTTGGATTTTGTATTAGTGTTGATCTATGATTAAAATTTAGACTAATGTTTTTTTATTTGCAACTTGGTGGTTGAAATATAGATCAAATAGCACTGCCAGCCGAGTAGTATGACCGTTGGACTGCCAAGTCACAAGTTCAAACCCCAATACGTACCAATGTCTTTTTGAATTCATGTGCGTACCCTACTATAAATTAGTTATAGGGTCCTACATCTGAAAAAAAATCCAACGGTGTGTAAAGCTATGTCAGAGGCCTACATGCCGTTTAATCTCTGACACCAAGAAGAGGCAAGAACATAAAGTGAACAGCTGAACAGGTACAAAGTCCTGATTCCTGATAGAACCGTGCACAACAAGCTTAATCGTGTATCATAAGAATGTTTCCAACTGGTAAATCGTCTATTCAATATCCAAGGCTCACAAGCTAAACCTCACATTAAACAGATACAGGTAGACGTAGCATATTCAGAAACTGGACGCGTCTATTTGACTCAGTAACTAAGTTGTCAAACAATTTGCGAGGCCACCTCAGAGCTGCTTATCTAACCCAAGCATTAGCATACGTTAATGTTACCTCAATTTGTTTCCTGAACAGTTGCAGTCGGATATTAAGAATTTAAGCATTTATTAAGGCCTTTGTTCAACAGTAGATGTCTTCCGGCTGATGATGATGATGATGATGATAATAAAGAATATTGTGTAATACACATTTCGTTTATATATAAAATCAGCAGATAACTGTCTCAAAGGGTAAAGGCCTCTTCTCTTAAGAAGGATTGATCATTAATCACCACGCTAGCTCACTGCGGGTTTGCAATTTCAGATAGTTGAATCCATGATTCCTCAACCTGTAAGATTGTGTACACAAATCCGGTATGTACACCATTAATTAGGCCACCAACAGTACAATTACTTACCATAAGACCATAATAAATGTTTCCTGATAAAGAACAAGACCTCCTAGCAGACCCTTAGGGAATTACAGGCGCGATTATTTGCATTTCTTGGAACTTTTGAATGGACACCCCGACCATAGTAAAGTTCCACTTTAATAAAACATTGTAACAATTTACTTAAGGGCAAGGTATAGGTTACAAAGGTTCCAGGTTCCACCCCATTGGGCAGACAATTTTGCATCAAATATTCAACATATCCGTAAAAGGACGGCACACAGTATCTCATGTAAAAGGCAACGAAGCGGTTTTGTAAATAAGTAAAAAACGTTTTATGAAAACAATCCACTCTTGGGTCTGCCATCGGTTTGTTGTTGTTTTGTTCTCAAATAACATTTGGGATGACGGCACATTTTTTGTATTTCCCACTACGAGATTCAAATTTACGAGCTGCATATTCTAAATGTATCCCAAAACATAACAGACAGCTAACAATAATAACGTTTATTAAAATTGCTGTTCCAATAAACGAAATCAAACCATGCACAAAAACGTTGCAAATAAAAGAGCAGCGTCGATTGGTGGTTTGATTACACAGCAAGCGCCGCCGGAATCACCAACAGTTAAATACAATTACAAACACTAACAGAGAGTACACAGTAGAGATGTATGACACAGACGAAATTGTCCCATTTGCACTTTAGTACCGCTAAAACTTTTGTTAAAGTACACGCTCGCTCCAAACTAAATGTGTTTCCCAATATTTGTTCGTGGTGTTCGGAAAGGCGCTGCCGTGTCATTTGCCGTAATTGTACTAGTAACTGCCGCTTGGAGGCCTACCATTCCGCTTGCAACTGCTGCCCACTTATGTTAGATCCTTAACATCGGTACAAGTATTTTGCATCCCAAACTGATTTGCTTTGACACCGTCAGCATGGAGATCTTCCAACGTTGGTGCAATGACATTCCGTTTTGGGACGAAGCCGTTTCCCTACTCATTATCGTTAACAAAAGGATTGTACCCAATTTACATTTCATCGCAGTATTTCCCTGACTATTATATCGTTTGGCGCTGATTTTCGCGTATCGCGTGTGTATGCTAATTAATCAGTGGCCTTTTCATTATCGTTGAAATCTGTTCAAATGATAAGATTGATTTCAATATGTTTGATTTATATTTCTTGCGTTTGCGTTTTGTCTATTAAAACTTAGGCTACAATTTGAAACAAATATATTAATATTTGTTTCAAATTGTCCTCAGAATTTGATTATATTGTTAATTAATCATGATTAGTGCATGTGAAACTATATCGCTGTTATGAATAAATTTATTATCCATTTATTATATTGCGCGGACGCCCCTATGGCGGCGTCGCGGTGTTATGGCGTTACAGTGCCTTCCAAAATGTGTCAGTGATTCAGTGTAGTGAGCGTATTTGTGCCATTAGAATAGCGGCACGTGATAGGTCAGTGTTAGTAATAAGTGCGTATTTACCAACGAACTCAGTGGACAATTTGTCGGATTTTGTTAACTGTTTAAGTGAGATTAGTGCGATTGTTGATGAGAGTAACATCGAGTCTGTTTTTGTGTTGGGAGATTTTAATGCGGACCCGGGTGAGTTATTTTACAATGAACTTAGTAAAGTGTGTAGCGAGGAGAGTTGGTCGTGCATAGATGTAGAAATGTTAGGGAGTAACTCAGGTACTTATACCTACATTAGTGATGCGCATGGGACGCCCAGCTGGCTCGATCATTGTATTGTGACTCACGCGGCGAAGCAGTCTGTTACGAATGTTTTTGTCAAATATGACACTCTGTGGTCGGACCACTTTCCTCTCATTGTTGAATTCAATCTTTGTATATTAACGCCCAAGATAGTTACTCCTACTGTTTGTGATAAAAATCTGGATGTTGTATGGGGGGTAAGAAATGGGAATCAGACCTTAAGGTACAATGAAGAGTGTCATAGGAGATTGAAATTAATTGATTTTCCCTCAGAATGTTCGCAATGTGCGGATTATGTATGTAGTAACCATGATCATGAGCGTGTCCTGGATAAACTATATTCTGACATTGTGTCTGCCCTTCAGGACGCGGCAGTGGTGAGTGGGGGAGGCTCGCGGAAGTGTGGGCGTGGGGCACGCCTGGCGGGATGGAATAGGCATGTGGGCGAGGCTCACCGGGTGGCCAGGCTGAGGCTTAGCGAGTGGGTACTATGTGGTAGACCAAGGTCCGGTTGTATGTATGAGGGGATGCGAGAGAGCAGAAAAGTGTTTAAGTCCAGATTAAAATGGTGCCAGAATAATCAGGACCAAATTCGAATGGACGCCCTCGCTGAACAACACTATAAGGGTGATTTCCGTGGCTTTTGGCGGAAAACGAGGAAAGTAAACTCGCGGCCTGGCCTTCCTGCAAGCGTTGATGGCCTAAGTGATCCAAAGAGCATTGCGAATGTTTTCAGGGAACAGTTTTCAGTTCGGTCGCCGCTCGGTCCGGCGGGTGGGGTGCTAAATGCCGATACGAACAATAGAAGTGTAGGAATAAGTTTCTCTGCTAAAAATATCTCTAAAGCCATTTCTCAGATTGAGAGGGGAAAGTCCCCTGGGCATGATTCACTCAGCATTGAGCACCTGCAGCACGCTGGACCGCACTTGGCGAGAGTTCTCGCAATGTTCTTCTCGCTGTGTGTGAGCCACTCCTACCTGCCTGCGGACTTCATGAGGACAGTTGTAGTGCCGGTAGTGAAAAATAAAACGGGCGATTTGTCGGATACAAACAACTACAGACCTATATCGCTTGCAACTGTAGTTGCGAAAGTATTAGACGGTGTGCTTAACACACAGTTAAATAAACATGTATCACTTCATGATAACCAGTTTGGGTTTCGACCTAAACTGTCCACAGAGAGTGCAATACTGTGTCTAAAGCACACCGTTAAATATTACACGAAGAGAAAGACCCCGGTATACGCGTGCTTCCTCGATTTATCCAAGGCTTTTGACCTCGTCTCATACGACATCCTCTGGGGGAAGCTGAAGAGCACGGGTTTGCCGTGGGAACTCATCAGCATGCTCCAGTACTGGTACGGGCACCAGGTCAAGTGTCCGGTGGGCGGGAGCGATGTCAGACCCTTACACAAATGAATGTGGCGTAAGACAGGGCGGACTGACTTCACCTACATTGTTCAATATATATATGAACGAACTGATCGTCTCGCTCAGCAGCGAACATGTCGGATGCTATATTGACGGAGTATGTGTCAACAATATTAGTTATGCGGATGACATGGTGCTGCTGAGCGCGTCGATCTGTGGGCTAAGGAGATTACTCAGTACGTGTATGGAGTACGCGCATGGTCATGGTTTGATATATAATAGTAAGAAAAGTCAATACATGGTTTTTCGGGCCATCGGTGGGTCGAGCCCTGAGGACATTCCGAACATTAAACTCAACGGTGTTGCAATAGAGCGAGTGGAGCAATTTAAATATTTAGGGCATCTACTTACTGAGGGCCTTAAAGACCATGTCGACATGGACCGGGAGCGGAGGGCAGTGTCTGTGCGAGCCAACATGATAGCCCGCAGGTTTTCGCGGTGTACGGCAGGTGTGAAGAACACGCTTTTTAGAGCGTACTGCACATCTCTATACACGTGTAGCCTGTGGGTTGACTATAGTGCAGGGGCATATAGTGCCCTCCGAGTCCAGTACAACAATGCGTTCCGGGCGGTGTTGGGGCTGCCCCGTTTCTGTAGCGCATCGGGGATGTTCGCGATGGCGCGCACTGACTGTTTTCACACTACGATGCGTAAGCGGTGCGCATCCCTGGTGCGCCGGGTGCGGGCCAGCCCCAATGCTATCCTGGCAATGATCGGTAACAGGCTGGACTGCCCTTATATCCGTCATTGTTGTGGCAGGCATGTTACCGTTCCAGTGCCGGTTAGAAAATTATAGTAATTGTGTTTATTTTATGTATAATAATAATGTTAATTAATGAATAACTTTAATAAATTTGTATGTATGTGTATTCATTTTATCTAAATTTTCAATAGTAATTTGACTTTTAATTGTATGTTTGTGTATTTAATTGTATTGTCTTTTTCTTTTATAATTCCTGAATATAATAATTATCATAATCATTATTATTTCTGAATTCTAATATTTTGTTTATGTTTGTATTGTTATGATTTATGTGGCAACGGGTGTAAAATTACCTGAATAAATGAATTTATTATTATTATTATTATAGCGTTCTAGGAACCTAGAAATTTAACTCATAAAAAGCAACCAAACGTTTTAACGGTTGCATTTTAAAGTCTCAAGCGATCTTGAATTCTGTTATTAGTTTTGACCGAAACAATGTAACCCGTCTTCTGTTTTTTTACAAAACACTTCTTCATCATCAGCTGGAAGACGTCCACTATTGGACAAAGGCCTTCCCCTTAGAACGCCAGCCACAATGAACGACAACTTGCCATTTGCATCCACCGGTATCCCGCAACTCTGACAACACGAAAACACTTCATACTTGACACGATTATAATATTTCAATACGGAGAAAATACATTTCACATTGCTTTTGTTGTTATTGATTTACTTTATAGCATTCAGATTTTCCTATAAATCATTTAGAGAGTTGTTATTGTGAGCGCCCACTTCACCACTGTGGGTAATATATCTACACATTCTACATGTGTGTCGTTTTCTTTGCAACGCTTTTCGAAATTATCTACCATTTGTTTTTTGACCAGAGTATACATTTTAAAATCGACAAAAGACTTCCCTCCGGTATTTCGTTTGTCCTATCTGCTGCAGTTCCAAGAGATATATCACAGCATTTAACGCCAACGCTCCCTCGTGTGTCCTCCATAAACGAGCACACAGCTATACGGCGCACTACAGCAGGCTGCATAAAGCTTACCTGCGCCTTTGCACCCGGTGTAAAATATTTGACGCTGCGAACTCCAAATTTCATAAAATAAAATAGAAAAATGTTCCGGTGCTTGGTAGTCAAATTGTTTAGCTACCAAATGTGAACGCGGCTTTGATATACTCAGAAGTTTGGTTTGATGAAAAAGTTAAAGTATTCATATATTCTGATCAAAATGAACATACCTGCATTGAAATAAAGAATGAAAATACAACAGTCATAATGATACAGAACAGTTTTTAAGAACGGCGCAACTTAAACTGGTCTGGGTCAACAATGTCCATTACTTATTTTTAACTGCGCTGGACATAATTTTAAAGCCCCTTCTATCGTCTGCACAGTTTGCAACAAACAAAAGGTTTTAATGTAGGTCTGTCCGTAGTCAGTCTCTTGGGCGCAATTTTTCCTGACCCGCCAACATGAGACTGCGATTACTTGAGTTTAGTAATCCCCATACACGAATTTAATCTTTGTTCCTTCCACCCGAACGCTGTTCACAGTTCATTAATTTAATTTACTCACTCACATCACTTTACTTTAATTACGTACTATATAACCTTAAATTCTCACTTCAAAAAATGGTTGTGATAGCTAAAATATAAATTTCTTGCGCTCCATGGTCTATCGCAGCGGGGCTAAGAGAAATAATATAAAAAATCCGCGTCGGCAGCGCCATTTTTCTTTGGCCTGGCCTTATTGCTGAACCTAAAACTTTATGAGGCTTCGTGTTCGTGTTTGATTCTTAAGCGGGATCACGATGGAAACTTCTGAGACAGCTTATTTTGCATTTGAGATTTTATTGTTGAATCTTTCACGCATTTTATGTCACTGTATTGAATTAGCCACCATAGTTACACATTGCTTTTTTACTGATTTGCATAGTTTCAATATTACAATATTTCAAAAGAGGTTTTCTTCGTTTTCGGCTAACTTTTTACAGCTGACTTAAACTATAATTTCATTATTTTTTCCATTTAAGCGGAATTAGTTCACAAAATTCTGAGTGACGTTGAAAACATTCCACAGATTCTTTTTTATAAATTTTTAGATCTTCATTTTACATAAACGAACATAGTAGTACCATTCGGCTAAGCTAAATGTGCTTGTCGCAGTTATACATTCCATGCTATAACTCAACTGGGTTACATTTACTG
This sequence comes from Abrostola triplasia, assembly GCA_946251915.1. Lineage (NCBI taxonomy): Eukaryota > Metazoa > Arthropoda > Insecta > Lepidoptera > Noctuidae > Abrostola > Abrostola triplasia. Next base: position 8,247,513 of record OX276430.1, read on the forward strand.
CACTTCTTTCCTTAGAACAACTCTCTATCCGAAATGGCGTCAATAAAGTCAAAAAATGAATCCAACTTTACGGAGCAAATATGACGTACAAATTCATCACACTGGACTACAATAGAAGGTCCATTAATATCGTGACGATGCCCCGTCCGCCTCATCTGACCTCGTTAATCAAAAATAATGACAGAGATAAAAATATTTCCAACGTTTGCTGGGGCTGATAAATTATTAGTAATAGTTTTCTGTCTTTTTCATACCTGAATTACATGAATCTGTTTGTGTACTTATGCCCGTTTAGAGATATCGATACCAAAATGAAATCCAAAGTTATTTTAGATGGTTATATTTATTAGCCAATTTATTGAAGAAATGACAGATATATATCACAAATTAGTAAATAATTGCACTGGCTGAAAGCTATCGTTTGTAATCAGCTTCCAATTACTCTATAGCTATCAATGAGTGGTCTAGTATAAAAATTCCAAAAAATGGGCATATTGTTTTTAGTAAAATATGTACCTACCTGCGTATAATAATAATAATAATAATAATAATAATATTTTATTTCAGGCATAAGTAGGTACCCATATTACAAAAGAATTGAATAAAAAATAACTTGAACTTAAATCTAAATCTTAGATCTAAAACTTGGACATCATTATTTTTCTAATTAATAATAATTAGAAAAATTATTATTAATTTATATAGATATAAGACGTATATCGTCTCTAGATTAATAACGCTTTATGTGTGTGATCTAATAAAAATATCAGGCATAATAGAACATCTTTGATGTTTTTTCGGGATTAAAATTAAGGTCCAGGGTGTTAGCTTCCTCCATGTAAAATTTCATTAAAATCCATTCAGTAGTTTTTACGTGAAAGAGTAACAAACATCCATCCATAACTACAAACTTTCGCGTTTATAATATTATAGTAGGGATTCGATAGGTATATCAACAAATATAATAAGTAATCCTGTTAAAAGATTTTTTTTATTATAAATCAGTTTATAACCATCTTCCGTGTCTATTCCAATCACAAACCTGTACGCAATCTACTAAACACAATAATGTTACAAACAACATGCCAATACCTAGTTTAAACTACAAAGCTGAAGAAAACTCTTTGTAATTTACGTAAACAGATGTTACGTACTTACGGATATTAAACCGTTCGAACCCCGACCCGGTTGAACACGGTCCAACTAATATAATACCCCCTTTATATCTGTTTTGACTCCACAATACTTTTGCTACGTATGTTGACTGTGAGTGTAGACTTAATTGAATTTGTCGGCTCTATGTACTTTGTGTAATTAATTAATATTGAATTTGGTGATTTGTGTCAATGAAGACCATACGTGACCGTATTTTGAAGATCAGTTGTGGGTTTTAATTTTGAATATACGCCTTGAAAGGCCAAGGAATTTTCACTTGCACCGATCTTTGCTTACTAGGCTATAAGAATAAGCGCTAGAACAATTGTTGTTTAAGACGTCACATTCAGTGCATTGATTCCTGAAACACACTAGGTAATTACTAATGGGAGCTAAAAGTGTTGGATTCGATTCGCCATCATCATTTTGCATCCTCATTGCTTGTATATTTATTGACTAGCTGCGCCCCGCGGTGTTACCCGCTACATTTCGGGATAACAAGAAGCATATGTGTTAATCCAGGGCGTCAGCTACATCCAAATGAAATTTCATCAAAATCAGTCAAGCCGTTTGAGCGTGAGCGGTTACAAACACAATCACAAAGTTTCACCTTTATAATCATAGTGTTAAGTGTGATTGAAAAAATAATTTAAAGAAATATTTGCATAGCAGTAACGAAAACAGTAAAAAGCACTGCTATGATTATAAACGTAATAATATAAGCAACATTTAACAGTTGAAGAAACTTTGCGTGCCGTCCAGTTATTACTTGTTGTAACGTTTTTCAGACTTGTACGGTAACACCGATACTAGTACCGTTAAACTGTGTGTAAAGAAGGTTAAATGGTTATAGCTATTGTCTTTTGGAATGGCAAGAACAAAATGTCTGAAATGCAGTCGAAACTTCCTCTATTGCTATACAAAAAATACAAACTTCGAAGTAAAATAAATTTAAAACATTATAGCATTTATGATTGGATTGTGCACTATGTTTTGTTTCTACCCCAATGGGAAACAGGCGCGACTATGTAGCCAAAGGTGTTCCACATTTTTACAAGCTTTTATTTAACTAGCAATGTTTGTATGTATGGACAAACACACATACATGTGTTTGTTAAGGTCAAATCTTGCAATCTAAATTAGAACCACTTTTTGATATCCGATTGAAATCAAATCTGCATACCTAAATAGGTTTGGTGAGAAAACAATTTATTATGGTACTTTGAATTTTAAAGCTTGTGATAAAAATATATTTTTAATATAACTTATTCTTTTTTCTTTATTTCCATCAAACTGCTTCGTTTATGGATTGTTCAAGTACATGTGGCTATGAAGCCGTGAGTTCCTTCATACGATTGCGTAATCGTACAAATGGTTGTAGTATAACATACCTACACACCCACTCATCGTATTATAACGTAGGTAATCACTCAAAACACTCACACCTGATTAGATACAAAAATAAATAATACCTACACAGAGTAAAATAATTGCTACCTGCTTGACTTACGATGTTCCGAGAAATATCATGTGAAAATTGAGTTCATTTTTACCGTCTGTGTTTATGGCCCTCGCGGGATAGATATTACGATATATTATCTGTTTTAATACATATCTGTATTTCGTAGATCGAAATATGATAGGATGAGAATGTAGTATTTGATATATTTGTGACTAATGGCTTTATAATTATTCCAACAATTAAAGACGAGTGTACATAAATGTACGAGAATATAAAAACGACGAGTGTACAAGAATGTAAAAAAAGCACTTTAAAATTGTAACATAACATAACATCACGCCTGTATTTCCCAAAGGGGTAGGCAGAGGTGCACATCAAGTACACCCACATTTCGCCAGTTATGTTTTTGGTCCCAATGTAATAGGGGGCGAGCCTACTGCCATCAACCGGGCACAAATCCAGACTCCGTGCTGCTACTGACAATTACCTAATGGAAAAACCCAGTAGCATTTTGCCCGACCCTGGATTAGAACCCAGGACCTCGTGCTCAGCAGTCGCGCTTAGCGACCACTAGACCAGCGAGGCAGTCACTTTAAAATTGTATTTTTAATTAATGTGATGGAGGGTTAAGTTTTTTAGTTGCAATGATTATTGAGTGTTGGTTGGAACCTAATAGAGTTCAGAGTCAATTTCATAGCGACTAGTTAAAAAATAAAGAGAATATTTACAGAAATATTTATAAGTGACATTAATTCACGTGTGTGCTAGCTTTTAGCAATAATTAACCCCCTTTTGCCTCACAAATATTTTCTTGCTAGCTACACTCGTCGGATATTTTATACTTTAGTTTATGTGGCATCGCAAGGGGCTATTACTGTATATTACGTCCTGCTGCGTTAAGCCAAGTAATCACCAGGAGAATGCTGGCCTTTTTCATGTATAGCCGTTTATCGTGCGAAGGTATGACGCCCACATACTTATTAACAAAAATTATAGTTCAACCGTCAAGATACGGTTTTGGGCCAGTTTGATCATTCGTCAAAATAAGTTTTATAAAGTGAAGGGTATCTGGATGGTGTTTATGTAATTTAGGCAGTCTTTAATAACGTACGATAATTAAGCCGTAGATAACATTTCCAGGCAAGAGTTCTTAGTGCGCATTTATTTGAGTTTTGCTACACCGTGAAGAATCATACAGGAAGAAAATATTATATGCTCAAAATACCTAGATTTGGTAAAAATATCAGGAGATCACACAAATATTTGACCTATGCATTTCAGATCACTTGTACACATAGACTCAGGTTAATAATTAAACCATCTAAATAAACATACCAGGTTTAATGTTTCATCTTGTAATTGTCAAAGGAGCCGTTTCTCATAGAATCATCCGAATAAATACTATCTTATATGACTTTTTGTATCTTTTTAGCTTGTTGCCATGCTAGGCTTAAATCTAAATAGATAAAGGAAACTTGAAAAATGATGGACACGAGCAGGACGCGAACCCGCGACTTTCGCCGTACCGTCCCGCTTGTGTCCATCATTTTTTAAGCTTCCTTTATCAATTTAATACTATCTTGCTACGTCCCACGTAACTGCCAGTATCACAACCTTACATAAGCTGCTGTAGCGGTTGACTGATTCCCGTTGAGAACTGCGACATTTCGGTTTCAGTACTGGAATATGAATTTGAACAAATATTTCGTGTATTTACTTTTGAGGTAGCTCCTTTGGGTATACGGTGAAGTAAAGAGGCACACGAAAGTCGTTGTAGTCTTTATGAAAATGTTCGTGATTTTGGCTTTTTAGAAGTTAGTGGTTAGTGGAAGGAAGTTAGAAACATTATTAGTAGTGTTGCTTTTAGGCAGTTTAGTTTGAAACGTCATTGAAACTACAAAAGTAAGAGCTAAAAATGTTAAGCATTTCATAATATAATTCTATTGTAATGTATGTGCTATTTAATGTATGTGGAACGCATCCACGATACAAGAGAAATTCCTAGTGTGGGGCGTTTATTTTTAAATGCTTGACCGAAGTGATTAAATAATTTAATGTGGAAGGAGACAAATTTGTGGATATTTTGTAGAACATTTTAGCACAGGACCTTCTACAAAAAACCTAAATAATAACAACTTTCCTTAAAACTAGCCATAGCCATACCATCACCAGTCCACTCTTAACAAAACATGTAGAAAAAACATTCTAAAATGTTACCGCAACGTCATAAATCAAAAAGTACATAACTATAACAGAGCAACCACTAATCTATGCAGTTATTTCCATCCAAAACTTCCAACAAAAACAAGGCTTAAATTTCATAGCAACAATAACATTCAGTTTATGCAAATCACAGACCGACTGACTGCTAATATCCGGGGAATAAATAATGTTCCAACGGTTTCCACAAATCCTTTTCTCCTACGTTATGGCGTAATTCTGGAAGATTGTCGGTCGCGAACAGAATGAGGGATGCCTGTGAAATATTGATTCAACGGCTCTTCCATTGTTTATTGCTGCGAGCTGATTGTAATTTATAATACCTTCAAAATTTAAGGTTTATTTATCGAATAATTTGTGATTAAAATCACGCTTATTGTTTTGTGAAACTTCATTGTCATTTTCCTTTATATCACTAATTGTTTTTTTGTCTCTTCATTTATTTTTGGACTTAAATCAGGAAATGTGTCAGCCTTATTGTAATAAAGAAAGCAATTTATCCATACATTGATCACTAACAACTACTTAATGGCGACTCTTTATAGTCTGCTTTGTTGCACAGGAGGTATGTACTCGTATATTGTGTACTTGTACCTATATAGGTATATTGTACATTTATATTTTTTTTTATAAGTTCATTGGTACCATTACGCAACAATGAATAACTAAAATTTTTACCTGTACAACTCACAAATGGTCTGATTCATTTGCCAATAATGTTTAAATATGAAACGATTGAAATGTGATCACTTCAATAAATTACATTGCGAATAGATCGGCTCATAATTACTGTCCACGGTGCTCATGAATTATTATCGCGTTGTCACTGGCAAATTATAGAACTAACGGCAAATGCACACAATTTAATTTAAATACCTAATTGAGTGCAGTATTATGATATTACTGCTATTTGTTGAAATCAATATTTAATATAAACACGCGTTTAAAGTGGGTTGTAAATATTGGCCGTCTGATTAATTTGATGACTGCCTCGTTGGTCTAGTGGGTGCTGAGTGCGACTGCTGAGCATGAGGTCTCGGGTGCGAATCCCAAAGTGCTACTGGGTTTTTCTATTAGGTAATTTTCAGTAGCAGAGCGGAGCCTGGAGTTGTGCCCGGTTGACTGCAATAGGCTCGCCCCCTATTACATTGGGACCTAAAAAACATAACTGGGGAAATGTGGGTATACTATACACCTCTGCCTACAGACGTGATGTTATGTATGTATGTATGATTAATTTGATAAAGACGTTCCAAGAAAATATTGAAAGCCCACGACATATCTGTACCACCCGTTGCTGACTGGTAGAGAATGCCTCAGGCATTAAGTCCGCCTTTGTTTCCTTTATGTAACATGACGTTAAAATACATAAATAGTTTATTATTTAAAATACCATTTGGGTGTTTTTACAAGTTTTTTTTTGTGTATAATGTAATAAATACAAAATATACGGCGTCATCGCGGCAGAACCAGACGACAGTGGCATGACGAGCTGCTTGCATTTAGGAGAGACTGGTCCACCTTAGCACACGACCGAATAAAGTGGAAGAATGAAAGGGAGGCCTTAGCCCTGCAGTAGGACAAAACAGGCTGTAAAAAAAAATATAATGTAATTAAAAGTTCTGCATTTCGTAAAGTAGGAGAAATAATAAGTTGGTTCTCGGTTAAAATTTTAATTTTTATTGTATCGGGCTTGTTAGCTATCTTGTTTCGTAATTGCATGCAGAGACGTATGTTTTTTCCTAAACTAAGAACTGTACTGGTACTTATTAAAATTCGTTAATTATTTTATGCAATATATCGTGATGTTTTATAACTTTCGTATCTATAAATTCGTGCCCAATAAATAATACATACATAAAGTCACGCCTGTTTCCCGAAGGGGTAGGCAGGCAGAGACCACGGATTAAACCAATAAATAATAAATCGATCAATAAGCTCTCTTTATCACATAATATATAATTATTATATAATTTGTGAATTATCACACTATTACATATTTTTCATCATCAGCCGGAAGACGTCCACTGTTGAACAAAGGCCACCCCCTATTACGAATTTTAATATTATTCATATATCAGATTTTTAAACTGTTGCCTGAGGCAAATAAATTATACATTTAGACATTTGTCTTTACCTACCTACTTTTAGTAACTTTCTATTAAAATACTTCGTACTTGTGACAGCATTTAATTTGGTTTACCATTCACCATTTCAATTATTGAATCTTGAATTACTCGCGCAATATAAGAACATCATTCAAGGCGACACCTAACCTCTAATTATCACTCCGTGTCATATTAAGCTACGTCACAGGTAAATCCCTTCGCCGCAAGTAAGACCCTCCCTCCTGTATTATGCATGAGTGTAATTTCACTTACAATCCCTAGTCGGTTGCATTTGATTAATGTTTCATTAGTGCTTGCGTTAACACTAGCTCTATAAGCGACAACGTGTTAGAGCTTTCTCACACTGCGATTTTTGTAGCGATTATTCGTAATTTGAGATATTTTGTGTTTTAAAAATGTAATGATGCGTCTTTGTTTTTAATTCTTATTTTGAATTTGAAGAATATTTGAATTTTTAAGATATTTTTTTTCTTTAACAATTTTGTGGTGAGGATTTGGAATATAATTCCTTCTGTTGCCTAATAGGCGAGTAGTGGGGTGAACCCCATTTAAGGTCCATGAATGGCAATAGGCTCGCAATCGATTTATTAACTATCTATAGTATAGACTGCTAATAATGAGAAAATAAGTCTAGCTGTACCAGCAGATATGGTTTGACACAGGTCAATTTAAAAAAGCATCTCTTTTAAATATCTGTTGCCCCAAACCGTAAACAATTGATTGAATAGAAACCAACGAATGTCCAACTCACGTCAATATAGCATTAACAATTACAAACATCACAAAATGCATCGTATCAGTGTTGTACCGCTGCAAATAATCGCTGAATGTGAATTTGCCTTAAGTATAATTTGCATTTGACGCGATATTTTGTGTTGATTTGTGTGCAGTTCGGTCGCACACTAAATTAAGTGCGTATCGTAGTACGAGGTTTGCATGTGTGGGTGCAATTTGTGTTAGATCGTGGAGTGTAACGCTTTATCGCCTGTTTCCTCTCTAGATTTGTTACATTTGATTCAAATGAACACTGTGGCTGTTTATAATGACGTGGAAACTCTTGAGATATATTTTGATGTAGCATAATTTATATGAGTTTTTGAAGACCTGATTGGTGCAGTGGATAAGCGAGACTGCTGCGCTAAGGGTTGCGGGATTGATTCCCGCTAGTAACAAATTTTTTTGCGATCCGCAAACGTTTGTCCCGAGTCTGGGTGTTTGTGTATGTGATATTTCATTTTTGTGAAATGCTCCTACGATACAGAAGAAATTCCTCTTGTGGAGCGACGATAAAAAAATCGTTATACACCTATTTTATTACATCCCAAACCATGCTCTAAGACTTATGTGATTCTTACGTTTATAATGCACGGAAATTACTCATGGGTCATGGTCAGGCCATAAAAACAATCTTATTGCTTAAACTAAAAAAATACAGTAGAATTCCGCTTAATTTGAATTAAGTATTAAAAAAAAACATCTTAAGACGAATGCTAACGTCACAGCAAACAGAAACAAATGACAAATATTTATTTATATTGTCAAATCTGTTGACATCATTCGACATTTATCCGCCTAATATTCATTTGTAATACATGAAAGCAATTTGGTTCTAAACCAAGTCGACATTAATAATACAATAACGTAGCGCACAATTCAGCCGACGGGCGAGACACTAGCGCCATCTCACAGATTTATTATGCGGTACGTTGGACAAGATGTATAAAAATATGAATGTCTCGTTCTGTTTCAATTACATGGATATATACCTAGATATAAAATATTGCCTCGTTGGTCTAGTGGTTGCTATGCGCGACTGCTGAGCACGAGGTCCTGGGTTCGAATCCCGGGTCGGGCAAATTTTTACTGGGTTTTTCCATTAGGCAATTCTCAGTAGCAGCACGTTGTCTGGATTTGTCCCGGTTGATGGCAATACGCTCGCCCCCTATTACATCGGGACCTAAAAACATAACTGGCGAAATGTGGGTGTACTATATGTACACCTCTGCCTACCCCTTCGGGGAATACAGGCGTGTATAACATATATAACATACTGCTTACAGTAAAGCAAAATCTGCAGATTCATAATTTTCCGTGTAGCAAAAATATCTAGTAATTACGTACAGCTACCTTAGTACAAAAACGTATTCTGGATGACCCACGGGCAAGCAATTCTGATGACCTCCTCCGTCTTATTCCACCAAACATTTCATTTTGTGATTAAGCTTAGTCATAATGACATAGCACATTTCCCCAGGGACCGCCTCGGCTTCCCTCTAAACTTGAGGTTGTTCATGCACTGAATTTAAGATGCAACCCTGAAGAAATATCCACATCCACATGAATTATCAAAATCAATCATTGCTTTGCTTCATAAACGTATTGTGTAGGTATAATGTATTAAAATGTAAAGGAGAGTTGAAATTGAAATTAGTGTAATTAAAAATCCTATAATAAAAAGTATATGTATAAAATGTATTCTTAATTCTACAAAATCAATTTAGTTGTATGATTGTATTGTATGTATGTATCTACACTACATGTATTAAATATAAATTGTTAGTGTTTTATTGTATTCCGGGCCCTCTAGGGCTGGCAGTGGAAAATCACCCTTGGAGGAGCAGTCTCACTGCCATCCAGCATTATGCTGATCTGCAGGCCTTGTTGGCATAAAATGCTGTTTTTGTTTGATATTTGTATTTTTCTTTTTATGACAATACAGGATCATAGCAAATGGGAATCCGTGGTTTCTGCCTACCCCTGAGCGAAGTAGGCGAGACTTTATGTATGTATGTATGTAGGTATTACATATTATTACTCTAGATATTTACGCTTTCAAATCCATCCAAAACATGTTTTCTCGGTTGAATTTCATTTATCCAATCGTTTACCAGATACATAACAAACATACATCATGAAATCTTTTACTATTCTGTTTACCCACTTCTAACCAATTTATATTTCTTTACTGGCCATTTAGCCGGTTTTTATTTGGCTGCAAATCGTTATTTGCTCTCACTACCTTATTGATTCCGCTATGAACGTTTTATATCATTTTTATAGCTCTCTGTAAATAAATTGAATGAAATGCATTTCCTTTTTGTTGTTCGTACTAAAACATTTGGATTGATGGGGCTGATAGTTAATTAATTTGCTGTCACTCTTCATCAGTGAGATAATGTATACCAAAGGTTCAAACAATTATTTAATAATGAAACCATAGCTTATTTGAATTAAATGTCTGATGTCAGTCATCATCACCGTATTGGATATTTTGGTCCGTTATACAGATTTGCGGACCGTATTCATCGTAATATTGGATTATGGTTAAATCTTCTTAAATCAAATACTAGACTGCATTTTTCAAAGCCATTTAATATTTTTTTGTTTATTGGCACAATTTTTTTTTCTCATTTGAATTATATCAAATGATTTTGGCTGCATAATATACTGTCTGGCATAATATGGGTATGCAACAGCATACCAGTGAATTCTACTTCTATCTAAAATACCTCCATAATATGCTAAAGACACTAGCGAGGATACCAATAGATAGAATGACACACCCTTGTCACTCAGCCATACTACCAACCAACTGAATGAAATTATATTTTTTTTACCACGCCACAATAGAAAGACGGAGCCTCATAGATTGTTAATCAAACAACGGAAGGATATTGTTGGAATCCTATTTGTAATAAGGTTGACAACCTCTTTACTCTCAAATTTATCACGTGTGGCAAAAGGAATGAATTATTCCGACAAACATAGAAATTATTAAAACCTTTTCTTGACCACATAATTTTCCTGCTTGTAATTTTCCGGCGATATAACCTACGTAGTGGTTATAATACGAGTGTATTTCAGTGTAAACTTCCCCTTAATTGCTTACTTGGATATACAGAACTTATAATAATAGAGTTCAGAAGAGCTCTTTACTTTTTAAGGTCTAGCCTACACACATTAAACTAATTCATTTAAGTTATTCAAATCTAGATAGAAAGGAATAAACTGAAGTAAGGTAAACTTCCCCCATCATTGTTAACAGGGCTTATAATAATAATGATCGTTTAGAAGTTCAGAACCTCTTTAATTTTTTAGGCCTTAATCAGCTCTCTAGAACTAATTAATTCAAGATACTTGAATTTCCAAAAGGTTTAGTAAGCTATAAAATGAGGTAAGGAACAGTAGATTTTATATTGAGGTTATTGATGTCGGTCCTACTAAAACCATTATTCAAATAAAATAGCAGACCAAAAGCTGTTGTTGTTGGATGAACAACAGTTTCGTTCAAATCAAATGAATCTAACACTAAACTCGCTTATATTCCCTTAGGAAGCTTATCGCGGATGTTCACATTTCATGATTTAATCGGCATCACAATTGGAGATCGGAAAATTAATCCGACAAGATTTTCAGCACTTCATATTTTTTTTGCTAATTTGTCTCACTGTTCAAAGATTTTGAGGTGGTCCTAAAATATTAGTCTTTACAAAAAAGTCTTTACTCTTCCAGTAATTCGATTTTCTTACTACTTACTATCATCATTATCATCAGCGCGAAGACGTCTACTATTGAACAAAGGCCATTGGGTTGCCATATTCCCCACGCTTGGGAAGCTGCTTGGGGGTCGCAGTATTGGTGGTGAAGTTACAGAAGACGCTACTACCCATCTTTCCATTAGTCGCCACTTACGACACCCACAGGAAACGGGGTGGTCAAATCTAGGTCGAATACCACTCGGCTCGATTTAATATACTATGGTAAAACATAATTTGACCAGAAACATTGTCCGCAACCTAATGTTTATTACAGCTAGGTAGTTCTCTCTTTGTTAATGCCAGTTGACGCTTCTTTGAGAGCCTAGTTCTGGTCCTTCTTGCTATCTCAATAAAAATATTGTCTTCCCGTCCCACCGGCGCCGAACGCCTGACATTTCTACTTTCATATTATGGGTAACTCTATCACAGCCTTAATTCACCTGACTCCACCACGTAAACAAGACATACATGTTTAATTTCAAAGGAATTTACTATATACTATTTCGGTAAACGACTACGGTAGAAACGTTATTCAAAATACGTTTGATTACTCTGGTTCAAACTTCTGAGGTCTCTTTGGTAATTTAATTTGATAATAACTCTTGTAAGTTCAAAGACATTGTTCACGATTTCATTTCAAACATATTATCATCATAATATTATTTTACAAAGCTCTCCTACTTATTTATAGTCCAATTTTGAAACTCTTATAAATTGTCAAAGTACTACGCTACTTAAAAAAGTACCTTACCTTTCTAATTAATGTTTTACTTCAAAGTTTCTACAATATTATGTAACTATAAAAATAAAATTCAATTACAAATAAATAATCATAAAAGAAGTGTAAAGACATTTAATTTGAAGTCATAATATGGCTAAGAAGGTTGAGACTTAATGAAGTTGAGGACATACCTTGTGGCAGTCAAGTATCTTTTTCTGACACCCCTAACTCTTTATTAAAATACAGCAAGATTTATTGATACTAAAGGGCCACTTCAGAACACTGGTGGTCCAAAATTGCACCATAAACCATATCTTGTCCATCGATCTATCACGGCTAGTTTACCACGGACACCCAAAAAAGGATCTCAATTTAGTGAAGTTGCAATAAAGATCTCATTGATTTCAATAGACCATAATATCCATCCATAATATCCATGACTTTATCGTGGGCCTCTCTTATATTTTTCCCAATTTATACGGGTTCGCCTTTTGCGGTTTCCTGACAGTTCTTTCGCATATTCGGATTAGATTGAATTTATTTGGCTCAACCTACAACGATATTGAATCGTTCTACCTTTAATACCTCACAAACTCAATTTTAAATGTACAAGATTTCTGTATTTCGGGAATTATTTTGATGGGGATCAGTTTAGTTATGAATTGATTTTATTGAATAATATGATAGAACGAAGTGATGTGTTGTTAAATTAACAAGCAGAAAAAATGGCACGAATATAAAAAAAATGCACGATATTTATAAAGAGAAACTCATTTTTACCTGATATTAAATCGGTTTTAGTTTGTGCATTAACATAAAGGCTGAAACAACACAGCACTTTAACAATAAACCGTTAAAACACTAATATGCTGAAATTAACATTAAGACCGTACTTACATACAATTTGTTTCCCAAATCCAACGCTATATACATAGGTATACAAGAATATCTCTACCACAGAAGTCATGTTCTGTGGAATGCGGCAGCAGCAAGGGAATGCCCGCCTCGCGTCAATGGGTGCAGACAATTGGAATGTTTGTGCCAACAAGCTGAATCTGGGAACAGAATGCTACAGGGTTTTTGTGTTACAAACTAGTAAGTAGGGGTATTGGAAACTATAACAATGGTGCCTTTTTGGTTCAAACAAAAGACGGTTGGTATGTTGGAGTTGGCAAGGAAATGAAAATAAAGGAGACGTTTTTTCTGGTTATTTTGTTTAATGATGTTGCAACTATTATAGAGGGACTAAATAATACTACTAACAAAACTCACTTTAGTACTTTATTAAAGTGTGTGGAATTTAAGGACCGTAACACATTTCACACAGGCTAATTAGGAATAACAAGAATGAGAGAACAAATGATGTATGCTTTGCGCCAATTTTGATGCTATTCCCAGTTCCTCCTATCATCATCATCAACCAAAAGTCGTCTACCGTTGAACAAAGAACTCCCCCTTATAAGTTTATATTACTTGTTCGATGAATGATTCATGTAAAACAAACACAATACTAGCAAAATTCAGATAATATATCATGAAAAAAAGAGTCAATTCTCCCAAGTTTTATACTACATTCCTGTAATGAGATGGATGTTCGTTGATGGAAAGTCGTAGTAACGTACATATTTACTTATCAGAAAACACAGTTCTCTTGATACGTCTCCATAAAAATACTTGTTTGCCAACTTTTTTTGGGTCGTACCTAGGATACGTATTATTTTTTGTACCTGAACAAATAAAGAAAAATATTTAAATATATATATTTTTTTAAGTTATAATATTTATTAGAACAAAGTGTAAAGAATAATAACTTTTATACAACTTAATTCTTATACAAAATAAAACCAATATATTATATACAAAAAATAAGTTTAAAAGCTTCATAGAATTCATCCCTATTGATGTCAACCGGTAACGTGCCCAAATGACTGGCAGCATTGCCACGTTGAATGCCAATGCTGATTCTTTGTAACAAAAAAATATATAGATTTAATTACATCAGCTTGTAGGTTAAAAGATCTGCTTTTACAAGGTTATGGTTTTCAAGTAAATACGTATTTAGTGATGTTCATTCTGGAATCAAATTAAAATAATTATCATTGAAGTTAATGGGGTTTGTGTTAAAATTAATTGTACCTCCACTAAATTCATTCAAGACACATCCGAACTAAGGTATCCTACATTTCAGTACCTTCCCACATTACCAAATTAATCGCTAGCAATTCGGCTCGAAACATTTAACACAGTATGCGTACAAACATAAATTGAATTACAAGTGTCACAAATCGTGTAAGACTTGTTCACGAAACGTCTGAAACACGTCGTCTTGGAGATACTCCTAGTTATTTGACGAATATCTTGGAGCGCAACCAAATGGATGCGGTACGGCGAATGCACTATGTACAGCTATTTGAAAGCAATCCGATCGTACACGGAACATCAAGTATCGGGCTCCAGTGACTATGTGGAGTTTTGTTGGAATCAGTTGTGGGAAAGTGAGATAGATAGGGTGTGAATATCGTGCGAGGGTACTCAGACAGGCGTTAAACCGTCTGGATTTGAAATTGACCAGCCGCTTTTAATCGATGGTACATTTGGCGTTATATTGAAGTTAACCTTTAGCGTTGCCATTTTTACAAGTGGGATTTGTAAGTTTTCATGATCTTTTACGCTGTGATAGTCATGCGTATTTGCATTTGTTATATTATTAATTACTGCGCAGTAGAATTTTCCTAGATATAAAAAAATACCTATTACCATACACTAAATTCTCGATAACTATCTTGATCAATTCTGTGCCTGTTCATATTCTCCCACGAATCCTACGATTAGTCTTTTTGCGCCAAATTAATATAGTAATAACGTTGGTCCGGATCCCATTTCTTCTGTTAAGGACCCCAATCAACGAAAATTGGCTAGCATTAATGAAAGTGACGTCACCTCCATTATATTTCCAATACATCCCTTTGTCTCTGTTACGGAAACTTGATTTGGATTAACGCCGTCTTCGAAGGCTCCTCGCTTACACATTTCCTGATATTCATGATTGTAAATTGCGTTATTGATCGCGGGTGGAATAGTAAGTCCTAGCATTTCTTCATTATGATTGATCGCTTTAATTTGTTATGTCTCAAACTGAATTTATATAATGATGTTTCGGGGTCCGCCATTTACGTTAAGCTTGTAGAAGGTTAATTGTGATTTCTGAACTTTTAATACCATTTTTTTATGTTTTATTTTTCGTACATAGTGCTTACAGACTATTATTGATTGGTTCAACTTCATAAACACAAATTCCTTCTAAACTATTAAGCACATTTTCTCAGAGCCAAAGGTTCATTTAATTTTCATTTGTACTAAAACTTCTAGAATCTAACGATCAGAAGTCCGGACACTTTATCAGCCTGGGGATAAACTTGGGAACAGGGTTCCGTAAACACGGCACTGCGGAACCGTGATATCAATGTGGATGACGTATGACCGCGTTAGTGGGGTTTCACCGTCTAGTTATTACCTACCTCCATTTCTCTACAATGATTTGAATTTCTGGTGCATGGTAATCCAAATCGTCGTAAAGTTGCACTCTAGTGCATTGTTCAATTTATGCCCCTCCTTTGTACACACATTTGTTTATGATACAGTGAGAATAGTAAAGTCGTCTTGTTTATTCGTCAAGAGCTTTGACTTGAAGACTGTTTGCACAGTTCGGAATTTTGATACTTTCTTTGTTGTGTATTTAGCAGCAAGAACTCTGAATAGTACTTTTACTTAGCGTCGTTTAGCTTTTATGCTGAAATTTTGTTTACTTTCATATTCAAAGATAACATAGCGTTCAAGTTATTTATTATGGCTCTTTGTAAAGTCTAACTCAGAGTACAGAATAAAAAATCTCTTTCTGTGGCGCCACGGCTAATTTAACGTTTACGAAGGAGAAATCTTAACTTATACATAAAATCTTAAATCTTACTTTGCAAAGTTCTAAATTGAAAACATCTGGACGTGTTCCAAGTGGAAAAAAAGAGAAGTGGCCATTCCTCTAGATTGCAATCTAATAATTTTGCCAAGAACCCTTCATGCGTAGCAAGATGGCCGACATATGTGAAATTAATTCAGTTACCATTATTAATACTTACCTGCGCAATCGTTGGTGAATTTATAAGTAATAAATCCTTACCTAATAATTTATAGTTGGGGATCCATATGTGGGACATTGAGAATGTACCTGCCATCTGTTTATAGATTGTGTTACTTATAAAGATGATTAATGCGTATTTATAGTACGCATCGACCAATTTCTATAACAACAGTCTGACACAGTTACTGCTATGGTAAAGGGTGGAAGTTGTTTTGGGTGTGACGATAATATTGGGAGACTATTTAAAATAGTCTATTTAATGACGTTATCTTTATTATTTTAATTGAACATTATTTGTACTAAAGGTATGCTGACTAACAGTATGATATACTTACAATATAATATGTACCTAAATATATGAGTAAATGTCATGTGATTTATTAACTGTGCGTGCTGGTTATTATGTCGATCGAAATCTAATTTGAATCTAAAACGAATCATACCTCAATTAGCGTAGCTGATGACTGTGCTGAATATTATAATAGTTGTGCCTATATGATATATCTGTCTTACTATAATAACTTTCGTGAGTGTTATCCATATTATTTACTATATATTCCGGTTATACTCACGGGTGTATTCGGGAATGCCCGACTAGTTTCGGACTCAATCGGAGCCCTTATTCATGAGCTGGTTACGCGGCTGTTCGGCTCGCGACTCTGCCGCGTAACCAGCTCATGAATAAGGGCTCCGATCGAGTCCGAAACTAGTCGGGCATTCCCGAATACACCCGTGAGTATAACCGGAATATATAGTAAATAATATATATGTCTTGTCGTAATGAACCCAAAATAATGATGTGTCATTTAGATTAATATAGATTCTAGAAAAGTTAAGTTTAGAGCATTAAATTAATTGTACATATTTTTTGTCAGCTCTAACTTACAATATATCGATTCTACTTTTCAATCAAATCACTGTTATACTATCTAGTAATATTATTTTTTACATATTATGTTCTTCTTCTTATCGTGTGGTTAATGAACAACCTGGTGTCAGAGTTTAAACCGCCTGTAGGCTTCTGACATGACCTTAAACACCATTGAAAAAACTCTCAGGTGTGCTGGTTTCTTCACAATGTTTTCCTTCACCATTTTAAGTAACTGACAACTAACGTTTTATAATCCGTTTTAAGTAGCGTATTATAATACGTACATGAATTCGAAAATACATACACCAAATCACTAAAAAACACCTTCGTAAAATTAACGATCACAATTTATCATAGACGCTACTCTATCGTGAAGCATTTCGATCCAATATTTTACGTTTAGAAACCAAAGCCTTTGAAACATTGATTATTATTAATGATTTCCTTTGGGAACTAATTTGAGTGGATAATGGATCTTTTGTATATAATGAAAAAGTAATTTGTTGGGTTCCCTCCGTCCAATTAGAATACAAAAAGTACGCGGCGGTTTTACGATTAATCATCACATTCAGAACGCAACTGGTATTGAGTTATCGCGTGTTTCGACGCACTTTGAGTACAATACTTGTGGAATAAACTGAATTGCTTGGTTCAATATATTCGCGATTTTTACGAATAATGCTTGTATTAATACATTAAAATAGTTTTAGTAAAAGTATTTATTAAAGTAATGCATAATTCCTTTAAAAGTTATACTTTGAAAGGAATTATGCAAAATGAAAGAAGCCCGTTCCTTATTACAATATCGCGGCAGTATTCTTTTAAGGAGAAAACTGGCTGTGATAGCTGAGTGGTATGACCGTTGGACTGCAAAGTCAAAGGTCATAAGTTCAAATGATGGCACACACAAATGATTTTCGAATTCATGTGCGTACTATAATTTAGTTATCAGTTGCTAAAAACGGTGAAGGAAAACATCGTGAAGAAACTGGCACACCTGAGAGATTTTTCAACGGTGTGTGAAGCCATTTCTTAGGTCTGCGGGCGGTTTAAACTCGGACACCAGGTTGTTCAAAAACCATACGATAAGAAGAAGGAATAAACTGTGAACCCTGTAAATAACCATTTTTAGTTAGAGTTGTTAAGTCTCTCGCTCTAGGGTCTGAAAATGGCGACCCTGTTATCATCTGAGCGATCTCAAAACCCATCATGTCATATCATATAATCCATACTGGGAATATTCCAATTAATTACACCTTTAACTAGCTAAAAATGGATCCCATTGTTACCGGCATCGCAGTGCAGCAGCATTCGATACAATGAGATCTATTACATGGTAACAGATAGTATTAAAATATTTATATTTTTCTTCTGCCATGTCGACGTGAACACTATATAAACTATTCATATTTTCGACAAAATGAAAAGCTTATGTCGAGGAAAGCAATTATCCAGGCAGCAGGTTAGTAGCAGGACTACCCTAAGGCTGTACACAATTGTAAAGTAAAGCTTGTCGAACAGAAATCAAATAAAATGATAAATTTACCGGGATAATTAAATTTTAATTATTTTCGTCAACCGGTTTTGCCACGTGTAAATCACCAATTGTAAATCGTCAACCGTCTCCTAGTATTGAAATGAGCCAATTGCCTGATGGAATTAGGTTATGTCGAGGTTTAGAGATTGTTCAGTCCACAAGGATGGTAGCGAGGTTGACCATCCAGGGTGCGGCGGACGTACTTAAGTTTTGTCAACGTAAAGTAAGTGCATTGACCCTTTAAGTCCAGATAAAAATTATTGCATTATTTAATAGGGGTGTTATAAATAATCACTTAATTATCGCACCACACCATACATCGCTTATTAATTACTATGTTAAATGCTCAATTACGAACGGCTTAAAATTGGGCGTGACAAAATTAATATCGATGAGATAAATCATATTTTGAACTGCCTTATTACCTAACTAGCATTAATACAATGGAACCGTATTACGCCTTATTTTTTTATCCAAAAAATCTAAGATCATAACTAATTGGAAATCCGTGGAGTCTGCCTACCCCTATAGGAAGCAGGCGTGACATTATTTATGTATGTATTTATAAAATGCTTTGCTAAACTTATTTACGGTATTAGCTAATCGCTAATTGTTTGTAGTCATTATATACCTTTATTAATTGCAAAAAAAAAATTATATACGTAGGTATGTCAAAAAATAACGCTTACAGAAGATACTTAAAGTTCGTAAACGTTTGTCAACAACGCACGTTTGTCAACGTCATTAGGACTGCTAGTAGAAAACAAAAATTGGATAAACCATTTTTAACATGTAAGTGTGTGTCAAGTAAAGCTAAAACAACTAGCCTTAAGAAAGATAGGTAATTGTTAATGATTTATTATTACTAATAACGGCCTATTGCCTTGTTTGCTATTGTTGCCTTAATATTTTGATCGTAAACAGTGGTTACGTACGTATGACTAACACTTGAACTGCCAAGTCAAAGGTCGCAAGTTCAAACGTTTTTTTCAAATTCATGTGCGTACTATAAATTGCTCATTAATTGCTCAAAATGCTGAAAGTAAACATCATGAGGAAACCGGCACTCCTGAGAGATTTTTAACAGTGTGTTAAGCCATGTTAGAGGCCTACAGGTGGTTTAAAAAAACTCTGATGCCAGGTCGTCATCAACCATCGATAAAAAGAAGATAATATGTAAAAGGGCAAAACTTTGTGCTAACCACAGATGTTTGTCCCGAGTCTGGGTGTTAGTGTATGTGATATTTCATGTTTGTGAAACGCACCCACGACACAGGAGGAATTTCTAGTGTGGGGCGACATTTAAAAAAAAAAGATAATCGTATCAATCACAAGTAATTTTCCCTATAGAATATCTATTAGCAAAAGGGATGCTCACAAACTTAATATAGTCCAGATTACTTGAAAGGGGAAACCAAACATACGTTAGTAAATCAAACTAAATCCATTTTCGGTTGCTAAGGATAAAGTCGGATTCTTCAGAACGTTCTATTCGACTTCAAAGGCTTTACTCGAAATAAATAGAAATAATTTTCGAAGCAAGACAAAAAGTTTTGTACTTGTAAAAGAAACGTGTTCAAGTGATCAATCGTATTTATTTAGACTTTTAATATCTACTGTTTTCGATCTCAGACTTGCTATTTTAAATATAATATTTGAGTTGATAATATTGATAACAATGGCTACGAAAAATGGTATGAAATTGTATTAAAAAGATTGCTTCAATTAAAAAAACCTAAAGCAAAATGATTCATTATTATACTAGTAGCCAAAAGCAAACATTATTTGATTTATTTACAACAAATATTATTAAAAATTATGTGTTCAACTCATAAATCTAGACTTTAACAATACCATGTAACGCAAAATGCCACATTCTTAAAATGTATCCCATAATTTCAAATAATTGGTTTTAGTGATCCAAAAACATCGTGAGTAAACCGGCACACCTGATAGATATTTAAACGGGGTGTAACGCCATGTCAGAGGCCCACAGGCGGTTTAAACTCTGACACCAGGTTGTTCATCAACCATTCGACAAAAAGAAGAAGGGATCATTAATACTTTGAATGTGCGTGAAGCAGACACAATAGTAAAACAATAGCTATGCCCCATCGGTGAGTCATTACTCTAGGAAGGGGTTAATATCACTAGGTTTTAGTTATTAAAAACAATCATATGGGTATGAAAACGCACACACACCATTCAATTACAAATTATCCGGCGTTTAAATAATACGTGGTCAAGAATCCGTAAAGTGAAGAAACTCCGGCTAACAATTAAACTTTAGGGTACTTCTTTGAAAGTGATTTAAGTTAGAAGAATCCTTAAGAAGGCGGGTCCCGTCTACGGACTAAAGATCCCTCTCTGCGTTAATGAAGGAATTCCGTTTTTATTATACTGGAGTGCTTCCCTGTCACATCCATCTTGCCTTTTAGAGGTCTTCGTTGGAAATGGGAAAGACAAAAAGGTAAATCGACAATAGATTCCTATAAATATAGCCTTCTTGAGTTTTATGTAAATGATAATTGTAGGATATTTTTTATAAGACGAACGTACATTCAGACTTTTTCTTGGATGGGTACAATATAGCTGATGTAAAGACAAGGACTAAACGAATGAATATGTTGAATTTGTTGAATAGCGCAATTGAGGCAAGTACAAAGCGCGTTACATGGAACTGGAAATGCGAAACTATTAACACACAGAGCACTTCACTAGAAATTGTTCCCTGAATCGGGAATCGAATACGTACAACTTAATTTATATTAAAAGGACACCGGCGAACTCCCAAACAAATTTTTGTTGACATTTTATTTTTGCGTCTGCCTATGAAAAATATCTAAAAGTATAGAGTTTGAATTTCTGAACAGATTTGTCTTTAGGTATACTTTTATAGGAAGTCAGGAATTAAAGATATTTCAGTTTGAAGTTTTAGAGGTTATGTCTTGTCATTAACAAACTAATCGAAAAAGAAATACCTACTTATCACTTAAACTATCATTGATAGAAATGCATTTTCAATACAAACTAATCTACGGACTATGTATTTAGGATACTAAGTCCAACCGGATGTCCGTAGGTCTGCCACATGGACATGGCCACATGAAACATAGGTAGGTACATACAACCTACTTAAATAAATATTTATTTAATAATCTTATTTAATAATGCAGACATGCATTTCCTAAGTATATTAATGCATTATGTAAAGCCAAGCATTTCATGCAACTTGACTAAGATTTATACATGGCAACATTAAAAGTATAGCAGTATATAAGTAATCAATTAAGCTCTCATTTATGAAGATTATTTTCCAGAGTTTGATAGGCCTTTATGATTGATTTCATAAACCTTAGTGAATTATTTCATCGGTATCTATTAGGGTGACATACGTAGACGCTTAATAATTTCATCAACAATTTCCTCTATCAAAATAATCTAATCAATTAAGCTCTCATTTATGAATATTTTTTTTCCAGACTTTGATAGGCCTTATGATTGATTTGATAAAACTTAGTGAATTATTTCATCGGTATCTATTAGGGTGACATACGTAGACGCTTAATAATTTCATCAACAATTTCCTCGCCGGTGTTCTTTTACGTGTTAATAATAAACAGCAATTAGTTTTAAATTTCTTCGTAAACCTTATTGCAATTTGATGCTTTAATTTAATTCATCGTAGTACGGTTATTTATCAACCAACTACACCAGAAGCAAAACATTTATGTACACTAAAATATTCCTTTTGCTTACTGTAAGCATTTAAATTATAATGAAATCAATAAACTATTTCAATCATCGGATAAACCTCAAAGACTAAATCCATCTTTCCACTCCGAACAGTTGCTCTGGGAGTAGACCAAACTAAATTCATAATAAAGTTTCACAACTCCTAGAAAAGACGGACGGGGCAACAGGGAAATATCTCAAGTAACCTCAACTTCAACGGATTATAAAATACCTGACAGCATTGAAAATTGCTTGAAAGTGTTTCCTTTTTACAACGAAGCTAACCAAAAATCTTTAATAAACTGTCTTCGGATTCCGGGAAAATGGACGTCATTTTTTCTATCATGTCATCGTAGCTGTTATTTCCGTAGAGGTTAGCAGACGATCTTGCTGAGTGGTATCAGGCCTATAATTGATCACCCCCTTTCCTCCCGTGGGTGTCGTAAGAGGTAACTAAGGGAAAGAATAAGAATCCAGGAGATGGGCAGCAGCGTTTTCTGTAACTTCACCACCAATACTGCCATCCCCAATCCTTTTGCCAAGCGTGGGGACTATGACAACCCCCCCTACCCTACGGGAGAGGCCTTTGTTCAACAGTTGACGTGTTCCGGCAGATGATAATGATGCAGACGATCCTTTAAAAAAAACATGTTTATTGCACACCAGAAAACAGAGTACATTTGGCGGTCTACTCACGTAAATATAGTTCCAGACCACGTTGGGCCAGAAAGCAATTAAAATTTTGGTGTGTATAGGGCTTTAAACTAAATTGATATTACTTAAAATTATAATCACGCTCGTTCATTACACTTAAGAAATTCTAAAGCTAATAAAACAACAAACAAACTATAACTGACCTAGGAAACGATTACAAGATTGAGACAGAAACTTGGCACTAATGAAGAAGTTATTTTAATACTTATCTCTTCATATAATTACAATTCTATTTATACACTCACATATAACGTTAACGAATTTAGAAACCTTATTGAATAACGAAATTGTTCTCGACTTTATTAAAGTAGTTTTAAACAAAACCATTCGAAAAAACCATTGTCTCTTGAAAATATTAGGTAGGTATCTAAAATCATTTCTTAATCTATGTAATTAACAAAAATGTCATAAATAAATGTCCCCAATCACAATTACATATTTGTAACACTTAACTGGTGTTAACATAATTATTTCGTTTTATGAAAGATCCAATCAACTAATTCCACACCTCAACCTCAGCTTAACTATTAAGCCTAATTGTTAACTTGAGTATTAAGCTTAACCGATACCAGTGGAGTCGTGATTAGAAAGCCGTAGGTTACCCGCGTTCTTATTACAGTAGGCCACACATTTCGGTGCTCCAGCGTGATTCACCGGCTGACGCGAGTCTGCAAATAACTATGACTTGCTACCTGGTATATGCGGTGTATTTACGCTCACCCAATACAGAAATGTTGGTACGTTTATGTGGAAATAGAGATTCTCATAAACGTGTAAGAGTGCGGAAATAAAAATGGCTTTTAGAATGTTCTAGGGGAACGTCGAAAGAGCATTCTCTGAACTAGTTGCCTTTTCAAGCGGTAAATCGTTCATGGCATTTTTTATCTAGAAGTTATTCAATCGAGGATGACGAACTGATTGGCTCAGTGGTCAAGCGATTGGACTGCTACACTAAGGCTTGCGGGTTCGATTCCTGCACGGGATTAAATCTTGTGTGATCCACACGATGTGACATTTCATTTTTGAGATTGGTTTTTAATATATTTTTTTTTTCACTAAATTGTCTTTTGATAATGCAACTTACGACAATTGTAGATTAGTTCCAAACAGATCAATATTATAACGAAACACCACGGTATTACTTTTAACATTTGTACATTAACGACTCCAACATTACTAATTATCCAGATAAAATTATGTTGAGAATAATTATAGCTCTTTAAACGTAATTATCTAGTAAATAATACACACAAGTAATTGCTGTAAAAACAAAAGTGAACAGAAAATAAAATACATAGCTGCACCCAGTGTGCATACGCAGTATAAATGTATTTTTTGTACGTGTTTTGTCACCTAATTCCTCCTAAACGGCTGGACCGATTTGGATGAAATTTCCTCAATGGTTTAAAAACAAAGTAGGATCGGATAGGTGCTGCCTTTTCGGGCAGGATGACGTCTGCCGGGTCCGCTAGTAATTGTATAAAAACTTAACCAAGTATACGCAGAACCTGTTTTTCGTAAGGATCCCTAAAAGCCTTAACATTGTTTCACGGCGAGAGCTCACTTCCAACTTTATTTCTCGTTATAAACTTACTCTTGTGCATTGTCAAGGTTGTTTTGTTTGAAAGGATTTTTAGAATACCAACCATGCCATGAATACGGCAAAATATGTTACGGATAACATAATAAATATGTTCAAAAGCACCATTAGACAAACGGGGTAGTAAATTTAATACAATATAATCATCAGCCGAAAGACGTCCACTGTTAAACAAAGGCCTCCTCTTTAGAACATCACAACAAACGACAACTTGCCACTTACATGCACCGGATACCTCCAACTCTATATATATATCTAATAGTACCTATCTAAACGGTTGGTTGATGCTTCACGTGACCAAAAGGCTGGCTTGTTTTTCGGCCAAAGAATTAGCATTGCCATTCAAAGTGGCAATATCGCCAACCTTTTGAGCACTCTACCAGTCGACATCGATGAGGAGGAATACTTTGATGCATAATTTTTAGTTTTAATTTTTTCTTTTGCATATATTTATTTTTTAACATGTATATAAATAGTACAATTTAATGTATAAATATTTATCTCCTTTATAACCTACCAAGTGATATTCAAACAGGCATCAGTGCTGAAAGCTTGGCACCTCATATATTCAAGTGGTTCAGGTATTTCACCAACACGACAGGTTACGCTACCTAATGCTGCCTAGGGCATGAACATTATATTTAAAATACAGTAGAAGCTGGTGATAAATCGTTGAAATGTTCACAAAACATTTTCGCGAGATATTCTGCTTGTGTTATCTTTGGATGACGACGGTTTATTCGTGTGTATAAAGCTTATACTAAACATGCCTATAACAGTAAATATGCTTATATAAGTATGAATTTCAAATTTTAATATTTTTATGACTAATATTGAATTTGCAATGTTTGTCTACGTCTAGACATGATTTTAGAAATTTGAATAGTAGAACGTAGTTTTTGTACCAAAAGGTTTAGAATTTCAATTGAAGGCCTGTACAGTAAAAAAATCTTAATTTTATGAAGTCTAGTCGCCCCGCTAGCTAAGCCCTCTTTCATTTAAACTCCGTGTTTGCCAACCCTGACACATTATTCCGAATTTTCAAACATTCAACTCAAATGAAACCACACAATATAATTGCTTGCTAATTTATTTACCAGAATATAAATCCAATCACAAAGTACAATACCTAACTAACAGTGGATCATATCATCTGTACATCGATGTACAGTCGCACACATTAATATGCGGTATTCAGCGCAATGCAACGTTGTGCAAATACACCACGGTTTGAATTAGTGTTTACTATCGGCTCTACATGTACCTGTATTGTACTACGCCATGAAAGTGCACTGGTTCGAGTCATGCTTCATGACTAAGAATGAGGTGTTGTGTCGAAGGTTTATGAACTAGAATATTGTGGGTTTAAGCATTGTAAGCATTTTGTGACACAAAGAATTCTATTAGAAATGGTTTCTATTTTAATAGCACATAATACTGATTTTGATGACGTGATTAGCGTAGTGGCTAAGCGAGTAGACTAGCGCAGCAGTCCAATCGCTTAGCCACTTAGGTTGCTGGTTCGATTTCGATTCCCACACGGGACCAAAATTTGTGCGAACCGCAGATATTTGTCTCGAGTCGGGGTGTTTGTGTATATGAGGTCTGTAAAACACACTTATGACACAGAAGAAATTCCTAGTGTGGGGTATTTTTTTTTTATAAAAAAACACGTCTCCAGACACCAGGAATAAGTACCAATAGATAAAAAATACTATAAAAAACGGATAGTAATGGTCCTAAGCATTTGGGACTTACAATTTGAAGAATTACATAACATAATATACATGATGTACGGAGTTAAGAGATAAGAATACGAATGATAGCCGGAAGGGGCAAGGTCACAATAATGTTAAACATTGTTCTTCTTCTCTTGGCCTCCATACCTGAAAGTTGTCTGTCAGCTCTGCTAAAACAAATTGTGTTTTTTTCGGTATAGTTATCGCCATTTTCGATTTCAGTCCATTCCAATAACAATCGTGGGCCCCTTTTTCGCATCGTTTTACCTCATTCAACATAGTGCAGCCACAATTAATTCTGGCCTTCAATCAGTGGTCCCTTCACCATCACTGACAGTCTCATCAGTATGACAAATACAACCACGCACAAAAGTAATCACCGTGGCTACAACTAGGTGTTTACCGCAGCATATTTCCGTGTCAAGCGGGCGCTCATTAGAACCGAAGCCCACATTAATATTCACTTGTCCTGGAACGATGTCAATGCAGGTACAAATGTACGGAACCAAGCTTTGATTTAGTGCCTTGTGTTATCGGCTGTACCGTGTGGTACCTTTTCACCTGGATATTGTTGGGCTGTGAAGGGGTTGTGTTGTTATTAAGGTTAGCGTAAACTATTCCTGTATGCTTCGTGAAGTTAGGTAGGTGTGTGTGACACGACCCTCGGGCGTTGTAAACTCAGTTTGATCATAACAGTTTGAGGCTCTGTTGTGTTTAGATCCTAAATATACATATAGACATAGCTTTGCAATATGACTTTGGCAAGCAAATAGCTTTGCAATATGACTTTAGTAAATGTATTGTTCAGCCTAGTTATCTGGTGTTTGTTTATAAAAAATAATCTTATGTATAGGTATTTTTTACATGAAAATTTAAAACCTCACGCTTTCGAAATTGGTGATTTTTTTTATAAAAGCGTTTAACTTCTCAGCCCGCATCGTTAACAAAGAATGGAACCCGAAAATGTATTAAAAATATATATTTTTTGATTGCAAGCTTATATAACTTGCAATGTTTATATGTATGGATATTTGTATGTATGTGGGTTTATTTAGGTCAAATCTTGCAATCTAAATAAGAACCACTTTTTTACATCTGATTGAAATGAAATTTTGCATACTGAAATAGGTTTGGTGACAATACAATATTATGGTACGTTTGATTTAAAAGCTTCTGTTAAAAATATATTTTTAAAATTAACTTATTACTTTTTTACATCAGCCTATTACAGTCCACTGCAGGACGTAGGCCTCCCCAAAGTACGCCACAAGGCCCGGTCTCCCGTTTGCACCAACCACCTCGAATTCACTTTGATGTTCAATATTTGCGAAAGTATCAAAAATCATCATACTAAGGTTCTTAAGATCCATTATACAATATCCCTGGTGGTGTACATCACGTGTGGTCAGTTTGTTAAAACAATGCACTCAAATATTTAAGTTAAGAAAACACTGCTGGCGTCTAACAGTTCCAAATTAGTGTAAAAAGGTGAGTTACAATTCTCAGAAAGTAATTCAGACTTGATTCAAGGATGACACATGATTGCCAGCTACCTCTTTATTTAATAACCACATAATAACATGTTTGACGTGTTCTCGGTACTAAGTTTCGAAGTATTGATTTTTCTGTTGAACTTTCATGTCATATGTTTTGAAATATAAAGCTTAAGATTCAATACAATTTTTTCTCAGGTTCGTTGCTATGGCTAGCTGAATTAATAATATTGTAAAATGAATAGGTAAACACTTTATTTTTGATGAAATAATGATTAGTCTAATCTGGTAAATTAGGAAATTCCATGTTTATTTTTCATGTCTAAAAAATTGTATAAGGCGTTTTAGCAACAATAGCAAAAAGACACCTCTTAGGAAGTCGGTCTAAGAACTGTCAGTAGACTATGAAAATAATACCATATTTTAGAAATTATCCCCTTTATCATGTACGATGTGATTTTCCTGACGCGATTAATCCCAGCTGTTACTGCGGCCCGCTCTCCAAATCAATTTCCTCATTTCGATTCAACGACGGACGTCCATCAATTATGTGACTTTTGTTTCATGAGCTGGTTAACAAACTTTTGGCCAAGCGTTGTACTCCTAGAAAAACAGTTAGGTCAGTATGTGAAAGACATTATTTGAAGTAGGTAATCATGGAACCGTGTCTATCCTGATGTAGGTTTATTAATCAGACATTAAAGCACTTGATTCCATTGAACGTTGCTTTTTGCTATCTTTATACAAAGTCTCTTCAATCAAACTTCTTCATAGAAACTTCTGAAAGTAGACCCAAGTCAAACTGCGTTGTGTGTGACAGCCGATCTAACTTGCAGATAGGTATAACCTGATATCAGAATAACATGACAATCTCTTTCATTTCAGTACTACATTTAAGCACCCACATCTGGTAGCTATCAATCAAAAATACAATCCTGATTTGAATGTATTCCACAATAAAATATGTCAGTAATCAAAAACAAATGCCTCTGAAAGCGATAAAGCTCTGATTCACAGTACAGTCGCACTGAACCGTGATGTAAATGTATCAGTTCATCACACAATGAACAGTAATCTCTCACACATATGGAAAAACTGCCCAACTGTCATATGAAGACAGGTCACTCGATGGGTGGAGGGTTGATTGATGAAACTTATCCCTCGCAGTGGACAACGCTTGGATTGCTGATCAATCAAACGAAAATCCAGTTATTCTTATGTTAGGTATACTCTTATCTTTGATTCCGATGTCTGTGTGACTGACGATGCATCAATCTCAGAAAAGTTAGTTCTCAGATAAGTTATGAGGAAAATGAGTATTGAAAATTGGAGCTAACTTTTGCTTGAAGAAACACGAAAGTTTGTGCAGTTCCCGCAATATACTCTCAGAAATGTTGCTAATTATTTGTATGTGCCAATTCAGGTATTTTGTGAGATTTTTTTATTGATAGGTACTTATGTAGTATAGTATTCAGTATTTCTTGTTTAAATATTCGCAGTATACTACATTTTTTATAATATTAATACGTTATCCATTTTGAACAAAACAAAGAACATAGCTTGAAACTTAAATTATCATAGATACACTTACGAGTTATGAATAATATTATGGTTTTCGCCTGATGGTAGTCTGATCAGCCGTAGCTAGCTGCTGCCCATCTTCTGGATTTACCCTAAGTCGCCTCTTACGACACCCACGGGAGGAAAGGGGGTGGTCAATTCTAGGTTGGATACAACTCCGCACAGAGTGAGAAGACTTACCTTATAAGTGTTAATTACACAAGCCATGCATACCCTTTACTAAATGATTGCCATAATCTGGTCCCATAATACGCTTTGTAATCTCATTTTAATTGTAAATACGATGTGATTATGATAATGAATATGTTAAATTCTCAGTTATTGATACACAGTAAGCTTAATTGATTTGATTACGTGTTTAACATAATAATGAACTGAAGTTTATAGGTATATTAATTTAGTGGCCCCGGTAAAAACGACACAGTAAAAGGTTTGCTAATTGAAAACAACTAGAAACTAGACCGTAGTGTTGTTAGTTCTTAAGCTTTTCAAAGCTCCTAGTAAAACTTTGTTACACATCAAAACTGAACAACTCTTTTTCTTTAATATAAGAACCTAACGATAAATCACGCCTGTAGTCCTCAAAGAGGCAGGCAGAGCTGTTTACTTTATTTTTTCGGGATAAAAAGTAGCCCTTGTGTCAATCCAGGGTGTCAGCTACCAGCTATATGAAATTTCATCAAAATCGGTCTAGTCGTTTCAGCGTAGAAAGGTAACAAACATACAAACGAACTCACAAACTTTCGCCATTGTAATATTAGTGTGACTATATAAATTATAAGAATATATTTGTCTTACATATCAGTAGGTGAAGAGAAACTTTATTATATTAAATAGATAACTAACATAACATCACGCCTGTATTCCCCGAAGGGGTAGGCAGAGGTAACATATAGTACCCCCAAGGGATTCGAACCCAGGACCTCGTGCTCTGCAGTCGCGCTCAGTAACCACTACAACACCACAACCAGGCAGTCTTGAGGATAGATAACTTTGATGTACTAAGATGCATTGCGTAATAACCGAAGGCGTAACTTCAAACTTCGAAATACAAATAGTTTTGTTGCATCAATTGTTTCTAACTCCAGACCCCAGTTTGAGTTCGTAAGACAATCGCCGTTTATCAGGAGTTGATGGCTAACTTGCTTTGCAAATCGTATGCGCCGCGATACTGGTAGGGTGCGTCCACACGACGTTCGAAGACCTGATTGGTGCAGTAAACGATTGGACTGCTGTGGTAGGATCGCGGACCTAATTCCCGCATGGGGCAGAAATTTGCATGATCCGTGGATGTTTGTTCCGAGTCTGGGTGTTTATGTATCTGTTAATATATTTTTGTGAAACGCACCCACGATGCAGGACAAATACTAGCGAAGGGCGACGTTTTAAAAAAAAGTATGTAGTAACTATGAACGTTTTCTTTCTAACACTTGTATCATTTTTCCGCAACTTTTCACCATATTTAGCCGTAACACCATTTCTTCGAGAGTTTGGTTCCGCCAGACAACAGACACGCCGCTTTGTTACAGTCACGGAGAAACGTTCGTTCAAATGTAACAAGTGAGGATGCACCTTTAGATTTCTATTCGGTTTTCAGTACAGATTTCCCAGTTGCATCGTTTGTTTTCAGTTGTAAAGGCAAATACCTGGTCCCGTAACGCATAGACGACGCTAAAAGTAGTCTTTTGTAAATCTTGTTTGTGTTCCGTCTTTTCCTAGGATTTGTTGGTTCATAGAATTATCGTCTGTTATCATCATCAGCCGGAAGACATCCACTGTTGAACAAAGGCCTCCCCCTTAGAACGCCACAATGAACGACAGCTTGCTAATTGCAACCTCCTCCGCCTGCAGCAATTCTGACGATATCGTCGGTCCACCTGGTGGGAGACCTGTCAACGCTGCGTCTTCCGGTTCGTGGTTGCCACTCGAGAACCTTTCATCCCCATCGGTTATCGGGCGATATGGTCTCTGTACATAGATATTATTAAACTGTATGTTCGCGTTATGGGAAATCATTGAAAGCGGTTTCCGTCTAATAATTGTCCATCTCCGTTATTCTCGTGAGTGTCATAAAAATGTTTAAAGACATAGATCATGCACCTTGTTTTTGCTTTAATATTCAATGTAATATTTTATAATCGGCGAAATAAATTCTCGACACTAGACATTAATTGAGGTTGAGGCATCAATACGTAAAAAAAAACAAAGGTAATGTTAAGTCATTATGTGTAATTACTACTGATACGATACCTAAATGTTTTACTGAACTATGTTACATTGATTCAATATCACTATAGAGTACCCATTTAGGTACTAGTCGCAAATAATATTTAACTTAATTTTTTGTCGTATATCTATTTATATACAAGTTACATTACGTCATATTTGAATTATTTACAACTTAATATTAAAAAGAAAACCTTTAACATTTTCAGTTGGCAACTGTAAAACAACCCAACTTATAGTCACTTCACAATTTGCCTTTATTATATCACAATAGGTACTAGAGTATGTCTGCTTCCGTAGACTTATTAAAATATTTACGAGCTACTTTTTCCGGTTCTTTCATTTGGTTTTACGTCTTTACCCAATCCCCTTGGATACGTCGGCTGGGGTTTATACTGCATTATATTGAAACCTTGCCTCATTTAAATTTTTATAGTTATAATCTTTACAATCATCGTCTGCTAAAGTTTATTTTATTTTAATACAGCGAAGTTATTTATTTTATTTTAATGCCCGAGGCTTCACCCGCCTAAGTAGCCAAAACACATATACACACACATAACATGCCAAATTTCATCAAAATCCGTCCAGTGGTTTAGTCGTAAAGGCGTAACAGACAGACAGAGTTACTATCAAATTTATTATATTAAGTATGGATATGAAAGTATGTATATTTGATTAAAGATGGAGTATCCATACCAGACCAATACCTAATACTGACCTTTTTTTTTTTTTTTTTTTTTTTTTTTTTTAAACCTTTACCTGATTAGCGCAGTGGCTAAGTGATTGGACTGCTGCGCTAAGGGTTGCGGGTTCGATTCCCGCACGGGGCAAAATTTTGTGCGAACCACAGATGTTTGTCCCGAGTCTGGGTGTTTGTGTATGTGATATTTCATGTTTGTGAAACGCACCCACGACACAGGAGCAATTCCTAGTGTGGGGCGACGTTTTTTTTTTTTAAACAAAATAATATTGTACACCTTTTTTAAAACAACCATTATCGCTGCGCACGTACCGTTGCATATTGAAATTCAATCAAAATAATATTATGCGATACCATCGAAACAAAGCCGATCCTATTCTCGATATAATACAAACTGTATGAACAGTACCTACTGTGGGACGATACATTAATATGCATCAACGGCAAACTATCGCCGACCGCGATCGCAGTGCAGACTGCAAACACGAACACAGTCGCTACTGTTCGCTTTCCAATTGAAGACACAGTGCACTATGTTGCCGTACCTCCGTTTGGTGCTGAATTATTTTGTAGTGGGCTTGGGATAGAGGAAACAGCGTGTCGGCCACTTATCTTCAGCCGAGACAACCGACGGAAACGAGTGACTTAATGGCGCTGCAAGCGATAGCGTGGCTGTTAGCACTTGTACGACGTTTGGAATTTTAACGGTAATTATACTATTGTAGCTGTTAGTTTAGAAAATTAGACTTCAACATGATTCTAGCTTCGACTTCTTCTAGTCGAGTCTAGCTTCTCTTCTAAACTAAAATACAAATAAAGTATTCCAACAACATTGCTTTTAAGGTGGGTACAATCAGGCAGGTTTCATTTTAAATATAGTATTGACTTGAAATAATATGTTCACTACCAAGGACTAGACAATAATTTTAAAACCGGCTATTATTTGAATGAAGAGTACCTATTGTTTTTATGACACAACGTCAAAAAGTTTATGAAATCGCCCACTTTTATCTATGAAGCTTTTAAAAAATAGAAATCATATTTTCCGAGGATCCAGCATTATTTACACTAAAAAACATATCCACATTTAGCTGAAGCGAGTTTAATTCTACGTTTTATGCTGTCGGAGAATTGAATACGAGTAAAAGTTATACATGAATGTTCTGATTCAATACTGTTCGTGTTTCGGAAAAATCTAAAAATCAAATGTACTACTCTTGTATATAGACCCGACAGTTTCAATTCGCGATTGTACGGGCTTTGTGCTCTAAAATATTTAATGTTAGCCGTAGCTTAATAACTTTTTCCGTACATTTTATGTTATTGTAGAAATATAAAATAAAATTGTATTTATTAGGTGTATTCTCGCTTTGGACATCCGCACCTACTGTTTTTCCCAATGGGATATAGGTGTCATTTCATGTATATATGTTAGATAGTCTTCTTTCAGAGTTCGTCAAAAATACTAAAAATGGTTACTAATTTACAGCTTGAGTAGCTAATCCTACTTTTGATTGTCCGGCGAACCTTGATTTGTCTTGCTACCAACATGCTATCTAGGTTATTTTTTCATAGCATGTAGGTAGGTCTACTGATGCTCTTATTCACGCGATAGAAGCAGAAAAAGATACATTTTGCGGCTTCAAATTATCTTTTAAAACCCTCAACTTTATTTCGGGATACCTACAGTAAATATCATAGTAACTGATGCAAAGGAAAAGATATTTACTTTTCTCTTTCCTTATTACATTCAGTTCCTAGTCTAGATAACTTTAGTAGCTGTTCTTATTAATATGCAACAGCTGACGACACTAGGATTCAATAAAAAGACGCCGATGAAAAATAACTTTAGCTTTCAGAAAACCTAGCGATAATCAATTATTGAAAGATCATATTGAAATCAAATGCAAACTTTTGCTATATTCGTTTTTCAAATAATAGTTTTGTTTATTTTTTCGTTAGTAATAGTGGTCGTTTTAGCCACTCATCAATTGTTTTTTAGTAAATTAAAAATAGTATACTTAATTACTTATCCATTATATTACACGAAGGCAGTGTTTTCCAAAACTCTGTGATGTTTTTAATTTTTAATCCTTTTTCATCTTCATCATAAAAAATGTGTTATCAGTAGATTAAAAATTGTACCTACCTGAGTTAATCTCAAACTGAAAATAGCCCTTTACAAGGTAATTTTTTCCGCCAACAGATGAGTATGTACACGTAGCTATTAATAACAGTACTTCCGAACTTTAAACTACTTTCTACATCTCAGATTTACTTATGTATACTTACAGATTTGCAAAAATAGAACCCTAATCCAATTTCGAAGTGACTTAAATAATCTTCAGTCTAAAATTCCCAGCTGATTCAATAAAAAAAGATTTGATAAATCTTTTCACTGGAATTATACAGATGCCGTGAAACTTTCACTTATTTGTAGACGGGCTACAAATACGAAAATAGACTGACATTTTATCGAGCGGGTAATCCGCGTAGGATGTGACTTTGCGTAAGTACATCAAAGAGAACTCTTCACCCGTAATGGAACATAAAAACACTCTTTTATACTATTCAAATAAATATTATATTAATATAACATAACAGAGAGACTTTGAAGCAAATGTATTAAATGTATTTTGCACACAAAAATCTGATCTTTTGGGATTATGTTTGTAACAATTCTTTAGTGGATTCATTTACCACTACCAATAAATACAACAATACCTTGCCTACCTACCAATTACTACAACTATACCTTAATTGCAACACTTTATATTATATGACTTTTTGTATTTTTTATGCATGTTGCTATGCTAGGCTTATTTTTTCCCTTAATCAGTTTAACACTTTAAATTGTCCAAAGTCCTGACTACTACATACATTTATCAGTACTGATATAATTCTGTCAGCTCCATTTGTCAAAATTATAACCTTATCCTTCAGGTCGTTGCGGATAAGCAGGACTGAAACCTTTTGAAAACATTTACTCGTGCACAAATTCTGTAACTATTTTTCTGTATTAATTATGGACATGTTCAGCAATAAAGATTTATTATTATTACAACCGCTTATTGTCAAGGCTTAAATACGCATACACAGACACACACACACACACGGACACGCACACACAGACACGCACGCACACACAGATCACACATAAAAAAATGTTCTCATTATTTACTAATTTCCTTAATTATTGTTAGTAATTATTTTACTTTCTAGATTTAAATTTTATTTTGGAACACTGTCTCCATCTTGGAGGTTAACAGTTGCGACACAGTTTTCCTAACTAATGTAACTAGGTATTAACGCACAATTAATATTGTAAACTTGTTTTTGTTCCAATAAATTATTTTGATTTGTATTTTGAATTTAGCTTTAAGACATTCATATGGAAAACACATGTTTTTAAACTACCACCACTCCCATCCAGTCCCCAAACAGATTCATAAGATGATAATTCTACTTAGGTGATCCATATCGAATTCAGTCCGTTTCGCTCGAATTCACAATCGATAGCATTAGAACATGCCGTTTGAAATTTCGCTGCGGCCGTTCTGCTGAAAAGGAATTGTAAATTTCGTATTATGGTAATTCGTGTGTGCTAGCATTAAATTAAGCCGGGCTAGGGATCCAGGGCACAAAAAGTGAAGCTTGTTTTAAGGCTGTATGTATTAACTGTCCACGCTGTCGTCAAAATGTTAGCTGTATACAGAATCAAGTTTTTGTTTTTGGCAAACATGAAGAGTTATTCAAAAGTTCGTGAATATGTATGGATTTTGTCTTCTATTGTTGAGCTTGTTATGCTTTTAGCTTTAATGTCTAAGTTAAACCAATTTAAACAATTAGAGATGCTTCGAATATTTTAAACCAGAACACAATTTTATCACTTTTTTTACACTCTTAATCTCTAGATATCTTAATTACACTAAGGTTTGCTGTAAGAAAACTCGATTATTCAGAACATTAAATTTTGTATGGTTAAAATGTTATCATATAGACTGCCTCGTTGGTCTAATGGTTGCTAAGCGCGACTGCTGAGCACGAGGTCCTGGGTTCGAATCCCGGGTCGGGCAAAGTGTTACTGGGTTTTCCATTAGGTAATTCTCAGTAACAGCACGGAGTCTGGATCTGTGCCCGGTTGATGGCAATAGGCTCGCCCCCTATTACATTGGGACCTAAAACATAACTGGCGAAATGTGGGTGTACTATATGTGCACCTCTGCCTACCCCTTCGGGGAATACAGGCGTGATGTTATGTTTATGTTTGTATGTTTATATATTTTGTGTAGAACGATAAAGACTATCTTATAATAAAGTAAATCACTCAATTAAAAACATACACCAATATTATTATTTTCATAAAATACCAATTATTATTATATTATCCATTCCTAGGCGCTCGTAATTGAATATTACGCCTAAACAAGTAAACAAACTATCACACTATTATACCGGCATTCCACGATTATTTTCCACAATGTCAACTACAGTTAGATCGATCACAATGCCGGGATTCCACTCCTGGGAAACAAGGCTAAGACAAATCTATCCCCGGGCTCTTGGAAAAGTTCCACGGACTTTTCTGGACCGCATATGTTACTTACGCTAACATTTATCGTTTGTTTTATCTCAGAAGAAAAGAAGGATCGAATGTGATTTTATTTAAAGGTTATTGAATTGAGTTTTTACATTTTAGAGTTGCATTCGAGATTTGGCTTTTAGTGTTGGTCCTAACTGGTTTACAATTTGTTACGACTTCTTTTTTGTATCCACGTGGTCCCAATTATGGTCCTAAAGACAACAAACGACTTGCAGCAGACCAAGAAAAAGATGGCGTGAAGAACTAAACTCCTACCTAAAGACTGGCGTTGAGTGGCGGTAGAAAGGGACAAGTGGAAGATGGAATGGGAGTATAGGGAGGCCTTTGATATGCAGTGGGACAGTAAAGACTAATAATAATAATGTTCTAATTGGTTAGACTAAGGATGGTAGCGAAGTTAACCAGGTTACTTCAGAAAGTTAACTTCTTGGTACTCTATTGCACATGATTAGTGACCGTTTCTGGTATACCACTGGCTGTAAATCTTTTGATAAAACCTAAAATAATAACATGTTTCCTTTTGTTACCTAAGTGTTAGGTTCTCATAAGTATTTTCTTATACCTTTGGAGTTAAAATTACGGTATGCTCACTTTCTATCAGAGTTAAAACGCTAGTTTTCAATATAACAATTGCTTTGTGTTCAAGTATACCTATAGGTACCTACTTAGGTCCAAAGTAAAAGTTCTGACGTAATAACGTATTTTGTTTCCAAATACAACTTTAAAGAGTAACTTATTCCAACAGAGCCTACATTTTATATAATTATATTATGTTCTTCGAATTAAGTAAGTTTGTTTACCTTGATAACTTTACGTAATCATTCGTGGGCCGACTTCAAACTGTGGTAACTTATCTGTGAATATTACTTAGGAAAGTGTGATTACATTTGGGAAACAGATTTAATTAAGTTATGGATTGCCTCTATTATCATGATGAAAGGTGTATTATGTATTTGTAGTACCTATATTGAAACCATAGATATATTTCAGTCCAAAAATAGCATTATTAGAGATAAGGGTAGGCTTTTCCAGTTCAAAAAATACCAATATAATACAACATACTGGCTGAAAAAAGGTACCTTTAGTAATTCTCGTACATTCCATTTTTAATTGCATACATGACGTAATTTAAATGCAGAGAACGCCACAAAAACACTGACACATTGCCATGTATTACTAAAATGCGGTCGGTCAAGCAAGCCGGCGCAACCAGTCAGGATTTGCAATTCACAGTGCGTCGTGCTGGCAAATAGCCGAACGTTTGACAACTAGTGTTTGTAATCGAAGGCTTAACATGTTGTTCGGCACAACGATTAGTGTTGACGATGGTCACCGATACAGTCGGCGGCGGAACGAATAGGAGCGTATTGTTCGATTGTGGTGCCTTCTGTCACTTTTATGCCTTTGACGCATACGCTGAATACAAAATGTTAATACAAGAATAGTGTAATTTATTTATTGACATCGAAAACAAACATGATAGGAAAAAATTGACAATCATTACACGCCTGTTTCTGGGTATGTCTAAAATAAAGGAGGTATCGACGAAACCATAAAATATCTAATAGTCTTGCGTAATTCGGCCTTGTTTTTGTAAGTATCCACTCATAGTGCACAACTGCGCACGTTATGTTTTACATTGTTATGATCATCATTATAAGCCCGAAGACGTCCACTGTTGAACAAAGGCCTCGCCTTAGGTAACAAGGGTTTACCACAATCCCCACGCTTGGCAAGCGGCTTTAAGATCGCAGTACTTGTGGTGAAGTTACGGAAGACGCGGCTGCCCATCTTTTGGATTTTCCAAAAGAAAGGGCAATTCTAGGCCTAAATAAATAGATATTAGCTGTATAATTACCTACTGTATGGAAAACCTTTTTTTAAGTCGTTTAGCCCAAATAACTTTTACATTCCTCAAACAAAAGAAGGTCTTCAAATGCATGTGAAACTCATTAAGTCCATTGTTTGTTTGTTACCCGCTGCCAGCTAGATGTAGGTCACAGGATACGTTCACAACAGTAACTGAGCTGTTTTTGCTTTTAGCTCACCCTTTCCCGCATTCAACTGATATTGACACGAAAATGATTAATTACAGAAGGTATCGAGACTGAATTGTGAATTAATGATGACGTAGCGCTTGTGCCGTAGATGATAGACATTTAGAGACTAACGAGAAACGAAGAATAATTAGGACTGGTTTTCGAATTATTTTCAGTTGAATTATTCATTTGTTTGATTTAGTTTTATTCTTTACACAAGCTACTAGTATCTATACTTAACTTGTGTCAGTAAAGTAAATGGCAATAAAACTATCATGATGTATACAGACGTGCCTAATTGCAT
This sequence comes from Abrostola triplasia, assembly GCA_946251915.1. Lineage (NCBI taxonomy): Eukaryota > Metazoa > Arthropoda > Insecta > Lepidoptera > Noctuidae > Abrostola > Abrostola triplasia. Next base: position 8,287,018 of record OX276430.1, read on the forward strand.
CCTTATTGTATAGACTGGACGTGTGAAAATAGATCGCGGGACTTATACATTTTTATTTGTAGATGTCCCGTATCTACACCGTCCATAGTCCATGGAACAGTACAGTACGGCCTGTAAAATAGTACGAAATCTGTACTGTCAGCGTAATAAATAGATTATTTATCACCACAAATCAAACTCTATTTATTTTTAACAAGCGCTACCTTTTCCCACAATTATTAAATAGGCTGCAGCTTGTTTCTACTGAAAGGTCAAAAGTCAAAAAATCTTCTTTTTTTCGTAAAATACTTACTCCATCAACCGAAAGCCACAAGTAAAAGCATCTGACAGTAGCCGTCGCCATAAAAACTAAGAAACAAGAACAAAATTTGTCACCTCCAAAAACCGGTAAGGCACCTGTCATTTCTATCCAATTGAGTTAGGTAGGGGTGCCCTAAAATATGTCAACTCCAATACTGGCAAAGACAGAAAACGTACTTCCACCTGAAAAATATTTTTTATTTAAGCCGAATAATCGATTTGCCATTATTTATTAATGGCCAGTTTAAGTGTGTCGTTGAGGGAAATCAAACTGTCAATTTTCAAAGACAATAACAGACAATTCCAATTCTAAGTAAGGTGTTCATAAATATCACGATCAATCATTTACAACTGGCGAACGGCGAATGTCGGCTGGTCGTTGTTAGACGAATAAAGTTCAAACTTTTCTAATAAAAGATTTGAGTTGGGTTGATGAAAATCCAGGTATTTGATGAATGTAATTAAATAGCAGGTACTTACTAGTGTACCTGTAGACATTAATTCCAAGTCTAGACGTTTGTGCTGGCAAGATTTAGTGTGGTTGACCCTTAATTACGGCAATCAAAAACAAAGTGGGCACTTTTTACAAACGGTTGTAATTTTCTTTGTTGTGTTAGAAAATAGATGTTTATGATAAAAAAACAAAGCCACATAACTTTTTTTTTTTTCAAAGTAAGACTTGTTTCAATGTAAAGCATCAACTGCTTTAAGTACCTACAACGTATCTTATCTATATCTTTAAGGATTCATATTCAGTTGTATTTACACCTAAGAATTGTACAGATCCCAAGACCCCGCCATTAGCTCGATTTCCATAATTATCCAAGTTTAACATCAATCAACTCGCTCACTTTGCATTTATTTCACCCAAGATCGTTAAGGAAATTTAAAATAGGAATAAATGTATGCATTCTGAATTTAAAATTCAAAGTTTCTTATTCCCCATGGACTGGCGATGGAAGGTGCCAACCTTATTACAAAGTGCATAATACGCATGCGCTATTTCGTATTCAACATTTTACTATGAATTTATTATCATTGATGGTAATGAAAATTAAATTTTGCAATTGAGAAAACCGAGTACAAAGCTTCGTAAGTTTATAGAGTTGGAGATTATTCATATTATTATTGGTTTATGATTAAGTAGTTTAACATTATAGACATTAATTATATAAATCCTCATCTAATACTGAATTAAATGTTGAATCTCTATGTTCTGTATGAAATAAAATATCTGTTTTACATATAAAACAATATATTTATCAGGATTTATAAGTACCAACCGCACATAATTAAGTACCAACTTAAGAAAGTAAAGGGTGTAAAATAATGTACCTACTCCACACACGTTTCCCTTCATTAACAAGTTAATTACTTACAGAAAAAAGTTAAACAAAAAGGTTGATAACGCTGAAAAATCTCTGCTCATAACACCCACAATATATTCTCCAATAAAATTCCCTTGAACGGCCACAGCCACATAATTTTCAAGATAAAAGTTCTGGACGCCATCTTAATAAAGGCTTGTCTTTGGAAAATGGAGTGCTATGGCACAGCTTGATAAACATTTATTTCATAAAATTGAGACACTAAAACTTCGATGCACTTAACTTTCAATAAACGTTCGATGGTATAGGGTGGTCTTTTAAAATATTGCTGCCACATAGTGGTTTCAGTTTTCCAACCCCGGTAGCTTTAAAATGGCGGTATTTGAAAGCGTGTGTTACTTCTATTGCATTCTACGCGCTGAACTTTTTGCTAGTAAAAATCAATTTAGTTTTAAAATAAATGAGACTAGGTTTAAGAAAAAAAATATATTTACAGTAAAAGCAAGCAGAACAATGGAGTTTCTTCACTAAATTAAATTACTAGTTTTAGTGGAATTGGAATAAAGTAAAATATAACATAACATCACGCCTGCATTCCCCGAAGGGGTAGGCAGAGATGCATATAAAGAACACCCGCATTTTGCCAGTTATGTTATAGGTCCCAATATAATAGGGGTCACAAATTCAGACTCCGCGCTGCTACTAAGAATGACCTAATGGAAAAAACCAGTCTCTGTCCGACCCAGGATTTGAACCCAGGACCTTAAGCTCAGCAGTCGTGTTTATCGAACATTAGACCAATGAGGTAGTCAGTTAAATATATATTATATATTCAGTTTACATGTAGTTCGCACGGTCTATTTTCTTCCATTGATTAAATAGAATATTTACGTAACAAGGAATGAGACAGTAGGTATTGTACAATATGCGATCGGTGGCCCGTCGTCTCCGACCAATAAAATCTTTAAAACAACATGCGGGAGAGATATACCCCAGACGTGCCCAGATGCAATTTCAGATTAAATCTAAGTTCGTCTGGGTTAGAACTTGAGGTTCCCATGTGAAGTTATGTAATAGATAACGAATTCTATCAAATACGAGATAGGGAGGTACTTAAGGCTTTTTTGGCAAGGAGACCAGAGTTCTCACTGCCCGCAAAATATACCAGTATTTAATAAGTTTACATTTTCTCTTACAACGTGGGTGCATTTCTATCATGAAATTTCATGTTAATATTAAGGGACAATTATACTTGAAAATTTCAGACATCAGTGCGGATTGAATATGCAACCCTTCACGTAGATATCCCATCACAATCCTCCAATTGGTTCATCACTAAAACATAACCCCCTTATTAATAAACACATGTCAATTTAAACCATGGACTAAATTATACTCGTCACTGTCGTTTGCAAGTGAAGTAAGAAAGATGTCAACCGACTTATCACCGGGTTTAGTTAATGCCGGTATGATCCTTGTTTATGAATAACATGGTAAGAGTAATAATATCCCTTTATAAAAGAAAACTTTTGTTGCAGTTGCACCCGCGGAGACTACCTGAAGGTGTACTGGGAGGTACAAGGTCCAGGGCCTCCTGGGGCCATCAACGAGCGTTCAGCATGGGCACGAGAGCTGTGCGGCAGTCGGGCCGATGCCCCACCAGCCCTCTACTCACCAGGACCCTCCCTGGTCCTTGAGTTCCATAGCGGAGCGAAGCAAAACAACGCTACGGGGTTCGTGGGGACTTACAGCTTTATTGATAGACGTAAGTGGATTTTTGAACAATTTGTGATGTATACGTTCTTTTGTAGCGTTCGAGACATTATTGATACTGAATCAATTGAATGAGCCCGATGGTCATTATTGCTGCAGACATCAAAATAAACAAAACACTGATAAATTCGTGGTATATTGTTAGAGAACAGAGAGTTTAAAGTAATCGATCATCTTTTAGGAGATACTTTGTAAACTTGTTTATATCTACAATTCTACATCTTATATACAGATACGCAGCTGGTCTCCTGCACAGAACCTGATCGATCTTATTCGTTATGATCATTTACTTTTTCAGGAAAAATGCCTAAGCATAATTTCTTTCCCTCAAATTAATTTAACCATAATGAAGTAGTAAACAGACTGTGCACCGGCACTGCAATAAGGATGAAAATTCGGTAAAAGCGCATCTGCTCTCACGAGATATTTTGGGAAAGTGAATTCATGCACATGCGAAATTAATGAAGACTATAATTATTTTATGCTCATTAAGCGTGCAAATAAAACGGGCTAATGAGCTGGACGATCATACGCTCCTCGAAAACAGTGTGAATTATATTGTGCATATTTTTATGAATATAACTTGAAACAGTGTTGAGTATGGGAGCCACAATGCAATGAAAATTATTTGATAATGATATTTTATATGAGGGATAAATTATACAAAGACATAATGTAGATACCTATTTGAATGAATAGTTTTATTCTTCTTTTTCTTTGTATTGGCATAAGCCAATAGTCACGTGGAATAGGTCATGCCGTAGTGTAGAGATTGGTCAGTCAACAAGATGGTAGCGAGGTTGACCAAGGTCGTACCTAAATATCGTCCCTCGTGAAGGTTCTCTACGTGCACCGCATTATATTTACCATAATAGATTTGCTAATATTCATTGCATGTATTTTGTATATCAAGGTTGGTTCTTGGTCTATTTAGTAGCAACTGAACAAAGCGACAAAACCAGCCAGTGCCGTCTAACACCTTTTTGATGGGAAACAATGACTCAAACTCTTCCTGCATCAAACCATTCCGCATTAGGATTGTTGTAGCAAGAACATCTACCCTCTTATTTATAAAAGAGGATCATACCGGTAGTAACTAAACCCCGTTTAATTCTCAATTCTTTGATATGCCAACGACAGTGATAGATATAATTTAACCCTTGGTTTAAAGTAAATATTTTTATGAATAAAGGGAAGTTTTAAGGATCAGAGAATGAAATTTATAGAATAATGTACCTGGATTAGTAGATTTTTATAACTTTAGTAATTTACTAGTTCTTCATTAGATTGGTCTCCGTGACCGAAATTCAAGGATATAATAACACATACAAAATGGTTAGCACTGTGTTCGTGTTCTGTGAGAGCGTGGGCCACACCAGATTGAACTAGTATATTTATGAGCTATGCAGCTTATGGAATATGTAGGTAAACCTTTGTAGGTGTATCATGTTTACCCAACTAGCCTCATGGTTAGGTAAGCATTAGCTTCCGAAACAAACATGTTCGTCATTCATCTGTGACATATATTGATTTTGAGTATGATAACCAATCTCACTATCACACTAATATTATAAAGGCGAAAGTTTGTGAGTGTATTTGTTACCTCTTCACACTTAAACGGCTGGACCGATTTTAATGAAATTTCATATGGAGGTAGCTGACACCCTGGATTAACACATAGGCTACTTTTTATCCCGAAAAGTATAGCGAGTAACACTACGGGGCGCAACTATTTATATATGGCAGGCCACCCACCAGGTGGATCGACGATATTGTCAGAGTTGCGGGCAACCGGTGGATGCAAATGGCAAGTTGTAGATCTTTGTGGCGTTAATAGGGAGGTATTTGTTCAACAGTAGACGTCTTCCGACTGTTGTTGGTGAACCAATTATATATTTAACATTTAAATCAAAATAATTGTGGATTACGGCTGGGCATAAAAGTTTTACTGTGCCTCGTGTGAAGTCATTTTTGAAGCTTTTCGAGATTTCATCATAGTCTCAATACTTGCACTGAATTATTACGAACTACACCCTTAGCAGACATAAAAAAACAATATCACAATCTTTAAAACACCGATAAACTAACAAGTTGCTAGCTTTAAACCCTCGGACAGTCAACACTAACTAACCAACTCACAAATCGGATAATGAAGTATTCGCCTTTGGCAAGCACTGCATACGTTACATGTGCCAACGCACGCCATTTACCCTTTGTCCCTTGTCAAAAATGCACTAAGCGGATATTGATCAAAGCCAGGCGGAGTCCGGTATTAAAATCCAATATTTATGCAAAGTGCGTGAATAATTCGTGGAGCGTTTTTGTTTGTGAGCCCTGTAAATTGATGGTATATGGACTCCCAGGAGAATGTATTTTGATAGCGGTCAAAGGAGGTACGAGAATTTAAATACGTATTTGATGCTCGTTGTATCGCGATCCTTTAAATGAAGTAACTCCATACATACTTACAAATTTTTATGTAAACGATTTATGTTCTATAAATATTTTCACTCCTAGATATAGTGTTCGCTTAGTGGACTGCTAAGGTGATCGTGGTTTGAAATCCCGGGTCGGGCAAAATGATACTATGTTTTTCCATTAGGTTACTTTCAGTAGCAGTACAAAGTGTGGATTTGTGCCCAGTTGATGGCAATAGGCTCACCCTCTTTTACATTGGAAGTTGGGACCTATAGGTCTCACTAATTATTTTACTTCTTTAAGATGAATACCAAAGACCTAGGCGTCGATAGCAGAAAGATTACAATTCATCCACTAGCGTATGTTTGTATATATGTACATACATTCTCCAATTTGTTCCAACGAATGATTGAGTTTAATGTTCAAGCGAACGGACAAATTAAATTTCTATAATTTGCTAAATAAACTTGAGAGCTACTGAACCGATTTAAACACGTTTACAGTTGAAGGCTTGCATCTGAGTGAGGTGATGTATAAATTCACCCTTGTCCTTGGCATGTCAAAACTGTTCAATCATTACACAAAGTAACAACGCAAGCTTTATGTAATTACACAATTATTTAGTCTCTTTGCTATGTAATAAGTAATGAATGTTAATATATAAATAAACAAGGAGCCTTTGGCCGCTTTAGTAGAATCGTAATTAGGATATGGGTGTTTGTGTATGTGATATTTCGTCTCGGTGAAATGCACCCACGACACAGCCCTAGTTTAGGGCGACGTAGTTAAAAAAATGTAAATTATTATTATGTCACAACTCATAATCTGCTTACGTTTTTATCACGAAAATAATTTATTTATTTTAATATGAATGAGTAATGATTTAATGATTTGAGTACGTTTCAGGGTAAACATTTTATAAATTTTAGCAAAATTGCTAGGAATTAAGTTAATATTCAACACTAGTCCTCTTATTCTTAATCGAGGATCATACCGGCACTAACTAAAACCCCATATTAAGGCTATTGATATCTCTATTCTTTGATATGCAAACGACAATGACGGGGGGGGTCCTTGGTTTTAACCCTGCAAGAGATAACAAATAGTAAAAACTTAATATCGTGATTTTTATAGAGGTTTCCTCACACTGTATTTCTTGAATGTCCTAGAGAAGTAAACCAACGTCAAGTCTAAGACTCTCACTCGGGAGCTTCGCTTTTATCTGCTGGTTAAATGAAAAAGAAACGCCCCTTAAAGGGTTGGAAACCATTAATTTATTGCGCTTAAACGGTAATGGCTCCCAGTACGACCTGCAAAAAGCCAAGTCAAAAAGTATAATATTTTTTGTATCTCACAGAAGCAATGCCATACCTACTATTGGCGTATGGCGTACGTATTGGCGTACTAAAAAATATAACATCGCGCCTGTATTCCTCGAAGGGGTAGGCAGAGGTGCACATTTAGTACGCCCACATTTCGCCAGTTATGTTTAGGTCCCATTGTAATAGGGGGCGAGCCTATTATCATCAACCGGGCACAACTTCAGACTCCGTGCTGCTGCTGAGAATCACCTAATGGAAAAACCCAGTAGCACTTTGCCCGACCCGGGATTTGAACCCAGGACCTCGTACTCAGCAGTCGCGCTTAGGAATCACTAGACCAACGAGGCAACTTCAATAATGTCAATGTAAATGCATCAGCACAAATGCTTAAAGTTCAAATTCAACACCTATCAAAACCAAGTTTACATTCAACATAAATCCTAAAGATTCAAAATAAATGACAAATTAATCAGAATAGAATCGTACATTTAGCCACCACGCTATCATTTACATACAAATCTGACCAATCGTTAAGGGTAAATGGAATTTCTTCGCCGAATTAACCGCTGAGTTTTAATTAAATCCGACTTTAACGAATGTCCGGGTAAATGTTCGGGCCAACAAAAGAGAATCAACTAGGAGAGATTAGCACAAGTGGACTGGGGTATCTAAGTCCGCTATTATTGCCTCTTAATGCTTTCGGCTCCATATTTTCAAACCCCCTTATTTTTCACAAGCTTTTATTAATTGGATAGGCCAAGTTTCAACTTTAAAGACGATGCCACACCAAAGTTCTCACTGTTCACAAAATCGAAGGGATTGAAGCGGTATATGTCATAGAAGACGTCCCTGAACAGGGTCAAAGGCCTGGTATTGCTTTTGATTGGCTAGTCTTATACCTGAATTAAACAAATATTCATAAGGCTATAAAAATTGCTTCTGAACAGCACTTAAATATTTTATTAAATAGTTTTGAAATTTGTCTTAGAACGTGTTTAAAACACACCTACTACACAATACGCCAAACGCATTTGCGCCTACCGTTCATATATTCAACGCATCCGTATTACAACATTGCCTTTACATGGATAGTAGGAACTTCTTATAGTCGCCAGAAAAGCATATTATACTCGATACGTATATATATCCTATTTGATATATCCACTTACTGTTTGATTTAAAAAAGTCCAAATACCAGATCTATCATAGTATGTTAGGAATTTCAACAACTCCGCTTCACCTAAAATACTTTCTTCAAAAAGAGCACTAGATTTTTCCGCAATTTCGCGGCTCAGAGCAAAAACAAAAGGTAAAACGAAACGCCTAAAATCCTTGCATTGTTTGAATAACAAGACCTCGGCCATGAATAAAATAAAAGATTTGTGAATAATAAACGTACCAGAAGTAGTGGGTAAAGGACAGGACACTGTGTTTATATAGTACATTTGATTCTAGGAGTGTACTTCTGCCTATTTAATACGAATTTAGTGTCTGTTAACACCTTTTTTCTACAGATAAAAGGGAATACAGATACATAACATTACACCTGTATTTCCCGAAGAGGTAGGCTTCGTGTACATTTTGTACACCCAGTTTTTGCCAGTCATGTTATAGGTCTCAATGTGGGCGTAAACCTGTGGCCATCTTCCATGCAAATCCAGACTTTGTGCTGCTCCTGTTAGGTATAATAATAGTCTTCAGTGACATAATTTACACTTCGGACTAATCCTTTAAACAACTATTATTATATAAATTATACGCACCTGTAGACCTTTATGCCATAAGGTGGTTCATTAACCAGCTTCAAAAAAGGAGGAGGTTCTCAATTCCTCAGAATCTTTTTTATTATTCAGATATCGAGTTTCAAAAACCAATGCGATTATTTCTGGATTTTCTGGTATATATTAGCCTGAAATAGAATATGTCTCCTACATTCTCAGGTGTGATTAGTGACGTCAAAATGTTTTAAGCTGAGGAAGCATGAATTTATAGCCGTCTAAAGTTCCAAGTTTTGTCGTACAGAGTTGTGAGTACTGCACGTATCATGCCACAGTTTAATAACCCAGTCTTATATGGATTTCCTATCTGAAGCTCGTAAATACGAAGGAAATTTGTTCTAAAATTTTAATGACGTCACCAGTTGTAACATTGTTCAGATGCATACATTGTGTTATCTGAAACCACAAGATAAACCTATAGTAAGGAAAGTTTAATTTATCATTAATTTCATTTGACGGAAAACTCATTATGATGGGAATTATGGTGAACTTTTTTAGGGCTTAACGTTGAACGATGTGCTGGCAGACTTCACTACCCAGTTTAAATTATACATCAGCGCTGATCCTCCGGGAAAATAGTTTAATCAGTGTAAAAAAAGTTTGTAGCATCTATAAATTTGTCCTATCATAAGCTAGACAACAAGCCTGTCATTTTCCGGAATGGGTCAATAATTTATTGTTGTTTAGTTATACCAATTGTTTATCTAGAATTGTCCTAGAAATTTTATATTTGTCAAAGACCTCAATTCTTATTCAAGGTGGTAAATACCCACTAAGCCAATTGTCTTCTTCAAAACAAGTCTATTGTCGTACTTAATACTTTCTAAACAACACTTCATTCACCCTACTCCGTGAAAAACTTTGATGGACTCTTACTTGAGCAAAAATTCCAAACAACGAACAGATTTACTGATAACGCTATCAATCCAACAAATCTTCAGGGCCTTTTGCCCGTCATTGCGTAAAATACGCCGTCATTCATGGAATCCTTTATCTTAAAGGAGCTCAATGTACCCGCATCCTTACAGCCCTTCAGAGCCACTTTTGTTGGCACTTATTCCACAACTTTGAACTTCTTTACTTTTCAATCCGTGGTCGTTAATGAGTTGGGTTCGTCTATCCGAACGAAATGCGCTTTCAGTATTATCTAGTTTAGTACGATGAGATGAGAAATAGGTTACAGTTTTTATGATAAAAATCTTATTGAAGTTGTCGATTGATTTATACGAATTTAATATTTCAACCAGAATAATTCCGTTCGGAAAAAAAAATCGCGGCTTCATTCGTCTGGGCTACATCAACATCAATTACATCTTTTGATCTACTTACAAACAAATTAAAGGCAGTTACGACCTTTGTGATAATAACGCCATAACACGGTCGAGAATTTGCTTACCAAAGTCGTGATTGTGGCAATATCCCCGCAGGATCATTTAGTCGTTACATTCTACAGCCTGATTTCAGAAATGGCCGTTTACGGGCCGATAATTACAATTGTTATGTTTTGTACTCTCACAGATATCACATGTCGCTTTGTATAAATAGGAATGATGACGTCGATTTTTTTGTATATAGTAAAATATGGTGTAGAATTAATACGAAAATTTATAAAATATCTTTAATACAACAGAAAATTACAAAGTTATAAACATTTTATAACTATTATACCGAGATAGCATCTGGTTAAAAATGCGTCACGCCTGATTAGACGTGCATAGTGAATCCTCGCTCCGTACATTTAGCGTTGTGTGGGCGATGTACAGAAAACGTCTCCCTACAAATTTCAAACACTGTATTTCCTAGATGTTTTCATACATTTAATTCATGTTTTTCGTATTCCCACCCCTTTATACTCTTCATTAGATGATTTTTATTGTTCAGCGTAAAATAACATTATCTGTGGGGGTATGAATGCAATCCGTCGCCGCATTGCCAGAAAAGCGATACCTATATAAGAGCCGACCAAGTTCAGGAGTGGGGCTGATGGATGGTACCTTACCTAACCTATCCTTTATAATGCGTGGCGAAGGCGAACTGTAGGGATATAGACTATTAGAAAGGAGACTCATTATCAGGAGCTTCGGCTACTCCTACCATCTTTGAACCTTTTATATGTAAATGTTCAGAAAATGAAGAAAAATAACAATCTCATTAGCTTGTAAACAAAATAAAATAACGTAGCTATTTGAAAGTTATATTGTCGCATTACTTTCAACGAGCAAAATTGAATTTTGCAGAATCTTTTTATGTTTCTAACTTTTTTAACTCTATTGAAAAGGCGGAAGAATTGTTTAACGGTTTAAAACAATTAGTCAGGTACTAACGAATAAGGCTTATTGGTTCGTTCATTCCTTTGCTTTATTTAGTATTGTTTCACTTTTAAGTATAACTTCTTTGATTGTTAGAATGTAATCGAGATTTTTCTATCAGCCTGTGTTGTCCCATAGCAGTGCAAAGGCCTCCCTTTCATTCTTCTTTTTTATTCGGCCGTGAGCTAAAGTGGATCAGTCTCTCCTGTATGCATCAACTCGTCAAGCCACCGTCGTCTGGGTTTTTAAATACAGAAAATATATATACATAAAGTCACGCCTGTTTCCCTGAGGGGTAGGCAGAGACCACGGATTTCCATTTGCTACGATCCTGGCATACTTCTTTTGCTTCATTCACACGCATCACATTCCTCATACACGCTCTTCGGTTGAGGGTACTCCTCACTTGCCCTTTTTGCAGAACATATCCGATTTGGTCTAGGTATGTTCGCCTAGGTCTTCCCCTTTCCGATACTCCACTCACTCATATTCGTTTTGTCATTCTTCAAAAAATATAATTCAAATTAATAGAGTATGAGTCCAAGGTTAACTTTGTCACGGAGAAACAATAAAGGCCTTGTTTCTCGACCACCCGCCAGTGAGCAAAATTTTAACCTACTGGTTTTTCCGTAGGATACGTTTTTTTTATATTCGGTTTACATTGCGATATTGTATTTTGAATAAACTTATCTATGTAGTATAATCGTGAATTTTTTGTAGTATTTAATGTTGGTGACGTATTGTTAAACGTAATCTGGGTATTGACATAAATTCTTACAATATTTTAGTTTTTATCAAGTTAACTATTATTTTAAATATTGGCCTTATCTATAGACACGCAAACATATTCTACATAATAAAAAGATAAGCTATGACTAGTTACTATCAATATTTGGTAGGCATACAATATTTCGCAATAATAAAGTACCAATAGGTATTTGTCCGCGACATTTTAAATTCTAATGCGTCTTTATTGTCTTCTCGTTGGTCTAGTGGTCGCTGAGAGCGACTACTGAGGTTGAGGTCCTTGGTTCGAGTCCCGGGTTAGGCAAAGTCTTCTTCTTCTAATCGTTTGGTGCATAAACAACCTAGTGTCAGAGTTTAAACCTCTGCCATGGTTTTAGACACCATTAATAATCTCCCGGTGTGCCAGATTCCTCACGACGTTTTCCTTCACCGTTGTTAGTTAACTGATACTTACGTACATGAATTCGAAGAGACATTGCTGAGTGCCAGGGTTTGACCTTTGACTTGGCAGTCGAACGGTCATACCAGTCGGCTATCATTGATTTTTGGGCAAATTAATTTTTCCATTAGGCGTTAATTCTCTGTAGCCGCACGAATTCTTGACATGTGCCCAGTTGATGGCAATAAACTCGCCCCCTATTTCATTGGGCCCTTAACATAACCGGCGAAACATGGGTGTACTATAAGAACACCGCTGCCTATGTTATGAAATAAGTAGGTACGTCAATTAATCAGTCAATTATGTTTCTGCAGCCTGACATCCATACATTTCCTACTAATTGAAAACTCAAAATCATATTGTCACGACAATTTGCACTACCAGGAGTGGCAGCTTTTAATGAACGACACCTAGTTAATTGCGAAAGTGAGATGTGACTTGTAATTAAAATACTTCAAGCATATAGTCACCAGGTGACAAACTTTAAGTCTAGAAGTTAATCTAAGTTTTCGTTTTATTCATCACGCTTGTGATCGCGAAGGGGTGAGCAGAGATGTATAGTACACACACATTTCACCTTCTTCTTCTTCATATCGGCATGAGCCAATAGCCACATGGAATATGGTGCCATGACATGGTGTTGTGATTGGTCAGTCAACAATGACGGTGCGAGGTTGACCGTCCAGGGTGCGCCAGATGTACTTAAGTATCGTCACACGTGGAGGCTCTCCACTGATATGTTATAAGCTCCAAAGTAATAGAGAACGATCTTAGCCATCAACTGAGCACAAATCTTGACTTTGTGCTGCTACTGAGAGTTGCCTTATGGAAAAACCCAGTAACAGTTAAGGTGATCTTAATTGATATTTATCTTACTACTTCTTCCTGTCGTATGTGCGTTCAATAGTATATTGTATAACGAACATTGCACTTGGCCACTTCAATATTCTTACGGCTTGTAGTAGGTTTTCAAGTGAACAAATATTTATAGAAACGTATCTTACTAATATCCTATTTGACGAAATAAATGGCAATTTGCAAGCGTCGTTCATTGTGGCGTTCTAATGGGGAGGCCTTTGTTCAACAGTGGACGTCTTCCAGCTGATAATGATGGTGATGATGAATACCTTACACCTTGAGCATCCTGTGAACCTACAATACAGCTTACAGTCGTCGGTAGATAGTACGATAACTGCGGTAGTGAGTAAGAAATTTCAACATAATTCAAAGCTGTAAAAGAATACTCTTATAGAAACTGCACTAAAAAGCATTTTACTGCAACTTTATGTAGGTAGCCTACATTACTTTGTAATGAAACGAAGCACCATATTTTTAATCAACGTATTCTGGAAACTTCATACAATGCGTAATGCATTATGTAAAAAGAAATTCCCATCTTGGTTTGCCATTGTATGATAACCTGACAATCTCTTAAACTATCTGTATGAAAATTTTAAAGATTCGTTTAGCATCAAAATCATATATAGTTATGCAAAGTTTTAAGTTATAAAATTACACATACCTTCAACATCTGCTCCCTATATTTGTTCTAATAAGCACTTATAACTTATCTCAGTATGGCTAAGACTTATTTCTTCGAGCAACGAACTATGCGACGGACTCCCAACAAAGTTAATAATGCGTTCGCAATACAAATGCTACATCTTATTACGTAGAAATATGGTGTATAATCGTATTTACCAACAGCAAACGATGACGGTCTCGAGTCAACTTAGACAAATGTTTGTTGAGGAGTTTCCGCACCTGTGCCCGTGTTATATGTCTCTGTCTGGAGATCTCTGCAAGCTTCACTGACAATGATCGAAGGTATCATAGATTTGACCTGATGTCCCAACTGCCTGGGGACTGTATGAGTGATGATTGTTGTAGAATTGTATTAAAACTTTGACAGGCCGTTTATGCTTTGCATTTATTTCGTCTTGTCAACATTGATCGATCGTTGACCGATGTTTAGCTCATGGGACCTTTTCGAATGCAAAGGCTTATTCTTTTCTGCCACTAGATTCAGTTTCAATCATCTTGTTAATCCTTTTCGTCTTTAAGGTCATCTAGAATTTCTTTATCTTTTATCGCGTTGAATTGTATGAATGTCGCGAGTACTCATTGAAAACACTACATATTTCATAGCAAGTCAATCTGAAAACATGGGCTAACAATTTAGTTTTACAAATAAACATCGAAAGGCCCGTAAAATGTAAGGTAGAGTAAACATAACCTATTTACAAATTAAATACTATCTAATACACTCGCAAATATCATATCATAAGCTACATAAAAGCTTACTATTTATTCCAAAGCATTTACAAAAAATCTGGTGTAAATCTAAGAAAATCCTTTACGGAGACGGCCCAAGACGCTCAAATAGGATCAGGTCAGGCTTTGCGAGGCCGGCTTATCGGCAGCTGGGCTCCATGCATATTAAAACCACCTGCAGAACCCGCAAGTCGAGCTACAGAGAATATTCTATTAGTTTGAACAGAATCGCGGCTGCTGAGAATGGAGGAAATGAATAACTTCGCTGTTGAGACCTAACTTTAATAAAAATATAGCTGAATACCGATCCAGCTCTTTTCTATTTTTAAATTGTCGGGTCTTTAGGTAGTACCTATACCTAACATGACGCCCGTATTTTATTTTATTCCCTAATCTATTTAGTGTTTTTTTTCTAAAATTTCAAATCGAATGTTTCACGAGAGATGTTTCTAAAAACGGACTTTTAAATTAAATTAATTATATAAAATTATCGGATGTCCCTTCAGAATTTACAAAATATTTGGCTCATTACATACTAACAAAAATCTGCTGTTTAACAATCTTTTCTCTTACAAAACTGAAAATCATCATCACACTTTTAACTGAAAACGGTAGTAGATACTTGTGTACGTTCTCTTTGCTTAGAAAAATGTTTTCACACAAAAAGATTTTGAAATTTCTCAGCAAATTTAAAATTTTCCAAATCGCTCCCTTTATAAAGAGGAATCCAGAAAGTGGCTCTTTATATGCTAAGTGATGGAACTCAGCAGCAATACGACTACGCTTCTGTATGGGTACGACATATATGTGTTCATATGTGTGTGTTTATATAGGGACATTATGTTTTGTTAAGCAAATCCGTATTTAAAAATATTCTTTTATGCTATAAGCGACTATAGTGACGAAAGAATTATGCTTGCATCTCCGTTTTATGACAATCGCAGACTGAGACAGCATGCCAAAGGACATAAATTGCAGTAGCATGCCGTGGCTTCCCGCCGCTGAAGCCTGTGGCGGGATGCCATCATTATAATGCATAGCAATTTATGTCGTGTATAACAAACAATACGTTTGAATGTCCACCGGTAAAATTGAATCCATGCCGTCCCGGTCTGCGTTGGCCTTTAAGTTTCTAGTTCAGAACAGACTTAGTTAATATTTTCTGTATAGGTACAGTATTGGAGAAGGAAGTGGTAACTGAAGGTCGAAGATTGGGCTCAGTGCAATAGGAGAGGCCGATGTCCAGTAGTGGGCGGAGTTATAATGATGATGGAGACAGAAGCCCTCCTTAAGTGCTGATACCCGTTTCTTAGTATACCCAGTGCACCATAGATGGACAACCGAGCCATTCCTTGTTGACTGACCAATCTCTAGACATGCTCATTGGTCAAGTGAATACAAAACATATTCCATGGGTTTTAGAATTCGTGTAAATTGCACGTAAAAGTAATACAAATCCCATAAAGTATATTCTGTATCTATTTTTCTATGTTATTAAAAATGGAAATACAGTTATTACATTCAAGAATTTACCATCCATATGGTAAAATTACCATAATTACACGAGTACGTAACCTATGTTTACAATACCATTAAACTGCATTATTTGCTTGGGTAGCTATTAAAAACCTTTTAACAACTCAAAGGTAGTATTTAGCAACAATTCAGTCATTATTCTGAAGAGGTGCAAAATATATATACGAGTATATAATCTTCAAGATGAACGCGATAGGATTGACGACCTGATTGGCGCAGTGGCTACGCGATTGGTTGCTGCGCTTGGGGTTGCGAGTTCAATTTAGTGCGATCCGCGGATATTTGTCCCGAGTCTGGGTGTTTGTGTATGTGATATTTCATGTTTGTGAAACGCACCCACGACACAGGAGCTTTCAAACGTAGGGCGACGTTTAAAAAAAAAACCAATACCGTTAGTAGGTATTATTTCATTATGACGATGCATCGTGTAAATATCCAATAGTCATGACATTGATATAAGTACCTATCGCAATCATTATTATCGTTTCAACTTTGACCGTAAACTTGTTAAGACTATATTTATAGTAGTAGATAACAGGTCAACTCGTTATCAGTTGGCAAACTCATTTGCGAAGGCTAGTATCTACACGGATACTCAATTGGCAATTGTTTAGGAAACTTGAAATACATGTATAATATAATTGATTGCTTTGTTTCATCACGACACCATTCAGTTACATAAAGACATATAACCATTTAATTGCATCTAAATAATAGCACCTATATTTATCGCATTAGAGTCTCAGTTTATTTAAAGTTTTAAAATGGGTTACAATGAGAGGTGTATTAATTCTGAAGTCACAAGGAAATCATCAACACATCGTCCTTTATTAGATTTCTCCAATGTTTTTGGAAAGGCCAATTACAACGTTCAGCAATCATTTGAAGGATGCCGTTGTTGCTGCCCCGAAGGCTGCATCAGTGAGGCTGTTTCGTTACGCATAATGACGTAAAAGCCATCTGTATGTGCCTCTACAAATATACCAGAGGCGCAGTTTTACATTAGTAATCATTTTACTTGCTTGCTTTTGCCCCGTATGAATGAAAGGGTTATTTCAAATGGACTATAGTTTCATATAATAACCAATGGTTTAACATTATCACTTATACAGCGATCACAGAATACGTTGCAATAAAAATATCATCATCTTTATAACAATTCTATTTCATACTAAATATATTTGTAACATTGAATTGTAATACAGTTTTATGTTTTCTGGGCCGAAGCCCCGTTATAAGATAATTATAATATAAACTTTAATTATATATTCTATGCGAATTATGCCGTCCTCTCACACTTCAGTCTTTTTTTGGTGGCTCCGGTTTCGCTTGCTCAGATTTCGCTTGCAGGTCGTTGAGCTGTAAAAGAAAAAAAAAAACAATAATTAATAAAGAGATCTATCGTAATCAAAAGGGACATTTTTAACCATGATATTGGTAAGGAAGGGATTCCATTAGATACTTATATGCAAAATGAAACACAAAATCACTACATTTAATTACACGTGGAAGTTGGTCCGCCGTTATTAGAGACAGTGGTGAGGAGTACACACCTCTCCTCCAAAAACGGCGGACCCACGCACAAGACACAATATTATGTGTATCGAATGTTGCGGTACCATATCTATCGCTTTTACATACCCCTTGCTTATAAACCATGATGAAGCGCCTCATAAATAAACAGTTCTTTATGAATATTTGAACCTGAAGACTTTATATGAATAAGATACCTAATGCATAAATTATATATACCTGCCAATGGTAAAGTAGTGAAATAGTGGTTTCAGACGCCTATCGCCTTTAGGTCCAAGGGTCAGTGAAGAAACAAAGTCTACTGACATCTCTAGCTCTTGACATGCAAAGACATTGACCGTCAAATTTAATCAATGGTTAAACTTTGTCAATGTGTATGTATGAGGATTATTGCTAGCTCGTGGCTACCTCGCAAATCGACTGATAAGCCGTGATCGCCGCGGTCAGTCTGCCGTTGAACATGTTGAGACTACTTCGTGATTCGAAAGGCATGTTAAGCCGTTGGTCCTGCGCCTAATCTCTTTCTGGTCGTGTCGGTCTACCGTCCCATCGGACTATGAGAGAATAAGCAGTGCACCTGTGTTTGCGCGCATACTTATGCACTATAATACACTCCTGCGTATTTGGCTAGTCTCAGTTGAGACAGGCCGCCGTAATCCGGTCAGGGGAACATTATAAGGGTTATTGTCATTAATCACGGTATAATTGAAGTAGTACATAGATAGAAGTATGAGACTTACCCCCTTCTTAATTTTTTCACCGAACTCTTGAATGTTTTTCTTCATGTTTTCGGTGTCGAAGACTTGGCTGAACTGGGACTTTATGTTTTCACCAAGATCTTTTAGCTGGGTTTGCGCCAAATCAATAAAGTTGCCCTCTGTGGCCGGGGTAGGAGCATCCCGTTTTACAAAAGCTTGGACCTGTGTATAAAAAACCGAAAGAAATCATGATTAGTTTAGACGTTTCGATTTATAAGGCGTGAGGGGCGATGCGGTAGCTTAGTTGGAAGAGTTGTACCACGATCGGCGAAGGTCACTGGTTCAAATACCGCCTGGGTCTATTATATTCCAATTTCCAATATAAACTTTATATATTATTATAATTTACACTACACCTACCAGTTTTAAATATTCTAAGGCAAAACGTACAGTAAACATAAAACTTATCTCTTCTCTCGTCTTGATTTTGTATAAAATAATGTCGACAATTAGACATACATCATAAAGTTGGGTAGTGATTTGTAAAGTTTTAAGTTTTGTTTGTGACTACACTAAAGTTTATTCATTATAAGGCACACCAACAACTTATTTACAAATTAGGTTCCATTTTTAAAAATACTTAATTAATTGTCCTCTAATAAGCCACTTACTTACACAGCATTTATAGGCTCCAAGTAGGTAGCTTAGTATTGGAGACAATGTTAATGTATATATAAGGTTAAGTTAAACAACACAGTAGAGTAAGACAGTAGTGAAAATTAGCCATAATAAGTAAAAGTAACAAAGGAATACTCACGCTGACAAGGCAGACAGCCAGAAGGACGATGCAGAGTTTGTTCATATTAAAACAATTTGTTTGGACAACTTCCCGAGTCTAGATCACAGCGCACACTGAGTTCCGCCAGCCAGCAATCCCCTTTATCTTTACGGACCGGGAGCCGATGTTTGTCCAACTTATCGTAATGACCCTAGGTCGTTTGTTTTAGCAAGCTAATTAATAAATGACTGTACAACTAACATTAATTGTGGAAGACTTTGACACGCCACAGATGGGTCGCGTCTTTTATCCCTTATTGTTAAATGAATAAAGAATATAATATGGGTACGTCGTGTAGACTCTTGACTATCATGACTCAGTGTTATAAAATCCTCGTATTTCAATGCATACATCAGTATGCACGATGCATTGAAATACCAGGATTTGAGGATATAATGCATTAGCTTGAATAGGTTTAATACCTATTCATGGAATTATAATGGAAGAACAGAAAATATGTTATCCCGCTCAATAAATATTACTCAGTATTTGAGGTATAACAATAATAAATAGCCCTTTGTTCAACAGTGGACGTCTTTCAGCTGATGATGATGACAATGAAGATTTAGTAGGTATTTTAAAATCAGTAAGTTATATAATAAAAATAGGAACCTGGGCCACGCTTTTTCTTTTTAAAAAATACTCCATTATCTAACCTAACCTAACTGATTATTTTGTACCAAACCGGATTTATGTATGTATGTACGTAAAATAACGTGTTGATATTTGTTAATGAGATTTTTGAATGTACTTTTTATTACGGCGCTCTAATATAAAGGAGAACTTTGGGACTTTGAAACTGGACTTCAAGGAAAGTCATAAACATACTGCTAACAAAACAACCATTTCCCGCATTATATTTTGCATACCACACATCAAAGTCGTGACGTGTAAACGGGATATTGGATTAAGTAGAGCTCGAGTCCCGTTCGACTCGTTTTAATGTTTTAGTTCCGTTCTGGACCAGCCGTATGAGATAATTGAACTGTAGTAATCTTGTATGTCTCATTGAACATACGAGCAAAGGGCTTCTGTTTAAGAATCAGATTGGTAGACCTCGTTAATTTAAGACTTGCAAGGGTTTTTGACCAGAATATCGCAATATGTAAAACCCTACATTTTTCTAACACTATTGAATTTTGTAATATTTGATTCTAAATTCTAATCATTTTATTTTTTTTGACAATCTCCATCTATGTAATTCCAAGAATATCAGTGCCCAATCTTGCGCCTGATTTCTCACCAATCGTGTTTAGCCGTCCCATTTTTCGAGGAGTATGAGAAAGCAGGGACTTCACATGCTGTGTTTATTCGGTAGTGCATATTTGTCCACTATTACATCTCCCGCATTTCTCCTGCTACTCATTTCATTTGGGTAATGACTGAATATGAATTTAGAAGGACTAAAATGACGCGGACAAGACCACGATCTTTCCTAGTATAGTTTATATTGTCACACTCATATCGCATTCAATTAACTCGTGTCCAAGGTTCAGGATGCAATAGATAGCACGGTACATCCGTCAACTGTTTATCATTACATGTGAAAGTTTACTAACAAGCAGAAATTCTCTGCAGGAAGTTTACATACAGTGCTATTATGTCATACATACTATAAGAAGACCCTAGCTCCGCAGGGCTGTTTTAGGCTACTGAGAATCTCTCAATGGGAAAAGCCAAAAACTGTTTTGGATCGGAGAAAAGAATTTCACCTAAGATCAGAGAAGGATCATCATGTTAACCACTGAACGGGAGGTGAAGAAAAAGATCATGATGAAGGGAATTTAAAACTTTGTCTGAAATCACCGACCCGGTCGGCGCAAGCGGTGAGCAATGCTCATATCTTCTCCGTCTAAAGAGAAGCTTTTGATCTACAGGACAGTTACCAGCTGGTACTTAAGATGATACTTCATATCATTAATATTGAATTGACTAGCTACTTACAACATGTATAGCATTATTACAGTATCTAATACATATTTGTAACTATGTTTATCATGCATTAGTCATCTCATCATTATCATAATTAATGTAGATGTTTTCTTAAGCACTTTGTTTACATTCTAATGATGGATTTGTGACTTGTGATAACTGTTCTTGTAGTATAATGTCCTAATGCTACACGTTCTTTGTTTCATAGTACTAAAGGCAATGGAAATGGTGAGCTGTACTTTTCTACTTACACAAAGAAAGACGATGGATCGGAATAAAGCACTCAAGAACAGCTAGCGCTGAAATTCCTTCTAGAATAAATAGCGTGATAATAAAAATATTTCGTATCTAAGAACTTATTTTATAATAATTATATAAAGAGGGCTCAGATTGCTGACAATGACATTGAAAGACATTCACAAATTTCAAGCATCAGAACATTTTTTACAAATCTTACAAAAGAGTTTTTAATAGGTGCGTGAATCAGTTCATGAAGAATAAAACTGATGCAAAACCTACATAGATATCAATTCTGAGTATAAATTTAAGAAGATATAGGTGACGTCAATTATATGCCATTGTCAATTTCCGAAAGGCTTCGGTAGATAGAACTTTATCAAATTTATATGAAAACGTCTCAAAGAAATAAAGATAACCAAAACGAGCGAATATTATTCATGAACGAAAATATAGACTAATTAATAACATCCTCCTATTTTTAAGTCGGTTAAAATACCCTCGCTATCCGACCTTCGCTTTACTTTGTATAGTCAAGTTTGGATTGTACCGAAATGGTTCTCGACGAAAAAGGGGTTCTAATATTTGCGTAAACCCTCATTCAAATGTTTGAAGAAGTTTGCTAAAAGAGTGCAATTCAATGGGCTCTTCTATTTTAATAATCTGTTTAGGATTCTCAAAGTTTAGATAAAAGGTTCAGTTCCGGAGTTTTTAAATTCATATTCCTTTATTTTAGACCAGTAGTCCATAGAGTTATTTTGACAACATAACTTCATGAATATTGTTAGTAAACAGTGTACATAACCTGACCTGCGACCTGATTGGCGCAGTGGCTAAACTATTCGATTACTACACGGGACAAAAAATTGTGTGATCTACAGAAATGTTTGTCCCAAGTCTGGGTGATGTATATATGATATTCATCCACGATACAGGAGAAATTCCTAGGGTGGGGCGACGTTTTAAATTAAATTAAATAATTAGTGGCTCAGCAGAGGGTTATCCCACCGATCTAAAAACTCACTCCGGTGACTGTTGATGCCGGTACGCCTACCGGCCATGGACGCGGTCCTTTTTCGTACCATAGCGTTATAGTTTCGTTGGCACAAAGTTACTTAGTTGCCATACATGCATAAAATTATTGATGGTAAATTGTTTTTGCTACAGAACAAGACCTTGACTTTAGGTTCTGCTTCCAGGTAAATAAATAACAAACAGGTTTTTTGTTGGCTACTCATTGTTCAGTCACACTTCAATGAGTAGCAGTAGGTAATTGAAATTGTATTTGTATAGCTAAGTACTAGAATGGTAATGATGGTTGAGAAGCGTCATAGTTTTCAATATCATCTTATCACAATGCGCTACATTTTAGCTTATCTATATAATTATAAAATTTTCGTGTCACAGTTTTCGTTCCCATACTCCTGCGAAACGGCTAGACCGATTCTCATAAAATTTTGTGAGCGTATTGAGTAGGTCTGAGAATCGGCCAACATCTATTTTTCATACCACAAAATTCACGCGGACGAAGTCGCGGGCAACAGCTAGTTTTAGTATAAAATTAGTGGTTTGTACTGCTTTATTTACTGATTGAAATGGGAGTTTTGGATATTTCAATACACGTAAAATATTTATTACATATTTTTATTGTAATCTATACACGTCTTCAGGTTTTACATCTTTCTTTATAAATAATAATTATAACTTTGTTTAATCAGAGCTCGGCTTCACCAGTTCCGAAAACTGTAAAAGAAGAAAAATATATTTTTAATTCAAGGTTTTCACCTCGATCAAGAATTTGATTAAATGCTCTTTTAAGACATTAAGTTCTTTTAAGACAACACAGGACTATTAGAAGGAGGGAACTGACGTCTTTGTCTTGCAAAGTAGAATAGTATGAGCTAAAATAAATCCTTACCGCTCCAGATATTCTGCTCAATTGATCACCAAAAATATTAAAGAGAGGAAGATTTGGCTTCTTGTTGTTCTTATCATCATCCCCAGAGTTGGAGTTGTTTGGTGACGCTGTAGTCGTAGTAGTTGTTGTTGTTGTAGCAGGAGTTGTTGTTGAAGTGGTTGTTGTGGTTGTCGGAGTTGTTGTTGAAGTGGTTGTTGTAGTTGTCGAAGTTGTTGTAGTAGATGATGATGAATCTTCCTCCTGCGATAAAATTAGGGAGTTTGATAATGACGATAATCGCACAGTGGGTATTGGTTAAAACAATATTTAATGATTCTTGCATGCTGCTTGTTAAATAAAAGCTAGACAATCCTTACATCTTTAGATCCGCTAAGAGCTTTTCTAAAAGCTTCCGCTGGTTTCTTCACCAAATCAAAGACTGAGGGAAAGCCTTGGATCTGTAAGACAGAAAATAGAAATATATGATGACTTAATAAGATAAGTTCAGAGGTTGAAACTGTCAATAACGCGAAACTTAAAACGGACAATGAAGGTAAAAATAAACGGTACTGAATTAAGATATTTTTATATCGTGAGTTTGGCAGAGTCCACTGATAAGAATGAATACTGATAAGAATACCGGAAACAGTAGTTTTTTGAGATAATCGTGGACATAAAAACACATAGGTACATACGGGTTGAAAAAAGAACCTACTTTTTAAGGTCGGTTAAAAATGAGCACTAGTTCTCGCTCACGAACAATTATTATTATTGTATGAATAATGTTTATAGCTATAACTTAAGTATCTCATTTAGATTTCTTACCGTTCTAGTTGGCCTCTTTAATGGTTGTCCAAAAGCTCCAAAAAGTTGTTGAAACGATTGTTGGGCGATGTCAGCTGGTTTCTTTACTATGTCAAAGAAACCTGTTAGAGGATCGGCTTTGGAAGAAGAGTCATCAGTCTGTAGAAATAAGAACAATGGAAATTATGTTGTATGAATTTTGACAAAATAGATAGGACTGCTAATCATTCAGCTGAAATAAATGGACGAAAAACTGGGTGTAAAAGACATAAATTTAATCTTCAAAACAATGTTCCTGTATTTTTAGCTATCAATCATCATCATTATTTTAAATTGGGTAAAAGCCTCCCTTTTTCTCTGCCAATTCTCTCTATCTTTAGCGTCTTATCCAAGTGTTCTTAGCAAATGTATTTATGTCGTCAACTCAACGTGCTTTTGGCCGGTGCTTGGTTTCTTTGACCCAAATTTGGCCATCCTTCGGTCAGAACCTTACTCCATCAGCCGTCTTCCCGTCGGGCTAGGTGCCCTGCTCAACTTTACGTGCTGCCCTGTCACCTAAATCACAGACTTGCGTCCGACGATGGATTTCAGAGTTACGCACCTCAATCTAATATGTTTATGCCGAGCATGGCTCGCTCCAGTTATAGATAAAAAAATATATGAATAGTCAAGAACATCTTACCGCTCTAGATTGCCTATTCAATGGCTGACCAAAAGCGCCCAAAACTTGCTGGAATGGTTGTTGGGCAACTTCAACCGGTTTCTTTGCCACATTCAAGAATCCCGAAAAAGGATCTGCCGGTGCGCCATTGGTCTGTGAAAATAAAAAGATGGAGACTAGATAACATCTAACACATATCTAAAGTATGTTTTAAATATTTTACCTTACATTAATATTAAATAACACATGCACACCCAGACACAGAACACAAATCAGCACATTACACATTTTTTTGTCCTGTGCGGGAATCGAAGCCTTAACACAGCAGTTTATACGCTTGGGCAATGTGCCAATCAGGTAATTATTTATTAACATTATACAAATCATAATGGCCGTTAAAATACCGCTAATAATGAACTTGGAATTAATATTGTTAGGCTTTATACATTCTTCTTATCGTATGGAACAACCTGGTGTCAGAGTTTAAACCGCCTGTAGGCCTCTGACATGGCATTACACACCGTCGAAAATCTCATAGGTTTCCTCACGGTTTCGTCACGATGTTTTCCTTCGCCGTTTTTAGGAGTAAGAATTTATAGTACGTACGAATTTGTATAAATAATAATAAAAATATTAGTGAAAAAAAAAACATAACTGGCGAAATGTGGGTGTACTATATGTGCACCTCTGCCCACCCCTTCGGGGAATACAGGCGTGATGTTATTGATTATATGACATTGATGCGTGTGGAAGTTTAAACTTGCGACCTTTGAATTGGCAGTCCAACGGTCATACCAGTCGGCTATCACTGTTATTTGCTATTCATTAAACCATTCATAATAATTATGTTTCTTCGCCTATTTCCATTCTACACTATCCCTTGGGCATTCCCGGCAGTCCGGCGCCGGTTGGTACTTCCTTAATGACCACATCCTATCTCCTAAATAGCAATACACAGGGTGTTAGTGTTATGATAGTAATAATTGTGTATTACATACAATTAACTTTATATTCTGTCGTTCAAGCACGTGTGAGGAAAGGTTCGTAATGCTACTTTCATAATATAGGATACTTAATAAGCATACTCATAATTATTTTAAAACAGTTTTGATATTTTGTATTAATTTACTATTTTATAACTATTATATTCACAAGTATTATTTATTTTATTTGTTTTTATAAAAATTCCATTTTGTAATATTCAGAAGAATTATCTTTTAAATATTACAAAATTGAATTGTACTAAAACATAAGCTATAATTATTAAAACGAACACTTTACAAAAAGAGTGCGTTTAAAAAATAAATTCTTATAGGGTATAATTGGTATTTCATCCTCCTTTGTAAGACACTGATTTAAAAATTAATGTCTCGTCTAAAACTATCACTCATACAATTAGTATCTTAAAAATACTTACATCAACTAATAACAAAGCCACACATAACGAAACAGCTAACTTAACAAACATTTTGCTAAAATAAAATACTACGGACTGACCACAGAAATTGGTACCCACTATATATATGAGCCAAAGTGTTTACAGAAGCATAACAAAAAACTAGTATGGAGTATCATTTACTATATAAAAGCGGCAAAGTACAACACAGCTTTGAGAGCCGCGAGACAGAATCAAATCGTCAGTTATTCAAAATAGTTTTTTTTATTTGGCGAACACAGCCTATAATATTTATTCATCTATAAATAACAAGAGCAGGTTTGAATCAAACTTTTGTGGTCAGTTATATTCATTAGTCGGAACCTTTAATGTTTACGGAAATTATATTTATTCCCATGCAGGTCCAAGGCATGTTTACTATACAGAGTAACAACCCCAATGAGTTAGTGTAGTGATCAAGAATATACTTAAATAAATAAAAATCATAAATATTATTTTTCTTCTTAAAATACTGCCTCGTTGGTCTAGTGGTCGTTCAGCGCGACGGCTGAGGTCTTCGGTTCGAAGCCCAGGTCGGACAAAGTGTTTTTTTTTTTAAAACGTCGCCCCACACTAGGAATTTCTCCTGTGTCGTGAGTGCGTTTCACAAACACGAAATATCACATACACAAACACCCAGACTCGGGACAAATATATGTGGTTCGCACAAAGTTTTGCCCCGTGCAGGAATCGAACCCGCAACCATTAGCGCAGCAGTCCAATCGCTTAGCCACTGCGCCAATCAGGTCGTCTTATTGAATTTTTCTATTAGATATTTCGTAGAAGCAGCAGCAGTGCTGTAGTAGCAGCACCAATAATGGATTTGTGCACGGTTGATGGCGATAAACTCGCCCCTTATTACATTGGGAGCTACAACAAAACTGACGAAATGAGGATGTACCCACTATGTGTGCACCTCTGCCTCCCCCTTCAGGGAATACAGGCGTGATGTTATATTATGTATTTTTTCCATTTTACTATAATAACTTTCGTGAGTGTTATCCATATTGTTTCCTGTATATTCCGGTTATACTCACGGGTGTATTCGGGAATGCCCGACCAGTTCGGCTCGCGAATCTGCCGCGTAACCAACTCATGAATAAGGGCTCCGTTCGAGTTCGAAACTAGTCGGGCATACAATAAATAAATTTCCGTTGTTTTTTTTTAACATAAAAAAGCTCAACCTCTTTTTAATATATTATTTACTACACATACGACTTTACTCATTGCGCATTTACGCCTGCGTAAATACGGGAGTGCCCAATCTTCTCGATAGCACAAATACTTTTTAAATCAACAATCTGTTACCAGTACCTACATTGATCGTTACCCTGCTTTTCATAATTATGATTCAATCTTTCCTGGTGAAATACAGCTTTAAAAATATATTAACAGCTGGGTATAATTCAATCAGGTTAACTCTTATATCTTCATAACTTACTAAGCCACAACGCGAGACCCTGAATTATAAATAGCTCGGTGTGGCGTATAAATAAGCCAATCGTTTGCAGGTGACCGCTCCGTTAAATACATATTTAGCTTACCCTATCTATAAAAGAATATCAATAAGGGCGTTGAGATACTCTTAGTCCTAATAAAAGGATTGTTAATGCATTTAAAACTTACAGCAAATAAGAAATGTTCGTGTGATAAAAAATTTGAAAATAGTTAAAATTGTTTTTAATGTACAGTTTACCATAATTTCAAAGAAACCTGATAACATTGCTATGAAATAAGTTTTTATTTTAAATCTCTAACTTTTATAGTTTAGAAAAAAAAAGAAAGTGTACATCATTTTGCAAGTTAGTGTTGTTTCCATGTGACTTCAAGGAAAAGCCGATTATGATGAGGAAGTAGTTATTAGGAAGAAGAAATTACCATTTTGGAAGCAAGTTTGGGGAATAAATAGGTAGGTGTGATGAATGTTTGTTACTCCTACTCGCAAGAATTACTGGATGGCTTTTAAATTGATAAAGGGAACTTAAAATATGAAAGAAAGAAAAACATTTATTACGTAATGATGGACCTGCGCGGGACTCGAACCCGCGACTTTCGCCGTATTGTGGCGCCACTCTGGCAACTGAGCCATTGTGTCACTGCTCGCATCCATCGAATTTCAAGTTTCCTTTTAGTATTTACGTCTTAAGGGTAAAGTCAGGTATTATCTGTTGAAATCTACGATTACCAATACCTTATCAATTTAAATTTAAGCTTAGCATAGGCAACGCGCAAAACTGACACAAGAAGTCATATAGATTTGTATTAGATGGATTTTGATAAAATTTTAGAATAATATAGCTTATACGTCGGTTTAACGCAAAAGCTATATTAATAACGATACAAGCTATGCTTTGCGGTTTCACCTGAATTCATTTAAAGCGGTCTAAACTGCGAGGCACCTTCTACTTTATAGATAGGTACTTTGTTCTATCTAAATTAAATAGCTGATGAGCAATCCGTTGACACCATGTTTCATGTTAGTCCAAATACAGTAGATGGTTCAGCTTATTAGTGGCCTATGTACAGTCGGTTATATAAAAACCTTACTTCATTATTAATATGCTCATATTGGGGACAAAAGTCAACCTTGGCCTTGAATTTAGTTTCCAGATTAAGGATCTTAAATGGGTGTTTTTATATGTTTGACTTTAGAAAAAATACATGAGTTATTAACGCTATATAACCGAATACAAGTCATTAGTCAAAAATGTTATCATGTTAGTCAAGGTTGTAGAAATAAGATTTCATTCCCAGTTAAACAGTGTTCGACATACGTAAGAGGTTTGTAATCTTAGTGACTTATGACCGCTTGCGGTCACTGACCTGTCACTAACTAGATAGGAATCTATGAATAAATGATTGTTAGGTTTCGTTAATAGTTCATGGATTCTTGAATTCTTGAATCTTCGGGTTGTGGGCAAAAGAAAATTCTTCCCATAACATCACACTAAAATTATACCTATACATGGGAACGTTTGTGTTTGATACTTATTGACGCTAAATGGCTGGCCCAATTTTGATACAATTTGGCATGGAGGTAGCTGACATACTGGATAAACTTTTTGTCCCGAAAAATGTAGCGAGTAACACTACGGGGTACAGCTAGTTCGATAATTATTTTGTGATTGGTATAATAATAGGTACCATTCGCGATAAGGGTTTAGACTACCGCACGTTGCATAAAAAAGTGATGTGCGTTTCAAATACAGTATCTTTCGAGGGTAGGCAATATTTTGGGCATTATCTACAATATAAATAGTGCGTAGGTAACGAAATTAAATATAAACAAAAAAGTCAAATGAATTAACAAGTAAACATTTTTTATTATAAATGTAATATAGGCATTTTTCTTAATTTATTTTTCGTTTTATTTAATTTTATTGTTTTATTAGCATTATCAATGCTTGAAGTACTTCAGACAACGTACAATAATAAATAAAAACATAATATTTCTCGTTTTACGTCAGAATTGTTTTAGCTGGAATTGTTATTATTCGATGATCCAGAATTTGATCCCGAGTTCGAGCCGGAGTTAGATGTTCCAAGCAACTCCGAGAACTGTAAAAACACAAAATTTTGTTTATTAGTGACGCTCAAGCCATATCCATTGGAGATAAAGGTGTATCTGGAGTTATTAAATACCTACATAGGTAAAATGGTTATGTATAGGTATAATTATGGTAGGTACCTACTACAAGACACAAAATAAACATATAGGTTTAAACGATATTGTGACACTGAAAGATGACAAATACAACAGAACTGCACTTTTAAAATGTATTTATTTTTTATTTAAAGAAGTTAGAGATTTAAAATATAAAACTTTTCATAGAAAATATCAGGCCTTTTTAAAACTATAGTAAACTGTACATTAGTAAAAATTTTAACTATTAAATTACTTAAAAAGTTATTGCAATTTTAAATGTGTGATACCTAGTTTTGCTGGCCAGTGTACATTGAAGATGATCATAACACATCCGCCATTTAAATAGGTTTATGGCTGTCAGTGTAAGATCAAAGAAGTTATCTCGGTGTATAGCAATCTAAATAGTATTTCAAAGCTTACCGCTCTAGAGAATCTGTTCACATGACTTCCAAGAGCATTGAACAGAGGCTGCAGCGGCTCGTTTGAGGAGTCCGATGATCCCGAAGATCCTGACGATCCAGATAGTGGAAACGTGGCATCGGTCTGTAGAAATGAAGATTTTTTTTTTTGTGATAGCTAATCAATCATGCACATGCATAAAGATGAGTTGCTTCAAACAGCCTGTTAACGTTACATACGTACCTACGTCAAAAAATAACGACTACAGAAGATGTTTAACGTACGTAAAACATGAAGCGTTGTTTTCTGGCATAGCAACCTGGTTATCAACGTTATTAGGGCTGCTAATAGAAAACAAAACATTTTGATATTAAAGGTCCTAGAAGAAAATCCAGTTCGTATTGCCAATTTTTAACATTTACAAGTACGTCAAGAAAAGCTAAACATAATAAAAATAATGAAGTAACACACTATATAAAATTAATCATCATTGTTTGCTTGCGACCTTTGACTGGCCAGTTCAACGATCATACCACCCAGCTATCAGTGCTGTTGCCACTATTTATTAAATTTAATTATTGTATTGGCAAAACCACGGTGATAGAAATTAAGAATCACAAAAAATCTTCGAGGCAAGCAGCAAGGCTGCAAGGAGCATCCAGCAATGAAGGTTCTTAGATATATAGGTATATAATATGAAAAACCTATTTAAAGTCTTACATACCATTTCATTGCGAATAAAGCTTTAAAGACCAGGTTAACTGATAAATTCTCTCAAAATTTCTAGATATTAAATGAGTTAGTATTCATGACACCATTATTAATAAATTCCTTCATTGATCCCATTCTGCTCAGTCATTTGTTATTCCTATCCGATCAGGCATGTCGAACTGGCACTACTTCAGCAAGACGTCGAAAAGATTCCTCAGTTATAAACTTTGAATGAATGAAATCAGAAATATGTTGGAAATTACAAATAGAATTTTGAAGTAATTCGATACTTGTGATCAGATATTGTATTGTTTAACTAATTTTAATAAATATGATGTTTTACAGGGGGACTTAATTTTCTCGGTTCAAATAATTACGGATTAATTAATTCGATTTTTGGTTTTAACGTCGAAAACCTAAGATTTTCATAAGCCATGCAGACCAGTAATATTAGAATATAATTTAATCCTATTCGACAACATCACACACCCTAAAGCAACATTATATCAAAATCGTTGACAAAGTTTTACTTACACCGACTAATAACAGAACCACACACAACAAAACAGCCAATTTCGCGTACATTTTTCAAAATAATAAGATACCAAGTACGTGTGAACACTGGCCATGGAAGGTGGTAACCGGTTTATATATGAGGCGAAGTGTTTACAAAGCCAAATAGCACGAAAAGATGTCTATAGAAAATCGCTTAATTTTTATTAGCTGTAAATGAGAGAGCAAACAGAAAACCTCTGCGAATTGAAGAAAATCGCACTGTGACGTCAGTCTAAATGACGTCTTGTGTATTCGTGACGTCATGAATGTATAATTTATTTTATAAAACTTTTCGTTTTCCAAATCTGACATTTACTCATTATTGAAATTACACATGTGTACATATATTAGCCTAAACAGGCTATGTCAGGATCTAGCAAATGAAGGCTCGTGGTCTAACTCTGGGGTATTTCATTTAATTCCCTTGTTTGTTTCTCTAGTACAGGTTCCAGTCTCTCGCAAAGGAGTATAGCATTATTTTTATCTATACTTATAATGTAATACTTATAATGTAACTAGCTGACCCAGCAAACTTCGTACCGCCTTCTCACCATTTAAACCTTCCCTGGACTTCCACGAATATTTCAAGACCAACATTAGCCAAATCGGTCCAGCCGTTCTCGAGTTTTAGCGAGACTAACGAATAGCAATTCATTTTTATATATAAGATTGTACTAATATAATCTACAGATATTAATTTCATGTTTGTCCAACTGAAATCCTGTCTGTCATAGTTTACTGACGTATACGTCAAAGGGAATAGTATGGCTTATATGTACCTACATACATTTGGATCTACGTCTAATACTCACAGAGATATTCAGATAATATTCCTGACGAAATCTAAATATCCATTCATTCATAGTTATTTCACCATGCATGACTAGTATTGACACCAAAGAGTGAATTTTCGAAGGTACAGTGAGCATCATAAGTAGCTTAACAATTTTTTTTCATACCATTAATTAAAGAACAAATTCTTAGTAAAGTCTTAAATATCCTCAGATCATCATTTAGACATTTTTATAATTTGATGCAATAACTTGAATTGATGTTTCTTTCAATTATGTGACATAAGGTTTCTTAGCATGTAAAGTTATTTATGACGCCGACTGTACCTACACCAAAATTTTCGGGTTGACAATAAGATACTTGACCTGTCAGTTAGCCAGTCAGGCATGTAAAAAAATAAAAATACTTAAAAAAATTATAATCTTTGTCAGAAATTCTTCACAATGTTGTCACTATCAAATACTTGTCTTAAAATGCCTTTTTCGATTAAGCAATTCGTGATGTTCCCTATTTGCCGAACTATTCTAACTACCAATTTCTACAGGTTCATATTTCTTCTCTCAAACCTAAAGCTTGAAACTGACTCTTGCATTCACCACGCCTTTCTTTGAAAACGTTA
The DNA here is from genome assembly GCA_946251915.1 of Abrostola triplasia. Lineage (NCBI taxonomy): Eukaryota > Metazoa > Arthropoda > Insecta > Lepidoptera > Noctuidae > Abrostola > Abrostola triplasia. Next base: position 8,319,999 of record OX276430.1, read on the forward strand.
AAAATTTTGTTTGTTGAAAAAATGTTGATGAAAATCACTAAATACTTGGTGTAATGTATAGTCAGACAGTGAATCATGGATTATATCAGTTCCAATGACAATTGTAATTTACTTCCAAAGAAAGATATAAAATGCTAGCGAAGAAATTTTCTCGAAATCAACTATAGGTTGTAAGATTATTTTATTAATATTGTCTTGTCTTTTAATAATTTTGATAAAATGTGTTGAGTCAACTTCTGATTTTAGTTGATTTCATTGTCTTGTTTCTTAATATATTCTATAGTTATGTACATTGACAGGAGTCAGGAATAAAATGCCTTTTGGGTAGTAGTGGTAATCGTGGTAATAAAAAGTTTAATGAGAACTGCCAATATCCAGGATCTAAAAAGAGGCCATTGTTTGAATGCCATATCCAAATAATAAAAAAGATAGAATACATTAAAAAAATAAAAATAAATTACACAAAATGAAATATGTATATTTTTCTAAATTTTATTAAACGAAATAAACAAAACAAGTTTTAAATTATATTGATAGATCAGTTGACATAATAAAAATTGGAAAAAGTTTTCAAAAACTAATGTTAAAAAAATTATCAATGAAATTATTCTTATACAATTGTAAAAACATAACATAAAATCAACAATTTACTACTCACTAATCAAAATACATTATGGTTATTAAGTAATAATATTAAGAACCGTTACGTCGATCACCAAGAGCGAAGAAATATTGATGTTGTCAGAAGATCTTTACTTATAACTCTATTTTCGTCCAAACTGAAAAGAAATAGTACAAAGTAAAATATCTGTTTTATAATAAACAAGTTAATTATTATTATCATTTATTTTTTTATTAATAAAAGGTACAAGGTAAGATTTATGATGTACAATAATGTCCGAAAAAACTATAAACATTGGAAAAGTTGGAAAATTAAACTAGCATAATCTACTGCACCGCTAGTACCAGACAGAAACGAGTATAGATTCCCTGCGAGTTGGCACTATCTAAGCAAACTTATACCTATACTAAATGAATGGATTAATAATAGAGTAGTCTTAAGTATAACAATCAGAAACCACCCACTCTTTAAAATAAAAGTATTGTCTCATCTCATCTCATCTCAAAAGAACTTGAAAATTTAGTAGGTAATTTTAGTACGTATATTTGGCTACATAATTATCTATCAACCATAAGTTATATGAAAGTAAGTAGGTATATTTGGCTACATGTATCAACCTTCTTATAAGTAAAATTATTATATCTAAGAAATTTTGCAAGGAAGAGCGCTGTTTGAAATACAGACAAATTACTGATCTAGTTCAAACACAGGATATTTCTTTATATTTTGAGCCAAGTAAATTATTATTATTATAAGATGTTTTGTTCATACAATGGCTACTTTCGTTTGTTCGTCAATGGCATCAGCTGCAATGAATATTGAACTTGATTCAAAGTCGAATGTCTTTTATGAAATGATGATGTTTTTGGTCAGACGAGGGTCACCAAAATCTTCATCATCGTATGCTTAACCAAAAAAAAAATCCAAAAAAATATTTTTAAAAGTCGTATTTTAATAAAAAAAAATAACCCTTTCGTGAGAATAAAAATTAGGTTCGAACAAAAATAACAGACGCGAAGTGAAACGGAAAATTGTGACTTTTCAGTCTTACTTTTGAACTCCGATTGCACTAAATAATATTCCGAAGAGGCGCTGAAGAATTTTGGTGAGCAAAACTTTTTTCTTCAAGCTAAGTTTTAATCACCTTGGGAAATGATTACGCGGACTGTACTTTTATGGTTTCAAATGTACAAATATTAAAAAAAAATGCATAACTGAACATAATATCTACGCTCCTACTATAATGGAAGAAAACGGGAGAGGCATATGCTTCTATAAAAAGAATCACAGGCAAAGTTAGTATATATTAAATATTTCATCACTCATTTATTTTAACTTTAAACTGGTTTTTGACTGTTGCTAACGGATTCCGCGTTAATACAAGAACGTCGGTCAAGTGCGGATTGCATACCTTGGGTTTCAAAATATGTAGATACAATAACTGGGTTCAAATCGACAAATATTTTATTTATCCTTACATCAAAACAATAGGCCATGTGTGAAATACGATCGACCAGTTTCAAAAACCTACATACAAAATGGAAACCTTTGCGCAGTGGTTAAGCTATCGGACTGCTGCGCTAGGAGTTGGGCGCACGGGACAAAAAATTGTGTGATTCGCAGATGTTTGTCCCAAGTCTATGTGATTTTAGATGTCACCCATCATCATCATCATCCACAGCCTTCAATATCCCTCTGCTGGGTATAAGCCTCCCTTAAACAGTGCCATCCGCCGCGGTCCTGTGCCAATCTTGTCCAGGCGCGCCCCGCAATTTTTATTACGTCGTCGACCCATCTCGCTGCCGGACGACCTACGCCACCCATGATACAAGAAAAATCCTAAAATAGGGCGACGTTGTAAAAAAAATCATTATGCAACCATTGTGTGATGAAATAAATAAAAAGTGTCTGTAATTTGAATAAGTATTCAAAAGTTAACTTACGTAGCCGAAAAACGTCCCAGTATATTTTATACAATCATCATTACATTTATAGAAACTTTTGGTGATAATGTAGGAAAAAAACAACAAAAATAACCAACACTGAGTATTAAACACAATAAAATATATTATATAAGTGTTGGCTGCCTACGGAGTCTTAAGAAAACAAACTATCGGTTACTTCAAACGCCCTATAAATCATCAAACAGGTTTCTTAAGCCACTTAGTACCCGAGTTTAACAAACCCATAAAAAATGTCCATCTTGACACGTGACGCCAAAATATTGTGTCATCATACTGTTTGAGATAAAACATCTATTTAGTTGGACAATATGGGCTTTTAGCATCTTTTTTGTGTTTAGAAATGTTAGAAATACCATATTTTTTTTGTACTGAGAATTATATTCATTTTATCATGTCAAGATGTGCTTTACAAATAGAATTGCTCTTGCCGTACGAGAATGATTAGTGATTCATTCGATTAGTCGTGGGACTGAGGACTCAAATTGCACGATACCATCAATTTCATATAGCGACTGGTGCATAAAGAAGCAGATATTGGGATGGGACTATGTCCAGCAGTGGACTGCAACGGGCAGATTATGATGATGATCAATTTCACTATAGTCACTCGCTTCGATGCGAGAAAAATACCAATATATTTTTTTAACATTCCGTCTATCACACTTCACACCAATATTGTAAAGGCGAAAGTTTGTGAGTGTGTTTGTGTGTCTTTATATTTGTTACCTCTTCACGCTCAAACGGTTAGACCGATTTTGATGAAATTTCATATGGAGGTAGCTGACCTAGGGTGGATAGACCTAGGGTGGTAGGGCGGGTAACAAGCGGTACAGCTAGTTATATCATATCTTAGAGCTGACACTAAACTGACAACATAAAACTCGTCTATACTACCTATATTATTAACTGTATCACTATTTTAAGTTTATCGATAGAAAATAGAGCTGCACCATTGTAACAGCACAAAAATAATGTAACAAAAATGTTTCCACAAAGCTGGCTGATATTATCCCCGATTCCGGTAACCCTACGTTAAACAAACAATAATACAGTAGCTTTACGACCATAACTAATACAATTCTAAAAGGATAAACATAAATCGCTTTGAGTACATTTTGAGAATAAACAGACCTTCGCATGTAAGTAGCTGATCAAACAGAGAAGTTTGGATTGCGTTATGTAATGTCTACATTTAAGTAGTTGTTTGTACAGTCAGCCACATAAGAAGCTGTACATTACATTTTTTACAGTCACTATTATTTGAAGAACAATTTCTTACGTAGCAAAAAGTCTTAAATTATGTCAGATCATCATTTGGACACTCCTATATTTTGTAACAATATTTTGATATCTTGTTATGTAATTGGTGTTTTCATTTATTTATAATCGAAAAAATACATATTTTAATACTATTCACAACATAATTCGATCTCAAATTAAAAACAACAATACAAACAGAAACAAAAAAGCTTAAATTGTCATTTATCTCTGAATAATTTGACATAAGGATTCTTAACATGTTCAGCTGTTTTAGTTACTGACTGTACTTTTGGTTAATGCTATACAACCGAGCATCGCAGGTGTTAGTAGGTAAATAAAAAAGGTTCAATTTCGGTGATTGTTTTTTTAAATGTTTCAAACGCTGTTTATGTACCAAACATGGATGTATAAAATCGATATTTAGAGGAATAGTCGTTATGGTTTTAGAATAACTTTTCTCACACGTATACTAAGAATCGATAGTATTTTTATCGATATTTTTTGTTTATCTCGGGCATTATATACAACCATAGCCATCTAACTATAGCTATTTAGATAATTTATTAACCAGTCAAGTGCGGCATCAACAGTAATGATAAAGTATTCGTAAACACGTTAAGGCTTGTTAATGTTGTTTAAAAGGGTTTTACACATTTTACATTTTGTTAACAAATTCATCCAATCACGTAATATTTGCAGACAGATTGTGCAATAGTTAAAAATGAAAAAAATTATACTTCTCATTATTATCTGGTATTTAGTTTCCTAACAAATTAAGGTGATGACTGTACCCATACCGCAAATAATTAAGTTGTTGTAAGAAATGAGTCAAAATTAACTCCACAAATATCACTTTCTTGCAAAAGGTTTAAAAAGGTACCGGGTAAAACGGGACCTAAGTAGAAACTTACGGGTGAATAGAGACAAACCTTTATAACTGATTTTATAGCAAAAATAATATTGGTTGTTACTCGACTTTTTGTATCTTTTTTTGCATGTTGCCGTGCATTGACGACCTGATTAGCGCAGTGGCTAAGCGATTGGACTGCTGCGCTAAGGGTTGCGGGTTCGATTCCTGCACGGGGCAAAACTTTGTGCGAACCACAGATGTTTGTCCCGAGTCTGGGTGTTTGTGTATGTGATATTTCATGTTTGTGAAACGCACCCACGACACAGGAGAAATTCATAGCGTGGGGCGACGTTTTTTTAAAAAAAAAAAAAAAAAAATCTGAATTGATAAAGGAAACTTGAAAAATGATGGACACGACTTTCTCCGTACCGTGGCGCGAAAGTCGCGGGATCAAGTCCCGCTCGTGTCCATCATTTTTCAAGGTTCCTTTATCAATTTACATTGGTTGTTACTATTAAGGACCCTATACTTTAAACTGTATTCATACACAACAATCTAGAGATCCTTTTTGACAACATAATAATTTTATTTATTTATTTTTTACTTTTATTAAACGGTGTACACCAATAACATAATTAAAGAACACAAAAATAATTGAAAACAATTAAATAATAATACAATAATAGTATTCATGTCTCCTTCTCACAATAATTCAGACATACTGACAAAATCTTCATCCATTCATCATCTAGCAGATCGCAGATTAATGGTATAATCAGTTCCAAAGTTTTGTCTATTCTTTTTCTCTAGTCTTTCGTCTAGTCTTCTTATACGCTTGACAACTTACCATATACTTAAGATAGCCTGCGACCTCATGCAGGCCCATTTTCTTTAGATATTCCTGCTGCGCGACATCGTAATGCGACATCATCGGTGTCATGTACGTGTCGACGGCTTTGCTCATCTCTTGCATAAACCCAGCCACTTGTTCGTCAACGGATAGCGCAGACGGTGGCTTTGGTTCCATTGGGATGTCGGCTGGATGTCCTGGCCATGACTCCCAAGCTGGTTTTGCTTGAGCCTTTAAGAAACATGATGATGTATATACCGTTCTATTAACTCGTGACGACTTGATTAGAGGAAAATAAATGGTTCGACACTCGTGCAAGTTCTGACGTTTTGGTTTGGACCCACAGTAGTCATGAGATTACTCTTGTTGCAGTTCAACTGAAACATTGAGAAATACAAAGATCTCGCCTTTAATGTCCAGGGCTGTCAGACTTCCAAGTCTGACTACAAAAATGTTGTAGGTACAATACCTATTTTTTTTTAATTATTGTTGTTTCCAACCTATGCATTTATTTTGTGTCCAACTGTACTATAACTGTATTAATTAAAATCCACTCATTAGCTTTTACGTGAAAGAGTAACAAACATCACACGGATACAACATGATACGGATCCGCATTTTTGAAAATCACGAGTTTCACAAAACATGTTTGTAACTCCTGGTAGATACACTGGAAACGTTTTAAAGACATGAAATATAACATGCACAAACACCCAACTTAATATTGCCGTTGAGAGACAAAAGAGCGATTGTCGGAGAAATATTATATGAAACTTTAGAGGGTGCTAAATATCTTTCTGTCATCTCATCTCTAGCACTGAAAGTGTAGTCTACTTTTATAAAGTCTCTCATGTCCTTAAACAGCAATAGTTTTTTAATATAAGGTCGTATGTTGTAGTTAACATACCTCTTTACACCAAGAAGGTGATTGAAGCTTGCAATTTCTAAATGTAACACACCTATGATTCCTTAGCTGTCGTATTCATTAGTATGAAGTGGTTGAGAAATGATTATTGATTGTTATGAAGAATGAAGATCCTATATTTTATGCAGCATTCTTAATTTTTTGACTCCAAAGAACAAAAAATAATTATATATTACTTCGTTATTTAATGCTGAAGTAGATACTAGGTATAACTATTTACAATTAATTTCTTATTATGTAAATTTTTTTTATTTATATTTTGTTGTTGTCAATACAAAGCTTGGCAATGTTAATAATGGCTAATCAATATAATGATTGTATAACTATTGTGTTCTGAGGGAGGCCTATGTTCAGCAGTATTCCGTCTTCCGGCTGATGATGATGGAATCAACTAAAGCTGAATCGATCGCATTACTTTTTGAGAAGAGAAAAAACACGTATACGATACCACACTCAAAATACTCACAAAATAAAATGCAGAAGCAAAAAACAAAAGTGATAGGAACGACATCTTCAAATACCAAGTACTAAAACAATAAGAGAAGACGCGCCGCTACCCTTTTTAAATAGAAACAGTACCTTTATTACCTTTGAATGAATCAGAAATGTCACGTCCTGAAGATAAAGTTAATCTGTGAGGGTCAGACATCATTGTACGGACGTTAGGAGTCATGGAACTAATCAGACATGTCAATTATGGACAATTTTAATTAGACAATGTATAGGTTCTAAAATAACTGCCTACAATTATTATTATTATGTACACCGCCATCTGCCCGTTATTTCTTCTAACCAGATCTCCATTAATTGGTTGTCTGGAAGAAATTGCTATTAGCAATAAGACCGCCACTTGCACTGTTGTTTTAGTTTTAAGGTTTTTCTGTATTATTGATTTTCTGGTGTGCAATAAAGTATATTCTATCTATCTCTATCTATCTACAATTCTACAATTAGAAAACTGCCCGGTTAATGGCAATAGGACTAGATTTTACATTCGAAATTTAGAACCTATTGATTAGCGAAATTTGGGTGTTTATAGATACTATGTATAGTATGGAAAATAGATGGCAAGATATATTACAGGCAGAGGTAAACTTCAGCCTACCGCTTAGGAGAATACAGGCGTAAAGTAATGTTTAAAAAGTAGTAGCTAATCCTTCATAAACAAAGGCCTTTACAACGTTGGGTCTTGTTTCTGAACTAACCGTGAAAGGCCGAGTGCAATCACGAATTTATGATAAAGCCACGATGTAAAAAGTAAGAAAATAATAGTATACCGGGTGCTCAAATTTGGGCTAACGTCCCTTTCAGAATATATTCTCAGCGCTGGCTCTAAAACAGACGCTGCAGTGGAAACAAAATTGTATTATGATCACAGCATTAAACAAAGAACGCTGCTATTTAAATTGTCTACAATCCATTTACAAGCACACTTGAGGATGAAATATGACATCACGTATGGTCAATGTATGTATCAAGTACATACTTAAATCCTTCTAGGAACGCTATTTCTGGAATTTCCAGATTGCTACCGAGTACGCAAACTACGAGATGTCGTGCGACAAATAGCGTCTACTAATCGGCTTTTCACCAAACTTTTCGCTAGACCTGAGGCGGACCTTTCTACCTTACTCAAACGTACGTACTTGTGTCGACAACAAAGCCACGAAACCCTACAGTGACATAGTTTCTCAATTATACTTAGCAACACCACATTAAGTTACCCTTTTCATTGGTAACATTCTTGAGTGTCTATTACCGGGTTTAGGTACCTATATAAGAATTAGATAATTGTGAAAATCTTTTTATTATATTACTGTTATACCGGGTTCAAATTATGGGTATAGGTATTTATTTAAACTTATTTTATAATTAAAACAGACTTACCAGCCAATGACAGACTACTAACATTCCTCATAGAAACAATTTAACTAGAGATGTACCGACTACTAGTCGGAAAGCCGACTATTCGGCACTATTTGTAGTCGGCGATTAGTCGGCCGAGTCATCAGTACGGTAATACTCAGCAAAACTCATAGCCAGCCCATCTCTACACATGACAACATAGTAAGTTTTTCATTCCTAAGCGTCGTATAGTAAACGTGACTAGATGACATTTTCAAACGTCTACCACGATAATTACACGTGATTAAGATAAACAGTTCGTTATTCGCTATGGCCATTTATCTAACAGCTGCTACGGTTAGAATATATCCTTTGTTCCATACAAAATAAAGGTGTTTTAACGGAGTTGATAAAGAGTTCTGATTTATTCCACATTGTATTATTTTAATTTGGGAAAACGTTTTAAATTGAGTAGTGAAATTCCTAGTAAGGTTGACGTTAAGAAATACTTTTAAAATTTTAATACTATGTATATTCCTTTCAATAAGTAATTTATAGTGTTTTTAACTGACTTAGAATGTTTGATTATAGTCTACTGGTTATCCGAAATATTCTAAAATAAAATCCGAATAGATAAATTAAATTTGAAAACCATCATTCAAAATTCACGAAACGTACGAGGACGATTCGAATCCGGGACCTTTACAGATCCGTGGCGCAGGTCCTACAAACTAAGGTACCATGTCATTTGAATTTAAGCTTCGTAATTATTAGGCAAAAATGTCAAAATGAAAACATGTTAAAATGGCATCAAAGTCATCCAAACTAATGTTCTAAGAAAAGGCCGAAAAAACGAATCTTCGCACTATTTGTACGGCACTTCAATTATATTGGGCGCTGTTTACTTAATAAAGAAAAATAAAGAAATTGAACAAGAACCAATATAAGGTACGGTGCAGATCCACAATCCTAATTGTAAACAATTGCCAAGTTAATTAAAAGAAAATTGGATTCTTCTGTAAACTGGTTAGAATAGCAAAAATAATCTTCAGTCTGTCTTTGGAAATAAGAAAAAATACATCGATGCTTTTTATAGTTATTTGTATTATTTAAATATTCATTTTACATAGAGCACTGAAAATTTAGTGATATGACCGTTGGTCTGCCAAGTCAAAGGTTGCAAGTTCCAAACCACGTGCGCCAATGTCTTTTCAAATTCATGTGTCATTCATTATATAAGATACTAGCTGTTGCCCGCGACTTCGTCCGCGTGAATTTCGTGGTATGAAAAATAGATGTTGGCCGATTCTCAGACCTACTCAATACGCTCACAAAATTTCATGAGAATCGGTCTAGCCGTTTCGGAGGAGTATGGGAACGAAAACTGTGACACGAAAATTTTATATATATAGATAGATTGATTTCATTCCATACTATACATTCACGACTAAGGATAAATTCATAAATCGAATCCTATTTTTATAGACCGACTGACAATTAGAGCTGTACTCAGTGAATATATCGTAACATAGATTCACATTTAGTAACGTCAACACAGATAGCCCACGCTCGGTTTATTAAATTAAACCCTCTTAATATTTCAGCCGGGTCTATTTACTTAGGACGCCAAGTCGTTATGCTCCTATCTTTCTGTGTATTATGAAGTGGCACTGAGATTACATGGACACTTTACAAGGAGTGAATTTTTCCAAAAGACTCGTGTTAATGGATAGCTTACGGTGCGATCCGTACTTTTCTTCTACAATGTTAGGTTTTTCTTGTGTTTAGTGCATTTTTATCGTGGACTATAATATAGGTTTATTAAGATAGTAGGTACGTTTTTATGTCACAGATGTGCACTGCAGTAATGCGAAGTTTACATTCTGCACTGTTTCGAAATAAAGGTTATCTAATCATCGTTTTCAAACGCTAGATATGTATCTTGAATCGTGAATTTATTATTATTAAAAACATAACATCACGCCTGTATTCCCCGAAGGGGTAGGCAGAGGTGCACGTTTAGTACACCCACATTTCGCCAGTTATGTTTTAGGTCCCAATGTAATAGGGGGCGAGCCTATTGCCGTTAACCGGGCACAAATCCAGACTCCGTGCTGCTACTGAGAATTACCTAATGGAAAAACCCAGTAACACTTTGCGCGATCCGGGATTCCAACCCAGGACCTTGTGCTCAGCAGTCGTGCTTAGCAACCACTAGACCAACGAGGGAGTCAAAGACTGTTATTATGTAAATAAATAAAAACGACCATACGATACTAAACCTTAATACATTTAATACACATTAAAAGCTATTAACAAAGCTTTCCCCTATCAGTACGCATTTCTCTTTGACGTTACCGACAATATCCAAGGGTTGTTACGATCAAAACTAATGTAGATGTTTAGCAACACGCCACGTATTCAATATAGAGGGTACAACGGATATGACGTCATGAAATGCTCATTAGACGTCATCACTAACCCTCAAATGGGGAGACGTGTTGGCTAAACTTGAATCTTATTCCGTTTACGTTTCAAACGATCAGTTTTCGTTCGATAACAAGAATATGGTTGTTTGCGTGTTCGTAAACACTTCTCAATTGTTTCTAACTCCAAACATTTTCAATGCTTATGTTGGTCCTAAATAAGTGTAGGCTTACCAGTTTTACGAAATAAATTATATAGCTTTGAGAAAATACTGTTGTTGAATGCGTTAGCCCACAAAAATGACTCAATTGTAAAATCTATTCATCCCAAAAAAATATGGAGAAATCCAGTATATCCTTTCCCGACCCGGGATTCGAACCCAGGACCTTATGCTCAGCACTAGCGCTTAGCAACCACTAGACCAACGTAAACTCTCTATTCTACTAGTCATATTTCCTGTGTAACATTCAATTCATATCAAAAAGCGCGCAAACATCTCGCCAAACAGTGTAGATGGATTTAAAATACAAAATGTAACAAATTTCATCGTTAACTACGAGAATATTTAACAGCGAAACGAAGTCCCCTTTGGCAATTATAATTCATTTCCATTTCAGAGAAGCTTAATTGATTAAGCAGTTAAGGCAACCGTTTTTTCAACTGTAGTCACTTTCAGTTGAAGATATTGTAAAATTATTCAATTTTGTCCAATTTGTTCGTCAATGCTTTGGAATCATTAAGATTTTTTCATAATAATGGGTCATAGCTCTAGTTAGGATCCAAATTAGGAAATAAAATATAACATAACATCATGCCTGTGTTCCCCGAAGAGGTAGGCATAGCCTAACCTAACCTAACTCTATCACAATCTGGACTTTAAAAGAGGCCTTGACCCCTGAATTTGTTTCGGTATTTCTTCTCAGATGTAGTCAGTTAGCAAATGCCGATGCCATCTAGTTTTAAAAAAGCGACGTTTAACAATGCTTTTGTAAAACCAATTTGCAAAAATAAAATCATTTATCATAATCGTAACTTAATCGTAAGGGTATCGAACTCATAACCGCACCGATATCATATTGTAAAACAAAGGCAGCTTAAGGTACAGTCGAGAAGCATCGACGCGGTATGAGACATAAAATTTCAACGGAGTTTTCTTTCAAGAAAATTGAATATTCATGTTGGGAGATGGGAACGATCTATCGTTCATACAGCGCTTTTTAAATCGTTAAAGCAGAAGCTCCATGTTTTATATTTTACGCTTTAAGCTATACTTAGTCATTTATAAAGCTTTGAATACTTGAATATAAAACCTCTTCCTCGTTGGATTTGTCGGTACCTATAGATAAGTGAAGAGGAAAAATAGTTTAGTACTTTTATTTATATCATCACTAGCTGCGCCCCAGGGTGTTACTCGCTACATTTTTTCGGGATAAAAAGTTACCTATATGTTAATCCACCCTAGATGAACATATAGGTTACTTTTCAGCTACCTCCATAACATCAAAATCGGTCAACCCATTTGAACGTGAAGAAGTAATCAACATACAAACACACTCACAAACTTTCCTGTCTGTATAATATTAAAATAAAAAATAAATAAAATAATCTTTAATTCTGATAAGCAACATCCATATGGGTTAGTAACAAAACAAAAAAACAAAGATATTAGTGTAATAAATATTGTCATAATATTCAACACTTTTATAGTCCCACTAGTTTGCCTTCATTTTCTTCTCAATCCTCTCCTTTATTAAATTAATCTAACATATCAGCCTACTATTTAATTAAAATCTCTCACTTATCTAATAAAATAATAAAATATTGTTTTCATAACTTTTCTGTAATCATAATTAATTAAGTAACAAAATCGTTCATCATTCAATTTGTAAATTCGCTTTCCAAGTTTACAATAAGTTCTTAAAGTTATAACTATTTTAATTTTGAATAATGTACCTTCACATTTTCTTTGAAGCTTAAATAAAAAAAGAAGTAGAACTTTACGAAAAACGTAAAAATGGTTTATTTTATTAATTTTAAAGTTTTAGTAACATAACTCCATTTTAGAAAAAAAAAACAGTTCTTCGAGTTAATTGGGTATACTGACGCAAATATTGTTCTTGAAATTCTAAAGTTAAATTAATCTGTTGTATAAAGAATTATATATGATCTTCCGAAATTATATACGATGAACTTAAATTCTGAGTTATAGAAAATTAAAATCAAAAGTATTACGCATGAGGAATAATTTGTGCGCGGCTTTACTTTCTCAGACACACAAAACCAATGCATTGCAGGCGGTTTCTTCCAATTATTAAGGAACTAAAATAATAATGCCCTACAAAATTAAAATAGAAATACAAAACGAACCAAACTTACAATAAAACGAATCATAAAATCAATACAATACCAGCGGTACATTCGGATGCAATTACTGTTGTTCATCGCTACGAAAGTGGCTCTACTTGAGCAAATTCTCGCTGCGAACGGTTCTCAATTAACTCGGAGTCATACACAGGTGGTGATTTTAAAACTAATTAGAAGTATAATTTGATATTTTCATCGGGAGTTACATTTTCTCATGGGGAATTACGATGTACTGACATAGAAGTATTAAATTAATTGGCTTGTTCGTAAATTTCATGTTTGTTGAACAGTTTGAACATGTTTGTGGTATTAAAGCCTGATGTGTTTTATGTTTTATTAAGATGGAAGTCATAGATGTATATACTGTGTAATAGAAAGTCAGTTTCCTTTTTTAAATATACCATTAATTAAAGAACAACTTCTTATATAGTAAAAAGTCTTAAACATTCTCAGGTCATGATTTGGACGTTTGTATAATTTGAAACAATAAATAAATTCATGTTTGTTTCTTTCAATTATTCGACATACGTTTCTTAACATGTTAAGCTACTTATGATGCTAACTGTACCTAGGAAATTCACATTTGTGTGTTCCACAAACATTTGTCTTGACTGACAAATAAATTAATTTGAATTTTGGTAGGTATGTGATATTTCATATCGACTTTAATTTTATATATTGTTTTTTTGCGAGTTTGAAGGACTTGGAGACAAATTAAAAATAGCATAAAAAATTGCATAGCATTAAAAATAGCATGTAAGCACGATTCTCACAGAAACCGCAAGAACGTAAACAGTCGAAGTATTTTGAACATGCGGTGTTTGACTTCGACTATGTCATGAGTAGTACAGTATTTATTTTGCGGTTAAATAACCAGACGGATATCGATCTGCAAGGTAAATATTATCGTTATCATCAGCTTCGGTAGGTAGCCTCTGGTCTAGACACGACCTTTCATTTTAAAAGGTATATATAGTAGACAGATGTCGACCTGATTAGCGCAGTGGCTAAGCGATTGGACTGCTGCGCTAAGGGTTGCGGGTTCGATTCCCGCACGGGGCAAAACTTTGTGCGAACCACAGATGTTTGTCCCGAGTCTGGGTGTTAGTGTATGTGAATATTTCATGTTTGTGAAACGCACCTACGATACAGGAGAAATTCCTAGTGTGGGGGGACGTTTTTATTAAGATCACTCTACTCCCTGCCCCCTTACCATGAACAGTAAAAGCAAGAGATTATCCGTCGTGGAAGAGAGATGCCGCTCTACACTGCACATAACGGCGTCTCGCTTTTAAACGGAAAATCTGCTTTAAGTGTTCATGGGTATGAAGCTGATGACCGAAGCTTGATGAATAATTAACAAAAAAAAACCGACTTCAAAACAAAACTATTTCACAACAAATTAAAAAGCACTAAAAAGTAAAAAAACCGCAGAAATCGGAGAACAATCATAGAAAAATGTAGTAGAGAACGTGAAAAAAAGCAGCATTATTAAGAATTACTGAAAAAGTACTGATCGGATCTTAATCAAATTGCAATGGGACCAAACGGGAGGCACCAGCTTTCAAATAAATAAAAAATCATCAAAATCGGTTCACCCAAGCGAGAGTTATGAGGCAACAAACATAAAAAAAAAAATACAGTCGAATTGAGAACCTCCTCCTTTTTTTGAAGTCGGTTAAAAAAGAACAACAAATAGATTAAATGCTTTGTTTGCCGTCTTTATTTATACTTCGCGAACACAGTGTGTGAAACCCATTTTTTACATTATATTTTACGATGGTACAGCTTTTTGTATATTATTGAACTTTTAATTATTATAGAAAACCCGTAAAAACCGAAGTCATCAAAGTAATTTTTTGCGGCTTTTCTGGGATAAGCATTGTGTCTAGGTATTGTATTTTATACCGGTGGAAACAATTGGCAAGTTGTCGTTCATTGTGGTGTTCTAAGGGGGAGGCCTTTGTTCAACAGTGGACGTCTTCCGGCTGAAGAGGTGATGGTATTTTAATACCATCCTTGTGTCTACAGAATAGAATTGAAAATCGATTAAATAAAATGTAGTGCAGATGGAGTCAAATTCCAAAGACAGACAGTTATGTTTACTGGTTCTCCAAAATCTTTGATCAAAATATCTAAAACTAGCTACGCCCCGCGGTGTTACCAGCTTTATTTTTTGAGGATTAAAAGTAGCTTATTTATTAATTTAGGGTACGCTACCTCCATGACAAATTCTATGACAGTTGGTCCTGCCGTTTGAGCGTGAAAAGGTAACAAACATACAAACACACTTTCTTTATAATATACGTGTTATACTACAGTGTCTTGTACAGAATTCCTGTAGTTTCAAAGTCAAGCACAACACTTTATGTAGTAAATCTCCCAGGATCGAACGTAGCGCCTCGCGATCGAGAACAGCATCTGTTCAAACAAGTCAGAGCGTCGGCAGGTGTGTTTGTGTTTCATTATGTCACACTACTTGTGTCAGCGTTGCGGCGGTGGAGTGCTTTACTTTGTTATTGGTGATCCTTTTTGGATTACTTGTGTACTTACTGTATGTTTATTGTTTATGCAACTAATAAAATTGTGTAATCATTGTGGGTGTTAACACTAGCCCAATAGATATGTGGCAAAACTCTTGACGAATGAACGACCGGAAAGACCAAATCGGAGATATTCTGTAAAAGGGTAAAGTGAGGAGTACCCTACACCGACGAACGTGTATGAGGAATGTAATGCGTGCGAATGAGTCGAAAGAAGTATACTAGGATCATGGCGAATGGCTATCCGTGGTCTCTGCCTACCTCTCTGGGAAACAGGCGTGGCCTTATGCATGTATGTAACATTAGGTAGGTTTCTGAAGATGAAAAGATAAACATTCATCAGTCAAGTTCTGAGATCGAATACAAAGGGGAAGAATTTTGTAAAAATAGTTTAAGCAAAGACACTAAAGTATTTAAAACACATTCTGCAAGACTTAGGTACCATCGAAACTCTGACAAAGTTAATTATCTAATTAATTACCTTCTCTAAACTTTACATAGGATCTTTTGCAGAGTGTAAGAGCCTCGCAAAGTTTGCACACCTGAAGATTTTGTAGTTAATTAGGAGGAAGGCCTTAAAAAGAATACATGAAGAAAATACTTTCACAGACTTGGACTACACATAATTAAGATCATTTCACTGTTATAGAGAAAAAAAAAATCTTGTATCATACAAGAAAAGTCAAACAGCTCGACTTAAAGAAACCTGTTTGAAACAGTCATAATATTATCATTAAAAAGTCCATAAGAGTCCAAGATCAATGAGTTTGTTTCTGTATATTTGATACAATATTTGCAACAAACAAACAAATCTTTTAAATGACATAATCAATACTTTTCCAAAAGTTCAATGTTGCTTTTAACGTTCACCGGCATCCTGTATTAGTTTCCTTTTTTTTACAAGCTTTTATTTAACTTGCAATGTTTGTATAGATGAATGTATGTGAGTTTGTTTAGGTCAAATATTGCAATCTAAATTAGGACCACTTTTTGACATCCGACTAAAATAAAATGGCAGGCAAAATAAGGGTGTACTGAACACCCCTGCTTACCCCTTCGAAGAACAACGGTGTAATTTTATATTATATTAATACTCGGACAATTTTACAATACCAGCTGTTCTCAAACTTTTGTTTAACATATAATTTTACTGGGTACTTTCGTTTAGTTCACAGATAGTGACGCCCGTCAACATTTGCTTGCCATATTGAAAAAGTAATGAAAAACTCTCTCAACTCAACTCAAAACTCGGGGCGTTATTGAAAAACTATTTTTATTTGAAGCGAGAGAAATTTCTAGAAACTCTCAATGTCTCTGTAGCTGCTAAAATGGTTTATATTTTACTTTTGCATTTTTTATTATAATTTCATAGAAGTATTACTTACTCAAAAATGTTCAGTTGTTCCCAAAACACAATTCCAGGAGAATTGCTTTTTTAACGGTGTAGCAAATATTTCAAATTCTTCTAAAACGTCGCTCGGTTATTTTATTAATGTATTGCTGTTTGAAATCAGAACTTTTTCAGTATATCTGGGAGTTGATACCAAAGAAATACAGTCTGCTAGTTCTTGGAATATAATATTTGACATAATATTTTATTTCACGTTTGATTAAAAGTATCTACAATAAGTGACAGGCATACTCTTTGAGTTGCAATGCCACAATTTATCATCATCATCATCACCAGGAAGACGTACACTTGAACAAAGTCCTCCCGCTTAGAAATATATTACGATTGAAAAATAATCATAATTATATCCTAAAAACATCTACAAGCTAAACAATTTTTTTTTATTTCCCTACATTATTATATCAACAGATAAGTCACAGTGTACACAATTCATATGTTATTGCGCTTGACCTCTGAATTAGCTGAACAACCAAACTCAGTCGGTTCTTAAACCACCATAGCAACGCAGAAATAAATATAATCTTAGTGTATAAAATATCACAGATCACGTGCAAACGTTAAAAATATTCAAAGACTTTTTAAGTTGGTGATTTTTCTGAAGGGAAAAAACAAACCATTGAATTTAGTCTGCACTGGGCGATTTGCCAGTGTATTTGTAGGCAAAGAGATTTAGAAAATAATATATTTTATGTTGTCAAAGATAATGTAGCTAGAAGGATTCTTTTGTCTGTGCCTATTCTTAAATTCGTCAGTTCATGTATGTTACATTATTTTCTACATAAAGGTCACTAGATGAATGAGAGTAATGTTTTATCAAGTAGCAAAATGAATTAGGCTACGTAAAACATGTTTATTATTCGATAGGTAGGCTATAGACAATTAAATATCGACAAGAAAATAACCACATTTAAATATCTTTGTTATGATTGAAAAGGTAGTGGATAATACGATAAAACAATGAAAAACATAAAAGTACATTTCATATTCCCTACCTCGTATTTCTATTCATTTCCAGTCTCATAGTAAAACATATTCATAAATTCACATACAGCAGGCGACAATACTTCAGCAATGTAGGAGTTCCATTATAGGGATTTTATTTGTTCTTTGTATAAATCGTACAAAGCGATGCACTGAGAGTGCCGTGAGCCTCTTTCGATAGAGAACGCCTTATATTGTACAGCTACCAACAAAAGTCGCGACAATTTTCGCCTTATTGCTCACACATTAATGCCGAAAGTGTCAAACGACTTTTGTCGCCGACTGCACATGTGCTGTCAGACGCTTGGAAAGACTTAACTTTAAATTGCAGCTCTGTTGAGGAAAAATGCGGAATTCAAAAGAGTATTTTACAAGTATCCATCAATACTAAGTACTTACCAAGAATCTGATCAGTTGTTAACTGTGAACAATGAGGAGACCGATTTTAGCAAAAAAATGGCCTATAAACAATGCTAGTGCTTTGTGAGTTGAATTACAAGTTGAACACTTAGCCTTAGCGCAGTGGAATTGTTATCCTCATCATCATCAGCCAGAAGATGCCCAACTACGAACAAAGTCCTGCCCTTTAAAAAAATGAGGGAAGGGGGTTCTTTAATCCCCACACTTGGCAGGCGGCTTGGAGATCGCAGTATTGGTGGTAAAGTTATAAAAGACGCTGCCCATCTTCAATATTTTTCCTTAGTCGCTACTTACGACACCCACGGGAGGAAAGGTCAATTCTAGGCCGAATACCATACGGCAGTTGTTATTAGTAGATAAAATTAATTTTTTTTTTTTGCCCAAGTCCCATTTTAAAAGGTTTACCTATAAACACACAATTTTAAGCTACAGAATGCAGTTACTCTAAATTATTTAGACTATACAAGATACTGACTACATAGCCAGAAAATGTGCTCATTCTTATAAACCCTGCTCCAGTCTTGCATAAGTTCCAGGATCATTAAAGTTTTACTCGTCACCAAGTTCCAAAACAGAAATAAAAACACCGTAAAGAAGCCTACAAGATGAATAATTAAGAAGAAGAATGGCGAAATATCTCCGCCTTTGGCACGACATATTACGTTTAGTATGCAGTCTACTTAGTAATAAAACTAATAAGAATATCAGATAACGTTATGCAAAAAATCGCTTAAAACCTTCATAATGTTAAAAGTTTAATTCTCAAAAATAATACATTTGAATCTTAGAAGAAGTCAATCAGTTTATAAACGAGGCTATTTAAATTTAAAGGCAAAAAATCTGATGAATATAATAATGATTAGGATATACTAACAGTCTAAAACTGTCCCACCTCAGGGCAAAGGCTCTGCGAAACGAAGGATTAAGCATTGATCGCCAAAAAAAGTTTTTAGGTAATCAAGAAAAAAATTTCAACTCTTTATTGCGTACCATAATGTTTACATGGTTGGTAGGGATATAAATATATTAGTCTCAATTATGGACCCTGTCGGGCACAGCATAGATCAAGTATGAGAGAGGAGGAAGACACAGTGTTTTGTTAGTCATTAAATTATTGTCACCCAGTTATTAAAACTAACAATTATATTAAGTCTGTCGAAGCCCTTGGTAACAAATGATATGCACCTTTGTAAATTCCAATATAAATTCGCAGTGACCAAAAAAAATGAGAGATCAAACATAGGTGCTAATTATATTGAAGTCGCGACACAAACCGCAGATTAGCATTGTTTGTGAGGTGTTAAAAACATGCATTGACCTTATACACTATGTAAAGTCACGTAGTAATGCCACTCAAAGCGTTACTACAAGGTTACACCAGCATCAAGTAGGGATCGTAAAGTAGTCAATAGTTTTTGCCTACCCTTGTCTAGGAACGAAGTGATGTTTTTTATACAGTAAATTTACTTTCCTGTTAGTGTAGTGGTCGCAAACCGAGACTGCTCATGAGGGGTTTGATTCTTGAGGCAGGCAAAGTGTTGTTGGGTTCTTCAGGCAAAGCAGAAACTTTTCAGTAGCAACACGGAAGATGTGAGCCCGGTTGAAGACCATAGGCTCACCCCCTATTGAGACCTACAACTACCAACCTATAACTAGCGAAATGTAAGTGTACTATAGCTACACATCTGTTTTTTCCTGTGGGGAATACAAGCGTGATGTTATTTTGTATAAAAAAAATATAAAAATTAATCAAGCCGCAACCAGCACGAATCTGAAACTTTTCCTTCACCGCAGAGTTCCCAAAACAGTTTTGGTCGTCTGAGCGAAATTCATGAAAATTTTAACACCAGTATTCACCCCTACATCAGTACATACAGTATTTGTGTTTCTCTTGGGGTTAATGCCGTGTCTGTTTATGCGTGTCCCTTACGAGTCATTGATGTGGATTCAACACGCGCGATTGTTTTAATTGAAGTCGGTGAAGGATAAACTGTATCGCGTTTTCGTATGCCTTCAGAATGTGGAGTATATTACGGATCCTTTATAATTGTGTGAGCAAAGCGTTAATATTGTTTGTTTAGGGTGTGTTTATTAATAAAATACCCATTTTAATACCTTTGCTGAATGTTAGTAATTTACTAACTTTCGAACCATCGCGTTTCTTGATTATAATTAAATTAAATTTAAACGCGGGAATTAACACATTTTCACAGAAGCTTGATATTTCTATAGAATTGCATCCACCGATGTCGCCAGCAACCTCTGCAGCTGTATCTGCTTGCACCCACGGCTGGTGCAACTCGGTCGCAACGTCAAGCAGGAATTACCTAATACCTGGAACAAATACCCAAATTCAGACCAAAAATTGAGTTTCATACTATCATGGTTCTGAGGTCACAATATAGGGCAGTAGGTAAAATACTTCACTTCTAGTGAAAAATAAATGAATTTAGTACAGCGCTGCGGTGGTCCTGATTTACCTATTCATGAATGTTGTGCTTGATACAAGATTAATGTTGTATCCAAAACATGCTGTGGCCGCAACTTGTTCGCGTACAAAATATTTAATATTAAGTTAACACTTTTCCGTCGGTTTATGATGTGCCTGAACCATCTGCACTATTTGATTAAACGACGCTTGTTCCTTACAGAGATGATATCCACAAAATAAAATATTGAAAGGTTAATTTAACACGATTTTTTGCCCGCGACTTCGTCTATGCAGAAAAATTGTATCTTTTCCAGCATTCATGTAGACTACACTAATAAAAAGTGTGAAATGGCAAATTGTCGTTAATTGTAGCGTTCTAAAAGGGAGGCCTTTGTTTAACAGTGATGATGATGAAAATAGCCTATGTCAACCCTGAGGGTCCATTCTTCTATTAGTGAACTATGCATCCGACTTCCGAAATCCATATTTCGGAAGTTGGATGCATAGTTCCCAAGATTACCACTAACAACACTTTATCTCTTTATAATATTAGTATCAATAGATATAAACTAGAAGTATACCTCAAGTAAAAACACATTATGCCTAAACCGAAAGGAACTCCATCAAGCAGATGTCCAGATATCGACGGATTTGTAACTCTAGGCGCAAAATAACTCACTTTGACAAATGACTGATGTAGACGAATCGAGTTTTGGTTGCCAAAAAAATCCACGAACATTCGTCTGGCAATTTATTATTTTAACGAGACTAGGTTTTCGTATAATACCTAAATATAATATAGGTTCAGCTGTAGATGTCACCTGAACTATTTTCAGCAAATTCTTTCGAAAAAATTTGACGAAGTAAAACAATATGACTGGCATAATATATTACGAGGGTCAAACTGAAAGTTCTTAGAAAATCAAAAACTGATTACATTAGCCAGTTATTAGTTTTATTATATCTTTTCAAAATATTGTTCATTCACGTCAATACACCGCTGCATGCGATGGAACCACTGGGAAAAGCACTTTGCCCACTCGTCTTTAGGGTTCTCTTCAATGGCATCGCGATACGCAGCCACCGCTTCTTCAGCATTCATAAACCGCTTTCCTTTAAGTTTTTTTTTAATTTTTGGAAATAAATAAAAATCACAAGGGGCGAGGTCGGGGCTATACGGCGGGTGACCCAGTAATTCAACGTTTGATGTCGCCAAATAGTCGATCGTTCGTTTAGCGGAGTGCGACGAGGCGTTGTCGTGGTGAAGGAGGATCCTACTGCGAGGTCGTTTCTCTCGAACTTTTTCCAAGACAAGTGGCAAACAATTGGTAGTGTACCATTCTGCAGAAACTGTTTTTTGATCCTCTAACACAATTGTTGCGAAATGACCTATCCTTCCAAAGAACGAGGCCACCATTTTTTTTCCCGCACTTCGATCTCTCTTCACTTTAGTTGGCAACCTCTCGAAAGGAAACACCCACTGAGCAGATTGTCTTTTGGTTTCAGGATCATAACAGTAAATCCAGCTTTCGTCACCTGTTAGTATGTCGAACACAGCATTTGAGTCACCTCCGTTAAATCTTTCAATCATTTTACGGCACCAATCCACACGATGGAGTTTTTGAGCCTCAGTCAAATTATGAGGTATCCACCGGGCGCAAAGCTTCCTGACTGCTAAATGTTCGTGGAGGATTTTGTGCACTTGACTCATACCGATGCCTAAGCTTGTCCGAATCTGCTGATAGGTCACTCTTTTGTCAGTCTCTATCATACGCCGCACAACACAGATGTTATCTTCAGTCGTCGCCGTAGAAGGCCGTCCCTCACGTAAATCATCAGTGAGATTAGTGCGACCACGTTTAAACTCATTAAACCAGTTGTAAACTGTCGCACGAGATGGGGCTTCATCGTGAAAGGCCAATCGTAGTCTATCATAACTTTCTTGTTGACTTAAATGACATCGAAAGTCATAAAAAATCATTGCACGAAAATTTTCTCGTGTTAAATTCATGTTGACGTGACACAGACAATTTTCAATTTGCCGCCAAATCGTAAAACAAATGACAAATTAATGAAATATATACTCAGTAATATTGGCAAAGAGTTCTATTTTCAAATTTTAGAATTATTTTTTTATTATATTGTTTATAAGTGGCCAGTTCTAAGAACTTTCAGTTTGACCCTCGTATGGCTGCATTAGAAAACAAATGAAAAACAATTTAGCGATTCAGCGTCTGGATAAATGTGATCGGTTTAAGGCAATAGGCTTGTGGGACCTATAACAGAAATGGTGCAATAAAAGTTTACTATAGGTACCTACACTGAATATGTATATCCCTTCGGGGAATGCAGGCTTGGTATATCATAAAGCATCATCATCATCAGCCGGAACACGTCCATTGCTGAGCAAAGGCCTCCCCCTTAGGTAAAGGGTGGTGCCATAATCCCCACGCTTGGGGTTCGCAGTATTGGTGGTGAAGTTACACCTTAGTTCCCACGGGTGGAAAGGGGGTCATACAATTTAATATATCTGAAATAGAATCCTTTAGTTAAAGTTGGTAAAAAAACACTATAAAATCTTCTCACAACCCAACATGTAAGTTATAGGAGCGAAATAGATAAACGCAACCGACCACAAGGTGATTCATCTCTTTGTTGGAGACGTAATAAATAAGATACGTTTACATTCGAACTCAATATTCGATAAGGCGTGGTTGCTGAGTGAATAAGCTGCCGCGTGACATGTCTAATCTGACGTGTGTGTACACACCTTTATATTGAACCGTACTTTTGAGGGTAGAGTATTTTTTAACATAATTTTGACTTGTTTGGTACCGATACGTACGTAAATTGTGTACCAAATGAAAGGGATTTCAAATTGTATAAAATAAAATATATTTGAAAAGTAATTTAAGTAATATGTCTTACCTAAATCTACTGTTACCAGGTCTCTAGAAAGCCACCTATTTATTATATTTATTTATTAAAGCTAGCGAATGTTTAGATTAAATATAATTAGAATAACGAATGAGTAACTAATGCATTACCTACATCAAGCTTATATCGCACACTTGAATAAACGAACACAATACATCAAGGACTAAACTTAAAAAAATGAACAAAAAATTGTAAAACTAAATGTAACAAACATACGGGTCAAAATGTCTAACATATCCAGCCAGTTAATCCTTAAAAAACATTACTAAAACATGTTTTCACTAAAGCTTTTCACTTAAATATCTGGAACACAATTTCGGAGACATCTCTCTGCCATCATTTTGCACTAAGTAGACTCTTTGACATTTTTTCCCCATATACTCGTACATACGACCATTGGAGCTCAAAGCCAAGTGTTATGTCGGCAGTAGACGTGCCTCTGAGTATATTAACGTTAAGGATGACTAGACGGCCATAATTTAATATTACTAAAGGAGGTTTTATAGCCTGAAGAGCGGTAAAATGTTACAATGAAATGAATAAAGATTAGGACTGAAGGACGTGGAGTGAAAACAAACATTGTTGCTTTGTTTTCATATGAATTTGATATGTTGTGACGCGTTTTAGTTTAATTTGAGAATTTTATAATATAATATATACGCCACGTGGCGTTCTAAGGGGGAGGCCTTTGTTCAGCAGTGGACGTCTTCCGGGTGATAATGATGATTTGAACTGGTTACAGGCATTATTCATTGTTTTTGTATAGCTTGTCTGCAGTTTTTGCTTCAAGATTAGTTAGTTGTTTTACTACTTTACCAATTACTGCCAAGGAAGCCATAAAGCTACACTCATTAGAGTTGTTTTTACCGAAATCTTGACTTTACAATTATAAACTAAACAGTACAAAATTACGTGTAGAAGTATTTCTTGTAAACCTATTTCCAAAAATGAATACTTTTATTTATTATCATTAACAAATTTCCTCTTTTGTTTATTTCCAGGTATATTCGATACGGACGGCGTCCAAGTCCCGGGAACGGAATGCGACTTCCAGTTCAGCCGATCCGGGAGTCGGCCCACGCACGGCCGACTCTACAGCCCCCGGTACCCGTCCATTTATCCCAACAATGTGCGGTGCTCTTACCATTTTCATGCCAGGTAAGTTTCCAAGTAAAGGGTTTTCCCTTTGCTTTACAGATTAATTGTGCACACTATTAGAATAATACGTATATTCTACTGCTGATACTACACCAATTTCTTGCTTAATTTCTTAATTTTAGATAGCTTTGATGGTGTATATGATTGCCAATGGGACAGCATTAAGGCGTTCCTCATTTGTGCCATCAATATCAACTATCATACCTCAGTTTTTATCATTTCGTTCCAAGCTATTCATAAAACGAATACAGCAGCTGCCACTACAGTGAAAGTTATCGGAGTAGGTATAGATTGGAGTCCATAATCTTGGGCAGTAAATACTATTGCCTAAATACATGGATACATGCATGACAACTGTTACATTTACGTGCTCACGTGCATGCGATATCCATTCGAAACAAACAATCGCACATTAGGTCTGTCAATTTTCATGACAGGAATTGTCTGCATATGTAGCACGGTTCATAACGAACAGAAGACTAGGAAGCTAATATTCCTAATTCAAATGGCTTTAGAATATATCTTTGACCTCGTAAATGTCGAGAATCTAGAATGACTGTTATGACGCAATATATTCGAAAACATCTATGACTGGAACTTGTTAAATTTCGAGAATTTTCTGGCTGATGGAATGACTTTAAAATTCGCAGCTGTGACAACCAACAAGTTGGTGTGTAAAAATCAAACCAAAAAATACACTGGGTTTATTACGAGGTAAAACAATGTGAATAAACCAGCCAGCAAACAAGACAATTAAAAATGATAAATATAACACACAATGCAAATTAAAAACAAAATGTATATCGGAAAAAGGAACGACTGGCGAACTGGCAGGAAACACGGCGACCGTAACGGTTTTATTTGAAAAAATACAGTTATAAAAATATAAGTTATGACAGTGTAAGTTCGCTTTAAGTCCCATATAACCTATGAACTTGCTCCAATTATACACGGACGGTAATGCACAAAGGCATTATTTTTTCTCCTAAATCACATCAATTTTTATTTTTATTGTACGAGGCCACTCAGAAAAGTTATTATTGACTTTAATGTCCCAAACGTTACAATTTGACATTTGTGTCATCTGGAATGATTTCCATTCGTATTTTAAAAATATGGAATTCGCCTTTTTTATTTAGCTTCCTTTAAATTACTTTGTAGGGTTGCACGCATCTAATAAATAATAAAAAAAATATTTATTTTAAAGCAAAGAAAGTTATTTTTACGTGCTATTATTGTACAACCTTTTATTTTCAGACCAAAGGAGCGCGTGAAGATAGTATTCGAGGAGGTAGCCCTCCAAAAAGGTGACATCAGGTTCGTAATGCTTTACTTCATTATTACAGTCATCATCATCAGCATATCAACAGGAAGTTGGCCAATTGAACGTAGATTGAGGGGACGAGGATCCTTCCCATTTAATGCTCTTATTATTATGATATAATAAACAGTGAAGGAAAACATCTTGAGGTAACCGACACACAGGAAAATTTTTTCAACTGTGTGTAATAATAATTATGTCTAAACTATGGCAAAGCCTATCATGAGCCCTTATGTGGCTTGCAAAACGATGTGTAAAGCCATGCGGTTTAAACTCTTGACACCAGGTTGTTCATCAATCATACGATAAGAAGAAGAAGGTTATTATGATGCTAAAAAATCACGTTGAACTTATTACATTTTCTTTGTGTCCCATCGTGAATATATTAACATTGCAATTATAGTACTGTCATATTTCTTATATTATGAACTCTTTGAATTTATGCTCAGCAATATTTCATGTAATATATTGTAGAGGTCTACGTTCTATTTTCGTGCTTGTATTTCCCGAAGGTGTTGTTGCACTCATATTTCGTCAATGGCAGTAAGCCCCATATTATATAGAGGGCGAGCCTATTTCTAACCCAGGGGCGCTACTAAAGTATTCTTCCAAAAAACGTAATATCACTCTTTCGACCGAATTTTGAGGATCAAATCCTGAATATTTGAGTCAAATTGAGAACGTGTATTCGAATATTTGTTTCGAGTGTTTTTTCTTAACCCAATAAGTACTTTCTAAATGTTCATTTCTTTCATTTATTCAGTAAAACATTTTCATGAATACACGTGAAAAACTAATAAATGCAAAAAGAAATTCAACGTACTCAACAAAATTTAACTGCAATAAATAAACGAATGTCAAATAAAACCACACTGAAGAAATACTAGAGTATCCATAATTCCCAAGATAAAAATCCATTCATAAAAATAAAATTGCACGAAAAGTTATTCCATAAAGTCACCGTCAATATTCGAAGACTGGATGATAAAACTGGGGAGGCACGCGTCATAATCGAATTTCTGAACGAAAATATTGAATATGATGACGGGCGCAACGTGAAACTAGCGTCGCCAGATGCCATCGTATTTTGACGTCTTGTAACTTGTTATTTTAAAGCTCTCGCTAATACGGTTTTGAGAACCCTAAACCATGAAGGATGTAGGTATATTTATCTACGTAACGTCTGTATTCCTCGTCGGAATGAGGAAAGGTGTACTACTATGTTTATCCCTAGTAGGGTCCTGTTGCTTTATTGAGAATGCCTCCTAGAGAGTTAACCAGATTAACCAGACTAGTTTATGAAATAACCCCAATGAATAGTCTAGCGAAACCATAAAGATTTAAATGGATAAATAAAAAGTATTTCAAAATCATATTCTCACGAAAAAAAGCAAGAGTAAAAATAAAAAAACATAATTTAAGTTTACATGATGTTGTTCTTACTTCAAGACTTCAAAATGGACATCATTTTAGTCAAAAGGATCTACATCAAAACAATCATAACAATGTGAACATGGAATTGCCTGCTGATTTTGGTTAAAAACAGGATGCAAAGTTTACATTGTTGAAAGCATAAAAATACTACAATGTTGCGTTAATTCACAAAGGAGTAAATTATGCGTTGCTGACCGCCAAGCGATTTCGGTTTTTGGTTTTTGGCTTGCTTCGTTACGTTCCCAGTATTATTTTTACGAAATTGTTGGCATTATTAAATCGTATGCTTTGTGAGAGATGTTGGCTCACTGCGTAAGCACTTTAGACTCGGCTAGGTAGTTGAAAGTAAATGTGTATTACTTTTAAACTATCGCGTTGCAAGATAATAAAAGAATTTTACTACAACACGGGAATTAACGCGAACACAAGTTTTAAATTTTTGACTTGATTTCGTTTTGACCGAGTTGCACCGACCGTGGTCATAAGCAAATTGATTATGTATACGATAAATTTAAATAACGTCATATTATGTATAGGTACCATTAAATTTAAAAAAATACTTAGGTACCTGATGTCACCGAACATCAACATAGGTACGATGACGAGCAAAGGCAAGTACAGACACACCCACATTTTGCAAAAAAAAACTAACAAAACATTCTCTTTCCGAATGTATAGAAAGCCTAATTTACCATCGCCCTATTTATGAATACGTCTGTGTATGCACAAAAGTCACATAACAATCTTCTTAACCCTCTAATCACAATATAATATTAAACTTTTCAAAACGAAGCTGCATATACAAATTTTAGAATAGCCAGCAATTAACCAAAACCAACAATAAACACCCTAGAGAATTCACGCATGATTTCAGTTTTTGCGTAAAACTGGTTATCCGAAATAGCCCGACCGTTACCATTTCCAAATGCGGGTAGATTTGGAATAATTAAATTATGGTTGTAACGGTCGACTAGTGCTCACATTAACGGGTTCAGCTCATAAACTGCGCACTTGTTTAATTAAACGGATAATGCATGAGTGCGCCGCTTTAGGTCACAGCGTCATGATGTAGCCTAAGGTCCTTTGCATAATGGTTTATAGTGCGGAAATGTGCCTGGAAATTGTGGGAGGCGATGCTTAATTAGCAAAATAAGTT
The DNA here is from genome assembly GCA_946251915.1 of Abrostola triplasia. Lineage (NCBI taxonomy): Eukaryota > Metazoa > Arthropoda > Insecta > Lepidoptera > Noctuidae > Abrostola > Abrostola triplasia. The sequence goes on from OX276430.1 coordinate 8,348,898, forward strand.
AAATAAATATGAACATAGTGCATAGATACACTTTTTGCTTTAAACTTTGTCTATCATGATATGAGCTGTGAAATAAAAATAGCTCACAACGTGGTAAAAAAAATCCACTCAGTTTACTTCTAACCTCAATTTTGCGTGAAAAGACCTAAAATAGAAAATCACAGCTAAAAGATTTACAAAAATCGATCGTGATTTTTCTACTACCAATGAAGCAATGAATAAGAATTGCCTAACCCTATACTTTGACTAATCTAATTTAGTAAAAAAGGTGTTATGATTAGAAGCAGATTTTAAGCACGGATAGGTTTTAGTCCAGAGTTAGCCGATCGCATCCTATTAGCATTGTCGTACCTCCTCCCAGCTACATAACCTACTTACCCCACGGGCGTTATATCTGGGTCAGCCCAAATAACTTCCAATTCATTTACCTTTACTATAATAACAACAACCTGTTACCGGTTGTTTTTCAATTCAGTGTATCAAAACATTGGTACCGCACGGATTACTAAAACAAACACTATTGGAATAATCATTGTTGTCGATTATGTTACTTACGTAGCATTTAAGCGCTCGCGACGATTACAAAATACAAGTCCACTTTCGTTACTAAAATGTCTATAAACATAAAGTGCTTTTGTTATATAAAAAAAAATAAAGTAGGTGTATAATGAAAAATCGTTTCCTAGAAATTTTAAACATCTGACATTCAGTACTTTTATGTTGACATTTTGGAGTTCCAAAATATAAAATGGCAATATTGGATTTTGCCTCAACAAATGGTTTTATAAAAAATGGTCCATATTTAACAGTTTATCTTTTCTTATTTCTAGTAAAACCAATACAGAACAGAATGATTACAAAACAACATATTAAGAAAAAGCTCCAAGTAATTATCACAATTTAAAAATATTTTTTATGTAATTTTAAACTCGTTCATTAAACGCAGGCTCAAGCAATAACAGTATTCATCATTCGTCTATCATTACCTATTAATAACCCAGAATCGCAATCTAAATATTTCATCCGACAATATAAACAATGTAACTATAATTTGATCATGTACACTAAAGACTCCACCTCGGAATTTGCCTTCGGGGCGTTGACATCGGCAAACCGGAACACTGTGTAAAGGAATTTGCTTAAGCTAATCCGTTTAAGGGCGAAACAGTAACAAAATTTAGTGGCACACTAGTTAAAGGGAGATTTAAACCGTCTCGTAAACACGCGAACCGTACACAAGGCGTTAGTGGCTTTGAACTTATAAATAACATTGCTTGAAAGTATTGAGTCTACTACAATTAAAATTTCGAATGACATGTATGAATAAAAAATGATTTCAAACATAATTTCTATACTAAATTATGTATAGGTAACTGATAAAAATATTTGGTTCCCAAAACTAATAGTTGTAACTCTTCTTCGTTAGGCTAACAAGTAATAACTAGTCAGGATATTGGATGGATGGGGATGTCGTGTTTTTCTTTAAGGTAATTTTAAGTAACCTTTGCATGATATAGATAAGGTTGACACAAGAAATTTAATGGAAGACTACATGACTACATAACCAATCAAGTAATAATGTTAAAAAGAACTCGAGTCCAAATTTTCATAATCAAATCCGTTCCAATACTGATACTCTAGTCGATACATATTATAATAGAGACATATCCCAATAGCCGTGCTTAACATAACTTTACTTAACTCAGGACATTCCGTAAAGGAATTCAGTAAGTCCGGCTTCGAAACTTGGCTACCTAAATTAACCTAACAGAATTATCCGTGCAGTGGTAATATTACGTGGACTGCATTAATTAACACCACAATCCTAGCTATGATAATATTGGATAGAATGTTCCAGTGTTTCGGATCTTCACTCTATTGATCGTATGGATAGATATTCTGTATTAGTGCTTTCAGCTTTTCTCGTTTACATTTCAAGTTTGTAAAAGGATTTGATTTCTAAAAACATTTTTAGCATAACTCCTTTTTTTAGAGTCCATCTCAAAAACAAGGTTGTGTGTGTTTTTGTTAACGCCACGCAAATCATTGCTTCAAGAACAAATGAAAATATCGAGTCTAATCTCATAAAATATGGTTTTTAATTGAATAGTAGTTTCTACAAGGAAAAGCGATAACGAAAAACTTATATCTAGATAGAAAGACAAGGACCAGTAATTTTCGTGTATCTCTTCCCTCACTGTAGTAGATGGATCTTTTATAATTTCATCGTCTACAGCCAATGGCATCTGCTCATTAATCTTTCAATTTCATCAGTTCTCTAGCTTAGAAGCTTTCAACAAATTGTTTAACCCAATTTCCGTTATTACCTAATTAGGTTACTCAAACGACAAGTAAAGTGCAATAAATATCAGTAATGTCGCTGTTCTCGCGCACTGTCAACATCGCATTACCATAATGACGAGACTGCCATACATACTGCTTTAACAACGTCACAGAATCACTCTGAGAGCTATTCCATTATTTGTTTATTTAACACTTCAGGTTCTTATTAAATAACGGCGAATTTTAAAACGTCATATTTGTAAAACTGACGGAATGTAGTTTATGTTGTGAGTTTCTCAATATAAAAGTACGTAAGGTTCTTTCTCTAAAAGTTTCGCGCAATGTAGTCTAATTTAAACAAACTCTTGGTATCGACTTTTTTTACTTCGATTTCTAGCTTTATTAAATACAACTTGTTTCACATTAATTACCTTAAACAGTTTAGAAACCACTACGGAATAAAATGTCAGATATTTTAACACGTCAAATGCTACACCAACAACTCTATTCGGATTTAAACTAGCATTCGGTGTCCACGAGACCACGTGACCAAACGGACACCGATCAATTGGACGAGCCAATTGATATTGTGGTCTATTTCCGCACGCGTCGAATATTTGTATATTCCACAGATATTTCCAATCCGGGTGTTAGTGTATGAGATTTATGGATGTTAACGCTTCCGCAATACAGTATTATTATTTGTGAGATCCGAATGTCCCTTTTACGTACGTATCAATCATAAAGATAGAATGAGACGATCAGCGTCTTCGAGAGATGATAAAACCTCAGAGATATTTCATAATCAACATTGTTTAACGATATATTATATTGCATTAGTTCTGATCCTTCATCATTCAGTCATCATAATTATAGCCTGTACATGAAAACAAAGCATGGAATCTCCATCATAACTCCCCATTTCGCTCCACGGGCCGTGTAATAAAGCAAACACGACAATTTGCCGTAACGAGAGAGTTCCCCATAAAATGTATGAAGCTACGACATCATGTATGTCAAGAGCAGACGCAGGCGATATATTGCGATGGGCTTTCGATTTTACTTAGAAGGAAAATTTATCGCAAAAAATGGAAATTGTTTTTGAGTGGGAGGATTTATTAAGTGGTGGAATACATTTTGGAAGAAGGGTAGTCTTATAAGAAATATATTTTATTTTAATTTTACCAATGTGCAGAGAGCCAGCATTGTGATCAATGCTTTCTCCTCTTTAGTATGGAAATTGGTGAAGAGGCCTTTGCCTTGCTTTCATCATCATCATCCGGAAGACGTCCACTGTTTAACCAAGGCCTCCCCCACCACACTTGCATCCACCCGTTAACCGTATTAAGACAGTTATATTATTCTGGTATTAGGTATACCAACAGCAGATCTATGCTCATTTCTCCACAATATTAAAAAATGTACTTCAAACAACAAACTGAACATTGTGGATTTTATTACTACTATTAACAAATATATCATACTCAAGGGCGATAAATCACTCGTAAATCGATTAAAAATAATTATCATCGATTTACTCATAGAACAATTAGTAGACGAAGGTTAAATTTAACGAACCTTCATAGTTGTAATCATTAGTTGCCAAGGTTGGTGCCCTTTTTATTATCGCTGGGAAATCCTCATATTCCAGTTTTGGTTAATAGTTTTAATTGGGCTTAAGTACCCACGTAAAAGTCGGGTTATTCCCATAATTGATAAAGTTAAAAATAGTTTCATTTTAGAGCCTTTGCCTGCATTTTTGCAAAATAGATTATCGAAAGTATGTTGGTAAGTATGTCGAATAATGAGGGTTGGTTTTGAGAGATTGTGCAAACAATGCCTTTTTATGGGCTTCCCAAAGGTTTGGTATGGATGCCATGGACCGCACGATCCCAACTGACATTATGTAATATCTGGTACATTAGTACATACATTCATGTTAGAGTACTTTAAGTTTGCTTGCTTATTCTGCCCCGGATACGTCAAAGAAGTATTGAAGTATTGGCGACCATTTCAAAGCTGTTTCATTTCATGTCTAATAATTGACTCTCTTCTTTCATATTTAGGGTCTTTCACTCTTTGAGTATTTGTCAGTTCAAGATCCTAGACGGACACTCAAGGAGCTATAAATATTGTTTTACCTACTTTAACAACTTTCTACTCGTATTTTTTCATTTACAATTAAACCTTACTGTTTAAATTAATGACTTGTAAAATATCAAGATAATAACGTACACATAGGTACCTGTGTGAGTGCGTGACTCTAGACCGCAACCATAATTCGAATCTGTTTAGTAAATCTGAGATCTACCGCAGCTTTAGTATTTTCCCTACTAATAGCTTTAATTTTACTCATATAGAGTTAATTTATTCATTATGTCGCTTTGAGGTACTTACAACCAATATCAAACCACGGTTCCCATTCAACCGTCATCGCTGCGACCGCAACTCCGTAATAAAGTATTTGTGGTTACAATATTGGTCACAAATATAAAGTATTTGTGGTCACAAATAGAGTGGGACGCCATGCCCGGCAATATGAAATTAAACGAACTATTTCCTAATATAGGTATAGTGTGTTTCATACTAAACATACCTACAATCAAAAGGTCCTATGTGCGCAGAGGTGTTCCCCTTTATCAGGAGACTAGATAGACCACTGCCTCGTTGGTGTAGTGATTGCTAAGAGCGACTGCTGAGCACGAGGTCCTGGGTTCGAATCCCGGGTCGAGCAAAGTGTTATTGGGTTTTTTCATTAGGTAATTCTCAGTAGCAGCACGGAGTCTGGATTTGTGCCCGGTTGATGGCAATAGGCTCGCTCCCTATTACATTGGGACCTAAAACATAACTGGCGAAATGTGGGTGTATTATATGTGCACCTCTGCCTACCCTTCGGGGAATATAGGTGTAATGTTATGTGTTTTAGATAGACCATACTTCGTCGGATTATGGCAACTCCCCCCCCCCCCCCCCTTAAGAGGTAAGCCTCTGATCAATAGTGGACGATTTCCGGCTAATGATGATAAGTACTTTCACGAGATAAACTTAATATCACAACGTCCTAACCACTGGCAACCCTTGATTCAATTTCTCCGGCCCGGCCTGCGACAGCCAAGTTAATAAAGTATGTAATCCTATTTCAGCTGCTTGCGGCGCGCCGACATCATTAAGGTGTTTGATGGGAGAGACACCAACTCACCAGCTATAGCCATGCTGTGTAACGAGCTCACAGGTATTATTACTTAAGTTAAATATTGATTGCGTTAAGAGTTAGTTCGATCCTTGCTCAGGACAAAAATTGCAAGTTCTAGCTATTTTGCTATTGAAAAATTTTCAGGTTAAACGCATCTTTGATACAAAAGAAACTCATACGCTTTTACTTTTAAAACCTTCGCAAATTATACTCATGATAACAATATACCCAGTTAATAATAATACTAATCCCCAGTTAATAAGTAATATGTATAATATCCAAATATTTAAATCTTCCCGAACCTCATACATGTTTGTATCGTTCCTATGGTTGTACAAATACTAGTAACTAGCCACTTTTAATGCTTACAAACGACTCAAAATAACGTCATGGTCCAGTGGCCAGATCACCATGACTTCAAATATCTACATAAATATATCTAAACACAAGATTTTTTCAGTACAAAAGCTAAAATTATAAAAAGATTTTGTTACTTAACCTTCCAGTGACATCGAGGAATCGGTTAGGGGATCTCATTTTACAAGGTGCGACGATGCGCGGTATTGCATTGCTCTGCCGTTGACCGGCGCTGGGCACAAAGCAGTCTTTATGTCTCAGTCTCAGTTACAGCGTAAATATACTTTAACAATGACTTTGTTTGTATCGCGGCAATACCACTAAAAAATAAACGTCCCACGACCTGATTGGTACAGTGGCTAAGAGATTGGACTGCTGCGCTACGGGTGGCGGGCTCAGTACCCGCACGGTACAAAAATATGTATGAACCGCAGATGTTCGTCTCGAGTCTGGGTGTTTGAGTATATTGTGATATTTCATGTTCATGAAAGGCACCCACGACACAGGATAAATTCCTAGTGTGGGACAAAGTATTTTTACAAGCTTTTTTTAAAATAATATGACGGCCTCGTTGCGCTAGCGGTTGCAAAACCCGACTACAGAGCGTAAGCATATCAATGAGTGAGAGGATATCAATGGAAAAGCTCAAGAACACTGCCCCAGCAAAGTAAAGGACTTTCCATTGAGTTATTCTCAGTAGAAGTACGGTATCTGGATTTGTGCCTGGTTAAAGGCAATGGGCTGATCTCCCTTAACATTGGACTTATAATATAACTGGCAAAAGGTAGGAGTACCCCTTTAGGGAATAATAATGAAGGTGTGGTTATGTTTTGTTGTTTGTCACAATATCATCTTCAGTAAAAACTTAACCAGACATCGACATTATATCTTCGGTATTTTCCCAAGGTGTACACCCGCATATAGTACACTCGCATATTTCTAGTTAGCCTCATAGGAGGCGAGCTTATGTCCATTAACTATACGAAGAGCATGAAATACGTCAACGTTTTTAGAGAATAGTTTAATGTCGTGTGGCAAGATAACCTTCACGAAGACGCTCTATTGGTTTTGGAGAATTTCGCTGAGAGTTGGGTATTAACGGTATTAACCGCTGTAGGCCTAAACTGGTATTGACAAGAGACCGATCCTGTGGGTCACCGCTAATTAACTATAATAGCTATCTATTTGTGTGTTGATTGTATTTTCTCATCAATCATTTGATGTCAATATTGTAAAACTAAACTTAAACTTAATTGAAGTATCTTTTACTAAAAAATTTTAAAGGCAATACCTACTTGAATTGCTTGCGATGGTTGGCAATCCAAAACAGTTATCATTAGGTTACCTAGAAAAGTGGCAACACTCGACGAATAGAATTCATGAATACATACTAAATTATTACCTACTAAACTAACAATTAGGAAAACGTTAGACAAATAGAAATTAAATCTATACTTATATATGAATATTATAAACCTAAAGAGTTTGTGTTTGCTTGAACGCGCTAATCTCAGGAACTACTGGTCCGATTTGAAAAATTATTTCAGTTTTAGATAGCCCATTTATTGAGGAGGCTGGCTATAAAACATTCGAAATCCACGCGGACGAAGTCGCGGGCGGAAACTAGTTGAAAGATAAATGTAGGTATGGAGATAACAAAATGTTTCAACTACTGAAATCTATGACAGTCAAATTCATATAATTATTTTTCTTTGTATTCGATTTCTACTTGTCTATCGTTTTCCTAATTGTCTCGGGACCTGTGCCCTTAGCACGAATATTATGCACTGTCGTCACGTATTCGTATCGAGTAAACTATTCTATAACGTTTAACTATTCGATAGTCAAAAATATTTGTGCTAAGGGCCCTGACTATTGTCATTTTAGGCCGATGTTCGACTGTTCGACCAAGCAGTATCGTATCTTATATAGCGTTTATATTAGTTGAAATGTCTTTCATCGTGTATTTTTCATTTTATTTAACTACTTGGGTAAGTAGTTATGTACCCAAGTACGTAGTTAAGATGTAATAATAATCAAAATTATTATCTATTATTATTATAAAAACAAATTCTAGAGTAGTAAACAAAATAATTCATTCGAAAAATAAAGACACAATTTTTATTAAAACATATCTGATTCGTACGAATAAGAAAATCTGTTCACTCGAAAAATAACTTATTCAATAAAGAATATTTCTAGAAACTGTTTTATTTTGGCTTCAATTCAATCTCGCTGCTCACTTATAATATTTACTAAGCAATACATTAAATGAATCAGTACTCAGATTTTTTACAAAGTCAAGATTCTATACTGACTGCCTCGTTGGTCTAGTGGTTGCTAAGCGCGACTGCTGAGCACGAGGTCCTGGGTTCGAATCCCGGGTCGGGCAAAGTGTTACTAGGTTTTTACATTAGGTGATTCTTAGTAGCAGCACGGAGTCTGGATTTGTGCCCGGTTGATGGCAATAGGCTTGCCCCCTATTTCATTGGGACCTAAATATAACTGGCGAAATGTGGGTGTACTGTATGTGCACCTCTGCCTACCCCTTCGGGGAATACAGGTGTGATGTTATGTTTTAAGATTCTATACAAATAAAAAATCATCGCAGTTTATTCAATACTAGCTGCGCCCCGCGGTGTTACCCGCTACATTTTTTCGACATAAAAGTTATGTGTTAATCCAGGGTGTCAGCTACCTCCATACGAATTTTTATTGAAATCGGTCTAGCCGTTTGAGCGTGAAGAGGTAACAAACATACAAACACACTCACAAACTTTCGCCTTTATAATATTAGTGTGATGTTATGTACTGCCCGACAAGGCTTCAAGATTACCCTTTACTTCCAATCATACGAACTTTTTCTCTTTAAAATATTAGTATTGATAAATCAAAGGTCGCAAATCCAAACCCCTGTATGCACCATAGACCATACGATAGGAATCATCGAGAAATTAGTTTACGATATCTTGCTATGAGTGTCCCTTGATAATCAATAAAGGGGCAAAGTATAAACCAACCTTCAGCGATATAAGCATTTTGATAAGAAAGTCTTCTTAAGTCCAAGTCCTGACCATATATCACCTGGTGCTAGTTTAGTATGTATTCCACTCGCATTTGATATCGGCAGCCAGTAGGTGCCACCTAGCGCCTGCGCAGTCCAACAATTCCCTTTTTGAATGAATAATGCCATGTCAAAGTGGCATTGACTTCCGATAGGGTTGACACGTGTCGTTACTTTTCATTCTAAAATTTGCATCTCAATTTGAAGACAGAATGGCCCTCATATTTATTGCAGACTAGCTGTTGCCCGCAACTTCGTTCGCATGAGTTTCGGTTAACACCCCAGTAGACTATAATTAGATGTTTTAAGTAAGTGGAAAACACTTTAAATTACTTATCGAAAGGAATATAGATAGCAAGTAAAGGATAAAGGTATTTATTCAAATTACGATGAGGCTGGTTTCTTTATTAAAGTTATTTCCGTGGTTATTAATAGTATACATTGAGTGACTAACAAGAAAGTTATTGACACGATGTATTTGCTTTTATTGCAGATGTACCTAATGTCAGCGTTGATTAAAATAGTAAATAAAAAAATGTTTGACTGAAAACGTTGGCTTTTCGTGCAGTAGCTCCATGGTGAATTTCCGGCTCTATGAGTCAATTTCCGCACTAGAGAAATGTTTGTATGACTGACAGATAGAACACCAATATTCAGCCATTCATCCGCGGATCACACAAAAAAAATATTTTGATCCCAGGCGTTTCTGCTTATGATAGAAATGTTTACTAACATCATTATCACCAGTCAGAAAACGTCCACTATTGAACAAAGGCCTCCTCTTGGAGTAAGGGCGTGCCATAATCCCCACGCTTAGCAAGCGGCTTGGGGATCACAGTATTGGCGGGGAAGTTACAGGAGACGCTGCTGCCCATCTTCTGGATTTTCCCTTATTCGCCTTTTATGACACCCACGGGAGGAAAGGGGGTGGTCAATTCTAGGCCGGATACCACTCAGCAGTAGAAATGTTTGATAACGATGTATTCTAACATTTTAATACAAAAACAACCAAACTTACTTGCCTTACCGAAGCACAAACCCAGTCTCCGTGCTGCTACTGAAAATACTTAATAGAAAAAAACCAATGTCACTTCTAAATCAAACCTAGGACATCACGCTCAGCACTCGTCCAATGAATTAACAAGACAGTTAAGTTTAGTTTTGAAATACAGTGATAGCTAAGTGGTATGACCGTTGGACTGCAAAGTCAAACGTCCCAAGTTCAGACCCTGTCACGCACCAATGTGTGCGTACTATAAATTAGTTATCAGTTGTGAAAATGGTGAATAAAAACATCGTGAGGAAACCGGCATGCCTGAGAGATTTTTCAACGGTGTGTGAAGACATTTCAGAGGCCTACAGGCGGTTTTAACTCTGACACCAGGTAGTTCACCAACCATACGATAAGAACAAGAAATATATATGATTTGTCCAGCGTGTCAACCCTACATGTAACCTACTCGCTCCAGTTGCTTCGCGCTGTGATTGCAAGCGCCCTCTATACCTAATTTCCAGGTTTTACGTACTCAAACAATGGCTTCTGTTTCTTCAATCTTTCTTGAAGTCCGTTGTTTATTATACTTATAATTCTGGCAAACTATTTCCAATATAGAAGGTTTCTCTACATACTTTGGAACAATGAGATAGAACTGGTTTGTTGAACTATTACTAAGGAACTCCCTGGATAGGGGGTCCCCTCAGGGAAACAGGCGTGACTTTATGTATGTATGTATGTACTAAGGAACTACTATGATTAATCATAATTGCTTTTGCGTCAAAATATACAGCAATAATAGATATTGTCTAATCACACTTGACGCTTCCCATAATAGCCGACTTACAAATAGTAACACATTGTAGTGTTATAAATTGACACTTGCTCTTAATGGGAAGCGAGCCTATTACCTCTATCAGGACACAAATCCAGACTTCCATGCTGATACTGGAAAAACTTAATAACAATTTGGCCGACCCAGAAATGGAACCGTCAGCCAGTCAGCAGTCTTGCCTTAGGACCACAAGACAAGGCAGTCCCATTGAATAAAAACACAAAATTCGCATTTGAATTGTAATGATACATCCGATAACAGATCATGAGGTTTAATTAACACGCATCCATTGATAACGGTTCAAGGTTTAGATTAGTTGACATGCTGCTAATGTCAAGAGCAAATATCTATAGGTTATCATAGAACTTAACGTAGGTACTTACCCATTATATTTACAGTTCTATTCAATCTTCATGCTCCCTGTTTTTTTTTTTGTCAATTCTAGCCTAGATACCACTCGGCAGATAGTCGCGATAGGGAAAGGCTTCTTTTCGTATAGAGAAGGATTGAGCATTGATCACCACACTAGCTCACTGCAGGTTGCCGATTTCACATTATTAAATCCAAGTTTCCTTGCGCTGTTTTCTGTCACCATTAGTCTTAAAATATCTAGGAAAGTATAGATTTCTTTTTCTTAATATTTTTATACTTGGCCTACAGTCTAAACAATTTCCTTCCCTCCTTCTTCCTGAAGATTCCTGATGCGCCCAAAGCTGTATTGCTGTATTGTCCAGGCATGAAAACGTTTGCTGCTATTTAGAAGATACTATGTATTTTCTTTTTGCTAATGCAAATCTGAAAACAGATTTTATATGACAAGTGTCGTACACTACTTAAGAATAAGGTTCGACAGGACGACGCGCGCTTTTATAATAGCTATTTCTAAAGAGCGAGATGGGCGCGATATATCACCCGTCAACTGAGATATATGCCGCTTAACTTCGAACGAACAGCGCGATAGTTGACAAACCAAGCCTTAATAATGAGTTAATTAATTAACATAGTACCAGTATTATCCCTACTAATATTATAAACGCGAAAGTTTGTAAGTATGGATGGATGTTTGTTACTCTTTCACGTAAAAACTACCAAATGGATTTTAATGAAATTTCATATGGAGGTAGCTGACACCCTGGATTAACACCTAGGATACTTTTTATCCCGAAAAAATGTAGCGGGTAACACCACGGGGCGCAACTAGTCCATTATAATATTTCTCTCTAAACCGTATGATTTGTACAGGATTGTTTAATCATAATATTAAAGGAACCCTTGACCATTGAGATTAGACCATTAGATATATACGAGTATCTAATGCATAAGCAATACATTATCTATTTACTTATTTGTATCGATAAGCCGATGTTCTTATTCCTTTTCATTAGGCTTTTTCTGTACGGAATTTAGGGACCCAAGTCAGCAACAAGGGATCATTCAATCCTTAGTGCGCTCATCTTTTCAATACAAACCCTCTTCAAAAACCCTCAGTAACAATAGAGCCTCTGAGATGTTATTCAGAACATGTTACCTACATCTGTTTCCATGTACTACCTATAACATACTCGTACGTATATGTTCCACACGTAGTATACGGAAGTGTTATAAGGGAATTTCGTCTCTCAAATGTCGACTATGCCTCGAGTTTCTTTGATGCCAAATCCGAAATTTCGTGACGTTTCCAAAATCAGTAATCCCATTCTTTTGTTGAATTTCCAACGGAATCTTACTGCGGAGTGGAAATTTTATTATAGCCGAGCGCGAAAGAGTTGTGTTAAGTCCCAACGAACGGTATTGGGGATTTGCCGGATGATAGATTTTCAGTTTAACTTTTCATGGCTTGGACCTGTAAACCGTTAATACATATTAGAGTGCACTATCGAAGATTCCTCGACTTTCAGGCCAGTGGCGCTTCCAAGTTTTTTAACTGCCCCAACTGTGAGAATGGGTGTTGATAAATCGAGATAATAGGATTACTTAGCTCAACAGTCGCGTATTCGATTACGGTGCCGTTTAGACCCATAAAACTGATTGATGATTTTCATCAGAAAGTTAGATTTATTTTATTATTTAGTGGTGCCTTCTTGTAAAAGACACTGGTAGCTAATCAACTGATTCATAAGAACTTAAATATACAGAAAATTTGAACAAATTTTCTTTATCGAAATCTGTTTATTTTGTTTAGGACAGCAGTATATTAAATATTACAGTTCGGTCTGTCTATCTGTTACGTATTCTTAATGTATAAAGTTCTTTTGTTTGAAACTCATTTCCGTTCATCATTTTTCAGGCTACGAGGTGCTGTCGACGGGCCCGGCGCTGCTCATCCAGTTCACAGCGAACTCGGCGACCCCAGGCCAGGGGTTCGCCGCCACATTCCTGTTCCAACCACCCCCTGATTCCACTGCTGCGGGTTTGTATACTTCACTTGACAGTTGTGGTTCCTTACAAAATGGGATCGTGTGAGGACACGTTAGAAACATTCCACGTTTAACTAAATAATCACCACGTATTCGTGCTAATTATCCTCTCTGGGCACTAAACTAAGGTACTAAAGATTTCTTATGTACGTTTCGTACTGTACCTAAATACATTAGGGTGCTCAATCGAAGCCAAATGTTGTGTTTGGACTAAATATGCCACAAAATTAGAGTTACTGATATCTAATCAACTTTATAGCAATTATTAACCTTTAATCTATTTTATGTGGTACTTCTGACCTTTAAAGCTTCCCCAGAATTCCACGAATATTTCTAGACCAAAATTAGCCAAATGGGTCTAGCCGTTCTTGAGTTATAGCGAGACTAACAAACAGTAATTCATGTATACATGTATATAGGAGATAAAAGATATACCTACGACTGAAGTTAAGCTCAAAAAGTAAAATACAGTCGTGCAAAATTTTACTAACGGACAAATTTATCATTTATCAGCGCGTGTATGAAACCCACACAGATCGGAACAAGCTCAAACACAAATTAATCATTGATATTCGAGCTGTTATTAGTTGTATCAACTCGAGATAAATCAATTTGAGATATGGACAGAACAATGTCAATGTTGTGCTACGATTCCGAGCCATCATTGTGTCCGCTAATGAATAGGGATAGTTCAATAATATTGGTTTATGTTACCTCCAGATATTCCGGACATAATTCTAACTTACCGGAGTTACTCCAATTAAATACAGCTCTATTTGTTTCGACTGTCTCGTAGGTCTAGTGGTCGCTAAGCGTGACTGCTGAGCTTGAGGTCCCAGTTCGAATTCTAGGTTGGCCAAAGTGTTATTAGTTTTTTCCATTAGGTAATTCTCAATAGCAGAACACACTGTGTAGAGAAGAAAATTGTGATAATCGCTTGATCTGAATGGCTGGATTTTAGACTTTTTTTACCAATTCAGATATAAAAAATAGAACGTTTTCAATAGAGGAATACACAGAATTTGTAACGAGGGTAATAAATGCGTCGGATCTGGTTAAATTTGCGAGTGCCAACATGGGTGGCATGAAAAGGAATTCTGGCGGTTTTCCAACGAACTCTTGGTACCGCTTATTTAGATTGGAATCGCAACTCTCACCTGGTACTCTTAAAAGGAAATGTCGTTTTAAAGTTACTTTAGAACGTGGTAAAGACAGTTTTATGTAGATGTTTAGAGTATTTTTCTAATTATCGCAATTTTGGGAGTTTCAGCGGCATGATTTGGGTACCTATTTAAAACACAAAAACTGTAACAATGCGTAAGTTTAGTTATACGTAAGAAATAAAATATATTTTATTTAGTAAGAAGACTAAAAAAGGTTAAATAGGTACTTAGGTAGGTATACCACACTATTGCATACCTACTTCTTTTAATCGACAGTTACTGTAAGAAGAACAAAATGCTATGTTCTTGATTGTTACTATTAAGCGAAAAAGGATATTAAAAGATGTAACTACTAAGTGTTTTCCTTTGTTTATTCAATAATCTAAATTGAATAATATATACACGAAAAAAATAATTCAGTACAGCGCCATCTAGCGAAAGCAGCTTACACTACTAAGCCCAAGGCCTACCTACTTCACAACGTACAATCACGTCACGTGTCACAAGCAACGAAGTGTGCGTAGTAGTTCCCACGTAACGCATAGATGGCGTTGTTATAAAATTGCAATTTTTAAGCCAAACTGCTTGTTACAGATTCGGATCGACTACTAAAGCTAAGTTTCGGCAAAGCTTTCGAGTCTCTGGGGCCTGAAGTGAGCGCCACAAGTAAGTGCAACCTTCTTTGCTATCATTTATTCAATACTGTTCAATAATACAGGGTAAGTGCGTGCAAAGCAGGTACCGTGTAAAATGGACGGCTGTTTGTCCAGACCTTGGAGAATTTTATGTTCAACAGCTGCTTTGACTTTATGAGGACATTATAAATTTGATTATAGTAAGTAAAAGGGAATAAAAACAATTTCGCACACAGTTTTTCTTAATAACGATCTTGGTAATCAAGAGTAATATGCTAGTTTAATAAATAATGACTTACCCAATTTATTACCTACAAACACGAAGAGTCGTAGACCTAAGCTAATACCTACCTAAAGGTACATTCTAAAATTTATGAATGATTGGTGAATTTAGTTAGGTATATAATATTAGAAAAATAATAAACGTATAATTATCCCTACTTAGATTATAATAAAAAAAATATCGTCCTTTACCTTCTTAGTAAGTAACTCTCAGTTGCTAAACTATTTTTAATTCTCAAAGAGAAACATTAATGTAAATAATTTACGCCTTTCAAAGCAAATTCAGTTAGTTCATAAATTCAATTAGCTTAATGAAAGAACGCAATGTACAGCGAACTACAAACTTTCTTCTTACAAGAAGCATGGACTAAGTTTTAACTACAAATGTTTGTGTTAGTCTCAAGTATAAGTTCTGTTTATGACATGTGTTGGTACCAACTCTATTAAGTTCTACCATATATTAGGATATATGGAGAGGCTTGTAGCTACGTGGCTTCCGCGCGGATCAGTCGATTTGAGTTAAGTTGTGCTCGCCGCGGAGTCTTCTAATGGGTGACCGTTTTCACATGTCAAGACTCGAGACCCCTCTGTGCTTCGGAAGGCACGAGGGGCCCTGCGCCCGATCTCTCTCCTTTCGTGCCGGTCTACCGTCCCATTGGACTATGACAGTGAGGGATATGGAGTGCACCTGTGTTTGCGCGCATACTTGTGTACTATAATAGTACTATTTATGTACTATAATAGTACTATTTATGTACTATAAATACGATTTATTACATGCGCAGTACACCTACATATCGCACTTAAGGCAACGAAAGAATTAATCTCAACATTATTATATGCCAATATCTTTTAGACTATAGTCTATAATGAATTTATATTAGAATATTATCTTTCCCTATTATATTGGGACCTAAAAACATAACTGGCGAAATGTGGGTATACTAAATGTGCACCTCTGCTTACCCCTTCGGGGAATACAGGCGTGATGTTATTTTTATAGTCTAAGGCCAGTATAGAGTATACATTTCAGTACACCCTACCTATTTACCTTCATACAGTGTAGTGTAGAGTCTACGCCTTGCATTAGCATAGCGGGTTAGTGTTACCCCGAAAAACTAGTAATCCCAATGCACACGAGGCTTTGGCCTTGTTTTTCATAAAACATGTGGGTTTGGTTGCAATTTTTGCAGGGTACAAATACTTTGTATTTTTCGTACCCCGCCTCATATTACGGTGCGATATAAAGATAACCCTTATGTAGGTAGGTAAACTGAAAAGGTAACAACCATAATTTTATTTTGTAGCTTTAAATAAACCGTTGATTGAACAAGGCGACGCTAGTCGATGATAGTAGTTTTAGAAGTAAAATAATATTCATTTGTCTGCGACTCACAGATAAATACGAAACACAGCGAAAAAAGTATCCCATCTTCCTGATGAGAACATAATATATGTACAGTCATACTATTCTCAAGTAGGGTAAAATAAAATAACAAATAATACAACCAATAACTGTGATTTTGTCTTTTCTAAAAGCTTCTAAACAGTACATACCTGCCGACAATTATTACAAAGTATATAGATTAAATTTTCACCTTTAGATTTAGGTACCAACTGTTCTAACAGCCAAGATAATATAACCAGCGGACAGTCGCAAAATAAATCCAGAAAACATAAGCTCCAAACAGTTCCTCCAAACAGAGGCTGTCCAAACAAAACAGCAGAAACCCAAAGCCTTCGCAAATAAACATCTACACAAGAATGACGTCATACAAGTGTTGTGAATGCATCTCGCTGCAAGTAACTGCGGCATATAAAGTATACAGAAGGCTTAAATATATAATCAAACGAGCTGCAGCGGCCAGCGTTCCTCACACCGAGAATGGGGGCCAAGGATTTGTGGTACAACAAAACAAATTGAATTCTTTATGAGGACTCTTGTAGGTTTTTTAAAGGCTGGCAGATTTGTGGCCTTGTTGAACATTGATTGAATCATTAAACTTTCTTCGACTTAGACTTTAGCGACATTAAAATGCATGTCTTCTTGAAGAATAGACGGTAGACCTTACAGGTTTTGTTGATAGAAACTCAGAGCGAATAAGTAAAGAAAACAGTGTTTCCAGAGGTTTGCATTAAAATCTATTTTAGAGGGGTATTATAAAAAGTTTCTCTATTCTAGAAAGATATAGAAATTAACGCAGTTCCTTCCCGTTTTTGTTGTAGAGAAACTAAGAGCCATTAATTACAATGCTCCCTTCAAGTTCGTCCTCCTATAAGTACTATAAAAATAAATAATATGTTACTACACATTTTCCAGACTAAGGATGACTTGGTAAAAGCAATTCAATAACAACGTAATATTTATATCTTCAAATCCACCTTTTTCTTCGTCTTCACATATTTCTTAGAACTTGAATGTTATAGAATAACAGCTGAAATAATCTCCTTCGAAAGTTGGAAGCTTTTAATCTCACAGATGTGGATTTGAATATTACAATAGGCATGACGCAGACGCGCAAAGCTCTGAATTTCATAGTACCTAGGTATTATTTCTACGCGATACAGGTGAAATCATTTTTAGTCTAAAGAATGTGTACCTTAATAAGCGTACTTAGTTTACTTAAAGGAAACCGGTGGATGCAATTAGCAAGCTGTCGTTCATTGTGGCGTTCTAAGAGGGAGGCCTTTGTTCAACAGTGTACGTCTTCCGGCTGATGATAAAGCGTACTTAGCCAGAACTTATTGCTTATAAAATCAAAGTAATCCTTTAATAGTCTTTCTTGCTTCTCACTATGTGGAGATTACAATTTACCTCGAAGTCATTGTTTTAGATTAGCTTAGATCTTAGGTATATATCGTGTTACATTAAATATGTCCCATGTATGTATTTTATATTAAAAAACAATGCCTTCAGGTATACCTAGTATCTACATTGGGTCGCGAGTCGAGTAGCTAAGAGACAACCGCGCGAACGCTTTCTTTCTAAATTGAATCTCAGTTGCTGCATTTCTAGGAATACAGTCTCAAATCCTACCCTGCTGGGACCGCTATTGTATGGAATATACAGTTACACCACTCGCTCTACTGCAATGACTGGATTATAGGCTAAAAGTAAAACAACTATGTATCCACTCGTAAATACTGTTTGAGACCTTTCAGTTTAACTCTGAGAAGAACTCTTGCTGAACAGGCTTTTTGGAGGCCTAATAAAATACCGTCAACCATCGGTTGCTGATTCGTTAGTTTCTTTATCCCAGTTTAAACATAACATACATAACATCACGCCTGTTTTCCCCTAAGGGGTAGGCAGAGGTGCACATTACAGAACAACAAAATTTCGCCAGATATATTTGTTTAGGTCCCAATGTACTAGGGTCGAGCCTATTGCCATTGACCGGGCACAAATCCAGACTCCAAGCTGCTATTAAAAATTACCTAATTGAAAAACCAGTAACACTTTGCCTTTCCCGGGATTCAGACACAGGACCTCGTGCTCAGCAGTGGCGCCAAGCGACCACTAGACTAAGGAGACAGTTCCAGCTTAAATAGCTAGAATATACACAGGATCGCATCGATGTGCGATGCAAGGGGTGTTAAGCGTTTATTGCATCTCAGGGAATATATCCATTATGGACACCGATCGGTAATCGCTGCTCAATATTGGCACACGGGAAATTGCACTTTAAGCTTCACTCACGAGTAGATAGAAAATATTTTATTTTGAGACAGCGATCTTTTGTGTTGCACAGCAGAATTGCATTTTGATCCTTGACATCTGAGATTTTAAAAGGCATTTAAGGCTTATATTTGATTAAATATTTTTTTTTTGTTAATACTCGTTAGACTATTATAGACTGCCTCGTTGGTCTTGTGGTAGCTAAGCGCGACTGCTGAGCACGAGGTCCTGGGTTCGAATCCCGGGTCGGGCAAAGTGTTACTGGGTTTTTGCATTAGGTAATTCTCAGTAGCAGCATGGAGTCTGGATTTGTGCCCGGTTGATGGCAATAGGCTCGCCCCCTATTACATTGGGACCTAAAACATAACTGGCGAAATGTGGGTGTACTATATGTGCACCTCTGCCTACCCCTTTGGGGAATACAGGCGTGATGTTATGTAATACTCGTTAATTCGTAAGGCTGCCTCGTTGGTCTAGTGGTTGCTAAGCGCGACTGCTGAAAATCAAGTCCTGGGTTTGAATCCCGGATTGGGCAAAGTGGTACATTGGGACCCATAACATAACTGTCGAAATGCGGGTGTATTATCACTGCCTACCCCTTCGCAGTGTACAGGCATGACGTTGGCTGTCATTTGTATGCCAAGACTGCTGGAATTGCTATGACTGCGATATTGGTTAATTAAACGAGCGAACTGAGAGAAAACTCACGTTAAATTGTCGATTAATCATAATAATCCACTTCAATGGTCCATTAAGGTAAAAGCATATTTTTATGAAAATATTTAATGCTTGAATTAAATGAGTATCGTTCAGTATACTGTTTGGTGACTGCCTCGTTGGTCTAGTACTCGTTTTAAACCCGACTGCTGAGTATGAGGTCCTTGGATCAAATCCCCGGTCGGGCAAACATAACATAACATCACGCATGTATTCCCCAAAGGAGTAGGATGGTGTATAACACACCCACATTCCGCCAGTCACGTTTCAAATCCCAATATAATAGGGGGGGGACCCTATTGCCAGCAACCGGACACAAATCTAGACTCCGCGCTGATACTGAGAATAACCTAATGGAAAAACCCAGTAACGCTTTGCCAGAACCGGGGTTCGAACCCAGGACCTCATACTCAACTCACTAGTCCAACGAGGCAGTCTGGTAAAGTGTTGGGTATTGGTATTTTTTCATTAGGCAGTTCTCAGTAGCAGCACGGAGTCTGGATTTGTCCGACTGCTGGCAATAGGCTTGCCTCTATCATTTTGGGACCTATAACATAACTGGCGAAATGTGGGTGTTCTGTACTAGTAGTACGTAGGTACTGCTACTTTTTGTATTGCATAAGCGCCTTGTAGATAGGTATACCACATTTTTCACACAGCTTATCATGAGGCGGAAGTTTAAATAAAACAAACAGAGCTCCTTCATTTCGGGTTCCCTTAAAATGGCGTAAACGAAGTTAAACGCCTTATTTTCTTTACTTATGGTAATTAACAAAAATAAGGATATATTTTAAAAGGACGCTATTTACACAACAAAGATTGTTGTGCCTTGGATGCACACAAAGACATAAGATCTGCTAAATATTTACCGAGTTCAAGTCCTTGATTCAAATCAAGAAAAAAGTCTCTTAGAAGATTTTGTTTTAGGTCTAGTGGCTAAACCTTACTACTGAGCATGTGATCCTTAGACCAAATCCCAGGTCGGGCAAACTGTTGGGTATTGGGATTGATGGTTTTATCATTTTGCAGTTCTCAGTAGCAGCAGGGAGTGTACACTTTTTCCTAAGTTCAAACTCAATAAAATCGATGTTTTAGAAATCGTCGGTGACAGACATCTGTATATGGAGTTCTTCGGTCTCAATATCAGCATAATATCAATCTATGTTTGAGAGCTATTTTCACGGATCCATCTAAGCTTATCTAGAACATTTATCCACGCTCCCAACTTTTCAAAGGCAACGATTTCCGCAGAATAAATAAGGTGGATCAGAAAATATTTCTTCCGAAACCTATGGACTGTTCTCTATATCAAACTCGTTAGGTTTGGAAAGGTAGATAGATTTTTTTCTGTTTACAATTTACAACCAAAACACTAGGATGGTATATAATAAACAAAAATGTTTTGCTAACTGTAAACATTAAACATGCTCCGATTGATATTACATTTTATTTTTAATGCGGCCACTCACATAAGCAAGTCAGTCGGCATTGGAAATTTAAAATGAGTGGGTCGCTGGTAAATAGAGCATACGTAATGATTCGATGTTTTTATGCATTTCGCCATACAATATTATAAGTACTTATGTTGTACAAAGTACAGGATAAACTATTGGTTTTTAATAGTGATTAATAGTTATGTTAACTATAATCCGTATTGATGAACACTATTATGGTAATAGTTATGTATTATCTGCAATTGTCATGGTTTCGGTCATATTTGCAAAATAGAAAACAGCTTACTAGAATAACTAAATTTGATAACAATTCTAACAGTGTAGTTAAATTCGATTCTGAATTGAGAATAAACTATTTTGGAGTGCCTCAGGGAAGCATCTTAGGGCCATTGTTATTTCTTATCTACGTTAATGACCTTCCACGCGCACTTACACATGACTGTGTCTTGTTCGCAGATGATACAACAATCATCTTGGATTGTAAAAACAGGAATACATATGAAGCTGAAATAAATAAAACTTTAGACGATGTTATTAAATGGCTCGATGTTAATAAACTAAAAATAAATATAGAAAAAACTAAATTAATTAATTTTAAAACATATAAAAGTAAACATACACATTTAAATATAGGTTACAAAAACACTCTAATACAACAGATACAGAGTGCAAAATTTTTAGGTATAACTCTAGACACACATTTCTCGTGGAAGGAACATATTAACAGTATATGCAAGAAAATTAACAAATTTGTCTTTGCACTTCGAAAAGTAAAAGACGTAACATCGAGGCAAACTTCTTTGATGGTTTATCATGCTTATATCTGCTCCATAATACGATATGGCATAGTTGTCTGGGGAAATTCTTCCGAAATCATGAGGGTTTTTATAGCCCAGAAGAAGTGCATTCGTGCATTATTTGGCATGGAATGGTCAGAATCCTGTAAAGCCGTATTTAAATCAAAAAATCTTTTAACTGTTCCAAGTATTTACATTTATGAAGTTGCAAAATTTGTAAAATACCACAAATATCTGTTTGTTACCAACGATAACACGCATAAACGCCCGATCACTCACCTGCCGATAAAAATGCCAGTCCCTAAGTTAGAGCTCTATAGGAAAAGTTGTGCTTATATGGTGCCGCTTATATTTAACTGCTTGCCTAAAGGGATTATTGATTTACCATACAAACCATTTTGTTGTGCCTTACGAAAGTGGTTAATTCAAGAGAGTTATTATTCTACCAAAGATTTCCTTAATGACAGCTCTTGCAGATATAGAGCTTATTAAAGCATTGTATCAAAGTAATAAGTAAGTTCTTCCTTATATTCGATCCTTTATTAATGTTCATTGTATAATTAAGTATGTAGTCACTAGTGCATATCAGTAAAAATAATGTAATAATGTTTGCATGCCCGTACCAGGGTGAAATATGTCATGTTCTGTATTATTATTTAACAACTTTTGTACCATATTTCAAGCAAATAAATGATATCTTATCTTATCTATCAAAATTGTACAATTAAACATGTCATCATCATCATCGGCCGGAAGACGTCCACTGTTGAACAAAGATCTCCCCCTTAGAACGCCACAGTGAACGACCGCTTGCCATTACACATGAATTTTATTAAAATTTATCGACGTGTTAATGATAGGGGTATAACATACAATAAGTTTGTACATTCATGTCTGAAATTCGAAAAAGATGTTGATGAATGTGTAGTGTACTTTATCTACAGGTGTTTATTTTCTTTCATTTATTTGGTTATCTTAAGAGCTATGTAATAAACAAGCTACTTGACATACATCAAACCTGTAGGTACCGTGTTTGTCACAATCCACTTTCCGTCTACAAAAAATAATCGAATTCCTAATCCGTACCGCAACAAGTTAAATACACGTAACACACGTAGGATATTTAGCAGGCAACTGTCCAAAATCTTAAAAAAGGATTATTTCTAACCAAATTTCAGAAAAATACACATGTTATATTCGTCATACAATCTGAGTTCCAAGTCACATCACTAATTCTCTATTACATATTCTACAGCAACACTTTATATTTGTTCTATACCATTCCAAACATAAAATAAAACATCTGTCTGTCCGTCACTTTACGACGGATCCGAATCTTATTCAGAATCTTTTACGGAGCCGAAATATACCGGTACCTACTTAGGTATAAAGCCCGGCCACATTTCACGTCTTGGTAAAACTTTATAATATGAGTGAAGGAAATATTTCGCTCGTGAAAACTGTTCCTAACTTGGACTGGCCATTTTCTGAGTGTAAACAGGTATTTCTTACCTTTGAAAATAGGTTTTACTACTTCATTTAGTCTGAGAATGGAGTGGTACGCTTTTTCTTTGCCTGTCTGAAAAGCTCAACGTATTCCTGTATTCTCTGTTGATAGCTACCTATATATCGGATATAACATAACATCACACCTGTATTCCCCGAAGGGGTAGGCAGTAGTGCACATATAGTACACCCTCATTTCGCCAGTTATGTTTTAGGTCCTAATATAATAGGGGGCGAGCCTATTGCTATCAACTGAGCACAAATCCAAACTCCGTGCTGGTACTGAGAATTACTTAATGGAAAAACCCATCAACACTTTGCTATCGGACTATAACTATCGGATATGGTAGTAGGGTTAACTTTCCTTGTTTTTTTCCACTCCAAGACGTCTTCGTAGACTCTTTCATAACCTTGAGCTCTCCATGATTCCGCGTTGGTTCTGGATCATTGACCAGGTTTCCTACTTGTCTTGTATCTGCCTCTAGATCAGAAGGGAATGAAAGCAATGCTAAGTTTCTACCGTAGCCTGCCGGCCATCTCTTCAATACGTAGTCCTGTATCAACATACCTACAATCCACAATACTGTTTATATAATATCTAACGGCGGAGCGTATCCCATTAAAATGACCGTGCTAGTCCCATTAAATGGGACTAATAGGCCATCAGTGGGTGTGTTTGTTCACCTCAGTAACCCTCCGGGAAATTCCGGGGTGGTGGTGGGTATAACACACACCGTAAAATAAAAAATGGAATGAGTCAGTTGTTGCAATGTATAAAGCAAGAATCAATAAATTAATGGTTTATTATACAAGCTTAATATTATGTTCTTTCTTTATTCTTATTTTAGGGTTCTCTTGAATCTAATAAAAATACAATATCATACAAAGTTATTTCAGTGTCTTAGGTAAATGAACAGTAAAGCAGCATATAATTTACTTACAATAAATCTAATAGAACTATAGTATATATCAATTCACACAAAAAACAGTGCTTCAACCTTCAAAAACACTGTAATTATAACTGGCGAGTTCCAACTGGCAACAATAACACGTGTGGGCTCATGTTTGTGTTGTTAACTAGTAAAAACTAACCGCGTAGCAATCGCGCCGACCTCACTGTGGACAGAAGTTCTGTGGGCCTGTAAAGGCGCGTACACAAGTATCACTAGACAATCATACATAACAACATGCTTCTATGTAGGCATAGGTGTATAATACATCCACATTTCGTGAATTATGTGGTAGATCCTAATGTAATATGTCTCCCGGATGTGCCAAAATGTTCTACCTAAAGCTCTTTTCTTGACCATTCATTGCTACGCTCATCACGTGATTCAACCAAAAAGGGCACTTTCGTTTTATCATACTGTATATAATAATTATAATCATACTCTTACACAGTGTGTTCTCTTTACACTGAAACCTAATCATCCATCATGTCGTTACAAATGATGCCTAAATCCAAATACTTTGGTACGAGTTCAAATCAGGTCCCCATTTGGTCCGATTATAATCAATTTCTATTGACGATCAAGTCCAGTTAACACATATTCACTCACTGATAACTACATCATGTTTGATGAGTAGAAAATGATTCGTCGAATAATTTCAATCGATCATTCAATTTATACCTATTGTTGTAAAATGGTCATTTTCACTAAGTTGGTTTCTAAGCCATCTTGTTTATAAATAACGTGCAATAGTGTCATCATCATCAGCCGGAGGACGTTCACTGTTGTAAAGGGCGAGGTGTAATCCCCGTGCTTAGCAAGCGGCTTGGGGATTGCAGTATTGGTGGTGAAGTTACAGAAGACGCTGCTGCCCATCTTCTGGATTTTCCATTAGTCGCCTCTTACGACAGCCTCGAGAGGAAAGAGGGTGGTCAATTCTAGGCCGGATACCACTCGGCAAAAATGTGATAGCGTAATTATGTTAAAACCCTAACGGAAATTATTTATCATTCACGTTGTACTTACATGTACACTTGTACAGTTTAAAAATATGGACGAAACAGCAACACTCACAACACAACTTCCTAACTGTTCCTAGCTATGCCGCAAAACGAAGGCTGAGATCAGAATTCCAGTTTTCTAAACCCATCCATTTATCTCCCACTTCTTACTTTTGTTAAAACCATGTAAGCAGACATAATAACAATAACCGAAAGTAGGAATCTGGATCATCAAAGCATAGTATCTGTTGTTGAAAAAATCATAGATTAATATCATTTTAAATTCCAGACTATCGAAATTAAATATTCCATTTAGTATGTACTCCCCAACCTCACAATATCCAACCCTAGGTAAGACAAAGAGTTCTTTTAACTGACAATAATGATACATTATTTGGGTAATACAGCAGCAGACCTCCCCATTCATTTGATTATTCAATATCGACTTCGACAAAATTCCAAATGCCACATAAAATTATTCAAATTTATTATGTTATTGAATGCCTTCTTATCTAAGCAATAATTGGTAACTCAAAGAGTAAAGTGAGATAGAATAATTATATAAAAAAACGATCTTCTTCCTATCGTATGCTTGAAGAAAAACTTGGTGTCACAGTGACATAAAGGATGATAGAAAGTGATCCCCAGAAACCAATACCATCGTTGCCTAAAAGCAATAGGTAGTAAATTAAAACTCTTTCAGTATTCATCAATATTATTACTTTATAGGTATAGTATATTGATTTCGTCATCATAAAGCAAAACAGCATCGACATTTCTAGAATTTAGCTAACATTTCTGTTTATTCAAAGATATCTAGTCGCTAATTCTGAGTTATTGCCTTACGCTACAGAATAGAATATCAATTTCAAAGCGGCAATCTAAATGCGATATGAATTACCCCAGTTTCCCAAGTATAACCAAAATTTCATGAAATGTTTATTCACAAAATATTAGTCTTTTAATAAATTGAAATTACTTTCCAAGTTAAACCTAGCGAAAGTACTTAACTTCGGTAATATGAGACCTCAGTCAATAACTTTAACTTATATAAAAACCACTTTTACTCAAGGCATCTTCACAGGCAAAATCTACGCAATGAAATATTCCTACAAAGCCATTCAACGTTTTGATATGTAGGTTATCTGACAAATAAAGCTTAAACTTTCTAACTATCTTACATAATTATTATAGGAATATTTTTCTGACCAATTTGATCATTGTGATGTCTTATTATTATTAAAATAATGGACCTAATAATACTTTAAAGGATATATATTTCTTGATTCATATTGTGTTACGTAAATAATTTGTAAGTTTGAATATTTAAGTGTAATATTTGCACGCCTAAGTAAAATACAGTGGATTATTTTGCTTTATGTATCATCATTTCTAACCTTTATTTAGCAAACAAGAGTATGAATTTGAATTGATTCATCTACAATGCCTGATAGCAGTTTAAAGAACGCGTTAAAAATTATCACATCTAAGTGTCGCCAATGATAACGTAAGTCCAACTTGAATCAATCGCTAAAGGCTATCTAGTCTTCAGCAAAACGCTTCGAGCCAATCGTATAGTCTTCACAAAGTTAATAACTGAACTCCACCGTTTTCAGTCGATTCCTTCACACTATCGACTTGTACTTTATAAGATCTCTCTACCTCAAAATGCACAGTCTGTCGCAAGCCGTCGGCAATCGGGGAAATAACTTTTAGAACGTTTATTGGAGACTTCTAGCTTAGGTTTAGGTTTTGCCCACAATGTGTCAAGAGAGCACGTAGCCAGCCAGTCGTCAGGAGATACAATGTCCATTCCTAGCTTTAAGTGTTCTTTTACTTTCATAATGCTTCTGTTTTTGTCATCTTAAATATATACACCTTTCTTTTTTTTTTGTAGCCTGTTCGGTGTCCCACTGCTGGGCAAAGGCCTCCCCGTCCTCCACAAAACCCTGTCCAATGCCAATTTAGGCCATATACACACATATACATATACACCTACTTAACTAAAAAAATACAGTGACATGGGAAACTTGTTTGTATGACTGTGAAACACAACTCCAATATAACATAACTGGAGAGTGCAATAAAAGAAACAGTACATAATCGTACGTCCAGCACCCAATAGCCAATACGACTTCGATTTGGTTGACTGGCTTATCTCTACATCACTACTTGGACAATATCTATATAGCATTACTATAAAATGTTATTTACGCAAAGTATTAAGCTTCGGCGTGTATTGAGCAGCGATTCCCCCGCCTATAGAGATGGCTCCTTAATCGTAAAGTTTTTGTTTGCAATGCTTCGGCTGCCAAAATTGCCTGAAGCCAAGCCCGCTTTAACATACACATTTCATGCTTATTTACGTCGAGTGTGGTTTCGTAAATTCTCCTGGTCGCGTGAGGATGTTTTTCGCTTATAATTTTGTGTTATACTTTTGTAGTGAATTGATTTCATCATCATCAGCTGGAAGACGTCCTGTTGAACAAAGGCCTCCCCCTTAAGGGGGTGGGGTTGCCATAATCCCTACGCTTGGGCTTGAGGATCGCAGTATTGGTGGTGAAGTTACAGAAGACGCTGCTGCCCATCTTCTAGATTTCCCCTTAGTCGCCTCTTATGACACCCACGGGAGAAAAGGGGGTGGTCAATTCTAGGTCTGATACCACGCGGCACAAGTTGATTTAACATGAAGTAAATCACTACTTTCCATCAAGCCTCAATCAACCTTAAAGTTTTAATACTAGCTTTGGCAGGGTAAACTGAAACCATTAATCAATCTATCGTTGTTCGTGTAGACTGAAAAGTCGATTAGTAGGTCATCCTTCGATCTCAACCATCTTTACCCAAAAATCACTAATTACGCCTTAAATTAGGATCGAAATTATTGGGTATAGAATAGAAGTATATATACGTAGGATGCTAGTAAAACCACAGGCTGTTATCATCATCATGATCATCAGCCGAAAGACGTCCACTGTTGAACAAAGACCTCCCCCTTAGAACGCCACTATGAACGACAATTTGCCATTACCACAGGCAGTATAAAATAAAAATGAAACATTGTGCCATCAACTTAATGTTGCGATTCAGATTCGTTAACCGCACAATAAATGGATCCGTATTTCCCAATAATAAACGAACAAGGCAGATGTTATTGATTGCTTCTTTGCGTGTGCATTATCTAGTGATGCCTTTATTATTATGATCTTTGTGGCGTTAATTATAATATAACCTGTTTTGCCCTTGGTGGCCAAATTTAAACGAAGGGCGTCTTGAAAGACTTTCGGTGCCACGATAATAATATATAATACTGGCTGCGCTTTTTTCGGACACAAAGCCTATGTGTTATTCAGGGTGTCAGCTACCTCCATATGAAATTTCATTAAAATCCATCCAGTAGTTTTTATGTGAAAGAGTAACAAACATCCATACTTAAAAACTTTCGCGTTTATAATATTAGTAGGGATGGTGCTAATTTTCAATACTTTCTTTACAGTATCACGTCAGATTGATGCGTGCCTGATAGAATAATGGTTTTTCGATGAACATTTAATATAAGCTGATAACTAAACTATGAAAAATAATTTTACTATAGGTACTATTTCTCGAGGAAAAGACTTTTAATAAAGCAAGTTAAACCAACTAAGAAGTTTTAACTATTGTTAGAGGAAACATAGTTATAGTCTTCTCCTTGTTATATCACAGAATACGATATAAAGTTTATATAGAAATGTAAACTTCTTAATAGTAACATAAGCGAGTAAAATTATTTTACCGTACGCTTTTAATTGGAGATGCTTATTTTCTTTCAGGCAATTTTGAATGAAATGTAACATTTAATTTGAAAAACATTTTTTGTGTCACTTAGACCTTCTTCAGGGGTATTCAGTAAAACATTTACGAAAGGTAAATAACGAATTACGTTGGATTTTCTGAGTGCTTTTTTCACGACTAATAAAAACGAAAATTAGTCTATTTTGGGTATAGTACGTATACACTTATTCATATTGTCGAGGGGTCCGGCCTAGAATTTACCACCCCCTTTTCTCCCGTGGGTGTCGTAAGAGGCGACTAAGGGAAAATTCTAAAGATGGGCAGCAGCGTCTTCTGTAACTTCACCACCAATACTGCGATCTCCAAGCCGTTTACCAAGCGTGGGGATTTTGACCCCCCTCCCCCCCCTTACTTAAAGGGGAGGCCTTTATTTAACAGTGGACATATTCAGATGATGATGTGATGATGACATACACGTAAAAAACAGGCGTTGGCCCCGCGCCTGATCTCTCTCTGGTCGTGTTAGTTTACCGTCCCTTTGGACTACGAGATTGGGGAAGTACGGAGTGCACCAGTGTTTGCGACTTATTTGCTAATAAACACTTGTACAAAGCGGAGAAGGCTTAAGAAAATATATAATTTTAACTTTCATCTGAAACATGCTTATATATAAATCACTGTATTCCTGGTAACACACAAGTAGGTACTATTTACACACACAATCATACCTATGTATTCACACAGCTCAGCACTCTTGACCTACTGTGTAACTTTCACCTTATGTAGACAGCATAAGTCTTAGATTTGAATGAACATTAAACGAGCTAACGAAGTTAATACAGTTGAAGCGAATCTGACAGTAACACATGGGTATCGCTTGAAGGCAATTAGGTAATACTACTTGTATGAATTTAACTAACTGTTGATTCACAAGTACTTGGAAGTTAAGTCTATACGCTAAGGAAGCATATATTTGTATTTATAAACACATTACTTACTGTATTCTGGTTATACTCACGTGTGTATTCGGGGATGCCCGATTAGTTTCGAACTCGAACGGTGCCCTTATTCATGAGCTGGTTACGCGGCAGAGACGTGAGCCGAACAGATGAATACACACGTGAGTAAAGCCGGAATATAGTATAGTAAATATTAACACATCGCTTTACACAAGAAACAAGTATTTAGTTAGTTCGTCTGTTAAACAGCTCAACCATTCATTCGCACATGAATTCGAAAATACATTGGTGCGTCCGGGGTTAAAACTTGCGACCTTTGACGCACCAATGTCTTTCAAATTCATGTGCGTACTATAAATGAGTTATCTGTTGCTAAAAACGGAGAAGGTTAACATCGTGAGGAAACCGGCATACCTGAGAGATTTTTCAACGGTGTGTAAAGCCATGTCAGAGGCTACAGGCGGTTTAAACTCTGACATCAGGTTGTTCATCAACCATACGATAAGAAGAAGAAGAATACAACCTTTTTAATTATTTATCTAACAAAAATTATACGTTTGAAATCTCGTTCAGTAAATATCAATGCGCGCAATATCAGCCATTGTTGTATCTTTTATTCTTGGAAGAAGCACAAAAATAATTAAATGGAACATCATAATGGTTCCGCGATGGTAGGTACTCTATAATGCGCTAGCATTGTTTCTTTTACTCGTATGTTATTGGAAAAGTAATAACTGTGTCCATGTTAACATACAAAAGCAGTGGAAACCGGAAAAATGAAAAAAAAAAAATTTGCGTGTTTGCTTTTTTGTATAATATTGAAAAAAATTATTTTCTTTTAGAATCTCATGTTAACTTGCTACCTAAAAAATAAGCGTGTAATTTTACATTTTTACCCACGTGCCGATCCTGAAATATTGGAGTTGGGATGTTAGACAATTTCAGTATTGCGCAAGAACTTTAACATATACATATAAGTACATATTGCAATAATAGAAGATAAATAAACACATATCGAGAAAAAAAACAATTCGAAAACTAAATTCAAATGCACATAAAACAAAACACATCTTTGTGTTAAACAGTAATTTTTCAACACAGTTAGCACTAATGTTTAAATTTGGAACCTACAAACAACAGTCGAAAAGCCACAAACTTTAAAATTAAAACGAAACGGTTTTATTAAATAAGCACAAATCTGCGGCAACCCTAGGCGGGCAAACACGAGGAATCGCTGCAAAGTTCTCAGTGCTCATACCTACTTTGTTTATGAGCACATGCCTAGTTTGTTTAAAAGTATATAACTTTGAAGTTAAAGTACGCGGAACATGTTTGTACTGTTTATTTACAGCCATTGAATATAAATGGTTGATATGAATAATGCTGGCTGTGAGAGTCAGGGTTGGCATTGAGTTGTGTTAGCAAATCATAGTAATGTATGGGCGATAAGCTTGTCACTAGCATTGGCAAGTGTCGGAGTCAAGCTTGAAGGTCGATGGGGGAAATAAATGGTGCTTTTGTTTTATTGGAGGAAGCCGAGAAATGTTTTTATATTTTTGTTGTGCGGTGACAGTACAATACAGTGAGAATGATGGGGGACTTTTGTAAGATTTACTATGTATATTAGTAATAAGATTTTATTATTAAACACTTGCTTTATTAGAGGGATTCCTCTAATACACAAAAATTCGAAGTAAAAATGCAATAGCAATGAGGCCACTGTAAATGAGAAACGATTTAAACTAAATAGCCTGCTGTCCTGCATAATATTTTTTTTCATGTAACCTGCACGTGACTTATTTGAAACCTACTAAAATATACTTACTATTGTTTAGTGATCGTAAAAATAGGTATGACATTGCTGTACTTGCAAAAAAACAGTAAAATCTTATACCCGCTACTTCATGTGCGCAAAAAATAAACTGCTACATTGCCGGAATTAGAAGCAAGGACTTAAAACGTTAACGTAAACGCAAACGTTAACGTTCCAGGTGCTAAATGACGTTATATAAACAAAAATAACGAAATTTTGTATGTTTCAAGTCACTGATTACAAGTAGCTTTTAATGAAAATGAGATTTCCGATCGTGACTGCATGAAAACACCCCATAACAAACAAAGATTCCTAGTACAATTTTAATAACCAATAAACAAAAACCAATCGACGAGTCATCTAGTTAGGGATTCCATCGAACATCTCCGAATAAAATGGTTAGCGGTGTGGAGGAATTGATTCAGACCGGCACCGGTGCACGGTGGCCCGACCGGTTCACCTAGTGCCTATCTGTCAGCGAATCAGTTATCTAGGTCAAACTGCCGCGGACAAGTTAAATAATTGAAATCACTTTGACCGGATATCGATAGACCTTTATGCTGTTGCCTGCATTGTGTATGCTGGAGACTGAATATTGATTGTGTGTTATGATATTTGCTTGTTTTTCGACGGTTTTTCGACGGTTCTTCTAAATTTGAATCGGCAATGTATGGATTTGTTGAAGCGTTTCTTTCAGCCAGTCAGACTTAGAATGAGACAAATCGTGACCTTTTTATCCGGTCTTCTTCTATTGGTTAAGAAATCAGCCAATTACTAAATTGGTAAGGGTGATTGCCCACGGTAGGTTGTAGGCGCTTTCACTGCATCGTAAGTTTTTGACCGGCAAAAGAACTTAAGAGAGCTTATAAATACAGACAAAAGATGTAGAATTACATTCTAAATCCTAATGCCGTAGACCAAACGAAAATAGCCAAGATTCACTTCAACTATTGAATTAAAAATAATGCACCCAATATACGCAAACCTAAGATGCACTTTCAAGTGTAATAGATAGACACCGATAATTAAGAAATAACTTTTTAAAGTTTATCATTATTATCGTCACGTAAAAGTTACTGACAATACCTTTTTTCAAACAAATTACCAACACCAAAGATCTATATACATAAGTAGCAGAGAGGTCCCTGCTTCAACAAGGAGATCACGACCTCATTAGGCAGATTGTCAATCCAGCTGTCAATCTGCCGCTTCCTCGCCCGAAAGAATACCTCTATAATAATTATTTCCTACCTTCCTACAAAAGAGAAAAGATCTTCTTTTTTATTCCTTTATTGTAAAATCCTTAAATTAATTTATTTTCTGCCTCTAATGTATTTTTAAACATTGCCCCACACTAGCATTTTCTCCTGTATCGTGGATGCGTTTCACAAACATGTAAAATCACATACAAAAAACCTAGACTCGGGACAAATATCTTTAACACAATATCGCACAATTTTTTGTTCCCAGTGAGAATCGAACCCGCAACCCTTAGCACAGCAGTCCAATCAGATCGTCATGTGGTTTAGTTCACGTTTGCATAATTCTTTTGTTACTCTAATCTGGCTAGACATAGCAAAAAGCTAGCCAAATAGTAATCGAATAGGATAAAAATATATGCGATTGACTTATGTCAATGATTATCATTCTATTCAATAATCTATTTGACTAGCGTGTTGATCCTTCTTCACAACATCTCGGATCTAGTCAAATTGTATCTATTAGTCGAATAAGTGGTCTTGAAATTCAACTTTTATATTAACTGGTAGATATTAAGGGTGTGTCAATCTTAGCAAATAAAATTAAAACCAGAAATTGCTAAATGGTTTCTTACCAGAAATCCGCAGTCTCTGCCTACCCCACAAAGAAACAGGCGTGACTATGTATATGTTACAACAAGTCTAAGGAAAAGGAAAGAAAACAAAAAACATTAGCAAGAATAGATATAATTTTTATTCCCGTGATGTTCATTTGTTTAAAACTGTTCTCTCTACAGCCAGCGAATGTTGAGTCACGTTTTATTTAATGTTGTACTCTAGATTTGTTTAATATTTATTTCCGTCTGTTATTTAATTATTAAACTATGTTAAACAAAATTCAACCAATCTATCTATAAAAGTCTATTATTATAAACATACATAGAGACGAACATATGTTCCTCCTTTTTGAAATCGGTTAAAAATAATAAAATTATGACCATACATAAGCCATGATCTGGGTATTCTAAACTTAAATTTAAAAAAGTATCTAAGATAAGTTGCCCTTAACTAACAAATGCACAACACAAGCACAATGTCGCATAGAGTGGCATTCAGTTCTACCCTACTTTCAAATCAGTACCGGTATTTATAAATCTACTCGCATTCCCCATTACTAAAAGTTCTTTAACCCATCCAAAATGGATCAAAAACGCGAATGTTTGCTTTCCTCTATTATTAGTAAGATCAAACGAACGAAGTAACATCGCAGATGAAAGCGCCATTCAAAATCACGAATGCGCGTATCTTAGAAGCAGATTGGTTTACCTAAGGATCGGAGTTTCACGGATCTCGGCATTGCTAAGTAATGGGTATTTCATTTACTTGTATGTATTTAGTAATAGCATCTTATTGGGTCGTGTATTCTAGAAAATAATCGGCAGAAGAGTTCCCATTACTCTGCCCAAACCCAAATTTTGCGAAAGAATTTTCAAGTGATAGAAGCCTGAAGCTTATTAATAAGTCTAAACTAGGCAGTAGTGACGTCAAAGAAGCGAATGTATTCTTCGAAGCAGTGTCCATAAAAATAGAGTTTAGTTTAGTGTATCACTCATAGGTACACTATAGTGCCGTAGTGTATCACTGATACACTATAGTGCCGATAATGTTAGTGATATGTACGTATTCTGTCGTCTGACTTTATCAATGACATATGTCGTATCGGCCTTGTATAACGCGTGTAGTGCAAATGAGTCATTATGGTCAGTTTGGAGAGAGGTGTCAACAGTGAGGCACGGATTAAGACGGTATGCATGGTATTTTTTTTCGGAATACTTTATGTCGATGACCCCAAGGGGTCTTATTGGATGTGACCGGACAAAGGCGAGGCTGCAAGAGCCTCCAGCCAGGTGTGTGCATGGCAAGTGAGTCGATATTTATATCATCAGCCGGAAGACGACCACTGTTAAACA
This sequence comes from Abrostola triplasia, assembly GCA_946251915.1. Classification (NCBI taxonomy): domain Eukaryota; kingdom Metazoa; phylum Arthropoda; class Insecta; order Lepidoptera; family Noctuidae; genus Abrostola; species Abrostola triplasia. Next base: position 8,383,940 of record OX276430.1, read on the forward strand.
AAGGCCTCCCCCTTAGATCGCCACAATTAACGACAACTTGCTATTTGCATCCACCGGTTAATGAACTCTGACGATATTTAAAAACGCACATATTATATTTACACTTATCACATAAACACGAACACTACAGGCCCCTTCTCATTTAGAGCCCAATATAATTTCTAAATAAAGACTTTAAATTCAACGCATTACTGTTCATAATTCATTAGCATTGTCTGAGGCGGACTTGTAGTCTACAAAAAAAAGAACTCGGAATGACTCTCAAAACCTGGATTAAAAATGTCCCATTTAGTACTTACTTCCCCGTGGATGACATCGCAACTAGTCATATAGGATGCCGTAAGCCAAAACATCATTAATTTAGGTACACTTGTACACAAAATGCAAGAGCATAGTAATAATGCTTCCATACCGTTGTAGATTTTGGCTAAACGCATTTCTTGGTCACGAATAATAGCCGAAAGCTTGGCATGTGGAGTTCTGTTAGTGCATTCCAAAACATAAGTGCTCTTATATTTTCAGCAGTGTATTTGAATTTTAGCCTGGACTGTACTTGAATATAACAAAATGCGTGGTCGAGATTCTCGTTAATTTTACATTTATAAGGTTTTCAAGTTTGTTTGACTGCCTCGTTGGTCTAGTGGTTGCTAAGCGCGACTGCTGAGCACGAGGTCCTGGGTTTAAACCGTTTGCCCGGATTGGGCAAAGTTACTGGGTTTATCCATTAGGTAACTCTCAGTAGCAGCACGGAGTCTGGATTTGTGCCCGGTTGATGGCAATAGGCTCGCCCCTTATTACACTGGGACTTAAAACATAACTGGCGAATGTGGGTGTACTTTATGTATACCTCTGCCTACCCCTTCGGGGAATACAGGCGTAATGTTATGTTTGTTTTATTTGCTTGATATGCCTGTCACATAATGACATTACTGTCAACAAGAAAATTGACATAGTCAAGGTAAGCGAAAGGATGCCTCTAACTTTCCCGAAATAGTGATATTGGTGAAAGTAAAACCAATTACGAACGACACACCATACCAACGTTATATAGAATACAGCCCCCTTACCATGAATTCTTAAAGCAGGACAGTACACGTAGTGAAAGCGAGACGCCACGTGCCGCTACGTGCAGCGTAATGCAGCATCTTGCTGGGCAGGTAATCACACTAATATTATAAAAGCGAAAGTTTGTGAGTGTGTTTGTATGTTTGTTACATCTTTACGCTCAAATGGCTAGACCGATTTTGATGAAATTTCATATTGAGGTAGCTGACACCCTGGATTAACGCATAGGCGTTATATCCCAAAAATGAAGTACCACGGGGCGCAGCTAGTAAAAAAAATATCGAATTAAACATAATTGTAAAGTTAATCTACTTGTTCGATTTACGACATGTAATAATGTACAAAGTAAGGCATTATTTTCCAAAAAAACATATCAGACAGTCATTTACTCAGTATCTGCTTACGCCTTGGGTGCAGTACGATGCTCATAAGACAATACTCAGTAATAATGCATGAAGATTGATGGAATAGTCTCATCACATTGATATCTGAATTGTAAGTGCGTTTAATATTCATAAGGGATCGATTGCCAGCAACATACGCCGGGGTCTAACTTATACATTATGTACAACATCGAAGTTAAGTCAAAAAGTATGTAAGCGAACCTATCATTGCGGCTGTATGTTTAGTTTAGAGTAAGCAGAGGATTCTTTACCTTCTGACTTTAAAACCACGACAAAAGCTCACCTTGCTTAATTAGGCAGTGATAGCCGAGTGGTATGACCGTTGGACTGTCAAGTCAAAGGTCGCAAGTTCAAACCCCGACACGCACCAATGTATTTCCGAATTGATGTGCGTATCATAAATAAGTTATCAGTTGCTAAAAACGGTGAAGAAAAACTTCGCGAGGAAACCGGCACACCTGAGAGATTTTTCAACGGTGTGTAAAGCCATTTCAGATGCCTATAGGCGGTTTAAACTCTGACACCAGGTTGTTCATCAACCATAAGATAAGAAGAAGATGTTTAGGCTTTCAAGTTCAAAAAAGCATCCAGTAGTTAAAACAAGCCTTCTAAACTATCACACAATAATTTGAACCTAAATAATTATGAACCAAAGAGATAATTAATAAATTGGCTACTTAATCTAAACTATGTTAAAATAGGAGCTAGTGTCACCTATTAATATCTAATATCAATTTTTCAACAGTCTACACACACGAATAAGTTGTTTGTGATAAATTTTACTTACTAGCTTCCGGCCTTCAGTTTCAAAAAAGCCTTTAATATCTACAAGCAAGCCTTCCAAACTATCGGATACCTACTTTAAACATAAACCAATACAAACCAGCAAACATTTTAAACAATAATAACAACACAACCAGCTATAAAATGCACAAATTTTCAACTGTATCTAGTTATGATCACGATTTAAATCAACTCATTAGTTAAAAACAGTTTCCACAATACAGATAATTCCATTTATTCCGGGAACAATTATACCCACTGTGGCTGTGCCGTTTAGTTCTGCATTATCACTGTAAATGGTACATAGGCTTAACTCCTAATTGAATTATAATACTACTTCAATAGCGCTTGAACAGTGGATAAAATAATTGTAGTGCAGGTATGGTGAACTAATGGTATACGACAAAATACTTTGGGCACGCCGTTAGATTATTTTCTTTTACAATTCCAATGCAATTTGATCGGAAATTAAATTCAAAATTAAGCCTTCTGATTGGGTAATATTTAACCATGATTACTAAGAGTATTCTTAGTGATGAATGAGAGAAAATTCCCATTTAAAAGAGGCATCCTATTGCCTATAGCACACCCAATACCTCAGTACAAACTTCAGGATATAATGTATGATGTTAAAAAAAATATATAAGAAGCCTCGTATAATTATACATAAACCTACATAGGTTGTCCTATATATACCCTCGATAGGTTCATCGAAAAGGCCTATGTTTTATTAATAAAAAGGTAAATAATGACAGGCCACATTATCAAACATAATGCGCCTCGTGAGTGATATAAATTGTTCAAAACTAAAATAAAATTAATTCGGCTTGGTCGTAAAATAAATAACGACATCACTATGGCTTCTAGCCAACTAACATTGTTACTTCCAATTTAGAAATTAAAATATATGTTCGGACCTTATTAGTTGTCTTTGACATTATTTGGAAGCTTTTAAGCTCTCTCATCGCTTGAAATGTTTCATTAAAGTTTTCATTTACGTAGTTTACATCCACGATTGCAAATGAGCTTCTTCCTCTATAGCAAGAATTTACTTTAAACGATATGTTCGCAAGAGACAGTAATCTTATACTTAACAATCACCATCACCAATTTCTTTTCCATATAATGGAAAACGATTTTTTATTGTCGTTCTTTTATGTTGGTGATTAATAAATCACCATGTCATAGCTTCCTTCTCACCACTTCTATCAGTGCACTTCGCCGGCATCAACGAGAGATGTGTTGTAGCGGGTTTTATTGGGATATATTATAACCACCAACCAATCCGGTTTCCATGTTAAGGAAAACGAGTTGGTGATTACAGCGGTGGTTTCAATACAAATATTTTTACAATCAGGCCAGAAATCCCCGTAGGTACAGTCAGGGCTGTCCTGAATGGTCTATACAGCCATATTGATGCCTCATCAATATAAAGCTGTTTTTAAATAAATCTCCTCTTATCCCAGTCACTTTTTAAAACATTATAAAAATTATAAGAAGCAAATTCCATAAATTAAAGTAGGTAGGTAAAATAACACCCTTAAGGCCTCAAATATTTAGTTACGTTGGATTTTCGTGGTAGAGTTAAGCGGTAACACGTATTAGGCTACAGGTCGTAAATTGGCTCGCTCTACAGAGGAAACACCTTCTCAAATAAATTGAAGCTTTATGTAGTAACATTGTGTTAAGTGCTGTATTTTCCACTAGGTTGGCTAGAATAGGACCGATTCCTGTTCTTAATATTGTTAAAACATGCCGACAGAAAACCGCCCAACAAACAATAATAAGCCAGACAAGCCCAAAGTTCAAGGTTTCCCATATACAGCCAGCTAAACGAAAAAACTACACTATTCATAAATAAGCACGATACTTGCCTGACATAGCGTGGGCATTAACGGCCATATGTATCACTTTTATGACGTCACACGAACAGATTAAAGTTCACACTATGCAAATAGGTTTATTGAAAAAGTGTTGCCAACCGAAAAACCGACTAACGAATGTTCGGAAAACAAAATTGTTACCAACGAGGCTTAATTTCGTGTGCGAACTTTTGTTTGTTCGAAATCCGCATATGACATAATCAACCCTCGCCTGCAACTGGATTCTCTGACCTTTACGTAACCCTACAATGTTCTATAATTTACTAGCTTGGTCTGCTGTTCGCTCAGAAATAGGTATGCGGCAAACGCTGGCTTAGAACTATGGTTGGGTTTAGATTAGATGTATGGGGCAGCGCTGCCGACTACCGCAAGCATGTGTATATGCATCTGAGCACGTGTATATGCATCTTAGCACGTGTTCTGTAACATGTGTAAAGCTTGTTACCCGGGTCGACTTAGTAGGTCATGTTTACGTTTGTAAGGTTGTATGGCTATGGTTGTATTTTCCAAAAACTGTTGACAATGATTTCCAAATTAAAAATAGTGCATCCAATTAAATATAAAATGATGCATGCATTGTTATTACCAATTAAATTATAGTTACAATATAAAGAAACACGTCTAGTTGTCTTTATACGAGTACAAATACATTATTAGGTGTATCAGAAAATGTAACAACATGGCTCGTTAGAAAGTACGTTCGAGGAATAGCTGAAACAGCGATATGAAAATAAAAATAAAATCCGTGTCATTATTATCTTCACACTTCCTTGCACTTCCTTACTTTCTTTTAACGGCACAATTTGGTGTTGTCGTTTGTGCTCTCATTAAAAGCTTCACCCATATCATTATTTCGTGATGCTCGCGCCAAGTGTTGTCTCATCAAGGTCATAAGAAATGCTGTTCGTCTACTACAATTTAGGAGAGAATACGGTTTTATTGCCATTAACCTGACCTTTAACTAGTGTGTCGCTTAAACTCATCAATCTTACAGATACTACCGTGACATGAATTCGTAGAATTTGTATCAGTTCGCCACAACGTAACGTAAAAATATGAATGAAAAATTGTTGTATTTTTTGCCAAAAAAACTAAAAAGAACCGTATTTACATTATAACATGTTTTATTCAATCATTCTTATGTACATCACAGACAATTTCACAGCTATATTTAGTACCGACTAAGTGATAACAAACACAAATAAAATAGGTATTTTATTTCTTTCGCCTAACTTTTATGTTGGTGATTAATAAATCACCATGTCATAGCTTTCCTCTTGTCACCATATCCATCGGGTACTACTATAACTATAAGAGTAAAATTTTCTGTACGTTCAATGGAAATGCAAAAGCATAAACACAAGAAACTGCTATAAGATTCATTCGCCCAATTAAAATAACCACAAGCGAATTACGAACTACATGTATTACACGGTACACTAGTAGTTTTACACGAGTGACTTTTGCAGGCTTTAATGTCAGTGTAGTGTGCGGCCTCTGAAAAGCACGAGCGGTGCACTGTTTTAAGTAATTAACAACTCGTTAGCATTTCACGAACATTTTTGATACTTGATACTTAGTTTTGATACTTGCTTCATTATTTTATTTCGGTCTTAATTATGTTTAATTAGAGTTAAATAATATAATATCTTTATTTTTAACTCATTCATTTAAATGAAAATAGGTTGGTTTAAATTAAAATTAAAAATAATATTCTATTTTTAAATGAATGATGTCTGATATTTTATACAGACAGGCCTAAATAGTAATGTTAATTAAGCTTATTTTATAGAAATTTAAATACCTAAAAGAAACTATTTTTTATTCAGAAAAACCCTTACTTTGCGTTGGTACTTTTTATTTGAAAACTAATTTTAGAAATGCATTTTTATTATTATATTTTAATCTTATTTAAGGCGAAGTACCCATCGTACTTGGATCAATAATTGGTACTTACAAAATGTATTAGTTAGAGTATTAGTAGATAGATTACTTGCTACGACATGTTAGTTAGATAACTTAAGATATCATTGTATATAATCTTCGATCAACGTAATATAATATAACATTTACCTACAAGATTTTTTTATATCAAAATATTAGGTAAAACTCTGAACACAAGAGGTTGCCCTGAGGTCAAAATTTGACCGTAATTATGTTATAAATTTTAACTTTCTGCACTTCTCCATATAAACTTTAACTTTACCAAATCTCACACTGTTTCATGCGCGTAATATTCCTAAAAAGGGATCCGAAGTTTTCGCTTTACGTATTATATACACTTCAGATGTAGTAGGTACCTTAGTATCTATATAATAATATAGCTGTTGCCCGCGACTTCGTTCACGTGGATTTCGAATGTTTTATAGCTTGTAGCCTACCTCTTTTTTCAATTCGAACCAGTAGTTTCTGAGATTAGCGCGTTTAATCAAACTAACAAACTATTCAGCTTTATAATAAGTACCCATATAATATTGATAATGTAGATGATGCAAATGGTAAGTTTTTGTCCATTGTGGCGTTCTAAGGGGGAAACCTTTGTTCATTCAACAGTGGACGTCTTCCGGGTGATGATGATGAATGTACCTAGGTATAGTATATAGTAGATAGACAGTATGAATAAAGCTACCAGCGGTACTTACTTTTTGTACACAGTATTAATTGAATATCAAATAAGGCCGGAATTGCGTTATTACTATTTATATGCTATGTACCCATTTTCCGCATTCACATAATTTATTCAATAAATTGATCTGGATTTGAGCTGTGATAGTGAGGCTTCGCTCAATGTTTGAATAATGTTGTCATCTGCAATTCACGAGCGTAATGGCATGCTAAGGGTTTCTCTGATAGGTGGAATCCAGTCTCATAATTACAGAATGCGACTTCGTGATAATGTAAACCAAACCGTTGACGACCTGATTGGCGCAGTAGCTAAGCGATCGGACTGCTGCACTAAGGGTTGCGGGTTCGATTCCCGCACGGGGCAAAAATTTGTGCGAACCACAGATGTTTGTCCCGAGTCTGGGTGTTTGTGTATGTGATATTTCATGTTTGTGAAACGCACCCACGACACAGGAGAAATTCCTAGTGTCGGGCGACGTTTTAAAAAAACCTTCAATTCAATTACGCCCAAGTTCATAAATATACGCGTATTATTTAAGGCACTTCTGTATATTACCTAGTCTGATCTTAGAGATGAACTGTGGTATATATATTATGATTGAATAGGTAAAAACCCGGTATACCGATACGAATAGGGACCAAAACAAAATTTTGAAAATAATTGTAACGTTGAATAAAATTGATTATTATGATTTCTTGCCAACAAGACTCTTATACTATTTAGAAGCTGCGTCATGCGGTGAAACCGGCACACCTGAGAGATTTTTCAACGGTTCGTAAAGTCATGTCAGAGGCCTACAGGCGGTTTAAACTGGTTTGACGACCTGGTTAGCGCAGTGGTTAAGCGATTGGACTGCTGCGCTAAGGGTTGCGGGTTCGATTCCTGCACGGGGCAAAACTTTGTGCGAACCACAGATGTTTTTCCCGAGTCTGGGTGTTTGGGTATGTGATATTTCATGTTTGTGAAACGCACCCACGACTCCTAGGAGAAATTCCTAGTGTGGGGCAACGTTTTTTTTTACAAAAAAAAAAAAAACTCTGACACCAGGTTGTTTACCAACCATACGATAAGACCTTTCAGATATACGGGCAAGAGGCGAGACTACGTAGGTACCTAAGTACATATATGTATATCATAGTATATCAACAGAGAAATCAATTAAATACCTCGGGGCACTCTTAACAAGTTCGTGTTGGTACTCCTTTAATATTTAATACTGCGATATCAGACGGTAGGGGCGGAGTCTATTCTTGTTCAAAACTTACCTTTAGGTACCTATTGTACCTGAGGGGCTCATAGCTACGGAGCTATCGTGCAGATCGTCCGATCTGCGAGGTTAAGCTGTTCGCCGCGGTTTGTCTTGTGATGGGTGACCGTTTTCATATGTCAAGAGTTAAGGTCATTGGTCCTGCGCCTGATTTTTGTCCACTAAAGATCACCTACGCTGTTTAAATAGAGCTTTTTTAGGATTAAACAACATTACAACATTAACCGGGCACAAATCCAGACTCCGTGCTGCTACTAAGAATTACCTAAAAAAAACCCAATGGAAAAACCCAATAACACTTTGCCCGACCCGGGCTTCGAACCCAGGACCTCGTGCTCAGCAGTCGCGCTTAGCAACCACTAGACCAACGAGGCAGGCCTACATTAAATGGTTACGCTTATCGGTATCCAATGTTATACCTACATCAAATGCAATTATGTAAATTAAATATTGAAACAACGGTACATCATAATATACATATAGTCTACGCGAAAATAGCTCTTATATGCTACAGAACCCACGTTATATTCTGCAAAAGTTCCCGAAATAAGTAGGCTGCATACTATAGTGACTCGACGTCTGGTCCAATAGAAGCTTGTCAAAGTGATTTTAAGATTTCCCCACACTCGAAATACATTCCAGTCAATCATAACGCTCGGGAAAAGGCCAAGAATAGGTTGTAGGTAAGATCCTATTTCAAATAATCACTTTAGTCTGTTGATTTGTTAATCAGACTGAAGAAACGTCTGAGCTAAACTGGGTTCGGACGACTATCTTGCCTATAAGAGTGGGTAGATAGATAGATAGAATTTGCTTTAATGTACGTAGGTAAACACATCCTAACACAATTCGGGTACTTGGAAGCAATATAATTTGTTACGATTTATTCTTTAAGGTAAAGTTCAGTACACCGTTGGCTTTTTATATGGCGTCAAATTAGATAGCCGGATAGAAACAAGGATAGCAAGGCTGCATTCCTATCTTTGTGTGGCTTTATCTCCGCACCTACGCGTAAATAAATGTTTGATACGCAGACATTCGTCACTACGCCTATAACTGTCCCACTGCAGGGCAAAGGCCTCTTCTCGTATAGAGAAGGATTGAGCATTGATCACCACGCTAGCTGTTGTGTTGTGATGTTTTCCGTCACCGTTAGTCAGTGGTGTCTTAGAAAAACTTTGAAAGTATTTATAACATTGAAAAAGTTGCATTGATACTTACCCGGGTTTGAACCTGCAACCTTGTGCATACAAATCCGGCATATTTACCAATAGGCCACCATGACTCTCTTGGGAGATTGGGTGGTTATGAGAGTAACAAATAACATGTCCTTCAAACGCACCCACATAGCAAAATCATAGCCGGAAAATCGTCTTGCGTTCTACACTATCACATAAAGCCACTGAGGTATGTAGGTACCAAACAAATGGACATTCACTTAAATAGTGATTATATAGTCTGCTACTAGTTAGTTAGACTTTCTCAATAAATTCCTTTCTCCAACTACCAAACCATGTTATGAATATAAAAGAATTGTTTAAATTGCAATCTACGAGATGCAGCTTATCCGAGGACTACATGTTCACGTAATTTCCGAGACTCGAAGTAAAAGATAAAACGGGGGAACGATACCCGCTGCGATAGAACGGATTCCAAATAATGTTTAATTCGCATATTTATACTTACTTACGATATTGTTTTCGCATTCTTCTTACGTTGAAATAATTTTTTAAACCACTTTGAAATAGCCTATCGAACTTTAGACCAGCTACGTTCTTAAAATACTAAATAGACACACCAAATACCAAATAACACCAGGTCAGGTTTTGAGATATCGTCAGTAATTATCTGTCTATATAACTGTCATTTATAGCACGAGTGGTATGACCGCTGACTTTCAAGTCAAAGTTCGCAAAATCGAACCCTGGCACGCACCAATGGCTTTTCTACGAATTATAAATAAGTTATCAGTTACTAAAAACGATGAAGGAAAACATCGCGAGGAAACTCGCACGCCTGAGAGAGAGAGAGATTTTTCATAGTGCGTTAAGCCATGTCAGAGGCCTACAGGCGGTTTAAACTCTTACATCAGGTTGTTCAGCAACCATACGATAAGAAGACTGTAATTAATCTGCCCACAATGATTACATGTTTTGGTTTAAACAACCGTTTACAAAACTACCAACCGTTTCCAGGAATAAAGTTACAATACAGAAATGCCGACTACAGCTTAGTTAATCCGATAACAATTCCATAGATCCTGCACTCCATTATTTTTGTTCACACGCTGTAAAATAAATCGGATACACAACACTAAGTCGGAAAGAATCGATAGATCAACGTTTGTTGTTGTAATCGATTCTTCATAAATAAAGCCGTGCCTAGTGTTGCGGATGATTGTTGTTCAACAACATTAATGAAGAACAATCGCGCTCACATAATTTTCGCAAGTCTAACGAATTTATAACTTAGTTTGCTGCGAATTAATGGCCTCGAAAGCAAATACCTCCAATAAGAGGAAAACTTTTTACATACCTAAGCGTTTTTACAACAATTAAAAAAAAGTGATGTAATACATAATTATATTTCTTTAATATATTTAATAACATTAAACCTATACTTACACACTATATTACACGTCGCAACTCCCAATCAATCTTCCAAAACTTCGAAATGTGTGTCCACTTTGACTTACATTCGATTAAATCCTAGAGCTTTGGCTGAAATAAATCCGCTCTAAAGCGAAATATTGGTATCAATTTATACCCGATCATATCTGTAGAGCGAGGATCGGAACTGAACTAAATGCATAAATTCAAAGTATTGAAGATGCTATCGATATTGGGACGTAGTCCATACCGACACGGACAGGTGCGCCCGTCCCCAAAGACTGAAGAGATGAAACTGCATCCATTCAAAATATCCAATAAAACAAACGCGAAAACACGCAACAAAAGTGACTTAACCGAATTGTAAATATTGAGTTAACAAACTTTTTAATTTTCAACCACTCAAAGCATTGTATGCATATAAAAAGCCGCGTGAACCTAACGAAATTCCTGCACCAACCTTGTTTGAAATAAAAAATACACAGCCCCGCTAAGCCTGTACTGCGCAGTGGTCCATTTCTCCCGTTCCAGTTAGAGGGACCTTGCTCAGTCGGCGCTCACGTGTCGAGTGCTCTCGACCTTTGCCGAACCACCAATCGACACGATTCTTAAAGCGCTGTTTTAGTTTTATTCTTCAAATGCGGAAACACGTCGGGCGAAAAATAATATAATGTGAAAAGTGAAGTTCTAAAAATAAAAGTTGGAAAAATAAAAATGCAAGAGTTTACAAATTAGTTGACAGGCGCCAAAAGTGAGGAGCGATGATCAAGAAAACTTATCAAGGCGTGTTTTTAAGCTTTGTTTCCATATCCTTCTGCTGTCAAATTACTGAAACTATAGCGAAGAGTGCTAGTAGATTTATCGGTAAGTACACTTTAATTTTCAGTAACAAATTTTAACCAAATCGTAAAGGCGTATTGACAGGATTTACGTTTGAAAAAGTCGCATAAATCTTGTAAATACATGAATAATAAATTGTAAGGTGTTTTACACTTAGGTCTCAGGAGTGTAAATTATTTATTAACGCGCACCTCGTTCGAAACCTAAACCTTGAATCTCGCACTTAAGTCAAGATTTAACTACTAAGCCCTCGGAGAGTTTGTACTTGTTTTATACAACTAGTTTTAGTATGGCGTGAAAGCGTTAGTACGGTAAAAATACGATAAAAAGCCTTCGCCAATTGCCCGCATGGCACATTGAATATATAACATGACTACGCACAGTACTAAGCAATAACAATATCCCGAACGTTGTACTTTAATAATTCCGCATTTTCAGAAACGCTCTTACCTTTCTCATATCTTGTAAAAATGTTCAATATGACGCTTATACCTTTAATATCCTTTCAACGTGCACCGGCTTACTTGGAAATGTTGAATATTGTAGAGTGCGAGAGCACCACTAATGCTTTATCCCTGCAGGGAGTAAGCTCTTTAGACATCGACACGACTTGGTACATCCCGGAGAATAATTTAACAAGCTTCATTAATCGCGCGAAAGGAATGATCAGCGGTTTCCACAATTAACCGAATTAACTTAGTATTAATACACTGATCTCGACACCCTTTTATGTTAAGAAAGCTTTTGAGAAAACTGCTTCTAAATTTGTAAATAGGTCCTCCAAATTAAGGTCTTCGTTGTAAGGTGCTTGACAGACGATAAAAGCTAATGAAAACATAATTACTCATCAAAATAGTACTCTAAAGGTATTAAAGGGGGTTGACATCAAAGGCCTACATAAAGGTTATTATTATTTCAAATACGGCAGCCGGGCGATTTTCATGACGCTTTAATTACCCGAGCGGGAAGCACGTCTCTTCATCTAAAATGTATACTTTTGCATAACATGCATAAACAGTTAGGCATTTCGTTGTATGACGTCAATTGGGGCAAACTGGGAATTGACAAATATTACAACGTAGTGTGAAGGTGTACTTTTAATCCCTAAAGGGTGAACTAGGTGCTTAAGTAATCATGACTTTGGAGTATTATAGTAGTTCTCGTCAAGGAGTTATGTATATACTAGTGTTATGTTGAAATGAAACTATCTTTACAGATTTTATCGCGGTTTCTTTGATATTTATTGCCCAATGTTTAGAACCCCTTAGTACATGGGCACTGTCGACAGCTATTTTGTTTTTTTAACCAAATCTTTTTATGGCTTTTATTTCTTTTGGAATAGAATGATAAGTATGAGTATCCTAACTTGAGAAATCCTTGCAGATTGCTACAGCTGTAAGCTTTTAGTGCGGTGTACCAAACGTTCAGTATAAATCAACTCTCCGTATATGCAGAAAATGGCACATACAAAAAGGAGTAACAATCCACACCTCTTCATAACATAACATTACGCCTGTATTCCCCGAAGGGGTAGGCAGAAGTGCACATATAGTACACCCACATTTCGCCAGTTATGTTTTTAGGTCGCATTGTAATAGGGGGCGAGCCTATTGCCGCATCTCTTCACAGTCTTAATAAACCCCAAGCATCAAGCCTCGTCACCAATTGGCTCCTCCAACTCAATTTACAAGATACATTCGTTTACCGATACAGTCGAACTTCGAATCGACTATGCATCCGAGCGATTTCGAAACACTGATTGGCCCATTGACAAACTTGAGAACACTTTATCGAATCAAGACAGTACAGCACTGTCACATTAATTCAACTTGGAATTTGTCCAGCTCAAAATATTTGCGCAATATCTATGTAGCGACGGCATTATTTGATTTATTCGGGCAACTTCTCTCGAGTGCAATGGCTAACTTGTGGGACGTCACCCTAAGGTTCAACTTAGTGTAACACATTGCTTAATGGTGCTCGTAATTGTCTAGCTAACAACTTATCACTACGGTGCACTAACGCAGGCTACGCTTACTTACGTCGCTCGATTTAGACATCATGTGACGTGGGCATTATAGTTTACCTTTGTTACCTATTGTCATCGGTGTAAGGTCGACTTTAGAATTCAATTATCTGGCTAAGTGTTTAGGACTATAGTAGGACTGCCTTGTTGGTCTAGTGGTTGGTAAGTGCGACTCCTGAGTGCGAGGTCTTGGGTTCGAATTCCGTATCTGGCAAATTTCTGGGTTTTTCCATTAGGTAATTCTCAGTAGCAGCACGGATTCTGGATTTGTGCCCGGTTGATGGCAATAGGCTCGTTCCCTATTACATTGACCTAAATTACATAACTGGCGAAATGTGGGTTTACTATATGTGCACCTCTGCCTACCGCTTCGGGGAATACAGGCGTCATGTTATATATGTACTATGGTGGGATCCCCTAAATTCTCAGTGTCCAGTCTATCTTGAAGCTACATATCTTTGGCCCCTAAGTGATAGCATCAACGAAACGTCTCTAAACGACTTTAATGCCTACCAGACCGTGTAGATACGAACGTGATAGTTTTTATAATATCTTTTAAAACTACAATAGTGAGCCGTAAGCCTTTTTCTTCTTATCGTATGGTTGATAAACAATCTGATGTCAGAGTTTAAGCCGCCTGTAGGCCTCTGATATGGCTTTACACACCGTGGAAAAATCTCTCACGTATTTAAATACGATGTTTTCTTTCACCGTTTTTAGCAGCTGATAACTATTTTATAGTACACACATGAATTCGAATAGACATTGGTGCGTGCCGTGGTTTGAACTTGCGACCTTTGACTTGGCAGTCCAACAGTCATACCACTCGGCGTCAGCTATCAGCAAAAAATTCTAAAGTTATGTATACTAACGTCTGTAATACCCTCAGGGGTAGGCAGAACTTTCTCTCATCAATCATCAGGAGTCCCATAGGTGTAATACCCGCAAAAGAGTAATTATGGAACTTCTTGCCGGTACTTCTCCATAGCAACGTCTTATTTGAACAGAGCATCTAGATTAACGTTTTATAAGTTCTCTTTAAAAACCTATAGGTTAGAAATAACCTATGAATGATGAATGGGCAAAAGACTAAAATATAAGAAGAATATTGTCTTCTTTACTTATTTTGTTTCGACGTATAGCCAAGTCAAGACACATTGTTATTTGGAATCGTACGATTTGCCAATTGTCCATATTGCCGCCCGTTTGGCACTCGAAAAGTGACTGGCATTTTATGCTGACAAAAGGGAATTCTAAAAAGTAAATATTGATAGTTTTGAATATCGTGCAATATTTTACAGTTAGTTAACTTGAGCAAATATAACTCTGGTATTATATGTAATATTGGATACCGTAGCTACATTTTCTACATGTACGTTTATGTCTGTATTTTTCATATAATGGTCGTAAAAGGTACAATCGAGTTCGATCGGATTAAGTCCCAGGGTCCCTAAATGATACTGTTGTTTCTTAGTTATATGGACCTCTGTAGGAAACCTCATTTTAGATATACATATGTACAGTCAGCACCATAAGTAGTTTAACACGTTAAGAAAGGTTACGTTAAATAGAAAGCAACAAATATCGATTCAAGTTATTGTTTTAAATTATAGGAATGTTCTAATGAAGATCTGAGAATATTTGGGATTTTTACAAAGTTTTATTTAACTTGCAATGTTTGTATGTATGTGAGTTTGTTTAGGTCAAATCTTGGAATCTAAATTAGAACCACTTCTTGACATCCTATTGAAATATTTTTTTGCGTACAAATGTAGGTTTGTGACAACACAATATTTTGATACTTTTGAGCTGGTCTGATGATGTAGTCATACGTGGTGATAGGAACACTGTAACGAAATGACGCAACCCCATCGTGTTTGGGCTTGTTTGATTCGTCTTTACAAGTACTTTGAGGCTAGCTGATTTAAAAGCTTGGATTTAAAAAAAAAAATTTTAATATAATCTTATTGCAACATGAGGAGTTGTTCCTTAATTAATTAATATATAATAATATTGACTGTATATACATTTTTCTCATCTCTCTACTTGTAAGGTACCTTTCTATCAGGTTTATCATTAAAGGTATCAGGTATAATATTTTCAAACAATAAGACTCGAGGTAGCTAAGTCTAGACTAGAAATTATTTATTAACAACTAAGACGACTTTAATAGTAAGCCGAGGTAGCGTTAATATACATTATATTTATCAAAGATTCACAGAGCAACATTTCATTAACTTCGGACTCATTAAAAATCTTGAGAGCTTTGATTAATTTCAAGCTACATAGGTACATTAAAAGTTAATTAGAAAACTATCTTAATTTTAATTCATTATCATTATTACCAATTACAATAAAATATATTTATTTTTAATTGTCAAGTCAAATAAAGCAATATTCAAAACTTAGCTTTAGGGTTAAATCACACTAATATTATAAAAGCGAAAGTTTGTGAGCGTGTGTTTAAATGTTTGTTACCTCTTCACGCTCATACGGCTGGACCGATTTTGATGAAATTTCATATGGAGGTCGCTGACACCCTGGATTAACGCTTACGCTACTTTGTATCCCGAAAAACTTGCGGGTA
Source organism: Abrostola triplasia (assembly GCA_946251915.1). Classification (NCBI taxonomy): domain Eukaryota; kingdom Metazoa; phylum Arthropoda; class Insecta; order Lepidoptera; family Noctuidae; genus Abrostola; species Abrostola triplasia. Next base: position 8,400,030 of record OX276430.1, read on the forward strand.
TCACCGCAGGGCGCAGCTAGTATTAAATAAAGTGTTTTTTTAATTAGGTTGGTACCTCAAGAACAAAATAAAACAAATGAGAACAGTTTCTCAACTATCTCTAGTTTGGGAAGCATCAGCGGCATTTGCATGGAAGACGTTTAAAACTAGACATTACTTAGATAAGTCGCTTCCCTGAATGCAAAGACTGTCTGAATTATCTCCAATGTAAACGAGTCGTGATAATTGGGCTGTGCAAGACAGATGAGTGTGTTACTGCTAAGTTAAGAACATTACTGCTGCGTCTAATTTAGCTAAACTTAACATAGTATTTAGATTTACTATTTATGCCAGGTTTACTCACGTGTATATTCGGGAAATCCCCGACTCGTTTCCCACTAAAACGGACTTCCCCGAAAATACCAACGAGTGAATAAAACTTGTATAAATAATAATACTTTGGTCTTTAATTTTGTATTATAACAATTGCAATAGGTTAAAAGGAATCGTTGATTTTTGAGGGACACAGATTAAGAATTTATTTACCGATGCCGTGAAAACTAGTGGACAGATTTGATATACCTATTAGGTATTGACCGTGATAAAAGTAGCAAAAGACTCGTCACATATCTTCCAAACCCACACTTCGTCTTACTATTCATTCTCATCATAATATTGCTGCATAAAATATGCTTATAATGAGAATTAAAAGTAACTTGCGTAATCTAAACAGACTGTACCACCTTTTAAATAGAAATAAATTAATATTATATAATAAAAAAGTAAGACGATAAAATAAAGCAGTTACAAAAGTACAATAAAGAATTTTCCAGTCTGTTGCTAGCAAGTAGCATCAACGCTGGATCACTAAAGCGCAAAAAATCCTTTTAACAAGTGAACTCAGCCAAGGGTATTGATAGACTTCAACTAGCTTATAAAAATATTAATGATGCTTATTTAGCTTTGTTAAGAGCTTCGCTACCTGTGCAAGTTGTAAAGCATAAATAATGGACATGAATTAATCGCTTCAGAGACCAAAGTTGACTTAATTACCACGAGAAAGTTACGGAGAATCGATAAAGTTACCCAAGATAGACATAAAGTAGCAAGCGCTATGGCAAGATTAAATTATCTATTGAAGGCTATTCTTCAGTGCGAGGTCTTAGTAAATATTTTAAGGAGCATTCGGTCGCCGTATATTTAATAAAAGCCATGTGGTATCCGGCTTAGAATTGACCACCCCCTTTCCTCCCGTGGGTTTCGTAAGAAGCGACTAAGGGAAAAATCCAGAAGATGAGCAGCAGCGTCTTCTGTAACTTAGCCACCAATACTGCGATCTCCAAGCCGCTTGCCCCTTTTAAGGGGGAGGTCTTTGTTCAACAGTGGACGTCTTCCGGCTGATGATGATGATGAATTTATTCCGTCTAGATTTTTGAACGATGTTTTGGCAACTATTTTCACAAGAAATTAAATGGAACAGTACCTATCAGTATTTCTTAAACGGGTCTTTTAGCTTCTCAAATATTTGCTGGAAAAATAATTTGTGTCGTTTGGCAGCAAAATGTTCTCCTGATTGCGGTAAAACACATCTGCCTACCCTCTGAGGAATTACAGTCAAGTGTATATGAGTAGAGGACTAAAGCACTAAAACAATTATCAAAGATTTGGACGTCTAATTGTCTTTATTGCCATTAAATATCATGACACATGCTCAAAAAGTTTCCGCAAGAGTGGCTTAAATGGGAATATTCTCCAGAACATCAAGGTTGATTAAACCCCGCAGCTGCTAACATAATTTGTTCAACGTATTTAATAAACTACAGTGTTTAATATAGCAATGAAAGCTTACTTGCAAGTTAGTTAAGCATCATTATTCACCTAGCCTCCCCACTATTTGTGATCGACTAACATTAATTATTTCCAGTCATCTCGTCTATTCTTCTTCTCTTCTCATTAGCAGTCACTCTCTTCTTTCTCATATTATCTTTTACCTAATCTAATCATCTCTTCTTCAACCTTATTTAGCTCCTCTGCTCCTTCTTTTGCTACACTTGAATTATCCCTCTTAATTGCATGCTGCAAGTACATTATTCAAGCTCGTAATTATTGCACCTGCAAACATATTGCATGCCAATTGCAAATCAGTAATTTCGCATCTGTGACGTCAAAATGTCGCCGATTCCTCTCGGCGACGTCACTCCAATGAAAGTCACATTCGGCTCCGTGATTGATTGAGTTGTGATGACGTAACCTTATCTGTGCTACGGGAATATCGCGTAAAAATTACCGTTTTAAATTTACCTTTCCATTAAGGCGAATGAAGCTGAGTTAAGTAGGTAGTACTTACGCGAATAAAATTAGGTTACCTAGAAATGCTTCTACAGTTACTTGAATACGAGTTTGAATTTTCGAAATAGTAGACCATTACCTTCCTAATTCATTACTTAGATATAAATAGGGCTCAACTATTACATATTTTTTTACGATTACCGATGAAATGTCAGTCTATTGTCTCCTAATGGAAATAAACTCTTCCATGCCTCGCCTCGACCAAAATAATACAAGAACAGTACTGTTTAAAAAACGTTTCCAATCTTCTTGGCATGATCTGCTACAAATCAGTAAATATAGGTACTGGAAACACTTTCAATCGATAGAAACGAGTTGCGGTGCTCGAGCGCGATCTGGATGCAATTTGTTACCTGGTACGCACTATTAATCTTCAGTAACCTAATAAATTACTGGTATGCCTGGAGCAATACAATTCCAATGCACCGGCGCATCTCGATTCCACTGTATCAATACTGTTATGTGATTCTCTGTTGAGATATTGTGTGTAGGTAATTACTTAATGTTATGCATTGAAAACCTGGATAGGTTTTGTTTTTTTGTAGGTTGGTGATTTCTGATTAGATGTTTGCCTTAACAATTAGACATTGGTGTTTTATCTGGAGTAGCACACCAGAGTGAGCAAGCGTGGTAGCCATAGATAGTTTCTTCTGTATGAGAAGAGGCATTTTCCACGTAATAGCATCGTTATAGGCTGGTAGGTTTTATGTTTTTTTTTCTTTATATATTTCTCTCTTTTTCCATGATTTTGTTCAGAGAAATGCTTTTAAAATCCTTTATATATGTTCGACAAATACATTGCTCGTATCTTTGACCGGCTATGAAAATATATACAATTTATTATCGTCCAACACATAAATCTGACAAATCGGAGTTTGTTGTATTTCCAGATCTTCTCGGCCAAAGTAATGTTAGAAGTATCTTAGGGTATATATTTACTAAGCAGATCAGATTCGTTGAGAACATTTTTAAGGATATTATTATTTTACTTACATAGACGTATATAACAACATAACATAACATCACGCCTGTATTCCCCGAAGGGGTAGGCAGAGGTGCACATACAGTTCACCCATATTTCGCCAGTTATGTTTTTAGGTCCATTGGGACAATTACATTGGTAATTGCCATCAACCGGGCACAAATCCAAACTCCGTGCTGCTACTAAGAATTACCTAATGGAAAAACCCAGTAACACTTTGCCCGACCCGGGATTCGAACCCAGAACTTCGTGCTCAGCAGTCGCGCTTAGCAACCACTAGACCAACGAGGCAGACGTATATAAATCCTTAATTTTTTACTTTCATAGACTCGATATATATAAATCCTTACTCCTCGCCCATTAGCAAATGGATGTCTTTAATTGCTTAACCGATCAAGCATGAAGTTAGTTAACGAAACTGGTATTTAAGAAAAACCGTATCTTCATGTCAGGTCAGGCAATTTCAGTAGCATGTTAGCAAAATATTAACCGGTATTTATGCTGAGTGCAATATAGGTACTCTTTGTTGATATTGACTACAGAGATTATCAATTTTGGACAAGAATCACGTACCGTAAAACAGAGTGAATGGAAACTTAATGGTGAATAGAAACAAAACTCTGAAACTGATTTTATAGCAAAGTGTATACATAATTGATTGTTACCATGAAGGACCCTATACTTTAAATTGTATTATAGACAAATCTAGAATCCTTTCCGACCACTAAGTAATCATTTAATGTTAAAATCAGTTTCAAAATGTTCTTTCTATTCACCCTTAAGATTCGATTCACCCCGTTTTACGGTACTAAATAAAAGCTGAATTTTCAAATTCTTACACTGTATCACATGAAAAACAAAAGTGCAAGTGTTAAGCAAGAAAATTGACTTGACAATGACAATCTTTCATTTTCTGAGATCGCAAATAGTATTGAAAACCAGCCAAGTAATGCCATCTATACTCCTAATAATATCTCGTCATCAATTCTCTAAGGATCGCACAAAATATATGAGACTGTGTCTAAGCTACTTAAGTGTAATGGTTTTCTTCGCGTCTCGACACATCGATCCATGCATTACTATTAAGCCGTTCTACTATCCAAGTAAGTAGTCGCAACACAGCACTACGTGTGATTTCGAGTGAGTTATACTTCACGATATCATGGAATGACGTTCAATGACCCCTTGGAATTATGAACTTTCTACTATTATAACTGTTGTGAGTGTTATCCGAACTGACTCGACTCGCAACTACGTCGCTTCACCAGCCCATGAAAAAGGCTCCGTTTGAGTCCGGAACTAGTCGGAAATTCTTGTAACAACACGTAAGTAAACCGGTAAAGAAATACTGATATCGCGGAATTCACAACTGTTCCATACATTTTGTCCAGTTCTCCTACTAATATTATAAATGTGAAAGTTTGTGTGTTTTTCAGTTTGGATCTTAGTTCCTCAATCATAAAAACTGCTGAACGGATTTAGATGGACACACATAAACTTTATAAACCATGAACAGACTATTCGTTCGACTATTATTTTTATCTCGGCGAATGACATCAAGTGTTATCAGTTTATTTTAATAGCATACACATTTTAATATCCCTCTGGACCCAATTCTGAAGGCAATGCAGACGAAGTCATAGGCTAATACTAGTGTAGATATAAATGCTATATTTATATATGGTGTAGCAGTACAAAGCAGATTGTACACAAAATATTTGTTAGCAGCGGACTGCGGCAGCGCATTGTTCTCCAAATCCCTTGCCTTGCATGTGCCGAAGACAAAGACACAGTATTATCTACTAGGCTGTAAGGGTTGAGCTTCGTTTGTTTTAGTTTTGGCAGTACTAATACTTTAGTTGTGTACCATCCAGCACTAGTGACTTTGGTAATCGCTAACTTAACTATTGCGTTTGCGTTTTTTTAAGTTAGTAATTATTTATGAGTAGTTTCTTAATAGATTCCAATGATATCATCATACATACATTTTCGTGTAGACGTTTCGGGACGTAAATTGAAACCGCGAGACGATATCATGTTTCCGAATGTAAAGATGTTAACGAAGTCAGTTTAGGAGCTCACAAAAACGTCTAACAATTCCTAACAGTATGTATCAGTTTGAAAACATTTATAACAGCAGTGCACCCATATCATCATCATCAGCCGAAAGACATCCACTGTAAAACAAAAGCGTCCCTCTTAGAACGCCACAGTGAACAACAACTAGCCATATGCATCCACCGGTTGCCCGCAACTCTGACAATATCGTCGGAGCACCATATGACTTTGAAAAAAAAAAGTCGGTGTATGTTCGGTTTATGACCGGAGTGTGATACTGACTAGTATACCTATTACAGGTTTATTTTATGCGCTTATCTGCATACAAAGGTATATCAAAAAGTATTCATTCATTGAGTTTTATGTTGTACTAGCTGCGCCCCGCGGTGTTACCCGCGACATTTTTTCGGTATAAAAAGTAGCCTATATGTTAATCCAGGGTATAACCTATCTACATACCAAATTTCAACCAAATCGGTCCAGCCGTTTATGCGTGAAAGAGTAACAAACATCCACACATCCATACTCACAAACTTTCACATTTATAATATTAGTAGGAAGTAGGATAGTAGGATTAGTAGGATTAGTAGGATAGTAGGAAGTAGGATTAGTAGGATTGTCAGTAATGTGTTCTTGTAGTACAATATCATTGGGCATTGTTAATAGCATTGTAAATATTCAAAGCCATACCTAATTGTTCTAAGCTTGCCTCTAGAACCTTATTATTCTTACGTATTACTGTGGCTAATGCTTTCTCTAAAACGCTAATTTGCAATCAAAACTTTGTTTCACAAAAGAAACTCTTTTTTACATCAAAATAGAAATTACTTTGTAATTATTTCGAGGCTCTGAACATCCAAACAAAGACGAAGAATTACAGCATAAGTTTTATGATATAGGATGCCAACAAATTGTTTTCATACAATATAACACCATGTGTAACAGCATACTCGACCTGGGAATTGAAGCCGCGTCCTCTCGATCGGTGGTTGTATTATGTTACCACTTTGCCTATTGCTCTAGGGGATTGATTAAGAATGCAATTCCCTTTCGTTTCTAGCTAATCCTAAGAAAGAAAGAAATAATTTATTTCTCAGAATATAATACAATTTAGGTGTATATCATTTATGTATTTTCATATTATACTAGCTGACCCGGCGAACTTCGTACCGCCTACGATTTTTATTTTTTATTTTTTAGTAGGTACTTATAATAAACTAGCTGTTGCCCGCGACTTCGTCCGCGTGAATTTTAGGTAAAAACACCAGTAGACTATAATCAGATTTTGTAAGTAAGTGGAAAACACTACAAATTACTTAACGAATGGAATATACATAGTATTTTAATGATAAAGGTATATTTCAAATTAAGATGGGGCTATAAACTTTTTATACCGATTTTGTATGATCGGTAAATATTGAGTGACTAACAGGAAAATTATTGACTCGATTTGTTGGCTTATAAGGAATTTCAATTTTAAATGTATCTTTATTTTACTGTATCTATGTACTACATTGACAGCATGCATTTCTCTGAACTACGGATGTAGTTTTGTCTTCAGCAGACAACATTTACAGAGAGTGTGGACTGGTAACTCAGAAGCGACCGTCATACAGTAATCCGTGTAAAAATCAGCTGGTTTGTAGGCCTTAATTAAGTCTACCTCTGCGTGTGCTAATGGTGATAGTTTGTATGCCAAAATGCGCCAAGCGCTTGTATTGAAATTTATTGTAGCCGAAATTTAAACGAACTGCTCATGTCCGTCACCCATAGGTTGGGCCTGTGGGCGACGAACTTGGGCAGTTCGATGCTCAAACAGAAAAGGCGGTTTTAAGGGACATAAGGCACGTAGGCCGTACCTACGTGGTGAGCGCGATCAATCGCGAAGAGGCGAGTCAGAATTTGTTTAAAGAGATGGTGTAGCATACGCGGATCGCGAGTCCCTCAACCTAAGGTTGTTAGGCGGATACCCTGAGGTTTTAGTTAGTATAAGAGACCGGCATAACCCTCCGTCCGCTCATGGTGGAGGAAGTCCATGAGGATTTCCCCAGCAACAAAAATACTTTGATAATTGTGTGGAACTTAGAATTTGACTGCCTTATTGGTCTAGTGTTCGTAAAATGCGACTGCTGAGCGGGAGTTCCGTGTGTTTGTTTACCAGATCGGAAAGAGTGATTGGTTTTTCCACTAATTCTCGGTGGCAGTACCGACTTTAAATTTGTGCCCGGTTAATGAAAATTTATGTCTATGATGATTATCTACAAAAGGATAACTTTGAGGTGGATCACAGACCTTTAACTTGACGATGGTTGCCTACAGTCCACTTTCTGCTAGAGAGTTAAAACATATAAACCAATAAAATTAAAAATATTATGTTGTTTGAATAAGCAAATATCTTGCCGAACGCGGGAATCACACTATTAAATCATATCTTTACTAACTTATCCAAGAACGTGAAATAATGAGCAGAATTCTATATACCCCGTCTAAATATTACTATTTATTGATATTTATGTATATCCAGTGTATAAAGTGAAATATATAAAGAAAGTTTTTACAGAGCATTTAAGTCAGAAAATATTTCACTTAAATCACCGACGAACAGGAATGTGCCGATCCATCACATGATTGTTGTTCCTGCTTAGTTCTGTCTAAAACTTTCACTATGTGGTATTGTACATTTTTACTATAACTAATTATGATTACATTTCAGCAAATGACTCTTAAAACTATTGCGTAACTCTCCAAGAACAGACGTTTTATTGCTTCGAATTGATGTGTATCTAGAGTATGGCGAGCGCTTATATTTTGTCATCTAAGGGAAAAGAGAGAGGTAGTAATTCCGAAAGACAATTTTGCCACCGTTATTTGTTTCCTAACCTCTGCAAGAATGCCAGTGGTAATAAATTTTCCCTGTTCCACCAGGAGCATCCAAGAAAAACATTTTACCCTGGCCGAGCCGAACCCTTTCAAGGACAATATTGTAAATCTGTGCTTGCTCTGAGGTAAATTTAGTGACGTAGTCATACACGATAGTGGTCATTGCGTCTTGGTCATAATTTGTTGCGGCGACATACTTCCTGTTTCCACGTTCTTGATTATTTAATGGTTGCGGAGCCGGTAAACCGTATTCCAACAGTGGATTGCCCCCGATGGCAATGACTACGTCTTGATGAGAACTGAGACAGTGGTTCAAAATGCGTTCATCAGTTTCTCCGATGTCTCCTTCAATAGTATGTCTTAAAGCCCATGAAATATCCTCAGAGAGATGACGCCAATATTTTTCCCGCAACAAAACCGGGTTTGCAATACCGCAGAATACCAACATGACGGCAAACAAATGTCATAGGCGACTTGGGCTATCACTAACGCTAGCCTCCAGGAGAGTATTGTCCCAGTGTTGGTCACCGTCAAGAAGATTTCGTGCTACGCAGGCTGCACGAAATGTTGGATACTCCATACCATCAACTGTCCTTAAGAATGCAAATGACGTTGGCCCCTATACGATGTGAAGCAATAGCCGCAAATAATAGCACTCGGCATTATTTGGATGCACAGTGTAAATCCTTCCCAATGCAGTGTCCATAAAGATTCCCGGAAACCCTTCGACAATACGACCACGTCGATGTCGATTAAATACACCTCTTTGCTTGTAGTATGTATAGTACGACGGCACCTCATCATACGTAAGTGACTTTGCAAAAAAATCAACTTCACAGAGACGTAAAAATGCCAAGAGTCGTCTGTTGGAATCGTAGATAATACCTGACGTCACCCTTAAGACGTAAATACTAAAAGGGAACTTGAAATTTGATGGATGCGAGCAGTGACACGGTGGCTCAGTTGGCAGAGCGGCACCACGGTATGGCGACTGTCGCGGGTTCGAGTCCCGCTCGTGTCCATCATTTTTCAAGTTTCCCTTAATCAATTTAAAATTTAAGCCTAGCATGGCAACATGCATAAAAAATACCAAAAGTCATATAAATTTGGGTTGGTATTATCGGTTTAGTGGTTTGTAGCTGTAAAGGTACAACAGTGAATTGGTAATCGTAGATTCCAACAGATAATACCTAACGTCACCCTCAAGACGTAAATACCTACTAAAATGGAACTTGAAATTTGATGGATGCGAGCAGTGACACGGTGGCTCAGTTGGCAGAGCGGCGCCACGGTACGGCGACTGTCGCAGGTTTGAGTCCCGCTGGTGTCCATCATTTTTCAAGTTTCCCTTAATCAATTTTTAAAATGCCAAGAGTGTTGTTTGGCGGGGATTTTCCAATCGCTCTAATACATTGGCGGGGTCGAAAAATGCGCTGGCCATTCTCAAAATGGACGTCCATGAATTCATGACCTCTGGATGCCGATCTTGTATAGAGAACGCCAGCATTCGCCAAACTGCTTCTGAAGTACTAATGTAGCGACCAGACTGGTACTTGGTCACTTCATCCCGATCAGTGCTTTGCAAAGCGAACGTTGCCTGGTCACTACCCTTGTTTACGTATTTGCAAATGTATTTAATTGACTCGACGCTGGAACACGATTCAACATTGATGTGTGTTTCAAACGTCCTAGAAAGCACAGGTGAGTATAGAACAACCTGTCTGTTGTCAACGTGAAGCGACTGCTTTTGGCTTCAGAATTGTTTGGACATCACTTATTTGAAATGGTGAATTTACAAACTTACTAATGTAGAAAAAAAATAAAAATTTAGAACTATAATTTACTGGAAATTGTTGGTAATAATATTATGTTAAAATATAGACTATAATTGTCTTTTTATTGATATTTAAGTCAAAAAAACATGCAAAAAGAAATTAAAGCTAACGCAAAAAGAAAAATCCTCGGCAAGAATCGATCTCACTATGCATAACTCGTAGGGCGATCGTTAAACCGCCACGCTACGATGACACATAGCAATATGTGTAAAATAGACGTTTCTATACATGTCATGATTCACTGCTCAGTTCCTTGTGGATATAGCGTGATGATTTCTACTTCAGAAGTTCATCTGTAAGTAATCTGCATAATGCAACTATTGGTTTCGTCTTTTTATCATTCTACGGCAAAGATTTGACAAAACAAAGACATAATGCAATATTGCTCAGCCCTCTTTGCAAATGCCGTGATGATATTAAGCATACCGACGCGCCGGCCCCTAAAGAATATATTTGCAAACTTTCAGCGGATTCTATTCAGTAGTTTTAACGTTAATCTAACACATACATACAGACAAACAGACAAACAGACAAAAATTCTAAAAATTATATTTTTGGCTTCAGAAGCGTTCAGACATCCCATTGCACTTATTTTTTTTCAAATATCTTCAATGTACAGTTTTGACTTCGTTACGATTTTATTATATGTATAGATATTGACAAATATTGTTACTTATATTGATATGATACTAACGTCACTCAATTGTTTTGCCTTCCCGGAACCTCTCCACTGACACTTCAAATTAACTTTTAAGTATTATTACGAATCGATTGTATGGGAGTATAGAAAAGCGTTTTTTTAAGATTTTTTTAGCAAATTTTTAAAATTTTTCTCTCCGTAAGAACCATCCTCGACCTTCAGGGAATATTCTAAAAAAAGAATTAGCGAAATCGATTCAGCTGCTCTCGAGATTTGCGCCTAGCAACACATTCAGCGATTTATTTTTATATTATAGATTCTACCAATTTTGGTGTTCAAATATTTTAATATCTAAGCAGCGGTTGTGGGTCAGATAAACAGCGAAAAGCTCATTATCTATTGCAGAAAGACTTCTGATTAGTGAAATTTGGATTTACATAACATCACGCCTGTATCCAAAGAGGTAAGCAAAGGTGTACATATAGCAGACCCATATTTCGTCAGTTATGTAAGTCCCAATGGAATAGGGAGCGAGCCTATTGCCATCAACCGGGCGCAAATCCAAACTCCGTATTACTGAAAAATACCTAATGGAAAAACCAATAACACTTACCCCGACCCGGGATTTGAACCCAGGACCTCGTTCTCAGCAGTCGCGTTTAGCAGTGATACAAAATCTGATTTCTAGTATAACCTATAATTGTTAATTGGAACGCCATTCTCGTTATCAAGAGCTCCTGTCTAGTATCTATTGTAATCAGGTCGTCTCGATAATGATTTGTTAATTAATCACCCATTGTGAACAGTGTCTGTTTGAACTGTGTATTGTATTGGTAAAGGTAGCATACACGGTTCTATGTATTGCGAATGTTAAGAGGATTCGCAGTGTGTATGTACTGTTATATCTATTCATACATAATATAATTGTAACATACATAACATGTACCTCTTGCCGATAATACCTTGGATGGGCTTAATGATTAATATTCTTTTGAGTATCAAATGATTCAAGACAGACAAGAGAAGAAGAGACAAAATGACTTGTGACTGTTTCGGTAAATTACATTTATAAATAGCCGATGCTATATACTGAGTTTCATTAATTATATTCCACAAACACTAATCGCCGAACAAGTTCTACGACATCATACCTAATGTAATAGGAATCGAACTCCAAATTTTAAAAAATAGTTCGATTAACTACAATTTATAATTAGGTGTTAACTTAAAATAGCACTTATGAACAAAGGTATTAATCATCTGTACACTGTGAACAAAATCACTTGTAATTGCCAAGGTTTCGACACGCAACCTTCAAAGAAACCTATCCGTAGAACTTGCAACCACAACATATGATTGTATGTGTACTCATATTTGAACAAAAAAACTTACCTTATCTGAACATCGAGTTCAAAGTCACAACCACTCTAAACTCATCGTTGTACCAAAGTATCATATACCATTGCTGGGCAAAGGCCTGCCCTGAATGTTTTAACACCGTTGGCAGTCTGGCCAGTTGTTTGAAGACTACAAGTCCCGCCATTACTTATTTATTAAACTTTATGTACGAAAGCGGCCTTAAAGTCCAGTCAACCTTGACGTGATGGAAAAACGAATTTTCAAGAGCAATGATACAAAATGGAGGATATTGGAATACCAATATAAAAACAAAAGTTGCATAAATATTATTAATGGTTATCCTAGGTTGAATAAAAGCAGGGAATAGAACAATGGCGACTCCTCCACAGACAAGAGCAGAGCTCTTAAATTAAAGAAGAAAAAAAGACATATCGTAAATACAATGCAATTGCGATCCCGCCTCCCTGCCATCAAAAGCGCAGCGCAGGCAATGTGAGGTTTTTAGTGGGTAGGCCCCTCTGGATCTTATGAGGTTCATGGGGGAGAGTCCTACATACCCCCGTAGGCTCTCAGCTGCGTGAGAAGCGTGATACACGTTCCTCACTCCAAAAAAAGGATAAATATACATATGTGATTGCATATAGGTATATGCGTCTTTAGTCAAAAGGCACTCTTACTATTCTGAACTCAAATTCACAGAAAATACCTTCCATCAATTGTGTTAGAAGTTGACTGAAGTTCAAAGGTGAAACGGCCCTAAAAACAGCATCTAATTTAGTATAAAAAAGAATTTCTATTTCAGAATCTGTTTGTGAAGAGATGGTTTAAACGTATATATTTATTTTCAAGTCTATTGGAGCTGATTGAATTGGTTTACAGAAAGCAATGCCTTTGCTAGACAATTGGTGCATAATATGTACCTATACATGAATAAAGTACGTGCAGGTTTGATATAAATGTTTCACTTGTGCAGGCTAAATAAAGAGTCTACTTACTAAAGCTTTGAAAATATATTTTCAACGATCTTAAACATTTTCAGTATTTTTTTCTTCTTTCAAATCAAATGCAACACTTCAACTGTTTTTCAACTACTTTATTTCTTTTAAAATGTAGACTTTAAATAACTTTTAATATAGTAATGTTAATAGGGGAGTAAAACTGTCCATCCAAATTTATTTGCAGTTGACAATACACTGCTAGATTTTTACTTAAAGTGATATTTAAATTCGTCTGACCGTGTGAATTGTATGCATAGTTTTGATATTTACCTCTATAAATATTGCAACATATTCATGATTTATTAATAGGTAGTGTTATGTCTTTGTTTAATAGTGGACGTCTTCTGGCTGATGATGACGATGATGATGACAACTTTTCCATTGAGATGCAAACAATTACAAGTAATATTTACATCTGTATTTAATTTGTAAAGACCGCATCTTATCATCTTAATAAAACTCTTATTTTATTCGCTTTGCCCAAATCTAAAATTCTTCTATTTGTACATCGCAAAGTTTCAGTGGACAACACCAATTTTCTTAAAACAGAACGAAGCTTCGATCTACCTTTGTGCTAAAGTAGGGGACGTTGCTTGGTATTGACATATTTATGTCTCTAGCCTATTTCCAGAAAAAGACTGCATCGATGTATCACGGAAGCATCCATAGTTCACAAGGGTGGTTCAAGCTTGGAGATACAATACAAACTGATTCGATAACAACTAAAGGATTAAGATATTTAAGACTTCTTTCTTTTTGGTTTAAGAATAATATTTCGCCTTATTAGTAAAGTGTATTAAGTAGTGAAATATTATAAGTATAGTGGACCAGCAACTATTTTGGAGCAAGTGCTCCGTTTTGACTGCCTCGATGGTCTAATGGTCGCTAAGCGTAACTGCTGAGCATGAAGCCCTGGGTTTAAATCTCGGGTTAGGCAAAGTGTTACTGCGTATTTCCAATAGATGATTCTCAGTAGCAGCACGGAGTATGGATTGTTGATTTGTTTGTCACATGACTGCACTCATAAGGTGCCCTATAAGTTCTAATTGGCAGTAGGCTCTGGTTAACCTACTGCCAATCATCTGACTTTTAACACTTTAATGAAAGGTATGTAAGTCTTCTTTCAAAAGCGAAGAAATACGATATAACATTATTATACGCAGCCCATCAAAAATACCTTTCACGTAAAGGAATCAATTTCGTAGCCATTATCTCAAACAGCGCTGAAACCTTACGTATATACTGTATACACTACAATATAGATCAAGCTATACCAATATATTATAGCTAATGTAACCTCCCAACGTCTCCCCAAAAGTCCTTAAAAAGTTTCAACGAGTACCTAAATAAACCTAACTAAAGTAACCTAGTATTCAAGACAGTTTCCAGAAAGTCTATATCAATGTCTCATTGGGGTTCCATAGTTTAGATAGGCCTCGCCAGGGGTGGCCAACATTAGTTATTCATGGGCTGGTGACCCCCAACCCTGTTAATTATGACGTGGCTCGCACTACACTTGAAAATTGGATATTTAGGGCTGAATAACGGATTTGGTATTATTTTATAGGTGCTATACAGGTGAAGATAGGTATGCGCTTTGTATATTCATGAGTGTAGTTAAAATGTAAATTGGAGTCGCTTTTGATCTTACAGAGTTAAAATAACAAAAAAATTTCAGGACATTTTAAAATGTATAAGATTCACGCTAATTTTAAAAGAACACTTAGTTGTTTCTTTCTATTTGTTACTTTTTACCCAAAACTATTTGACCGATTTGGATGGAATTAGGTTTGGTGAAAGCTAGAACCCTGAGGAATAATATAAGCTTGTTATGTCAGAAATGCAGTACATTTTTAAAGTGAACATAATATTAAGTCCACCACTGACACATTTTTTTTAAGTTTGTCTTAGATGACGAATAAAATCGAATTAATTGTAATTAGAGCATCGCTAATTACAGTTATGGTTTTATTACTGTTAAAATCGATACTTACATCACAATCGATAAATCAACAACAAAAATCGATCGCTATATAACCCTGCTACGAACGAAAGATATGTCCCACTTACTATTAAGCACTGCAATAAATTCAAATTTTGGATGGTACTGAGTTATTATTGTTCGGTCGACGGCAATTTTCTAAAACACTATGTCATACTGCATGTACTTACTTGATAGCTTAGTATGAGAACGATCTGAGTACGAATGTGAAGCGAGTTTTAATCCCTTAAACCTGGACTATACAACAATATTTCGTATTAGATAGGGACCGAGTTACTATTCCTTTTTATTCTTTTTTAAGTAACGAGAAAGAATATGACTGCCAAGCTTTAAGCATTTGAAACCAAGACTACCTATTAAGAGGATCCTGTCCATAGAGTTTAAAAGTGTCTGTAGATGATCACGCCTTAATTGCTGAACGAATTTGTATGAAATTTGGGTTAAACCGTAAGGGTGTACCTACACAATAGTACAGTAAATGAAAGAGGGTCATTTTGTGAAATGAGCGCCAAACCGCGATCTGCGACTAGTTTGGAAACAGTAAGTCAATTATATTATTTACGTATATTATGGAGCATAGGTATCTCACAAAATTGTATAACGAAGTTACCAGAAATCTAAAGTAATAATATTATCAATATACGATTGTCATTATAATACGGTAACAAGTTGAATAATGCGTCCAATTTGCTAGCAACAAAACAACGGCAAATTCGCGCAATAACCTATTTTCTAATCTGCAATCTGTCACACGTAAACATCGTATGCATTATGCAATCAGCGTTACAAAGAGATTAATTAACAATCTGCGCAGGTCATTTAGTTATCAGAACTTTGTTTATAAATGTATTGTGGAGATGGACGGAACTATTAAATAAAATATGCTCGTCAACTTGAGAGTTATGATAAGCTTTATTTTTTTATTCTTGGGTTCATTATTTTACTGTCTGTAAATGTAGTAAGTGTGAATTTTTTGATATTCTAAGTAAAAATAGGTAACCATCGCCTGAGACCCTTTCATTTACCAATTTGTGTTTACATGTTCGAGAAATTTCTTCTCTGTCGTGGGTGCGTTCACAAACATGAAATATCACAAACACCCAGACTCGGGACAAACATCTGGTTCGCACAAAGTTTTGTCCCGTGCAGAAATCGAACCCGCAACCCTTAATTCAGTAGTCCAATCGCTTAGCCACTGCGCTAATCAGGTTGGCAACACAAATCCTATATAATGATGTAGTTCTCTTCACACATTATCTGGTATCTTTTAAACAAGTATCAGCTACTAAGAATCATAATTTTATGACATTAGACAATTACAGTACCACCAGCGGCAGTAAACACGTCCCAGGTCCACTACATCAAGTGTAAGACGAGATTAATCTTTCACAGGTTCATTTACGTCGTCCCATAAGCCTGAATAATATATTCTGAGCTAGAAAAATGTCCTTAAAACGGCACCGCTTTATATTCGGGCTAGGTGCTTTCGAGTGCCCGTTTTACGTAAAAATATCTAGACTTAGTAGACGACTATCTGGGTTTCGAGGCGGTATCGGAAATCTAAATGTAAATTGATAGGGTACTGTCTAAATAGATTTTATACGAGTTCTGTATCGTGCGGATTCTCTATAGTGCCTGTGGAAATACGGTCGATTTAATGTAATATGGACTATGGTCAAACGCCAACCGACTTTTACAGGCAAGTTTTATTTTATAAGCTTGTAAGATAGGAAACTTATTATGACAAAAATTTAGGTTGGTATTATCGTTTCAGTGATCTGTAGCTGTAAAGGTACAACACTGAGTTGGTAATCGTAGATTCCAACAGATAATACCTGACGTCACCCTTAAGACGTAAATAGAAAAAAAAAAGGGAAGCTGAAATTCGATAGATGCGAGTGGTGACACGGTACGGCGAATGTCGCAGGTTCGAGTTCCATCAATTTTCAAGTTTCCTTTATCAATTTAAAATAAGAAACTGAAAAATTATGTGACTAGCATTGTACTTTTTAAGCAATTTTCAAGGGTGTCTTTTTCAGAGCGTTTATAGGCCCACTTCTTGATCATGTTAAGTCCAATGAAATAGATGACAATACCAGTAATTAGGCGTATACCTAGATTTTTGTCTCTTACGGTCCTCTGTTTCGACAGCGAATGAAAATTAGATTTGTTAATCTATCCCTCTGGACTATAGCGTAACCCGGTAAATAGTGTGGTCTCTATATTTTAAACAACTAAATAGGCGATAGCGCTAGTTTAATATTAACTCGATCAGATTTCCCCGAAATTCCAAAACTGAAACCAACAGCTTTATAATGGTTACAAGTTAATGCCGTTGATGAATGGATGGACATTATTTGTGACCAATAATGTACGATACCAACTTTTCACTGTTGCACCGCATTGCCAACATTTGCCCAATATATGACGAAAAATTGGCACACTGTCAAAGTTTGTCATTCTGCGCAAACCGCTTACATTCTCGCATTGAGCAAACATTTGTCAGGGTGTTGGTGTCTCAGATTTATGTCTGTAAACGCACCCACTGGACGGAAACGTGCAGAATACAGGAAAAAACATTGTGTAGAGCAACCCCTGGAAAAACAAACAAACAACATTGTTAGTTTGGGCTCGAACTAACTAGGTGCACTGCCAATATTAGCCAACACCACCAAGGCATGCAGTTGGGCTAGCACGAGTATTTCTCCTAAAAGAACTTTTAAATAAACGTTCATCGCAGAAGCATTGCCTTTAAAATTATAATGTCAAATAATGGATGTAGAGGTCTGGCTTTCGTGTCACTAAAAGAAACAATCCTAAATTCAGCCGCTGTAACGCCTTAACCTTAACCCGACCTCTTTAAAGCGCTGGTAAAATACAGATGTATGCATAACCTTTACGCACAATTCCTTTATCTCCCACGACGTACCACTCAAAACAAACTCTAATAAAACCTAAAAGTAATTTGAAACACCTAAACAAACCGACGAGCCTGAATAAGCTTCTAAACTTCCCAAAAAATACTGACAAAATACAAACACCTTGAGGTAAGCAAACTGTATAAAAATATTCATTGTTTAGCCCCGTATTGAATACTTAGCTGGAGGGAAATTAGGCTCTTTTATACAGCTAAGAAGTAATAGCCATAGCAAAAACCGACGGTCGACGCCGCGGCGTGACTTTGAGAATTTTCTATTAAGGTGACGCGTTCCGTGACCTATACAAAATATTAATGATTAAGGCCCAATATACGCGCGTTTTATATGATGAAAAGTATCAAAGTCAACGAGTATATGAGTATGCAAAACTTTGCCGATCGCAGTTTTGTACTGTTCCTAAAATAAGTATCATGAACCTGATATATTTACAACTTATTAGGCTCTTGCTTCGATCCTGTACTAGTTCTCTCTTTAGTTGTGTATTTTCTGGTTTCCCATAGACAATGAGAGTGAGATAGAAGAGAGTGCACCTATATATGCGAATAGTTGCGCATTATAATAGCTCTTGCGTAGTTGACTATTCTCAGTTCAGATAGCCGTTGTATTATTTTGTCCTCCAAGATAACAATTTTGTTCGAATTCGTTTTGTAACCAGTGATAAGTCGGCATCCCCTTAAACATCCCCATTCACAGTTTTCTTATTTCTCTCTTTCCTTTAAGTTTGCCATTGTGTTGGTATCGCCATGGATTATTAAACTTCACAACTGTAAATGAAACCTTTAGATTCAAAGGCTCTCTGTACTCCAGTTTGCACACTCAACGTAAATAAACTAGTAGTTTTCGTTGGGAATTTCGTTTGTGTTTTTAATTAGAGTCGGTGGTATTTACGTTTTTAAAGGTGCGCCTCGCATATGATTTGGTTTTAATTAATCTTTCGGTTCGCGTCGAGAGTAATATGAGGAACCTTGTTTAGTGGCGTTATTATAAAAGATCGGTCTGTGGTAGACGACACAAGCGTCCGTGTTTTGTTTTCTTGTGGAACTCCTGCAGTGTTTCTCGTGTCTGTTATGATTAAGAAACTTGTTAACTACTGCTAGTAAAGTTTGGTCATAAATAAATATAACTTCCAAAGCGAAGTCCTGTTGCAAAGCATATAGTTTAACTAACCCAATAAGCGTGTGTTTAAGCAATCTTAGCTTAGCTATTTTTAGAATACAGATTTCGTATAGAATCATCAATCCAATTTTCAACAGCCGTATGGCTTTGTTTGCGTAGTTCTGTAGCACCATAGCGAAACCCTCGATCGGAACAATACAGTACGCACAATGTAGGTTGGGTTTGTAGATCGTAATAACAAAGGTGACAGTCTGCTTGCGAACCGTTTCCGAACCGAGATTACCTTGTTTCCCTGTACTGATAGCTACAACTTTGTGTAACTAGTGCCTTCGATTTGGATTTTTTTTTGTTCACATTATCTTCTATACCGGTTGTACTCACGTTGATATTCGGGAATGCCCGAATAGTTTCCGACTAGACGGATTTTTGTTCAGTTTATATAAATTATTTTTTATGTGCTTATGGCATCTATTTGACTTTGTGTAATATACAATCTTACTTGCAGCCAGTATAAATTATAATACTGTTTGTAATGATAACTTTTTAGTTATTCAGACATAGTTTATATCCTTTATTAGAATACATTCCCATATTTGTTGGTTATTATACAGACTTCTATGAATTTAAATGATACATTATAGATCCCTGTATTTGCCCTTCTCATTTGTTCCGCGAAGCAAATAATTCCTTTTATCGTATCTATGACGATCACAGCTGGGTTTCGTCCAACATTTGTCCGTAAAATGGTTAATAACATCCCAATGGCTAGATCATTAGATATAATGACACGGTCATAGCAAAATGATTTAGGCAACCGATATCTGACATCACAAGCCCTTAATATCAGAGCAGACAGACCTACATTACATTTGAGAAGAAAAATAAAATAGCTGTCGTTTTGTCACAAAAATGTTCCCCTACCTCCGCCAAAACATTTTAAAACAAATTATGTAAAGTGAGCATGTTGATAAAACTTTCAACACACGTATGAAACAAATATGAATCGTGTATATGGGTCGCTATTTTTAGCGTTATTACATACATCTTGATTACGCCAGTTACACCGAAAGGGTGTAGGCAGTGGTTTTCTCTGTTGACAGGGGTCATATAGGAGTCTGTACGCCAACAATTTGAAGCTTATCTTAATATAATTTTTCATGAAAAAGTTCATTTTCATATAAAAGGTAAAAAAATTTGGAGAGAGAACATCATTGGAAAAGGGGCCATTTGTACATGAACTTTTGAAATATACAATTGTGTCACAGATACGAGCATGGATATTATACTATGCAATAGGTTGGCGACTTGGCGAGCCTATTGACATTCAGTGGGCCTAGATTTCTACAACTCAATTTTCCGTCTGCAGAATTAGTTATTTTAAAAATTCTTAAAATAGATTGCTGCATTCTTAATATAGCTTTCCCCACAAAGACCCTAGATCCATTAAATGAGCCACATTTAGATTCAGCGTAAATAGAGGTATAAGTCTAAAAGTGGGTTCCTTAATAGGTCGAGAGCAGATAAATAATTAACAAAACACGACAGTGTCAGGTCGCGTTAATTCAATTTATTTGTATCGTCCACATGAAGTCTGTGCGAAAAGACTCCATCATGTTTGCACTCGAGCACCCTGAGTGGTCCTCTATATAATTAGCACTGAGAACAGGAAAATGTAGCAGCGTAACGTAAGTATGTTACAAATAGAGATTTTATTAAATGTTGAAGTGTGGGTTTGAGAGTTACATCACGTTGAGTAGGTAGGAACATCTACATGCAATATATTGCTACTAGAAATTCTTTTTTGGAAAATATTAAGCGTTTATATCAAGCCTAGCTGCGCCCCGCGGTGTTACCAGCTACGTTTCATAAATAGTCAGTAGGGTGTCAGCTACCTCCATATGAAATTTCATCAAAATCTGTCTAGCCGTTTGAGCGGGAAGAGGTAACAAAGATACAAACACACTCACAAACTTTCGCCTTTATAATATTAGTGTGATGTGATAGGGTGATTAAGTTACATAAATTATGTAGATACCGAAAAATAATATCTAAGTAATGGTTTGGGAGTATTTGAATACTTTTTCTTCATTGTTTAACATCTTTTATTTAACACTTTGATGTACTGCAATATGTATACACCTACTTACTCTTCGTGTGTACCTTACTATTACTCTAGTGAACGACACGCCGACATACATATCTGGCAATAGTTGGAGGTCCTAGGGTCAGAGTTTTGTGAATTGCATATTTTTATGAATTACCCATAGTACTCGGTTGATAGCAACAGGGTTGCCCCCTATTACATTGGGACTTATAGCTAGCGAAATGTGGGCGTACTTTATTTTACTTTGAACTTAGCCTTCCCCTTCGAGGAATAAAGGCGTGATGTTTGCAAAATTTTTTATTCAACCAATAGTTTGATCACTATTGATCAAATAGACGAACAATCTATAGTTAGATACTTTTTTAGCTTGTCTTAATCACCTTGTTATAGCCATTACCAATTTTCAAGATATTAAGAAGTTTTGATATAGAATACCTTCCTTCTACATGAATTAATACAGGGAAGGTCTTGGTCTTATCATTGCTCGTAATTTGTTGGAGTTAAAAGGATCAAAGTTAATGGCGCCGTACCTAATGGTGATGGCTAATGGAGGCGTTCCAAGATATCATTAAAAATTCGCTGCTGTCTCAGTAATTTGTACTAAATGTATTTATTATGTGTGACGTACCTGATTTTAGGGGGTCATAGCTTTGTTCTAGCCCCGTGAATCAGTTAATTGGCCAGGTTACGCAGTGCTTGCTACTGTCAGTTATTGGATTTAATTACGACTTGTTGTGCATTGCATAAGCCTCTTCGTGTAATTGACTTTATTCATTGTTTGTGCTTTAGGTTAATAAATAATTTATAATATTGTATTAATCGCACATCACGACTAAAATGTCGAGGCCTAGACGCTTATATTATGGTGAGTGCTGTGCCTGATCTCTCTGCTTCATTTTATTTTCCCATTAAACTATAAATGAGAGTGAGAGATGATTTTCAATGATACTTCATATGGAAGTAGCTGACACCCTGGATTAACATATAGGCTACTTTTTATCCCGAAAAAATGTAGCGTGTAACACCGCGGGGCTCAGCTAGTAGAGGTATAAGTCTGCAACTATTTTTGCGCACACTTGTACAATCTTTTGACCGTACTACAACCTGATCAAAACGTCAAAAATCGAATTTCCGTAATAACCTAAGCGCCGGACAATCCCAAAACTATTATAACCACGAATACAATCCACCGAACCAAAAACTAAGCCCCAACGCGTTTATATAATTAACTTTACAATTACAATTCTGAAACAATGTTAGGGTTTAGCAGAATAGAGAAAATATAATATCATAGAATACAGTTTCCTACCCCGTATAGTTTGTTCAATGGATTTTAAAAAGAGATTGTGAAGCGGGCGGTTTTATCGTCCCCGGCTATCGAGGCAAACTTTGGCTGAACAGGAATTGTAAGGGAAAGACAATAGGCACTAGTATAACTATAAACGATATCATATTGTTGATTCCACGAATAATTTTAATGAAAAATGAATTCATGGACTGATAAATGGTTTATGAAGTAAAGACGTTGGTATGGAAGCTTCTTATTTATTTAATGACAAAGAAATGTGATCGCTACGTCGCTTTTTTTGTTGTAATTCCAATTTTCATGGAAATGATTGAAAATGTACAATGCTCTCAAGCAAATATTTGCTTAAGAACATTGATAAACATGTGTCATATATAGGTATGGTACAATACTGTAACAAAGACCACTTTTGATGTTTGAAATAAAAATATTTCTGATATCAAAAATCAATGTATAGTTCTATTTCTTACCTTACTTATCACCCTCAGTTGGTCTAGTTTGGTTGTCGTTCATTGTAGCGTTCTAAGAGGAAGGGCTTTGTTCAACATTGGACGACTTCCGGCTGATGATGATGTTGAAGTTATCAATTTTATAAAATAATGCTTATTAGGACTTAGTTCATAAACATGGCCGTTATCAAACAGTAACTCAAAAACGGTGTTGCCAGCTCTCAACTGAGTAAATTACACTCTTCAGTCATGTTCGTTACTTCATTATTACGTCGTAGGTAAATCAATTTGGAACAAATATGGCACAAACGTGAAATGTATATTGCATTAAGATATTTTATTTGCGGAAACGTATTTTTGTGCGTGAGAAATGCCTTTTGAAATTGCAAAGACATACATAAATATACTATGTATGCTACGTAATATATTATGTTGTTTAAAATAAGTAGGAAGATGGATAATCGATGCTGTATATCATTGAGTTTTCGAATTCATGTGCGTACTATAAATTAGTTATTATTGGCTAAAAACGGTGAAAGAAAACATCGCGGAAACCGGCACATATGAGAGATTTTTCAACAGCACGGTAAACCCTTATTCTGGCCTACAGGCGGTTTAAACTCTGACACCAGGTTGTTCATGAACCATAAGATAAAAAGAAGAATGCTTTGAAACAATTTGAACCGCTCACCAAAACTCAGAAGTGCCATGTACAGAACTATAGCTATTTATCAGGTTCATTTATAAAAAAAAATGATTAAACTATAATTAAATTACATTATACCAAACATAATATTCTTGTCAAAGAAGTTTCAAGTCTTCCATACTTAAAAGCTACAAAACAGCGTCGAAACTGCAAAATCCAAAAGTTTCGGAGACCAGCGCAAGAGTATCATAAGTTCCAATAACACCGTAACTAAACACTGCAGATGTAGCCCGAAAACCGCATTCACCTAACTTTGGTCTCAAATTGTCACACAGTGTTCCAACGCTCAGGGAAAAGTCCAAAACTTGTGCCAAAGTTGAGTTTTCTAGCTCGTTTGTGCCAATTGTAGAAACGGTGTGGATGTGGTTGGAATTACGTTTTGTTGAGATACGATCGAGACGTGAGCCTATTAGGGTATTGAAGGAATCATTTGGTGAAGCGTGTTAGTTATTATTTTGGGAGCTTGCTTTTCCTCCTTCTGATTTGCGAGCGATCGAGTGAGTATCGTAACACTATTCAAGTGACGACCTGATTTGCGCAGTGTTCTCATGATTCGATTGTACTAAAAGTTGCAAGTCAAATCCCCGTACATGGGAAATATATGCGTAATCCACAGAAAATTGTTCCGACTCTGAGCGTTTGTGAATCTGATATTGAATGTTACCTATGTAAAATGCCCGCACAATACAAAAGTGGAGTAATTGCAATTGTAGGTAGTGGAGGAAGGTTCAAGAAATATCATAGCGAAGTGATCATGTAATGGACTGCTGCGCTAAGGGTTGTTTGAAAGGCTTAATTCGTTGCAAACGTATCACATATTCCGGTATCACTCGTGGAGGCCCTCAACTTGCACTCCCAAAATCACTAAAACTGCCGCACCCTCTACTTTATACTTCGCCTTTGCGGACGTCACGATAATAAATATAATTAACTACAAACACGCACGTAATGAGGAAAACAAGAGTACCACACAACTGAAATAACAGCGCACCTATGTGTGAGGTACATTAATAACTAGCAGGGCTCGCGGCATCGTTCCTGGAAACACTTATTTTCTTTGCCGTACCAGTATCGTTTAATCATTTCGACATTATTTTTCTGTGAAGTCGTAGGTATGATGTTTGCACAAACATTCTTTTGCCTTTATTTATAGTCAATATTTTAATTGTATAGGTGGAGTAGGTACCAAGATTTTTGATACAGTCACAGGTCGTCTTTGTTTTTCCTTTCGGAGAGAGCTATATTTAGGGAAACAGAGTGGCCATGAAAATAGATATTTATTGTTTTTTTTTTAAACTTCACCCTACAGTAGGCATTTCTTCTGTATCGTGAGTACGTTTCATAGACTTGAGATATCACGTACACAAACACCCAGATTCGGGATAAACATCTCGCGGATCGCACAAAATAATGTTTGTCCCGTGCGAGGATCGAACCTGCAACGCCCAGGGCAGTCCAGTCGCTTAACCACTGCGCTAATCAGATAGTCCATATAAAAAATATAGACGATTCTTAGGGACAGGATACTAGTTTAATACCCTAACGCTCAGATTCGACAATGCCGAATCCACTACTCTTAATATCTCAACCCAAAAACCATAACACAACGTAAGCCAACTACAACAACATAAAACAAAAGAAAATCTTTACACAGTTGAAAGAACGCATCCCTTCAATAACACAACTGTCAACATTCTGTGGGAACGAATAAAGTACCCCACCTGTCATGAAGGAATAACACGGAAAATTGTTCGGGAAAATCTGACATTATCCGATACAACCTACAAGGTTACTGGTTACGCTACAGAGGCAAGTTTGCCCTCTTCAGGTAGGGCTTGATACCGCAATCAAGCAAATATTTGAGCAGTTTCGATGGAGAGTACACAGTATTGTACACCGGATTTACACAAAGTACAAATATACACTGTATTATGTATGTTTATTTAGTTTTGCGGGTAAGCTATGCCCTCTGCAGACCTTTATTTACATAGATTTATATAGTTATAATGTTGCTGTTTGTTATATAAAATGGGAAAACTAAAAAGACAACACATGAATAAGTAGACTGCCTCGTTGGTCTAGTGGTTGCCAAGCGCGACTGCTGAGCACGGGGTCCTGGGTTCGAATCCCGGGCCGGGAAAAGTGTCACTGGGTTTTTCTATTAGGTAATTCTCAGTGGCAGCACGGAGTCTGGATTTGTGCCCGGTTGATGGCAATAGGCTCGCCCCCTATTACATTGGGACCTAAAAATGTGGGTGTACTGTATGTGCACCTCTGCCTACCCCTTCGGGGAATACAGGTGTGATGTTATGTATGAATAAGAAGTCAATAGTACATTGCTTGTTTTTCAAGGTGTTAATAAAAGTGTAGCATTCAATACACTTTGGTCACTTAACCATTTCACTGTCCATCATCTGCTACACATCGATTATTTTACTATTGTGTGTACTTTATGGACAGTCAATGTATTAAACTTAGCCTCTTCTAGAAACAAAATCCTAAATTACCAACATTACAACGACATATTATAACAGCCTATAACTGTCCCACTGCAGAGCAAAGGCCTCTTCTCATATAGAGAAGGATTGAGCATGTATCACCACGCTAGCTCACTGGGAGTTGGCATTACAGCGATAAATCAAATTAACTTTAAGTATAGTGGCGTATCATCGCTGTGAACATAATATAAGGTCCTGATTTTACTAGCAATGCATCCAATACGACAGTATTTTATTAACTGCATATAATATAAATTTGTATGTTAAATTACAATAGTGCTACGTCAGCCGGCAGCGATGTAAATTGCCTGCCCCAGATTCACCTTTCATAATCGAAATATAGGTAGTGAGTATATACAATCATTTTAAATTCGTCTATGTTGGACCCTTGTCACTACGTAAGTTGCCGAAAGACGAAGTTCCTCGAACTGTTTAACCCTGTTAAGATAAGATAAGAAATAATTTATTTTAAATAGACTATTAAATTGTACTTTTCGAACTGTCTATAAGCGGCTAAATCCGGAAGGTTTTACTTTCAGAGGGATAAGGAGCAAATAATAACAGCTTTTGAAGATTCTTTACTATGTTTCTAGCGTTTCGATTTTGTTCAAAAATAGTTTTCGTATTGAAATGACAAATTAATATAATGAACATATTTAAAATTCATTTGTTTATTTTATTGGTAGTCATAGTGAGAATAGAGAGAAATCTGTTAACTGTGACTCATATGCCAGTATATAAGGACAAATAAAAGAAAGTCTACGTTTTGCTATGTGACAAAAGTTATGTAGTCGAACTTGACACTGAGCATTGTTTGATTCTCATGTTGTAGGTAAAGTACAAATAAAGGAGTTAGGAATTTAGCTGACAAATGCAAAAAATCGAGAACAAAATAAAAAAAACAAACCTCTACCTACTATAGCATACAACGATAATATTATCGAACATAAAAATACCAATATTAGCTTCCACAATAGCAATAGAACCTTCGTACAATCCATAATTCATTATTCCCGTTGCGTACACACCCAATTGAAAATGGATGATATTTACTTTGGCGACAGGTAGAGCTGGAATGTCACTCTTTTATTTTCTATTGTCAGAACGCAGTTGGCATGCAAATATCATAATCCCTACCTAGTATTTTTAAAGTGTTTTAGTATACGTTCCGAATAACTGTTACGTGTTTGTACGTGTAATATGCAGGTCTGTTTGTTTAGGACCCTTATTTTGGTAAGCTAACGTAATATATTGAGTCTACATCGTATTTTTGTCACCAAAGATTTTTGACTGAATTTCAGACAAAGATATTGAGCGATACGAAGAGATCCAATTATTACATTAGCTCTTATTTACTTATCTATAATACAATCTGGGTTTTCAGACCACATGCAAATTGTTAGGACTGAAAAATATCTTCAGGCTAAAAAATTTTTTTTGTTATAGCTTCAAGTAATTGTTCAGATTGTTGCCATATTCAGGGACCTTTAATCACCCTGAGATCTAAAGTCTTAAGACACTGAAAACCGAGTGGTATAACTGTTGGACTGCCGAGTCAAAGCTCGTAAATTCGAACCCCGGCATGCACCAATGTCTTTTCGAATTTATATGCGTATTATAAAGTTATCAGGTTCTAAAAACGGTGAAGGAAAACATGGTGAGGAAACCAGCACATATGAGAGATCTCTCAACGATGTGAAAAGCCACGTCAGAGGCCTACAGGCCGTGTAAACTGTACCACCAGGTTGTTCATCAACCATACGATTAGAAGAAGCCTAGATGTGGTAGCAATCGTAGCAAGGTGGAGTGACATAAGGTATCGAAGCGTAAGGTATTTATTACTTTGGAGTACCAGGTTGAGTCTTTAGAGGTGAGGAAATTTAAAGAGGTTTTATAATCTCTCTATCTCTTCCATGCTAGTAATCCCAGTGTGGTGGAGTCAGCTTTCATTGCGTTCTTCTTCCACTTCGCTATATCCTGGACATCGTCTTAAAAAATTATACATTGGTTCTTAAAAGCAATAAGATTACATAAATAAGCAGTCTTTTTTGAGCTCCCATCTCTAATTAACCAAAACTATTCATCTTCTGAAAATTAATGAAAAGATATTCAAAATTCGTTGCTTTTACAGTTTCTTACTTTACCATTCATTTCAATTAAAATTTACTCCTAGCTCTTAACAAAACTAGGCACCCAGTACCCAGAAAGGGGTGTTGGAACTCGAAACTTTTTAAACCCTGTTTAAAATTTTAAACTTCTTAAATATCAGCATCATCAAGCTTGGGAACTTGGGGCTTTTAGTTGGGAATTATTTAAATTGAAACGGGACAATGGTAGTGGTGATTAGTGTGGTAATTAATGAACATTGGCTGCTAAGCTGTTATGTGTATTGTTGAAAGAGATAATTGGGTTACTTGTCCGCACCAGAGGATTCGGGTTTGATTCCTGGAGACTAGAGACCAGTTTTTTTGGATTCTGACTTAATTTGGTCTCTAACACGCACGCCACTAAACCTACAAATCACAAACAAAAAACCTAAAACAGAAAACTCATTTTCCAACGATGATTATGGAATTAAAAGTACATAATAAAGGCATAACATTATGTAATTAGTAATTATTCTATGTAAATGGATGCTTTATGATGCCTAGCCCGCATTAGTTTGAACTTGACCTACTTAATTTTTAGACATTCTACTGCTTATTGCTAGCAGTTTTTGAAATATTCTCTATAACTTATTTTACTTAGGATTGTAATAAAACGAACCAGAAAATAAGGCATAATGCTGCATAATCCAATGCAAATAAAATTCCAAGGTGCCTATAAATTATGCCATAACGTTCATATTTTAAATTCAAATTTCGAAAAAGCAAGCTACGCTGCGCAGGCGAGCAAAGTCGACAATTGGTGCATTTCGCTCGACTGTGATATACAGGACGTTGCAAAACTATATAAGGTATGTACCGCTACCGTGTCTATAGTATGTACATCCTCATTTCAATAGTTATACTATATGTAAGTTCTATGTAATACTGGGCGTGCCTATCGCCATACTTCTTCTTAAAGTGCCTCTCCGACTTAGGCAGTCAGCTCTGCATATATTTTCAACGATCTATTGCCATTAAGAGAGCACAAATCCAGCCTCCGCCGCGTTGCTGATAGTGAGAATCATACGATAGTGAAATGTCATTATCATTTTTCTGGAATTTAACCGCCGCCTACATGCTGAAATAAATACATAATGTCACGCCGGTATTCCCTGAAGGCTTAGGCAGAAGTGTACCTGTATGTAATACAGCCACATTTCGCCAGTTATGTTATAAGTCTTAATGTAAGCTGTGGGTGAGCCTATTGCCATCCATCTAGTACAAATCCAGATTCCGTACTGCTACTGAGAATTACCTAAGGGAAAAACCCAATAACACTTTGCCCGACCTAGGATTCGAACCAAGAACCTCATGCTGAGCTGTAGCGTTTAGCGACCTCTAGACCAACGAGACAGTTGCAGAGGCAGTTGTTATAAATAATTATTTCATGTAGCAGTAAATATTTATAACCAATAACTTCGCTGTTAAGCTAAACCAAAATGGCACCCCTGTTTAATTAACCATAGTTCCGACTTCCGATGAAACGCAACTAAAGTGAGCAACTTCAAAAAAAGTTTTGTAACCCTCGGTCTATTAGTTGTCAACTAGGCAGAGAGAGCGATGGTGCGGGTAATCCAATTTGAAAGTTCTGCCTACCGAACCGCACGGCGCGTCATAATTAACTAGTGGCGTGGGACAGTGCCATGAATAACTAAAGCCCTTGTGACACGAGACAACTGGCCTTGTCGCGCGTATGTTGTTATCTCTTTTAGAATTGGGAGTAGTTGAATATGACATTGTTTTTTTCGTGATAAACGTGTGAATTTTGATTGTGGATTTGAAGAATGGAGACTGGTGGACGGAATTAGAAGTGGGATGCAACGTAACAATTGTTTTGGGTATTGGGTGTTCAATTGTTGGTTGCAGCGCTATGTTTCAAGTGTCATAGATCATGAACACTGTAACCTTAATTTTACTTACGAACATTTTTATCAAAGGAAACACAGCTGATTATTTTTGACGAATACAATCTAACTGCCTTAGGTCTAACTAACTAACGTAGGTCCTTTATCTACCTCAGTAAGTTCACTGGTATCTAAATGCTGTTCATCAAAACTCCATCATCATCACCATCAGCCTTTCTCAGTCCAGTGCTGGACATAGGCCTCTATCAAAACTCCATACGAGCATAATAACATTGCCAAACACCAGGCACACATTAATTTCCAATCCCTTGCTCACGTCTTCCTAGTATTTCAATTTACTACACCAATTAATACGGTATTGCAATTATAATAATTGCATTTCAATCCCGCTCCAAGCTATACCGATCCCTCTGTTTACTATCAATATAATATTAGAGATTCTAACGTAGATTCGTATAACAGAATGTTCCCAATGGCTATTAACACTATTATAGTCGTATACCGTTATTTCACATCATATAACAGCACGCTTGTATTCCCCGAAGGAGAAGAGGTGTACCTAGACATTTCGCCAGTTATGTTGTAACGTACCTATAGGTCCTATAGGTCTACAGGTTCACACCTAGGACCTATAAGTCGCATAGGGGACAAGCCGGTCACAAACCTGGATGAATTAGACTTATAATTGTTAATTCCATATATTACTTATTCCTTCATTTGTCAATACGCCTTCTAAAGGCGTGTGGCCATTGTTTTACTATTGTTTCTGCAAAACGTGACAAGTGCAAGGCTAACGGGAAACCCTAATAAAACTTTACCCGACCTGGGAAATCCAGAGCCTAATCCTCAGTAGTTGCGCTGAACCACCACCAGTCCAAAAAGGCAGAAAATATTAGATGGATACAAAGATACGTTATTATCTTTGTAGGTTAAACTAGGGACGCGAATAAATGTAGAGAGAAACACTGTTACAAAGTACGAGTATTATAATTTCAGAGCGAGTTACTGCAGTCTCAAATTAATACTGAATATGTAACAAAATGTTAGCTGGAATCGTCCCGTGAATATAAAGGATATGAGGACCGAATTGTGTACATTTTATTCTGAATTCAATGTACTCTAATGCTTTCATTGTTCTTTTGGGCATTGGTAACCGTACAATGTATCGACTGTCTATTATATTGGGAAAGTCATAGAGTTTATCCCTGTGGATAAAGTTTTGACGGCAAATAGGT
Organism: Abrostola triplasia; assembly: GCA_946251915.1. Classification (NCBI taxonomy): domain Eukaryota; kingdom Metazoa; phylum Arthropoda; class Insecta; order Lepidoptera; family Noctuidae; genus Abrostola; species Abrostola triplasia. The sequence goes on from OX276430.1 coordinate 8,431,477, forward strand.
AGGGACAAATTGTTGGAACTTATTTAAGCCACATAACTATAAGAACTATTAGATTTTATGCCAAAAATTTGTTGTAAAAATCAATACAACTTACTTTACAGGTAGACACGTAATAAGGTATGTACATTAATTAATATACAGGCTTCTAGCCTGATTAAAATTGCGAGAATCAGGTAAAATATAAACATTAAACAGGCTAATTGCAATTATGGGAACAAGGTGAAAATATACGTACTAGAATATTATTTACTAGAGTTTTATTAGCGCGACTGCTGAGCACGAGGTCCTGGGTTAGATTCCCAGATTGGTCTAGTAGTATTGGGTGTTTCCATTAGTTAACTGACAATTGTGTTATGGATATGTGTTTGTGCTTGGTTAATGGCTATAGGCTCGCCTTCTTGGGATCTAGATCAAAACTAGCGAAATGTGGGTTTACAATAAACCTCCTCTGAAAAGCAAACGCGATGCTGTTATGTTCTTCTTCCTATCGTATAGTTGATGAACAACCTGGTGCCAGAATTTAAACCGCCTGCAGGCTTCTGACATGGCTTTACACACCGTTGAAAAATCTCTCAGGTGTGCCGGTTTCCTCACGATGTTTTCCTTCATCGTTTTTAGCAACTAATAACTCATTTATAGCACGCACATGAATTCTAAAAGACATTGGCGAATGCGGACGTTTGAACTTGCGACCTCTGACTTGGCCGTCTAACGGTCATACCACTTGGCTATCAGTGCTCACTATGCAGTGCTGTTAAGTTAGCAAAAGGCTATTCCAAAAGGTTTTATCACCCTTACAAATTCCCTCACCTTTAATATAGGTACTACATAGTATAGTACTATATAGGTACAGTGGTCTATTTAGCCAGGTCTTCTTGAAATAATGTGAGCCGCCACAGGGAAGTAGTTGCTAGTTAGACTTATTTAAGAAGTTCCGTCGTTTGTTACACCTAGTTACCCAACTTATCTCAGACTAGAGACCATATTTAAAGTTTTCTTGTCTGGAACTAAGAAAAATCCTTTTTTATACAAATTGTCGGGTGAGTTTTATCGTGGTATGGTTAACGAGATCTTATCAACTAAGTTTACGTCGATAAAAAACACAGTCCCATTTAGTAAATTCGCGTTCAAATATGTGGGAAAATTGTTTTAGCAATTCCGATTTTAGTCAGATAAAAAAATGTCCGTGGAGAGTTCCTATCCCAGTTATAATTCGTATTTGTAATACTCTTTGTATTATAATAACAATAATGTTCTACTGACCTTATTTCGGTCACAAGGCGGCCTGTCTCGGCTGAGATTAGCCAACTACGCAAGAGGAATTATACCTATAGTACACAAGCATACGCCCAAATACAGGTGCACTCCCAATTTCCTGCCTTTAAAGACCGACAGGACTGGAGTTTATCGGAGAAAGTTTAGGCGCTGAACCAACGGCTCAACTTGCCTTCCAAATTACGAAGGGGCCTCGACATATAAAAACGGTAACCTATCACAAGACTGACCGCGGCGAGCACGGCTGAAGCTCACAGATCGACTGATCTGTGCGGAAGCCACGTAGCAATATATATAAATTAATTGCTGTTCGTTTATCTCGCTTAAATTCGGACCGATTTGGTTAATTTTGATCTTAACACACGTTGGAAGTCCAGGGAAGGTTCAAATGGTGAGAAGGCGGTACGAAGTTTGCCGGTTTAGCTAGTATTACATAAATAACACACATCAGCCCCATTACCATGTACTCTTAAGGCAGGGCGGTTAACGTTGTAAAAGCGAGACGCTGCATTACACTGCACGTAGCGGCGTCTCGCTTCCACATCTTAAACTGTCCTCCTTTAAGAGTTCATGGTAAGGGAGCAGCACACTGCCTGACTTGAATAAACATTTCTGTTCCTAAATGTACTTAAGTATGTAAAAAGGACGTTTTTTCTATCGCTCCATTTTGCAGGAGGCAAACTAAGCTTGCCTTATTCTGGGGCCCAGCAGACAGTCGTGCAATTGCACGGCTGAGAGTAAAAATCCTGGATCTGCGCTTATCTTAAACAAGTAAACTGTTTGGAATTAAAGTCCACTATTTATGTGACAGGTACTACAGCTACAATGGTACAAGTAATTGAGCTCGGAAGTTTTGTTAGGTTAGGTTAGAAAATTGATTGTTTTTGCTTATCCAGATTAATACTAATGTAATACAACACGATTTGTAAATACAATGTTAGTATTTTGCAAGAAAGGAATATCTATTATTATATTTGTATGGTAAATGAGCCTATTATTTACAAGTACATATATTTACGCATGAAGGCTGGCAGCGACTGGAAGCGAAAAACCGAAGATCGAGCTCAGTGGCATGCCATAGGAGAGGCCTATGTCTAGCAGTGGAAGGAGATAGGCTGATGATGATGATAAAAGAGGGAGCAATGTTATAGGCATTACACCTGTGTTTTTGGCTGGTTTACTACTTTTTGGCTACCTCCATAATAATGACATTATGCAACTTTCGTAAATGCCTGTAATTAGTTTACGTAAAGTAAAAACATTTTGAATTTGATCTTTATAAATATCGAGGCACATAAAATAGTATAATAGGTTATAAAATCTCATGCCTTTTTAATTTTTTATGTATTTCTTTACTACATTCAAAGTGAGAGATTCAAGACAAGCCAACTTCGACACACTTAAAGCAAAGACGAAACGCAACAAAAAACCAACCACTCTCGCTAAATCCATAAGCAAATTGCATCGCAGTATTTTAGAATACGTTCGGCAATTTAAAATAATGTTGTTTCTATGTGTACCGCGTATGCAGACGCAAACGGGAATCTCTTATAAATATTTGATACCGCTGAGCCGGGATATTTGCCTTGCCAAGTAACAGTACCAGCCTTGGGCAATAACGTCGAAATTTCAGACCCACCTTCGGCTAATAGAATTTTCATTTCAATAGCAATCGTTGAAGAGGAGACGGTCAGGTATAATGGTAGACAAAAGTGTTTGGGAACAATGTGGGAAGGTATACGGCGATAAGATTGTTGCGTCACTTGTTTTACTGCGCACGTCGACAAGGGTGTTTCAATGAACACATGGGAGCTGATAAGATACTCACGTCGCCTTTACGGTATATTTTTCGGAACTTTCACAAGCAGTTTCGTTATCGTCGATAGATGATAACTTATTTTGCTTACTTTTTGATAGACAGAAAAAGTAAATACATACGTTTCGACTTGCTAAGTTTAACATTATTATGAAGTAAAAGAAAACTCCTTTGACGTGCCTGAAGAACGTAGTCGTGCGTCATTAGTATTATCTTTTCTGTGACGTAGAGCAAAGCAACATAAACACAAGCCCAACATTAAAATTAGCAAGTCGCAATACAGTTGAACTTAAACGCTCACCCACCAGAATTTAAAAGCAAGTTCACACGCTTATCTAATAGTATTGAAAAAGAAACCAAACGCGAACTACGTTGATTAAAAGAAATATCCAATTAACCTCCGATTCCGAATTATTCAAACAGATACGTTCATTTTAATTTATTTTCTTAATTAAGCTCGCCGTACGGTAGGTAAACAAGAATAAAACAACGTCAAATAATCAAAATCCGTTTCAGCGAACACAGCATATTTAGGTACTGACTACGGAGTTCATAATTAATATTTAAACTTGTCAGCGTGTTGTAAAACAGGCGGGGAAACACTGTTTAATAATGAATTCTGAATGTATGTACCTATGTGATCCCATGCGGATGACTGGCCCTTTGTGTGGTGACAAATATTATATGGGCTTACTCTGGATTCGAGGGCGTCATCGCTGTAATAATAAGTACGGTTTAAAGTGCTTTCTAACGTATTCTGGGTCATCATTAAATAAAGGATATTTGTTAAAGCGAGGCCGAGACTTTTCTGAATTGCAGCGTGTATGATGAATGTGACTTACGTTCTTCTTGTGGTATGGTACATGAAATTACTAATAAGAGAAATTTAGCAAAGACAAAGAACATCAGTGGAAACTTTCTTCTCTGCAGACCCCTTTCGGCGACAGATATGACTGTGTCAGACTAACAGGGCAAGATATCAGATATGCTTAAAATAAACTATATGATATTTTGCCCTGTCGATAAATTCTAAAGTATGATTACTACATACAATTTTGTCGGTCGACTAAAATTTCGAAGTAATTTCAAATAGCTGACAAGATCCAAACGTTAATAAACCCATGAATCATGATCCACAAAGTAAAACAACCTATCCAGACCATAAAAAAACAATCAGTCGACTCCGTAAATGCAATTACAAATACCCGAGCGATTTTTTATTATAAACAAACAAATTGTCGTAGAGAGAAAAGTTTTTTAATCTTGTGAGCCACTTACAGTCGTCAGACGAGACTAGCTTGAAGATTAGATAGCTAAGAACGCCTATACTAATTGTTTGATTGTGTTATTCTTTGGTTACCTAATTGTTTTCTTTAAAATATTTTTTTTTTTAGTCCTTAATTCAGATTTTATGTAGTTCTGTCTTTTTGTTTTACTGTATATTATATTATAAAATTCTACTTTATTATGTAAGTGCTGTGCACACCTGTAAGTGACAAATTCACTCTACATCTTATGTTTAATTGTTAAAATACCCCAAAAAGTGTATTAGTGAATAAGTCGTTGGAGTGCCATAAATAAATAAATAAATAAATAAATAAATAAATATACTGAGAATATCCAAGTAGTTATTGATTATGTCTTGTTCTACGAACAAATAAATAGTTTATGATCAATGTAAGGGGAGGAGGCTTATGCCCAGCAGTGGGTTATTTAAAAGCTGATGATGATGATATGAGGAATGTAGAGAAAACTCTTTCTTTCTTGATAACACATATATGTTTAGATACCTAAGAAAAGATGCTTTATTGGAAGTAAGTTTGAAGTAACAACATAATTAGTGTTCCATCGTCTTTTCCTGAAGATCTTCAGACATGCATGCATTACGTTTGAGCACCTCAAAAATAAATGATGACAAATGAAAATCGTTTCATCGTAAGGATTATCGCTGAATCCAAGAAAAAACTTTCCCTCCACTTTTAAAGGCGTTTTAAACGAGATTACGTTCCGACTCGCTCAGACCAATGAACAACTGCCTCGTTTCTTTATTTTGCTTTCTGTACAACGCGGCAGGTTAGATTTATGAGGCAAACAAGAACTAAAAAATGTAAAAGAAGACACAGAATATGTAATTACAGGAATGGAAAAATCACCTTTCGGAGAACATGAATTATCCGTCCCAGAAGTCACACTCATTACATTTTACGGCAAACGTAAATTATTTTGTATGTTCTACAGATAATATTTAAAATATGCAAACTTTTGCGCTCAGTTCATTTGAACGAGAAAAGCTCGCGCTTGTATAAATAATTAATTTGTTTGTGCACACACAAAGAGCAGCACGAGTATGGCACTTGAGGGTTTGGTGCCAGACTATTGAAATTTTAAAAGGTAACATTGCGGCCGAAAGGCGTTCTCTGTGACCTTTTAAGAAATATTTGTGTTTGAGAGCGGCCTGCGTCACTAAACTGTAGCAAAGGTCGTTTAAATACACCTTACAGTTCTTCATATGTATTGCTCTAAGCCTCGAAGATAGCAAACCTTTTTTTGGGAATTTTGGCACTATTAGATTTTTGTAAGCTAGCTCGGGATTAAAGTTTATTCCTTCCCTGTATCTAAGCACAAGGCCTTTCCTTAAGGTCACAGAGAAAAAAAGGCTTAATATACACCACATATATTACGTATTTATCATTAAATCCGCAGTTAACTATATCGCGAAGCAGACTTCGTGGAAGCCCGCAAAAACCATTCAAGTTTCTCCATTTCCGTCTTGCATTATTACAGTCTTAACCAGCAGTTTAACTGCGTCTCCTTGAATCCTTGCCAGATTAACCTTAATTACATTACTTCAATCGATTAAGATACTCAGATAAACCGTAGTAATATGTTTGTGTGACTTCTTTAATCTTGTCATTACATTTTACGGTCACGCGTATGACTGACTCTGTTTTGTTTAAATTCGAATGACATTGGTACATATAAGACCGAGATCTAGATCAAGAGCATGTATGAATAATTTTAAGTCAGCGAATGAGGCTATGAAGGTTCTCGAGTGGCGACCACGAACCAGAAGACGCAGTGTTGGCAGGCCTCCCACCAGGTGGACCGACGATATCGTCTGAATTGCGGGCAACCGATGGATGCAATTGGCAAGCTGTCGTTCATTGTAGCGTTCTAAGGGGCCTTTGTTTAACCGTGGACGTCTTCCGGCTGATGATGATGATGAATGAGGTTAACTGGTATTGGGATGGCAGTAGAAATCTGTAGTCTCCTTCATCAGTCTTCAACTCTGTCCATAAGGTTGTCAGCAAGAGATCGCTTAGTGCGTTAAGACCGCCCATCGTTCACTATCCTTATACAGTACTTATGTTTATTTTTGGTGTACAATATTAAGAATTCTATCTATCTCAGCCTGCCCATCTAAGAAAAGACGTGACACATACATATTGTTCGTATTTGTAATAAAAGCAAACTTTAAGCATCGCCTGGTGAAAAGTAAAGTTTTCTCAACTATCTTCTATTTACTTTCGTTTCAGGAAAACAGAACTTACCTTAGTGTTTATAAAGGAGACTTTTTCTAGCGTTCGAAGGAGACAATTGATTTTTATAGTTATAACTTCGCTGGCAAAGGTAGAGAAGGTAACTATGAACGATAAAAACAAGCGAGTTTGCCTTGTGGTTAGGGGTAGCGACATCGCGATAGCAAAGTTTGTGAGCAAGAGTTTTAAGATTGAAAACGTTTAATACTTAAGTATAGATGAAAGGTATTAAAGAGTTTTGGATGCAATCGAAACCTTATAAATGAAAGGGAAGTGTGCTTTGGGGATTAAGAAAGATGTGACTCTTACACATTATTTGTATTTACTAAAGTTATGTTAGCTTAGCCTTAGTATAGCATGCCAGTTTGGTTATGGAAAAGAATTATAAAAATATTCCGGTTATTCCAGCTCATGAATCAGGGCTTCGTTCGAGTTCAAAACTAGTCGGGCATTCCCGAATACACACATGAGTATAACCGGAAAATATAGTAAATAATAATATACAGATTGGCAGATTTGATAATGACGTGTATATTTTCCAAAATTTTGCTTTTTCTTAACGTCACCAAAAATAATAGGTTTTCACAAAAATACAAGCATAGTAACAGAAAGACCAAATCGGAATTGTGTTTTATGACGTCATGTGGATCTGTAAATACGGCGTTCATACAGTTACTAGATTAAAGTCTGAAGCAAAATGTTGTTGTTATTTTAGTACAAATGTATTGCTAGCTTAACATAAACGATGACAGTAAACAGCCACTACATAAAGAAAAACCAGTACTGAATGTAATAAATTTTACTGTGAATAATGTCCTGAAGCGAGGATAAAAAACCCGCGTGTCGACTTAAGTATGAAATATACACATCAACCTAAACGCTACAGAACACTTGGACGACTGAAGAAGGTACACTGCCAAGTATCTTCACTGTAGGGTTCCAAAACAGTGCGTACGGAACCCTCATTGTTATCCTGGAGAATAACCTATTTATAAAGTTTCAAAATAGTGACGGCAAAACCATCTCTGTTGCCACTGATTACTGATGCGCGTTGAAATATGAGTGTTAAGAATCTGATAAAGGAGAACAAATCTATATTTTTTCAAAAATTACAACGGAACGTATTGAAATGAAACTGGTTAATTAACACAGACTACGAAATACCGCTTCAGAACAAAGCAGTTTTTGCCGTGTGTCGTTTATTTACACTTACACATGATATTAGTAGGTACTAAGTACTAGCGAAAAATGAAACCCAAAGAACCAACTCACACTTGTCTACAATCTCTAAGTCCATCCTTTCTCCATGTCTGCCGCTGCCTGATTCTATTACAGTTAGTCTTGGTTGGATTTGATTACGTTGTCCGTGTGTTCATTGAGAATCACTACGACATATAACGATAGACTGTTTGCCAATATCAAATTCGGTTCAATTGGCGCTTGGGTCTTCCAAAATCTTTGACAGGTACTCTGAAGAAGTAAAACTCGTCACTGACTAAAATGCACGCACGTAATCTCAACATATACTGATATTACTTCTACTTTTAGCAAAAACAGGCATCTTAAATAAAACAGGACAAAGAAATGAGGTTAAGAACATGGGGTAGGTACTAGCATTGTTCTAAATATGGGATTCAAAGTCTACGGAGTACAATTAGTGCCGTGGCAGAATAAGGACCTTAGCCCTTAGTTCGTAGTTGCAGATTCTATTCTCGGAAAAATAATTGTGTTATCCATTTCGTGGGTGAGAAGTCTCATTTAGATATACTATAAACATATACAGGCAAAACAGATACATAATTCAGTAGCTACTCTTGTACAGTTCCAAAAAGAAAATTATATATTCATCCATTTAGGAGGTTCAGAATAAAACATATGTACAATCCATTTTGTACATACTTTGGAGCGTAGATAAAAGGTTCGATAGTTCCCGAATGAAGGATATAAAGATACCTAAATCTGTTGGCTCGTTATCTTTACGCATAAGCGCAAAGGTAGTGGACTAGAAACATTGTTATGGCACTTTAGTTATCTTTGGAAGATCCTGATATAAGGTAAGGATCTTCACGTTAGTCTTGAGATAATATAGGACTGGGTTATTATTTGAATACAAGCTTTATCGCCTCTTTGCTTACAGTTTTCGTAGCTGTTCTGCTGTCAAGCAAAGTGTTATTGGATTTATTTGTTACCAAGTTATTTTTAGCAGCTAGAGGCCGAGAATTCCACCCAAGATCTACCAATGACCCTTTTATCAAAAAACTCACACCCCTCTAACCTACATCTTCGGAGAAAACAAACAATATACCAAAATATCTCTCAATCTTATAACAATTCATCAAGTGAACTACCAAATACTGCAATAGAACACATTTTTGTGAGACTTTCCAAGCAATAAAGTTACAAGCTTCATTAGACACCCTCGAGCTCCTAACGGACAAGCGATAAACAGATCTTTACACATTTGTTTTACGGCCAAATCAAGACGGCTATAACTTATTAAAACAAATCTATTACAAGACACTACTGAATAACAATTGTGCCCGAAAATTTCAATATATGACTACCTCGGAGAATACAAACGTATGATAATATGATGTTGATAAAAAAATTGTACCTATGGGTTATTTAATAGGCATGGCAATAGGCTCGTCGCCAATGAGAATTACGATATCACATACGACCACAAAGTGGGTTTATAAACTCCTGATACAAAAGAACACATCTGTTTACTTCTTAGTAATTAGCGAGTCTTTTCCTTCACACCACCAAAACCACAAATAAGAAGAAAATGAATCGTCCTTTTGCTAGTTGATATAAGGTCTATTTTACTTCAGGATCGGATAATTGGATACCGGATAGGTCTAGACCCTACACAGAACATTCCAATTTACTAACAACCGTCACGCGTTGCAGGTGCCACGTGGACCATGCAGATTGGTCTGGAATTGAACTCGGAAGACGGGTTTACCGTGGCTCTGTTACTGGCTAGGTCTAATTGATTCAAGGTTGTATTAAGAAAAAATCTTACAGCTATTTATTTCATGTATAACGTACAATTTGCCATTAAGAAATCGAATCGAAACGTTTCTTTCAACGAAAAATGACATACAAATTTAAAATCTTTCATATTCAGGACAGTGCCTACTTACCTAATTTCCCGGCTACTGCTCTTTAAAAGAATATCTAACATACACATAAAACTACATGGTAGTGCAGCTTCTACTCTTTTTTTACTTTTTAACGCTTTGAGCACTCTTGAAGCAAGTCATTCAAAACCACGAGTGCTGTAAAGTGCTCCATAATTCCATATTGGCTAGTATAAAATGTGGAATGTAAAGTAAAATTATACCTTTTTATATAAAACCTTCCGTGTGTGATACTTTGTATTACAGTCTATTATGTGATGTTAGGTTACGCTCCCTTTTGAAGTCAACCGTCCCTATTTATGAGTTATTTCTTTACTGGAAGCTAGACGGCCATTATCGTTGAATATATAAGAGTAAAATCAAATTTTACACAAAGAAATGTTTCCTTTTCCAATTACCTACTAAGAATCATGCCTGTATAACCCAAAGGGGTAGACAGAGGTGTTTTGTAGACTCACATTTAATTAAGGTCACATATAATTGGAGTTTGCTTACTGACGTAAGACGTTAACCGGGCCCAAATATCTCCGTGCTGTCTAGTGAAATCTAACCCTGGAATGGATCCCTCACCAATGTGTCTTTTCCCAAAAGCGTTTGTATTTCGATTTACTGATTTATTGTTCCTATAACACATGTTTATCTATAAAACAAGAAATCATACGAGTGCTTAAGTGCCATCTGGCATTCCTCGTTTGTTTTAAAGGATTATGACAGCCCATTCCCATTTCGTCGATGTTTCCATATTGCACATAAAATATTAACGGCTTTTTGCACTCGTGCTCCCAACTGCAGTAGAGTATATGATCCTGAGTAGCGGTTAGCTTATTGTTAACTATACCAACTATATACTCTAAGTTCTACGTAGAGCAACGCCTTGGATTGCGATAAGAGATTGAATTTAAGTTCCAATTTCATTCTCTACAGTCAGCAGTGAATTAAGTTACTAGAATGGTACTGAATCCAATCCCCTTTTTCAAAATACTAAAATGTTTACAGAAAATTTTCTCGCCGTCCAAGAGTAGGCACCAAATAAGTGTATGACGCACAATTACTCGTTTTTCTTTGAAAACGGCTGCTCATTAGTAGCTCTTTGTTAGCAATATTTTCAAAGACAGATATTCAAAAGAAAAATGTGAAAATAATAGACAACTTGGGTGTAAACGCGTAACAATAGATACGTGCGATACCTTTTATTTTCCGATGTTTTATCTTAATTGACATCGTTGTTAAGGCGGAGGTGTTTTGAAAGGAATTCGTGTGGGTATTAAAGGTTCATAAAATAACCCCCGTATCCCCCATTTCGTCAGTTATGGGCCTGTCCCCCAGTCCTATAGGGGCGAGCTTTTACCAATCACCGGGCACAACATCATATCATTTATCATTATTCTGGTACCATAAATAAACCTCTAAAATTTACAAAATTCATTGACAATGGCAATTCATTGAGAATAATTACAAAAATGTATACGTGCTTACATCGCACGAAAACTTCTGCGAATTTGATACATCTGAAAATACATTGTGACATTGTATACCAGGCTTACATTACTGTATATTATTAGTGGATATTATTACGTAGCCTGTTCCTTTTAGATAGTATCTATTATCACAATAAACACATGTCATGTAAAGGCCCTCCCTTGGGTTGACATGTCCTATCGAGTATCAGACACTGCTACAGTGAGACACAGATATTTATAAATGTGAGTAGTGGCGCCACTTTCTTCGCTGAACTATCTAAAATTGACAACTTTGACAGTTTTTCTATGGGATAATATTAGTTCTATTTTTCGCCGCGTTCCTATATGAGTTATTTAAAGGGCCTTCTATGTTTATGGCTTTATGTTCGGTGTTTTAATAAAAAATAAAAGCTGTTCTTTTGACGTCAGTTTGGTACATTGCACATAGAAATTCAATATTCTTGTTGGTTATCAGTGCTTTACCGGTCTATTGTATCTTAAGATCTATTGTATAGCACACATAAAGGCAAAAGTTTGTGTATGTTTGTTACCTCTTCACGCCCAAACGGCTTGACCAATTTTGATGAAAATTCATATATTATGGTTAAAAGTAATTACTATACATTAAGTATTAACATATTTATAGGCTACTTTTATCCCGAAAAAATGTAGTGGGTAACAAACACACCGGGTAAACACCGCGGGGGCAGCCAGTTACCCATGTTTGCAAAATAATATTCCATTATATTTACAAGATTTCTTTTGTATATTTGCGTACTTAGGAATGTCAATATACATGTTGGTTTATTTATTTTACAAGGGAGTGCCTTGTCAGTCCGGTATCTAACTGCAGCTGCAGATTAAAAGTTCTCGGGTTTACATCCCGGATCACAAAAAGCTAATAAGTTTCTTTTAGTTAGACATGAAATTCTCAGTAGTCTGGAGTAAAGATGGCGGTATCACACCGTGTACCTCGGAGAACGGGCAAAATGCATCAGGCCAAAAGAAACACGAAAATAAACTTAACACAAAACTAAAAATAAAATCTGTATCGCTACAAAAGAATTACTTACCAGCTCAACCATTATCGTATTAAAACTTTTGTTCGCTATCTCTAACTTTATACCAAAACCCAATTTCTAAGGTTTTGTTATCTCATACGATCTTACGATGGTCATATTTTTCACTTTTAATTCAATATTCGCGGCATTGGGGCAGCATTAAAGTATTTTCAGTTGCTTTAGAAGATTATGTTGTTCACAGTTTTTATGTTAGCTACTTTTGTACACTTAATTTCGGAGCTTTTGGGACGTTCACCGTAAACTGTAAAGCAATCACTTGACACCATTTGACGCAGTGGCTAAGCGATGAGGGTTGTGGTTCGATCCCCGCACGTGACAAAAATTTGTTCGAACCACAGATGTTTGTACCGAGTCAAGGTGTTTGTGTATCATATTTCATGTTTGTGAACGCACCCACGACACAGGAGAAATTCCTAATGTGGGGCGACGTTTTTTTAAAAACAAACTATTATCACGTATGGTTTTTACAGAAAAAATTAAGCTCTCACCTATACCTACCTGTATAGCACAATCTAACACCGTAGGTAGGTTGGCTGGTACATATTATTGTGTACCTATATTAGATGTCAAAAAACCGCTTTAATAAAAAAACTCAAGCCTATCACTATAATATTATTAACTACGAAGTCAACGAAGGGGTTCGCAGCGAATGCAACATAAAATGTAACATTCCAATAAAAGTAACAAGAAAATTTCGCTTATTCATGCATGTCTAGTGCCTACTGCCTACCTATTATTTATAACTGTTTATCGCATAGAATTTTTATCACGTCATTAGGTACATTGCCAAGCATAGTTACAAATCATTTGACAGTAAATCCTCTTAACAAAGACGTGACTAAACGATATAGTTATGCATTAATGCGTAATGTGTGTGTTCTTAACAGGTTAAAAGGAATCAACATTTGAGGGGCTTATAGCTACGTCGTTACTACGTAGATCGGTTGATCTGCAAGGTTAAGCAGTAGTCGACGCGGTCAATTTTGTGATGGGTGATCGTTTTTTATATGTCGAGGTCCGTCCATGCTTCGAACGGCACGTCAAGCCGTCCTGAGCCTAAACTCTCTCAGTCTCCGGCCGTGTTCTTCTGCCTCCTCCTATTGGACTATGAGAGAGCCGTGAGGGTATGAGAAGTGCACTTGTTTTCGCGTAGATATATTATAAGTATGATAGGTATGTTATGATTGGCTACTTGTGCACTATAATATACCCTGCGTAGTTGATTACTTTCAGCTATGGAAGGTACTGTAAATTTCTACCTATTTTTACTTTTGTAGTCTTTGAGAAATTGTAATTCAGATAGGTAGTTTTATAGATGACTGTAAGTAGGTACCTATCTAGGTAAAACAACAGTTTAATAATAAACAAAACTAGCCCTGAAGGCAAATGTTCCATTTGTACTGCAACTGAAATCTCTTTTATTCGTTTTCCTCCATTTAATTTTAACAAATGTACTCGTACCTGTCCGTTTTGCTACTTTTATCTCAGCCAGTTTTTTTGTTGTACCCGACACTCGAGTCGGCCTTTCTCGTTAATCACATACATCGTTATTTAATCATTAAAATGTAATATTTATTTCTACGAATAGGGCCATTGTTAACCTGTGTTTCGTATTTAAAAAAAAAACATTTTAGTCACTACAAAATGTCTGGCTGAAAATTGCTTGGATATTTAAAAATTATTTGTCCATGACGAAATTATTCATTTTTGGCCCGATAAGCGGCTGAATAGACTCGCCACCTATTGGGTGACATACAAGCAGGAAAAATATGGGTGTTGTATAGGGGTATACAACACCCAACATCGAGAAATACGGGCGTGATGTCATGATATTTATCTTAATTATTCTAAACTAGCTTCCGCCCGCGACTCCGTCCGCGTGAATTTCGAATGTTTTATAGCCTATAGCCTCCCTCGATAAATGGGCTATATAACACTCAAAGTTTTTTTTTAAATCGGACCAAACACACACTTTAATGACAATTAGAGAGATAAGTACCTACTTATTTTTAGATACTTGCACATCTACCTATCACTTGAGCATAGTAGGTACCTACCTACCTAATAAGGTGGGTAAGTACTTAGGCTACTTGCTAACTTTACTTGATAAAAGTAGGACTCATTTAGGAGAAAATTTAACATTATTTTATGCAGTTAATAATAAAATAATCCCACTTAAGTACAGGAGAAAGATATTCAGGCCTATCTAGCCTTGTAGAAACTCATTTAGGGGATCGAACAGGTGGCTTTAGACGGTCCGGCGTGGCAACTGGTACCTACTCTACTGTCGTTAAAGTGATTAATGTGTTTAGGAGCTCAAATTGAATTCAATTATGTCCTCCGTCATAGGTACGTGTTTTCATTGACTTAGGATTCGCTCCTAGGATTCTAAATTGTTAGGTAGATAGATCGAGTATACTTTATAGTATACAAACTACACCATTAAGTGTAACACAAATCAAATCAAAGCTTATTATTCGGGTACAATAATTATGTTCCACAATAATATGGGTTCTTGGGTATAATGGTGGTGTGTGTGCTGTGTTGCGGCTTCCCGTACGGGACAAATAATTGTGCGATCCGCAGATGTTTGTCTCTAGTCTGAGTGTTTGTGTATATGATATTTCATGTTTGAATCGCACCTACGATGCAGGGGAAGGAGCTGATGATGGATCCAATTTTAAATATTACTTACAGAATCTAATAAATAACGACAAATAAGACTAATGTAGTTACATACCCCGTTACATACACTAAAATTATGAATTAAAACAACCAATAATTTCTCGTAGCGTCTTTATTAAATAACAAAATAATATCATGTTAACAGTGGATTTGATCTCATTTATTCTTAAACACAGAACTAAGTATACGACCGACCTATCTTCATCATAACATAACATCACACCTGTATTCCCCGAAGGGGTAGACAGAGGTTTACATACAGTACACCCACATTTCGCCAGTTATGTTTTCAGGTCGCAATGTAATAGGGGGCGAGCCTATAGCCATCAACCGGGCACAAATACAGACTTTGTGCTGCTACTAAGAATTACCTAATGGAAAAACCCAGTAACACTTTGCCCGACCCGGGATTCAAACGCAGGACCTCGTGCTCAGCAGTCGTGCTTAGCAACCACTAGACTAACGAGGCAGTCGGCCGTATTCTACTCAATGGTAAACCAACAATCATAGGGCTGGTTTAATATGGACGGGATACTTGGTCGTATCAAGCAATTTCAGATCATTAATACATTGCATCAACCAATCTTTATAAGCATGCTTCACACCCTCGGGTGTTATGAGCTTTAATTTTTTCATTTTATCAAAATCTATACCTTTATCGTTATGTATAACATAGTCCACATCCATGCAACGGATTGACTTAACAACAGTACCTCCATACGCGATCCAGTGTCTTTCAAAATGATCTCTCTCGTCTTCATGAAAGCTTATGAAATCTGGATAGAAACCTAACCTTTTATTTATGAAGATATCAGGCAAAGGATTTTCTGGTATGAAAAGGAACTCTTTGCTGTCAATTTCATCGACACTCATTTTTTCCTCTTTTATACTTTTGTCTGACGCTTCAGAATCGTTGAAACTCTTATCGGGAGATTTTAACGTGTTCTTTTTTTTGAAGAAACTGTCTATTTTATTGTTTTTAGGGCTGACTTTAGGTTTTGTCGGACTTTCTTTAGTTTTTGGGCTACCCTTAACTTTTTTAGCAGGAGGTTCATCCGAAGCAGTGTCTGCTAGTTTGTTCAATAGCGATACATCAGTTTTTTCTTTAGAAGTTGTGTATAGATGTCTCAGTTCGTCTAGATTAGTTGCAGTCTGCCAGTCTTTATCATCCCTTATTCTGGTGACTCTTGGGAACCTCACGGAAATGCCATCCGCTGTGTGTAAATTCGCTTTAGTTAGTTCCGTACCTGAAACAAACGTGATGCATATTTACTTATGCTGCAAATTAATATGCAACAGAACAGTGACTAATTTAAATTTGTGGTTAGCATAAAATATGCGATGTACAAGTATTAATGAATGTGGTTTCTCTGAATGATTAATCTGTCATTACTTGTGATAATAATAAATAAGCTATTGCTATTTTAATCACATAAAATGTTTTACTTTTTGAAACAAGACTAGCCATGGCTTCGCTGCACAATTCATTTTCATTACAATGTCTAACTTCATTGGGGTTGCCAAATAGGCCTGAGGTCTGTTTTAAGAAATTAATGATAATTTCCATGAATTTAGTAGCAGCCTAGAGACCACTAGTGTTTGGCAACAGTATCTAAAAATTTACATTCAACATGAGAGAGATTTTTTAAATATCACTAATACAAACATACCGGTGATCTCCCAAACAGGCTGTTTCTTGGGATCCAAAGCAACAAAGTCAGGCACCATGCCTTTATTACAGTCCAACCAAGCGGGCACTTTATTGCTGTCTTGAGAAATCTTCAACATTAATGGTCCTAATTCTTTCTGGAGTCTCTCCAACGTGCTGTCATCGTGTCCTGTATGTACTTTGGTTACTGTTACCCAAATGTTTCGTCGGGTGTCCAAACAACCCATGAGGAAGACCGACATCATGCCACCCTTTTTGCCTGTACCTATAACGAAATAGAAGTATGTTGATGAGGATTATGATAAAATAACCAAGAATTTTTACCTAATACACTCAGCTCAATCCTTCTCCATACGAGAAGAGGCCTTTGCCCTGCAGTGGGACAGTTATAGGCTGTTATTATTATTATACACTCAACTTATAAAATGATTATCCTGCCTTTGGTGTTTGATCTTTATTTGTTTTAAAAACTATAAGGGTGCTGTTAGTCACAGCATCTCATTATTGCGTAAGTATGCTTGCAGGGCAGAAATAACTTTTTTTATACACGTTGTACTGTGTAGCATTCAGCGACAAAGCAGCTGAAGGACCACTAAGAACTTAGAACTCTTAAAAAAGCTTTGTTGCCGCCTGCATATATGGTGTATCCCTGCATCTTAGTGGTGTCTGAGTTTGCAGTAACTACTATAATTTAAATGGTATACAATTGCAGAAATTTTTTTGGGCACCATGCATTGCTAGAGATTTTGTAAGCACATAATATTTACACATACATAACAACATCTTTTTAAACATTGTATTGTTTGCATTTATTTCCATAACAAAAGGCATCATCTCTTGTATTTACTTTCAGCTTTGTTACATTTCATTATAATTCATCATTTGCTCCCTATAAATTGGCATGAACGCAGCAAAAAGCAAGATGCATTTTAGATTGTATGGACAAATTAATTGTGACAAATGTTGACACTATAAATTCACTTTTCTATTCTATTGCCTCTAGATAAGTGAGAGCATCTAGCTTTTAGAGGCAGTAAGTTTTGCGTGCATTAGAGAATGAGTCTAGTCATAAACAGGCATACATAAAAGTCAGAGAAGTCATCAGATTGCTCAGTGCAATAAGTCAACCCATTGTACATTTCCCCGTGACTGTACTGTATATTTTTGGTGTACAATAAAGAGAAATCTATCTATCTCATTGAGGAGATGAAGTATAGGGATGAAAGAACATACCAAACCAAGCACCAAGGACAACAAGGTCTGCTGTATCAGCCATGGCCCCATCAAACAGATAGTCTTTCTTCACCTTCAACCAATGCCTCTTGCCCGGCTCATAGGTAGACTCCAGATCTTTGAGCACCAACCCTTCAAGGCCAAGTTGTAAAACCTGTAATGTAGATAACAAAACTTTAATTGATGTTAAGATTGTATTACCTACTTAGATATAAGTTCTATTTTTAGGAATGATAATAATGTATCAAATATATATCTATTTTACTATCCGATATCAAAATGATAGTTGTCTTTTATCTTTTTGTAATCTGACAGTAAAATGTGTGATTCAATTATGTTATTAGATAAAATCTCTCATCATGCCATCGTCATCATCATCATCTTCATCCACAGACTTCAATATCCCACTGCTGGGTATAAGCCTCCCTTAAACACCATATTTAGAGTATTTTTATAACAAGTTCATCTAAAGTAAACTCACCTTAGCAATCATTTTAGCTAAGTCAGCCGGTTTCTCAATAAGCTTTTGTTCAGAAAACATAACATGGTTTGTTACTTCAACCATATTGTCATATAAGATCTGTCTCCTCTTCCTAATAGGCAAATCTATTAAGACATCTCCGTTGTAGTATAAGCAGTCAAACACATAGAGACAGACCTGTGCATCTTTGAATTTAGACTGCTTGTGTATACCCAATGTACCGAACGGTAACGGTTTCCCAGTATTGACATCAACCATCAAAACCTCTGCATCTAGAATTAAATCTGTACCTTTTGGGAATGCTTGCGGTAAATAATCCTTAAAATGACTGACTTTATGGGCCATAACAGGTTTTAGAGCTCTAGAAAAATATTTGAACTCATTCCCCTTTTTATGGACTTGCACTCTTTCTCCATCATATTTGATTTCTGAAAACATTCCATTGGGACATTTCTTCATGGCCATTTCAACTGATTTGCAGGCTTCAGCTAGCATAGGTAATACGGGGGTCATAAGGGATATTTTTGCTTGAACACCTTTTTGTATTGCATCTTTATGTTTAACAGTACTACTCTCTGACATAATTCTGTCTAAAACCATGTCAAGGTCCCGTGACGTTTGGAAGACACTGTATGCGTCTGGATGGACGCCTTCCAATATATGTTTGGGTCCAGCATTGATTCTTAAGTCACCTTTGATCAACCTAATAAGCATTTTCAAGTCATCAGCGGTACATTTCTTTACAATCTTCTTAAAATGATATATTTGTTCTTCTTCTTTAGTCAATTTTGATAGGTCTTCTAAGAAGTTTTCTACTTTTTGTATTGTCAGTGTGCTCTCTTTAGCTGGTGCAATAACTTTTGATTTTACAAAGAAATGTTGAATTGTCTCTGCTACATCACCTTGCTCCAAATGAGTTAACATGTCATCATGGTCCCAGTTGAATATTCTTGAAAACAATTTGACAAGTTGTTTACTTTTTAAATTGTACACTCTTTTGGTCACTTGTGGTAATAATAACTTACACCATAATGTAAGGTTACCTTTGAAAGAGTTGTCGTCTGTACCTTTTCTAAAGAAATTGTTGACAACAGCTGTTTTCTCTGTGTAGGCATCAACCCGAGATATTCTTTTACATAGTTTAAAAAATGTCATGAACTTATCATCATCTGTCTCCACTTTAACTGATTCAATACTCTCAGTGCTAAAATTATTTTCCGATTTCAAAGGACTAGCTTTCACAGACGCAACAGAGACGTTTTTTATTACTTTTGCTGTGTATTTACCACTATTTTTTTCAGCATATAGTTTCTCCATTTCATTTATCTTTTTAAGAACAAATTCCTGGTCCTCCTTGCTTATGTTCTCCCAGTTTCCAATATCATCTATAGAGTCTACTCGTTTGGTTGCAGGACGTTGTTTTAGTAAAACATTCATAAAACAATCTATGTGATGCCATGATTTCATTTGTTGTCCGTCCCCGTATGGACTGGCAACTACTTTTGCTATACGTAGCTCTCCACTAGGACAGCTAGATTTACAACCTTTACATGAAGCGCGTCCTCCTTTAGCTCGATCTACGAAAAACGGCGCTGAATCACCCATGGTTAAACGCGTAATTTACACTTTTAGTTCAAAACATTTAAACACCAAATATTTGACACGATTAAACACTTATAGGTTAGTTACAAAATAAATGAAACATATGTTAAATTCATGATGCATGATACTGACTACGCTCTATTTACCTTATAAATTAAATAAATAGAGCCCTAAGCAAATGTCAGAATGACATTATAAACGCGCAAGCACTGACAGTTCTAGAGTTGTACAGTATACGTAGTAACGGTTAATAAATCACTGAAAGTATTTCAAGGAATTCACAATGAACTATATCTTTACGTAAGTTGTAACTCAGGTTGCAATCACAAAGCGCAAGCAGTTTAAGTATACAGAGTAATCCTGTAATATTTCTATGATAACGATAATTATGTTAATATCTAACTATGGTGTAATGTAAGTCGCAGACTGCGACGGAACAGGTAATGTAATAATAGATACCAATGTCGGTCAACCTCTATTGACGTTTAGTTTTACGCATGCGCGTTGTTTCCTTGAGACTACGTTCCGTTTCTATATTGAGAATGTCTCGAGTAGCAGCAAATAATCCACATATTTTAATGTAACTTTGGTTTAAGTTGAATTACAGTCTTTAACTTAATAATTATTTTCTCTTCATTCAATTTCGTTCCAATTACCGACACTCACACGGCCTACATAAGATACAAGTTGTATCAGCTATAATTATAATGATAATTATTTTCTAACTTTATTTGGAACCTATAATATTTAACGTATTTTTTTGCTTCTTTTCAGCATCATCATGTCACCAAGAATTCAGCAGCGATGGCACAAAACACGGCACTTTAACATCTCCTCACTACCCGTCGCCGTATCCTCCAAATACTCATTGCCACTACGAATTCTTCGGGAGAGGCAAGGAGAGAGTTAGATTAATTTTTCAAGATTTCTATTTGTATAAATCTGCTGATGGGTCTATTGAGTACGTATCTTATTTAATTTATTAAATTACTATTTATATTTAAATAAGGAACTGACGTCATAACAACTCTTGGAGTAGCAGCCAAAGGTTCCGATTGTTTGCTTACTTTCATAATTATTTTATTTATAAATTATAACTAAAGCAGAAGTAATGCACTCCTTTTAATGACTCTAGTCTCTAAGTATCTAACTTACAATCATCAATATTTACTTTAACAATAGAAATAACCGACTAATGCAGAATTTTATATACTTCCAGTTGCACAAACATGGATTCGTTGCAAGCATTCGTCAACGTAGATGGGCGATTGGAAAAAGTGGAAAACTTCTGCGGTATTGACCTCCCCAAGCCTATTATGTCGAATGGACCGAAACTAATGCTGGAATTCCGTGGAACGCAATCATCGAGATACTCAAGAGGATTCAAAATATCATATTCGTTTGTAGAAAGTTAGTTCGCATTTACATACTTCTGTGTAATTGATTGATAGCTATTAGCTATCCAATCGATTCCAACTGATACGCTAATATTTGATGAATAGGTAGTTTTTAATGTGATTGTTTTATACGATAACTCGAATTGCCTGGTATTAGGTAGGAATACACTTGTACAGTCCCTAAACGGGTAAGCAGAAGTATGTTAATGGGGGGCCTATTTCTTATAATATGTCAAAGATGTCGTAGAATAATTAAAATTTCCAACCTTCTCAATAGTTTGAGACTAAATTGATGTGTGGTGACTGTAATGCTCAAATAATTATGTAGGATTTTTCAGTTTTTTTAATAATTAGGATAACTATCATAGAAATCTTCTAATTCATAAGTCATTACCCTACTATCGGTTTTATAAAAAATCGTATAAATAGGGAAAATATGAAAAAATATTTTATTCATTTGTTATAATTTCCAGATTTCGGAATAAACACAGGGAGGCAACTCAAGGAGTTTCCGTGCGCGTTCGTGTATAATAGTAGTGAGGCGCGCAATGGGACATTCGCATCACCAAACTCTCCGGGGCCGTATCCGAGGGACACCGAGTGTACATACTTCTTCCACGGCGGCGAGACTGAGAAGGTGCATCTGCATTTCACGAATTTTGACGTTGAAGGAGTTCTGCCGTAAGTATTTAATCTATTAGATATAGCAAGCAAACCATAAGGTTTGAATAAAAAGCAATTACCAACTGCCTACATATTGCGTGTTTAAAATAAAACGCATTAATCATTCAAAAAACCAAAGCTGCATCCATATGATTATTTAACTTTTCCCATAGAACTACCTGCAAAATAACAACTGCAGGAACATTATGATCACATTTAAAACATTTTAATAGCTACACATGTGCAGAATACTTGAGTGTTTTACATGCCACTACGCAAATTACCTACTTGACAATGTAGTTTAATACACATTATAATATAAATACTAAGTTTCAATAAATTAAAGGAGACGACGATCCTTTCAGTACGATGCTGACATGAATAATAGGAAGTATTCAAATGATTTTTGCTATAGGTAGTAAGAACGTGTAAGTCTGTAAGATGCAATGTATTTGTACTTAGCGAAATTAAGGTCGTAAAATTTTAAGCAGCCTGCCAATCAAATCCTCAAATCTATTGAAATAAAATCATTAGAAGTAGTTGTCTAAATATTTAGTTAACTGACACAGTTATGTACCTAATACTAATACCTGTTACCAGTTCCTTTACTTTAATTATGCTAATACTATTCTTTACCTGTTCACAGATGCGAAGCAGTTTCGGCAAGTGACTATGTCGAATTTTCAAACTATATGACTGAAGACAATAGATTCGGTAGATACTGTGGACAAATGAAAGAGTTCCACGTGGAATCTGACAGGAATTTTTTCAAAGTCACATTTAGGTCGAACGACCGCTTAGATGGTACAGGTTTTAAGGCAATCTATCAGTTTCTAGAAGCAACTGATGAATACAGAGCTCCACCCGTACAAGACAAGGCTTCGAATCTCTCGTGTAAGTAGTTTACAGCTCAATTACTGTAACAAAGTTATCCGTTATACTACTTGAACATTATAATTTGTTCCTAAAAAAATACCAAATAGGTATTAGCCGGTACATAAAAATGGTTATGCAATATTTGTGTGTCGGACTACCATTTGCTTTTGAATTACTGATTAGTGCAGTGGCTAAGCGATTAGACTGCTGCGCTGAGGGTTGCGGGTTCGATTCCCGCACGGAGCAAAACTTTGTGCGAACCACAGATGTTTGTCCCGAGTTTGGGTGATTGTGTATGTGATATTTCATGTTTGTGAAACGCACCCACGTCACACGAGAAATTCCTAAAGTGGGGCGACGTTTTTTTAAAAAAAATCGTTAAATGAGTAATTAATTCCAGAATGGAATTTGCTGGTTTAACCACGCGAGATAAAAGTTTAAAAGAATAAAGGTACTAGGTACCTTAATTAGACATTTGGTCCAGACTTCATCAGTTAGTTCGATAGGAATAAAATACCTTAATGCAAAGTAATGTGGAAATAATATCTTTTTTATTTTTCCAGGTATATTTGAACATTTTCTAATGCTGATCATCGTCGTATTACTGCAGCTGCATCATCAACTATATCATTAAATAAAGTGATATTAGATTAAATATTAGACTATAATCCTGTATATTTTGTATAATAGTATGTGCCATACACCTGTAATTACGTAGATATGCAATATTTTCTATAAAATCGCGTTTTTATGTTTTCCTCTATTAACTACCAACTTAAGCAATATCATGCGAGACACAATAAAGATTTTATTCATAAAGGCACGTCGTAAAATGAAATAAATTATTTGAATTAAAATGTGTTTTTACTTTCCTCATAGCAGAAGCGTGAAATCTACAGTAGGCATGATATCTTCTTATAATCGTATGGTCGATGACAAACCTGGAGTCATAGTTTAAACCGCCTCTAGGCCTCTGACATGGCTCTACACTTCGTTGAAAATTTCAGGTGAGCCGGTTTCCTCACGATCTTTTCCGTGTTACCTTTTACCGTTTTTTACTGTTACCGTTTTAGCAATTCATAACTGTAAACTACCTAATTTATAATACGCACATGAATTCGAAAAGATATTGGTGCGTGCCGGTGTTAGAACTTGCAACTTTTGACTTGGCAGTTTTACGGTCCTACCACTTGACTAGCAGTGCTTAATGCTGCCTAGTGCTAATAAAACCTTCCAATGAAGTGTAGAAAGCCTCGTGTGGCGCTAAAAACCAAAAAGCAGTCATAATACTGATGCACGATAAAATGTAATTAATGTAAAAGTATCTTTATGTATAAGCACTTTGATTATCGATGATACCTACTATGAAATTATGAAAGAAAACTGTTGTGCAATTATACTCTGTCAACGATACTTATACATATTCAAGTCTAGCAATAAGAATGTAGATAAAACTAAAACCACGCGTCACGATCCTGAACGAACACACGACAAAAGAAAAGGATTTTAGGTGTATCCTGATCATATCAAAATGAAACAAGGTATTGTATGCACGTAAAGACGTGAAGCACTTTAAACAATGGAGAAACGTGCAAAATACCTAATGGGTATTTATTGTATTAAAGAAATAACTTTACAGATATTTTATGAAATATGTATGTACCTATATAATGTCACTTCTTATGTAACTTCTGCGCAATGCACTTTCACATTATTATGCATTGATGACATATTAATGATAAATGCTACAGCACCAACCTTACTTATTCTGTTTCGTTACCAACGTTATATTAGTACAATCAAGCAATAGGAAATTCATAAAATATTCCACTCGAAAATATTTAAGTCCTACCTCAATCCTAAGTTATTAGTTATTATATACCTACTTACAAAAGTAACAACAAATTGGACTTCCGAAGTAACGGGTTAATGCACAATGATATTCATTACACGGGCTGTCAAACTAATATTAAGTTAATGTTGCGTTTGCCAGTCGTCGTTACGAAGAGTTTCAATTAGCCAGGTATTGTAGTGTATAATTCTCGTAGACGCTTTCTTCCTGCCCGCACCCGGTTAAACTTTACTGCTGCAAGTTGCATAATCGGAGAAAATAAGTACCTAACTAGCAACTCTCATTGTAGTGATGCGATAGGAAAGGGAAACTACCCTGATATCGGTTACTTTTAAAAGTTGTAGGTAATAAATTGTAAATTGACTTAATACCTGGATCCACGAAGTTAACTTTAAATGCTGTTAATTAACTAATTAAGTAAGTTTTTTATCATCTTAAGTCATGCCTCTTTAAGTATTTACCGAAATTGTTTTATAATAACAATAGGTATAATAAAAAATATTATTAAATATGTAGGTATTTGCTATTTTTCAATAATAAATAACTGTTATAATTACAAACCTACTAAGTTACTCTGATTGAGCATTTATAAACCGATCCCGAGGCTTATTTACCTGAAAAAACAAGATAAGCTCAAATAAAAATAATGTCGTTGCACCTCTACTTTCTCGGTTCATTGCTTGTCCCAAAGTTGTACGGTTGTATGCCGCGTGTTGACAGGTGCGGCGGCGCCACCGTCGCGTCGCTTAGTTCGCTATTCACGCGCGCTCCCCACTCCGCTTTCTGTCAATTCGAGTTCGTTCGCCGTTCTCTTCGGTGCCGCTTGGTAGGCTGTACGTGGTTGTTTTCCGAGTCCGCGAAACTTTTTTCCGAAGTAAAGGGATGTGACAGAAAGTAACGTTCTTTTGATATTCTGAGTGTTGTATACTGTGCGGAAACGTTGTTATTGTTTGTGACTTTGTAAAGTGTTAGGTCGGAGTGGTACTGTGAGTGTGATTGTGGTCACAGGTGTCGCATTCCAGGGGGGACGCCGACGCAGCCTCTGTACCCGATACAGTAGGCAGGTGGACCGCTAGACAACCCTATTAAATTTGTAAGTATTTTACCTTCTTGGTATTATAGTTACTAACTCTAAGCCTTATAAGTACCTACTTACTTAAAGTTACTTAACTACGATCTAATCCAAAACCTAAACGAAGCCTTTTTATTTAATTAAGTAGGTATGTTGTTGTCCACTCCTTGTTCATAATCTACGTTAGATCTGACTGGGTAGTTTCATAAATCGACTAAAGCTAGATCTACATAATACACATTAACTTACTTTATACTGATGCACAGATGTTTTAAAGTGTGTAGGTAGGTGTAAATAAAAGGTAGGTAGCTTAATATGTAAACAATTATATTAGAAAATACCAAGACGATGTCAATTAATGGTATGTTTAACTTAAATTTAAATTTCTTGTACGAGTAAGAACCTTCTTAAGTTTTTAGCCTAGAACGTGGCGTAGCTTACCTAGCCAAATCGATATAGAAACCTAATGTTCTAAATCTGTTTAAGCTGCCTAGGTTACTACTTAATTACATAAGCACGTATTTGTATAGAAAATGCGTCTTTAAATTATATAGAACTGTAGCACCTTTTGATTTATACTTGCGTCAATATTTAAAAAACGAATAGGTACCTACCATTCCATTTAGTAAAATTTATGATTAAAATCTATTTAAATACCTACTGCAAAATTAAGCCCTATGAACAAGTCAGCGTTTACATTAAAAAATTATAGCAATGAGTGATGTCAGCAAGACTGATTTTCGCCACATTCGATCGTTTCTTGTTTAAAAGGAATAACCACAAACGAATCACTACATTTCAATGCCTATAAGTAGGTAGGAATTATCTTGATGTGAGTGAGTAAGTAGGTATTTCAACCAATAGTGGATAGGTATTTAATAAAAAACATAAAATACTATCTGAGAGATCTGATTTTTACATCAACATTCCTATTTTCTAAAGTAAGTCTTTGACGAGGTACCAGGCTATCATAAGTCCTGTCAACCTAAGATATTTAGGAAATGGTTTGAACTGGGTAAAAGTTCGAACACGTATTTTACCATTGCGCTTTTTGTAAGCACATTATTCAAGCTTGGATTTGAATGGAGCTTTCACTGCTTGGTTCTATTAGGTCACGAGCAGCCGATATTGAAGCCACAGCGTTTTGATACGGTAATATTAGAATGATAGGTCATATTACTACGAAGTGAATATCTGCCAGGTATCAGAAAAATATTGATCACTGTATGCTTAACTATCACAGACATAAATGGTCAAAAATAAAAGAGCATCAAAGTGCTCCATGACTGACCATCATTAAAAAAAAATTAAGGGCTTCATTGCTTTGCGATTATATTGACTGACCATCTTAATTCAAATATTGGCGTAATAACACTACTGATTAGCGCGAGGTGCATATGAATGACAGAAGAGTGTTTTCTATGACTCCACTTTTGTTCCACCCCGTCAGTGTCATACTTTATCACAACTGCCTACCTAGGTGCTACACCTATACTCGTCACTAAAGCTACTAGCATTGTCTATGGCTGGATGAGAGACAGAGACCATAAAAGAGGTTAACTGTAAAACGATTAAAGCTACATCGTCCCAGTGTCATTGCGAACCAGTATCTAAAATAACTAAGCCCAACATGACATGCAAATCGATTAGCTGCAATCGCAAATATTATAGACTTCATAGCCTAGAATCTAGATAGATACAATGTATAAATTTTCCTAATTATTATTAAAATATACCTGCCTACATATTGGCGTGAATTTATAGCCTAAAATTGGCTCACGTGCCTCCTAATCTATGTAGAATAAATGTCAATGCTTTATCTTATAACATTGGTGTTTATTGACAAGTATGACTTATTTTAACTAAATACCCGACCGTTCACCCTGACTGTATAATTTACTTAGAAATATTATGAATGCAAACATTCTATTTCTTACTCTGGTATTGTCTCAACCCGCTACTGATATCGCGAAAAGTGAGGCCATAATTTTCCCAAGTAAAAAAATCCTATTTTTTGGTTCCAAGATCTCATAATCTAGTATTAAAATCGACCTTATAGCATTCCTGTAATAATGCATCAGGAAACTTATACGAAAGGACAAAGGTAAATATCTACACGTTTTCAGAACACTCCAAGTAGTTTTATCAACTTGTGTATTATTGTTTCTAAAATAGATGAACAAAATATAGTATTTGAACACATTGGAGGTACCTAAAAACATAACTGGCGATATGTGCACTATATGTTCACCTCTGCCTACCCCTTCGGGGAATACAGGCGTGATGTTATGTTTTATGGAGGTACCTACTAACCACTAATCAAAAGCTGGATAGTGATTTCATCATCTACTTTTCGACAGACCGTAAGACTTTAATCACGCAAGTTACGGTCATACCCGATTAGTTTCGGATGCGAATAGGGCTAGCTCTTACTCAAAAGCTATTCCAATAATATGCAAAGCCATATTAACCCCCTTTAAATTGTTATATCACGTGATAGATTGTGTTAATAATGTCAAATGTACCAAAGTAAAGGATTTTATTTCTGCAAATAGGTTTTAAAAAAACACTTTTACACGTCTTCTTTTTTAAAACTAGATGGCATCGGCATTTCCTAACTGACTACCTCTGAGAAGAAATACCGAAACAAACTCAGGGGTCAAGGTCTCTTTTAAAGTCTAGACAAGCTCAATATTTTATGTGAGAACAGTGTAGGTGGTCTGAGAAGTGGTCTTTATGATTAAATAGTATACCAGCCTTTCCATGAACTCTTAAAGCGACATTTTCCGTTGTGGAAGCGTGACGCCGCAATACACTCCAGGTAGCGGCGTCTCGCTTCTACAATTGAATATGTCACATTTTAGAAGTTCACGGTAAAGGGGCAGAAGCCATGGACAAGCAAAAAAGTTGACCATTTGACCAAAATGAAAAATATATGGGACATATCTTAGATTTTTTTAAAAACGTCTCCACACACTAGGAATTTTTCCTGTATCGTAGGTGCGTTTTACAAACATGAAATATTCACATACACAAACACCCAGACTCGGGACAAACATCTGTGGTTCGCACAAAGTTTTGCCCCGTGCGGGAATCGAACCCGCAACCCTCAGCGCAGCAGTCCAATCTCTTAGCCACTGCGCTAATCAGGTCGTCAAAGATTAAATACCTAGTTGAATAATTTTTGTCATCCCCATACATTTACCAAGATTTCTATAAGTTTTTCCACTTGTCTAAGATTCTGGAGGCGATAAGCGATATAAATTCAAACTATGCATGCCAAATATTGTTAGTTACTCTCTATTATTAATCACAGTAATCATAACAACAGCATGTTTGTTTGTTTTGCTTTTATACAAACAGTATAGCTATTCCGATTGTTCTTTATTGATTGGTCATTCAGTGCATATAGATTTGCACGGCAAATGCCAATGTAAGTATTAGTAAGATGTTTCAGGGCATTTTTATTACATACCAACATGTAACTGACGTAGACGGTAGGGTGAATGAAATTTTGTTGAATATAAGAGCTTTATTTGACGAGGTGAATAAATGACTGCCTCTTTTTTAGGCCTCGCTATGAGCTGCTATTCTACAGCTCCTGTCCACACAAAAAACAAGAATTTAACATCTTGTTACTGATCAAAAACATCTGCCACTCGTAGCTTAAGTTAGCGGTATGTACAGCTTCATATTCCAGGGAGGGCACGAAAGGTCGGAATCTCTAATGTTAGAGTGATGTTGGTAATCAGTAATCAAGACACACCTCGTATATGGTAAACGAAAAAATCGAGTCACGCTGATGTATCGCATGATAATCAATACCGTTACTTCTTAATTTAGCACTAACTGCTAATTTTACTGTTAGATGGGAAGAATCCTTCACGAATTTGCCACTAAAGTAAGCACCGCGCATGCGCCAACCTGTAAATTTTGACATTCCCACATCATTCGTCACAGATCTAAAGTTAAACACAGCTGTCATCGTTTCTGTAATGCTGATCTCACATTTCAAAACAAAAATTGGCAATTAATTGATACAATCATAATTAACGTCGTCAATATCACGCTATTGTTTTTATTTAGAAGCCTTACTAACAATGCCTACTTGTTTATAGCTATTGTGTAATGATATAAGAATTGTACACGATCTTATCATGTGGCATTGTAGCGCTTTTTGTCGTTTCTGACTGCCGTTTAGTTGAAGTATACGGTAAATGAAACATGAATCTTTACCTAGAAACGTACGAGTACCTACTACTTGAGACAATAATTGTAATTATACTGTATAAAAAGTCTGATATACGGGTCTAACT
Source organism: Abrostola triplasia (assembly GCA_946251915.1). Lineage (NCBI taxonomy): Eukaryota > Metazoa > Arthropoda > Insecta > Lepidoptera > Noctuidae > Abrostola > Abrostola triplasia. The sequence goes on from OX276430.1 coordinate 8,461,641, forward strand.
TCAGTACATTCTCGTCAAAACCAAGTTCAATTACCTTTTTTCCAAGTTCACCTGCATCTTTTTAGGGTTTCAAGATAATTGCCAAACATTAGACAGGTTAAGTTATACCTTCTCGACGGCTAAGAAACCCTTATTGCTTTAAAAATACTTTTAAGGCACTGTGTTTTGATCTGATCCGTATTTGATGTCAGCTCACTGTGTGATGTGACGACTCTTTTTGGGACTTTTTTAACGCATTACCGACAAAATTCCATGTTTTCGTGGACTGATTAAGACAAGTAAAAATGTCAGACTGTTGTATGTGGCCAGTATGCTATTTAAGCAGTTTAAAAGCATAACCTGAACACTTAGCGTTTACGTCTTAAGGGTGACGTCACTTAAAAACTTAACTAGGAAAATATGAATACCGTGAATTCTTCAGGCCTGTGTGCGAGAAAAAGTTCTTATTACGATATGCCGTCAAAGTCGATCTTGTTGTATGAATCCTATTGGCATTCGTCACAGCCATTAGCACGTTGTCCTTGCCAATCGACTACTGTATAATTCAAGCATCATTAGAGCAAACACATTTTACGTAAACCAACCTAAATTCCAACGTTCATCTTGGAATTAAATCAAGTTTTTTAACACTGTTACCTACGCAAATTAAATACGAAGATTCCTTCTTAATTTTTGCTCCGAATCTGTTTACTTTAATGATACAAACAAAACAGGTTCACTGTTCTAAGAAAAGTTGGATTTAATATTCTCACGAGAATTCCGCGTCTAAATACGGACAATTGTGCAAACACAAGACATTCCTCTTGCCTGATAAATATTTAATTCGAACTGTGTACCTGTTTTGGTACTTAATGGTCTATCAATATGCAAGAATTCTATTTTAGAGCGTTCGAAACTAGTTCTTAGTGAGCTTACTACTTTTTAACGCTTCTCTGAGGATCACAATTTCCAGGATTTGCACTGAACTAAGGCGTCAGTCGGAACCTTGTGTACTGTGCGCTATAAAAGTAAGCACCCTTCTTCACACAGAGCTAGATGAGTGAAACTTGGCAATCTGATCGATCCTTTAATTCAATCCCGGAGTTTAACTCGTATACGAGGCGTATTTGCTTTAAATGTTGGTACTTGTACTGCCTTTAGCTATGCTATTCTCTAATGTTTCCGCCTTGCGTACAGCGCTGCTGCAGCGGTGATACTCATTTTACTTAGCGCTGTACGCAAGGAATCCTTAGAGAATAGCATAGCTGGTAACTTGATAGCGCTTTATTCCCAGTTCTAGTTCTGTAGAGGTATAAATCCAGGACTAAGATCTCAAGAAGAATAGATCTTATTGGATTATATATAACTTAGCACTTATTATATGTATTGTTTAAACAGTTTTAGTTGTCTTTGCACAAGTAATTGCTTAATGCATTCTTCGACCTTTCTAAGTATACTTGAGTAATTCACGTAACACGACACTGTCTTCATGCTGTTTGAACAACTAATTTCGAAGAAAAAAATAACATGACTGCTTGAGTTACGACACAAACTTATTTGGTGGTTCATAATATCAATTATCATTAAATACGTATAGTATTATATTGAATAACGATTGTCAGTACTCCAAGTTGCTGAATCGTGTAATAATGACGTTATTTAAGGCTTGTGATGAGTACAGAGCGATAAGTACAGAACTTCAACGTTCCATTTAACCCTTTGGAGTTTCTTGCCGGTTCTTCTCCAGTGGGACCGTGCAACTAGCATCCTGACGATTCATAAGCGCCTGTAATAGGTTTACATGAAATAAAAACATTTTGAATTTGGAATTTTATCCGGCAGCCACAAATCGCTAGGATTTCTTCGAGGTTACTGTTAAACATTATCTTATGATCTGAAGATATTCGTTCCAAAACTGACGGTTTGTGCATTTGAGATTATCTTTCGACGCACTCAAGTCACATCAGAAAATAATAGATGGAGGCGCGGTGTAAAAAAACACCAGCCATTTGTTTTATTACGCCGAATATGATTCTGCGAATCTGACATTTGCCTTTTTGAAGGACATCACAAACGAAGATCGGTAAGTTTCATTCTTGCATCGTTCTCGTGTTTTTGACTTGTCTTTTGTTATTCACTTTTCATTCATTCCTTTCCTTAGAATCATTTGTTTCTATTTAAGCAATAATCGTTTTTATTTTTAACACTGTAGTAAGTAAATAAGTTTGCAACGATCGGTGAATACGTAGTTATATAGGTAGGTAAGTACTAATTTTTAAGTAGCGTGTTCAGTGTCCCACTGCTGGGCGAAGGGCCTCCCAATTATTCCTTCAAAAAACTCTGTTCATGATCTAAGGTGTCCAAATTGTCCCACCATTGCCTTCTCGGCAACGGGTATTAAAAAAAAAAAAAAAAAAAAAGTTTATTTCAATTACATAAGGTCGGTTACACACTAGGTTTGGAGATCTCCTTTTAAGCAAGAAATTGCTTGTGATAGGAGACTCCGCTCTTCTAAATTTAGACATTATCTTATAATATGCAGTTGAGATATTTATCAATCAATCAAGGGTATTCATCATTTTGTGGTTGATATATTGGCCTACCTTCACAACTATGATTCACTATTATAAATAGTCCTAGAAAGCTGCCTCGTTGGTCTAGTAGTTGCTAAGCGCGACTGGTGAGCACGAGGTCCTGGGTTCGGGTCGGGCAAAGTTACTGGGATTTCCATTAGGTAATTCTAGTGATTCACGAGTTGGATATTTGCATTTTACCTTATGTTACTTGAATGGCAAAGAATTTATAATCGAATGGGAAATGTGTTCATAATTTTTATAACAATAATAAAGCCTTACTTTTCCCACCCTATTACATAAGTCTTATGTTATAGTTATGATTATGTGAGTAGTCATAATTCAGGTCCAATCAGGCCGGATTATTATTACAAATAATAAGCAAAGCTATTTACCGGTCATAATTGCTCAATTGCACAATAGACGAACACAATGTATCGCCACTAACCCACCTGCCGTTTCGTAGAACACTGGCATGGCGAATAGGGCGATATTAATATCACACAATAGTTTTAAAGACGCTAATTCTAGTACCTCATTAAACGCTTCAGCTATCCCACGCAGGATCTCACACGGGATGAGTTATTCCCATAAAATCTTGTTATGATCAGATCTATAACCTATGATTACGTATCCTGCCTACTAAAGATTACGGGTATCCTTACAATTACCCAGCGGAAGCACCTAACAAGAATTCTAGTAATAAATGTTAAACTTAGGTACTTAGTTACGTTACGCACATACCTACTTTATTAGACATAACATCACGCCTGTATTCCCGAAGGGGTAGGCAGAGGTGCACATATAGTACATCCACATTTCGCCAGTTATGTTTTTAAGTCCCAATGTAATACGGGGCAGGTCTATTGCCATCAACCGGGCACAAATCCAGACTCCGTGCGGCCACTGAGAATTACCTAATGGAAAAACTCAGTAACACTTTGCCCGAGCCGGGATTTGAACCCAGGACCTCGTGCTCAGCAGTCGCGCTAAGCGACCACTAGACCAACGAGGAAGTCACTCTAATAATTTATACCTACGTTTATATGTAAGGAGTTCTGTTATAAAACAGAATCATAGACACTAGAGTCTTCGATGTGCTCGCACCGGAACCTCAAACCAAGAATGTTTGTATAACACCTTGAACAAGCAAAAAATAATTTCTATGAATCACAAAAACCCAATCGTTTACAGTATTATAGAAATGACTAATCATGTTTCGTATTTCAAGGTTCAATACACGAATGCTATTCAAACAATTTTATGTAGGCAAAAGAAGCAAACACGTGTCTTGTATGGTTCCGATTTCATTATGAAACCTAATCAGACTAGTTTTTGCTGTACTTATTACGTTATTAACTTTGTATAATGTACACAATATATTGAGCGTCTTATATAGTTGTAATGAGAACTAATAAAAAATGCAAATGAAAGTTTGACTTTTGTAGTTCGCAGCATAATTTAGCCTGCAGCGTATGGGTTGGTATCAGCAAAAAGTATTTCTGTACAATTTTCCTTAACTACGTTTTATGGACTATTTTGTAGAAGTAAAAATGAATATAGAAAGCAGTGAGCCTACAAAACTGAAACTACGCACGGACAGATAAATGTAGCGACCGAAATTATGTGAGGAAGTGTCCAATTTGGCTAAGATTTAGAAGAAAATATATGCTATAATACATTCAGGCTAGAGTAATATAACAACACAATTTAAAATAAAATGTTTTGTTAGCACTGCTCGAGTATAATCAACCAGAATTCTTTATAGATGATCTCTGGCCATAGCGATCGGATGACATCGTCATAAACGTGACCAATCCGATTTATTGTAAAATAATCAACAATTGAAGAGTGCTATCTGTTTGTTCTTTTTTAAGTATTCATTTTGTATTTCGAACAAGCACGAGGACATAATCGTTAGATAAGCATTAATATCTGGCCAGTGGCCGTTCATTGGCCCCAAACAAGAAATCCGTCGCCGCTTATTTTTTTGTTGAAACAACTGTGTTTGCCAACCAACCACAGAAATATTGTGGAGTTAAAAGTCAACATTGTGAACACCATGTCCAAATGGTTTTTGTCGAAAGTTTGATATCTGTTAGTTATTGTTAGTACTTTATGTAGGGAAGTAAGTTATGCGTGGCCAATGCATTTCACAGTGGTCAGCAGAGTGAGAAATACTTGGATATTGTTCGCGGTTTTTAGGCGGTTAACCTTGATATTTAGATGTTAGTGTCACTTAGGAACAACCTTATAATAACGTGCGTGAATATCAAAAGTCGTCAAAACTTCTTTAAAGGCAGTATCTTACCAGTTTGCCCATAAAAAGCATTTACGCTTTTCCAGCACAACTTTTTACAATTCAATTAATATAAAAACCTTAGCAAAAGGATGATTTGTTAATGCGTCATATGGATTACATTCTCTTAGCTAGCTCGCAGTAATGATCAGCTTGATGTGCAATACACTAACTATAATGACAGCATCATATTATCTCCGGGCACACCACGTGACTAATGGTAATAAAACTACTTAAATTACCACCACGCGACGATATCTTCAACGAATTTATTTCAAAACAAAAGTGTCCAGGAGTAAGAATATCAGTGTAGAACATTTAAACAAAGCGGTCAGGAAGTTCTTTAAGTATTCTATCACAAGCAATATCAGAGGCTGTAAAATTGATTGTAGAAAATATTGTTAGGCACCAAGCACCGTTCCCTTCTTAGAAAATTAATTGTCTTCAAGTAATAAAAAGAGGTATCTATATGTCCAGCAGTGTACGTCCATACTTTGAATCGAAAGAACAAATATCTAGATAAAAAAGAGGTTTAGGTGACGTTGGGGTTTCTTACCTTGAAGCAAAAGCTTTAAATAAATTAAGATTGTAGCTACCCACTAAAAAGTAACAAAGTATTACATATTGTTAATGTGATAAATTTGTACCAATCAATCGATTATGACTATTGACTATCAATTATACATTTAGATTTGTCCGCCGTCTTCATAGCAGCATTGTTCTGTCAAGTTGAGGTCGACGTGTTGGTCGTCGTCGCCCTTGCACTATATTCGTCGCTTCGCACCAAACACGTCTAATAAATAACAATGCTGGTGATTATGAATTCGTTACTAACATTTAAGCATTAGACACGCGTAGTTCGTTCGTACGTTCCCAGTGTTCTCGTATCGATAGAGCTTTCAGTTCAGAAACAGACATGCAAATAAATTGTTTTGCGTGACTATGTGTTTAAGTAAGTTTTGAATAAACTTTGTTTACCTACTGTTCATAGATACATGTTCTGAGAGAGAAATATCAACACCCTCTATTGCTACGACGTGGAAAAACACTATTATTCCATTCTCTATTTTAACGACTATAATTAAGTTATCATCGACAGTAATGTAATTTTCAATTCCAGTTAATGCTGAATCTTAAAGCTACATAATCTTCATACCCAAGGTAGCCATTGCAATTATCATACCACCATGACTTTAATCTGATATCATATGATCACGTCATACATTATATGAAATTACGTGGTCTTGTAATAATTTAACCGATACTATCGATGGAAATGGACTCTACAAATCTCCATTTATGTCGCCTATTGCCGATTGAATAGATACCGAAGAAATATGTTTAAGCATTTCCGATAAACAGTGAGTGGATATAGTACTTAGTAGGGACAGCAATTATAAAAATAAAAAAGTTCGGTCTTCCGTGCTGTTATAGTCTTAAACACTTAAATGATATGACGTCATAAGCAATCAATACGAGATGACCAAAGACACGTATTCCTTCTTCAAGAATATCTTTAAAATGGTCACGTTATTTTTGTTTACTGTGAAGACAGCTTTTTAAATTGAAGTAAGTACGTAGGTAAATAGATTCTACACAATAGTGGAATCATAAGATGCATGAAGTCTCATCTCCATTAAAGCAGTGCTTTTCTACTGTGGAATTTCAATAGCCACTTTAAATGTTGAAGTAAAAGCAAATACCTATAAATATCACCTGACTACTAGGAAAGGATTTTTATTGAGGGAAAATTTGAAGTCTGAGATTGTGTAAGTTAGCCCGCACTCTTGGAGTTATTCCGATGGGTATTTCTATTTGAAGCTTAAAGGAATTCTAGGTAAGACTATCTTAGCAATAACAAGTGGAGGGGGTGCCATAATCCCCACGCTTGGCAAGCGGCTTGAGGATCGCAGTATTGGTGGTGAACTCACGAAGGCGCTGCTGCCCATCTTCTGGATTTTTCCTTAGTCGTTTCTTACGACACTCACGGGAGGAAAGGGAGTGGTCAATTCTGGGCCTGATACTATTTGATTAATACATAAAACTAGAGTAATACAAAAATACGATGTTAAAGAACAATAAGCTCGTTAATGAAGAGATAAATTCTCTCATCACGAAGAGTGCAAACAACGAACACAAGGAAACAAAATCTCCACCATTCAAGTCATTCATTACCCCGACGCATGCAAATTATTAGCTGAGAACCACGACTGTCGGTCCGAATACCACTGTAACAACAATTTATTGTCTCTTCAATTCAAACATCATGGCTGTCGCAATCGCATTGTTTTATCTGAGCTTGTACTAATCTAACCTGTTGAGGAATGTCGGTAAGGCCGTGTCTTACAGCCTTTTGTGTGGTACGCAGGACCTCATTTATCTGATGTGACAGGTATGAGAATCGAGCATGACTGTGTGCATGTTTGGACACGCGAATCATGAGGATAGTAGGTGACAAATTAGGTAATTAGCCCGTAACCACGATCTTGGGTAGCTATTAATTTAGTTGTGAAATTCTTGAAAAGGATTTGAGTCTCGAATTTCGTAGGTCTTTTTCTTTAAAATGCTCTATCGCAGCTAGGTATATAAAGAACGACACGATTTACGTCACAAAAAAAGTTAATGCATAACATAGCATAGGTTCGTGTTACATATTCAAATTAAGGATAATTGTATTCTAACTTACTATAGAAACAGTTATAATATTAATAGTTAGTTATTATATTTCGCATTCAGGTTCGAGGTATTTGGTGACTACGAAAATTATCTACCCGTAGGCCATAAGCCACATAATTTATGATAGGTATTGTTGTTACAAACCTGCATTCAATTATAGGATAGGATTATAATGTATTGTAGTTAAGTCAAGTGTGACCAATATTTAAAGGAGACAAGAATAATTAATTATTCGCTTTCAGTTTTGTAACTAATTTACTAAATCTAGTCCAAAGCTTTTCAGTTAATCGTAATCATTGAGTAGATACCGCAACCTAAACAACAATAATAATAATGAACAGCCTTCAAAAATCAAACACCAGAATTAGGCATTCCTTGAAAAGACAGGTTTTATAAATCAAAAAATTCAATATAATGCAGCCTTCTTAAACAACATTCGATCATAGAACTACGATCACTCGAAACTATCCATTAAGAAAATTACCTATAGAAAATTAATGTTTCACTAAATAATGGCTCAAAGCATAACAAGACACGACTTCTGATTTCAATAGTACACTATAAATCTAATACTTAGACTACACGGCGTGTGTTGGGAGCGGCTTACCTACTGACGAGGTCGATAATGTTAAGACTACAAGCACTGTATCAGCGTTATTTACGTCTGCACATGCATTAAATGGCGCGACCAGACATTAAAAGCGAAATGCCGCAAATGCTCGTTGCTTGCCTGAAGCTACGGCGAACGACGACCATAAGCTCGCACTAAGTGAGCCTTGGCCCATCGTAGCATCACGCTCGCGACGAACAAGCGCTGCGAATGCTGCAAGGCAGTGTATTAGGTCCTCACGCCTCGCAAAGCCTGTTCGCGACTTTAAGAGCTTTCGGAACTCTCCAGTTTGTTAGGGTTAGGAACTTTGGCTGTGAAACTACGCATGAATGTGGTGTTTGTTTTAGAAAGCTTTGTAGTTAGAAGTAAAAGTGAATGGTGCATCGGTCGTATATCTTGTGGAGTACATAAATTTAATCAGGCGTCAGTTATGTTGAATGATAGACATGATGTGTCTACGTGCCTGCTGCCCAATTTGATAGGCAGCCGAGCATTGTAGTTGCATCAAGTATTTATACCGTTACTGCTAAATGATTAAAGTCAATGCTCTGCGGAATGTGAAGGGCTTCTCTAAAGAACTGAAGAAAATAACGACAACTGTTCTATCTTGTCCGTCATTAAGACCGTTAGTTTTTTTTGTTCGTTCCTCGGCTTTCTAGCTAAACACAGCGAGAGTCGTCTCATCTGGTCTTTATTTTTAACTTAGCTTGTCAAACCGCTACTGTACAGGTCATAATATTTTCATAAAAAGCGAAGTAATGGCCGTTAACTGCAGTTTAACGAGCCAGTGATGAAACCAACCCGTTCGTCACGGATCTTATCAATGTTCAATTTGAAGTTGCAATTTCTTCACACTGTCTTCACTCTCGACTTCTAATTCGTATCTGCGTTCCTTATAAGATGCAGTACATACGTTATTTGCAATACTTCAAACGTCTTGACGTGCACATATGTCGTATATGTTTGCATTAGCATCAAACCACGCCGCGGTGTCAACACAAGCGCGAAATCTGTCACTTCTGTCACAATATAGCCCTCGTGACTCCAACTAGAATATTAGTTTACGTAAGGTTGACCTAATACATAGACAATGGCCGACCAGTTTAGCTGATAAATTATTTTCAACTTATAGGGTCATAATGGTTATAATCGACTACCTGACTACGTAGGTGGCGGTCGATATCGTTATTCCAACTAACTAGCGTTATGAAATGAAGTTATACGTTTTACTTTACTTTCTCATAGTGCACTGTGCACCAGTTAAATAAGCTTTCGCAGTTACTCGATGCATAATTCATTAGATTCAGGTGCTTTGTAGGAATTGGTAGGTACATTTTCTTATGTTGGTGTAATTATCATTTCAGTAGAGCATTTAATCTGAAATGACAGACACTAGTTGTGAGCTTGTAAAGGCAAAACATGTTTCGCTCAAAATGCATTTTGGTTTCTACTTTATCTAGAAATGGAATAGGGAATTTTGTAGCGTGTTATACAAGCTTCAACGAGGTTCTTAAAAGTAAGGTAACATATGTTGTTTCATGGCTAGCATCACCTATACCGCTACTTTCAAAAACATTCTCGAATACATATCTTAAATCATCATCATCAGCTTTTATGTGACCCACTGCTGGGCATAAACCTCCTCCCTAAAACGCCACTGTTCTCTGTTTAAGGCCTTTGTTCATGTTCGGTAAATTCTTTACTGAGGATAAATAACACTTATCTTAATTCTGACTTATGATCTTACAACCTAATTACATTCTAATTATTTAAAGACAAACTGTTCGCCTAATAGTTTTAGACTTGAAATAAGTAGCTTAGTGTCTGACAGGAATGTAAGTACTCTAGATAGTAGTCGACCTCAACACCGCGCGAGGACACCGAGTGGCGACGACCGCACTTTTACCAGTAATTAAATTCTACTTATGGACGCATAGTAATCGGAACCCTGTAATATAGAATTTTGGGTTTCGGTACAGTCTTCTCCATAAACTGTAGGTATTTTACTATAATAACTTTCGTGAGTGTTATCCATATTATTTACTGTATATTCCAGTTATACTTACGGGTGTATTAGGGAATGCCCGACTAGTTTCGAACTCGAACGGAGCCCTTATGCATGAGCTGGTAACACGACAGAGTCGCGAGCCGAACTGTAGGTATGTATGCAAAAGACACTCCGTGCTTTTAATAATACCTCTTATTTATGAACAAGGATGATACCTGAATTAACCTATACCCGTCTTAAGTCTTGACATATTTATTCTTTGACATGTAAGCGACAATGACAGGTGTAATTTAATCCATGGTTTAAAATTTTATTTTAATATTAATAAAGCCTAAGTTTTAAAAAAAGGGTTTAGTGTTTCGTTTGAGTTAATATAATATGTAAGTACTTACATATATTTTAATGTTCTTCTGTATCTATTCTAATCATCCAGACTATATAACTTGATTCGTTAGCCTTTGTAAAATCTAACTGTTTTAGTTTCAAACGTTATTTTCTTTCAGCCGTTAAGTAGAATATTGCTTTATCTTGATTAATAGTTTTTGCTTACTATTAAAACTGTTATAATACCTAGTCTTGCGCGCATGCGCAATTTTTTTTTTATATCAATCAATGTTTTTTTTATCTTTAAAAAAACATAAGACGTTTAAATAACACTTAGTTTATCAGCTAAACATACAAAAACATATGTTGCTGCTACCTGTTTTTTTTTAAAACTCAGGTAAGAAGTTGTCCTAATAGACACAGACAGTGACGGAGAAAAAACAGGATTCAATTTGACCTTTAATCTTTTATAGAAGTCGCCATATTGTTTTCTTACAATACTTATTTCTCCGTGACTATTTTGACCTTGTCCCCGTCACATATGTCGTATCGTACAAGTGTTTTATTTATAAGACAATAGCACCTATAAATAAAGACAAATAAGCCAGTCTATATTTTTTCTTTGTTTTTGCCGGGCGTACTGCCTTCACTAGACCTGTCGAACGTTGAGGTATTGTTCTTAAAATAGTTTGTGGAAAACTGTCAAGAAAAGGGTCAGGGTCCCTAAGATCTGTACTATTATAAGTCCATCTATTTACTTTTATAAAGTAGAGTCTAGAATGCAATAAAGTATTGAGTATATCTTTGGCGATGGCCACACAGAAAAGACGTAAGATGATGACGTGTCGCGGCGCAGACATACCTACGCCCCTTGGATGCTACTTAGATGAAGATTACTTAAAATATTTAAGTACTTACCTTAATAATCTGTTTCAAAACACAAATAAATGAATACCTAAATCTACCTATTTCAAGTTTCAACATTGAAATTTCACTCTTATTATTAGGTATAACAGCCTTAAAATATCTGAACAAATAAAAGAAACATAATCGGTCTTATGCGATCGAAAAATGAATGCAGATGTTATTGCCTTTGTATTTTTTTTTTATTGCAATCGTATCACGCGGTGCTATTGATAGCTGCTACCTTTTTTGCAGGTATCTTGAAGTCCGAAATAAACTTTCTTACAAAGCCTTAATACCTAATCCATTACTGGCTTATTATTAAAGGCATCTAAGGAGAATAAAGTACGAAACAATATTAGTCTCCGTGGACATTAAACCTTACTGAGCGTTTTATTTGCTACGGATCAATAAAAAAACTTGTACTGTCAATATGGATCGTGATGCAATGGATGGTAGGTACTAAGGCTCCAGCATTTGCCATCTCCTTTCTCAATACACGATTCTTATTGTGCTATCTCGTTTCAGCGTGTAAGCGTTACATGCCTTTTGATTGGAACATCAACCCGTTTGTATGGTGTTCCATCAAGAGATGGAATTGACACAGAGTATCCTGTGGACATTTTTTTATTCTAACATAAATAAAGCTGTGTACTGATTCAATAGAAAAATAAGGACGATACAAATGACACAGTACTGAACGTATCTTGTTGGAAAGCTTTGTTCGAATCTTTGTGTGGGAATCCAGTGGTCATAATGACATTTTTGTAGTTTAATTAATGTGTTGGGCTCAGTGTTGCGCCCCTTTGTTCCCATCCCAAGCCAGCTCATTATTTAACTTTCAAAGGCCTCTAGTGCCCATTGCTAGCGGTTATTGCCTTAACAGGTGTAATTAATTAGGTTTTATGATTGAGTCGTGTTCGTTTCGTTGATTGATAGACGGTATGGGACGTGAGAGACGTGATTCTAGTCTTAGAAAATCGTTCTTACATTAAATCACACTTTAGTTTCATAAAGTATGATCTACAAAGGTTTTTAATAAAGCATATCTTTAAATACCTTTAATACGTACACCTGTTACATTTCCCAATTCAATATCGAGGCATGTAATTAGTTGTTGCCCAATCGTTTCGCTCCATCAATCTTTGTTTTGGGATTCCAACCTTTTTGTTTTATCATTGAACGTCTTTATTACGTGTCATTAGAGTTCACTAAATGGAGTAAAACAACGGGAATCTTTCAATTAACGCTGACGACAAATGACGTTTGCGGCTCATCGGACAGGAACGATTTCTTGGCGAGACGCTCGGCTTTCGTCCATAGAATTAAGTAATTTCAGATAAATCGGCCGATAATATTATTTTATGACTACCAAATTTTATTACTTAGAGTTAGTTATACCGTTTTCACCAGCTAGTATTACATTGAGCAATATCGATATCTTTATCGTCGATACATATCTGTTTTCAAAGTATAAAAGCTTGTTGTAAGTGTGACTGACCGTAATCCTCCTACTTACATGAATAATGCTTTCATATAATCCATGTCGTATACTGTTAATATCCCAGTTTCCAAGGGTTTATTATCGTCTGTATTATCTCCCATAATATCCCAAAACACGTTGTATTTTTTGTGTTGAAACTATATCGAATTTCTTCCGCCCTGTCTGACCGCACAGGGTCTATCCTGCGGCTTCTTTGATTGCGCCTGAGCACCGTACCGTGTCCTCCCCGCCCCTACCTGACCACCGCGCCGCCGAATCCTCGGAACCACGGTCAATCGTCTTTTGTTTGTTAAACGCGATACAAAACCAACACGTACACGGAATAAGGCACCGTCGTTGTTTACTTTTTCTGTTTTTAACTGAAGCGAGGCTCGCTTTACAACTATTAAAAGGTGATCGAGATTTATATAGCTACGATTACTTTCGAGTTGCAATTGTTGTTAGTAACTAGAAAAGTGTGATGTAAGTTTTATGGCAAAAACACGATGAATAGACGACAATAGCAGTCCAATGTCTTATTATATCTAGCGCTAAATGGGTTATTTTATCATGTTAACTGTTATGGTGGAGTAACAGAGTCGTGTAACAAATATTTCCATGTCCGAACTTATTAAATTGTCGAAGTTCAAAGCGAGCTTAAGCAATAGTAACAGCGACTGGTGTTTTTTTTGTAAAATAAAACGTTACCGGTGTAGCTACATTAACGGGTTTCGATCAAGGCGCGATGGAGCGAATAATCGATCAAAAATAAAATAAGTGAACTATTGAGTGCACTTAACTATACTATATTTTGGAGTGTCGGGCCAATTGTTGATTGCGGTAATAAGAGCTCATTAAAACTGACAATTTTTTGCCTAGTTAGTACATGTAATAGGTAAAAAGTTGTGGTTATTTTCTAGCTACTAAACATTGCTAACAACACCTTATACTTATTTCCTAATTTCCGACAACTGATAGGTATACATTATGTCGACATTCGATAATGCCAAGTTTTAATTTCAATATTGACACTCACTGTTGCCATGGTGAATGCACTTATTTCTTTTCTCTTCTTTCTTTCACATATTACCTCTTTGAATGATTGAAAAAACAGCTTCAGCTAAATAAAGTAAACTCATCCATGTTAAATTTAGATGAATTTTAGAGTGTCCAAAAAGAAAAAGATATCCGTTGGATTGTCTAACTGTTCTTTGATAAAACGCTATAATGGTATCACATTATATGCGCATTTTATCTAGCTTATACTATAGAGTTTATTTGACTTGAAATGACAAGAACATTATGAAATAATAAAACAAAAGCCTTATTTCATCGGCTTCATAAGTTTTAGTGAGCTTAAAAACACGTACGTACAGGAAACATGACGTCATTTCAAATATTTTACCCATTTCCATGCACCAAGCTTTTATGAATGTGTTATTCCATACTAAACGTAATTGCTTAGATCCCTATCATTATGTTGGGCACGGCGGGATGGCTTCTGGCGAGAACTAATCACGTTTGGACTTTTGGTCGCATAAAAAATCTTGGTTCTTTCCAATCGTGGGAAGTTTCGATTTTGTTTTGATCAGCGCTATTATGATTTGGAATGTCTTCATTTGAAGAAAGTATTCTAAAACTGGTTTGTTCAGCTACTCTTTGATTTTCGTTTCATGCAAATTGTAGACCATTAATGTTGCTCAATTTTCTTTGTTTGATCTTTTAAAACGTGACCGTTTACTTTAGTTCTTTTTGTCCTATGTCCAATTCCAAATTGTACTTTGTGAATAGCTTGTCCATTCCACCAGACTTAGGTACTTAAATTCGAAATAACTATCAGCGTGTTTTTTTAAATCCACTTCTCGATCTGTTCCAGTTTATTTAGTGGTACATTATAATCGTCATGCTTTCGTCACACCAGGTACTTGCAAAGACCCTCAGACACCCGATATGCGTCATACCTCCGGATGTGGTGCCACGTACATCTGTAGAACGAGTTTCGAGTCAACTGACTTTTTGTATCACTATCTCGTCCATGTTTGCCATCGCGGTTGGCTATTAGCCGACTGTTTGATGTTAGATGATGAGATAGAGTTATGGGTGGGGCTATTCATACGTGGTTTTGTGATTTTGGGCCAAGTTTGTGCGGTAAAAAACTAAGAATTGCAACATCGCATCGCAAAGTCCTAATGAGCTGTTTTGGTTTTTGTTTTAACATATTCTAAATACCGATGAAGTTGGTATTGGACTTTAAAGGTATTTGACATATTTGATGAAAGCTTAAAAAAAGAATTCACATTCAATTATTGCACTTTTTTATGCAGAATCTACATAAGCCGCCATAAAACACTGCCAATCTAAACACATCTTCTATACAAGTGATAATACAGTTTCAGTTTTGCATCATCCTGTGCGTAGTTTAACAAGTAGTGCACATCTATACTTAACATCTTCACAGTGTATTCACTACGATGAGAACACAACGAATAAAGTTAAATTGCATTTAAAGCATGGTTCACATGTTCCATATTCCCGTTCTCCCACGTAAGGTACCATTACGACTATACGATCATCAATCTAAGCCGGAACAATAGGCACCGGAGATTTTAGCGGCGCGAATTTTTCAAACCGAATTGTTGACACGTGTGAAATGACGTTTAGAATCGCTGATGTGTGTATGACTTTCGATTTTTATGTCGAGAAAGCTTTGTACCTTATTGGGTTTGAATAGCAAGGTTTTCGTTGAGACCATCTATTCTTCTATTTGACATACGTGATATTTTAGCGGTTTAACCTACTGTCTTGCAGTAAGAATAATGTTATTATTATTCCCTAGGAGGTAAATACACGTTTACTGCTAAAAATAAATAAAAAATAAATACTGCTAAGGTTATTTTCAATTAACCATCTGTCAAAACAAAATATTTTTGTTGCTCATTATAATCACCGAAATGCAATTCTACAATCGTATACGTAGTTAAAGCTCTGACAGGGACTTTAAAGAAACCAGTTAGGTGATGTCATTCCTATTAAATAATTCCACTGCAGGTCAAATAATCCTTACTAATATTCTAAATGCGGACTTTGGTTCGTCACCTTGCCACTTCCATAGGTCATTCTAGGACTTCGAAGATTATATTAGCTTTAAAGTGCAAGGTTTCTTCGCAAATAAAACTAAATTAATGAACATCGATTGACACGAATTTTTAAAGTGGATTTTGAAAATAATTTACCCAATTATGCCATTTTAGGGAAAGTTCTTTGCGTGATACAAATTGCTAGTAGCGGCAACATACAGATTTTGTTGAAAAATGTTAATAGAGGTTTGTGAGGTTTGTGGACAAATTACAGTAGGTACCAACCTAACGGAAGAACGCAAAGGGTGTAAATAAAATAACCAAAATAAACAACAGTCGTTAAAAATATCTTGCCGTAAGTAGAATTATTTGTGGCGTTCTAAGGGGGATCATGATGATGAGGGGCCGATGATAAAGCCTTTGTTCAATAGTGGACTCCTTGCGGGTGATGATGATGAAGTAGAATTAAAAACATCACTTGCGAAAATCACTACGTGCGAAAATCCGATGTGTTATTTGTTCGCGAGAGAGTAAATTGAAATTTATGCGACGCGGGGACAGCTTAATCAGATACGATGTCATTGGTTACTGGTCTTGATTAGTTTATCGGTAGTTTTTGTTTAGATTCTATTAACATAGTTATTTCTGTCATAGACAATTATAGAAACGTGCAGTAATAGAGATAAATGCTACGAGTAAGACAAATAGTATTGCGATGCGATAGGCGAAAGCCTGAGACCAGCCCCCTTACCATGAACTTTTAAAGCAGAATAGTTTGCGATGTGGAAGCGAGACGCCGCTAGATACAGTGAATGCGGCGTCTCGTTTTAGTAATAAAAACTAGCCTAATTTAAAAGTTCATGGTAAGTGGGCGGTTGAATGAACACCTTAGGAACATAAAATTCTCCATACAAATAATTATTCATCATCAGCCGGAAGACGTCCACTGTTGAACAAAGGCCTCCCTCTTAGAACAAAGAATTAATATAATTAATTAAATCTGTCTTTTATCCTTGACATTTAACTCAATTCGGCGAAATACAAACTAGCAGTTATTATTTCAGAGATCTCACTGGCTTGTCATGAATAAATTAGTCACTGATAAGATCGCTTAAAAGCTTAGATTTCTTTTCTAACAATTAAGTAGAAGTTAAATATAACAGGTGAAAGGCTTTTACGTAAAATGGCGTTATCACCTTTTAAAGTTGAATTTAATTTCCCATCTCAAACAATATTGACTGCCTCGTTGGTCTAGTGGTCGATAAACGTGACTGCTGTGTGTTTTGGGTTCTTCCATTAGCTAATTATCTGTAGCAGCACGGAGTCTGGATTTGATGCCGGTTGAAGGCAATGGCCTCGCCCTTCATTATTGGGACCTAAAACATAACTGGCGAAATGTGGGAGTATTTTAGAAATGTGTACCTCTGCCTACTCCTTTCTGGAATACAGGCTTGATCTTCTGTTGTACAATATTGTCTGTCGTAAATAAATTGCATGATACGTTTCATCGACCTTTTTACTTATTCTCTTTTCACTTTCCTTAATTCGAGTGGCATTTACCGTTGAGTAATACGCTCGCTTGTTACTGTATTAACCTGTTTAAACTTTAAGTTTGTATATTGAAGGCATTTAGTAACAATTGCCGAAAGTTTGACAAGTTTTATTTACGATATCAGTAATTAAATAAATTGGTTTATTTTTATTTAGTAATACTATCTGTGTCGACACTATCTGAAAACGTCATACTTGTAAGGCTGGCTACACAGTTGCTCGGGAGACCCGGGTAGGTTAGTACGGGCCGTCGCTATACGGGTTAGCTGGTGCTGGTACGGATGGCGCCCGCAGTGCTCTGAAACGAGGGTTCAGTGCGATACGGTTAATAGGATGCGAGTAGCGTTGTGGGGGTTGTACCCGGAGCTGGTCGCGTAAGGACCAGTCCACTATGAAACAATGTTCTAGTGCCTCATACATGTCTCTGTTCTTCGTTGCTGTGGAACCAGCCTATCAAAATCTTCTACTTTCAATGAACAACTTTTGCTACATCATAACACTAAACTCTATAACTTAACCCTCTTAATTCAATCGGAGCGGTTTATAAATACATGTATGAAACAGCTAAAATAAGCAGTTACAGGTTACCTCTACTTACGTGCATTAAATAACTAATTTTCCGTGGAATCAACAAAATGCTTGTAAATCCACTCATGTGCCATGATTTTCCTTCATCTTATCTAAAGTAAATCGAGATATTTAAAAACCGTAACTAAACACACCGCATTACAACGAACACGCTTCTAATAGAGATATTATTAAACATCATTTACTTACAATGTTGCGGACATAATGAATGGTTCGTTCATTCGTTCGTTCGATCATAATTAATGTTCAGTTCATTCCTTTCGTAAGATTCCGTGTGTCATTTTATTACATGATATAAAATTTCTCGAGGTCCGGAGTTTTGTTTTATTTTTTATTTCCTGTCATCTTTCCGTTATGGTTAAACGTGTTAAACCGGTTAAATCCGATTCTTTGTAGCTTTTATTTTTATTACTCTTCGATTACATCATTTTAAAGTTGTTACTAGGGACTAAATTAGGGTTAATTAATTAATTAGGGTTTTCAGCGAAAATTAGAGACTTATACATTTTTCTAAATATTCAGCAATAAAAGTTACATAAATCCCTTACTTTGACACCTCTTCTTATTAAACATTACCTTTTCTAACATGGGGTTCAAAAATAATATCCGTTCAACTTGTTTATTTTTAATGTTTTTTTCCCAATACTTAGTGATGAGCGTCGGAGTCTTTTATCTATTAAACTTAAAAGGCTGGTTGTCAAGCTTTAATTAATAACTAATTCGCATACTCTTCGAACAATAACGTTAATTAACTTAAGAATAATACATAATAATGTATTAATGAACAACTGAGATGATTCAACCATGAAGTAGGAATAAAGGAAATTAATTTATACACAACTAATGAGAATCCTTTAACTAATCAATTTACTTACAATCTCCGATCAACCGCATTGTGGAAGCATACCCATCTTTTGGACAAAATTGATCAAATTATCCGGACCACTCTAACGTCGATTCTAAACATGTCCTTGGACGACCGAGCGTGGTCCCAAGCTACGCTTCCAGTCCGTTTGGGTGGTTTAGGAGTTCGTACAGTTTCAAGTTTAGGTTTACCGGCATTTCTCTCCTCAGTCCACAGTACCGAAAAATTAACCAGAAGAATTCTAGCTTCTTGTCTGGTTGATTTTGAGGTATCGTGCTTGACTGAGGCAGTAACAGCTTGGAAAATAGCTTGCCCAAATACTGATCTCCCGAACCAGCTTTTCTCCCAGAGGCAGTGGGACGAGCCGCTCTGCAGATTGATACGGAAGGAATTGATTAATACGTCAATCAATACTGCTGAGCGCGCTCGTCTGCTGGCTGTGGGCGAATGGGAGTCGGGCCTTTGGTTACAGGCACTTCCGTCGCCCAACATTGGAACAATGTTGGACGACAACACATTCCGCGTGGCTACTAGTTTACGCTTAGGGGCTCCAAGTGTTGCACCTCATCGATGTCACTGTGGTGAAGCAGTCGACAGCCTCGGACGGCATGGTCTATCCTGCAGTAGGAGTGCTGGTCGCATACCGAGACACGCTAACTTAAATGACATCATCCGTCGTGCTCTTGTCACCGCCGGCGTACCAGCCGTACTAGAACCAAATGGCTTGGTACGTGACGATGGAAAGAGACCAGATGGTATGTCGTTGTTACCCTGGAAATTGGGAAGGCCTTTGGTGTGGGACGCAACGTGCGTCGATACCCTTGCACCTTCTCATGTTTCTGGCTCGGCAATTTGCGCTGGCACTGCTGCTGCTGCTGCGGAGACCCTCAAACGGCGGAAATACAATAACCTGATAGGTAATTGTATTTTTGAGCCGTTTGGGGTTGAAACATTTGGGCCATGGGGTCCGAGCGCTCGTGCTTTGTTGAAAGAGTTAGCAAAGCGCCTAGTCGACTCCACACGTGACCAAAGGGCTGGTTCATTTTTTGGCCAAAGAATTAGCATTGCCATTCAACGTGGCAATGCTGCCAGTCTTTTGGGCACGTTACCGGTTGACATCGATGGGGATGAATTCTTTGATGCTCTTTAACTTTTTATTTTTGTATATATTGTTTTTATTTTGTATTAGAATTAAGTTGTATATATTTGTAAAATAGTATGTTAATCTATATTTAACAATTGATTTAATACTAATCATTAAATATTTAAGTATTATTATATGACGCTGGAATTTTAAGAACCATATTATGATAATGTCGGTAATATTTATAATTGATATGTGTATTTATAATTCTTACTTCCAGTAAAGATTTACGGAACCTACTGCGAATGTATTTCACACGCCATTCAACTATTTCACATAAACTCCTGATAAAAGGTGTTTAGAAACCGGGTATTATACCTAAAGGCTCCTTTGCCATAGGCATAGACAAGTCATTAAGAAAACAAAGGCCTATGCATAAAATCTTCCTTTATAAAAAGAACGAGGTAATTTAAATTAAGAGTAAAAAATGCAGAAGCAAAGGAACCGGCCAGTCATCCAACATAGCACGCTTGTACGCTTGCTCTATTCTCGTGCCAATAGATAGGGTGACGCCACCGATCTGATTCCCTCACGGCAGGCAACTTTATCGCTTCCGCCTGCACCGCACCGAGAATGCAAGTAATAGCTGGCCTTATCTGAGACAAAAGGGCCGACGCCACTATACCATGTTTTGGTGCGTTTACCCTATTTATAGGATGTTGAGTTTGAATGGGCCTTGGTACCGATAACAATATCCATATTTATTTAACGCCCATGTCTTTGGGTAGTTGTCTTTATAGCTATCTCTTATGAGGTTCGACAATGGTATGGGTAGTAATCATTATTCTATTGACATTAATGGTGTAATGTTTCAATATGATTAATGTCAAATTGTCAAATAATGTTTACTGTTTGTGTAATTTATTCATGTTATTTGTTTCAGGTAAGTGTTAATAATGTTTATAAGTTCGCCATACTCCACTACTTTATGAGCTGTTTTGTTGGTTGGTAAGTATTTCAATAGCTATCTGATTCATTATGTTTTCCTGGTATATTATCCAACTGGATTTTTTATAGTTATGGTATAAAATAAATGCTATTTAATACTGTAGGTACGGTTACCCCATCTGCGGTCTACGAAGCAGCATTTTGGAATAAAAAAAATGTTTATTAAACTAAGTACATACCGACGCAAAGAGGATTTCCTAGTTCATTATATTATTATAATTTACTTAACCGCCACTATTCAACGTTACCTTTATCAAACATTACAGCACCCTTATCATGAACTCTTAAAGCAAAACATTTTCCTTTGTGAAAGCGAGACACCACTACGTGAAATGTCGTATGGCGTCTCGCTTCCCCAACGAAAACTGTCCTACTGTCAGAGTTCATGGTAAGGGTCCAGTTCAGATTAATATTGCGTGATGTAGACCTAAGTTTCCAAACCCAGAAGTTCAAAGGACCATCCCTAAATCTGCTTTTATGACATCATTCACGTAGCTGTTCAATACGATTCTCAGACCGTTAACCCAAGTTCTATTCACTATTACAAGCATTACGATCTATTATGCAAGCAGAAACAAAGTCAGTCACATCATCCTACAATGTCAAGTGTCTTACAAGCGGTTTCCCGTTGCATTTATTGCTGTAACGATTCACCTATTTCGTCTAATGTTGTTATGCAACGCGATTTGTGCATTAACTTCCATACATTACTGCCACTTAGGTATTCATAGCGTGATTTTTAAATCGTTTCAGATTATATGCAATTTGAATTGCTGATCGTGGGCTTGATATCTTCTTTGTTGTGTCTGATAATACGTGAAACACGTGTGTTGAAGGCTCAATCGGGATAATATAAATTAAAAGCAGTGGACTGTATATATGGTTGTATTGTTTGCTACAAAGTTAACGCGACCGTATAACAAAAGAGTGCCCGTAGCGGAGCGCGTCTGAGAGCCGAGTGGTCGAGTGGTGGCGGGGCTGGCCGCGGCGCTCGCGCGGAGCCGGTTCGGTCCCCGCGACCCCTCGCGTTCCCCGCGGTTGCTCGGTGCGTTTATGATGCGCCGACATATTCCCCGGGTTGAAAGGAACTCTTCAATTGCTGACAGGAAGGGGGCAAATGCAGTTGAAGGCACGACGTATGGTGCCCCTCTTCGTCTTCAATTCTGCCACTCTCGTGACCCCGTCGACGCCGGGATAGGTCTGTATGACCCGGCCCAGGGACCAGAGCAGAGGTGGCGCTGTTTTGTCCTTGATCAGGACTAAGGACCCCGGCTGCACTTCGCCTCTGGAATGAAACCACTTCGATTTCGCCTGCAGCAGAGAAGTATATTCGTTATGGAATCGTTGCCAGAAATGCTGCCTGATGAACTGGATTCTCTTCCAACGATCCAGCCTCGTGATGTTGGCTTCAGTCACCTGAGGATGCGGTACCGATAAGAATGGCCGTCCAATTAGAAAGTGAAATGGAGTGAGTGCCGAAAAATCGTTAGGGTCCGAAGAAAGAGGAGTAAGAGGGCGTGAATTTAAGACTGCCTCAATATGAGTGAGGCAGGTAGCCATCTCCTCAAATGTAAAATGAGTAAAATGCAGTAACCTTTTTAAGTGATGCTTACAAGATTTGACAGCAGCTTCAGCCAAGGAATTAAAATGAGGGCTGTACGCAGGAGTGAAAATGAAATCAATACCCTGCTGCGCGATTTCAGATGCAACATTTGATGATTGTAAAAACCTATACATCTCATTTGATGCACCTACGAAATTAGTCCCGTTATCGGACGTGATGCTTCGAGGCTTGCCACGACGCGCCACGAAACGATTTAAAGCGGCCATGTAAGCCTCCGTAGTGAGGTCGGAAACGAGTTCCAAATGTACAGCTTTCACTGCCGAACAAACAAAGATGCACATATAGGATTTTGTCAGTTTGCATCCGCGGCCTTTACGATTGGCCACCAATACTGGCCCAGCATAATCTACGTAAGAGTTTAAAAAGGGGAATTCAAGATGAGTCCGTGAACTGGGTAATTGACCCATTATAGGCTGTACGTTCTGAGCCTTGTGTCTAAAACATCTAAGACATTTATTCACGACAAACCTAGACAAATTTCTACCCCCTAGAGGCCAATATGTTTGTCGAATATTTGACAATAACAATTGTGGTCCTGCATGTGCGAGCTTTAAATGTTGCTTTTGAAATATAAGCTTTGTAAATATGTGCTTACTGCATAAAACCATAGGATGTTTCACATTAAAATCGTAGGGGGAGTTATCGAGCCTCCCGCCCACGCGAATAAGGTTGTGATCGTCTATGAACGGTGTCAGAGGAAGCAATCTACTTTTGCGTGGTAATTTCTGTCCAGACTTCAACAAACTATACTCGTCAGGAAACATTTCAAGCTGGGAATGATGTATAATTAAATTCAATGAAGTTTGAAGTTCTGTAGTCGAAAAGTTACCACACAATCTATTATTATTTTTTATGTTGTAAATAAATCTTTGTATATATGCTACTACATTTATAATTTTTGTTAGGCTAGAATACCTTACTAATAAGTCATGAATGATGGATGAATGAATCGGTACGTCTAAATGATTGATATTTAATGAATGATTACTATCATCACTATCACCACTAATGAAGTGAGTCACTACTTCCGGCAGACTATCTTTCCCGGAGTTTGGCATGTTGGGCCACTCATTTTCACTACGTTGCAAAAATGAGGGTCCAGACCACCATAGAGGTACGTCATTGATGACGTCAGCCCTAAGACCACGGGAAACAAGATCCGCCGGGTTGTCCTTCGACGGTACGTAGCTCCAGGTATGACCACACGTAATTTCCTGTATTTCGTTGACTCTGTTTCTAACGAAAGGTTTTAATTGATTGGAAGGACTACCGAGCCAACCCAGGACTATAGTTGAGTCACTCCAGAATCTACATTTATGAATGGGCATGGTAAGTGATTCCTGAACCTTAGTACACAGCCTTGCACCTAAGAGAGCCCCACAAAGTTCAAGCCTCGGTATTGTAGTAGGTTTGATAGGCGCCACTCGGTTTTTGGAAACTAAAAGCTGTACACCTATCGATCCACTGCCATCAAAAGACCGAATATACACGCAAGCACCATACGCCCTCTCGGACGCATCAGTAAAAACGTGTACTTCGTGTGTGACAGAGCCTTCACGCAAAACCCAACGAGGAATTTTTAAATCGTTTAAAGCTGGTATTGAACTTTCGAATGTAGACCAAAGGTGTCTGATGTCGTGACATACTTCGTCGTCCCAGTCATACTTACCAAGCCATAGACGCTGCATGATTATCTTTGCTTCGACGACGCACGGACCTACGAGGCCTAGTGGGTCAAAGATCTGACTGATAACAGAAAGGACATGACGTTTGGTGACTTTAGTAGCGGGGGTGATATTAATAGAATAAGTAAGTGAATCTGTGTCACAAACCCAGTTAAGACCCAAAGTTTTAGATTGAGTTGAGGTTGGACCTTGTTCAGAAAAATGTAATGTATTATGTAAGTCACTATTGAGTGTTAAATGTTTAAGAATTACAGGATTATTTGATCGCCATTTACGTAAGTTAAATTTTGCAGATGATAGAACCGTATGTACCCTGTTTGAAATGTCAACAGTTTCAGCTATGGTATCCCCTCCACTGAGAAAGTCATCAACATAAAAGTCACGTCGTATAGCACGTTGTACGCGAATGTCGTCAATGTTATCAGCCAAACTCACAAGACACTTAGTGGCTAAATAGGGTGCAGAAGCGGTACCATAGGTAACCGTGTTTAACGTGTATGACCTAAGAGGAGAAGAAGATTCGAATCTATATATTATTTTTTGAAGAGGTCGTTGACTTGGATTTATTTCTATGGCCCTGTACATTTTTTCCACGTCACCTGTGACCACGTACCTATGCTGACGAAAACGTGTTAAAATGGAAAACAGATCGTCTTGAACTACGGGACCGACCATCTGAATATCATTAAGTGACATTCCCGAACTGGTAGCGGCTGATGCGTCGAATACTACGCGTAGTTGTGTAGTGGTGCTAGAACTGCGAATGACTCCATGATGTGGAATGTAATAAGTTTTCATGGAGTGTTCGAGTGATGGAGTACAGTCAGAGTCTAATGTCATATGACCTAGGCGCTCATATTCCTTCATGAATTCGTTGTATTTGTCATGAAATACTGGATCGCGTTTAAATCGCCGTTCAAGGGAAAGAAAACGATTCCTAGCATTGCTAAAAGAATGCCCTAATGTACTAGGATCCCCTTTTAAAGGCATTGTCACGACAAATCCACCAACTTCGTTACGGGTGGTGGTTTGAGCAAAAGACTGCTCACACAATCGCTCTTCAAGTGAGAGTAAGTGTTTTGATGAAACATTGTCAAGCTCCCAAAATTGAGTAAGGTCGGGAGTGACATTGGAATGATGGCATAAATGATTATTGGAAAAACATGACTTTTGCGAAATACTACCTGAAACTAACCATCCTAACTTGGTCTCGCATAGTTTAGGTAGGTTTTTCCCTAAATCTATCGTTTGGTTACCTAAGACATTCCAGAAAACTTCGGCCCCTACCAGGATGTCTACGACCGACGGAACGTTAAAGTTCGGGTCTGCTAACATAAGACCTGAAGGAATAGGGACATGGCTAACATGCACGAATGAAGACGGCAGGACCTTTGTGATTTCAGGCAAAACAAGACACTCGACATCTGCAGTAAAGGCACAGCATAATGACTCTATCGAGAGGTGGCAAGACTGTGTACTGGTAGATGTGTAATTATTTATACCCGTTACCTTGGTGCTCGTACCGCGTCGTAACAAACCCAGCTTCTCCGATAAACTCCGCGTAATAAAGTTGGCCGTACTGCCGTTGTCCAGCAGAAAGCGCGCTGTATACTTCTTACCCGTCACGCTAGTCACGTTCACCATAGCTGTGGACAGTAAAACATGCGCAGAAGTAGCAAGCTGCATAGAATTGGCTGATAGCACAATGTTTGAAGAAGGTGAAGCGGAAAGCAAGGCAGAAGGCATGGCAGAAGACAGAGGATTGGAAGCAAGTTTGGGCTCGTTATTATCTAAATGTAAAAGCGTGTTGTGCTTTATTTTGCAATACTTGCAATGTGAAAGTCTGCATTTTTTTGCATTATGGCCAAGGCGTAAGCAATTAAAACAAACATCATAATCTTTAGCCTTTTGTATGCGTTGTTCGATTGACAATTTCCTAAATGACTCACATTTAAACAAAGTATGTGCTTGGGAGCAAAGTGGACATTTACTGTTATTTAATTTTTTATTGTGTTGTGCAGGTGTCGAATCAGTTTTGTTAGTGTGACTATAATTTAAGGCAACGATAGTACGACTTTCTAAAGGAAAATGATTCGACTCCACTGATTCTAACCAGTCCGCTTTCCTGCTTAAAAAGGAACAAAATTGAATTAAAGTTGGGTCGTCCTTAAAGGTGTTGTTTCTATGTTCTTCCCAGTCACGACTTGTTACAACGTCTAATTTTTTAACCATAAAGTAAATAATAATGTCATCCCAATATTGTGTAGGCCTTTTTAATGTAGTTAGTGCCCTCATATTTTTATTAATTATATTAACAAGGTTTCTGATGGAAACACTTGACTCTTGTGCTATAGGTTCACTATCAAATAAAGCCTGGAGATGATTTTTCACTAAAAGCCGGTTATTATTATAACGTTCGCACAATAAATCCCACGCAAGTGTATAGTGATCAGCTTTAAAGTCAATATTCTTAATTATAAGCGCTGCGTTTCCCTGGAGTGAAGCTCGCAGGTAGTGGAATTTATTAATATCACTTATGCTAGTGTTGTCGTGAATCAATGACCCAAATGTATCCCTAAACTCAAGCCAGCATTGGTAGTTCCCATCGAAATGAGGCAAATCTATTTTAGGCAAACGAACAAAGGAATTCCTATTTGAAACATGTGCACCTGAGTCAGCATCTTTGAAGCACGCCTCCGACGCAGCACCGTTGGCCGAGACACCGAGCAGACTGCGCGTGAGTGCCACCAGGTTAAAGAACTGGCGGTCAAAGTCCTCACGCTCAGCTAACGAAGACTCGTCGTCATCGGAAAGCACTTCGATCTGTGTCTGAAACGCATCAAATTCGGTGTGTAGGGCTTGGAATTTATTAAAACGTTCTTCTAAACCTAAACGCTGCAACTCAGATATGTCGGAACTGCTTTTTATTAAATTTAAATAGTTGCTGTAAATAGTAAGCTTCGACTTAATGGAACTACGTTTCTTTATTAATGTTTTTAAATTATCTGCCTGCATTGTACAAAAATATAAAATCACAGCTGATCGTAACAACACTAATGAGCTTAATAGAAAAAAAACTGTCCGTTAGAGAACAAAGGGATCAAGGTCAACTACGTAACACGTGTTTACCTCGTGCTAATGACCGAGTGTTTTGCAACAAAATTATGCGTATTTCATCAAGCACTTAATAAGTATTGTATAACTATAGAAAACACTGGAAGATGGGAAGGAGAAACAACGATTTTTGGCAAATTAGAAATTAGATAAAATACTAATTGGAACGGCTCACTCAAATACAGTAATACTCCCAGAGAATGACATCAGCTCCCACGATGATAATGCAGGCTTCCTCGGGAACGACTTCTTTGTTTCAATCGGCGTGGTCGTGGCACGTGGTGTCCGCGAACGGCCAAAGTCCACACAGGCAAGCACGGCGACCGATGACGATGACGGCGTTTACTCGCGGCAAAACCGGTATTATTTCGCGATCGAAGGACCAATGTTGTTTGCTACAAAGTTAACGCGACCGTATAACAAAAGAGTGCCCGTAGCGGAGCGCGTCTGAGAGCCGAGTGGTCGAGTGGTGGCGGGGCTGGCCGCGGCGCTCGCGCGGAGCCGGTTCGGTCCCCGCGACCCCTCGCGTTCCCCGCGGTTGCTCGGTGCGTTTATGATGCGCCGACACGTGTGTAAAAACTAAATTTTTCATTACATTACTGCGTTAGGAATAATATAAATAAATGAATTGTTTTCCATGCTAACATTATGGTATTTACATTTATAAGCTGTCATCGTACAGAAAAAGGTTATCGATAAATCATGATTATTCTATTTAGGTGGGTACCTAATGATATGAAAGATTAATATTTAATTCCTATACTTATACATTTATCCATAAAAATCATTTCATACATTATAATTTATTTTCAACTCAAAGATAACGTCTTTAAAGCTTTCTCCCAATACAAATAAATATACCAACAAGCTAGTGTAGGTCACAATTTTGCATCGCACATTTGTCACACAACATAATCTCGTGTATCTGGCAGTCGGCGCACGCGCACGTTGACATGCATGCCACGCACGCATCGGATAGCATCGCGAACATTGGTCCCCCGTGTTTACAACGATTAGGTTTATCAATATCCTATTTGTTGTTAGTAAGCTTTTGATTTATTCTTCATTCAGCTATCAATTGATATGACGTCACTATCTTTGTCATACATCCTCCTAACATTTTGTATCGAAATGCAGTTTGACCAATGAATGACTAAGAAACTTTACTTTTTTGGTTTCAATAAGCTCAAGGATACATGTACGCCTATGATTGTGTCAAAATTACTAGTAGGTAACCTACTTCATGTAACTTATGTAGCAAGAATGGAAAGATGAAGTTATTATAATTTTAAGTTAATTTACCCTACCTGTATCTAATTAAAGGTCTTATAGATCTAGACGAAGTTAGTTCATTCTATAGAAGGATGGAGAGTCTATATTAAAAGTATTGTTGTATATAATATCAATGATCTATTGGTATTCACCGTATATCATAGTATCAGAAAAACAACACATAAAATATTAGCTGTCTCGAAAACAAATAGGACGCAAATTGAGCAATTCATTATATCAGCAATTACGCATTGTTAGTTTCTTAAAAAACAAAGACACATTTAAATATTCATGAAGGTTTGTTAACTCCAAATCAAGGCTTAGCGTCTCAAATTACGGTCGTTAAATCGGTCAAATTACATGTAAAACTATCAAAATCTTCCGCATTCCTTGACTAAGCAGCTATTAAGGTATTACATGGTGATCAACTTTCAAAATATTTTAGGAGAAATCCTAACATGGAGCAATTGCGTTCCATTGCCATTTTTGGTCCTTATGCTCCCAAATGACGTATTTCAAAAGCAGTTTAGATGAAATCGTATGGCGTTCAACGTCACGGTGCCTGACGGTTGCTCGGGTCACTGCCCCTGAACTCGTCTGCATTTCCTCTATTTACCTACTGGTTTACTGGTGTACTAACCTCATGTACGAGCTTATTTAGGGCGTGAATCGAATGAATATGCATTGTTTAAGTACACACGTAAGTTAAAGTAGGCTCTTTGAGGTGAAGAATATTAGCTTATCGTCCTATGTAATTTCGTACTCAATTTATGTCATAACATCCAGTTAGCTACCGTCCATGGTGTTACACTTACAACCATTTGGAATGATAATCTGGGTTAGATATCAAATAATAATTGATTCCTTTTACCAACTTTGTCCGAGAGATCAGCAGCCAAAGAAGATGAAATGGTCATGTGCGAACGTGCACCACGTTGGCATAATGACAGATGTATTAGCGCAACAAGTGTAGTTGCGTTTCTCAGCAATTTTGGTTCTATTATTTAATCAAATGATTTGCAACGTAATATGTGAAATGTCATCACGAATTGTACTTTGAACACATTATCATCGTATTAACTAGTTCTAGCGTCTAACGATCGTGTGCAAAATAACCCATCTGCTTGTTGTGGTGAAACCTGCGCGCGCCGACCTTTGACACAAAATCCAAGATGGCTGCAGAGCTGTCAAACTAAATACTCTTACTTTCCTTATCTGCTAACGAATCATACTTTACCGTTTCATAGTGCCTTTTGTAGATTCATTGTGTCTTGATTCACAGATAGGATTGTGAAATATTTTTTTAAGAATTAGCACTTTTTGTTGCCAGTTTAATGACTGGCTACCGGTGTGGGTACCTACATTGATGGATTGATTCACACTTAGTATGCCCTTCATTTTTGTAATGTTGCCCATGTGTAGTCATGAATAACCAAAAACAAGTATTTATTATATCTTTTTGAACTCTTGCTAATGCCGATCTAGTCTCAAAAACATGGCAATGCTTTATCAGTGTATTTCTGTCAATGTCGGTAAATGTAGCGTTATTCAGTCCAAGCAAGTTGGCGACTTTTACTCCGTATTATATTCACTGCTAATTTTATTAGTACAATTTGAAGTTCCATTGTAATGTATATTGGTCAGACATGACATGACATCACGAAGAATTATAATCAGTAGTTACGTTATTTTGTTGTGTTAGTGGCCGGTTACATTATGGTTCATTTATCATGAGCAACCTCGATTCGCCTAGCGCAGTAAACTCATAGAAATTGAACATTATAGTTTCCTTATGCGTTTGGTCGTCGCAGTATGATTGATATCTGTAGTTTTTGCGGGAGTTTTTGCTGATATCTCTCAATGTTGTCCGTTTAAGTTATAGTTTGAGTTAGGTGTTTTCTTTTGAATCAGTGAACAACTTGTTTTTTGTATTGTTTTATTCATTGATTGTTTAGACCATTCCTGTTTTTTTGGATGGAATTTGTGTGAATTGCATGAATACATTGAATAACAATCGTCTTCTGGCTTATAAGTTTCCGTGGGATACAAATATCACGATGTACCTAAGACTGGTTAGCTAACAATAATTGGTTTTCGTATGTCAATCAACAGGGAACGAACGTGCCATCTAAAGAACGAGAGGCATCTTAGTGTTATGTAAAGTACAGATCTCTAGCCAAGCCATGACTGCGCAAGCGCGCGTGGTACCTACAAAGCAACGAGCCTCTATTGCGTTAACTTTTTCTATGTATACAGGGTGTTAATGAATAGGTCACGTATAAATACTATATCGGTCATGCATCCTAAATCCAATGTGTACCTCATAGTAAAAATACCGTCCATTTTCCAATCTCCATTAAACTGTCCTATTTTTTCATTACCATGTTGGGAGAACATACCGCTTATTTTGCCACGTTTTGTTCTTTAACTCCCCATGTACTACTTCTAATTTCTCATTTGTTTTTATGAAACATTATATTGACGACTTGATTGGCGCAGTGGCTAAGCGTTTGGACTGCTGCGCCAACGATTGCTGTTTCGATTCCCGCAAGGGGCAAAAATTTGTGCAAATCGCAGATGTTTGTCCCGCCTGGGTGTTTGTGTATGCGATATTTCATGTTACTGAAACGCAACCACGAGATAGAAAAAAATGATAGTGTGGAGCGGCGTAATATTAAAAAAAAATCTAATAATTTTTCTTCTTGCACACTTACAGTCCAATTGTAACCACTTGCCACATTGTATTTATTTATTGGACGTTACCACTAAATCGCCTGTCAAATCTAAGTACAGTTGTTTAAGAACCACGCTTTTAACGGAGGTTTTGCCGTTAACCTTACAAGGTGCAACTCAGTCGCGTGTTTGTTTGTGATATAGAGGCGCCTGCTGGCACGCCTATCGACTTGGATTACAAATCAGGCGAAGTCGGATATAGTGTATGTTGAATAGATAAACAGGTTTATAATTAACGTAAGGACATTAAATGCTAATATAGTGCAAGTGGGCAAGTCAGGTAGCTTTAACGATAAATAGTAACAGGGATTTAAGTAGTAAAAGTTTCAAGAGATATGTTCAGATTCACGACACGTGTTGCTGGGAAAATAGCATGACATTATAAATAGTAACTGTAAATAAATGGAGGTTACTCATAAATTGGATTAAACCGATAAGATTATCTGACCTACTAAAACGATGTGAATGAATGAAAAACTCTAATGAATGAATGTCATCCCACGCAAAGCGTAAGAGTAATGAGATAACGGTGTTTGTAAACAATAGAAGGTTGAAACTGTTCGTTCAGTATTTGAATGCTGTGAGTTCTATATTCAAAACAGTTTTCCAGCCAGTTTTATGAGGCGTTTTATATTAAAATTTTCAAATAACCTATTACCCGCGACTTCGTTCACGAAATACATTCTACTTAGTAAAGAAGAAAAATGCCTTATATCTTAGTTAATAACTAATGTCATTCCGAGGGTTTCAAGCGAAATGAATTCTTAATTCGAGCAAAATTTAATCACTGCATCACAGTCACTAGCTCATGTAATAAGGCCTTCATTTGAGAGTTTGTGTCGGCCATTTCCGAATACGTAAGTACAAACGTCGAGCAAAAAAATAATATTTATGGAAATCACTAAGGATAATTACAATAGAGAAGTCCGTTCAGCGGTTTATCCGTGAAAGATTCACAAAACAAACAGACATACTTTCTCACTTATCGCAAGGATTTAATAGATGCAATACAATTGTATCGCACCTGTGTAGGTTGATGTATTCGTGTGAATATACTCGTCGCATAATTTTACAAGACACTATCTTAGAAAACACTCTCAGTATCTGTTAGGCTATCAAAGAAGTGGGACTCACTTTCTATATTGCATTAGCGGTAGTCTTGATAAACTTCGTAAGCTGTTTATCATTATACAAGCAACTATACGTATATTGCAATCTTGATACTTTCTAATGGGATGCGGTGTATTAAACAAATAGATAGGTTTTAGTTTAGCTTTTTGTGCTTTGAGACTAGAGAACTGAATGCTGATTGATATTTGTTAGATACCCACTTTTACAAAATAATTCGAACATTGCCAACCCGCTGTGAGCTAGCGTGGTGATCAATGCTAAATGCCTTTTCTAAAAGAGGTCTTTGCCCTGCAGTGGGACAGTTACAGGCTGTTATTATTACTAAAAATAGATTTAAAACACTAGGTGTTACACTATGCATTTTATTCTATTTTGAATTATAGCATGCATATTTGTTTATTATAAAAAATATGACTTTTCTGTAAAAGAGTAAAAGAAATAAGTGTTTCAAGGAATGAAGATTCAAAAGAATAACAAGTAGGTAACTTACTCTAAGGGGAAGGCCTTTGTTCAACAGTGGACGTATTCTGTCTGATGATGATTGATGACTTAGTCTAATTGTTTTTTATTGTTTCCAATGTAATCATAGATCTATCATCGAAAACAAAAAGCCTATTTAAATCAGCATCACAAAATTCCATTGGTGCCGTACCCAAATTTGCCAGAAAACAAGCATCAACATTTACCATTCCCGCTACTGAATTCATTACAAACTAATAACCATATTGACATTGTGAAACTGTGCTGATTTAGCTGGCTTCATTTGTTTCGGAGCAATAAACCACCCGATAACTTGGTTACACATTAGGAATGTTCAGGAACTAGTAAAATCAACAGAATAATGGGTCCTGTCGTTTCCCAAACGATGCATTATTAATATTTCAAGCTTGCACTTAATCTTGCTGATAATGTTTCGATAAATATACCTAATACGGATATAATAGGTTGCTTTTTGATAGATAAACCCTTAACTAAATAGTTTACATATGCTATAAATTTTATTGTTACTATTGTAGTAGAATGGTTGTAAATAAAGGCGCACTACTCCTGTTAAGACAGGGTTTCTACACAATATGATTATTCAATTGAATTTATTCTGAATACATTTTCTGTTGTTGATCGTTTGTCTCCTATTGTGGATCGATATGAAACGTTTGACAAATGTCTTCAAGCAAAGAGTAAGCTTAAGCTATACTGTATTTTCCCGTGGGTGAAATAAACTCAATCGTTTTCATATTCTATGAGGCGAGATTGTCATGGTTTAAGCATGTACCGTTTTTACTCCACATGATGCATAGTACGACCTGTTTGACTATATTTGGATGATCGAATCCAAATAAATAATCTCTAAAAAGATCATCCTAAATTAAGTATATTTGTGACAATTTACGAGTCTTATCAATTTACTTTAGTCTACTAGAGCCGAGTGGTATCCGACATATAATTGACCACCCCCTCTTCTCCCGTAGGTGTTGTAAGAGGCGACTAAGGAAAAATCCAAAAGATGGGCAGCAGCGTCTTCTGTAACTTCACCACCAATACTGCGATCCCTAAGCGACTTGGCAAGCGTGGGGATTATGGCAAACCCCCTCTTACCTACAGGGAAGGCCTTTAATCAACAGTGGACGTCTCCCGGCTGATGATAAGGACTATAGTTGTAACACCTTGTGCTCTAAAACAGTACCTAATAGGTACCTACTATAATTATTTTACAACTGTATAATTAGGTAGGTACCTACAGCTGCTCAAAATGGAGGTATTTAATATCAATGGATCGATGATGAAAACATAAACATAATATCAAAGACGAATTTATAATCAAGTGCCATTCAGTGAAGATGTTTTTGACACTTACTGCCTAAACAATTGCGTCATTGAGGTTAAGTTCTTTTGAAATGTAAGCTTCTTCAGCAGTAAAATATTATACGCTCGAATATTATACTAAGTTCAGTAGCGTTTCGCCATTATGGATTGTGACATTAACGTTCTTAGAATTTGTGAATTTGAAACGAGGAATTTATAATAAGATGGCTATTTACCGCTAGGTTTTTGAACTTCGGTGTATTGTTTTTTATGTTTTTAAAGCTACTTATTTGTCAGGTGCCGTTTGAGTATCATGCTCTGTACATATAGGTACATACCTACCTCCTAGAAATATCCTCCTATATAGTCGTTTATGTTCGAAATCTAGTTAGTTTTCCCTAGACTACCAGTATCAATTAGCATCATCGGAAACTTTATACTCAAACTTGAAGGTGATAAGTAAGCTTGTATTGACACGTCCCGATTTGGTTATGATAAAATGTAAAGAGAACCGAGTATCTATAGAAAGTATTAGTTACGTGTAAACAATAATAAAATGAGATTACGTGTATGTTTATTTCAATTCTGTATCACCAAGATAACATTTTGTTCACAAAGTATAAAAGCTTTTTAAGTTTAAGTACTTTGCAAGTGCTAAGAAAAAGTTCTAAGTAAAAGTCACTTAACAAGCTTGTTACGCTTGAAGTCGTATAAAACAAGTGACTCGCTCTAGGCAAATACTTCGGTAGATTACAGCAATGTTTA
This sequence comes from Abrostola triplasia, assembly GCA_946251915.1. NCBI lineage: Eukaryota > Metazoa > Arthropoda > Insecta > Lepidoptera > Noctuidae > Abrostola > Abrostola triplasia. Next base: position 8,496,796 of record OX276430.1, read on the forward strand.
AACTATACTGTAGGGGTGTGTTCTGTCTGTCGTTTTATTTAACACTTTTAGGTACTGGCAGTACCAGCTTCTTTTTGAATTGCCCTCCATCTTTGTACAAGAAACTTTTTTATAAAACTGTCTTGCCCAAAGAACGAAAGCCTGGTTTTGAAATTAGAACTACATCATGGGTTATTAAGTAAACTCAACGGCATTTTTTTTGTAGTTTACTCCCGTGTCAATTCAAATATTTAAATGTAGAAAATTTTTTTTGAAACAAGAACATAACAAAAAAGTTTTTAATTAGCTAATATTAAGTCTGAAACTAACAGAGTAACCAAGCGTATGTTAATACCTAACAGCCAGTTACTTTTTTTAGAAACGTTACTTACTCGTACCTTTTTTGATTTAACCCTTCAGTTAGACAATAATTGCTGATTCTATCTAGTAACGTAATTCTAAGTTTTCATAATATTCGTTGGTTATAAAGCCAGTCACGCACGCAATGGAAACATTAAGTTCAAACAATATCATTAGTGTTGCGTTTCTGAAATGGTATTGCAAGTGCACTGTTAGTTGTTAAGGTATATTATGCTTAAGTGAATAATTATGTAATTCAGTAAACAACATTTTATACTACGATGTGAACGTTTCGAAAGACCTCACCTTCGAAGGTAAAGACTATCGAGTATGGGTATATATTGGCGTGCCATAGGAGAGGCCTATGTCTAGCAGTAGACAGACAGGCTGATGATGATGACATATATGTGGCCACCAACCGGACGGTGACAAAGGTCCCAGATCCTTAGGCATGCTATCCTGTGATACGCTTGTTATAAGTAGAACCATCACATAACATTTCACCAAATGTATCAGTCATGATCATAAACGGACTGTCCATCTAAAATACCTACTTCTTAAATTCGTAGGTTATTCAAAAGGTTTTTCTCTTGTAGCGAGACTTATTGTCGCCATCCTTAGCTACAACATTGCCAACCCTAAATTGTTACAAGAAGCGTGTGATTTACAACAAAACACGCCGCTGGCGACAGAGTTCTAAGAAGATCTACAGATTGCGCCCCTCCGTAATACACAATACACTTAGTTGTACGTTCATTTACCTAATACAGCATGAGAACCGTGCTAAACTTGAAATTTCAACCAGTAATTGGCGATTGTTTGGCTCATTCACTTCAATCCAATTCAAATTCGTGATATTTATAGCATTAAGTGACCATACAACGGTCAAAAGTCACTTGCAGATACAAATACCGTGTATCTTGTTATTTCGAAACGTTTACACAATTTGCTTATTATTCGGTAGTTAGGCTCTTTCGCCTTTATCCGTAGGTTTTGTAACTGTGCCGTTAGCTACGATCTATCTAATTGTTTGGAGTTTTTGCTAAGCCTATATTTAAAGAGTTTGTTTTTACTCAAATTGTATGTCTGTTAAAGGATTTAAGTTAATCACGTTAGTAACCTAATTAATCGCAATAAAGTAAGCTTTGAACATCAATTAGAAAAGAGTACCTAATACGTAGTGTTTGCATGCTTAAAATAAGCGACAAATAACTTGCCTATAAGGGCCGGATTTTCCATCGTCAGATAACATTATACTCTGAGGAGAAAATTTTTTAAAACGTCAAAATTATTCAACTGAGAAAAAATACCTGGTTATCGATAAATCGGCCCTTAGCTGCCATACCCAACTAAAGCCGAAGATAGCCGAAGCTCTATAGAGCACGACAATAATACTGCAGCTATCTCCAAGATACGAGCTCAATATATCGGCTACTTACCCTAACATGATGTGAAAGTTTAAGGTAAATAGGTTACTATGTTAGATCACATACATACTATTCATATAGTATGCCTACTATTATAGTTCAACCCTACACTTCACGACTTTACACAATAGTATTAAACTTGTAAAACACTTCAGAAATAGGTGCGACTCACACTCGCGAAACTAATGCAGTAATAACTTTTAGTGTTACTAATTACTGGGTGATTGTTCGTCGAAGTAGGTGATTTTTATTGCCATGCGAAATAACACATTCCTCAGTGTAGTTTACTGCGTTAGGTGAAGCGCCCTGACTATATTCGACACAAATGAGTTTGTGTTAAATAGGTACATACAATACATCCATACAAATTTGTAATTTTTTTTAAGCTTAACGCACCAATTAAAGTTGTCTGGCAACTGTAATACAAACTAGCGTTAACCTCATTTTATACCTATTTATTCAATTTCAGAAGTAAAACTTAGATTTAGGTCTACTACTCTACCCTACTCTTGATTCGATCCTAACATTCCCAGCACATTAATCGTATGTACCTAGGTACAGACCAAATTGATTCCTAAGATAACATCTTATGATCTGTTTTCCTATGTCGACGGAGATCTATCTCAGGCTAGAACATATCAACTTTCATATTAAGACAGCTTCCTCTTTCTCCTGTCTTGATGGAACTAAACGGTTTATATCAACAATGTATTCTGATCCATTTCGCACGGATGCGATTAAATCTCCGATGTTACATTTGCATAGCTGTTAAAGTTATGTTTCGTCGTTCTGAATATTTATGACTATATTTAAGCTGATACATGCATTGCAGCTTTACTTTGTAACTTGGTTTGTGTCTTTGAAACAAAGTATCAATGGTTTCGAAACTGCTTGAAATATCTCTGGTAAGTGACTCAACTAACTTCAAAGACTTCCAGAGAAGTTTTCTTATTATCTGTAGACACTTCATTAGGTATTTATCAAACTAGCGTTCATCAGAATTGCATATCAAACATTGGTACTTTTTATCTGAATTTAGTTCATGTTTACTTGACATTTCCTTCCGTGGGTGTTGTATGAGGCGACTAAAGGAAAATGCAGAAGATGGGCAGCAGCGTCTTTTGTAACTTGACCAATACTGCGGTCCCCAAATCTGCAAAGTTTGGGGATTATGACAAATATATGAGGGAGGCATATGTTCAACAGCGGACATCTTTTAATTAACTTACCAGGTTTAGAGACCTACTATCTAATACGTCACAGACACCGAAGATTACTTGCAAAACATACAAAAATACACCCTGTATAGAGTCCAATCACCACATAATTACACACCACATTACGCCACGAAAGGATTACCCTAGATTATAACATATTGGTCTGCGTCTGCTATATTAAAGCCATAAACTCCTATTGGCAACATCCTTTAACCAAAAACCAGTATAACTGGACTAGCCACGGATAGGTTTAGGATCCCGTTAGAAGAGTAAATCACATTAATGCTTCCCTTTGCGCTGTAGCCGTCAGTGTGGCAGACCAACACGTGGATAATTATGTGGATAATCCATTTCCGATGGCCAGTAAAGGGATTCGCTATAAATACAGCTAGCTGCAGCACTTAATATGAGTATATAGTTTGAGCATGGAATAATTTGTTTGAAAACATTTACGTCCAAAATCTTTCCTGTTACAAATACGAATGTGTATGCTAGCCAATTATGACTAAACCACTGAAATATAGACTCCTATCTGGAAGCCTAGAAAGATGGAGGTAGCTTTTTATACGGAAAAAATATCAGTAAAGTTCATACAGACGAATTGACAGCGGAGGCTAAGTAACAAAGAAACATCAATGTCTAGTTCTTTTTTCAAACGCGACAATCAAACACTAAACTGACATTAGTATTTTTTGTATTGACGCAAACATGCACACTATCCAAGGAATCCCATTATCAGAGATATCGCAAACAAAATTCCATTTGTACAAGCAATAAAGAATCCTAATCTCCAAATAAAATACGCAAATAAATCAAATAGTATCAGTTTGAAGACATTAGCTCAGCAGGTGAACATTGCCGACGACACAAGCATCCGAGGTAAAACACAATATTCTGTAAGCTTCGCTAGTTCTGTCACATAAATTATCCGTGTGCTCCCATACAGTGCGGGTTGCGTTTGCGCAGCATCGCAAGGATCAAGCGATGGGCGATGTGTCGAAAATAAGCTATAATTCTTTATTTGAAAATGACAACGTATGTCGGTTATCACATTAAAAAATTAAAAAATAATATAATTTTATGCCCAACACTACCCCTGGTTATTAATATTTCAGTATGAATATTCATACCCATTTGAGATTGAAATTAGTCGGGATTCTTTTATAAATCTTGGCAGCAATGCAAAACATAGCAAGCCTAAAATAAAACTACAACTTTCTTGGCGCGCGTTCAATTAAGTTATTAACTATGACATGAGGGGACATAAAACCGTTCACTTGCCATGTTAATCGTTAGTGCCACATCAAATATTCCGAGACGATCCACATAAATGATCGATTCTACGATAAAATCGCCATCACTCGCAATTAGTTTACATCTCACGTCACACAGAATGTATTGGAAACTAATAACTATAATTCTTTCCTAGTTAATTTTTACATTTTTTTGCCACCCACTTATTACTTGGGTTATAAATTTTGTAACTAATGCACGCCCATTCGCTGTCAAGCGGTACGGCGGTTCGGAAGAGGTGTGCAGATACCAACCTGGTTGACGTGTGTGCTACGTTATTAATTATGTTTGGACCGTAGGAGTATTTTCATATTCATGGCATGGGAAATTAATCGTAAATTCTGCCGGGAAAGCTCATTGGTGTTAAGGAGCAGCGCATAGGCAATCTTATTTAACCCTTTCATTTTGGATTATAGCTTTAATTCCATTTACTTGAGTCCTGTGCCACTTTTATTCATAGGTCTTTTTATAATTATTCAACGCTTTTATTGTCTTGTTTTGTCTACTACACCATTAAGACACTCTTCCATATGACCTACCCTTACCGTGGCCATAGAGAATATGATGTTTTCCACAACAGTTTAATACAAGAACTGCAACAGCATAAGCCTTCGCATTACATTACAGAAAGGTTAGGTGGTTAACCTAAAAATACTTAAATGAAGTACTCGCTTTGATGTTGTTTCAAATGTCTGTCTTAGAAACTAAACAACTATATTGCTTTGTATACATACATGTGCGCTGACCCAATAAACGCTGAGTTGGTCATCATAGCAGGCTCCAATAATGCTTAATCATCTGAATTAATTCATACAAGTTGTTGCACATCTTGTATTTTAGAACTAGTTTTGCATTCGACTATTACATGTCTACCTATGTCTATACATAGATTGCACTTAGCTATCTCAGCGACCCATAAAGGATCTTGGCCTCCGACACCAAAGCTTTCCGACCCGCCCAATCTGACGTTTCTCACCAATTCTTTGATTGGAGGGCTCAGGAGAATTTACGATTGTCTTGACGTCATCCCTCCATTATAGTCCAATAGGATTGCTTGATCTAAATTAAATAACAAGTACATAAGCGCAAAGAGCAGACGCAATAGCGAAGGCCTCTTTCAGTCTTCCACTACTCTATTACTGACTGCATGCGGTTTCTCGTTATTGAATCCGTCGAGGTCCTCTCACCTTTCTCTCGCTACCTTTACCTTTATTAATCTAACATCTTAAACTAATGCCAGTGGACTGTTACTAATATTGCCATTAATCTTTCAAAACTACGCAAAATGCTTGTTCTCGGAATGGGTTCACTGTGATTGCCCAACGTTTGAACTGGTGACCTTTCGATCGTAAATCCACACCCTATCTCTTGGCTGTGTATCTATCGGTTAAATGTAAATATCTCAGAGGCATTTTAAGCGACCTGCCTTGATATGTACGACAGATTTGTAAAATGGCACACAAAATGGTTCCTAATATCACGCACTTATTCGCCTATTTGTAACCGATACAATGGCGGAATTGGTGCATAATATCAAATGTTGGCGCGTTGGCAAAGCGATTGATCGTACGAGACAAATGTTGGTGCATGTGACATTTATATTCGTAAACGCATTGCATTCTACGCAAGATAAATTTTATTTAAGAGACGACATGCAAACAACTTGCTTTGAAACCACAATAGACAAAGAAAGAACAACACGCCCCGTGTTTTACATTAATACAAGTTTTTTGTATTTACCTTATACGTACGGATAGTCGTAAAGAAATCCCTGTCTAACTCCGAAAGCGAACATTGGAAAAAATCCTAACAAAAAGAGCTGAGTAGTAACTTGTATAATACAAGTTACATTAACACTCAAAGTCGTTACATTATGTATGAATGAATAACATTCCTATAAAACAAGTGAAAGATAAACGCATCTGTCTGTCTTACCATGAACTCTTAACGCAGGACAGTTTACCTTGTGAAAGCGCATAGCGGCGTCACACTTCCACATCGTACAACTGTCCTGGTTTAAGTTTATAGTAAGGGGACTGTCTGTCTTACCTTTGTTTACTTATTCGAGTAGAGTTAAACTTGGCAATATGGGTAAACGAACTCATTATTCTGAAGCAAGGATGTATGGCGCTTTGCCAATATTCCATGCAGTTTCAAACTTTATTGGTAAAACAAGAAATTATTATGGTATCTATATTCTACATCTAGACATTCATCTTCTGAGCACGTTTTGACTGTTATATCTCTCTGTATATCTTCATAAAACACTGTTAATTTATTCGTCAGCTGACGGGCGATAGGAATAAATAAGATTCTCGTTATTTCATATATTTATTCAGTACCCTAAGGCTTCGTAATCAACACCAACACCTGTTTTTCCGAAGGGATAGACTGATTTCTGCTAAGTCAGTCAGATCCATATTTAGCCCACGAGTAGCTCAATGTTATGAGGCAAGAGATTACTATTTTTGGACACAATTTATTAGTGAGTGGTGTCCGAATGTACACATTAAAAAAGACCCTTAGTTCCTAGGATATTAGATATTCTGTCATATTAGGTCTACCTGCCTGTTTGAACCTCAAGCATGTTATGACTAGAGTATATTGATGAGTTTAGACATCGTTTTATGCGTTGGAAGTTAGTTTAACTTGATAAATGTAACAACTTTGTGTACCGTGTTTCATGCGAAGAAAATATTATTATTATTTAATTTATCAGTTGCCTATGCGCCATAAACCGTTGAAAATTTCATTCAGGTTAGTCGCAATAAAACTTGGACAAAATATTATAACACTAAAAAGTCTACGATTATTTCTATATGTATACGATAATTATATTTTGTAAGAACTGCGAATGGTGTCGGCCAGTTTTAAAAACCCATTGTGTATGCTGTGTCACGCACTTCCCTTACAAAATGTACAAGACCCAAGTCGGTGCCAACAGAGCCGCCGCTTTTAATAAATTGTGCTGTTATTAATTATGTATGATGAGAAAATGTTGCTTTGATAGGCATGGCGAAAGTTTGTTGTGTAAAAGTATTTTTTTACCAAAAATATATTTTTTTAATATTACGTAGCATCTAGGTAGTGCAGGGAAAATAAAAAAGGCAAAAACATTCAAAATTTAAACCAACAAATTACACATACATTTGGGGTAGAAAAATAAAAACTATGAAAGCCAAGAAAGTACTTGCAGTTGTTAAAGTTCAGTAACCTCTTACCAAATAGTTTACTTAACTAATATAACTAACGTAAACAAACACTATATATTAGTATATTATCATTCTTCATTAACAAAAGTCGCGCGACGACATAAATAAATAACACGGTAATTAAATCGTGATAGTCCAACGCCTAATGGATGTACGATGTATGTATTTGAGGCAGAAGACATCGTGTTATAACTATTTTATAGGCGATCACGTAATATAAAGTACTGTTATTCTGAATAATGGATGTATGTAATGGAATGCGTGTTGGTTGTTCTAAACCTGTTGTAATTGATAATCGGGGACCGCTCCGCGTTTTAGGGTTACAATTTAAACTTGGAACGGGTATGGAAATGTCATGTCAGGCTTAGAATAATGTTCGACTGTAAGTTTATATTATGCTCGTACATAGATAAAAAAGTGTTTTCTTCAAAGCTTTACGTTTCTTCCATTTATGTAGGTACATAAGATAATTTTTATTGGCATAATATGACATTAAGTACCAATTTTTTGTTAAGAAACGCGTTCTTACAAGATGCTATGCTGACTTAAGTTGCCAATTCTTAAATTTGCTCATAAATAATGCTTGTTGTCATGTTTGCATGTAATAATTTCTATGTCTACGCATATAAATAACGGGTTTAATCTGATAGAATTCCTCAACAAACCCAGAAATTTATCGCGATAAAACAATAGATGTAAGGTATACAATTTACCTTAGAAACTTCTAGTAATTTAACCGCAAAGAAATCAGGAAATAGTACTTAAATCTAGATTGGAATTGAGCAGTAAACCTACTTTACTTATCGAATCTCGTTATAACTGTATTGACTAAAATGGCGTACAAAATTCAATAAGTCATAAACACTTAAAGCTCCATTATAGCGCTGTTACCTACACAAGATTACCAAGCATGATAGCAGAATATAATAAGGAGTAAGGACCTTTATGTACCCATATTATATTATGTATCCGTGGGCTAATTAAACAATGCTTACTCACTAGTAAGGCGATGTCCCTGGTAACGTCACATAAGTTTCAGAGCTGCTACTAAGGGTACTTCCCACTCATCATCATCATTAGCCCACTTCCGTCCACTGCTGGACATAGGTCTCTGCTATGGCCCGCCACTGTGGACTCGATCTTCAGCCTACCGCTACCAACAGCTGCCAGCTATTTTGCCTATATCGCCGTTCTACCTAGCTTGTCAGCATCCTACACCACGTTTTTCACAACGGTTGTCGGTTCTGCGACAGCTAATTTGCACTGTTTCCCTAAAAATTACAACACCCTTGCTTTCACCTGTAACTTGCGTTTAAGTCAATAAGTATCTACATTCTACACCTCAGTGGTTGCCAAGTTACTTGATCGTACGGTGCACCCTGAGAAATCCCGTTACCAACCAGCTGATGTACCATGGCATTGGCTCTTCTTATGCTTATGTCGACACTCTAGAAGAACACGATAATAGATCATCATTCGTCCACGATGTCACAAATGACACTCGTGACCGTATTCCCTTGAAATCTCTCCTAGCAAAATTCGACACAGTTCAGCGATATACGTTTCACCACAAAACATTTACGTCGGCCATACTTCAAACTCGATCGGTACGTGAGTAACAAATATCAGTCGCGTTCTCGAAATTACTCGCTCGTGATACTGCTTTTCTTGTAATATGTGTCGTTATGAATGCCGTGAAGTCAATCGTATGGCAATGATAGATTTATCATAGTACACTGTCAAGCATATGGAAAATACGAGAGGAATGTAGATGGTATTTACAAGAAAGGTAAGTGGAGATTAATGGAAGAAAACATGTTTCACATGTGTCAAGTAGTGCGAAGCCGACTTCCTAAGACGGCTGATAAAAATCTAAGGATAACAGTATAAAGAGGAAAATTATTTAGATTATTTATGGATTATAAAATAGGTAAGAAATATTAAGCGAAAGGACTGAAAGATCATATTTTTTTAGCTGTACTAAATTATTTTAAGTCTATCTTCATATTTTTATGTTATAAACTTCATTCATATTATTTCAGTTTTACGATTCATCAGCAGTCAGTATTGATGTAGCCTTCTTACTAATAAGCGATGAACCGGGTCACGTCAAAATCACGACATTGCTTGACTTAGCGCCGGTACTTCTAAGTCAACTTCTCAATGCTCCTCCAAAAATGACATTATTCATGGCTCAAACTGTCAAATTGACGTATTATTAGTCTATGATCGCACCAACATAAAAACTGCAATCATCCCACAAACCATTACTTACACATTCAACTAACCAGTTACATCAAACGACAAAATGAAACCACAGGTACCGTCGCTCATAACCCATTGAACAGCAATTCTGAACAAAATTAATTACGCTGACATGAAACGTTACATAAAATCAAAAACGCAATAGCATTTCAATAAGCTTACTTACCATAATCGTCAGTTTATTCCGTAATGGGTAAAGACTAAACGTATGCATTAAGTCACTGTGATATACTTCGCGTTAGAATCGTTTCGCTTTCAGAATCACGAGTTTTGCTCTCGAAACGACGCTTAAGATACATTATGTATGGTCCACTGACACGCTTGGCTTGTGAATTAGACTGTAAATATGTAAACAAATGTATAGTTGCGTAATACATGATTGGGATAAGTGCGAAGAGATTTCTTGCATCGGTAGTGGCGTGTCTTCGGTTTTGGTATTCTTTGGCTGGGAAAGTTTGTGAAGATGCAATGTTTGTTGTCAAAATTATTAATGATTTCTGATTATTCTTCGATATCGCTAAAATTATCTTTGGATGGACTTTCGCTCCGAGCTTCAAGAATTTTTTTTCTTGGGCTGGTTTATTTGGGTTTTTCTTTCTTTGCATTCTCATATAAGATTTACAGGAGTTGATTTGAAGTTTTGGAACTGCTATTTTATGGGCAAAGTTTTAAACATTTCCCTTAGGGTTGTATTATACACAGTAATTTCTACTAGTCAAATGAAAAATAAGATACGGTATAAACGTTATATAATTCCAGCGCTACTACGCAGCTAAAATAGATCCATAATCAGAATTCACTGTCCATACATCTTGTTTGTACCTTTCATGTTATCAATAAAATAAATCGCAATGTACGCGAGCTATGCAAAGGCACCGCAAAACTTTTTATTATGCCAGTTGTAAAGGCTATAACCATACAATACATTGTGATGCGCTAATCTGTTTGACACTGCCTCAAGCGTTGTCTCTCGAATTTGTAGACTAAACTCGACAATAAATTAAAACGACTTCAAACTTCATCCCACCAGTCGAATATAGTCTTTAAATCAATATATTTAAAGGTGAAATCAGAACGGTGCGCACGTAATAGATGCGTCGTCGATATGCTCATGCGGTGTTCCGTTAGCCGCTCACCTGCGCCCGCGCTTCTCTAGTTATGCTAATGGCTGAACGCGGCGCGCTCTCAGACTCTCAGTACTAAGTACTGATACATGGAAATAAGTCCACTGGAAGATTTAATAGTCGTATTCCCTTGTATGTAGATGTGTTCTCGCAATATTTTCCAACCAAAACGGTGCTTGCACACCCAATAGAAGTTTACCGTCATTACGTAGTCATACGTATTCAAATGAGACAGTCGTTTAGATAAGGATTTTGCTCAGAACACTATATTAAGTACAAGTGTTGATAACGCTAAGTTCTGAATCGATTGCGGTAGAAAATCGAATTTATTAATAACATATCCTTGAAAGACAAAACGGAGCAATAACTATGCATATCTGGTGTATTTGGTGATGCTCCTTATCTAGAATGCGTAATTTATATCGGGGTATGGAGATATTCTGTTCAGTGTACAAGCCCGTGGGTGGACACGAAACTGTAAAGGAAATCGATTCTGCTGTACGTGTTTGAATCGATTTCTCGACACCGGGGTTAAGTGTGCGTGAATAGAGTAAGATGTTCCCTAGTTTCATTTACGGGCACGGCGCACGGCGAGACCATTTCATCCCAATAGTATTCGAGTCAAGGCATGCATGCACTAATTGTGCATGTTAAGTGGTGTGTTACTAGCAACTGCTGTTAAACTGCTCATTTTATGATGTTTCACGTCATAAATATTCCACACTAAAAGGTTCTTGCATATTTTGTTTTAGTTTCATGCAAACTTGTTTTACTTTTATTAAAAGCATTTAACATACCATGTTGACGCGTAGATCATGCTTGAGTGCCAGTTTTATCATTTATGTATTAGAATATAGTTTTATTATTTTATCATAATTTAAAGGATTTAGATTCATCCGTAAAAGGTTAAGAAAAAATTAGAGGTGAAAATAGATATTTTTGTGTTACACAATCCGCAATACACGTGGGTAAACTGCTGCTCTAATGAATCACAGTTCCACTATACAGTTCATTACGTTTCACAAAGCCTGCTATTGTGTGAGATGGGCCAACAGAAGCCGTTGGCGCAAGCGTGAGACATCTTAATGGATCATTGGATCAACTGAACCTAAATCTCGAAAATACTTCACTAAAGAAGACTGTCCTTGAACTGACATCTAAATATGATATTTTGAAAAAAGCCACCAAGACATTAACTAGTGAAGTAGGAACTCCTGGCAAAAGCAAGAATAGACCTACCTCATCAACTCCACGTATTAATTTTCAAAAGGAAAACCAGAAGAAGCATTGTAATACACTCCCCTCCAACAAAAACCTGGACTCCAGCAAGACGTCTGATATTATACCCAGAAACCATGAAAACCAAATAATAGAAACCATAAACAAACCAAAGAAGAATAAATTATGTATTGTTAGTGCTAATAAAGTTAATAATATTACATCAATAGCTGAAGAAACTTTCAAAAACTCACAAATATGTCACTATATCTTGCCGAACTGTGGTATATCACAACTTATCAATAATGTAGATAAGAAAATAGCGGGCTTTACAATGTCCGACTATTGTGTCATCCTGATTGGTGAAAAAGACTTTCAGCAAACAGAAAACTATGTTAATATAATTATAGAATTAAGAGAATCCTTGCTTAAAATTCAGCATACAAACGTAATTTTATGTGTTCCTACCTTTAAATTAAGTAATTTCTCAACTATGATTAATTGGCGAATTGAGACTTTTAACAGTTTACTACATCTTGATCTTCAAACTTATGGTTACGCAACTGGATTTGACACTAACTTAAATTTATTGTATGATTTTTCTATGTTTTCAAGAATAAATGGAAAGTTAAACGACCGCGGAATGCGCAATATCTTTAATAACTTACTGCAAACTATATCTGAGGGTTCGATTGAACGTAATGTTTTTATTCACGAGAATGATAACAACGTCGTTGCATCCCCAAGTCGTGAGTTTTTTCTTTGATTCTATGTATATTCTTCACCAAAATATTGCCGGACTCATAAATAAATCAGACCTTTTAAATATTTACATTCAGGAACTGTTGAGTCAGCAAAAAGTAGTTGACGTAATATGTATAACCGAGCATTTTATAATGTCAGGCCAAGAAAAGTTATTATATATTCCTAATTATAAGCTGGCGGCATGCTTTGCTAGACAGAATAAAAAACGTGGCGGTGCCTGTATCTTAGTAAGAATTGGACACGAGTATAAAGAACGACCTGACGTAATGAAATGTTCGATATCAGGAATTATAGAATGTTGTGCTGTAGAATTTCCCTTTCATAAAATTATAATTATATGTGTGTATAGGCCTCCTAAACTATGTAATCTAAGTAAGTTCTATGAAAATTTAGACCTTGTTTTAAAAAATGTCTGTAATAAACCCTTTCAAAAAGTAATTTTATGTGGAGACTTTAATATAGATATATTGAACAGAAATAGAATCACCTCAGAATTTGAATGCTTTCTCAGGAGCTTCAACCTTAAACTAGAAATTAATCAGCCAACTAGATCTATCAGTAATACTTGTTTAGACAATTTTGCACATAATCTTAAGCAGAAGTGCCAACATGAAGTCACCGACTTTGGATTATCTGACCACACTGCTCAATTAATTAAGATAAAAGTTAGTAAAACTAATCAAATAAAAACATGGAGAACATTAAAACGAGATATAACTCGAGAAAACCTTATTAAATTTCGATCACACCTCGAATGTCTATCATTTTCTGATGTATATAATACAGAGGATGCTAACGAAGCCTATGATAACTTTCTTGATATTTTCCTATTGTTACATGACCTTTGTTTCCCGTGCAAATTAGTTACTGTAAAATCTGTGAAAAAATTAAAATGGGTCTCTCGAGGGATACGAATATGTAGCAAAAAACAACGACAGCTATTATGGCAACAGAGACAAAAACCAACGTGCGAAAACAAAAATAAATTTAAGATTTACTCAAAGAGGTTTAAGAAAATTGTAAAACTTACACAAAAAGCTCAAAATAATCACTTAATAAATAACTCAAAAAACAAATCCAAAACGGCCTGGCAAATTATTAACAATAACAAAATTGTAAGAGAACCCATTTCTCAAATAAAAAAAGGAGATGAAATAACATCAAACCCTAATTTAATAGCTGAATCTTTTAATAACTTTTTCATTGAACAAACCTCTGGCATATCTAAACATACGTTATGCGATACCATTAACATAAATATAAACCCACATACGATATTTATAGCCCCAGTTATACCCCAAGATGTAATACGTATAATTAAAAACCTAAAAAATAAAAAGAGCTCTGGCCTCGATGGCATTTCAACAACAGTTATCAAATTTGTTGCACATTGCATAGCTGAGCCCCTTGCTCACATTATTAATGTAAGCATACAGTCTGGCGAATTTCCAGAAAGTCTCAAAAGCGTAATAGTTATACCAGTGTATAAAAAAAATGATAAAGATGAAATGGTAAATTATAGGCCAATTGCTCTTATTTCTATATTTTCAAAGATCATAGAGAAAATCATCTATGAATCTTTTGACAACTTCCTAATTAAATACCACATACTATGTGACGAACAAAAGGGCTTCAGGAAAAACAAAAATATAAACATGGCCATCTTTGATTTTCTCTATGAAATAATGCCTAAAGTAGATTCCAAAATACCGGTATGTGCAATATATGCCGATATGTCGAAAGCTTTTGATTGCGTGGACCACGATATCCTCTTAACCAAACTTGACGCGTACGGTATTCGTGGCAATGCTCTTAATTTAATAAAAACTTACCTCAAAGGCCGTAGACAATGTACAGAGATATCAAGCCTGTGTTTAAAAACTAGGAAGGAACTAAAAGCTTTATCGTCATTTAAAGAAATAAAATATGGTGTCCCACAGGGAAGTGTCCTCGGACCTTTACTATTCCTGTTATATATTAATGACCTGCCACGTCATATATCTAATCCAATGGTTTTATTTGCAGACGACAGTACTTCAATTGTTTCATGTATCAATAAAGACTCATACGTAAATGACATCAATAACTCAATTAACAGTTTAATAAAATGGCTTGACAATAATAACCTAGTTATAAATCTGCAAAAAACTAAAACTATGCATTTTCACCAACGAATATCTACAGGTGATATGGATATCAACTACAATGGCCACACTATCGATAAAGTGAATAGCACAAAATTTTTAGGAATCCTAATTGATAGCCAGTTAACATGGAAGCCGCAAGCAGAAGATATCTGTAAACGTTTAAGCACAGCCGCGTTTATGTTATACAACTTATCCAAAAAAGTAAATCTGTCAACAATATTAGTGGCCTACCATGGTCTTGTACTTTCTATCATTAGGTTTGGTGTAATATTTTGGGGTTACTGTAGTGAACGAGAAAGCATTTTTAAAGCTCAAAAGCGCTGCTTGAGAGCTATATTTGGCCTCAAAGTTACTGACAGTTGTGTGCCTATATTTAAGTCTCAGAAATTATTAACTTTCCCATGCCTCTATATCCTCGAATTAGCAATATTTGTCATAACAAACCGTAATTTATTTGCAACATTAACAGAAACCAGAAAACGAAGTACATCATTAAGATCACAATATCAGAACTTACTATCCACAGGCACATTTAAAACTAGCCTATTAAAAAAAAGTGTGATCTGTATGGCTCCTGTTATCTTTAATAAAATTCCTGATCATATGAAAACCTTGCCATTGATGAAATTCAAAAAATGTTTTACAGAATTACTTGTAGACAAGTGTTATTATTCTGTTCAAGATTTCCTAAATGATACATTTTAGTCACCATTTGCCTTATCTAACTAAGTTGTATAATTATTATTGTATTTGCATGCCAACAAGGCAGAATGTACACGGTTCTTTATTATGTTATTTCCGATCCTATTTGTATTTACCTACATTCATAGCAAATAAAGTCCTATTCTATTCTATTCTATTCTAACTCTGCACGGAACGCTTTGTCGCTGGTATCGAGTACATCTAACGCCGACTCGTGAAATCGATCACTTCCACACAATCAGACCGATCGATTGACGTAACTCTTTTACACTCATGTTTCGTTATGATCGTCACTATTGAATTTGCGTGTTACAAATAGTGCCGTTACCGGGTTATTATGGTAAATGCTCACGTAGACAGAGCTTTGTGTTGGTCAACTGTGGCGATGCTTAAAGTTGTGCTGTTAAATATTGTGCAATGATCAAATTGAGTAGTGTTGACTGGTGACAAATCTGGACACGACATCGACATAACGGGACTGACACTATTGCTGTATTAAATGCGCTATGTTATTTGTCCGACTAACGTCTGTCAAATCAGCTAGCACCTTCAGCATTGTCTGTTGTAGCATCGATTTTTTCACCACCATCGATTCTGGTGAACGCATTGTATACCTGCCAACTGTCTGTTGACAAATTATCATTGTCTGGCCTAGTTTCCATCAACTGTCACAATTTGACGTTTTTGTGTGTAATTCGATTAGCAGTGTAATGTTCGTGAAATGGTTCCGTTGTTGAATCACGACGGTCGGGTGAGTGTCGTGAATTTCCCTAACACGTGTACGAGCTCTATAATCGGTAATTTTGATTGTACGGCTGTCGTTATAATTTGAAGAAATCTCATTTATAATATTTCCCCAAATCGCATACGGTCTAAAACGAAGTTTTGTTTTTTTTTAGATCCTTTCTCAGTCACAATAGCCAACAACATTTGAGTTGGATCCTATAAATTATTAGTCCTGTTCGATTACCAGCATATAAAAGTTTTTGAGGGCTATATTGAAATACAGCAAATTAATAGGACACTTATCCAACAGGAATTATGTTGTCACCAAGGGTAAAAGCATCCATTTACGTGTTGATATCAACAAACTGTAATAATAATAACTGTAAACTGCCAAAGACCAATCAGAGTCAACTGCCTCCGCGATATGTCTGTGACATTCGAAATCTCCTGTCAAGCGAAATCGAGTAGCTTCGATTAAAGATATCGAATCAAAACTCGATTCACGTTCTTTATTCATCCACTGTCGATCCCGTTTTCAGCATACATTAATTACGTCAGTATCAATATCTAGATACTGGTTATCATGCTACCGTTTTTCTATTATAACTGGAAGCTATTAGTTGTACGTTAGTTTTTCTTCACTGTTTAACTATCTGTTACTTTGATGTGGTGGGCGTTCAACGTTTTTATGTGAAGTTGGTTGCGATAGATTGTCAGGAATTCTTGCAAATAGACTTCTAAGAAAACGTTACTAAGTGTCTCTAGGTATGTTGATTTACAAGTCGTATTTGATGTTGTAATACTTTGTAACGGTGACATGTTGCAAATGTTATGTTAAATGCTAGATTTTGCTTCAATGTTAGATCCATGTTCGTTTTCTTTTGGAATGATTACTTTAATTGCGGTAAAGTTTCTGTTGACTAAACTAATGGGTTCTGACTGAGGTATATTTGCTGTTTTATTTTCAAATATTAGTTTTGCTTCAATAATATATTTTTTGTTAAATTAAAATTTGCTTCGGTTCACTGTATGGTGTTGCGTGAAAAAGAGTAAATGGAGATAATTTATGAATGCCTACTTATGCATTGCAAGTGTGCCTTACAACGTTGCCAAGTATAAGAAGTAAATACCAGAAATTACATTTCTAACACAAACAATGCTGACCTAATTACGACTCTGATAGAATCATCTTAACATCTAATCATTTACTTTCCTAGTTCACGAGTACCCACCGGCAGCCTTCGGCAATGTCCGTCAGGTAGTCGTCAATCATCGTGACTCGTTCGGGACGTCGTGTCGTGATCACGGCCCACCCAACCCGCGCGCGCGCATAACTGTTACACGGCCTGGTACAAACTGTACTAGCACTAGATAATAAATTAAAAAGGTCTAGACTAGACAACTAACAATAAGAATACAAATTGACAGATGTAGGAAAAAGGGAACAAAATATTTTTTTTTACTTTTTTGTCATCTGGTTTTGTTTAATTTCAATTATAATAGTAATCGTCTTTAGGTTATGCGCAGGTGCGTTATATACTTACCCGTATAGAAGAACTATTTATAGTAAATCTGAATTTGCATTTGTTTCTTTAGAATATAAGGACTTAAAAAAAATTATACGTTTCTATGTAATGTGATTAATAGATCACTTTCTTAGTACATAATATTTTAGACGAAAACTTTCCGGGCAAACAATTTGTCACTTATAGTTGTAATAGACGCAAAAATCTAACTTGACCTTCTGTGCTTTCTTCATTATGGTACAAGCAGTATAAGCTATGAATAATCTTCATCTTAGTCGTGTAGTTTTAATTATAGTAGAACTAATTACATATGAATATGCATTAATTTGAAATTGCAAGATTTGTGTAGCAAGGAAGTCGAATAGTTTATGGAGTTGTCCAAATATATTATTGACTGTAAGATAAATTATGGGCGTTGATAGTTATCTTTGGGCATACTGCTAAGACGTATATCATGATGCTTGTATGTTTCGAAGGGTAGGCAGAAGTGGTGTGCGATCTTCCAGACAGGTAGATGATATATTATGTTGTAAGAAGCGGGCCATTTGCCATAATCTTATCCGGTGCACTTCCAAATTAGTCAGTGAAGCTTTAGACTGATTTTGTTAGTCGAGAATGACATTGCTTTTTTATAGGTGTGTGAGTTGTTTCCATTATAAACACGTTCTTTATCCACGACTAATCAGCAAGACGAGCTGGACTGCTTTAAAGAAAATTGGTCTATTGCAGCTCACAACCCAGAGGACTGGAGCAAGGAAAGGGAGGCCTTTGCCCTGCAGTGGGATGATCATGGCTGAAATAATAATAATAATCAGCAAGACAGATTTTTGTTTGTTAGTGAGGTACTTGTTATTTGATGATCAGCCCCCTTACTTATCTCTTAAAGCTATGTATGTGCAGTGTAATACGAAGTGTCGCTTCCACAACCTAAACTGTCCTGTTTTAAAACTTTATAGTAAGGGGGCTGAGGCAAGCTTAATTTAGAACTTAGCTATCGTCATTCTAGTATTTTCACCCCTACTAACTTATTAGGTACGTGTGAGATATAATCGTATGTAAGAGCAGCGGTCATTTGTCGCGTCAGGCACTGGGCAGTGGACAAGTGACCCACTTATAGTACCTGTTATAGTCGGGTGACGTTCAACATGCGTGGGAATCACGAGGCTACAGTTTACGCCGGTGTAGGTGTCAACTAACAGAGTACAATTTATCCATTCTGTACGCTTGATTCTGCTTGACGGAGATGTGAGCGTAATTGAGAGAAAGCATTTTGTAGTTGTTACTTATAGACATTATTTTATGCCCTTAATTGAGGCAGAGGTGTACTATTTTATTTACAGTTTTATATTTGACAATTTACATGAAATAGTACTTATTTGGTCATCAAATATAGTAATTTCCACTCGAACCTTTTAAATCTAAGGCGGGTACTATACAAAACTATTATTAGGCGCTAAACATTATTTGTAACATTTATGACAGAAAATTGTCGCTTGCTGAACGAAAAAGCTTAGCAACCAGTTAGTTTTATTACAATATAATTATGTTAGCGTAACATAAAGTAACATTACGCTTGTATTCCTCGAAAGGGTATGCAGAGTTCCACATACAATACATCTATATTTTCTTGAAGAATAACCTTATGGAAAAGCCTAGTGACTTTTCGCCCGACCCAGGATTTTTGAGGACCCAGACAGGACAAAGGATTGAACCAGGATTCATAAACTGAATTGAGTTGTTTTACAGTACAGATTCACTACAAGGGATTCCTGTTAGACCAAGCTCATTTACAATCTTGGATATCAGCTAGCTGTGTAGGAAACCCTAAGTACCGCTAAAAGTGTCGGAAAAAACGTATTAATGAAATTCTTAGAAGCTGCTACGCCGAGTCGTCAGCTTCTTCGATTGTCGCATAGCCGTGCGATAAGTAAGTCACCTGTCCAAGCGGATATAGCCTTAGATAGGTCGCAAATGACCGACAATCGTAGCTGGAAATGCACTGAGATGCTGCCTTATGTATATGAACTAAGATAGCAGGTATTCGAATGTCTAACTAGCTTTAAAAGTCTGACTATTTGCGAGTGCTCTTTATGTCCCCATCACACACTGAGTTGATAGGTTTTTCAAATTTTGACATCTGACTGTCATCTTTTCATATGGTTGATGAAATCCTGGTGTTAGAGTCTAAACCGTCTGTAGGCCTCTCATATGGCTTTACCTACCTTTGAAAAATCTCTCAGGTGTGCTGGCTGAAAGGGGAGGTCTTTGTTCAAGAGTCGACGTCTTCCGGCTGATGGTGATGATAATGATGGTGTGCTGGTTTCCTTACTATTTTTCCTTTACTTTCGTTAGCAACTGATAACTAAATTATAGTGCGCATATGAATTCGAAGAGGCATTCCAACTGTCAGTCAGTCCAACGGTCATACAACTCGGCTATATAGGTTATCCTAGCTTCGATGCTGGAGTTATCATATTAGAAAGTGTACCTTCAGCAGATCGTTTAGAAAAGTCCGTTGTCTGATCGCTACGCAATATTTACGCCGCCCTAAACAATTCTAATTGACGGTGCTAGATAATGGTATTCAACTAACGATGACCAAACACTACACTTGAATAAACAAAGCATGCCGTGGACGTTATAGCTCATCTCACAGTTTTACCAGCCATAATAATATTTACATGCATATGAAAACTTCGTTCACAGAAATACACGCAGATGCGACACATCCAAAGCTTATGTGTTAAGTGGAAAATCGTGTTCCATACTTATTGATTCTGAATGCTGTTTGGGAGGAGGAGGATGTTTAGAAATAGGGTATAAGTGGATATTTGAAGGGGGCACGATACTCACTTGCCATAAATTATCTAGTTAGAAAAATATGCAGAACCCTGCATATTTCATCGAATAACTTGAGTACAGAACCTTTTTTTACAAGATTTTATGTAACTTGCAATGTTTGTATGTGAGTTTGTTTAGATCAAATTTTGCAATCTAAATTAGAACCACTTTTTGACAATTTTGGTGGCGATACAATATTATGGTACTTTGGATTGAAAAGCTTGTATTAAAAATATATTTTTAATATTTACTTATTTAAATCCCTAGTTTCTTTCCCACTGCTGGGAAAAGGACTCCCCTCTTTTCTTGAAAACCATTTTATCCTTTGCAGTTTCGGGCTAGTTGCGTCCTTCAGACACAGACCTACACACATTTATTATATGAATAGTTTTTTTTTATTTGGATATAATAACATGAAAGAAGTTTATGTAATTTTCCCATACTTTTAATGCAACCTTAGAGCATGATTGTATTACGTTTGAGATAGACGTAATGTGAACTATTTCAAGCTCGTCTGGAAGGTCTCGGTCGGTAGCATTTGAGTGTTATATTTCAAAGGGAATTATTCCTTCGTTGTACTCTATTGTTTATTAAAAACATAATTATTGACTTTGATGCTGCGGAATTGATAAACAAGCCTCAATCTGCTTTTTAGCAACTTTTTTGATATAATATTATGGTTCGACAAGCGATTAAGATTCAAAGGACTCTTCCATTAAAAACTAAAACAAAGCTATGGAGTTTGTTTCGCCATTTGTAGTGAAAGCAAGATGTAGGTATCATTATAGGTACAAAAGAGCTAGCAGGTCAACTGGCCTGGATTTTTAAGACTGTTATTCATGGACAACTAAAAGCACTAACAAAAGAAGTTATGATATTCATAAAGAGGATTTGAATTTCCAAATGTCATGAGCGACAATGCGGTACATAATATTGTTTCTTTGAGTTCATATTCTCAAAGACCGGACTTTCGAGCGGAACAAAATATCGACTTAAAGCTAGGCTACCACGTAAGACGAGGATTTATGACTAAAGACTAAATTCTAGCCAAAGTCTATCCTGAGCTTAAGTCTAAACGCACGATCCTTTGTCTATTAATCATGCTCCCAACTCCAGTCATTTATCAGGAGTATGCTGCACTATTTCGTATATTTATCTTAACGGTTAACCACAGACTTAGTAACTTGTAGACTGGTCAAGCGACTTCGTCCCCGATTTACTCGCAGTGTAAGTAAGAGCTGGCTTGTCTGACGGATTTGTTGCTAATAAATTCATAAGTTTATGACGCCATGTTTGTTTCTTAGTTTTGAATTATAGGATTCGGATTGAGTTATTGAGCCGTGTTAAATTTTTCATGCTATCGCTTAATATGTTTTAATGTCGATTTGGTATCGGTTGTTGATTTATCTATGTGAATAATGCTTGTACTATCTTTTTAAATGGCTTGAACGCGGACCGCGATTATAACTTAAAACATAACATAACATCACGCCTGTCCCCCCGAAGGGGTGAGCACAGAGAGTGAGTGGATTATAACTTATTTTGAGTTAATTTTAATAATTATTATTTTCAGGTTTTTCCGTTATTTAACTAGGTCGACAAAGTTAAATTGCTATTACTTTAATAAAGTAAAGATAAGTAAAAATGCCCTTAATTTCTCTGTCTCTTAAGCTTTTGTTTCATATTTTAATAGCCTTCAATGTTTTTTTTTTCTCTTGGCCTTCTAAACTTGCAGCGAAAGTATAACTTAAATACACTAAACAAAGGCGGCTAAATTGCGAACATTTAACATCAACTGAGAAAGTTATCGGGTAAAGGGTAATAAATATAAGTTACATCTACTGTTTGGTAGGAAAGGCTCCAGCAGGGGTCGAGGTGGATCTTATTACGTTAACAGCACCGTTTACCAAGAAGACGCTTTAAACTAACTCTGATAACTACACTTCTTTGACTTAATTCATGTTTTGTCTGTAATAACAAGTTCTGTATGAACGCAAGGTGAGTTAAGCTGTATAACGTAACATCACGCCTTTATTACTCGAAGGGGTAGGCAGAGATGTACCTATAGTAGGTAAATCCTAGGTAGGCTCAGATAGGAACCTATAGTACACCGTCATTTCGCAGGTTTAGTTATAGGCCATAATGTGGGGGCCAGCCTATTGCTATCAACCGAGCACAAATCCAGACTCCATGCTGCTGAGAATTACATAATGGGAAAATCCCAATAACACTGCTTAAACCGGGATTCGAACCTAGGTCCTCGTGCTCAGCAGTCGTGCTTAGTGACAACTAGACCAACGAGGCAATACAGCTGTACAATTGTAGTGGGTCCTTTACTTAAATAATAATTATGAAAATAATAGTGTCGATTTAGAAAAGAATTATCGCATAACTTTTTAATCAATATGCAGTGTCAATCAATCAGTTCTTGTCAATCTTCGATTGGCAGACGTCTAATTATTACGAATATGAAGTGCTAAAATTATATTAAACATTTTGGCTTCGTCTTAATAATGTTAGGAATACAATATAGCTTCAGACATGTTTAGAGCCCATTAGTGGTCCGTTATGCTAAGTCTTTGTTACTGCCATATAAAGACTTGTGTTAATTGCGATTCTTCATCAACGATACAAAGAAATGAATAGATTTAGTATATTTAAATCTTAAAAAGTTATTATTATTCAGAATTTAGCCTCAATCTCGAACTACTAATTAAGCTGAACAACACAATACTTTGTTTTAACTAGAGACCGGGTTATATGCAATAATATAAAGCTCGATATACGCATGAAAATGTGCAAAGTAGTTCAAAATATGCAACATTAGATAATAAAAAAGTTATCAATTATTATTATTATTTCGAAATCTACATTAAATTATGTACCTACAACGAAATTTTGTACTGGGTACTAATATAGTTACATATTATACAGTAGCCTAGGGTACCTTCTGCATTGCAGATTTTTTATATTGCTAGTATTTTTTTTTGCAAAAATACAATGTTCGCTAACAATGGGTTAAAAATCCAAATGCATTTGTAATATAACAATGCATATATAGGTAATCCGGTCTCTAGTTATAAATGTACTATATTCGTCCATCCATTTGGAGTTTTTAATATTAGGAAATAATTACTAAAAGTTGAAGATACGTTGACCAAAGAAGTAAAGTTCAACACACAGACAAGTGTCATAACGGTGTATTAAAAGACCACACACATTATATTCTTCGGTTCGTAGGTACAATATGAAGTAATTGGCCTTATGCTAATTACGCGCTTTCAACGAAAAACCTTAATTACATCGGGTTTCTATTCTTCAGTATGATTGTGTTTGAGTGTATACTATACTAGATTCCACCCGCGACTCCGTCCGTGTGGATTTCGAATATTTTTATATTATTTCGCCTTCCTCGATAAATGGGCTATCTAACACTGAAAGAATTTTTCAAATCGGACCGGTAGTTCCTGAGGTTAGCGCGTTCAAGTAAACAAACAACCAAACTCTTCAGCTTTAATGTAATATAATATGTAGTATAGATAGATACTACTGGTATATATTATTTGCCGAGTGGTATCCGCCGTGGAATATACCACCCCTTTTCTTCCCGTGGGTGTCGTAAGAGGCGACTAAGGGAAAATCCAAAAGATGGGCAGCAGCGTCTTCTGTAACTGGACCACCAATACTGCAATCCCCAAGCCGCTTGCCAAGCAGACAGTTCTTTCCAATATCTGGATTGTAGTGCATGCCATGTACAAGATTCGTAGTAGTAGCTTCCTAGTTTTACTATTCCTTAAATATGAACTAGAAATGTGAGATGACGAAGGTTAAATTGTATACTTGTGTTTACTAACCAGATATGAAATGATTCTCGCACGTAAATGTATATAAACAATATAATCAAACAATGCAGGAATGCAGCTATTCATCGTCTACATCATCACTATTCATAAATACTTTACATAGCAATACTGTTTACAAATAATATAGTAATCGTAGTGACAATGTGATTTTATTATTATAATGCTAATAGCCATATTGTATGAGTTCGTTCCCCTTGTACAAATATGCTAGTACAGTCAACAATGAAAATAACTTACCATTTAAATTAAACATACCACCAAATAAAGAACAATTTGTTACATAATAAATAGTTTAAATATTCGCAGATCATTATTTTGATCCTTTTAATTTGAGACAATAACTCGAATAAATTCGTATTACTATCAATTATTTGACATTAAGCTTCAGCAGGTCAGCTGCCTCTGATGTTGACTGTACTATTTAAATATTCTAGTCATGTGATAGACATTATAGATATTATTTACTTGTTATTTTAGTGGTTTTTGTAGAGGATTTTGGCACTCAATACCGTTTATGATGTAGTAGGCGGTTATACGTTGATTTTATTGAGGTTTTCTGGTATCTTGTGTAAGCGGAAATCTCTAAAAGCCAAGACATCTTAACTGATCGAAAACCCATGAGTTTTAAAATCATATTTGGTATAAGGATTATTTGGAATAATTCAAGTACGGTTTTATAATTTTTCTCGCAATTCTAACAATATCCAATCTTCATGGATCTGCTAATTACATGAATATGTAAATTACTTGATAAAGAAACGCCGCGCCTTGGAAGCGTCAGTATTTTTCCTTAAACTGCATGCTATAACAAAAAAACAAAATATCATTCTCCAAATCGTTGACGGCATCCAAACAAAAAACCCATAAGTATTTAATCGTCAACAATAACACTTATCACGATATCATCGAGAATCGATACAAGTATCGGCTGTATCACAATCGATTCGAAATGCAAAAAAAGTACATTCGTCGGCGCGGCACTACGGAGGCGAACGCGCGCTTCACTCGGTGTGCCAATGACCTACTACAGGTTTTTGTACAGTTAACGGGACGACACACTTTGATCGTTTTTTGTTTTTAAAATAATTATTATAACTACACCATACATATAAATATTGTATGTACATTTTTTGATTGTCACACCGTTGCGTAATTAATATTTTTATGCTCGTTTACAATTGGTAATTGTATTGTATTGATTGTGTCTTTGGTTTCAAACATCTAAGAGAATACTGATTTGATAATCGCTTTGTTTCGGCAATTAAGAAGTAATATTTTTAATTGCATCTATATATTGTGGCTTGCATATGGCTTAACGTTAAACATACTGATACAAAAAACGGTTATATGGAAAGAAAACTCGTAGCAACTGTGTAAAACAAATAGGTATAATACAAGTCATAAAGTCACACCTGTTTTTTCTTAAACGTATTTAAGTATACGCTTTTAAGGCTTTGCTTGACAGTTCAGGCAATTATGATGTCACCACCCCATTTTTAATAGTCTTGGTGTAATTTCCTGCTCTAAGAAGGATCGATATTAATAAAATTAATCGATATAATATTATGTTTGTGTACTGAGGCAGATGACTACATAGATGTTATACATACACTGCTGACAATTTCTAATGTGATGTAACGACTATCCCACTCAATTTAGCACTACTTGATGTTATGGCCAATTTTATGACGGTCGATTCATAAAACTAGGTTTTAGAATTTTTATATTAACTCCATAAATAGCTCATAATAGATCCCAAACAATTATTAGAAAAACTTTTCAATAAAAATGAAAATATCATAACATTTTTATGGGATTACTCAATCCATATAAGATTTTATTACGCGTTGGTGTGAGTGACAGCCGTTACCAAATATGACGTTCTATAAATCACGTGTTTCCTTCTAATGATTGGCTGCTTCCTCTTATACAGGGTGTAAATTAACATTTAAACGTCAGATTGAACATACAACCAATCGCACTTTAATACTATTAATTTGTATTTCCGATGTGTACCTGCTTGTATTCAATTTGTATGATAGATATCGAAATAATTACCCTTTTCCGTATATAAAATACATGCTGTTTAATAACGGAAGTCGTGATGTTCGGAGAACATCGTAACTTATGTTATTTATTTACAATTATTTAGTAGCTATGATCACATGCTTCTAAATATATTTTAGGGCGTGGTTGACTAATTTAGCGTTTCCCGGAGCTTAGGTAGATACTCGTAAGTTATAGATTTCCTTTATTTTAACCATTCGTCGCGATTTTTACTATAACCTGAACTTAAGACCTTTTTTAACCTGAACTTTATACCTAGGCTTGTTCTTCGCATCGGCATGAGCCAATAGCCACATGGAACAGGTCATGCCGTGGTGTCGATATTGTTCAGTCAACAAGGATGGTAGCAAGGTTGACTGTCCAGGGTGCGCTGGACGTACTTAAGTATCGTTACTCGTAGAGGTTCTCTAGGTCCAAGCTAAGATTAATACAAGATGAATAGTGTGTATCGATATCAGAAGAATAGCTTTTCAGCTCTTTAGGACGTTGGATAATATTTACTGTTTTGTTTCAAGACTCCTTTTAGGCCATTCTAAGGTTAGAAAGGATTCATACTATCATAAATACAACTTTTTACTCATAAACGAGGATCATACCGGCAATTAACTAAACCCCGTATTAAGTCTAACACCTCTATATCTCTATTATTTGATATGTAAACGTCAGTGACCGGTATATCTTAATTCTTGGTTTAAAATTGGCACGTGTTTAGACCTTAGCAAAAGTGCCAGCATCAAAAAAGCCGTTACGATTGCAAAATCAAATGCATTTCTCATTACTAAATCAGCAAGTTAACGTTTCGTGTTTGTTTGTCTAACTAAAGGTTTAATATTCCAATGTATTACGTTATTCAAATGAAGCGGTCCAGTTGGTCTGGACGTTGCGACTTGTCTATGTAAATGCATTGTTTAATTACAATTTATTTCTTTCTTACTTTGTGGGCGGGGCTTAAATGTTTGGGAATTAATCTTGATTGATTACTGTTTTATCATCATGTTTTGTGTTATGATTGATATGCTAAGATTTCTGCTCTTGAATGAAGGCACATTCGTCATCGTTTAGAAAAAAATATTAGTGTCTTTCCCAGATATTTGAATGTCTGGGCACTTCTTCATAATATCATAAATAATGTCTGTAATGTGGACATACAAATGATAGGCAACTAGCTAGTAGATAAAGTGCTAATGTATACCTCTATTGTGATCAGAAATTTCTAAAGTGTTGGTCATCTTCTTACCATTGTAGACTTGACTTATAACTTCGTGTCTTCAGTCTTTGTTTCCTAAGTAATTCTCACTTTTGTCGCAATCTGTATACAAAACGTACCCCGCAAGCCAGTTGCGTAGTCGGGAAACCTGACCACGACAATCGAGTCTACCTCAAGTTAAAACGCATTATAAACAACCTAATGACATTTAAAAACATACTTTACTTCAATAAGATAACGTCCATTTTTCATTGACGAGATAACATTCTATGTTTGATTTGTGTGCAAACGAAACTGCCTGTTATTACGAAGGTGGGAAGGACTAGTTTATGTTGTAGATGACCAGTATTGATAGTAGAACTGTGAGAAAGAGACGCTCTAAAAACCGCGGATTTACTTACAGTGCACAATAGTATAAGAAAAATTGTTGGTATGTAATAACAGTCCACTATGTGAGGTCGCTGTATGAAATTAAAACCTTTAGGAATGGCCATTGTTATTGGTTATCAGGAAACCATAAATGGGAATAAGACCTTTTCTCTTGAGAAATATTTTTTTATCGTCACTTCTATCGATACTTCAATATGGATAAGAAAGTGTACTACTAAGCAGAAGCATAAAAAACTAGCTGGCTCCATGGTATTTATAAATGTACTTTTCTATTAATCCATATTCCAAGTATTCTCTGAATGTGTGTGTAATTAATGGTCCCACTTTCTGCCATGTTGGTAACACCTAAGACATTTTTTTTTCGAATTCGACTCTCGCAGTTACAGTCTTACTGCTTATACGGGTGTTTGACGAGACCTAATAAAAGGCCTCCAGCCAAAATCTAAGACATGTTGGCAACAGCCTTTTTAAACTTTACCATTTATAGCGTATTATAATTCGTAATATTTTAATTCTTTTGTTACGGTTTTAATTCATAGCATTTTTCAGTTGCTTATTTTTGTATCTGATTCGGATTTTTAAAACATTTCCTCAACCGTTAGCGATACTAGGATTTACCTTACAAGAGCAAGAACCTTCTAATTCTAAATAATGAAGTGAAAAAATCGATGCTCGAGACGTAACGAAAGTTGCTTCACTTAATACATGGTTACTCTACGATTAATATTACGTTCTAGTGTTACACAAATAGAACGGACGATAGTCTCATTACAACAAAAACAATATCTTTTGTTCGAAGACAAATTGGCATCCATTTACAAACGGACCATACTTTGCCATTGGGCATAACTATAGCAGTCATTTAAAATTCATTGCGTAATTTTTTCAATCCATATGTAATTAGGGTTCACATGATGTATTGCAATCCGCAGTTTAAATAACACTGGCCATCATTGCAGAACTATTAACACGTACATCTCGGCAGATTAATGTTCTCTTTATTAAAAACACATATCATTAGTTCACTGATATAAAACCTTACCTTTTGCGATGAAAGTAATGATTGTATCGATCGTCTGTGTAACCTTTCCCTACTTTTTTTTTACTGGGGAAGGCATGGAGTTCCTCCGTTCTGGAGTGGACAGAGGAGTATCCTGGACTCTAACCGGCAAAAAATCCAGGGACATCTATTGGTCCCAGGTACGTCCTACTTCAATAAGTACGATTCTTCTTATGAGACTAGATGTAAGAATCTCAGACTTCTAACTACTCGTAACGATGGACAAAGATATATTAAAGACAAAGGAAGCCGATTAATGCGCTGTCCGAGGCACAGATGGTACTCGGTAAACCGACCGCGGCAAGTTAAGCTTAACCTTGAACGATTGACCGGTACAGCTGTTAGTCTGTTACTTAGCCACGAGACCGTCCCCACTTTAAAAAAGGCTAATCAAATTAAAACTATAAGTACTGCCTATAAATAGATGCTCTTGTCCTACATTACTTCTTGCGAAACAATCGATATGCGGCGATTATGATTATAGCCGCAAGAAGGTTAAAATTTGAATTAAAATAATTTAGAAATGCAAATTAATGTTTTGGGCATTAATACGCATCTTCATTTGAATTTGCTTGGTAGGTCATGCTTTTGTCGGTAGTATGTGCAATAGATAGTTCCTACCTGCCTAGTTGTTTTATTCAGAAGCCAAGTGATAGGTAGGTAGAGATATAGGTCGATTGACCTACGTCAATTCCGCAACTATTCTCTAACTTCTTTATCCACTCTACGTTTTATTACCTACTTTACACGCCTTAGTTTCTATATAATTAAATTTATGTAGATTATTATAAATAAGTAAATAAGAGAGAGAGCTGAGAGTGCCTGAGAGATTTTTCAACGGTGTTTAAAGCCATGTCAGTAGCCTACAGGTTATTAAAACTGACACCAGGTTGTTCATCAACCATACGATAAGAAAAAGTCAATAAATAAAGGTTTTAGTACCTACATATTACCAAATACCAGTCTTTTGTAACGTGTGTAGGTTCAGGTATAGTTATAGGATCCCGTTTACCTTCACCCACGTTGCTTATTATAAAACAGTTATCCCAATTGAATATGATTGACATTTTACTCCAAGCCTCCAAATACTAAATGCAAGAATGTATTGAGAAACCTACTTAGATGACGTTTTAATTTAATGACTCTGGTCCTCTGTTTATGTATGAAGCATCAGCAATTAGTAGGAATGAGAAATCTTTATTTGACTGCCCACATTTTACACACCCTGATGTAAGTTTATTTCAATAAAGTATTTGTACTGATGTTTCAGTATTGTTCAATCTTCAAGAAGTTTTTAGGTAGGTACGTTTTCACGTAAATTGCTTGTTTGATCTTAAATATTTTACCACAAAACCAATCTTACGAACTGCAGTACCTAAATGTATACTTACTCTACTGACATGCCTACGCATTTATCTAAAGGACCGGGTGGCTCCCAACACACCAAATAAACAGCGCCTCAAAGCTTTGCAATTCATCTTTATAAAATGGAGCACTAACCTAAGACTATCAGCTGCACGATAGCATTACAGTTACGGATTGTCCCCTGTCGGTGTATTGCGAATACTACGATACAGTGAGCCAGATCGCTGCGTCTATTGAAAAGTATAGCCGTATAGGAAACATAAAGGACTATTGATATCGGAGCTAGTCTAGCTTGAATTGTTATAATATTCGTAGGGGTAGATTAGGAATTACATTCTCATTGGTTGGCAGAAAAGCATGTGGTAATCGTAAAAGACGACAATTGTGACAATTCTAATGTGGGTGCGATGAAAGACATAATGCTCGCTAATCTAGTCCTACATGGAGCTTCTTATGAGAGGTGAAATGTGGGTGTATAGGCTCCTGATAAAAGAGAATACCTCTGCCTATATCTTCAGAATTAAAGGATGAATATTTGTGATTAAGTGGAAGTTTATAATTTCATTTGTTGTGCTAAAGCTAAAATCGTCCTAGGGTAGCTAAGAACACCGACCGGACATGATGTTTGCTTCTAAATACCTGCTAGTGATAAGTACTTTATTATTTTTACAAAAGATCACATCTAATGCCCAAACCTTTAAAAAATCCAACATTAAACCCTGAAACTAAAAGCAGGAATGTTTTATTGCCTGTTCTAACTCCTGACTAAGTTCTTAAATTTATTCCTAGAGCACAAGTAATACAGTTATGGAAACAACAACGTCACGAGCTTGAATCACGTCAAACATTCATCAACGCTAGTCTAGTCTAATTTCTTCCTGGAGCTAGTTTTATTAAGGAATTAAGAAAATGTGCTCTCATATTTATTACAGTTACAACAATAAATATGGCTGAAGCATTTGCAAAGAATGTAAACAATTAAGTCAGGGATATTAAACATTTTACTTATGTAGGAAGCATTTAAGTTTTACTTAATTTTAAAAATAAATAGAGAATTTATTTATTACGGTATCGTAATAAACGAAGGTTCTGTGATTTGATTACTGTACCATAAATTCATAGTTAGCGTATATACGTTAGTTGCAGTAAGTAAACAGTATAAAGTTTCCGGTATTATCGGTTACAGTTATAGATATTAAATCAAATGGCGTTTTATTTGATAGCTAGACAGAATTAATTGAAAATCGGTAGGTACTAACCTATATCTACCTAGTACTTAGTTAGAATGACTTGCTGCGCCCCGCGGTGTTATCCGCTACATTTTTTCAGGATAAAAAGCAGCCTGTGTTAATCCAGGGTGTCAGCTACCTGCATATGAAATTTCATTAAAATCCATTCTGTAGTTTTTACGTAAAAGTAACAAACATACATCCATACTCACAAACTTTCGCGTTTATAATATTAGTTGGGATTACTTAAATACCTACAGAAAATGAAGAAACATGCTATATGGTTTTACTGCTATGAGTACTATAATATTAACTAAAGCCTACGAAAACCTCGTAAAACAAGCTAAAACCATACAGAATTGTAATTTTAGTAAAATTATTCCCTAAATCCGTTGCTGTGTAATTGTTGACAATGTTCTAAGTCACGTAATTGCTATTACGAGCACACGAAAATACCATTATGTGGTAACCCTGCAATATGCAATTACATGCACACATTTAAGGAGCGAGTAAATTGAAAATATTTCTCTTAGAAGAGCCATTTGTAATGCTGTGCTTGAGAATTTGGGACAAATTCTTTCATTTGTTTGCTAAGCTTGCTAATTGCCTGTTAAGAATAAATTATAATTTATAATTAAGTTAGTAATTATTAACTTAAGCATAAGGTAATAATTGTTAACTTTTGTATGTATTCGGAAAGCTGAATATTTAGGATAGAATAGTGTTTTATTGTTTTTGAAATTCCAAAAACAATAAACCACTAGGTACTCTATTCTAAATATTCGTAATTACAGAAATTGGTAGGTATATGAAATACAAATAAAACTATAATACTGAAAGCAAACGGTTGCTTAGCTGGTTTTAGTTTAAACCTAAATATTTCAAGTAACGACGTGTTGAAATACTGATAAAAGGGGATGTGTACGGTTTTAATGCACTTGGACGTATACAAATGAGGGCGCAAAAAGAAGAAAAATATCGGGAAAACATAATGAAGGATCGGATGCAGTGATAAACTTCTCCACCGACGTAAAACTTATAAATAAAAGAGGCTGAAATAAAACACCACACAGCGCTGTACAAAAAGATGCAAATTACTATGCAACTAAACCTTGTAATCCTCAAAATAAGCTATATTGTCTTAAAACAGTAGAAAGACTTTCAGTCCAAAACAAAAACCTTGTTAATAAAAACAAAGGCGCGGTATTTAATAGTCTAAAGAAGAAGACAGTTTAAAAAAGCCTTTGTCCTGTCGTAATAAATAGCGCGTTGGAGATGAGGCTGGCGTTGGCATGACGGCATTACGCTCTTCATATCCAGGGCGAGTAGTAAATCCCTAACGATGCTAAGCTAGGGGTCAGCATGGGAAACTTTTGCTATCGTGATCGTCATTCCAACATATTTATAGCTGGAAGCCCCGCAGCCTATACCAATAACTATTATTATCAAGTTTTATATTTATAACCTTAGAAATTTGAACCATAAAGGGAAATGCTCGGATTAATAAAGGCTGTAGAGTGTAGGCATACCAGCATCTTGTTACTACTTACTGGGTGATAATATTGTGGAATTATGTAGTCGTGTCTTCCAATTAAAACCGTAATGATCCTACAAAATTCAGTGCTTCTAACCTTCCATCTTTTACAATCCTGGCGATATTGGCAAATAATTAAGCAGTCGACGAGCAATGTCCATATTTACCGCCTTTGTTAAGACTTGATTCTTTATGCAAAGAGAGTAGGGTCTTTATATCAACCGGCAGATATATTGCGACTGATATAAGCAACAATACCACTACACCGTATTTTAAAACCGCTCTCAATTGAAATTCTACCTCTATCTGAATAGTTTTAAGATCGAAAATCGAATGGTACCAATAAAACTACATTTTGAAAATGTAAAAACGAACTCACGTGTTGACTCTCTAGACGTGATCGGCAAATGAAAGAGACATCCTTATATTCACAATATATTTCTCAGAAACCGCCTGCCGTTTCTCAACACCAAAGAAAAAGCAGCAAAAGTGTTTTGCGATGACGGTGATTACGTAAAATCTATTGCCACCATTACTCAGAATAAATAGAATTATTATATTTCCAAGATGGGTTATGAAAGTATGGCAAAAACGCCTCCCAGAAAGGAAGATTGATTTATTTTAAACGCGTCTAATGTGTGTGCGTTTATTCTGACTAATTTTAGCTGTTTATGGTGTGCTGCCCAGTAAGTTGGAGTTTTATGGCTAATTCGTTGTTATGGCCACCATAAAACAGTTTGTAACAGCCTTTCACCGTAGTGTTTAATATGCGGCAACATTTACAACTCCTAGGGAATTTTGCTATGATCATAATGTTATTGATAAAATGCATAAAAGCAAAGATGAGGGATTAAGGTCTCCAATGCTATCGTTACTCGCTACCTAAAGTTTATATTAACGAATAAAGCTATCATAATTTTTCATTTCAAGCAAATGAATGAATTTCTTCTCCAACGATATAATTAACTGTAAATTATCATACTTTATGTACCCTTGAAACACTGCGTATAAATGCTTATTCTTAACCATTTATTTATTGTTCTCAGATTCAAAGATGGCGGAGCGATTATGAGGTCGAACGGCGAACGACTTTTAGGTGAGTCCAGAATGTAAATTCATTTATGCAAAGAAACAAGTTTGCCATAAGCACATAATAGGCCTATTCTGGCGTCTAATCAACAATCTATATGAGTAAATATCCTCTGTAAAGTGAAGGGCGTGGTATGAGGAATTAGACAGCAACCCACGCTTCACCGGTGACAAAATAAACCCATTAAATATATTTTGACAAGACAGTGAACCGCTCCGATGATTTAGGGTCGCCCTACATTTAGTTAAGGCAACAGGTAACAGCGATTACTTCACGGCTCTCGAGGTGATATGTGACATGTATGCGATCCTAACTCACGTCAATCGTCAAGTTGCGAGTCGTTCTCGTCGTAAATCCATCGCGTCAATTCTATTCTACAATGTGGACTGAGACGTCGAAGAAATTGAGTAACTTGCTTCGTCAAAACGGTGTAAGCTTTAATATAGCGGGTTGTTCATGTATAATCGAGGGTAATAATCGTTAAAGTTCTAGAATCTTAGATTTTACACAGATAAGACAGGTTGTTTCAGTTGCTACTGTGTGAGCAGTGTTTTGAGAAATTGTATGAGATTGGTAACATTTCAATTCTACGTAGTAATGCTTTTTGTGTGGCTGGGACTGGTATTGTGATTTCAAGTGCAATAAACCTATTGTTGAAGCCGTTGTCTATGCTAAATTCTACGCGCTGGATAAGACTTGAAATTGTTTTGATACCATCTTGTATTTTATTGTGATGTTAAAGTTTTATTGTGATTTCGACCATATCTTACGCACTAACCATTAATAACTATGATTTATAGTTAATTAAAATTGTCCCATTGTTTCATTCCAAACATTTCAAGTGTCGGTTGTGCTTAGTCCCATATTAGTTCCTACTGTCATATTACAAATACATTTACTATTCAAAACGTCCTATTCAGCGTAAACGTTTATAAACATTTCTTCTAAATCATCGTCTTCTTCCTAAGTTCCTAACAGCATGTTTGCTCTAGATCAGGCACGACTCACATTCTCTTACCATTTTCTTTCAACCACGTATTTTGTGCGAGGTGTTACAAATTCTGCCTGCAGGCCCGCTAACAATACACCATGTTCAACTTGTATTGTGTGTACGGTATAAATTGGTTACGCCAGTTAACTTACGTCCACTGAATAAGTAAGCGTCAATGTTCTATTACGGAATACTCAAATAACGTCGATTTTAATGTTAAACTTAGTCATGGCGGAAGAATTTTCTGTTTTATGTGTGCGTGTGGGTGTATTGTTTCGTTTGGTTGCAGTTTTACAAGTGTGGGAAAGTAAAGCTTATCGCGATGTAATTTTATGTCAAGTTCGTAATTTTGTACGTTTGGTTTTTTGTCTTCTGTTTTTTTTATATCTTTTTAAAGTGCCTTTAAAGTGTTTCTTGTTCTCACCCAATTCGCAGATTTTTAACTTTGCATAAGTTTCACACACATTCGTATGTAGAAACAAGTATAGCTAAACTATAAAGGTGAGCACTTCCTACATTGGCAGCCATAACCTAATTTACCAGCATAATTTTATGGCGAAGCAAGGGTGAAACTAATCCATGTATTTTACGACCCTCAACGTTAACAGTAGAATCCATTCTATTAATTCGAGTTACTTTCCGAACTGCTTAATAGAATGCGTTTGTTGAATCTAACTGTAATCCCAAAACACGAAAACAAAATATGAAGTTAATATTAAACGAAGATAATAATAAAAACATTAATGTTATGTTTGAATCCAAATCCCCATTAAAGCTCGATCCACCATACAATTAAACGTAACACAATACCATTAATAAACACCATCCGTTACATGAAGAAATTCCCAAAGAAAACTATACGCGCAGGTTAAAGGTCACGAACTTTAACGTGAACATATGTCGAGATATGGGTGTACTTAATTTAATGTAATCAACTTCATTATTCTACGTGAGGCGAATGAGATTGAATGTTTCTGTAGCATTAGTATTGGGATGGTGTAATATGATGTCATTGGAGTCTTGAGTTTTGTTATGCTGTCATTCAGACGTTTTATAAGACTCACTCACGCTTTG
The DNA here is from genome assembly GCA_946251915.1 of Abrostola triplasia. Lineage (NCBI taxonomy): Eukaryota > Metazoa > Arthropoda > Insecta > Lepidoptera > Noctuidae > Abrostola > Abrostola triplasia. Next base: position 8,533,468 of record OX276430.1, read on the forward strand.
ACTGCCTCGTCGGTCTAGTGGCTGCTAAGCGCGACTGCTGAGCAGGAGGCCCTGGTTTTCAATCCCGGGTCGGGCAAAGTGTTACTGGGTGTTCCCAGTAGGTAATTCTCAGTAGCAGCACGGCGTCTGGATTTGTGCCCGGTTGATGGCAATTGGCTCGCCCCCTACTACATTAGGACCTAAAACATAACTAGCGAAATGTGAGTGTACTATATGTGCACCTCTACCTACCCCTTCATACTGGCGTGATGTTATGTTTTTTTTATAAGACTCAGCTTTTTAAAATGTATCAATTTCGTTTGCATAGATTAAGGTATACAGTTATATTATTTTAGAACGAGTATTAACTAATTAAAGTTCCAGCGTTCGACTTATATTCTTGAAGACGTAAATTACAAAAGCTTCGTCCATTTAGTCCAAAGAGACGTACGGCTCTAAAATCGTGCACATGAGTGTAAATTTTGTTATGCAAACAAATTCTTTGAGAGCAGTTGATTATGACATCAAGCTACCTGACTAAGATAACGGCATACCGAGAACAAACACTTATCTTTTTCTACTTACTACCGGTACATTATTATCGGCGGCGCTTGATTTCGCTCGCCTTCTAAATCAGCTCATTGAAAACCAAATCGCAGTAGACCACACGTACTTCTGCACGCTACTCTGAAATCGCATTAAGTAAATCTTTCACAGGAACACGGACCTTTAAAGCTAATAAGGTCTTTACAATGGCGGTACGGGCTTTTCAAACTCTCGACTTTCGAAATATATGGATTGAATTTACGCGCGTTAACGATAAATCTAAAGGTAATAAGGTTGCTGCATTAGTGACCTGTATAGCTTTATATGCTTATAGAACTGCGATTAAGGTCGATTCAATGAAATAAATTGTTTGTAATGAGATCTGATCCAAATTAGATTTTAACGGCACAGTCCTTAACTAAAAGTTTCTTAACCAATCCAATAAAATTGTTCTAGTAAAACGATTTCAATAACATTGCCGATATTTTTTTTTTTTTTTTTTTAAAGAAGGCATACAGACTAATTACGTAAATTAATATAAAGATGGACATGAGAATTGCTATTAACAAGCCTCCACAAATAATAAATTTTGACTATGAAAATTCATTCCACCCTAGTCCTTACTTCTTAATTTTCTTAAAGTTCCTCATAAGCAATAAACAGGCACTACGCTCATTATACTCTTCGTTGTAAATTCCCATAGTGACCGCCTGTAATAAGTATCCGTGTGTTTCCCCTTCGAGTTCTCGCCATAACGGTACGGGGCTGGCGCCCTCGTTTCGAGGTGATAATGCTTCCGAAACAGATACCTGATTGGCCCAAGGAGCAAAGGGACTTATAATTGGTAAGATAAATTGTACCGCGAAAATTGATCGCGCAAGCCAATAATAAAACGGCTATTCGCGTAACTCTTAAACTATCGCTTGCAATTCATAATTGAAATCCAAGGAATGTATTGAAAGTGTTACAAAAATGTTCTAGGTTGATAAATAAGACTGCGTGCGTGCAATGCTCTAACAAAAGTTTGTATGGAACAATGTTCAAAATCTTTTGAGAGCTTTATATATTTAGACTAGAATGTCTGCACATTTCAAAACTGATTGTATCAGAAGCCTTTTATTAGTATCAAGGTGACTATATATCTCAATAATCGAGTCAATAATAATGTATAAATTGTCACTTTTACTGAAATTGCCAGTTACCATTTTCGATCAAGTTTCGAGTACAGTTATTCGAACATAAAATCCATTGTTCCCTTTAACTTACACTGATGAAGATTTATTAGCCGAGCATCTTAGTGCTTTTGTCTTTATATTCTCATTCCCAGGGTTCATTACAATATTCTAATCTAATACATTTACAGCGTACATATGCTACGGGTATTGTATGTCAGTGAATGTGTCCGTTTGTAATTCACAATCGTATCTTTCGTCTCATTTAAATCTTTGGTCCCTTGTAACGGTCCCTTTATCCTCTTATCCATCTGTGTTTATTTCCCAGACATTTATAGCTTTGCCTTTATTTTCTTTACTAGGAGTGAATTAATATGTATCTGTAAGATACTATTTGACTGCCTCGTTGGTCTAGTGGTTGCTCAGCGCGACTGCTGAGCACGAGGTCCTGGGTTCGAATCCCGGGTCGGGCAAAGTGTTACTGGGTTTTTCCATTAGGTAATTCTCAGTAGCAGCACGGAGTCTGGATTTGTGCCCGGTTGATGGCAATAGGCTCGCCCCTATTAGGTACATTGGGACCTAAACATAACTGGCGAAATGTGGGTGTACTATATGTGCACCTCTGCCTACCCCTTCGGGAATACAGGCGTGATGTTATGTGTTGCAAGATACTATTCTTCATGTGTTGTACGAATTTGTAGAAGTACCTATCAATGTTTGAAATTCAGTTTAAAACAGTAACTGTTAGAAATAGGTTCGCAGAGTCATTAGTTGAAAGTATATCGCGTGTGTTCCCACATGTTCTATACCTTAACACAATTTGTTTAGCTTTAAAAGTTAATGTAGGTCAAAATTAACAATTCAAATTTTCCAATAGATTTTTTGTTACATCAGGTGTAAGTCATGGTGTATCATCATCATCACGGACTAACAGTGTTATTATACAAACAATGTCTGTGACAGTATGTGGTCCAATGTTTGTCAACCCACTTACTTGTTTTTACGTATTCAAACAAGTTTCTAATTAGCAGTCTGTGTTTACTCAATAGGCATGTTTATTTCGTCACCAATTGTCTAGTTTATTGTTTGGTTTTATAGATTGGTATAAATTGGTGGAACGTTTCTACCGTTACTATGATCTTAGACCGTTATAGTTTTGCGGGCTCGTCTACCTGTTTTTAATTGAGACAGTTTGATAACCTCTCTAAAATCACCTATAACAGTTACGTATTAAAATTCAGTGGATATAGCCTTTATTGCATTAGGCATAACTGTAGAAATAATTTTACTGTTTAAGCAAATTTAATAGTATCAGCATGTCATTAATGAAAAAAATATGAATATTTTTTAGATTTAATCAATTTTGAAGTCAAAATTTGTTATTGCCTTGAAAACAATCTGTAAATATATTCTTATTTTTTATAATTAAAAAGGTTCTCGATGTAAATAAGGAAGGCATTTAAGCGATTGTCATTTATTAAATTTATGGGCAGATAATTATAAAGCGGGCTTCACAGTTGACGTGAAAATCGAAATTAATGTTAGCAATTAAAGTGGGTGTCATTGCGCAAGACCTGGACCGTACTGTGCATCAAATATGCCTCGTTGAAACTTATAATTACGTCATCTAAGCCATTGGACATATATTTAATAAACTTTCACTAGACTGGTTCATTTCGCGCTGAATGCAAACTGTAAAGTCAAGATGTAATGATGCTAATTTGTGAATTGGTTATTTGCTTACATAAAAACTAACAGTGGCCATGTAAGTTTCATGTAATCTCTTATAGAAGTCTATCGTTATGTTCAGATTTCATATTAGATAATACGATGCAGATTCATTAGACTTTCTAGTGATTACAATTATAAATATTGATCACAATCTATTCAAACTAGTCGATTTGTTCCAACTGCTTCTACGGAATGGTCTTATAAATGTATACGTATGGCTTCTACGGTTTATAAAGCTTCGTGCATTTAAGAAGTACCACCTTAAACGCGTGCTCGTCAAATTATATTAATTGATGTCTGTAAACTGGTCGGGCTCTGTCCTAAATTTGGCACAACCTGTTCTCGCCTTGGCACAAACTTCACCGCTACTTGAGCCGGCGCCATTTTTGGTAGCGAACACGTGTTTCCATCTTCTCCCTTTTGAATTATGAATGGGTTTTTGTTTCTCGAATTTGGTTAAGATGGAAATATTGAGACGTGTTTGAATTTATGTTTACCGTTCGTTGTTTGAAGATGTTGTGTTAATTGTTTTTATATTGAGTTGTAACACGACGGATTCGTCAGTGATTGTTGTTGCGACATCTGAATGACTGTATATACACTTAGTCATAAAATAATTTCTAGGAAATTACCAAGAAACATTTACATCTGTGAGATAATTGTTTTCAAACTCGATTGCAAGCAAGCGTTCAAGGACATGCAAGTTAGTTATTACTTTGATTATATGAATTATAAATATTTTTTTTACAAATGAACAACAGCCGCCAGAAGAATCATCTCTAATCGAGAGCTACTCGATAAAGCAAATATCTCTATCAACTCGATGCGCTGCATAGATTGCAGCACAGTCGCCAATCGCCGATATACCGACCCTAAATTCCGATCGTGGCGATTCTCGATAAGCGATACGTAAACGTTCTCGATTGTCTGGTACCGTTCGAGGGGGACTATCGTTAAATTATCGCTCACGTTTCGCTACTGAGACGGCGCCCTAGTATTACGGTATTGCTAGGAATACTCATAGCAATAGCTTGAACGGCATCCGACAGTGACACGGGCGCGAATGTTATGTATTATGACGTCAGACACGTAAACCCTGTACGTGTAAGTTTATAACCATTCGAGTATCACGAATAGAACAGCGTTTATACCGGCTGTAACTTCTTCATATTATTTAACGGTATTATACTATCATACATTTGCTCTTTATAGGTCAAGTGCTTCATCGATAAGAGTCAATGAACCAATGTTAAACATTTTTAAAATCAGGACGGGTAGGTTTAATAGGTACACTTGTAGTCCAGAAAGAATTAGACAGGAAACTTTTAATTTGTTGTACCGCTCATCATCATCAGCCGGAAGATATCCACTGTTGACAAAGGCCTTCTCCTTAGTGGTGGCGAGATTACAGAAGACGCTGCTACCTATCTTCTGGATATTCCCTTAGTCACCTTCTACGACACCCAACGGGACGAGAAGAGAGGGCAGTAGTTTACAACTGTATCTGCATCTAATAATAATATAATTAGAACGTTCTTAATCATTGATAAACATTTATCCATCGCGACTGCCTGAAAAACGCGTTCGAAAACATACCAAGAGTACGTACCCACTTTATCAGATTAAACGGGCCCTCTTATTTCCATCGAGAGCAATGTTCCAGACCTACCCGAAGACCACACAAGTAGGTTTTACTTTCAACCAATCCTCTCTATGTATCTATTTACTTTCATTTCCGAAGCTTTAGCATCAACAGTCGAAAAAGGAGATCATTTGTAAAACGGCTTTCGCTGGAGACTTCAATTGCGTTGATTTATTTTCTGGTTTACTTGAATGTGAGGCATATACGGTGGGTACGTTAATATGTCTGAAACATGAAGTCGGTAGGTATTTATATAAACGAATAGGTATAATAATGAAAGTTTGGTCTCAAAACTATATAAGTCGCGCGCAAATATTGTGATATCACTAATTATATTTTAAGATAAATAAGTCATTTCTTAAAATGTATTAACAAATATAACTTATTACATACGGGAGGTCGAATATCGAATCAAGTCTGATAAAAATTGGTATAGGCTAAAAGAGAATAATGCATATTTAAAGAGAATTCTTTATCAAGAACTGGTCAAGAACTGGGTCTGGCTGGGGCTAAAGCAGTCTCACCTTTGTCCGGTTACGCCCAATAAGACGCCCTCGGGGTAGTCGGCATAAACCCATCCAGAAAAAAAATTAAGAACTGGGATGAATCATTAACATGCACCATTGTCAATCTAGCAATAAGTAGGTAAACTTGTATAGAGAAAATAAATGATTATATTTATTAAATAATGACGATAGACATTTTTGATGATAAAGATGAAAACGAGGCATATTGCATAATAAGGGATGATTCTAAATGTATAATTGTATTTATTGTATTGTATTTGCTTTCACGCAAAGGGAAAGGGCATTGAAATTTGATGAAAGCTCTTATACTAAAGCGGATGTTAATTAACACATCCCATCTGAACATCGTTAATTAATATTCCATTAAAAATCAAGTTTTAATTATTACGAAATTAGCTATATTCGTACTATTATGTGGTCCTATTAGTCACGTAACTGACTAGCTATCTTAAAAGCCGCGCATAAATACTTCCACTCACAATTACTCGGAAAGGGAAGAGAGAGCTGACTCATCTGTCACGACTAATTGACAATAGTAGACCTTTATTTAAAATGAACCGTAATTCTATTGAAATTATTAGACTAAATGAAGTCATTGATTTAACTTTACGTCCAAATTATGTTAAGCATCGTCCATTGGGTAATGCAGCAACACCTCTAGACTAATAAATCGTCACAGCTAATGGATTTCCGATGTTACGCGTCGGTGTAATACGCGGCCTTCTTATTACTGGAATAACAATGTTTGTAGACATTTCATTTGTGGGCGTATTCGCTAAAATTGGCCGTCTATACACCGTTACATTTACAGACGTCACGATGGTTCCGTACCTACGGAATTTTATTATGTGGGCGAAGGCAATTTGTTCGTTGGTCTCAGAGATTGAAAATTGTTTGAATTAATCATTGTGATTACCGGCTAACGTGGTCAGGTGGTCCAGTCTACAGTACAAGAAGAGGTAGGTACTTATTCTTTGTGTAAGATGGGAAGGCATTCTATACTTCAAGCACAATAAATCAATAAGTTTGTCTACAAGAATGTATTCACTTAACAAAATTATATTGAGTTTCCTCGTGTTTGAAATATAAGGTTGGAATATAATTCAACCAAAATAGTCGTCTACTGTTATTAGGAGCTTTTTAGCAATAAAGCTGAATTGGCGGTGTACTAAAAGCAGGGATTTGAAACGTTAGGTACTAAAAATTTCGTTTCTAAAAACGTTACTAAAAATGTAGTTCGAATAACGTTATTTCGTAGCTGAAACGTTACTAATAATAATAATAAAAACTTTTTAATTAAAAATATGCCATACGAGCTGCTCCCTATTGCGCCGAATAAATACTTTTTCTGTTTCACACTATGAAAACTAAAGCTTTTGGCCATCAATACATCGAACCTCTTGGTCTAATATAACGAAGCCGTAAAGCATCAAAGATATTATACGTTTCGCATGTGTACGTATTTTAATTATAGCAGAGTGTTGGTCGTAAGTAACCATACTGTGTAAGAGCACTTATTGTCAGAACGTAGGGTTTCCACAAGCAATCATATTTAAATTGAACACAGCGATGTAAATGCTAGTTTTAATAAACGTCGTGCAAGATTAAAATCACATCTTGCTTGTTTTTACAGTTCACGAGGATGCAAGATGCGAGACCTTTAAATACCTACTTGCGATTCTTGCATCTTGCTATTATTCTGCTAGTTCCATGTGATTGTAACGCTGCAGGCTGTAGGTATCTACCAATTAACTGGAGTTTATGGCTTTGAATGAGCACTTGAGCGTGATTGGAGGAAGTGATATTTTTTATGTCCGTGATTGCGGGTATTTGGTACATGTTTAACAAAATTGTTAAGTCAACATTTAATAGTGGTTTTGGTGTTACATTAGCAAGTTTTACGATAAAGTTGGCGTTCTTGAACGTGTTATGTTACTTTGTTTACTTGATAAATTTAATATGTTAAGGTTTTTGGGGGTCGCCAAGTTCTTAGTGCATTAATAATTCCGGACTACTGGTAAGAACACACCCCATCCACCATATAAAAGTTTAAGTGTTACTCAAGTAGAAAAAACGACTGGGCAGGTTAGATTTTTTTTTATAAATAAGTAAAACACGTGTACAACTTTATCAGGATATTAGGCAACCCTACTATTACAGTGCAAGTTTCTTTTGTAGGTATACAATGTAAACATTGTAAGTCAACCTAACATTGCCTGACCCACTTCTAACAACGTATTTATACATCTATAATTACATAGGTATATCGAAACGGCATTAGAAAATTAACAATTCAATTGTGTCTCAACTCTCAACAGTCGAATACTAATAAAAACTTGTTAGATTCGATATTGTGTGGGATAAAAAAAGTCGATTAAATTCCATTTCAGATCGAGTCAGACTATCGATTACAATCAATTGGTTACGATGCAGTTTTGCGAGTCGCGATTCTGCGCTGTACACTCGAATAGAATTGTAATCGCTTAGGACCGAATTACGTAAACGAAAACGGAACAATAACAGTTGCTTTTTAAATCAGCTGCTTTTGTCCGTAGTTGGAGTAAATTATGTGTTTATTATATTATGTGTGTTACTCACCGTGAAATTTGTGTAAAACAATTGGTTTAGCAGATTTTTCGGTGATTATCGCATAGTTTACGTTTTGTGTGTCCGTTATGTCACTATTTTCACTGTTAACCTGGCTTCAATTGTTTTTATTTTGAAATTCGAATTTTTGCACGCCAGAAATGTTACAAAACTTATTTTAGTGCTGGCATGCAAATGGATACGCACTCTGAAAGTAGATCTATATAAAATATTTTACGTAAGCTCGTGTTACACTTTTTTAATCTTATGAATTGCTTTTTATACTTCATTCGAGAATCTTAACGCTATAGGTATGTACCGGGCCAATAAAGCAATATTTCATATAGCATCTGGTATAGTTCTCGTCACGTAAAACGACCTCTGAGCAACTGTCAGCAGACTGTGTTTGCACACGCATATAGTCGCTTCCTATGGTCCTAGGCTTTTGTCGTTTATAATTGAGTACAATTGTTGAGACATTATAGGTGACTGCCTCGTTTGTCTAGTGTTTGCTAAGCGCGACTGCTGAGCACGAGGTCCTGGGTTCGAATCCCGGGTGGGGCAAAGTGTTACTGGGTTTTTAGGTAATTCTCAGTAGCAGCACGGAGTCTGGATTCATGCCCGGTTGATGGCAATAGGCTCGCCCCCTATTTCATTGGAACCTAAAAACAAAACTGGCGAAATGTGGGTGTACTAAACGTGCACCTCTGCCTACCCCTTCGGGGAATACACGCATGATGTTATACTCTACTAGTTTCGAAACACTTTAGAATAGACTGGAATTCCAAAAAATAAGTTAACGGTCACCATTCTTTTTACCTGATGGGAACTATACCAATATCTAAAGATGCTCGTGTAAAGCGAGGGTCTAAAGCCTTAACATTTACGTTCTAAGCTTAATACCACATAAAAGCATGAGTTTGTCACGAGCACCATCAAATCATAAGCATGACTCGTAAAACTTAAGTGGGTCAGCGTCTTCGCTCTCAGGCCTAACAGTGTTTCGATATACGGATGCGTTTTAGATATAACTTATTGTTATATGTAAGTAGGTATACAAAGTATAGGGCTGTCGAATACAGTTTGAAAGTCATATGAGTAAGAAAACAGTTCGTAATCATAGAAGGATTGTTTTTCAATTTTCTGATTGGTTTTCCGGATCAGATGTGCGCGTCACACAAAATAATGACTATCGTTATTTGTTAAACCTGCAACCCCTAAAATTGCAGTGCAATTACTGGGTCGCGGTGCCAATAAGGTTGTCAACGTCATTGTTGGAAGATAAATGCGGAATGCGACGACCCTAATGGTCTACGAACAGTTCAAAAGATTAGGGTTGTCGACCCCACTAATTAATGGCGTAGAAACAGATCAAAAAGTAGTAGGGTTGTCAAATATTGTCTTCGAGTAGAATTCTGGGTGATCAACTTAAGCTAATTCATAAATTCTCATTGAAAACGCACTGGTTTACTCGATTCGAGTTTTATAGGGCGATTATTTATCATAATACTATATTGATTATTCATAGGTCATGCAGATAATATTAGTTTAGTCAAACCCGCGGAGCAGAGGCCAGCGCTTAGTCATTGCCGATCGGATTATGCGAATATAAGTGGCAACGCGGCCTATTTGAAAGCTATCGGTTTTTTTTCCTTGTTTATGTTTTCGTTCTAAAGCATGACCTGTGTCTACAGCAACATAAGTCGCAGATTCGTTTAACCCACATCAAGTCCTAGTTTACTACATAAAATGGTACTTATTCAAATATTCAAAATCAATATGTTCTCTAAATTCTTCTCCCGCCCGTACACCGCAAGATTTCAATCGCTCATTTTAAAAACCATTAAGTAAATAGTTATCGAGAAGATCCAAAGAAATCTCACGAGCAGCTGTTCTAAAAAACCTAACCGTACTACGCTACAGGGAATGCACATTCCTTCCTCCGAACCGGCATGACATCGGCATTGGAACGATGAACAAACCGTTCCTGCATAGTACCTTACACACAATGTCGACATGTACATGTAAATACACACCTTATCCCGACTACGGTATCGCATAGATTTGCATATCACGATATATAAATGAGAGGCAAGCTTTTTATATCGCGGGAAATGACGATATGAAATCCGCGATAATAGGGGATTGGAACCTTGTTTTGCAAGTTTTATAGATGAAGAGATAAGAATCAATACTTTTCTTCTACATTTAAATACCTAATAATGTCGTCTGTTATTGGCATTTAAATAATAAGAAAAATATCCATACGTAGGTAAGTACTCATGATTGGAATTCCACTGTTGATAGTCGGCAATCACAGATATATTATGGACCAGACAAAAATACTTACTATTATGAAACAAGCATTATAAGAAAATCAACTAAAACATTTCGTTCAGCCACTAGAGTCTAGTCTAGACCAATGAGACCGTCTCACCTACACACACATAAACACTAATGTTCCAGCGTTATGCGTAAGCGTACTGTGGACTGTCCCTATCTGCTATTCCGTGCCTTATCCCTACTAAGATATCGTGTCTAACTTTGCATATCTTACAGGAATATCAAAGTACGAGGTTAATCAAATATCTAATGAATCAATTTGCGATCTCAAATGTTACTGTTGGCCATTTGCGTTGAACAGTTGTGAGATAAAGGCATTGTTAAAGCATAATGTTTGTAACTGTACTGAATGATAAAACTTTGATGTGTGATAAGAGTAATTGATTCTTTTAGTAGAAAGTTGTATTTCAATTTGAATGGAGCTTATTAGATTGTAAGTTTGTTTGTTGCTGAATAAATTGCGTATTAAACGCTTTGTTGACGTCAAAGGTAGAGTTGCTAAAAGTCGTGATCAGTTTTTGTTATAGGAATTGCTATTGAAGCCAATTTGTATACCGCGTAGCATAGAATGAAAGTATTCAACAGTCTTGAATCCTGTGCCAGTTATAACATCTATAAATATGTATAAATAACATTATCTTTTATTTAATACTTAAGTTAACGAACCGCATTTAAAACAAAATAATTATGTATCACCTGATTAGCGCAGTGGCTAAGTGATTGGACTGCTGCGCTGAGGGTTGCGGGTTCGATTCCCGCACAGGGCAAAACTTTGTGCGAGCCACAGATATTAGTCCCGAGTCTGGGTGTTAGTGTATGTGAATATTTCATGTTTGTGAAACGCACCTACGATAGAGGAGAAATTCCTAGTGTGGGGCGACGTTTTTCTTAAAAAAAAATGTATGACAGTGACGTATTATGATAATTAGGTAAACTTTATTAGGTAGGTTAGGATAACTTGCCTCGCCAAGGATCGTTGGAAATATGCAGAATGTGATCTTTTATATTTGTGAAACGCACCCACGACACAGGAGACAATCCCAGTGTGGGGCGAAGTTTGATAACAAAAGAAAATTCGTATTCCTATCTTACACATTCAAAGATGTGGGATGAAAACGAACCATTTAACAGCATCACCCTCTATAAATCGCTGGGCAAGCAGAACCTGTGTATCTACTACGGTTGTCGATTACGTCAAATGAATCATGACATAAATACCCAGGCGACTACTATTTCTAGCTTTTCTGTGCAAAATATACCCGATTCCCAAGAATATGACAGTGGGCGCACATCGCACAATGCTATATTTAAAACGCATCGAAGTCGGTTTTGTCCCTTTGAGACCATATTTTCTGTTAGTGTTGACAGTTGTCAGCGGATACATACAATTATTTATGTACGAGATAAATATTATTTTGTGGACGGAAAATATTGAGGATTTATAGGTATAACGAAGGAGGTGACTGTTAATCCTTTGTAGCTCGGTTCTAGGACAGTTAAACTAGTTATTTATAGGATGCTTGAAAACCTTTAACAAAAATACTAATGGAATTCATAATTTTAATATGAGTAACTTATTTTAATATATACCATATTATTAGATACATAACATCACATAACATCACGCCTGTATTCCCCGAAGGGGTAGGCAGAGATATACATATAGTATACCCACATTACGCCAGTTATGTTTTAGGTCCCAATGTAGCGAGCATATTGCCATCAACCGGGCACAAATCCAGACTCCGTGCTGCTACTGAGAATTACCTAATGGAAAAGCCCAGTAACACTTTGCCCGACCCGGGATTCGAACCCAGGACCTCGTGCTCAGCAGTCGCGCTTAGCCACCACTAGAGCAACGAGGCAGTCATTATTAGATACTACGCGACCAAAACAATTGGGCGCATGACAGGAATGCGGTTTTGACGCCCGTACCATGCCTCTATCTCCGCACTTCCTCTAGTGACGTGCAGATGCGACAGTGAATATTTCTGATTGATTATAGCACTTTTTGAAGTTTTCGTTTTCAGTTAGTTGTTATATGTTAATCGTTGTGCTGTTATAGCTGTCCTGCTCGTAATTCTTTTGGTCCCATAGTCTATGGATAGAAAATATGGCAAAAAAAAATGATGAAAGAAAGTTCAATTATTATCAGTCGTGGACCGTTGATAGCTCGTGACAGGGAGATTTGGAAAGACAGTAGAGAATCCTTAGTCCAGCAGTAAGACACATAAGGCTTTTAATGATAACTACAAATATGGACTGTTTATTGTTTATATTAATACAATACTACAAAAACACTATAACTTAAAGTATAATTCATCATCATCATCATCAGCTTTTAAATGGCCCACTGCTGGGCATAAGCCTCCTCCCCTAAACGCCACTGATACCTATTTTGGGCCTTTTGCGTCCAAGTCTTTCCCTGTACAGCAATTATAATTAAAGTATAATTAGATAAAATTAAACCAAAACGAAGATTACGATTCCCGCAACACGTTTCCATAACCATACATCAGCTCGGACCTCTAACTAGCAATAAAACTATACTTTTCCGTAATACCCGTCCACTTGAGAATAGCTTTTATAGTCAACTAAACGCCGCCTACGTACTAGTAATGGCGTACTATAAATTGCACTTCGTTATGCTAAACCGATAGCAGGTGGTCTGCTTACCCGCGAACGGTGATGAATCTATGCGTGTTACGGACGGTGAATGAGTTAGGTACTATATAGTATTTATGTAATACAGCTTGGGAATGTAATGTTGTTTATAGCGGGTAGCGACAACTGTATGAGAGACTCGACTGTAGAGAACCTTCGTGTTCTAAAGCTATCAATTCTATAGCGGCGATGAGTAGCAATCAGTGAACTGTATCTCTCGGTATATAGCGAATCGTAGCGGCTTGCTTATGACAGAAGACGATCGAGTAAATAGCTGTAAATTTATCGCTGGTTGACCAAAGCTGGACAATTCTTCTTACTTTATATCATTGTGAGCCTATATTGTCACAAGGAATCGGGCCGTACCGTGCCGTAGAAATTGGTTAAGGATGGTAGCGAGTTTGACAGCCTAGGATGCGACGAACGTACAAAAGTATCATCCCAAGTACAGAATAAACTAGTGAATAAATCGTTATAATTCGCGGATAGGATAGAGATCTCGCGTATCTAATTTTACAGATCTGATATATTTATGGAATAGGCTAACTTTGTCGTTTTCTATATTGCAAACTACGCCCATGCACTCAATTAATGCATAATAATGTCTTAGTAAATGTTTCTGTACGATTTATATCCAAAGCCTATGCTGTTATAACTAGGACGCGTAATTATTTCTAAACAACTCATACTTAATCCAGGAATTCCAATAATGTAGTGGCTAAGCTGCTAATCTGTTCAACTGCATCTAAATCGGTGATTAGCGTCGATAACAAGGCTATCTATATAATTTTCCATTTAAAAATTAATCGTTACCATATTTACTACCATACGCAAGCAATACGAAACGCAACTTGGGTAATACCTCCCGGAACAATTAAACGCGAAGATATAAATCCTGCACAAGGAATGGGTAACTTACAGAATGGTCTATTAAAATTGTCAACTAACGTTTTTCACTTCGACCGGTATTTATCGATGTTACCGTAGCAATCAGTATGTTTTATAGGCCTCTTTATCTCGAGACAGTGGTTCGGCTCGCATCGGTAAACACAATGGGCTAACTCTTAGTAATAAAGATAATTTATTGTATATTTCCTAGTTTATTTGCGAGTACCGTTCCCCGATTCATAGGTATAATTAACACTTAAAGATGAGTGGATTTGTGAATGCTTTTGTAATGTTTTGATGCCTTTAAATATTTTGATTTATAAGTTAAATTTGCTGTTTTCTCTTGTACTGCGGGCGTATATACAGGCGGTTGTTTTGCCAACGTAGTAGAAGTATGTTATTAAATCGAGTTTTAAAGTTCTACTTGTTAGCTTTGTTGAGTCTGTACTGTTTATTAAGAATTCTAAATGGGTTCGGTTCATATTAATTAGGAACTGTATGATGCTTTAATCAAAAGTAGGTATCATATAATTCGGTCGTTTACCTTATGGAAGCGAGATGCCACATAACTGCACGTAGCAGTGTCTCGCGCCTACACCGTAAACTGTCATGTTTTAAGCGTTCATGGTAAGGGGACAGGAGCGTCTAGCTTGGCCCAAACAGGGTAGTTCCACGTTCCTATTGAATACTGTTGTGTGTGTGTGTGTGTGTTTCGCACTATGAGTTGCTCCACTCGTCATGTCATTGGCATAATGGCGAGTCTTCACCACTTTCTCGCCCACTCATTACCATATTAAGAAAACATCTGTAGCAGTGACTTCTACTAAGCATTCGTCGCTGACTTGGGCCTCAGTGCCACAAAAACGTTATATAACGACACAAACACCTGTCATTTTACATAAGCACTAGTTTAATTGAATATTCATTTCCGAGACGCTTCTAGTATTCGTATTATGATTTATAACTTCCAAGTTACCATGTTTGGTTATCGTTCTCAATATTAAACCAACTGATTTAGTGCCATTGTACAACTCTTGGCTTATTACCATAGCTTCTTCTTGAACAATACCTTGGACCTGTGATGTATATGCGTTTCTTGGTTCCGATGTATCTTGTGTAAGGTCTGGTCTTCCAGGAGCGTTTGCAATCGATTTTGAATTCTATGCATCTAGCATAAGCTTGATTATTGTTTGATGACGATTGAAATATGATTTAGTGCAGTATTTAATACAGTAAAAATTACTACCGGTTTGGTATTATTAAATGTAAAATATGTGCGAGCTTGTATTAGTGGGATAAATATATTTAATGTTGGCGATACAGTGTTGAATGTTCATTAATTGATTTATAGAAGTAAAGGCTATTGGCTGCTGATAATACCGCAAGTGCAAGGTTTATGAGTAACACGCAAGTCCCTGGGAATTCTAAATTCACATTCCGTCATTCATGCCTAGCCCTTTCTCAATTTATATTGTATGGCATGTCTACGTAGATTGGAATTTGAACTCTGTTGGGTTCAGCTGAATATTAGTATTATACTCGAAGCAAACGCATCTCACCTCCGCAATCCATTACTGGTTTACCACTCTGCGAGCCGACCGGTGCATGTTGTGACTTTCGTAATTCCTATATAGATATACACAATATACATAGGTACAGCGAAGCACAAAAATCATTAATCAGATATTTTGAAGTCTCTTATGTATAGTTTGTGTAGGGCTCAGAATACAAAACAGACGTGTGACGCTGTAGCAAAGTTCAAATATTACCGATATTCGAACTTTGATACAAACTCATGAAGCACGTACATACATAAAGTCACGCTTGTTTCCCTGAGGGGTGGGCAGAGACCACGGATTTCCATTTACTACATGGCATACTTCACCACACATAATATTTTAATTTGAAACAGTGGGTAAAGGCACATTAATATGATAACGTGTTGATACCTAAACCGCTGGACGGATTTTGATGAAATTTAGCATGTAGAAAGTGTAAGATCCGAGAAAGGACGTAAGCTACTTAACGCGGGAAAAGCTAGTTTACTATAAGTAATAAATATTCCAAAGTATTCACTTTAATATAAATAGCTCTAGACCTGTTAATATTCATATGAGACCAAATGCATCAAAACCAAACTCACAGACTAAGAACGTGATACTGAAAATACTCAACCTCGTAGAACTATTTACGCGGCAACCGTAAATGGCATAGAGTGCTATCGAACGATAAGCTTCCTTAAATTCTTAACATTCTAAAGAAAGTTTGACGTCATACTCGCGTTTTCCCATCAAACCATTTAATATTGGCTTTGAATTTAATTGATTCTGAATAGACTCGTCTTAATAAAACTTGTAAGTATTATTTTTCTGTTAACTATCGAGAGGCAGTTACGACATTCGAGCTACAAATTTTCATACATTTCACAAGAATAGATTAGTATTAGCAATCTTGCTAAATGCCTTTTTAGTTTTTATCTGTTATTGTGTTGAAGCAATTTTGGGTTTGAGTGAATTTGCAGTTTGTGGTTGAGTCCGTTCAAACCTTATTAGATTACGGTGTATTCTTATTGTATTGTCTGAGGTTAGTTCGATATAATACTGTATTAGAGCAGTACCTCACTCAACCATGAGTTTTCTCCATAGCGACTTCCCTAGGTAACCGCTAGAGGCGCTATTAGATCTGGTTCAATTGGGTGAATTCGCCGCGAATCGTCTCTCGCGAATTCGTACGCGCATTATTGAGCATTACAATTAATCGCATCCACAAGTCCACAAGCATCGCGCAATATAAAAGTACGGTGCGCGAAAATCGCGTGCACTTCGCCACTTTCGACTCGCGCGTACTGCGCGTGTTTCGGGATACTAGAGTGTATATATATATATGTATACTATACTGACTGATTACTACTGGAATTTGCCCCAAATCCTCAATTACCCGCGCCTTGGCGAATTCCCTCCTAGACAAGGTTTTAGTGTGTTATATCAATATTTTACGTAGTCGCTAGACAGTTTACGTCAGAAACTCATAGTTGAGGTACAGGTTCGAGTCGACGTGTTTATTGGTTTGCTACAGAAATTATTGAGCCTATGCTATGGATAAATAAAAACATAAAACTAAATGGGATCTGAGCAGTTTAGCCAGTACCACAGCGACCCTCGTGCCCCTTGTAAAGTAATAAATAAACAGGCCAGGTATCGCAACGCTATTTATTAAGACATCGTAAAATCTGTTGAACTCGATTGCTTGCTTTCAATTTAGTTTAAAATGGCAATTTATAAGGTGCAGGAAGAGTATCGGATAAAATTTGCAGACAGGTGACGGCTTAGGGTTGTCAAACGACTGTAAAATATTGATGACTACAGCGTTTTTGTTCATATACAACTATGTGGTAAGCAACGTTGCTAATATATATAGTTGAAGAGTTTTCAGAAAAAGAAATGAATACAGTTTATAATCGCGTACAGGTTATAAAATTAAATTTCGATTTCGGACAGCTCGATAAAGCTGCAATGATCCTGATCACGAGTACGTGCAAACACGTCATTGTCTTCGTCTTTGAACTAGGTACTAGCTATAAGCGTGACAACCCTACTCAGTGTTTTACAATACTAAAATCAATAACACACATAATTAAATCAATTTGTTATATAAAACATTAATCAATTACAGCTTTTCTCACTCTAAATCAATTTCAACTGGCAACCCTATCGAGGCACTTAACGCAGCGGGTGGCTGTATGAAATTGCCTGCAGTTAGACTTCTTTCACAATTGTAAAATGGATCTTTGCTAACGATTAGATAGTGGGCACTAAGCCCACGTTTCGGGTGCTAATTATAGCTATCGTTCGCGGGCTTGGGGCATAACGAGAGCTATGAAAACTGCAATAGATAACTGATTGGTACAAGACGCCAATCGTCGTATGCCTGTTGGTTTTGCTACCGTTTCTGATATTATTTGAGAATGTTGTTTGAGATTCAAAATTGTTAAGGCAAAATTTCAGCAACTTGCTTTAGCTGTGACTTATTTTACACTCTAATATAATATATTTTGCGTAATCACTGTTTTCGTTTGTAAAATAATATCCATGAGAAAAATTATAAGAATCGGCTCTTTATAGTACCTACTATAAAGAGTAGTATAGTTTCCTTGTATACCTATACAAGGAAATCTCACCATAGAGTGCACAACACATCAAAAAAGTTTCGTCAAACTAAGCTCTGTGTACTCTTAAAACAACATATTCTAAAACCTAATTCAAATTCAATTTATCAGCACATCTTTTACCGACTGCCTACACAGCAGACTTTCACAGACGGGAAGTGTACGCAGACGATCAGCTCTGTTAATGATCCACACATCAATCTCCTAGGCAGCGTTGGACAGCTGAATTCGAATGCCGTCAACGACTTGAAGCTTCGCAGCTGTAAAATGTATTCTGGTCCCTTACTATGAGCTCTTTAAACATAACATCACGCCTGTATTCCCCGAAGGGGTAGGCAGAGGTGCACATATAGTACACCCACATTTCGCCAGTTATGTTTTAGGTCCCAATGTAATAGGGGGCGAGCCTATTGCCATCAACCGGGCACAAATCCAGACTCCGTGCTGTTACTGAGATTTACCTAATGGAAAAACCCAGTAACACTTTGCCCGACCCGGGATTCGAACCCAGGACCTCGTGCTCAGCAGTCGCGCTTAGCAGCCACTAGACCAACGAGGCAGTCAATGAACTCTTTAAGTTGAACATTTTTCTTTGTGGAAGCAAGACGCTGCTACATGCTGTGTAGTGCAACGTCTCGCTTCCACTTAACAGGTGCTTGGTTTAGTAAGGCTCTGGGGGTGAAGCATTAGTGCTTTTTTGTGTAGACAGCGCAAACGGATGCGTATATTGCGTTTGACGGTCGGTGGATTTAGCAGACGTGTTGTCGAGGTAACATCGATTTTCCTTTTATAAACCGTCTTTTTTCTGTGTATTTTTATTTACTAAATACATAACATCACGCCTGTATTCTCTGAAGGGGTAGGCAGAGGTGCACATATAGTACACCCACATTTCGCCAGTTATGTTTTCAGGTCCCAATGTAATGGGGGGCGAGCCTATTGTCATCAACCGGGAACAAATCCAGACTCCGTGCTGCCACTGAGAATTACCTAATGGAAGAACCCAGTAACACTTTGCCCGACCCGGGATTCGAACCCAGGACCTTGTGCTCAGCAGTCGGGCTTAGCGACCACTAGACTAACGAGGCAGTTTTTTATTTAGTCTCATGGATAGAATCCCTAACGCAACAGTCGAGCGAGTCCATGTCTCATTTCAATTTTAAACTCTTAGCAGTCGGTAGACGTGGATATGATCTAAGTACAACATTTTCCCAACCTTTCGTGTTAGATTGACCTCTTCATAAATACGTATTTGGTTGCGCAACACTCATTATTTAATGTCTATTTCATTACTATATTAAGTCATTAAATGTATTAAATGCAAATTATTTTTACCTTGATATGCCATTCGTGGACCATCGTCTAAGTAATAGCAGTTTGGTTTAAAAGACCTTGGTATACAGAGATCGTAATAACATTATTAACTTAACATAATAATAGGTGATTGTACTATAAAAATCTATTCAAACATCTATTTTAATGTGGGTTATATATAAGTGCTATGATAAATACTCAGCCAATAATAATTCATTGTCTTCACTATTTTCAAGGAATTATGCTAGAGAGAAACTGGTATTTCGCACGCAACGTACGCACCATTATGATATATATATATTTTTTAATTTAATTATTGAGACGCTTGATTTTGTATAAAAATCAATGCAATCGAGACACACTTGCCATATGCAACGTTGCGTACGTGGGAACTGTCTGCATCTACCTTAAATGGATTCATATAATCTTGAAGAGCTACCGATTGCCACACTCGATAAAATCGAACAATTTCTCAATAGTACTTCAATTAAAGTCAATAACAGGCGGATAGTAATCGCGTTAATTTTATATCCAATTAACACTAACACTAACCAATCCAATTAAAACATTAATTCATATTGTAATATAACTCCGAACGCATGTTACTATATATAGGCATGAAAGCGTAAACACGAAAGTCATGTCATTATCAAATCATTAATTAGTTCCAGTGACATTGAAGTCTCATCGACTTTCTTACAGTGTAGCCAATCTAGCGGGAAATTGTGATGACCGTAGTAAAAGTGTTGAATGGGACCATTATGGGTGTATGAGCGCCATGAAAGGCGCGGTTCATAGTAAATAGTAGGCACCATGAATGGGTTTACTTTATGACACGATTAGCAATGTGATTCAGCATAAAAGCGTAGAGATTTCAGCGCTGTTGTTGTCAAAAGTACCTATAATATAGTTAGAATATAAAGACTTTTCGTATTTAGTCCATACCTTTAATCTCTAGGTAGAATGAGTTGGTGTTTGTTTGTCAGAAATCTGCACCCCCATCTCACCAGTATCTCGCTGCTCATAGTTCATGTAGCTAGAAGCCTATGATACATGCACCAAAAGCATAGGTGGCAAGTACCAACTACTAACTATAAGTACTACTAACTTAATAACCATTTATGGAGCCGATATAACGTTTAACCCCTTTTATGACTCGTTTTCCCAGCAATATATCATAATCGTATACTTTACTGACATGCAGCCAGCATACCCAGCATACCCACAGACATGCATAATCATCATCAGCTGGAAGACGTCCAGTGTTGAACAAAGGCCTCCCCCTTAGAACGCAGACATTATGTTAATTTAATTTACCCTAACCTAAAACTAAAGCTCAACTCTCCGAACTCTATTGGGTTAAGTACCCCCAGTAATGGGCCCCAAATTGCTTCGTACCACTTCCCACAATTGGCTAAACAGAATCGTGCTATAAGGATCGAGGTTCCTTTTCTCTTTCGATAACCACTTGCAGCGAACTGTACGCACTTTGACCCCAATGCAGATAATATACCTATACGCGTTACAAGAAAACTGTAACAAAAATCACGAATTACCGTGTTTCACCATTCGTAATTGTCGCGATTCGCATTATCCGTCTCAATTCGGTCGGCCCTAGTCTGGAGGGCGGTAGAGGTGGCGCGTGACTTTCGCAATCGGTGACATTATCGTATCGTGTCTGGCCAAAAGTAAACGTCGGAATGACCTCACGGTTTTGGCAGTCCGACAAATTAGACCGTTTTTGCGGAAAAGAAATCGGGTTAGCCAAGATATCCGACGGTTTCTGTACGATATTAATGAAACCTGAGGTTACAGTATTGCAGTAAGTCCTTGAATATTTAAAGTAAAAGTATTTTTGCTAGGTGCAATAATCGTTCAAAATCCAGCATTACTCCTTCAGGTTTATTTCTGCAACCGCGTAAAACAGTTAATCTTTATGTATTATTCCTAACTCACTGCCTTATAAGTTATTTTCCTCTTATGGTTAAACTGTATAAACATCGACTTAACGCAATACTGCGCAACTTAGTAACGTAAAATAAGTTAACATTCATTATCAAAGCAATCATGCACATGCGCGTGCTGATAATAGAATAAAAAATACAGTTCCAAATCATTAAGTGTTAATATTTTAATCGTCTTAGCAACAACAAACGTCTTATCGGCCATCAACCGCCACCAAATCATTTACACGCCATACAATCCATATAAATGATATTGCATCGTACAAAAATGTTGGGAACAACTGCTAGGGGTCTAATCGTCACAACCCAATATGGAAACGACCAGTCTGTCCATTACTTACGATTTCATTCGAAAAAGATCTTAATCTTTGGCCATTATCGTCTGTATACGTACTAAAATGGCTATCCGATCTGTGCTGGCTTTATTTGGCTAGTAAAATCGAAATTAACTAGGTGGACTAAGGTTTTGAGATGTTTGAGGATAGTTTACATGTTTTTATGTGTGTCAGAGGAAGGGAATAATTGCGTATATGGTTTTTATCCCTGCGTAATTATTTCTTTCTATATACGGTTTTAGACAGTGAGAAGTGAAGTGTGATTTTTGCATGTTTTAAAAGCATTACTATTTACTATATATTCCGGTTATACTCACGGGTGTATTCGGGAATGCCCGACTAGTTTGTAGTTTGTAGACCTGTTTTACCAACGTAATACTAAAAGCATTACGTTGGTAAAACAGGGTAAAATTAGAAAAAGTAAAAGCAACATGCGTAAACAATTGTATAAACCTCTTTTTTTATAGCCTAATTAATGTCCAACTGCTGGTCAAGGGCCACTCCTGAGAGGTTTTAAATCCTATTCTCGGCCAGCTCTGGCCAGTTGCTTTAAAAGGTTTTTTATACATACCAAAAGCATATCCAGCCTTTTTCTATATGTTTATTAAGGTCGCTGATTAGCAAGTTGTACCGCGTCTCTTTTGTTATTTTTAGTCTTATTCTCTGAAATAATATTATCGTTTTAATTCAGTCCACCATATACGGTGGACAATTACTCAGCTATCCGATTCCAGTTTATTTAGTAGTGCCACTCTACTGGCTGGAATGAAACTAGACAATCAACGAACTTAGCTCCGTTCATGATAATAAGTAAATGCTGGTCGTGACGTTACTGTACCTGTTTCCATTCACACACGAATTACGTTTTAGATTACGGGTTTTAGGCCCCATTGTTCGTGACGTTCATAGCGATATGCAATCATTTGAGCATTTCAGTACTTACACAAATTACCTACACTCACGACGACTATTTGCCCTATCGACGCGCCTTTACAAAACGTAAGTATCCTTCAAAAACTTGGGAAAGTAAGAAAGGTCCTGAATGAATCCCTACTAATATTATAAACCCGAAAGTCTATGAGTATGGATGGATGTTTGTTACTCTTTCACGTAAAAATTACTGAATGGATTTTAATGAAATTTCATATGGAGGTAGCTGACACCCTGGATTAATACATAGGCTTTTTATCCCGAAAAAAATATCTTTGACTTTAATTATTAGTACCTAACACATAAATAAATACTAATTGATTCTCACCATATTACGAACGCTACCCACGAAATTTGCAAGACACAAAATTCCTAATTTTTTTAAACTTTATGAAGTTTAGATGAGTTAGTACGCGATTATACATTTTTCTTTTGATGTACCTAATCTGAATCAAGGGACCATTACCGTACCGCAATAATTATGCTAACAGACCGTAAGTTTACAATGGAAACTCGCCGATCGTGCATCCGAAGTGCAGAAAGCACCGCTCGTCTCGTGACGTCGGTGTTCCGATAACGGCATCGCATCATCGAGACCTTGACTGCTCGAAGCTTGAACTTTTATAGACGTGACGATAATTTGCCACGCTTTTAGTTTGCAGTGGGACTTTTCTAAATTCTTTGGATTCGCCGACGGAATTCTTAGTGTAATATGAGATAGAAGATAAGTTTCATAGCTACATTAATTAGCTTTCGTTTGATTTCTTTTGACGGGCTGATGTGATTTTTGGCGATTTCGATTTCGAAACTGATCGATGCTTAATTGTTTGAACATTCTGATTAGCACTTATATCTGCTTTGATATGTATGTAAATATAGTTAACGCTGCGAACAGATGATGCATAATTCCTATCAAACACTTTGGTATAAAAATCCCTAGATTTCATTTAGATTGAGGGTTAATATCTTTTTTCATTGTGCTGCTTAGATTTTTTATAAGTATTCTTTAGAAACCGATTTTAAAACATTACTATTTAAATTACTTGTTAAGCTATTTGCACTCAGTAAATCGACTTCTAATTACAATCAGTTTTCGTAATTGCTTTTCTCCACGATCAATAGACAATGACAGGTCTCTGGTAATTGAAAATGTTAGGCTTACGGAATCGGTGTTTAATGCACAACTGTATTCAAAGAAATAAAGTGCTATATTTGGCAATTTTGGCGGAGATAAAGTAACTTCTGTAAATAGTAAATCAGGATACCCAATATTCTACGTCTGCGCCAAAATTCACTGTAATCCGTGACAAAACAATTTTTCAATCGTTTACACTTTCACATCTAAAATATTATATTATATTCCAATTCTATTGTGGTACGGTTCACTTGCCGCGTGAAAGGTGAAAAGCTCATGATTAGGGTTCCGGTCAACTCAAGCCATTTGTAGTTACTGTAGAATTACAAGGATTGCACGCAAGTAACCAAATATAATTGCAAACATGAATATTACTTATGAAAGTTGAATTCATATTGACTAAGAACAATAAAATAATTAATGGAAGCCAAATTTGTGGAATGCTTTGAATTCCGAGGACGAAATTATTACCATTTCGGTTTTTTTTTAGATCTGTGGTTAAGGAATCTAAATCTATGCAGAATTTTCTCGTAAAAGCAGAATACATTTTTAGGTGTTGCATTATACATTGACAACATGAGTAAGGGACCAAGAAAATGGTATTCAACAGCGTATATGTGTAGGATGTGGCTGTTTGTATTGCTCGTATTGTACTTCAAACCTTCGTAATAAAGGAAGTCGCAACAAAAAGAGGTGGGACAAGACCTTTCCTACATCGTATATAGAAGACGAGCCATCCTGTTCTGTTGGTGTACCTATAACGGCTATAACTAGTTTGTCGTTTAGTTGTGCAAAGACTGTCTGTCTTCGGTTCTCAAATGTCAATACGGTCCGAACGTGGGAGATTCACATTTTGCCAGCAAATCACGTTTGTTGTATAACGTGAAATTCCATTGTGAACATCTATTTCTTGTTTATTTATTGCTTTTTGTTGCTTCCTTGCTGACACTCGATTTAATCTGAAACCAAGAGTGTTATATCATCACTGGCTAATAGAATATTATAAATAGAAATGTTATTAGGAGTTGGTTTATTACCTAACGTTGTTTTTGTGATTCGTGTCTGATTCAATTTCAGCTTTCTTTGTCTTTGCAGTTTAAATGGTTGATGTTCCGGCTGATCTTAAAACAGCAGTCAATAATAATTATTATGACGGTCCGGATCTCATACTAGCAAAACTTCTAGATCAAAGAGTATGATTCTTGATCAAGATATTAATCTGACTAGGATGATTTCTTACGTGCGATGATTTAAATTTAATCTTGTTTTCTGTTTGGATGTTAGTGCCGGATAAGATCTAAACTGCGTCCAATACTCTATATTGCACTTCACAGATGAATGCATACATTACGAAATTTTAATTGCAACGATTACATATCTAGTCCCAACGCAATAATTCAGCTGGACATATTAAGCAAATCGAAAATTGCCTTTCGACTTATACGTCCTCCCACTCGTTTTCTACTGAATTAGCCGAGAAGAGTGATAGACACGTCTACATTATTCACTGATAGATTAGACTAGCTTACCGGTCACGGTAGCTTTTTGCCGACCACTCAATACCTACCTACCTTAATTCCAGTTCCAGCAGATTGACTTCTCTAGTTGCGTTAGGTGGTGCCAATTAGCTTCGTTCAGTTAACAAACTTGATTGATAGCAATTAATATTCATAGAGAGTTTCGAAAGTTTGCTTATAATAAATACAATCTGGGATCTATGATGATTTTAGTACGTTCACGTCTCGCGTTTTAGTGATTTATTGTGTTAATTATTTGAATTTTAATATTATTTATGCAAACGTTACCACAACACAGCTTTGATGATGCGCGAATCTTGGAACGTGTTACCTTTCTGACATAATTAGATATGATTTGGAAACATTTCCATCTAAACCGACAATGAATGGAGAATTTATGATGAAAGAGAATGATACCAACGTTACCAATTATGTTAAGATCGCAGAGACAAAAAACATTATAAAACATAACATTACGCCTGTATTCCCTGAAGGGGTGGGCAGAGGTGCACATATAGTACACCCACATTTTAGGTCCTAATGTAATAGGGGGCGAGCCTATTGCCATCAACCGGGCAGATATCCAGACTCCGTGCTGCTACTGAGAACTACCTAATGGAAAAACCCAATAACACTTAGCCCGACCCGGGATTCGAACCCAGGATTTCGTGCTCAGCAGTCGCGCTTAGCGACCACTAGACCAACGAGGCAGTCGTAGAGACAAAGAAAGTAGAAATTTATTTTCTTCACAGAGAAAAAGGCGGGACTACAGATGCATGTAAAATAGGTATGTTACAGACACTAAAGTAAATAATTCATTGGGGGGAGGCCTTTGTTCAACAGTGGACGTCTTCCGGCTGATGATGAAAGTAAATAAATCACCAGTTATCTTTTCTACAAACACAATGCTCAATGAAGGGCGGTGCAGCGTTACCAGTTATGAACATGCGAGCAAAAAGTGAGCGGACTCGGGTCGATCGAGTTTATACCGATATTCATTCGTATTCGGTAATTTTTTTGTCCCTATCGACTCGCAACGGCGGTCTTTACGCAATTTAAACTGGATACTGTTACGTGCTTTTAACGATGTATGACATAGGGGCAGTGCGGCCATCAATTAAATTGATTCGTAGAAAAAAATACTAAGCGCGTGTTAATGTTTTTGCTTGCGAGCATGCTGTCGTGAATTTAATTTATTGGTATCGCAGATTTTGTAGAAGTTTATGACGTGAACCTGATTGGTGTGGGTGAAGTGGTTTCGGGGACGACAATTTAATGTTTCAACGTTGAAAGATCGTTTATGTTCAAGTTAATTTTGTGTCAAATAAAAAAAGTTTTATTTTAATTGCCTGGTGAATATATGTATACCTAGCCTTTAAATAAATAAAGATTAAAAAATATGTATACCTAGTATCTAGTAGTAGATAAATGTAGTATCGTTAAATTAAGACACTAAACAAAACTTAATGTTATACTTATTAATATTGATTTTTGTCCCGTGCGGGAATCGATCTTACAACCCTTGGCACAGCAGTTAAATCACTTAGCCACTGCGCCAATCATGTCGACAAATTTAAAAAGTAGGTACCTTATTTGTATGTTTGACACTAGTGTCTGAAATTACATGAAATAACGATTTATATAAATACATCAGCATGAAAAAAATATAACTGTATTCCCATATATTTTCTGTTGACTCACCACCCTAGCCGTATGTCTCAGTATTGTCTGAGCTTGTTAAAAAACTGCGAGCCTTGTAAGACCAACTAAAGGACAAGAGAATGGCTCGATAAAATTCCATTTGAAGGAAATGTCAATTGGCCACTAGCTGTATTCAGTTTGCCGACATTGCCTACGTTTTTTTTATTGTTCTATTTTATTTGCTCATGTATGATTTGCTGGTATTTCAAAGCTGCACGGATTAGGAAGTAGCAGTCTGGATTGGATGAAACGCTGGTTTTATAACGTCTTGTTCGTTTTAGATTTGTGTCCTTACATGGTGTTGTTCAACAGTTTTCAGCGTTGTTTATTTTTCTACACTACATTTATATGGATTATAGAAATTCTTCAACACGATTCTACTGGATTGCATGTAGCGAATTATTTTTAGCTTATCGACGAACGGACTTTACAAATAGATTAAGATGGAGGGGTCTACTGTTAGTTCGATTACTTTTAATTACAATCGTAGTAGGTACCTATCTACAATGTGTGATTATGAAAACTTTAGCTAGATGTGCAAATTTACCTTAAATGTATTTAAACACTATCTGTTAAACTTCGAATGTTTTACGAGTATTTAGGTGCAGTTTTAGTGTCTAAAACCTAAATTGAATCGTGCGCGTATAATCGATACGTGAGTGTCGTAAAACTCCCGATACATCGCCCTGCCAGAGTTACATTAAAAGGATGCTCTGACTTTATGGGTAATGCAAAGCATTTTTATGTTTTTTTTACTAGTAGCTTCCTTTAACGCGTGAAAATTTCTAGCTCCCACAGTGTTAACAACGGCTATATGCTCGCTGTTTTAAGCGTCTTTAAACTGAAGTCCAGCTAAATCATCTTTGCATATTTACCTGTATTTGCGACTAAGGGAAAATCCAGAAGATATGCAGCAGCGTCTTCTGTAACTTTACCACCAATACTGCAATCCCTAAGCCGTATGCCATTATGGCACCTCCCCCCCCCCCTCTTAAGTAGGAGGCCTTGGTTCAACAGCGTCTTCCAGCTGATGATGAAATATTCCCGGTCACCCGGTTCACTTTTGCTACGTACATAAGCATTGTAAAGGCTCAGAAAACATGAAATATGATCATTATTTAAAAAAGTTGTTTAGTTAAAAATGTTTATAGGCTTTTGACGAAAGTATCTTATAAAAATGGGGCAGGGAGAAAAACTAGTCTTAACAAATAGATAAGTAGAAATTCGACGATATAATTATTGAGTTACGAGAGAACAGATGAACATACCCACATACATAGCTGTTAAACACATATCCTCCTGCTTTTTTGCCGTAGTCGGGTAAAAAAGCAATCAACTAATAGTCATCGGTAGGTATGTATGCAACGTTGTGAATGCATAAACGTCCCAATCATCTTCATCATACGTAGTAATACTTAGATTACACCCTAATTTACTTAAAAATCTCTATACCCGAAGCCAAAAGCAGCTTTCATCTTTTGTCTATAATGAGTACCTCTCATAACGACTTGCGCACGCAGAGTAAAGTCTAATGAACACTGCATTGTAAATTAGACGTTTTGTTTAGGTTCAAACGTGCCACATTTTAAGTGGGCCATTTGGCATTTCCACAATGGCGTTGGAGACAATGATGAGAGTATAAACATAATAGTTTTAAGCCATACGTAATAACGGGTATTTGTATTTGTATTCTATGTAAAAATTTTCAACACCATTTCGAAAGTAGATTCTAATGTCAACTGCCCGCAGCCCGCGATCTCTCTCACAGCGATCCTATCAGTTATAAAAATGTGGAGCTTTAAGACCTTGTTTTCTTCATCAATATCATCATCTGCAGCCTTTGTCTCATCACAGCTGTACACAACATTTTCTTTAAGTAAAATTCTTTCATCAATTAGGGTCCGGGCAACCAACGATTTTATATCATTTAAACCAACAGGCGCTTATAAATGATAGTTGCACGTTTTATTGATTTTTTTTTTAACTAGCCTGATTAGTGTCCCACTGCTGGGCAAAGGCCTCCCCATTATTTCTCCACAAAACCCTGTCCAATGCCATTTCAGGCCATGTCTTTCCCGCAAAAATGTCCAAATCATCTCGCCATCGCCTTCTCGGTCGACCTGGTCTTCGGCGTCCGGCGGTGGGTATCCATTTTATTACCTAAGTTAATTTATTATATACACATAATATAAATAGTGAAATTACCAATAAATTGACAAATCAAACGTTTCCAATAAGTAATTGCAATCCATTATCACCAATGATCGTCTATACTTAAGATAGCACGCACAACTTCATTGTGTGTCAAAGCTTGTGATGTATTAGGTTTATCTAAGAACACATAATCAAACATCATGACATTATCGTCATATTATTCATTACTTCCCGCTATTGAGACGTTAGACATGTATTATTAATTTGTATCCGTAGATAAACTTTTGACCAGTATTGAGATCTCAGCTTGTTCACTAAATACTTTGTTAGCACTGACTACCCGTGTGGCACCAATAAATCTTGTTTTGTGATCAGTATTCCTATTATATTCAATTCTTATTTATTCAACCTGTTCGTGTTTGTTTGAATGATTTCGTTCGGAGTCACTCCCAGCTGCCCACGCAACGAAAGCGGAAAAAGAAACTTCTTTTGTACTCTGTTATTCGTCCTCAACACAAATCGATGTACACATAAATCGATTTTGTATACAGTTAAATCGATTACAAAAGTTTGTATCGATTGCGATTCTTTAAATTCGGGTGGTCCAATTTCTTATAAGTGGGTAACTAGGTATGTGTTTAGTATGATGAATTGCTATTGCTCGGGTAACACGTAAAGGCAATTTTTATGGATAGTTCAGTTGAATTGAGAGTGAATGCTTCGTTGTAGTAAATTGAATTGTAAATGACTTGGCCAGGTTTGTACTACGTGCATGAATCTTCACGATTATTGTGTTTCGTCTTGAGATGTGTGAGAACTGATTCAGAGATCAACAGAAACAATGTACGATTATAAAGTTTGTGAATCTTTAGTTTTGGTTTATTCGTTAGTTACTTCAATTCCAGTTTATGGTTAAATGATCGATCAGGTTTATCCTAGTGAAACCAGTCGTTAGCAAGTTTATATAGATGTTGTAACATAAGGAAACGAGACTGATGAAGATTAAAATGATTGATATCGTTAATCAATCATAGATGACCAAAGCTGGCCATAAAATCGTCACTTTCATTTAAGAACTTGATACTGTTAAGTGCATTTAAGGCGCTAATAGTTCGATTTCCAATTAAATTGAATATAAAACTAATTTTAAAAACTAATAAAATTTTACATTTTGTTCTAAAAGCTTTAAAAATGTAATTATCGTAAAATTTTTGGCTTTGTATGTCATGCGTGTTGTGGAAGTTATGTTGATTGTAGCCATTAAGTAATTCCTTAAATATTTTACTGCGTCATGAATTTCTAAGCTCCTAAATATCTATAACACTTTTGCCCCTTAGGGGTGTATTGTATCACTCTAAATATTTCATTAGCTGAAGCCAATTGGTCTATAAGCTACATTAATGGCTGTATTTCCTTAACGATACGAAGTCATACTCTACTTGTGTGAGTCAATCGAATTTATTGTCAACCTTCTACACTTGCTGGCAATACCTAAATGTTTATACCTACTTCAACTTCTACTACTCAAACCCATCGATAACTTTGAAATAAATATTGGTAACACTCAAACACGAACGACTGCTTTTATATTACCGATTCCACTAAATCAAATAAACGTACAAAACCTCCCAAATAATGAAGAAAAACAAACGAAGCCAGATCGAGTTTGGCTCAACAATCAAAACTCGTTGGTAGTCAAATTATGTACAGAACGGTCCAAAGATTTAAGTACTTCTCGTTCGATGGTCGACTTAATTAACCTGGTGTTTCGCTCACAAAGTACAGTCGCACCATTAAAAAGTAAATTTATAGGTGCACCAGCGAGCGCCAGCCCTGAATCTGCCTCCGTTGTACAGCTTTATGCACACTTGCCTGATTTTACTGCTTTGACATCAGTTAGGAGTTTACGACCGTCGACTTAAACAATTCAACCCTATTCCTATTAATTTCATGAAGTAACTGTCGTACCACCAAAATTATTGTCCAATAAGTGAGTCACGTGGACCGGTTCCCACACCCACTGTGCGCCCACGCAGCGCACCGAAACATTGACATCACTTATGCAAGGGTGGTTACGCTACACTTTTTTTATTGTGTAAACATGGATTTCTTTGTTGTTCATTTTTAGGCCTTCTAAATCTTGTTAAAACATGTGACTTAACATAACATCAAGCCTGTATTGCCCGAAGGGGTAGACAGAGATGCACATATTTATAGTACCTACGTCCACATTTCGCCAGTTAAAACATGTGACAATCATAATATAATTCTTATATTAGATGGAACTGCCTGCCAGAGAATTCGTTATTTTAAATTTGACAGGTCAATATTTGTTTGCTTTTAGTTTCCATAGCAACGCCGTGGCGCTTGTTACTACAATAACAAGCTAAGGAAAGTGATACTTAACATCATTATCTTCGTTAAGATACTGATTTATTATTGCGAAGTCTACAGAGTATTGCACGTGTATTAAGCCTGTAATAAAGTTATTGATTTACGTTTAACATTAACATGTTTATAATACTTTCCCCACTTTGTTCGATGTGTGCCGATGGCCTGTAAAGTATGTATCGGTCGGTTCCGTTAACATTTCAGTCTTGTGAATGCTTCAAGAAATATGTAAGTATGGCAAAAAGCTATAATTGCAATATATAATATCCTTGTTCTACTCATTGGCTTGGAAGTTGCATAGTTAGCTGCTATATGCTAAGCGTCTGTTATATGGTATGGTACCTAGATCCACCATAAAACTGGTGTTAGGCTTTTATGTTATGAGGTTTTCAGTAGCTTATTAAGAGATACCTTTTACCTTTATGGTTTTTAAGCGGTTTGGCGGCATTCTGGCGATATTCCAGTATATAGTATCTTAGTCTTATCTATTATGTTACTGAAGTAAATAACGTTAAGTTCAAAAATAAACACGAGTAAACTTACATTATTATTGATTCTATAGAGTATACTGAAAATAACCGTCATACAAAACCGTTCTGCATTTAAGTTCTTGCGTAAATTTAGATGACTTTGTGCTCGTTGTCATAGAAGTTAAGAAACATTTTTGATTGTAAGTAATATAATTATGGTAAATACATAGTACTCGTCTACTGTGGTATGTCTTCCTTTTCCTTCTTCTCCGTGCTTCGGAAGGCACGTTCAGCCGTTGGTCTTGCGCCTGATGTCTCCAGCCGTGTCGGTCTACCGTCCCATCGGACGATGTGAGTGAGGGCAAAGGGAGTGCACCTGTGTTTGCGCGCATACTTGTGCATTATCATATTTCTTGTGTAGTTGGCTAATCTCAGATTAGACAGGCCGCCGTGACCGAAATTCAGTCAGGAGAAAATTATTATGCCTTCTTATGGACTATTTCTTTTTTTAATTTGGTAATCAAATAGAACAAAAAAAACTCGTATTTGTTAATACAGATTGTCGATTTCTGTTTTATTATTCTTACATATAATCAGTTTACGACAACCTATAGTTACTGAAATTGATCATATTCGATTGCTTTTGTAGTTTTGTTCGTACTATATAATCTTAACCGT
Organism: Abrostola triplasia; assembly: GCA_946251915.1. Lineage (NCBI taxonomy): Eukaryota > Metazoa > Arthropoda > Insecta > Lepidoptera > Noctuidae > Abrostola > Abrostola triplasia. Next base: position 8,566,300 of record OX276430.1, read on the forward strand.
GTTTTATTTGCTTCATTTAAAAGCAATTGAATTATTGTTCTGTAACTGACGGCTTACTTTTATTATTTCCTTTTTTGTGTATCCCAACTGATATTTATTTCAATTAATTTCTGTATCTTTATAGCTTAATGTATGTTAGAAATACTTTCAACATTAATGATGTAGTATTTCTTAATCTGAAGCGATGTTTTTGTAGAAACTAAGTAATTAAATTAAGCCTTCGAGCATAATTGAGCCCACCTGCCCATTAAATCGATCGTAAAGTGCGATTTCGAATTGCGACGTGACTTTTGATAGTACACTTGGTTAGTATGTGTCATTTATGTGCTGTTTCTTCAAGTTTTTATGCAATCTAGATTCTAGTTTAATTAGAAGCTTGTATAACATCAATATTAAGTTTACGTTGTAAAAATCATTTAGTTCCTTACTATACCAACTAAAGAGATTCGAAACAAATTGAATCAGTATTGTTCTGTCTCAAGCCAACAAACATCAACAAAACAAATAACAAGAAAGTATTTCACGGCAATCAAAACATGATTACAAACAATTGTTTTCAATTTCGCTGTCCAGTCATTTAGCTTCAACAGATCGACGACACCAATATGCTATCTAAACAAATATTTAATTGGTATTGCTAATTGCTGACTCGGTTCCATTGTTCCGTGGCGATTCTTTCTCACAATTGCCATTGTAGTTAGACAATGTTGGGAGCTGACCTCAAGGATCATGATGCAACGACTTTTTGTTGCCATAGGAAGCTATGGGTTCTTAGAATGTTGGCTTTCGATGCAGGCAAAGTTACTGGGTTTTTCCATTAGGTAATTCTCAGTAGCAGCACGGAGTCTGGATTTGTGCCCGGTTGATGGCAATAGGCTCGCCCCCTATTACATTGGGACGTAAACATAACTGGCGGAATGTGGGTGTACTAAATTTGCACCTCTGCCTACCCCTTCGGGGAATAAAGGCGTGATGTTTTTATGTAATTGTCTTGTTACTGCGGCGTTCACAAATAGTATCTGTTATTCTGATGTTACGTTTCAGGCTCTGTCTGTTGTGTTTTACCAAACTGGCTCGAGCTTCGTTTGTCTCGACATTTGTCAGATTGCAACACAAAACACACAAATACTATATTCTTAATTGTTAAGTTAACATTTAAAGGCGCGACGTCGGTTGTCGCCTGACTTATTTATAGATACAAGTGTCTAAGTCAGCAATAAAAGATTTTAATGGGCTAAATGTCACTGTCCAAACCAGCCACCAATTTCTCACCATGTTGTATTTTAATGGTAATTTTATGGTTCTATAAATAACGTGATTTTTTTTGTTCCAGATGAACGGGAAGGAAGCATTATTTGAGTAATGCGAACACTTCGGTGTCATAATTTCAGCGTAAGTACAATTTTATGTAAAGTCCATTATGTGCGGTTATCGATTCGTTTTCAATTCGACACGCGCAGTTAGCTGGCTGTATACTGATCTATGTAGATGTAAGTAAAACGTTAAGCTAGTTTATAACTGGAATTCGTACTAAAATTATACAGAACAAAAAAGTTGTGTCGGTTGTACGATTCAATGATAATATATGTTCAGTCATGCTCAGTAGACTTTTTCTCATAGCGATTGGAGTAAAAGGCAATCGGTTAGCTACAGGATTATTTATGACATTGTTACTAAAACGACGCCTTACAGTAATTGTAAAAGCTTTTAAAAATTTAATGAAATCCGATACCTACATATTAACGTTTATAGTACCGAAATAAAATAGACTCGTATTGAAACCTTAAACTTTTATTAATAATAATATATTCAATACGTTCTTGATGAAGGCATGATATGATATTTTACGACAGTTTCTCTTTGAAATCAAGTCATATTCCGTTTAGATTGACTGTGAAACTTGATGACGCGATCAATAAAGATTATTCAGGATTGAGAATAAGATGTAAACAAACGTAGAATGGCTTTGATTGTGACTGTTATGTTTGTATTTAGTTTTATAGATGTAACCGTCTTGACAGATCGGTTACGTTAATAAACCGGGTTAAGTCACTGATTTGTAAACCTAGCTATTGAAATACATGTGCTCTATAAGATAATCGTCGATATTGAGTATCATTACACTTGACCAAAGTGGCTTTCCTAGCACAAACATTTGTGTGGTCAGAAGTTAGACTTGCGCCTGTGTGTTTATCTTCTTAAAATACGCTAACCTCATCGCTCGTGGTGCCACCGGGCGAGCCTAACCATCGACCAGGTACAAAACCAGACCCCGTGCTGCTACTGAAAATTACCTAATGAAAAAAGCTAGTAACACGGCCCGACAAGGGATTCGAACCCGGGACCTAAGCTCAGCATACATAACAACCACAAGACCAACGAGGCAATCGGTTGTGAATTCGTAACATACATTCTATCCGAACCATATTAATTTTTCGAAGTAATAAATTCCACCGCTATTAGTAGCATCGATTATGTCAAAGGCCTCATTAACGTTTGATTTAACAACTAGACCGGTAGTTCGTAATTAACTTAAACTTATTAATTTATATTTATGACCTATAAATATTTACCTGAGCGAGTTTAATTACGGCCCATTAGTTAATGGTTGAGTTTACTTATCACTGGCACATAAATAATTTTGGCTTGTTTAGGGTGGCCATTGTTAGCTAGCTGTGGCCTGTGTGCTTCCAATCTGTGTCACGAGATCGTGACGCCTTTGTAATCGTCAGGTAAATTGTTGTGGATAATTTATATTGCAATGGGATTTTTGAAAGTATATCTAGTGATTTAAGCTTTAAGGTTTTTCGCATATAGGTAGATATTGGTAGTATCAGAGACATTCTCTTGGTAAAGGAAAGCGTAGTGAAAAGTGAAGTGAACATAAAAAATCAGCAACAGAATTAGAATTTCTTCTGTATCGTTAGGACGTTTTAAGCTCTCTTTCTAGAAAATCATATCGGTTTTAACACCAAACGTTTGACAAATCATCTCAGCGTTACACCAACCGAATAAGATCAGATATGACACGTAAAAAAGTCCATATTTCTAGCCAATACAGAGCCACAACCAAACATCGTCCTATCTCACTGCATCGCTATTGGCCAACCAGCTATCTGCGTTATCTTCAACACCGTAATCAGGTAAAACGCAACCAATTAAACGCGATTAGCACACGCAGTATAAAAACGCAAGAACGGTTATGCAAACATTGTTTGCAAAACTCGTTGAACATAAGAAATTCCGCTCCAGTTTAAGATTAATCTGAGGCTATAAAACTGCTGGGTTTATTGATCAGTCGGTCTGTGAGAAAACATTATCGGCCACTTTAACAACTTGTCGAGGCGACGATATGTATTAATTTATGAAATACCAGCTGTGCCTGCGGCCTGGTGTACGAAAGTTCTTAGTTTTTCAAGATAATTGAGCCTATGTAACTTTCAAGATTGCACTCCACCCTCTAGCTGTATAATTACAGGTAGAGGGTGGATTTTATTTGAATTCGAAACCGCTATAATACAAACATTGTAATGAAACAAATAGGTGAAGTAAATAATGTATTGTCTACTTAAAAACGAAGCATGCCGTGGAACGCTCCAATTTATTTTCTATATCTTCTAACACACCGAAGATAAAATTGTATGTAGAGAGAGGTATCTACTAAAAGAATATCGATAAAAAATAAAATATGGCGGTATGTCGCAGAGTGGACTTGATTTTCATCTCGGGGCTTTCCACGGCATGCCTTTAAAGAACATAGTAATTTGGAGCATAGTGTCTACGCCGTACTATATCAAATCGATAAAACAACAGCTCGAATTTAATTCACCTGTTGATATTCATTTAATATCAAAGCGCTATTTAAATAAAAGCTTTATCAGAACCATTGGAATTCGCAACGAAAATAATATGGAAACATTTATTTAACAATTTTATGACAATCTTTATCGTAATTCGATTCAAACGCAATCGAATAACGAAATCGATTCATTATAACAACGCCCACCTACGAAGTTCGACAAAATCGCTTATTGTGTTGCAATAACGTAATTATCCTAACAATTTGCTGAGTAAACTTATATTTTGCATCAATTTCGATAATTCTTGAGGTGACCATGACTGGAAAATGTATTGTTATTTAGTGAACGACTGTTTAAAAGCTACAATTAAACTTAATAATTTTATATCGATTACTTAAGTGGTTGTTTAGTAGTGTTCGTTTAATTTTCTTTACTTGTTAAGCCTACATAAATCGTAAGTGACAATTGTTCAAAATAACTTCGGGTACGGCGGACATACTAGGGTATCATCACTCTCAAATAATCGTGCGAGACGCTAGTTCAAACAACAACGTACACTTTCCTCATTTGGAGAAACCAGGTATACATATTTATCTCAATTTTCCTACATATTTGTGCCCGGTTGATGGCAATAGGCTCGTCCCCTATTACATTGGGACCTATTTTTTGTTTTCGGGGGGAAACCTCAAAAGGCACCCGGCCCCTATGAACATAACTAGCGAAATGTAGGTGTACTATAGCCACGTCCCTGCCTACCGTACGGGGAATACAGGTGTCATGTTTATGTTTTATTTATCTCAAAGCAGGTAAATATTTATTATAATCGAACCTTCAGTATTAAGCCGCTATATAATCATCATATTAACAGGCGAGCGCTGCATGTAGGCGTTTAAGCAGATCGTTACTATGAGCAGTCGTGATTTAGCTCGCTCGGTTGGTGATCACGGGTACCTACTGCACTAGCGTTTATTACTGCACCCTTTCTCCCATTCATGGTATAATAACTTAATCGCCTTTTACTTCGCCACTGTGCGTTTATGTTCTACCGGGTAATAACATCACGCCTGTATTCGCCATAGGTGTGACATGTATGTCTACTGTACTATCTGCACGTTATACTCTTTTTATTAAAAGACTTTAGAATAAGGAGGAGGATCTCAATTCGGTTGTGCCTATGTGTGAATACACCAAGGTTTCAGGACTTTTCAACTACATTTTGTCGATACCGTAGGTCAAGATATCTACTTGTATCTGGGAACCAGGTTTACTTTAATATGTGTATATTATCAATCAGAATATTTTAAATACGTATATGTTATATATTTCACCCAAAAACGCTCAGGACAGAGAAGTCTAGAAAAGGTAGACGAGTAGTATAACAGACTAAAATGTTTATGATATAGAGGTATTTCGATGATTATACCGCTATAAAAAATGGCGTCAACCACAGACGATGATGCCTCTATTTTAGTCCTACCATTCCAAAAAACATTAACATGACATTACGTCTGTATTCCCCGAAGGGGTAGGCATAGGTGCACACCGTGCACATAAAGTACACCCACATTTCACCAGTTATGTTTTTCGGTCCCAATGTAATAAGGGGCGAGTCTATTGCCATCAACCGGGCACAAATCCAGACTCCGTGCTGCCACTGACAATTACCTAATGGAAAAACCCAGTAACTTTGCCCGACCCGGGATTCGTACCCAGGACCTCGTGCTCAGCAGTCGCGCTTAGCAACCACTAGACGAACGAGGCAGGCAAAAAACATTAGCATTGGCTAATTCATATGATTGACCAACAGAACTGACGTACACTTTAACCTTTCCATTCGCAGTCAATTAAACGTACAAAGCAAACCGATAGGTGGTTTACGTAATTAATGATAATCGCAATTGATTTCGAAACTATATCCTTATCATAAGTGCTCTTAAATGAATATGCTTTATTACGATACAATAAGTGCAATTAAGCGCTTTTAACATGTATTTATTTGGTCATTTAAGTTAAAGAAAAATCAACTGTTGTACTTGGGTTTATTGTACATACGTCGTAAACGATTTAATAAAATCCCAACTAAAATAAACGCGAAAGTTTGTATGTATGGGTGTATGTTTGTTACTCTTTCATGTAAAAACTACTGAATGGATTTAAATTAAATTTCATATGAAGGTAGCTGACATCCTGGATTAATACATAGGCTACTTTTTATCCCGAAAAAATGTAGCGGGTAACACCGCGGAGTGCAGCTAGCTTTCATTTAATTAAATATCTATGTAATAGTAAGAATCAATCCTATTCAATCCTACGTTACTGGAAATCTTGTACTTACTGAATTTAACTCAAAACCAGATACAGTGCACTGAAAGATATCGGTAATTTATGAGTTTCCACAGACAACATTAAAAACAAACGACATTTATCTATAATTTATATAAACGCGTGGTTATGAATAAAGGAAGCGCACGCACCTGTCTTCCGCAGGCGGTGCGTTTGCGCAGGCCAGCTGTGTGATTGAGCGTAAAAAATAAAGGGTTCGCATAAAGAATATGAGGATAAAGCCGTTGTAATGCTGAAATTAAGATGTTTTAATAGCCGTACTATATTAAACTGTAGGTGCTCACGCGCGGCCATTCGTGCTACAACTTCCGACTAAAGGATGACTATTGAACATGAATTATAATACAATTAAATTACAACACGAGAAATAACCCGAACACAAGTTCTTAATTTTGGCTAGACGTTTCGACTAAGTTGCACCGGCTGTGGTCGCAAGCGTACTCTAAAAGTTAGTATTGAACATGAATTTCATAATATGTATAAAAACCTAAGAGTTTTTAAATCTGTCACAAGTTTTTTATTAGTGTAGTTCGATTGCAGTTTGAGCTATAGTCCTGCATTGCATTTCCTAACCTTCTAGATTTTATTAACAAATAAAATCACCATCAACTGTGATATAAGTACCTACCTAACAAAAGCCTATCGCCATACAAAATTTATTTCCAAAGAACATTCTTAGTGACAGCCCATAAAGTCCACAACACCACATTGTATGAAACGAGTGATAAAATCCAATTCAATATAGAGCCGTCTTACCTTTTTGAAGCTTGAACATTTCCGAACGGATTACGATATTGGTGCACATTATTACCTTTAATTTCATAGTACGTACTATATGTAGTACGTATTTCAAATAAGCTAGTACCCACCGCTCGCACCCAGCACGGCCTTTGCGTTTCGTCACAGCCACATTCCGGAGCCGCGGATCTAATGTAGGGCTGACAAGTTTATCTACGGACACTACTAATTTATTTGGATACGTAATCAAGTTTATTTGTACGTGTATTGGTATGAATAGTGATATAATGTGCCTATATAGTAGTTTGTTGTATGGTTTATATGTCGGGAATTATTTGTTAGTTATACCTGCAGTGGTATGGTATACCTATTAGTCTCTCCCTGTCTCTCGCCTTGCCTCTTCAAGAGTGCGGTTTCGTAACTCGCATATTTTTTTCTAGAGCATGTCAATAAAAATTAAGACTGTAAATATTAGTAATCTTTATTAAGAATACAGGTATTCGAAGGGAAATATTGTTTTTACCCAGCAGACAGTTGCATAATACATGAATGTCACGTGAACAAAGTTCAGAGTATTGCAGTTACTGGAACACATGTAATAAAACTCGTGTTGAATGACAGCCTAATCGCAATAAACTAAGTTAAGTAATTTGACACAACTGCCACGCAAGGAACGTTATTAATTGCAGCTCTACAAGGTGCCATATCAAATAAATTGTAAAATCCTCAATGTTAATTAAATCTAAAATAACGTACGGGAAGTCACGAGGCAATAATTTCGCCGAGAAATACTCGGCACTAGTCTGTGTATACTATTTTCATGTGCCTGCCAACCCTAATCCAGCGTCGACTTGTCTCAGCATGCCGACAAACATGTTGATTTATATGCCGTGTTATTCTAGTTTTGGGAACCTCCAATTAAAGTAAGATGAATTTGTACAAAGCATTTAAGGTGCGCTTCGACTGTAAATAAAAATGATGGTTGTCTAGTCACTGAGTTTGTATGTAGACTCATTGATGAAACAGTACGCATTCATTGATAAAAAAATATCTGTCTAGAAGGTACGTACCTATCTATAGAGTTATTTGGTATCAATCGAACCTTAGTCGCTTATTTTAAACGCTTGTTTGTTGTTATTATAATTTTAAAGAACCTTTTAAATTCTTGTTTGTATACCCATAGCTTGTAGTGAGTCTAAAAGTAGATTCTATTGAGTAAACTTGTGGCATGTGGAACACGACGCGTCATTTTTGTAAATAAGTATATTACAAAATAGTCCCTCTGACATCTTTAAATATTCTAAACACCCAGAACCTTGTTACCTTCATATAGATAATTGAACTCTGTAATAGTTTTTCCACAACATAAATTTCGACAAAAACTATGCGATTATCGATTACACAAAATGAAACTAAAAATAACACGCAGCGACCAATGGTTACGGTCACTTTTTATAGACAAAAACCAACTACTGGTCCGCTCTGTTTCATGTGAATTCGCGGACAAGCGAATCGAGACGGCTAGGGTTATCAGGTGGAAAATTGAAGTCCTAAAAAACGTGGTTTCTGACTGCGGAAAACCAGGAATATACAGCATGGCGTTTAAAATCTGTTATACTTGGTCAAGTGGATAAAACCCTTTAATGTAAAGGGTTCGTATGAAGCTTTACCGAAAACCTGACGCTAGCTAAAGCCAATCGACAGCTGTTTTAAGTTCACAAAATCCTTAGATTTCTAAAATGGAAGATGTATAAAGTGGTAACCCTAAACGTAGCCGAATTTCTGGATTAGGGTTGTCACTGTGTTTTAAAAACCGCCTGTATTTGTTGTTAGTGTATCAAACTATAAAGGAATTACTAGAATAGGCTCCGTGAAAGGTAATCTCGCCTATTATGTTTTGACGTTAATATTTTATGCGTTTCATTCATTTCCGTTCAACCATAACGGTATTATTGCGGGTCAGTAATACCATTTGGTATGTGATCTAAATAGCAATTAGGCGTAGGTTTCGCAACCCAAACCTTATAAGGAGTAGATATAGACGTAGGTACACTTTAAAAAACATTTTAATAAAAAGAAATCCTGATACTTTTTAATTGTTAAAATTTGTGTAGGATACTGTTTTGTGTTAGATTTCAGTTTTAATTAATTCTAAAATAATTATATTGAATTAAAAAATTATAGTACTTAATTTAATTTTATTCACACAGAAGCATATAATTACAATTGTAAAACCTACTGCAAATGTAAACAGTGTTTAGCTAAGTACTACTAATTACTAAAGCTTAAGATTAACATAATTAACTGTTGCTTGCTAGTTTATGTCTGCAGTACTATCGGCACGTGCGTGTAATTTATTTGGCCAAAAAACAGCCAGATACATGTGCATACAGATTAGTCATGAAGATGCTAATGAATATTGTATTTTGTTAGCAAGGAGGTTCTATAACCTGATATTTCTACCTAGTTTACCTTCCGTGTAAAATATTATGATAAATGATACATTCAAATTCAAATTTTTCTTAACTTAAAATGTGATATTATAGATCATCTTGTATTTATAAATGACATGCAGATTGCAGATATTTTACTTATATCTAATGGTTATCCACATTTTATATATTATTTTAAAGGTTTTTTTGAAATTTTCCTTAATCAATAAAAACAATTATCCATGAGCCATTTTCTGAGACTTTTTGAATTTTATTGCTGGTAAATCCCTAATTTGAGACCCAAGTTTATTTAATACTTTGGTAACAGTTTCTTCTATACAATTCAGTCTTTACATAAGGAATTCATTTGGATATATATTCAATTTGACGTTAAAGAAAAAAAAACGATTTGTTATGAGAAGTGTTAATTAATACAAGCACGAAACAATGTAAACACAAATGACAGAGATTATGTTTTTCAAACACTTATCTAACTACAATCAATAACAAAAAACTTGAAGAAACTTGTAAGTAATCAAAACTTAATATTTGTTATTGAATATTTATGAGATGTCGTTTGCCTACAATAGTCGACGATTAAAATAATTACTCAATTAAATATTACGAATCGGAGGCATGGTTTCGAGCCTGTCAATTTATTAAAGTGACATAAATATCCAATGTTACGCCCACAACTGATCTCTCAAAGCTTGTCATACTAACTCTATAATATATTTTGTGCCGTGTGAAACACAATAATTATGAATAGCTAGCTGCGCCCTGCGGTGTTACTCGCTACATTTTTTCGGAATAAAAATTAACCTATGTCTTAATCCATGTTGTCAGCTACCTCCATATGAAATTTCATCAAAATCGGTCTAGCCGTTTGAGCGTGAAGAGGTAACATACATACAAATACATTCGCAAGTTTTCGCCTTTATAATATTAGAGTGAAGTGTGATAAGTACTTGTTACTCGTACTGAATGTCCTCGATGATTTGGGCGTATGGGTGTCGCCACTCGGGGAGACTTGATCACGAAACAAATAACATCACGTGGTCACCCCTGTATTCCCTGAAGGTTTAGGCAAGTAGGCAGAGACCGAAATAGTACACTTCCATTTCTTTAGTTATGTTTAGGTCAAAATTAAATAGAATCGGGACCTCCAATCAAACAAATCAAGCATTAAGCAAGTAAGTTTCAATTAAATTATTAATCAACTGTTATTTCTGGAGGCGACGCTATATTTGGTGTTGCTTGGAGCATTAACGTGAGTTTAAATGAATTAGTGAAGGTGTATTGTAGAGGTAAACTATTCGAATTCCGATTGCTCCACTTATTAAATTTATCGATTGTTATTGTGACTGACGAATAAAACAATCGAATGCCAGTAATTTTAAATTGTCCAAAGATTGGTCTTTTGAACCCCGACGCAAAGAGAGAGGTGTTATAAGTTTGACGTGTCTTTATGTGTATCTGTCTGTAGCATCGTAGCTCCTAAACGAATGGACCGACTACGATGCGGTTTTATTTGTTTGAAAGCTGACGTTTTCGAGGTGGTTCTTCTATGATTTATGTTGTGTCGGGGTAAACAAATAATTTTAGCGTATTGGTTCATGTCGAATAAAACATACAAAAGATGCATTATCGCTAAAAGTAAATACCTAAGTAGATACATACGAGGGTCAAACTGAAAGTTCTTAGAAAATCAAAAACTGATTACATTAGCCAGTTATTAGTTTTATTATATCTTTTCAAAATATTGTCCATTCACGTCAATACACCGCTGCATGCGATGGAACCACTGGGAAAAGCACTTTGCCCACTCGTCTTTAGGGTTCTCTTCAATGGCATCGCGATACGCAGCCACCGCTTCTTCAGCATTCATAAACCGCTTTCCTTTAAGTTTTTCTTTAATTTTTGGAAATAAATAAAAATCACAAGGGGCGAGGTCGGGGCTATACGGCGGGTGACCCAGTAATTCAACGTTTGATGTCGCCAAATAGTCGATCGTTCGCTTAGCGGTGTGCGACGAGGCGTTGTCGTGGTGAAGGAGGATCCTACTGCGAGGTCGTTTCTCTCGAACTTTTTCCAAGACAAGTGGCAAACAATTGGTAGTGTACCATTCTGCAGAAACTGTTTTTTGATCCTCTAACACAATTGTTGCGAAATGACCTATCCTTCCAAAGAACGAGGCCACCATTTTTTTTCCCGCACTTCGATCTCTCTTCACTTTAGTTGGCAACCTCTCGAAAGGAAACACCCACTGAACAGATTGTCTTTTGGTTTCAGGATCATAACAGTAAATCCAGCTTTCGTCACCTGTTAGTATGTCGAACACAGCATTTGAGTCACCTCCGTTAAATCTTTCAATCATTTTACGGCACCAATCCACACGATGGAGTTTTTGAGCCTCAGTCAAATTATGAGGTATCCACCGGGCGCAAAGCTTCCTGACTGCTAAATGTTCGTGGAGGATTTTGTGCACTTGACTCATACCGATGCCTAAGCTTGTCCGAATCTGCTGATAGGTCACTCTTTTGTCAGTCTCTATCATACGCCGCACAACACAGATGTTATCTTCAGTCGTCGCCGTAGAAGGCCGTCCCTCACGTAAATCATCAGTGAGATTAGTGCGACCACGTTTAAACTCATTAAACCAGTTGTAAACTGTCGCACGAGATGGGGCTTCATCGTGAAAGGCCAATCGTAGTCTATCATAACTTTCTTGTTGACTTAAATGACATCGAAAGTCATAAAAAATCATTGCACGAAAATTTTCTCGTGTTAAATTCATGTTGACGTGACACAGACAATTTTCAATTTGCCGCCAAATCGTAAAACAAATGACAAATTAATGAAATATATACTCAGTAATATTGGCAAAGAGTTCTATTTTCAAATTTTAGAATTATTTTTTTATTATATTGTTTATAAGTGGCCAGTTCTAAGAACTTTCAGTTTGACCCTCGTATATACCTAGGCTTTCAGGTCATTGTCAATTGGATTTGTATAACTTCGTATTGTAAACCTTTCTAAGATCCTTGGCTTGAACTTCGAGTGGGATTGAGTGCAACTGGATTTTTCATGACAATTTTATAAGTAACCGCTGTTATGTTTTTCCGTAGTTTCGTCTTGAGAAAGTACTTGAAGAAATGATCCAAAGGCGTGCAAAAAAATCCATTTGATTTTCTCGTAATTAACTTCTTCATTAAGTTTTTTTTTCATTTCTTACACTCACGCTACCTTCATAGATTATATACAGATAACTCTCATATTCACCAGCACTATGCTGAGTATAAGTTCATACAGATCATTGTTTCAATATTCTAGTCCCGTATTCAGTAAGACTTTAACTTTCTGACGATATTTATGAATATACCTACATTTATCCTGGGAAAGACATTGCATGACATGCGTATTGTCAGCGACAGGTAGAAGCATGTTTCAGTGGGCAGTTCCGTCCATTCAATCTAGAAATCAAGCACTCAGCGAGAACAGCCCTAGTCCTTAATATCATAGAATATCTTTCTATCAGTGCCTTACGTTAATAGTGGTCCACAATGTAAGCCTAATTGCAATCTAAATCTGATCTATCGACTATGAAATGTTACGCTAATTTGTTCACTCGTTTACGACTTACGAGTCGAGTAGGGTTTAGTTACGCATAATTATCGTCTCTCGTTTTAATACCGTATAATGGAAAGGTTTTTGTTGTCGCGGCAGAATAGCTTATGAACCGAATTCTTTACAAGAGAGACCAATTGGAAAGAATTTTTAAAACGATAAAGAAACGTCTTTGAACTTAAAAAAAAATTAGGTATACTGGTATCTCTATTTTTTCACATGACTACGGTGACAAATTTTACAATTTAATCAGTGGTAAAATGTTGTCATTTTTTTAAGTATGAGGGGGGGGGGAGGTTTATGTCTAAATCCGCGTACCTACGTAGGTAACAATGTGAGTTTTGGAGTGTCATTTACAATTCCTTTTTATGACTATATTACGTAACGAAAGTGCTACTAATCATGGCGACTCCACCCCTTTTACATGAGACTTCTATCGTCTGGGGAAATGTGGGTGTACCAGTACATATTCTGCTTAAAACTATTAATACAATTATGCCTACTTCTTTAGGGAATACAAGCGTACACGTATTCAAACATTATCTAGACTTTATTTATGGGTTTCATCGTATCAGCGTGTCAGTGTCAGCTGCTAAACATGGGTATATTCAGATAGGGACGTCGCCGACACTGTCTTGTTCAGATCAATGCTTTTCTAGTAAGGCTAGAATGAGAAAGAAAATTATAAAGATATTGCAAGTAAATGCTTTGGAGTTGGAGATTGCTATTCTACTTGGAACCTCTCGCTAAGGTGTCTTCGCATCCCAGTGGAGCGTGAGAGCGTACAAACGATAGGTTTGATTTCAGTGTTAGTGTTATTGGTCCTAAAAGAACATTTTGGGTAGCTGTCAGGGTGTGAAATTGCCGATTAGCTATCATTCTACTGTATGAGTTACCTATTATCATTTTAGGACAATAAGCAATAATAGGGTAGGTACACCGCGTAGAGTAGATATCCCGACACTCAAGAACTCACAAACTATTTAACAAATTTTATTTAGGTATGGTATAGACTTTTCTAAGATAAATATACTGACAAAAATGACGTGACTCGTAACCTAGAAAGTTAACTACTGCGCCCAACAAGTGGGCAACCTTTCCATGAGTCAACAATTTATCTCATAATAAAATCATCACACAATTAGCAAACAGTTTCCCTTACGCATGCGTGTTACGTAATAGACAACAGTACGGGAAATAATTATATTTCGAATATAGTAAGCGTGAGATAAAGGTACGGTTGACGGTATTCTGTACGTTGCGTGCGAGTCGCGAGGTCGCCTGCGCGGGCGCCGCTTTCTCGTACACCGGCAAAGGTCCCGACTGATTATTGCAGATGATTCGCAATAATAAAATATATGTGCAAATTTCATGGCTGATAAATGAGTTGTAGGTTAAGCTGCAGTTGCGACGGTCATGATTTAGATGGGTGACCTTTTCTAATGGCGCTAGTATAGTGTTTACAAATACATGACCTTAGATGCCATAGCTAAGTAAACACTGCGCCGTATCGTTCGATTCCCGCATGTTTCAAATGTTTACCTTTATGCATGTAATAATGCATTTAACAACGCAACGCACAAGTAGATAACTCTTTCTGGTGCAGTCGGGTAAAAAGATGTCAAAGACAAAAATCGGTATCTATGGAATTTGTGTTCAAACAATTAATTTCAATGCTAGGTGTAGGATAACAACATAACATCACGCCTGTATTCCTCGAAGGGGTAGGCACATTTCGCCAGTTATGTTTTAGATCGTAATGTAATAGGGGGCGAGCCTATTGCCACCAACCGGGCACAAATTCAGACTCCGTGCTGCTACTGAGAATTACCTAATGGAAAAAACCCAGTAACACTTTGAACCCGGGATTCGAATCCAGGACCTCGTGCTTAGCAGTCGATAAGTGTAGGATAAGTGCGACTTTTAGTACATTTCAAATCATTAAACAACAATTCTCTAGTAAAATAATTACGGTAATACACTGTAGTGACGTAAGCCGCTCATGCAAATGATTTCCCGACGTGTTCACATAACTGTTTAGATAAGTATGTGAGGATACCGTTAGATGTGAATCATCCTTTAGAGAAACTCATATTAACACGTTTATTTGGATTTTCGATATGTCTGATAGTATTTGCATATATTTTAGACCTTATTCGCCTAGAGATACCCGTTAGTTACTCCAAAGTAGTCCAAAGTTCATGAGAACGTATTGCAGGCGCTTACAACTCTTTAATACTAAATCATCACATCACACTAATATAATTAAGCGAAAGATTATGAGTATGTTTGTTACCTCTTCACGCTTATACGGCTAGACCGATTTTGATGAAATTTCATATGGAGGTAGCTGACACCCTGGATTAACACATAGGCTTTTTATTCCAAAAAAATGTAGCCGGTTATACTACGGGGCGCAACTAGTAAAATATAAACACGCCTTTATTCCACAAAGGCAAAGGCGTATAGCACCTACATTTTGCCAGTTATGTTATAGACCTGAATCTAATGGGGGCGAGCCTATTGTCATCATCCGGCACAAATCCAGACTCCGTGCTCCTACTGAGAACTACCTAATAGATGAACTCACCCAGTAACACTTTTCCCGACCTAGGACTCGAAACCTGGATCTCATGCTCAGCAGTCGAGCTTAGCGACTACTAAACCAACGAGGGTTAAAAAATTGTTATAAATGAAACGTAAACATTAAAATATATAAAATCACAAGTAGGTATAAATTATATAATATTGCCTATACAATTATTATCTTAAGTTCAATTTAGTTCTATAATATTTCACTAAAGTAATAAAATAAATAGCATTCTCACGTTTCAGATAAAATTAAGTCCTGACTGACTGATACTGTTGCCAATAAAATATCTTGGGCTAATGCTTAGGTAAGTTTAGTTAGAACTGAAATCTAAAGGGAAACACTATTCTAAATCAGTCAAGCGACCACCTGTATAATTTGTTTCTAGATTTTTAACACCTCTGAATATAATTTTCGTCCAAACTCTGAGTGTTTGTCATGAATCGCCTGCAAAACCATGTCGTTATCATCATCAGCCGGAAGACGTCCACTGTTGAATAAAGACCTCCTTAGAACGCCACAATGAACGACAACTTGCCATTTCTATCCACCGGTTGCCCACAACTCTGACGCTATCGCCTCTGCGTCTTCTGGTTCGTAGTAGAATACAATGACATTATTTACCTTTAAAACTTCATAATTATTTAGTGACAGCCCTAACTCTCTCAACTTGCTAATAGTGGCCCAACTCGCATATCGATATCGAGGCCAGACGTATTAGCACTCACTATGGACATACACGCCCACCCAACTTCCTATAGAAAGCTTGAACAAACACGAAGAGGGCCTCTAATGAAGCTATTGACAATTAACGATATGTTAATAATACGTTTATGAGCGTTTTATTACAGGTTTGATGTGATCGAAGCTTTAATGAGTGCACTTTCATCGTATTTTAACTAGTTGCGTTTTCGTTTTTCCATGTGGTTGCATTGCGATAGCTTGTTATTGAGGTGGTACCTATGAAAAGTATAAGTATAATAAGCAGTAATCCCAATGTTTGTAAGTACGCCTGCCACCTTTTTCGTACCTAGTAGGGTAAAAGTTGTTGTCATACAATTAGATGCGAACCAATGCGGCTTATATCAAAGCATATAACCATTATCAAACAGTTACCATGGTAGCAGAATAAAACAGACACAGCACATTAAAGTATTAGGTGGTATTAGCTATTTATCGCCGCCTTAAAGTAGCTGAAATCAACTGGAAACTGGTTAGTAATAACACGTTACCGTGGCCAAAGGGTTCGCAATTTGTCACTACTCCTGCTCTATTGCAATCATTAATCCTTTACACATTACTGCCGTTTAACCACCAGCATTCTCCCTGACACTGATTGGAGTTCCTTTCAAACAAGTGCTAGCTTGACAATACGTACATCAAGGCTTCTACTTTGCAAACAAACTGACAGTCTCGGCAAAAGGCAGCGACAGTTAGATTGCATCACGTAAGTTATTAGACGCTATGATGAAGGGATATCGAGTCTTACATCGTCCGACATGCAAGCAGTAATACCTGTTCTCAACAGACATAAATCATAAAGCAAACACGGAAAACAATTAATAGAAAATAACGAACAATTTCACCCGACACGAGTTTAGAGATAGCGATCTTCCAATCAGCTGTCAATATGAAAAAAAGTGTTGGCCTCAATTGCATTATATCGATACAATTACGCAAATAAGGTGCGCGGTCAACTGACCATAAGGGAAGCAATTAAAGATAACGATTATGATAATTACGTTCCATCGATTCTGATACGTTCACATTATAATAATATCTGTTACTACTTCAGTTGTTTGTTGAGTTAATTGAAATCGTGAAATGATTACATGGTACAGAAAGTGCGCGCCAATTTTCACATTACACGTTACTTACTTCTAAAGTTCATTTAACTTACAACGGACTTTTTATTTGATTACGTCATAATTGCTTCGCAATTTCGATTCTGCCATTGTAAAGTGTTAATAACAATGTGTTAACACATGTATTATGTGTTGTAAATGTGCTCCTTTATTTATTGTTCGTTGCTATAATAAAAGCTATTACGTTATGGTTATGCCATCCGCTATGTAATTAACCTTTCTCGTTAACCTGCTCACTTGTTGTTCTCTAGCCAATGTTTGCTCTACAGTCATAATCTAAATGTTAACTACAACTTAATTAAACCTTAATTCGTCATGAATGCATTCGCGAACAATTTATATCTCAGTCGGCATCCATTTGCTGAGTAACTACAAACGACAATCGATAAAGTGTGCGGATAAATAAATCTTATAGTTTGTCTTTGTTGATGTTCGATCGATACAATCGTTAGAGTTATTTAAAACACTTGCAACGCGTAGGTGAACGCCTCGGAACACTGGAACAATAAATTGTCTGTCGGGTAGCAACGGCGAGACAAGATTATCGATAATTTTGACGTGCAACACAAGCCTGCTAATGCTGGGTCTGTTGTGTTTCGATGCAAGATTCATTTTTACAAAATACAAGGAAATTTAAAACTGTTTAATATTAATGCTCACGAAACACCTGGCCACACTGGTATTATATACGAAAAGCCATAAATAAAATCTGATGTGATATTTTATAACTGGATAGTAACACTATATTTTACTGGTTCGATGCTCGGACGCTGTAGGAACTGGTTATAGCAAATTATACATGTCGCTTTGTATCCGGTGCCTCTTCTTTGCAATAATTTATAACATCTGCTTTCTAAACCCTACGGTTAGCTTCAAGACGTTTACATGTTTTAATTCACTGGCCAGCTAGATGTTTTCTTTATAAATTTTAAAGGCTAGCATTGTGATTTTATTTGTGAGATGGTATCGTAAATTGGATTGAATAAAAAGCGTTTGCTGCATTTAGAAACGAGACTCGAATGTTTATTACGCCATTTCTGAGAAGCTATGATACGTTCAGTGGTTTCTTTTACATTATTTACTTCTCATATTGAGTTAATGATTACTAAAGAGGGTTTATGTCTCTTATAAAGGGAGGTAATTATGGGATTATTAGAGATACTAACTATAAATATCGTGAGAATTGTGATGATTATAATTGATTGACTGCCAAAGCCATTCTATTAGGACGTCGGCATTTGGACGTTTTACAACTATGCCAGTAAATAGTCTGTATAATATCGTATGTACGTACGTAGTGCCGTGTGGTATCCGGCCTAGAATTGACCACCCCCTTTCCTCCCGTGTGTGTCGTAATAGGCGACTAAGGGAAAATCCAGAATATGGGCAGCAGCGTCTTCCGTAACTTTACTACCAATACTGCGATCCCCAAGCCGCTTGCCAAGCGTAGGGATTATGGTAACCCCTCCCTTTACTTAAGGCCTTTGTTCAACAGTGGAAGTCCTCCGGCTGATGATGATGAATATATTATATGAACCTCTTTTTATAAGCTTTTATTTATTACGTATAATATTTGATAAACCTCATACAACCATCAAACTTTCTTGTTTATACGTAATTATGTCATTCAACCAAACTAAATAAATCGACTACACATTAAGCTTTAAAAGCTGCCAATTACACTAATTATATTATTCGTATTAATATTTAAATCATTGCTATTAAACAACTTCATTCTAACAAAGCTTTTAGCGATACCTCTTATATCAGGTTACCGCATCTCTTTTGCTCTATATAGCGTTATCTCTTTCACATACCACACACATTGCTCTCCGGTGTCTACTTGAAATGTGTTAAACAAAAAAACTGTTGGAATATCCTCACGCTACCGTCACGCTACTATTGTAGCTAAAAAAGTGGTTGCACTACCATTTTATCACTGCCATCTGCCGAAAAGCATTTTTCTAGACTGTAATCTTTATTGTCACTATCATGTCTAGAGTGAGTCTGGAGACGTGTACGTGTGAGATTTTTGCGTGTGATGCGTATTGAGTGTGCGCGTGTTAAAACCTTGTTCCTGGTCTAGTATGTGTGAGGTTGATGGAGAGTGGAAGCGCTTCTGCGGGACTAACCAACCTCCTTACTTATTTGAAAGTCTCAGTGTTGAACATTTGATTCAATTATACCTGTCACTGTCTTTTGCCACCCTTACTTATAAAAATTGTCAGTGTTGAACAATTACAGCAATAAAAAATAAAAACAGCAAAGAATAGGGATGTCAACAGCCTTATGAGGCTGTCATCTTAAAACACTTGTTAGATTAAACACTTGTAGTGGTAGTCACACCTTCAGGAACACTTTTGTTTTTTTTTTGGGACAAGCCCACCACTCGTGCCCATCATTGCAACTCCTGTAGGCCAGGATCTACAATGATAACTATTGAGAACCATCGAGGCAATGAAGCTCGAGGCGTCCCAGAGAAATGACTCGACTGTCTTGGAACCCGCAACGAAATTAATTATAAAATAATATATAATGCTTTTGATTACTTGGAAGTTCGGGACGTTTTCTCTAGACTTATAGATCCTTAAGCAAAGGAAGCTGTAACATTACCTTTTTGGGCCAAAGCCCACCTTCCAGTCTTCTTCTTTCACCTTTTAGTCAAAGCTTATTTTAAACTAATCCCAATTAAAATAATTTTGTCTCACCGTCTCCCACGCTTTTTCTTCGTGTTATTGCCATTCTAGGGTGGCTCGTGCCTACAGTATGTAAATAATTAATTAATTTACTATAGCAGCTTTTAAATGAGCGCTAGCAATCCAATTTACATAATGCATTATGCTAAAAGCAGATTAACATAATATGTATAACACCGAATTAACATTGCAGATTGTAAATTATAGTTATGCAATTAATAGATTTTATTTATTAATCAACTATTGCTACGAAGGTCTTATGGTCGTAAACGCAACTGTTGGGCATGAGGTCCTTGGTTCGAGTCCTGGGTCGGGCAGTGTTTATAAATTCTCTTTGGCGGAAGGGATATTAAATGCATTAACAATTACGTGTATTAATTATAAAATTATATAAATTTAGTTTTTTCATTTTTTAACATATCATTGATGTCGTTAAAATGTTATGTCCCATAATTATGTGCATATTAATTTGATTAAGATTTTAATATAAAGCTTTCGGATGCATCTAATTGGCCAGTTTGAAAAGTTGTTTTCTTTTTATAGTTTGAATTTAATTGACCATTTATATTTAATTTAATATTTTGTTAGCTATTTAATATATTTATTGCTGATATTTATCGGTAACAAATTTGAATAATTAAGGTAGTATACCATTATTTTCAATCGGCATCTGGCAATTTGAATTCAAGTCGCGATACTATCTAAGCTTCGATAAATCGTAGATTACTATTGAGAGAACTTGTCAACAATATTTATAAAATACCTGAACGCCAGATATTCACGTCGCACTAAAACTTAGCCGAACCAAATAAGTTATCCGCTGTCTCATAATATCTACACTACTGGCCGTAAACATCGACGATCCGCGAATAAACTGACTTAAACCCCTTCCATATAAATCTATTTCGACGTACAAAAAGAATACCCTACAAAGTCTATAAAACTGAACAATCTATAGCACCTTTAATTATTATTGGTGCAGTAAAGACTCGATGTCTAACGCGCCAAGCTTGCATTATTCGTAACAAAATTACAAGACGGTCCATTTTAATGGCGCCGTACCACAGGCTACCTGTTTCTTAGTATAATGACTGGGCTAACTGGAGCTTTGTGTTAAGGAATGTTAAGGAATTTCCTATCCTGTACACTTGGAGCGAATGGCTTCGTGTAACGTTTAAAGTTGTGATCGAATCGTAATTGACGAGTAGTGCTGGTCTTGTTTTGAATTCAAATTCTCGCTGTTGTTAGAATAAATTGTTTGTTAGTTGGTAAGGAAATGTATCGCCACTTTTATGGTGTTTTCGTGCAAATTGAATAGTGGTGGTGGTCAATAGTGGATTACTGTTAAGGCTGTATATTTCCTTAAGTGTTACTATGAGTAGGTACTTACCTAAAACATTATGACAGATCTAAGTTCACCAAAAAGAAGGTGCACTTTTCCTCTATCATTTTTTAGATAAGTTATGGTTTTTATTAACGTAAAGCAGGGTGAATGCCTATCCTAAAACTTTCTTAGCCAACGTTTTACCAACGTGAAAAGCCTCAACCACGGTCATGTCGTTCAATTTCAAACCCGTCAATTTCCCCTCAGCAATTTCTTTAAGCGAAACAAAACACTGCAGATTTATCTCTACGTAGGTATTATAAACACAGCTTACACCTCAGTGCAAATCCTGTTTCTATCTTCACGTAATAACACTAATCCTGGCCACTAGAAAATACCAGAGCCTCACCCAACTATACAAGCCACGAATTAAACGCTTAATTGCATGTACATTGCCGCTTTACATTCGCGCACTGATATGTAGTTAGAGGTAAAATGTTAATGGATTGTTACCTTAAGCGGAAACTTTACAGTCGCGGTTCGCTTGTACCATGGGAAACCGGGACTGCCGTATCAGAATCCGTTTGACAGAACAATTGGGTACAGTTAATATTCATGGGATCTGTCAATTATTTTCTCAACGGTTCAACGGATATCGGTAACTATATTAAAGGTTATTGGATGTTAATTGAAGAATTACCTATTCCGTTTTAGAAGCATATATATTTTTTTATAATTGCATAATATGAAATCGCAACCCTCTGTGAGCAAGTGTACCTAGTGATCAAGGCACGTTTCTTCTTGTATGAGAGGCTTTTTGTCTCGAGTTCGAAAATATATAATATGCATTATCTGTAGTTACAATTGCCCCGACCTTTCTTCTAGGATAATATCACGTAATTTTTTGCTTGCCAAGAAGTTGATTATAAAAAAAATACATTCTGCCTGACGTTTAAAAATTTCTGCCACTAATCAACATGGACACGTAATTTTATTCTATGAATATCAAAACCTTCTTATTAATTTCAATAGTCGATCTTCCTTGCGTGCTAGCCAGTTTTAATTATAGCCTCCCTTCCCCATTAGTAGCTAACATAACGACTCTCTGTCTATACAAAGCTAGTGATGTCTAAACTTCGCTTTTATTGGCCCCTAGATCTTAGTTGTGTTGCTAACAGTACACGGGATGATGTCAGATCTACCGCTTGATATACTGACTGTACCTACTTGCACCTACGAGATAGGTGCGGGCTATTCTTGGTAGACCTCACAACAAATTATATTGCCGCCAATAAAGAATGCGAAAATTTTACCGAACTTTTTTTTTTCTAAAAAGCTTTTTTTACACGCTTTTTTTTACAAATAAATACTATTTGTAAAAGAAAAAGTTGGTAGGTACTATTCTGAAGTACGATGTTTTATGAATTCGTTCATAAAGGGTTAACTTCCTTATTTTAAAAAAAACAAAACACTGGCCGCTTTTATGAATATTTACTACACACTTATTTCAACTTAACCCGTTGATTACCAATGAAAGTCGCAGCGCGTTTAACATTAAAATGCTGCAGCAATAAATCCCTCATATTGTATGTCAACTTGCTTCCTACTACATAAATCTACGGATTACCAGGGTTGGCTAAAAGGGACTTATTACCTATTTACGATGTACGAACATTATTACCCCTTTGACATTTTGCGTCGTTTAGGATATTCTTGCAAACTTCATTATGGTTCCTTTGGTTGGAAAATGAACTTTATGTGGTTGTGATAGGGTTTAGTTATTTTGTCGTTGGACCGGTCATCTGAGTGATGGTTATCCGATATCCATAAGATATGCTAAATCGCCAGTGACGGTCAGATGTGTTATTCAGTGTCCATGATGAGGGTATTATTAGCTGTACTGTTGTCTTTGATGACTTGATTGTTAGCTCGGAGACGCGAGGTCTCAATAACAATGACTTTTATGACCTCAAGTCCTGTTGTTTCCCGTAGTACCCTAGTTATAAACTGTGGGTCCATAGATAAGGATAGTTCCTAGTTGTCATTATTTATAACGGTAAATAAATGTAGTTATGTAGTCGTTGAGAAATTTAACAGTGGTTAATAATAAATACAGGAAACGTATGTACTTTTTTCACACATGGTATGATTTAGCAGATAACAGAGTCAATATGCTTGAGTAGAATCAAACTTGAATAGTATTTATTGAAGCTACAAAGGTATTTTTAAAAGACTTTTTATTATAAAATAACTCTGTTTAAAGAACACTATTGAACTTTTCTTGTAAAAACTTATTTTACCAATAGTAATAACTTTTAGTATTACGGCATTTACTCGCCAGCGACGTATTTTTGTCCGTTGATCATTTGATTGAATTCAATTAGAATTTTTTGAATTTCGTATTCCAACAAGCTTTTTGCACCTGCATCCTTCCAAATACAAATCGCAGGTGCATAGACAACTAAATTCGAAATTTCGAACCTATTCAAATTAAAAAGGTTGGTAACAAAAGTACAGTCAGCACTAGATTTATTCTAAGGGTTTCGGTGGCGATGTCGCTACGATAACATCTAGATCGCATCTCCTTGCGTGCCGATCCCATCTTCAAGCTCTTGCTTTAATGAGGCTGCTGATTCAGCGTCGTGGGAGTGGTAAGGAATTGTCTGTTTTTATTATACCGGTACCACGTCACATGTGTAATAGTTTTCTTATTATGCACATACATCAGCATCGTTTTATCTGCAGTAGCTGTATTCTGTCTACATTCACGTAAATTATAAACAAATTTATTAGGATTTCAGTCTCGCGTTTTAATAGTCAGATGTGGTCATAGTAAAAAAAATCCATTTGTTGCTACATCAAAAACGAGAAACGTACAAACATAAGAAAGTCATTTTCATAGTAGGATTTGGAAGTAGGCTCAGCGAATGCTGTACCAGGTCGAGCATGACCCGGAACAGCGCTGATTTTCAGCCTCTTCTACTTCCTCGGTTGTTATTCCCATGTATGACATTTTTTACGTCAAAACATGACTAAGTCGACCAAAACTTTCATCATTTTACGGGAATCCTGTCCAAAAGATGGTTTTATAATCATCCTTTGAGTACAATTCAGGTTTTTAACTGACTGGAAATCAATGATTTGTAGCGCGAATTGATTGTCTAGCTTTCGATACGCGTGATTGTCATAGGTATTCTTTTGTTTTCTGATCACCCGTTACGAACTAGTTGATTGTCAATCAACTCCAAAGTTCAAGTTTTTTAAGTCTTAAATTGTGATGATGATTGGAGTATTTTTAATAGTGGGCCTTTGCAGATAACACAACAGATTAAAAATAAAAATACCTATAAATTAATTTAGCTATCTCAAATCGCAATCAATCCGTGAAATTAGATTTATTACGTTAACTTAGATTTCTGAATAATATTCGATTGCGCTTTTTTATTTTTTTTTATTCTAAACATAACTGCCATGAAATTTAAATTAAAATGACATATTTTTTGTTTTAATGTTACGCTATCGATTGAAACTATGATATCGAAACTCTTGTAAAAAATGTGTCTCTTACCTAAAGATTTATATAAGCTAATATTGATACTATTGAAGATAGTGTACCACCGTTTGCTAAACTTATAATATTCATAATGGTGGATGGTATTTAAAAGACAGATAAGAAAATATCGATAACAATAAGACAAGTAAGTTAGCAAAGCTTTATTATGAAGTAGATAATTGTACCAAAAATGCGTTGCAAGTTTTTTTTAACAATCCAAAATTGCAAGCAATACATGAAAATAACACTAGGAAAGCAGAAGTCGTCAAAATAAGCTACAAATTCGTTAATTAACATGACGCAAACAATGGGGATAATGCTGGGGAAGGATGAACTAAAATAAAAAAGACGTAGAAAAAACCATCCCTAGCAATAGACTAAGACTACTTACTTAGTTCTCATACTTCTAATACAAACATGTTGCAATATGTGTAAATGAATTATCTGCAATAAGAAAAACCGCACGTCCGCACATATTAAGTATTCAAAACAAATTATAATCAGTTTCATTTCTTACTTTTGCATTTCATATCGCGTCCGCCATTGTAATCTCTGTAATATCTATCTCGTTATGTTAATCACGTATGCATCTTATTATCTAATCGTCGTATAACAGAATCATATTCAAATGAGGAAATTAATATTCGAGATCTTCTCGATGTTTCTCTTGGAAACGCTTTGTGTGAATTTTAATTTCATAATTCTTACACAAAATGTCTACTAAGATTTGGATATTTATGGGCGATTAATCGAAAATAATGAAGTCCGAATACATTTGTGTGGGACAAAGCCATTTTAGTCGGTTCGTTGTTTACTAACATCTGTTAAAGGTTTAACCGTATATAGTACTAATACTAATATAGAAATCATAACTTAGGCTTATGAAAAATACGTAATCTAAGTATTTTGATACACTATTCTTGTTGGTGATCACTTATGTCACTCGTATAATTATTTTCATCTTTCTACTCGTATAAAAGGTATCATTATGGGACCTCTCATTTTCTTGATCAGCTTTCTAGTGTCTGTGATTAGTTACTGTTTGAAAAGCATTGCTGCAGGAGTATTTACTTCATTTTAAGTTTTAAATACATATAGAGCATTATTTAACTAAGGAAACAACACCCATTCTGAGTCATATCACGTCATAGAGTTATCTTAATAACCAGCTGGTTAATACAAATGAATTAAGTAAACCGAACCGCCAAAGCCCAATAAAACATTAAAATAATAAATTATGATTTACCAGTTACGATCACTGCACTGATTACTAACTTCAGACTAGACATGCCCTCTGAACTTCGCAATATTTTGTTCATTAGCAACACAGTCATTAAGTCTGTGGAGCAATTGATCACACGTTATATCTCTATTTCGCAAATTAGTTATAATTTTACCACAGTGTGTAACTTTGTAGGGTTAGCATTCGACAGATTCCAAATCTCAAGAGATTTGTGATTTCATTTTGTTTATGCCGAAATACTTTTGGGCTGATTTCTAATTAATGATGAGCACTGGTTTGTGAAATTACTTGATCATCGTTTGCTTTATTACTCAGAAATGCCCAATTATTTTGACAAGTAATTAGAAATCAAAATGTTTGATCATGCAATGAGTCACAAAAATCCAACACTAGGTCCCGTCCAAAAAAGAAAAAGTGTAGTTAAGAAAGAATTAAATATAACTACTAATGCAGGAAACGTAGATCAAGATACAGTTTTAAAACCGCTAACCCTAAACACTAATACATCACAGAATGCTGAAACGGAGATGCTGTTAATTTACATCAGTCACGAGTCCCACTAAGTTGCGACCCAATGAACTTTAGATGAAGATGTTACGTAAGTTATGCAAATCATGAGGATGCACCAAACACGGACTTTATGTAAACACTTTCACGTTGAACTAATAGAGGTTTTGTACGTAATGGTAAGGTAATATAAGGGAATGAATCGTGATCGCTTGTGATTTGTGGCTTTATCTTCTCCATCTGTGTAGGTTTTACTTTATAAACTTTCACACTTATGCGGTTTTGTTTATTCAAGCGTGCTTCTAGATTACTGTTGGGTTTCGATTTGCTTAAAAGATTAACCTTATACGGTAAAATCAAATGTTTTAGACCTACAATTTCAATGATCAACTCTGTACTCTGTAACCCATTTTTAGTCTCATATCACAACTGATAATTTTTACTACTTTAACTAATAATTATTTCCCTGCCAGAAACTGAAACAAAGAGTGCTATTCGTAACAATTCCTATGTATTATCCTTACTAGTCCTTACGCGTCTATGACTATCTCCTACAAGTACGAAAATCAGTAAATCTTCTAGTTTATTAATAAAAGCACCTTTACTGTGTATGGATTTATATTGTTTGTCGTATGAGTAGATAGAATCAGCGATAGGAGATAGTGATCAACAAGTTCAAATAACCTGACCCGTGGATCCTATATTTATTGATGTCCTTTCGCATTGTGTGGCCTCCCCCACGCACTATTTCACTTATATTAATATTTATTACTTCTTCTATTTTACTTGCTTTGCTTGTTATCTTTTCTCCAGACAATTTCTTTTCAATGGAAGAAATGTCTGTGCAATCCTGAAGTTTTCTTCATATAAAGATGAAGGAAGGAGCTTTGATATCGTTCACTAAGAGCAAGTAATTAAGAATCATTTATTCTTGTTAAAACCAATAACACTAAATACGTCTGTTAATTATAAAAAGCATTTCCACATTTTTATTGGGAAACAACATTCGAATCTTAAAGTAGTTGCTGACGAAATTGCACAGGAGTTTGCTAATAAAAGGGAACTACTTAAATCATGTCGTATATCAGGTAAATATCGACCTTATTCCCACGATTTAAAGCACGATTTCCATCGTAACACAGCGAGCGTGTTCTACACCTGTCTTGAAGGATCAAGAAACTTTAATCTAGCTCATTACTGCACAGTTCTAAAACGGCTTACGTGCCTTTGGAGTCAGTCTACTTAAGGCGTTGTTCTTGTAATTTAATTAGATCGTTGAGATAAAACTAAATGCCAGGCTACACGATACTCGTTTCTGCGTTCGACACTTCTACCAATTCCCAAATATCACGACTTTATTATAATTTTGCCTTTAGTTTTACACGTGTTTTTTTAACATTAACCAACGTGATATTTATAAAGACACGAATGTAGGATTAAACTTGTTTGATACTTTTAATTCAATTTATTTATCGATGAAGTTATTTCGAAACTTGTTTCAGATATCGCTTATTTATTTTATATTTCGGTATTTAACGATTGCGGTATGTCAGCCAATATAAAACAAAAACTTACACTGCTTACGTGGGTGTCAGTCAGATGTTAGATTAAATCATGAGGCTGGCTTGAGAAGTGTGGTGGCGCTACTTAATAGCTATCTGTTTGAGTTACTTATATTTACAAGAATTTCATTTACTATTTATAGGATAGGAACCTTTAAGTGAGGAATATAGTGATTGCGAACACAGTCATATGCCTGGATTAAATAGAAGAAGTGAAGGTATATTACTAAAAAAAATAAAATTGCTTTGTTTACTTGGTACCAAAATAATTATCGATAACGTAATATCGACAAATGCACACCTCTAGCCAATACGTCAACATTCCATAAGATTCCTCGGAGCTTGTGCGGGGCCAGTATATAAGTCGGCAGATACAGGACTATAAAATATTAATGTCTGATCAAGCTATAAATTTACAGAAAATTTCTTTAAATCCCGCTATTCCTTATATCGTCGTCGAGGTCGACCACGGCGAAGGTGGTGTGACGATCTGGTCACATATGCGGGACGCACGTGGTCAGATATTGCAAAGGATGGAGTGGTTTGGAAGAAGAAAGGGGAGGCCTTTGCCCAGCAGTGGGAAACAAAATAGGCTAGGAAAATAAATCCTTATATAACCGCATTAGGAATAATGGCATTAGAATAATCCTTAAGTATTTAACATCCCAACACCACACACAATGGATATGCTTCAATTTGACATAACCCATCACCACCTCTGTATTACGTCACAAACAATATATTCATACTCACGCGGCTTATTGTGGAACGTTAATAGATTCACCCGCGTGTGGGCCATTACAATAAAGCATCGATCATTTGGCTGCGCGAGCGCACAATCGCCGCCGTTAGCAAAGTAAATCGAGGGGAGGATGCGGAAACAGATGGAATGATCCGTGATATTGCAGATGTACCGGTTCGGGTAATGGAAGTGCCTTTACTATTTAACGGAAAACTAATGCGTTAGTAAGGAGTACTTTAAAGTATATACATTTGCAAGCAAAATTGTAGTTTTTAGTTCAATAATCCAATAAAACATTGAGTAAATTTGCAGTATTTAGTAGTATTAAAAGCGGTAGGGAGATCCTCTCCACAAGAAACAATACTCAAATAAGAAGAAACGAAACAAAATTTTGCAGATTTTTAAAGAGCTTCTTCAATATACCTAAGTGCGGAAAATTACAAAATCGAACTTCCAGACCTTTTAACCATTACTTCATCTAAAAGAAATTCGACTTGAGATCAACTAGTTAGTGACAGGTTGTCCACCAAACGCCCACCACGAACGACAAAAACCGTTGCGCTAATGTATCGAAAGTATGAAGTAAGAAAACGATCCATCATCAAGTGTCAAAATGTTTATAATGATAGAATTTATCTGGCGATGTGTGACAATTTGACGTGGATTTTTTATTTAATCTTCGTAAGTCTTAGTTGACTGCAACAAATACTCCTTTTCTCTCGCAGCTTATCGCGGTCTGCTGCTGGACATAGGCTTCTCCCAAATTGCGCCATTAATAAAACAAATATTCAACAAAAATATATTTTTTTAATCGAATTGATTATTATTTTACCTATTTGCTCTTTCTTGTCTACTGAATAGGATATGACAGTAGGTACGCTATTTAATATAGAGGATTAAAATATAAATTCTACCGTTACTTAACATTAGCATTCAGCTCATAACTGACTGCGTATATATAATTTTCCACTAAAATGCTTCGTAAGAACCTATCAACATTCATCGGTGTTAGACTGCATCCGAACGTGCGCAGGAGTGCACCGCAATCCGTTAAGACAATGGCGTTCGGTTACTGTTGTATTACAATACACATTCCTAACACAAATTACATGTGAATAGATTTCCGTAGCCGCCTCTTAGATGCTCCTCATTGTTCCAAGTGCAAATTGCCGAAAGGCTGTTAAGA
The DNA here is from genome assembly GCA_946251915.1 of Abrostola triplasia. NCBI lineage: Eukaryota > Metazoa > Arthropoda > Insecta > Lepidoptera > Noctuidae > Abrostola > Abrostola triplasia. The sequence continues at coordinate 8,596,508 of OX276430.1, forward strand.
AGTTTCAGTTAGGCATTGAATTATTGATTTTCTTGTCCCAGGAGACTTGGAGATTAATATACAGGCTTCAAATGTAAGAATACGATTTGACTTCTGTACATGTACCTAATATTTCTTAGTTGTTCTACTACGATACGCTAAGGAACCTATCGTTATGCTACCTTTGCAGAAAAATCTAGAAATCCCAACACGCAATGAGCAAGCATGAATATCGTTTTTCGCTGGATGAGGCTTTTGACCTGTAATGGGATATGACAGGCTAGTTTTGTAACTACAATGATTTAGGATAACTGTAGCTATAAGTACCTATACTCCACGTTCTCCTAAGGTTTCGGATAAAATTACTTTGTTCTACTGATTAATTAAACAAACCGACCTTCATTATCCTTCCTTCATTGATGAATTCTATAGTTTATGATCAGTTATAAAAACATTGCTTTAATATTTTAAACCGTAGCTGCTGTGTGGCCTAGCAACAAACAACCCATACAATTATGTATGATTAATAATAATAATTAAAGAGTAATTAGCAAGGTGAATAATAAAACTAAGTAGTCGGGTCTACCTAAAACGAGCAAGTATATGAAGTCGTAAATGTAAACGTAAGTACTAATAAAATTATGGTAGTAGTTAAACGCTCTTTACCACATAACTTAAGTAGATAATTGAGATTGGAAATTAAAAAGATTCTTATAAATCTCTCAGAACTTTACTTGACTCTTTTTAATTGGCTCAACTTCAAGCCTTCTTTTTCGCCCCTTAATAATATGTGGACAATGTTGTGGGTTACATGTTTGTAATATCAATGTATGAACTTATTGTAAACATTTTAACGTGTAACTGTTTTTTTGTCCCTTACAAATAAAATAAAACTTAAGCATGGTCATAGGAGAGGTGTATGTCCAGCAGTGGTCTAGAATAGGCTAATGATAAAGGTTCATGGATTTAGGTATAATTGAAGCACGAGTCCGTTGAACAAAACCTTAAGATAAGCTTAAAGAATTGGATGACCAAACTATTGGGTACTTCAGATTGTATTCGTTTTTAAAGCATATAATTTTTCGTGGTCATGACGGTCTCTCAACATGAAGTGCACCTGTATTTGCGCGCATACTAGTACTCTATAATATCTCCTGTTGGCTAGTCTCAACTGAGATACTCCGCCGGGACCGATTCACTGCAAGATAAAGGCAAGAAGCAAGTTTACTCTTTAAGTCATATTCTCGCGACCTTATCAGAGATTCATGCAATCTCTTTATTACATGCAGGTCGCCACGTAGCTTTCAATCTCGACTTCAATATCGAGAACAACGCACTAATTAACAGTATTTTTAAAGTCGCCATGACAGTGTAGACCAATTATATCACATAGTATGTGACACGATTTCAAAACGTCCGCTCTAATAGGATTATTGGCCGTCAATACGTCCCCACTGTTCGTAATTCATTGTAATGCTGTTAACAGATTATACGGTGGGTGATAAATGCTATCTGTTATCGTATATCTGATGTTAAGGCGTTAATTTATATGTAATTTTAAAGGTTTTGATTTTGTTTCTTTGTGTCCAGGTAATTGGAATTCGTTTTGGTTGGTCAAGTTCTGTTTTGGTTCAGTAAGTTTTAAGATAGATTATTCTGTTACGTTGTCTGGTACTGGTTTGGAAAGGCTTACAAGAATTCTGAAGATTTAAAGGCTTTTGGAAAGGTATTACTTTTAGTAAAATATTTCTTATTTATAGCTGGGATGTATTCACTTTGTCTGTGATGTTATAGTTTGTTGTTTTCCTTTTAGTATTATCAATCGGTAACCAACTACACCTATGAAAAAACCATTAATTACAACAGTATAAACTCACTCTAATTGTCAATTTTTGACTGAATATGAGTGTCTCTACAAATTCCATGTTGCCTGAGTATATATTGTCAAAATGTCAACACGATAAGTTTCTAATATCTTTTAATCTTTTCCTCTGCGTGTAGATTAGTCTAGTCATCGATTATCGGTTTCACAATAACAGTTATCTATATATGTATATAAAATTTTCGTGTCACAGTTTTCGTTCCCATACTCCTCCGAAACGGCTTGACCGATTCTCATGAAATTTTGTGAGCGTATTGAGTAGGTCTGAGAATCGGCCAACATCTATTTTATTCAGTGTTTTTACCTGAAATTCACGCGGACGAAGTCGCGGGCAACAGCTAGTACTATATATATATAAGAAAACTAATCAGAATTCCGCGTACAACACAGCGTTTCTTTCTTTGACAGCTAGTAATTCATGGTACCAGTCAAATTTTATGTGTTTTCGCCAGGGGGCCTGGTCGACACATCCCTTTACCATGCAAATGAGTGCGTGCAAGCCGTGACAAATTAAAGCTACGTGCTATATTGTAAGCTTGCAATAATGATAACTGTACGATGATGTATGATGTTGCAATGTTGTGGAATATATTTGTTGCATTAATTTTATGTACAGAGAGTATTGTTAATCTATGATATGATTATGTATTTATATTGGTTGAAAGTATGCGAATCATTGACGTACTCAATGCGCTTATATTTACCAAACTGTGAAGTAGATACAAGTGTATACATTTGTACAAATTACAATTATACATAGGTACTAGGGCGCGAACCTATTGTGCGCATAGCTTTCTCATGATATCACACTATTATTATAAAGGTGAAAGTTTGTGTTTGTATGTTTATAACATCTTCACGCTCAAACTGCTGAACCAATTTTGATATAAATGTATCTAGATATTTTTATTTCGAAAAAATGTAGAGGGTAATACGGCTCCATATTTTTGTAAATCGATGTTTGCGACTTTTAATACTTACACAAATTCAGTCCTTTAAAAGCCTCGTCTATTTTCTATACGTCATAATCGTGAATCCAGAAGATAAGAAACACTTCTCTATTACCCACCAGTTATTTATCTGCCTCCATCCTTCAACTGCAGCCGTTCATCCGATGTTATAATAAAGAATACTGTATTTTCTTGTATAAAATCCCAGTACTTATAAAAGTCAGATCCTCGGTTACCGTAGCGTTGCATAATCATATTTATTGTCGTCCCCGCCTACAAACTTAGAAGTTGCGCTAGACTTTTAACGATTTCTCATGATTTACCCTGTCTTCTCAATCGCCTGTTAATTCTGGGTCTACTTTTTGCACTGACTTGCAACCGGTCGGCACTCTGCGCTTGTTTTATTGCTACTATAAAGCACTATAAATATTTTCACTTAGAACTAGCGCGTTACAGACAACGCCTAAAGACTTTTTGTACAAAGCAAACAGCCCTCTTACCATGAACTTTTAAAGCAGAACAGTTTACGTTGCGGAAGCGAGACGGCGCTACGCGCAGTGTAATACAGCCTCTCGCTTCCACATCGTAAACTGACCTGTTTTAAGAGATCATGGTAAGGGTGCTGTTTGCTTTGTACAAAAAGTCTTTAAGCGTTGTCTGTAATGCGCTCTATTTTAATACTCGAAAACTACGCATTTGTCTGCGTGGGATTGTAAGCAGGTGATGCATTCATTCACAGATCTGCATAAACGTTAATATCACATGCTGGTTTAAAAATAAACATAAAAGGCTTTATACACACTTAAATGGAAGTGTTGGGAAGCTGGCCGAAGCAATTTAATTTCTCGCAAAGAATGATGTCTTCCGCAAGAAATACGCATTCTCACATATTTTTCTTTTAGCTGTACTATTATGGTATGCACATTAGATGGGTAAGCATGACTTGAGGTATGTGGCATCTGATGATATATCTGATATTAGAAATGAACGCATACCTATTGGACGCAGGATATTATGTATTAACCATTGCATATCATAAGATAGGTAGTCTGTCTTTAAGTCAGACTCTTGTTCTATAGCTTACACTTTTTAATAGGTTTTATAGGTGTCTGAACTCTGGTGCGACTGTTTACTTGTAACTTTGTTGCATTGACTTACAATATACGCTTGACCCTAATCGTAATGAGAATTTATTCAACTTGCCTCTCTCTACCTCTTTGTTGTGTTATCTAGAATACAGAATTTAGGAAATATAATTGTTAGTATGTATTTCAAGAATTACGAAACACCTGACACATTTGTACCAAGAATTAATTTATGAATTGTCGTGCAAATGTATTACATTGTATCCGAGTAAATTACTATTCTAACCTAATCAAAATTACTGGTAAATGCGTAAAACAATCTTTTGTTTGGAAATGTCGGGTCGTGTGACATTTCGCACTAGTATAGTATTATCGTAAATCACTTGAAGTGGGCTTTACTAAATATTTATTTACAGAGCTAACATCGAAATACAATTATTTTTATTTAGAGAAACGTGTGTAGGATAACCGTATTAGGCTGAAACCGCACTACGATAAAACCGCCGCGGTTATTAACCGCACGACTTAGTCTCAAGGAAACTAATACAAGCGACCGCGTTTACGGTTTTTTCCCGGCGGGTTTATCCTAGTGCGGCCTCGGCCTTGTAAAGAAGATTTCGTGGTAAATAATAATTAATAAATGATTTTATTTTTGCAATAATCAATAATCTTATCCTTAATCAATATTAAACGCTATATTTGACAAAATGCGAGACTATAGATAATATACAATCAAAATACAATAAATTGGGCTCACTGAAAAGTAATTTCTTGACGTAGTGAGTTAGTACTAAAGAATCTTTCACATAATAGAGTACATGTATCATAGGCATAAGAATTAAAGCAATTTTAATTCCACACATACTGAATATCACTTATGGTAAGCTTACATTCCAGTATAATGTAGATCCAGCTTTTGAGATCTTAAGCTTGGTGATTATTGCCCGTATCAATACAAATAATTTATGCGGCAACATTTATTTTTCTGCCGCGGCTTGTAGGATTTCATGATTGTAAATTGCATTAAGTATAAATGGATTTGTAAAGCATTCCCAAGGCTGACTGTTGTTGATCGTGAGAATTGGTGGTGCGATAACTATGCTGTCTGTAATCCGATTAATATTACCTACTTTAAGCCCTGAATATCAAGCGGTGGAAGTTTGGTAGCTTACAATGTTGACTACTAAAATTATTGTTAGAACAAAGACTTGTCTCAACAGCGCTGTGACAAGAATTATTATTGACTTAAGTTAGATTCTTCGCATTCATACATTTTGATTTACAATTGCGTCGACAATACATTAATGCCTGCATTAATCTTACGGTAAATACACTTAAAGTCCATAACTCCATACATAGGTAAGTTCTTGCATGTGATATGCAAAAAGAAGAGATACCGGTGGCGTTTTGATCGCTAATGTTGTAAGGTTTTGTTTTCTTTGCTTGAGCGATATCTTCATCTGTTCTTTACAATTTATCAGTGACAAGGCCCCTTCAAATTTTACTATTATTACCACTAAGCGAGATAAGTCTGCCATTAATGCATTCTTGATGTTACTCGTGGTCTCGTAGTATTGCCGCGTCGAAACTCACTTTAACTGCGAATATCTTATTTTAATATCCAAATGATCCGATTACAGGTGTTTGCGCCGTAAAGAGAGAGCAGAACTATTTGCATTACTCCTTGCTAATATTATAATACTGTTAAAAGGATATCAATTTTGTTCGCTTACACGCCTCGGTTGACAAACATTTGACTTGATCGATTCATATTATATACTTGTTCTATTCTATTATTCATATGTTATACTGATTCGTATTGTCTATAAAGAACTTATTCCGATGTCATTTTAATCATTATTCGGAATGGGTATGGGTACTCATTGGTAAATATTTAAAGTACGTAACTAATTTATTTCTAGAAGAATAGATTCACATTTTATTAAACTTAAATATTTTTGTTACTTCTGCACCAGTATCTAACTAAAAAGTAAAGCCTTAATTACAATGCTAAGCTAGACGAAAACATTCGTTTTTGCAGATTTATACAAGAATCTTATTTCAGGACAGAAGCTAGTTTATAATAATTTAAACCCTCGTTTACGTTTTCACATTACCATCAATAAGATCATAGATATTGGCGTTAATTTGTAATAAAGCTAATGGGTTTTTTATCGCAATCTACATTGCCAGTTTAGTGCGAGCTTAGATATTCTCTGGGAACCTAGACGGAGATAATATTTGATTCGTATTACGTGTGGTTGCATATCAAGTGTTGTTGTTATTCTATTTCGCTTACTATTGTCTCTACGAACGTTATTTCATTTGCCAAGATAAGCGCGTGAGTGAAAACTCGTGTCCGTCTGTGCAATAATGTGATAAGTGTTTGTTTAATTGTGATTAAGGCTTTTTATTTACGTTCCTTTATCAACTGTGTCTTACCGTCCTGACGGACTGTAGTGTGAGGGACCAACAGGGGGTGTATCTGCGTTTGCGCACACTTGTACACTATAATATCTTTTGGCTTGCCTTGTCTCTGTATCTATTGGCTGTTGTGACAATTGAAATTTTGTCAGGGGGATATTCTTAGCATAACAGAGAGACAGAAAAGTGTTTTATTGTGAGGATGCAGTTTTAGAATTACTAATGTAAAGTAAGTTTCATAATAAAATTCAAACATCTATAATTATTGCATTAAAACTATTTTTACGGACTTTATCGCGGATTTATTCAGTTTATTGGCTTATTTTGGCAAATTCGAGTTTGTATAAAATTATTTTGTTTGTAGTTGAAGAAACACCTAACAAAATAGGCAGACAAAATCACACTAACATTATTTTACGACTAATATATAACAAAGGAGATACACAAATTGATTTTCTGGATAAGGCGCACTGCTAAAACCAAGAACGGTTTTACATTGTTGAATTTAAATTGAAACTGAAAAGCTCATTGTTACTTTAATGTTGAGGGTCGTGGGCGATGAGCTGACAGTCTGCCACAACTTATTTGTAGTCGTTATCCGTAAACAACTTATAGGTCCACAGACAGTATTTACCTTCTATAATATTTTCCGTTATTTCTTCAGTTAGATGTTTTATAACAGAATCCTAAAGCAATGTTGTAACTGCCTTTCTGTTATGTATTTTTTACTTAATCTGGCAAAAAAATACGGTGAAATGAACAAGGTCTTTCAGTTCTTATTAAACATTTTTTACTAGGTAGGTACTTATTGATTTTTAACCGACTTAAAAAAAGGAGGAGGTTACAGATAGGTGAATTCGCTTTTCTTTATTTTTACGTCGGCATCTTTATAAAGTAAAATATAGCTAATAAAAATAATAGTGAGAGTATCGGAGATTCGTAGTTTCGTAACCACCGCATAGTTTTATCCATCGAAGGTTAAGCTGCGCTAGCTGGTGCTGGTCTGATGATGGGTGACCAGTGTCAATTTTCATATCATGTCTTCCGTATCTAATATTAATGATAATGTCTCTTGTTACAGTGAGATGGCGCGGTGGAGTGCGCTCCAGCATGGACGATCAACAGCCTGTTTCCTTCTCCTATGTATACTGCAGTTAGCGGGAGCAACGCCCGGTGAGTCCCTTAGCTTAGCTCTTACAATACAAATAATACCTAATACCATCCGTACTAATACTGTTACTAGTTCCAATACTAATAAAACCTAATACCAGACGTACTAATACTGTTACTAGTAACAATACTAATAATACCTAATACCATCCGTACTAATACTGACACTAGTATGTATAATTTCCAACTCCTCCTTTATATTCTTTTATGATTAATTTTGTCGCGAGTTTCAAGGCTGGCGAGTCATTTCTCTGGGACGCCTCGAGCTTCATTGCCTCGATGGTTCTCAATGGTTATCATTGTAGATACTGGCTTACAGGAGTCATACTGGCGGGCACGAGTGGTGGGCTTGTCCCGTATGACTCCCTTGCCCTGTTCCTAATTATTTATGGTTGTCGTATAATATCATCAGATATTAAGTTATTACATGAAAGAGTCGTGCCGTTACTACCTTGTTGGTCTAGTGATCGGAAAGCGCGACTGCTGAGGTCAGGTCCTGGGTTCGATTCCTATGTCAGGCAGTCTTACGACCTATAACATGGGACCTATAACATAACTAGCTAAATGTGAGGTAGACACACCTTCACCTCTGCATACCTACTACTACGAGGGTCAAACTGAAAGTTCTTAGAACTGGCCACTTATAAACAATATAATAAAAAAATAATTCTAAAATTTGAAAATAGAACTCTTTGCCAATATTACTGAGTATATATTTCATTAATTTGTCATTTGTTTTACGATTTGGCGGCAAATTGAAAATTGTCTGTGTCACGTCAACATGAATTTAACACGAGAAAATTTTCGTGCAATGATTTTTTATGACTTTCGATGTCATTTAAGTCAACAAGAAAGTTATGATAGACTACGATTGGCCTTTCACAATGAAGCCCCATCTCGTGCGACAGTTTACAACTGGTTTAATGAGTTTAAACGTGGTCGCACTAATCTCACTGATGATTTACGTGAGGGACGGCCTTCTACGGCGACGACTGAAGATAACATCTGTGTTGTGCGGCGTATGATAGAGACTGACAAAAGAGGGACCTATCAGCAGATTCGGACAAGCTTAGGCATCGGTATGAGTCAAGTGCACAAAATCCTCCACGAACATTTAGCAGTCAGGAAGCTTTGCGCCCGGTGGATACCTCATAATTTGACTGAGGCTCAAAAACTCCATCGTGTGGATTGGTGCCGTAAAATGATTGAAAGATTTAACGGAGGTGACTCAAATGCTGTGTTCGACATACTAACAGGTGACGAAAGCTGGATTTACTGTTATGATCCTGAAACCAAAAGACAATCTGCTCAGTGGGTGTTTCCTTTCGAGAGGTTGCCAACTAAAGTGAAGAGAGATCGAAGTGCGGGAAAAAAAATGGTGGCCTCGTTCTTTGGAAGGATAGGTCATTTCGCAACAATTGTGTTAGAGGATCAAAAAACAGTTTCTGCAGAATGGTACACTACCAATTGTTTGCCACTTGTCTTGGAAAAAGTTCGAGAGAAACGACCTCGCAGTAGGATCCTCCTTCACCACGACAACGCCTCGTCGCACACCGCTAAGCGAACGATCGACTATTTGGCGACATCAAACGTTGAATTACTGGGTCACCCGCCGTATAGCCCCGACCTCGCCCCTTGTGATTTTTATTTATTTCCAAAAATTAAAGAAAAACTTAAAGGAAAGCGGTTTATGAATGCTGAAGAAGCGGTGGCTGCGTATCGCGATGCCATTGAAGAGAACCCTAAAGACGAGTGGGCAAAGTGCTTTTCCCAGTGGTTCCATCGCATGCAGCGGTGTATTGACGTGAATGGACAATATTTTGAAAAGATATAATAAAACTAATAACTGGCTAATGTAATCAGTTTTTGATTTTCTAAGAACTTTCAGTTTGACCCTCGTATGAGGAGTAATGGCGTCTTGTTGTCAAGCCACATTAAATCGGTGCAATACAAAAAAAAACAACAACAAAACATAACATCACGCCTGTATTCCCCGCAGGGGTAGGCAGAGGTGCACATATTTATAGTAATACTTCATTTACTATAATAACTTTCGTGAGTGTTATCCATATTATCTACTAGGTATATATACCGGTTATACTCACGTCGATATTCGGGAATGCCCGACTAGTTTCGGACTCAAACGGAGCCCTTATTCATGAGCAGATGACGCGGCGGGCTCGCGACCCTGCCGTTAGAGTCCAAAACTAGTCTGGCATTCCCGAATATCGATGTGAGTATAACCGGTGTATATAGTAGATAAAACTTCATTTAATTAAGTTACTCGGAATTAGCGATAAAAAAAATACTAACTTACAAACAAGATTAAATAATTAATCATGTTTGTCGACAACAGATCAATACTCTATTGTGATGTGTTTATAAATACTTCTTTGAATGAGTGGAGTCATAAATAACGTCACCATTTCATTCATTCAAACCAATCGCATGGCCAGCGGACCTTGTAAAAATCGATTGTGCAGAATTTCATTGATTCGGAAATGATTAGGATCGCTTATCGATATAAAGAGAATTAATAAGTGTGGTTATAGAATGTCAAAAGGTTGGACATGTATCTACATGTCATTTAGTTGATGTGTTTGTGTCGAATTGTCGATAAAACATAATTACTTAATCGGGTTCATCACTAAATATAATATGAAAGCTCTGATTAAAACAATTTCTTTGGAAATTACATTTTATAATAAACTAGCGCATCCGGCAGAGTCATGCCTGCAAAAGCAGCGCCATCTACCAGGTCCAATTGTATTGTCAAATCATCAAGAAACCCATTGAAATATACTCACCAAATTTCATCCAAATCGGTCTAGGCGTTTAGGAGGAGTTAGGTGACAAACCCATGTACAGAAGAATTATTTAATATATGTACATATTATTTTGTATTAATAATAATAAATTGTAGAATCTTGTATGTGTGTAGGCAGGATTCTTAGGAGTCAGAAATATTGTACACAATTTGTTAGGTACAGGCATCTTGCGAACAATATGATACAGGCTGATACAGAAAGAAACAGGTTTACTTGGTTAAATTATGCCTAAAGATAATACAATCGGGTGCGGTATAAATAAAGATACGAAATTATACGAAGGCTTGAATGCGCATGCGTCAGAAAGTGTAAGGCGCGCACCTCTGCTTCACAAATAAACTCACCTAAGAATACTTAGAGTAACTAGAAAATGGTGTTTTCGTACCAATTACCGGACCATACTCTCACTAATTTATTTTAAACAGCCACAAAATTAATTGCCTAAACACCGTCTAGAATGGACGATATACAAATCGGACACGGTAAGAAAACAAGGCTGTACAGAATTTTCTAATTGGAACAAACACATATATGGGTAGTCCCGCTTACCTTTGCTGGAACTGTAATATATACTTATGATCACGTGCTAATTAACACCGTCTTTTATGGTCGGTATTTGTGTTAACGGAACGCTAGACGTTATGACAAATAGTTTGTTAATTGATTGGTTCTCAGGCTCAATTGCATAATGGTACAACGGTACGCGTTGATAATTTGTTATATTTATGTTGTGTAGAAAGTTTCTACTGAGTTAATAATGTTCCTATATTAGAGTTAAACTTTAATTTTTTTTAATAATAATTGACAAGTTGGTTGATACATCAGATTTCTAAATAAACAAGTTCAGTTGCGAACATATCAAGCCTTTTAATGGAAAAAAATAAAAACAGATATCTCGTTCTCGAATCCATTTTGAAGCTGCAAAAAAGGTTACCACAATGAATTATAAATAATCTTAATTCCCAAGAATATCCATAGGTATCTCAAGACAAATTCTACCATAGACAACAAACCTAATAGTACCTAGTATCGCACAAATTGAATTCTGGCATAACCATTTCGATATCTAGCAAGCACGCTACGATATACAGTTAACATTATCTCAAAACAATTTAATGGGAAAAGGAAAGGCAACGTTTGCAAAAGCTTAATTAATTGTTCAAAGGCCTAACGAAGCTAAGGTACTAAGCTAAGGGCGCGTGTGCACCTGTCGAATCAGTTATTTATTACTGTTTGTTTCATGTAAGAGTATTTGCTTATTCTATCTCTGGCCCCGCACAGTTTGTATTCGGCCTTATCTAATGCATTGTTTTGTTTCCACGGTGATTAATGTGGGCTTTAATGGTTCATGGATTTGTTTTACGATGAACTTGGAATAGGGAAGGTGCATTTAAAGTATGCATACTGATTGTTTAGCTGGTTTTATTCAAGCGGAACGATCTAATCTTTATTCGATTTAACCTTTATTTACTTTATCATTGTGTGGGACTTTAGTTTTTTGAGGGGCTCGTAGCTCAGCGGCTACCACGCAGATCAGTCGATCGGCGAGGTTAAGCCGCGCTTGCTGCGGTCAGTCTTTTGATGGGTGACCGTTTTCACATGTCGAGACCCCTCCGTGCTTCGGAAGGCACGTTAAGCCGTTGGTCGTGCGCCTCATCTCTCTCCGCTCGTGTCGGTCTGACGTCCTATCGGTCTATGAGAGTGAACGAACAGGGAGTGCTCCTGTTTGCGCGCATACTTGTGCACTTTACCTGCGTAGTTGGCTAGTCTTAGATGAGGCAGGCCGCTGTGACCAAAATTCGAATATTCAGGAGAATATCATTCTTATGTGAGATTTAAAACATGTTTGTTTAGGAGGTTCTTACGTTAATCGATACGATAATTTAATTTATTGTTTTTTTTTCAGGTCCATGTGAAGTGGAAACGGGCCAGTCTAGCATTATAGTTGATATTGAAGAGAGTAGAGGAGATCGTGAGTACCATACCTATTTATAAACACAATTTCCATTTTCCGTCCTCCAAAAGGTAAAACTTTGCTTGTCTGGGTTTATTATCCAATTTGCCATTATGTTCACAACTCAGGATTCTGTGACTCGTGAAAAAACTTGACAGATCAGTGAGAAGTATTTAACATTAGAATATGAGCTCTAAGTACCTCGTAATAAGGGCTTTTCCTAATGCCCAAAAAAGATAGGAGCTAGCACCTATTCTACTTAGGGCATATCTACGTAGGGTTAGTTAATAGGGCTAACTCTAAACTGATATTGTTATATTAGAACATACCAAACAAAGGAGAGAGGGAGAGAAGTTCTTGGTTTCTGTGAGAACCGAGTCATAATAAATCTATTAAAAATAACAAATCTTTTTTTAATTTATTAAGATCTAAGTGCTTGTTTTTAAATGAACTTGTTACATTTCCAGAGGTGAACCAAACCACAGTGCCATCGCAGCTGCCGATAGTGGGCGAGCCTGATGTGGACGTAGTGTTATCCACGGTGTTCCCCAAGGGCCCGACGCTGTTCCAGCTGGATGGCAAGCGGCTTCAGCTGCTGCAGCCCCTCGACAGGGATGCCGATAACTTGTCGCATATGGTGTTTCAGGTATTACTTTTAATCTTTCGTTTATTAGCCGTTGTGCTTACGGCGCATGCGCTCAGCAAATTGAAAAGCGTTGCATTACCACATGTATGTGATATCTATCGTCGAAAATAATGTTTTAAGTGGGTATAAATAAGACTGGGACGAATGTACCCGAAAATATTTGTGACCTGGTTTTATTCACACTAACCGCATGGCCAGTAGCTTTTACTTTTTAAGCGGTGAAGGAAAACATCGTAAGGAAGCTGGCACACTTGCAGGATTTTTCCAAGACGTGTAAAGCCATATCAGAGGCCTACAGGCGGTTTAAACTCTGATACCAGGTTATTCATCAACCCTACAATACGAAGAAGAAAAAGTAACTTTTACTTTAGGCCATATTCATATCATCAGATAATATCATATACACATTTTAATGATGCCATATATGCGAACTTAGGTCATATTGTTAAAAGATTTGATTTATTGTGAGGCTTAAAAAGAAACTTCTTAATAGTCAATGGATGAATATAATTGTGTAAGCCAATAAAACAAAGGCAGATCAGAGAATAAGAATGAATTTAATCATGTCTCTGTAGGTCATTGATTGAATAACTATTACGCAATAAACATATACCTTTTTTATTCCGTTCCCACGATCAAAATCTTATTGTCATATACTATTTCATCCGCGTACATCATAAAAATATAGGCTATAATATATTTATCAGTATTTAAATAAATTATCTATCATAATCGTCTTATGATAATTTGTCATATAATTTATAAAGATCTCTTTTAGAATCGACTATACGAGTTCCATTGAGATTTTTAACTCAATCCGCAGTTATTAAAGTTCAAATTCGTTTGTCAGCGTATAACCAAATCTAGTCTATTAACGTGTCCCCCGAAGCTAATATGGTAGTTATAGGTTGTTGTCAAAACTAATTTAGATTGTAATTGATGGCTTCGTTTGCAGCTGGTCTGTCAGGTGAAAGCGACGAAGAAGCGGCGGACGATACCAGTGATAGTCAGAGTGTCTGACATAAATGACAATGCGCCGACCTTCCAAGGGACGCCGTACGAAACATCCGTTTCAGAGGTAAGTTTAAAAATTATATTTATTATGATGATATAAGACGAGACGGTTCTGCAAGGAAAGACCACCTGTTGGGTTGTTCGGAAGATTATATGAAGAGAGAGTGAATGATAAATATAGTTTTGCACCGATCCTAAATAAGTATAGTGAATGAGTGTTTTCAATCGATAGGGTGAACCAAAGGGTTGAACTGATTCATAATCTCCGAATTCAAAAGTGTTCCTTTCTAATACAATTTAGTAATTTTTAATCGTTAATCAAACTAAACGTGAGTATCTATTGATTGGCAAGCCAATGGTGGGAAGGACTGGATGCGGAAGGTGTGTGGCGCAACTTGGGAGAGGCCTATGTCCAGCAGTGGACTGCGATAGGCTGAGAAAGAGAATAGATATAGGTACCTAAATACCAAAAGAAGGTTATTCAACGACTTTTTTCATTACAGCTGACCCCAATAGGCACGACAATATTCGACGAGATCAAAGCTGTAGACATCGACGCGGGCGTCAACGGTCTGTCAGAATACTTCATAATACCAGGAGATAATAAAACGTTGGAGGAGGCGAACGCGGCCGATGGGTACGGCTACTTCTCGATACCTCTGCCCCACCAGGGCCAGGTGGCAGTCAATAGGAGCCTGGATTATGAGCGCACTCAGAAGTATCTAGTCACTATCCTCGCTTCTGTGAGTATTATATTATTTTTAATTTCGTAACACCATATCAAAAAAAAATGTCGTTCATTGTGGGGTTCTAAGGGGAAGGCCTTTGTTCAACTGTGAACGTCTTCCAAGAGATGATGAAAATGATGATATCGAGAAAAAAGGTGTCTATACGTGTGCGACATATATTGCGTTTTCTTTTTCTTAATTTTGTTGGGTTTTAAATTAAGTTAGTGAGGTTAGTGCTCTTGTGATGGACTGATGGTCCATCAAAGGTTTTTCCTCTTTCTACAATAAGCTATGCAATAAGACACCTATACCATACATACACTATTATTAGTGTATGTATGGCATAGGTGTCTTGCAAGCAAAAGGCTAATTTAAACTCCTTCACAGTTATCGCAAAGATTATTCCTACCCTATTTCCCCGTTATTCCTTAATCAAGTGATCTCAAATACAAAACAGCTCTTAACAAACTATTGCATAAGTTAACCTAAACTGTTTCAAATACTGCTTTCACTGCCTCGTTGGTTCAGTGGTCGCTAAGCGCGACTGCTGAGTACGAGGACCTGGGTTCGAATCCCAGGTCGGGCAAAAGTGTTACTGGGTTTTTCCATTAGGTAATTATCAGTGGCAGCACGGAGTCTGGATTTGTGCCCAGTTGATGGCAATAGGCTCGCCCCCTATTACATTGGTACCTAAAAAACATAACTGGCGAAATGTGGGTGTACTATATGTGCACTCTGCCTACCTCTTCGGGGAATACAGACGTGATGTTGTGTTTTGTTTTAAATACTAACCCACAAACTATTGCAGGACCGTGCTCGTGACACGAAGAGGCGTCTCTCCAGCACCACTACCCTGACCGTAATCATCGAAGATGATGACGATCAAGACCCTTCGTTCATCTACAAAGGCTGCACGCTCCACGAGGGAGCATGCTTCAATCCCGAGTATACCACTTTTGTAAGTAATCCTGACTAAATGTTAGTTTGTTTGTTACCGTTTCACGCTTAAACCACTGAACTGATTATTATGAAATTTAGCATATGCGTTTTCAGAGGTTTAGACAAGAATATAGGGTACCTGTCATCCAAAAAATGGGGTGCCAGCTACCTCCATAGCAAATCTCCGTCCTTTTCCAATGAAGAAAAAAATAATTATAAAAATCCATGACATAAATTGCGAAATTCTTAAAGATAGCTATGTGAATCTTTTAAATTAGGATTAGTTAAGCAAGATTATCCTATATTTTCGATAATTCCAGGTTAACAGCAGCGTGCTCGCCGGCATCCTAACTATAGAGCCGGAGAAGATCCAAGCTGTTGACATGGACACGTTAGACGCTCGCATCAAGTATACCATCGAGAGCGGCGAGCCCGACTCCTGGGATACGTACTTCGCGATAGACGCCAATACCGGTGCGGTGAGGCAGCTGGTGCCTGTCGATACCTCCATAGCTAAGAGGTTCCAGCTTGTCATAAAGGTGAGATTCGTATAACCAAAAGATATATTTTGAGGTTCAGGTCACGACTTGTTCGATATTTGTTTGCCACAATGCAAAAAATATGTTTTTAGTTACCATTTGATCTCGTCTTTTGTTTTTGCTCATTCTCATCTCTAATGCCTTGTTTTTTAAGCTCAGATCCATTGCTTTCATTTTCGAAGAAACAATGAGCATTATATTTTTAATATAAAATATAATATTATATACGTTTAATGACTTCCACTCAGATCGTCTAAACTGCGATTCGTATACTTCTATAAAACACCTTTAAATATACACTAATAGGGTCTATATTCGCTTACAGGCTGAAGAAGTAACAGAAGCGCGTCGCTTTACCACAGCAGCACTAACAATAACGGTGCGTCCAGTAGACGCGAGCCCGCCCGTCGTCCACGCGTCATCAGACGAGGGCGAAGTGGAGGAGAATTCCGCTAAAGGCACCAAGATACTTGACGGGAATTCGCAGCCGATTAAACTTACTGTCTCTGATCCTGATTTGGTAAGTTTTTGGTGAATTCTGTGGTACTTCATAAGGGTTTTGTTACATTGATCGATGATGTTAGGTTTGTTCATACAAAGAAAGCACATATCATGGGATGCCGTATGTATGCATCGTTGGTCTTGTGGTTGCTAAGCGCGAGTGCTGTGCACGAAGTCCTGGGTTCGAATCCCGGGTCGGGCAAAGTGTTACTAGGTTTTTCCATTAGGTTATTCTCAGTAGCAGCACGGAGTCTGGATTTGTGCCCGGTTGATGGCAATAGGCTCGCCCCCTATTACATTGGGATCTAAAAAAATAACTGGGGAAATGTGGGTGTACTATTATGTGCACCTCTGCCTACCCCTTCGGGGAATACAGGCGTGATGTTATGTATGTATGCATCCGACGATGCGCATGTTTATTTATATATTTTTAAAGATACCCTTAATTTTTTATAAAGCTGGTAATTTTATTACTATCCTACTCTGGGATTAACGCAGCCAACGGCAGTCACTCTGACACAAAATTGGGAATTTTAGATCACTACAAATTACCCCTGTACATTCGTAAACGGTATATCTAATACTTGTTTCCGCAGGGACCCGGTGATCCAGTACCGAAATACACGTTTGAGCTGACAACAAACTTCTTCGATATCGACCAAGATGGGTATTTAGTTGTCAGTGATGAGAAACTCGACAGGGACCAGCCGAACTCCGGCAAATTTAGATTCCAGGTAAGAACTTGTTTAAACATTTTCTAAATACGGCCGAATATTTTATCGAAATCACTACTTACCTGGAATAGTGAATACCTGATTAGCGCAGTGGCTAAGCGTTTGGACTGCTGCGCTAAGGGTCGCGGGTTCGATTCCCGCACGGGGCAAAACTTTGTGCGAACCACAGATGTTTGTCCCGAGTCTGGGTGTTAGTGTATGTGATATTTCATGTTTGTGAAACGCACCCACGACACAGGAGAAAATCCTAGTGTGGGGCGACGTTTTTCTTTGGCTACTCTTCAGAGAGGTTATGTCCATAATCACCATGCTAGGCAGGCGGGTGGGCAAACGCAGTATGGTGAACGGTACCTACACAGAGGAACTAGTAGTGTGGAAATCAGCTATAAAAAATAGCATGCTACAGACTATAAGCAAATTTTTCCTAGCATGCTTTTTTTAATCCTATGCTATAGCATGTCACCTAGGGAAAAAAATTGACTATCTGCGACAGACTGACGCCGTGCGACGGTGCGATCAAGGGCGATGTGCTATTTACTACTATCAACTGCTATAGTGCTTCGGTCTCGCTGCGTATGTATATGCTATGTACACTCGCCGTGCTATCATATGACACCGATTGCGATGCAAAAAAGCACATGCTTCGCGTTCAGTATAAATCACAATTCTATTGTGCTATATTCATCATCATCCGAAAGACGTCCTCAGTTGAACAAAGTCCTCCCCCTTAGGTAACGGGGGGTTGCCATAATCCTCACGCTTGGCAAGCGGTTTGGGTATCGGTTGAGCTATAATAACCATCACTAATTCTTTTTAGGTGGTAGCCCGCGAAGCGAATGGCGGTGCGGCATCAGCACCATATTCCTTAGCGGTGCAGCTCTTGGACCTGAACGACAACGCTCCCGTGATACCAAAGACCCAGCCTATCATAGTGCCCGCGAGCTTGGAACCTACTGCGGTACATAAGGTAATTTACAAATGTCTTTCAAAAAGTTTTTATTCAGTTTGACCGAAACTTTATAGCGTCGGCCCGTGTGATATAGGCGTGCTGTTTTGTTATGTTTGAACATATATGCTTGGATAGTTTTTTTTACTGCCTCGTTAGTCCAGTATGACTACTATGCGTAAGGTCCTAGGTTCGCTGCCCGGGCATTGTTAGCCGTTCCATTAGGTAAATTTTAGATTTTTAGTATTTTATGTACCTAAAATAGTAAATCTATGAAGGTAAATGACGTAGTTTATGGGAGACTTATACTATATCTCAGGTATATAAGAGGCAGTGGATAAACATAATTATCGTAGATTGAACTTGCAATTCTGATATTCAATTATTAGGTAAACTTCACGAGCATTACATAGAACAGATATAAACATACCTATCTCTATCTAACCCATGGTTTCGTCCACAGGTGGAGGCGATAGACATCGATGAGGGTGAGAACGCACGTATAACGTACAGCATATATCACGTATCTAACAATGGAGGCAACAAGTTCACTATAGATCCTAACACAGGCGTTATATGTAAGTTGCACCCTCTTATTAATACACTACTGGGCCCTTACCATGAGCTCTTAAAGCAGGATATTTTCCGTTGTGGGAGCGAGACGCCGCCCTACACTGCACGTACAGGCGTCTCGCTTGTACAATGGAAATGTTCTGCGATAAGAGTTCATGGTAAGGCAGCTGTTACAAAGGTATTTTATTTCTATGGAACTTTGAAATTTGATAGATATGAGCGGGAACTGTACAGTCAACAGCAAATTAAAGTAGATAATCAAAATCAGAAATTCAATACTAATGAACGAAGTTCGCGTCAGAACTCTGTGGCGTCGAAGTGATTCAAAATTATGTGATTGTAATTTTTTTTTCTACCATCTTTGTAACTTATGGGATTCCATAAATGATTGAGTAGTGAGTAAATTATACCAAACATTTAGTACTAGTACAGCTGCCATATATTCGTGATCACCGTCCATTAGTATTGAATTTCAGATTTTGATCATCTACTTTTGCTGTTGACTGTACCATCAGTTTTCAGCGGAACTACTCTAGCTGAGCTATGATACTGTCGTAGCGTTCGCTTATCAAATTTCAAGTTTCCTTTAGAATTTTTTGTTTTTGAAGTCTTATGAATACAGCTAGTTTTGGATATGGAATAAACATAGTGATGTCGATTATGAGCATTTAAAATTGAACCTTAGCATAAGAGTATAAAGTGCTTTTTTGTAGGTTGAGAATGTGACATTGGTCTTTACAAAATTAGCTGTATATATAAGGCTGTTATGTGTGTTTTACGTCACTGTGTTAGCATGACCCCACAATTGAATAATTTCTTCTACCTTTATGTTAAACTATTAAAAAATCTTATATTCTTGAGACTAAGCATAAATAATATAATTGTTAGTAATTCTGTTTTATATCTTTGATAGTATAAAGCATTCCTTCCGCACGTTTGTTTAAATAATTTGTTTGTGAAACTTCCTATACTAAAATCTTCACTTTAAAAAATCCGACAATAATGGCCAAGAATTTTATTTCATAGGTACATTGCATTTTAAGCTCTAACCTGGCCAGAAACTACATATTTAAACCAAAAGCAAAAACACATAAATCGAACAAGCAGTTCTGGAGTTATACACACACACACGAAGAAACAGACAAAATACATTTCGTAATCAATTATTATGTCTAAATAATAACACTAACATTAAAACTCTATTTGACAGCAAGCACAAGCCGTTTACAAGCCGGCGAGCAATACAGTGTGACTCTACGTGCGACCGATGCCAAAGGCCTCAGTTCCCAGGGCATTGTCGAGTTGTCCGTCGCCCCGGGACCGAACACCCGGCCGCCGCAGTTCTCCTCCCGGGATTACTACGCGCCCGTGTCGGAAGGCGCAGCTATCAATTCTACTGTTACTACTGTTACTGTGAGTATTTTTATCAGTTAATATACAGTTTACTAGTGTTTAATGTTAATACAGGAATGATAATGTCAAGGGTCTTTCCATTAGGTAATTCTCAGTAGCAGCACGGAGCCTGGATTTGTGCCCGGTTGATAGCAATAGGCTCGCCCCCTACTACATTGGGACCTAAAACATAACTGGCGAAATGTGGGTGTACTGTATGTGCACCTGTGTCTATCCTTTCGGGGAATACAGGCGTGATGTTATGTTATGTATAAAGTCGTGTGAGTTTTTCCCTCGCAAACTTTTGAGTTCAATGTTTGGACAATTGTCGTATTTCAAAAAAAATGCATAATTATATTAATTATAATTGTCCAGTACACAGCAATACCTATAACTGAGAGCCATTTGTATTGATTTTAAAACAAATTCTTTTGCTTATGTTATTCCTTCCTTACCTACACCATACTATCTTATCTCAATTAAAAATTGTCTGTATTCCCAGGCCAAAGACCCAGAGAACGAGGCTGTGACATACTCCATAGCATCGGGCAATGACCTCAGACAGTTCGCGATCGGTTCCAACACCGGCATCATCACCGTCATCAGGAGTCTCGACAGGGAAGTGCTGACGCGGTACCAACTGGTAAGAACTTTATTTATTACTGTTTGTTTAACCGATTTTGAACCCTATTGTCTAGGCATAAGGATTGCATTGAGCGCAGAAAAACGTCAGCAATTCCAACTGTTAATGCTGCGTGTTCAGTAGGCGTCATTCGTTCCGTGACACTGTTACTCGACGCGAAATTTACATATACCCGCACTGTCGCCCGACGTCGCCTGCGACCTCTTGACTGGCGTCCGATGTACGGCATCTTGTTCAGGACATGTCTCCGCGACATGTCCCTTACTGAAACAAAAATGTAATTAAAACAAATTCAAGTACGTATGTCATGATTATATCAGAAAAGTTTATTTACCTATCTTTGAAAACCTGATGTCCCATAAAAATATTGACATAAGAATATTTTGATTTACTTTACCTTTAATAAATAGAATATCTGTAATGTTTCCAGATGGTAAGAGCAGAAGACCCAGGTAGACTGTCAAGCACAGCGACTGTTAACATCAAGGTTACGGATATAAACGACAACAACCCAAAGTTCGACGAAGATTCTTACCTGTTCCATGTTAAAGAAGGTAATTATCATTCGAAACATTATCTTGGTTTCCTCTACTGGTGTGTGGATTATTTCTCTAACTCTCTAAGCTGCTGACCACACATTTCCCTTTATCAAAATTACTACTACTACTACCAGAAATCTACCAAAATGTTAGTTTATCTTTCTGCGCGTCGTAGTTCGTTTTCAGAATCTCACAATGGTACCTACTTTCTTACCTGATATATCAAGTGGTATTTAATCGTCTTGATCAATGCAAGTTTTCTTTAGATACCCTTTCCCTTATTTGAATTAGTAAAAGCTTTTGATCTACTGAGAGACAGTCATCAGACAGTCAAGGAAGGTGATTCTTTTTTTTTAAAAAAAAAAAACGTCGCCCCACACTAGGTATTTCTCCTGTGTCGTGGGTGCGTTTCACAAACAGGAAATATCCCATACACAAACATCCAGACTCGGGACAGACATCTGTGGGTCGCACAAAGTTTTGCCCCGTGCGGGAATCGAACCCGCAACCCTTAGCGCAGCAGTCCAATCACTTAGCCACTGCGCTAATCAGGTCGCGTAATTTCGAGGGTCGCCGTTGTCGAATTCGACATGGAGGACTATATACTATATACATAGGCAGTCATACAATTTTTGATGTTACCTATTATATTATTATAACATCTTCATACTTCCAGGTGCGTCAAACGAGTTCGTTGGCTACGTGCACGCGACTGACATTGACGAGGGCGTCAACGCTATGATCAGCTACAGCATACCGACGCACTTGCCGTTCAGCATCGACAACGCGACCGGAATGATCAACACCAAGACTACACTTGATTACGAACAGATTAAGGTAAGATCAATTAGCACTAGGAATCCAGCTACGACGTAGATACTTTTTAAATTGTCTTTTTGAGTAAATTTCAATATATAAAGAACGGGATGAGACAAAAACTACCGTATGTTCTAGGACATAAGTACGTCAATATTAAACGTTAAAATCGGATTAGTGGTTACGTCGTGTTGAGGTAATAAACAGAATAAGAAACTTAAACATTTATATGCTTAATTACTATTTTTAGGTCAACACCCAGCATGCTTGATCTTTGCTTTGCTTTTTTTGGTCTTTATAAACTATAGTTTAATACCTACATAGTAATGACGTCATGCAGAGATTGGCCAGTAAGTTCGAGCAAGCTGACTTGCTGCGGTGAGCCGGAGACACAATTAGGATTTAGGGAGGTTCTCAAGTTATAAATGGTCATACTTCTATAACATTATCACCATTTCTGCCCGGTATCACCCACTGCTGGGTATAGGCCTCCTTTTCTTTCTGCCAATTCTCTCTATCATCATCATCAGCCGGAAGACGTCCACTGTTGAACAAAGGCCTCCCCCTTAGAATGCCAGCTTGCTAATTGCATCCACCGGTTGCCTGGAATTCTGACGACATCGTCGGTCCACCTGGTGGGAGGCCTGCCAACGCTGCATTATTCTCTCTATACTTCTATATAATAATAATATTTTCTATTTACTTTTTTCAGGATTATGCGTTTGTCGTGACCGCCATGGACGGAGCTATAGATAAGCGTCTGGGAACAGCATCAGTCACCGTGCAGGTACAAGACGTGCCGGATGAAGAGCCTGTGTTCTCCAAGCCGGTATACTCTGTGCATGTGCCTGAGAACTCCGCTAACTATCCCGTCGTTAAAGTTCAGGTTAGTAAAGCTGCTGTTACCTGTTGGTTTAATATTTACGACTTGATTGGGGAGGTGGGTAAGCTATTAGACTGCTGCGCTTAGGTTTGGTTCCGCACGGGACTTCAATTTGTGCGACTCGCAGATAATTTTCCCGAGTCTGGGTATTTGTGTATGTGATATTTCATGTTTGTGAAACGCACCCACGATACAGAAGAAATTCCTAGAGCGTTGTTTAAAAAAATATGTTAAGGTCCTAAACCCCGAAGCTGTGATATTGGTTACATTAAGGTCTGTTAAAAAAAAAACACTCTAACTTTTGTGTGCAGTTTTTTCGTTTTAGTCAAATATGTATGGCACTTTTTGATACTATATGTTTCTATAAAGCCACAAATAAATGGCATTGTTGACACTAAGGTACTGAAGCTGAGGCAAGGTGTCCAAAACTGAGTAAAACGACAGCAAAATCGATTGGGTATTGTCGTATATCATATATAAATAGTCATATACGTCAAACGGCAGTTCGACGCATATCATTTATTAGAGTCTAGTTTCTCATATAGACGAACACCCCTCCCAACCGCTTCTAAGATAACATGTGTATGTACTAAACACTAAGTCAAATTTACATTCACAGGCTGAAGACCCAGATACCACGCCAGAAATAACCTACACTATCTTAATGGGAGACACGGAGTTATTCTCCATCGACCGCAAGTCCGGCATGATCCGGACGCTGAAGGCTTTAGACCGGGAGATGATCGCGCGACACGAGATCACTGTCGGCACCGAGGAGAACAGTAACCAGGAACCAGGCTCTACTACTACTGTTGAAGTGTTTGTTGATGTACGTAGCTATTGTACTTACTAGTAACGTTGAGTTATTAAATATGAAACTATCGCGTTGCATGATTATAATACTCGTGGAATTAACGCGAACTTATTGAAAAAGACTGAGGATGCGGTGTCATGTCCCCGTATTCATACTGTCGATGTTATAAAAACACCGACAGTATAAATATGGAACATGACACTGCATAATTAATTCTATTAAGTGTAACAAACAAGTGCTTACTGCGCTTTTTAGTAATCTTTCTTGACAATTAGAGAACACACACAGCAAACTTGTGCACTATAATCTCCGCGTAGTTGGACATTCTCAGTTGTGATTGCTCTTGGCAGCTATTCTGTTAGGAGGATATTATGATCCCTGAGGTAGTGTTCATCATCATCATCAGCCGGAAGACGAAATAAACAACCTATTAATTGTTACATTATTTTTCTTTATCTAATTGCTTTTAACATTTCAGGATAAAAACGACAACGCGCCAATATTCACCTCGGTCGTTCGTCCTGTGACGATCGAGGACTCATCCTCGATCGGCAGCCTGGTGCAGACTGTGGAAGCTTCTGACGCAGACGCGACCGCTCCCAACAACAGGGTGCGGTTCAAACTGGTGGGGAGGGGGAAAGCTTCCATATACTTCCACGTAGAGCCAGACACCGGGGCCGTGAGGGTGAGAGACGACCTCAGGAAGGAGACTGACAGTGAATACACCGTAAGTGTTGCTTTGTACTTATTTCACTTGTGAAATGTGTGAACCCCGAAGAAAAGATTTTCTATTATTTCTGCTGCGTTGCTGTCAGGAGTAGTTTCTAACTACTTCAAGAGCTAGTTTATACTAACCAAATAGTCCAAATGTAAGGTACAGACACTGCCAAAGTCTTCTGTTAAAAATCTCGATCGTATAATATAATGTTACCCACGCAATAATATAGGAATTATCTAAATTAATCATTTATTGCCATAACACAATCTTAAATATATAATAATTGCATATATGATTGTTAAAATACTTTATTTAAACTTCAGACTACTCGAACAACTCCGAATATAACGTTTAAATTATTATCATAGGTGGATGTCCAAGCTTACGATCAAGGCGAGCCAATGATGTCTTCAATGACTAGTCTAACGGTGTACGTGAGCCACTCTGCTACTGTTCCACCTGATGTAAGTATAAATAAAATACCAACAAACTAAAAAAAACAGCCACAAAAAAGCAACATTATTAAACAATTTAAATTAATATAAATAATTTAGAAGCGACGGTGTCAGCCCGCAATCAACTTTACCTCCATGACTGTCTGATTATTAGTGTAATGTTTATTCTTATTTTTAGCATAAAATTGTCATAACTACTTGTTACATAGTTAGTTCTATGTATGTATATTCTTACTTAGCTTAACTTATAGGATAATTATGATATCATTAATTTAATTATGCTTAACCCCTTATTGAACTAAAACATCATATTAACATGCCTCATATTGTTGGCATTATTTTGAACCCCCCCCCCCCTCTTTAAATAAAAGTCCTTATATCACTATCTCTTTTTTGTTTTTCCAGGTTGGCCTCGGTTTCGCGGACACGCTGTACACAGAGCACGTAGCAGAGAACTCTCCAAACGGCACGCTCGTTAGAATTTTACCTCTGTTGAACAAGAGGGAACATTCTCCCGACACCCCTCTCAAGTGCAAGCTGACTGAGTCGTCGCAGAAAGGTAAGGTCGACACGTAGTGGAGTGTCAAACGAAAGTTTTGTAGGTAGCGTTGTTGAAAAATTGGACTTAAGGTTAAGGGTTGCGGGTTCGATTCCCGCACTGGAAAAATATTAGTGCGATCCGCAGATGTTTGTCCGAATCTGGGTGCTTGTGTATGTGATATTTAATGAAAATGAATGATGATAATGAAATGCACCCACGATACTGGAAAAATGTCTAATGTGGGCAAAGTTGTTAAAAAAAGTAAAATGTAAACAGTAAATAATTATTTTAATTAGGATTTAATCATGTTTCATTGATACTACTGTAAAATACTATATTTTGATATGTGTAGTTTATATTTGTAGATAATCGTTGCAAGTGAAAATCATAAAGATATAGAAAAGCTACCATCAAAAGCATAAGTTTAACTGATTTATTCAGTATTGTCGTCCTTTATTGTATTTCACAAGTTATTCTATAAGAAAGAGTTATATTCAAATAACATTCTTCAATAAATAAAACTTCTCCCATCTCCCACAGGCGTCTTCTACGTAAAATTAACAGAAGAGAGAGACTGCGCAATCTACCTCAACACAAGTTCCTTAGACTACGAGGCGCTTAGCGAATACTCTTTGGAAGTCCAGCTGGAGTCCATACAGGGCCTTATAAACCCCGAGAGCAGTAAGGCGACGGTTAAGGTCCACGTGACCGATGCCAATGACAATGCACCAGTGTTTGTGTTCCCCGAACAAAGTACGATAGCGGGCGCCAAGGATAAATACTTCGCTATCGTCACCAAAGACATGTTGCTGGGAACCAATGTACTGCAAGTTAAGGTGGGTTTAGAACTGTTCTCGTGTTTTATTAACTTAAATAGCTTACTAGCTAATAGCGCGTTCTAGCATAAATATGGCAGCACTGCTAGATTTTATGAAAGGCCCTTGAAATAGCGGTTGTAAATGACGACCTGATTAGCGCAGTGGCTAAGTGATTGGACTGCTGCGCTAAGGGTTGCGGGTTCGATTCCCGCACGGGGGAAAAACTTTGTGCGAAGCACAGATATTTGACGTTTTATTAAAAAAATGGTTAAAAATACTGACTCCATGCTGATTCTGAGAAATCATACAAGAATACCCAATAATCGCTTAAACCGACCTGAGAACTGAACCCAGCTCTTCAAGCTCAGCAGTCACGCTTGCCACAAATGATATTATTACCGCTACAATACTATCCCTTCCACAAATAAAAAGTTATAGCAATTATATAATTACAACAATGTGACAGAAAGTCATTACTAGTAAAAAAAGTCATTTGTTAATATATTCTAAATCAGATAACTTAATTACATTCTCTATAACGTTAATTAGGCAAGTCATTACGTGTTCATTCATATTCTATTCGACTTCTCAAACACTAGTGCTTCTCATAGAACGTGAACAGTATTAAAATATATTTATTAATTTTAGAGCCATGCTCTTGGGTGTGCAATGTATTTACTCTCCTCTCCTTTAACCTTTAAATAATAAACAGCAAATTTAATCCTAAAATGAATTACATAAAGTTTATTTTTGATTGTTCACTACTTACGACTGCTTCGTAGATATAGTAGAAAAATGGTTGTTTGCAGTAATTGGTACCTTAAGTAGTATTTAAAGAAGTTCTTGTGATAATTTAAGTTACCAACCATCTCCTTATGTTCTCCATAATAGGTATTTATCAAGTGTGTGGCAAGTCAGTGTATTCTGTAGTTACAAAGTGAGTTCAAAGTACGTTTTTACATCGAAAAGGGATCATTGGGAGATGCCTATGTCCAGCAGTGGATTGCAACGGGCTGATGATGATGACGATCCCAAATTGTTTTCCTTCACCATTGTGTCCACTACCCAGTTTACCATTTCCATTAACTTCAGTTACTCTGTTCATTTACTTATCAAATCTATACTTCTAGGCAAAAGACATAGACAGCGGTGATTTCGGCAAGCTAGAATACCACAAGAACTCCTGGACGAAGGCAGCCGAAGAGTACTTCAGTCTGGATGCAGATACGGGCGTGATTAGCAATATAAAGACGTTTGAGAACGTGCCCAAGGAGGTCCTACCATTTAAGTTCAGTGTGACAGCGAGGGACCATCCTAATTCCGCTCAGGATTTCAAAATTGCAAGAGCATCTGTTGTGGTAAGTCTTGATTTTTAATGCTTTAGTTTTTAATAATTTTTGTTACTGTAGATTTATATTATATACGTAATATCCAATCATATAACTATACAGTATAATTTATGTGTGTACTTGGTACTGTGAAATTTACCTGAAATATTACATTTTAATTCCACTTTACACTGTGATTCTAAATGGGTACCATATTTTTTATGTACCTACGACTCACTACAACGTCTCGCTGCCAGAATGCAGTCAATCTTTGTTCAGTCGCAGAAGTAGCTCATACGTCACGATAAACTACAGCCAATTAAAAGCCACTATTCCCTAAATACAAATTTAACCATTACCAACTTTCCCAGATAAACCTCCTACAAAAAGACAACCAACTTGTGGTAGAAGTGTCCAAATTAGACGCTGAAGCAATGCGTCGCCGGTCCCGGAGTTTGCTCACCGCTATCGAAGAGAAGACGGGATTGGTGGCTGGCTTGGAGAAGCTTACCTCGAGACATTACCTCGGAGAGAATGGGACATTAGAGAGCGATTCAAAGGGCACTGATGTGTGGTTGTACCTCGTTGATCCGAATACTGGGGAGATACTGACCAGGGAATCACAGCCTGTTAAGACGTGAGTTTTTATTTGAATGTACCATAGTTATACTTTCAATCTTATTTTTTAAATGATCTAATATTAGGTCACATAGAAATTAGAAACGTTATCCTTAAGTAATCTGTTTTCAGATGTTTTGAAAATCGTTTAATTTGTTTAGCAATCGTTTCTTATATCGTTAACCTTATTATTTGGTATTCAGTTTTTGATCTTAAGTTCCTCTTGAATCTGTTGCCATCACTACTTCACCAATGAATCGATATTTACGGATATGCACAGTTTGTAAATAAAGGCAGAATATTTACAAGTTGTGAACGCCGTCCCCAGTGCCATCGACAGCGGGCTCCACACGGCGGTGGCGGCGCGGCTGCAGGCGGCGGTGGGCGCGGTCCGCGGGCCGCTGTCGGCGCCGGGCGCGGCCCGCAAGCCGCACGTGGCGGCCGCCCCGCTGGCCACGGCGCTGCCCGCCGCGCTCATCGCGCTCGCCGCCGTCGTGCTGGTCGCCGCCATCGCCGCCACCATCTACATCTGCGCTTCTTGGAACAGGTGATGAACTTGCTACAAATGTATTATAAGCTAGGGACTCTAACACCTCGCCATTTCGCCCCGTCAGTGTCATGGGACATGCTGTGCATGTTCTGGAATTTCCTTTAGTGGCCACTAAAGGAAATTCCAGAACATGCACAGCAACGTCCTGCCCCACTTTAAAGCGGGCAGGATTTTGTTCATGGACTTCTTTAGGTTGATGATAATGAATATAAGGGGCTTGTCACTTAGGATAAAGGACGAGTCGGTCAGTGTCTCTTGAACACGTTAAGTCGTCAGCCCTGGCTGTCTTCAATAGACCTAAGAAATAATAGACCCAATAAAGTTGTGGAAGAACTATACGCATTCGATCCATGTATACTGACATTCAGCAACACTGGTAAGACTGGAAACCCCAACCCTTCATCTTACATAATATGTATGATAGTTAAGTACCTTTTATCTTTTGAGAGGCTAATCATGTATAACAGACCAAGCTACAGCGATACCAAATAGAAACCTAGATCTCACCACGTTAAGACTGACAACCAATACCAATAACCTTCCGTTTTCTGAAGAACATTTCAATTATAACCTTTATATCTATAGGTATAAGAAGCACAAAGAACAAGCGATCCAGCAGTACGGTACCCTCAGCATGAGCATGCCCCCCCCGCGGCCGCCGTCGGGCTACGAGTCCAGCGAGGACGAGCCCGCGCCGCGATACGAAACACAGGTAAATAATCGTGTATGTATGTCACTCATTTATCATTTTCACCACTCATAAATGTAATAACTTTAAATTATGTGACGTGACTAAACTTTTTCGTGTCTTTTCTGACTTTACGACCTTAAAGCTATCTTTTTCTACCCAGAAGGTCCATTCTAAATGGAATTTAAATCAGATGGATAGTTTTTATTATAACACATACATATAATAATAAAAAAACTTTATATTATTAAAACAATAAAAATTATCAAAATAGATAGTTCCCCTTCAACGCCACGCGGTTCTAATTGACTCGCGAACAATAAAAAAAGAATTCTATTGTATAGGTATTTGCTGCATGACAGTCAGTGTTAAGTTTTGGAAATAAACTAACATTTAAAGGGTATGACGTCACTTTCATACAAAACATGCATTACCTCCCATCTAATCATAACTTTGATAATCGATTCTAAGTCGTACTACCTGGGCATAAAAACTAATTTGGGTTGTACATTACTAAGTAACATCTTCTCTCTAGGTCCTGAACATGGCTGTAGACGACGCGGACCTGCAACTGGACTTCAGTTCGAACAACCACGCCTTCAACATACACAGCGTGCAATACTTGTCCAAAGATAATGGTGAGTGAGATATCCTTATCTATACTATATATATTATATATTTATATATAATATTATAAAGCTGAAGAGTTTGTTCGCTTGAACGCGCTAATCTCAGGAACTACTGGTCCGATTTGAAAAATTCTTTCAGTGTTAGATAGCCCATTTATCGAGGAAGGCTATAAAACAGTCGAAATCCACTCGGACGTAGTCGCGGGCGGAAGCTAGTAATAAATATGCCTAATTGCTTACTAATATCACAGGAGAAAAGTGAACTATGGTTTTAATTCGCTGTATAATGAAACACATTGTAAGAATCATTTTATTGTATTGTACCATATTTCATTTAAAAGAGTAACCTTTGGAGTTTCTTGCCTGTTCTTCTCCATAGGAATGACATTTATGGATCCGTATAACTAGCTTCTCGACGTTTTATAAGCTCCTGTAATTTGTTTATATGCAAATAAAAACATTTTAAATTTGAATTTATTAAAAGTTACAGGTATAGGTACTGTGACACTGCTTTCCGCATTAGTTTTTTTACTAGACTATTAAACATAATATTTATTTAACTTTGTCCGAGACATAGTATAAGGGACGCGAACTAGATAAAACATTATATTACGTATTATAACTATGTACCTATGCATATCATAGTTCAATTCTTAACTCTCAGTTGGGAATCATTTTCAAGAGCACGATTTATTTATACTGTAACAATATCAAGACAGTAAAAGCAAAAAATATTGCTCCTGTAACAATGTGAGCGTAAAATGACCT
This sequence comes from Abrostola triplasia, assembly GCA_946251915.1. NCBI lineage: Eukaryota > Metazoa > Arthropoda > Insecta > Lepidoptera > Noctuidae > Abrostola > Abrostola triplasia. The sequence continues at coordinate 8,627,600 of OX276430.1, forward strand.
AGCTAAGTCTAATATCTATTTTAGGTGAACGGAGTCCAACACTTTCCGAGACAGCGACAACTGCGCGCGCATCCAGCGTCAACGAGAACAGCGGCACACTCAACAACTTGCACAACAGTCAGCTCTTCGAGCCAATCGCCAACAACACATCCATTGCGCGCAACACACAGACGCTGAACCGACGCGCACCTAACGCGCATCCATTGAACAACGCGATAGGAACTTTACCCCGCGTCAATAATAATAACGTTGGAGGTGGGCTCCTGGCCACCACACTTGGAAGAAAGATTAATACTGGGAATAATCATAAGAAGAAATCCTCGCAGCCTATCATGGCGTACGACGAGATACCGGGATTGCAAAGGTTTGTTTTTTCGATTGTTGATTATAACACATCCAAATAGTTATAAATTGTTGGTATAGTTCCCGTCACGAAAAAAGAACGCTGAGCGACTGTCAGCGGCTTTGCACTCTGATATAGTTGCTTTCTATGGTCCTAGGCTATTGTAGTTTATAATTAAGTCTAATTGTTTTATTGTAGAATCATTATAGGTACTTTACTAGTTACGCAACACTTTGGAATAGACTGGAATAAAAAAAAAGTTAATTGTCAGCGTTATTATTACGTGACGTGAACTATAATGTAGTAGTAACTAAATTTTCCATTAACTCACCAACTTTCACAAAACAATATTATTGCATTGCAAGAGAATTTAATCCAGCCCATTAACTATAGCACTGGCAATAGTTGAAAGAGCAACACCATCTAAACAACACAGCTGCTCGACCTAATCATAGGTTTTACTCTTCCAGGGCGTCAGACAACGATAACGTAACATTCGGGAAACGTAACTTCTCCGGCTACAATTACGACCAATCGCCGGTTGAAACAACAACGGAATTATAAACAACATCAATAACAAATAGTGAATAACAAATACCTAGTGTTAACACAAACAAAGTGACTTATAAGTGAAAAAACTCGAAGTGTCCGTCCGAAATTATGAATTAATTATATAAAAAAAAAGGTATATTTTTAACATTTGTGTTCAACGAATATAATATTCTTCGTGTAATAAGAATACGACTGAACTTTCGATTAATTAAACTTAATAATGTGAATAACGAATTTTTAGATAATTATATTTTTGTACTTAATTGTAAAAGTAATTTCTTAGCCAAGGCTAGTCCCGTTTTATGAACAAATGTGCATAATAATGATGTAAATATGGCATTACATGGTGATGTATTATATGTGTAAGGTACCTGAATTGTAAATGCAGGTACAAAGACTATTTTTGTAAATCTCTTTTTATGTCTTTGGCTAACTGCCGTCTTTGTATTCTGTCTGATGTTTATACGTAATAGAATCGTGTATATACGACCTTGTTTGGCTTACTTGTAAAATGGGGCTAATTAAGAACGTGCGGTCTATAATATATATATTTTGTGTCATGTTTATAAAGGCTATGAAGTAAATACAATAATAATAATTCTTGTTACAATTTTAGCGGGACCTATATTCGATCTGTATCTCTTTTCAAAGACGGCCTGTATGTGCCTGCTTACGGCTAAAGTCAAGATAGAACTCAATTACTGTGATGTTACTTTACAGAGTAATTACCGAAGAACATTCTTAAAAAACTAAGTTGAATTCATAAACATGCATTTCTTACTTTTTGATAGGTAATTCTAATTAGTAAACGTCGGCTAATATACATCGGATATAGGTACTATTGGAATTGTATAGAGTTCTCATTTTACGTGCATGACAACACAAGTTACTTCTAAATAAATAATACTTCGTAATTTAGTTGCTAGCTCCATTTTACGGTAACACTCCGATAAAATAATGAACGATGATTTCCTCTTATTGTAAAGTACTTTTAATTTGTATTTCGAAACTTAATTCTTAAGAACAAACTTTTTATCTTATTTCTTTACATATTCTTTACGAATTTTGTGCCAGTTACTGTTAAAATGTATTTTAAGGTTTTTATTTCATCTACACTTGCCAGTTGCAAGTTTGTGATTTCTCACTTGCGGTTTTGTAAAGTAAGGAACATTTTCTATTCCGTCATATAAAATAATCTGTGGTCGTAGATTTACGAGAGATAAATTAAATATAATTAGCATAATAAATAAAAATGCTCAGTTTTTTTTTATATAATTTTTATTTTTGAATCTGGCTTCAAAATGTGATTTGTGCCAAACCGATATCTACTAACATTTTTTTTTATTTATTTCGTATTGGAGTGTAAAATGTTACCTAATGTAATTCCACTGTATATCTTGTAAAATAATAAAATGTTTATTTTGATTGTGAAAAAGTAAATTGTATTATAATTTTGTGGTAAAAATGTTAATATAATTTTTGAAATAAATTAAATTTTATTATCAATTGTATTTACTTTGTACAAATCCACGATATTGGAATTATAGCTACATCCAGGCGGCCCATCACGGCCTTAGTTTTTCTTACTGACGTGGGTGCTATATTGTCCTGTTCATCATCTTCATCGTCCCAGCCCGGTATCACCCACTGTTGGGTATAGACCTCCCCTTTTCTCTGCCAATATTGTCTATTTTGAGCATCTCTTGTCCAGGAATTCTTAGCAAATTTGTTAGTGTTGTCTACTAAACGTGCATTTGGCTGCTGGGCCTGCACTGGTCTGCCTGGCCGCTTTAAATGATTCCAATATTAATTAAAAATAAACATTGACCAAACGAATTTATGAATAATAATAATAACTGCCCCACTGCAAGGCAAAGGCCTCTTCTCTTATAGAAAAGGATTGAGCATTGATCACCGCGCTAGCTCACTGCGGGTTGGCGATTTAAGAGAATTAAATCCAACTTTCTTCATGATTTTTTCCGTCACCGTCATCAGTGGTGTCTTAGAATATCTAAGATAGGACCTATTTATGAAATCGAAAAAGTCACATTGATACTTGCTTGGATTTAAACTTGCAACCTTGTGCATATGTCAACCATCCCCCACGACGAAGTTATTAATGGTTAACATTTTTTTTTAATTATTGTAATGGTACATGTATTGATCCCATGTATTATTATAACTATTTACAACTTAAATCTAATACAGAATAAAAACAATATATACAAAAATAAAAAGTTAAATAGCATTAAAAAATTCATCCCCATCGATGTCAACCGGTAACGTGCCCAAAAGACTGGCAGCATTGCCACGTTGAATGGCAATGACATGTATAAAATGCTTTGCCATAAATAAAGTCAACAACTGCTTGCCTACCATTTGACACTATATTTCGCTGTCAAGTTGCCCTCAAAATCATCGCTAAACAAAATTAATCTGTCGACGCTCCACCTCGTAACATAGTAGCGGTATAGTTTGGCCTAATGGCGACGTAAAATACCTCTTAACTGTAACAGGTAAGACCCAGAACCCCTCTAAACCTTCTAAATGGTCGTGTCAAATTGAATTTTAATGATCAAGGCAAATCCTTTCGGTTGAGTATCCTATGATGTATAATATAAAGGTTGCGGAACTATCTCTATTTTAAATTGATAAAGGGAAACTTGAAAAATGATGGACACGAGCGGGACTCGAACCCGCGACAGTCGCCGTACCGTGGCGCCGCTCTGCCCACTGAGCCACCGTGTCTTTGCTCGCTTGCATCGAATTTCAAGTTCCCTTTTAGTGTTTACGACTGTCGCGGGTTCGAGTCTTGCTCGTGTCCATCATTTTTCAAGTTTCCCTTTATCAATTTAAAATTTAAGCCTAGCATGGCAACATGCAAAAAAGATAGGTACCTAATATACAAAAAGTCATATTATAACTACATATCTCTATTTCAGTTATTTTTAAGCCTTGTTTCATTATCGTAATTATGTATACGCTACCAAAGTCGACTTACCTACCTACCACTAAGAAATAATACTTAATTTAAAATGAACAGTATCTAATGATACAAAGCTAAATTACTTACAAAAACATAAATTAAGCATGTTTATAAATTGGTAATTTAACTATAGAAAAGTAAGGTAAGCATGCAAATATATCACCATCCGTGGATAGTTCGATAAAACGCATGCTACCAGGCTAGAAGGAGAATAGCGAGCAAAAGTAATTAAGTTGCAATTAAACTAATTAAGGTAAAGACAGTCAGCAATAACACTACTAGAACATTAAGAACATTCCAAATATAGGTATATTTTACAACTACATACAATTGTTGAACATAAACATAAAATCATAACACCACACCTGTATTCCCCGAAGGGGTAGGCAGAGGAGACTAGAGTAAACACACATTTTTCCAGTTATGTTATGAATCCCAATGTAATAGGGGGCGAGCGTATTGCCATCCACCGGACAGAAATCCAGACTCCGTGCTGCTACTGAGAATTATCTAATGGAAAAATCCAGTAACACTTAGCCCGACCCGGGATTCGAACCCGGGACCTTATGTTCAGCAGTCGTGCTTAGCGACCACTAGACCAATGAGGCAGTCAAATTGTTTGACATAAAATAACACTGTGAAGATCATAAACGTTATAAGTAGATACACTTATTTCGTTTTTCACCATAATACTTACTTATCCCGGGTCGGGCTAAGTGTTACTGGGTTTGTCCATTAGGTAATTCTCAGTACCAGCACGGAGTCTGGATTTGTGCCCGGTTGATCGCAATAGGCTCGCCCCCTATTACATTGGGACCTAAAACATAACTGGCGAAATGTTGGTGTACTAAATGTGCACCTCTGCCTACCCCTTCGGGAGATACAGGCTTGATGTTATGTTGTTTTTTATGTTATTTAGGCAGAAGGCACGTTGATTGACGCTACTAACCTAAATGTTTCTTCATAAACACAATTTAAGGGGAGTCTGGTGTTGCTGCAACATTCTAATCCAATTGAGAAAGTGGTATTTTATGTTCTCGTTGCGTATTTTGATATTAAAGAAGCATGTCGGCTGATAACTCCACTCGTTGACAATCCGCGAACGTCAACTTTTGATGGATCGTCAAACTCGGAGATGGCAGAACGCACTTGTTACTTTCACAGTAGATTACTTCGAGCGCTGCGATTCTCCTGGTATAAGATGGGAGGCGATACTCATCATATAAAAATGTACAAAATATACCAAATTTTTTCATTAGGCAATTCTCAGTGGCAGCACGGAGTCTGTATTTGTGCCCGGTTGAAGGCAATAAGCTCGCCCCCTATTACATTGGGACCTAAAAAACATAACTGGCGAAATGTGGGTGTACTATATCTGCACCTCTGCCTACCCCTTCGGGGAATACAGGCGTTATGTTATGTTATGTTTTTATGTTATATACCTAATTTCTTTCATCATGTTCCTATCGTATGTTACTAACATTTCCGACATAAAAATCGATGCACCTAAATAACGGTAGTGGTTACGTAAAACACTATAATTATAATACTAGCTGCGCCCCGCGGTGTTACCCGCTACATTTTTTTGGAATAAAATGTGATATGAAATTTCATTAAAATCCATTCAGTAGTTTTTACGTGAAAGAGTAACAAACGTCCATCCATAATTACAAACTTTCGCGTTAATAATATTAGTAGGGATGTCATGGCTCATGCCGATATGAAGAAGAATCGAGTACCTAGTTACGTAATTCTTACCTTCCAATCTAGAAAATTAATAAAGACAGTAGGTAATCGGTACAATAGACATAAATTCCTTATTAATGGAAGCCCAGAAATTGTCACATTTATTTGGGAAAGGCGCTTATAACTGAAATACGGATACTAATTCATCCAGTTCAGATACAGATGTCTTACCATTTGACACGAGACTAAGCTGCGTAGACAATTTGTCTCCGTGTGTCTTGTAGCAAATATATCATATAGGTACTTAAGTACATTGTGATTTTGATAAGACATTTTATTACAATAGGACCCTAGTCTATTTTTATTTATTCTAGATTTGATAACTATTACTAAACATTTGGGCCATGGGGTCCGAGCGCTCGCGCTTTGTTTAAAGAGTTAGCAAAGCGCCTAGTCGACTCCACACGTGACCAAAGGGCTGGTTCATTTTTTGGCCAAAGAATTAGCATTGCCATTCAACGTGGCAATGCTGCCAGTCTTTTGGGCACGTTACCGGTTGACATCGATGGGGATGAATTCTTTGATGCTTTTTAACTTTTTATTTTTGTAAATATTGTTTTTATTTTGTATTAGAATTAAGTTGTATATATTTGTAAAATAGTATGTTTATCTAAGGCTACATAACTATTACTTTATTGTACACATAACCATTTACACTTATTTACCCTAGTCTTAAGTATCCGTGCCTAATATTATCGATTAAAATATGACAGCGTCTCATCACTATTTGCAGTAGTACTTATTTCAAGGGTAACCAAAAGGGTAAATTACATACTTATCTTAGTTAATAGCTGGTATGGATTTTATATAAAAAAAAATAAACTACAAAATGATCTTGAATATAGAATAATATTATTGCTGGCACCTACGCTTTTTATCAAGAAATATTAAACCACAAAAGGACCTTGAATTAAAAAAAATAATATTAAAACATGTCCGACCTCTTGATTGTAAACAAGCCTTCAAGCTTTTGTTTTACGTTCTAATTTTGAATACCCATATTTGGAAGCCCATCTATTATTTCAACATACTACTCTAGAAGTCAACATAGCTCCAACATTCTTCGGCCATCAAAATTAAAACCACCACTTAATGTTGCATAAATGATGACATTACCCAATCTTACCCTTCTATTCAACTCTTTATGCCCAAATATTTTCCAAGTACACCTCTCGCAAAGCAATCTCGCTAGCGTACATTTTTAAATTTAATATCTCTTTGTACCGTGTCCCTTATGACTATTACGTGCGAAATTACAGAAACGTCGAATGATATAAAATTCTATGTTGCTGTTTGTAATAGGTTATTTCGTTCCGTCGTACATTTGAAAGATGTTTTGATGTCTACAAAGTGAATATTTACGGAGATTTTAAATCGAAATTATAGGTATTGTCAAAAGGAGAAGGCGACGATATGCCTCTCGACATCTTTACGCCAGACTGGGGACAAGAGGTCCTGGGTTTGAATTCCGAATCGGTCATAGTTTTATTAAATTGGGACCTAAAAATATAACTGGCGAAATGGAAAGAAAAGACCTAAAAATATAAATGTTGGTATACTATACGTGCACCTCAGCCTACCCCTTCAGGGAATACAGGCGTGATGTTATGTACTTCGCCAGACGATATAGTAGGCGAATCTATTGCCATCTATGGGGCACTAAGTTACGTTAATGTTGTGCTATGACAACTAAAACTTGGGTCTATACCCAAGTTTGTACCCATATTATAATCATTGAGTTTTGAAATCCGTTTCGGAAACTAGAACCACGTGACATTACTATGTAGATCCTAATACTATAATACACTAAGTACAATTTACAGTTACAATAGATAGTGGAATTTTTAAAAAATTTCACTCATGCGACTGTTTTTTTTTTCAAATCGAATCAAATCGCAAATATGGGTGCTTAGATGGTACAAAAATAGCATGTTAGTATCCACATATTAAACATCATTTGGTATACAAGAATTAAGTATAGATACATGGGTTAATATTAGATTACACCTCTTTAAAAAACGCTCCAATTACATATAATAAAAACATGTTTTCCCATTCAATTAATCAACCGTTTGAAAGAATAATTGCTAATCTCAGTCAGTAACTTGGCTAGTAACACTAAAAATAACCGGACGGACCCAAAAATATGGCGTTAATGACGCACCGAACCTAATATTGGTTGGCCTTAAGATATTTGTACCAAACCAGCTTGTACAGTCAACAACAAAAGCAGGTGTTTTTTTAACTGTCATTTAATTTTTTATACATACCATTAATTGAGGAAAAATTTGTTACAGAGAGTCTTGAATATTTACAAATTATCGTTCGGACTCTATAATTGAATACAATATCTTGAATTGATTAAATTATTTAAAACTAGCTGTGTCCCGCGGTGTTACCAGATTCATTTTTTCAGAATAAAAAGTATGTGTTAATCCAAGGTGTCAGCTACCTCCATATGAAATTTCATCAAAATTGGTCAAGCCGTTTCAGCGTGAAGAGGTTACAAACACACAAACTTTCGCCTAAATAATATAAGTGTGTGGCATTGATTTTTTCATCGATTTATGATCATTGTTCATCGCATGCTGAAATTGAATTACCAGTAACTGCTTCGAGCTATGAATTTAAGGGGAAATTGCCGAATGCTTTCTTGCCAAAAAGCCCGATGGTTGTAGTTCTTAGTAACAATATAACAATGGGACCAATATTTTGGAGGTCAATCCAATATTGTGAAGGAGAGCTACCCCTTACTTGCCTTTTTTATTCGTATCTTCGTCAGTCTTTATATTTCTGCTCTTTAAAGTAGGTGCAATCATGCAATATGTTCTCCCATTCATATTTGCTTACCTTCATCGTAGCGCAAACCATTTTTCTTCAGATTTCTCCTAATCATATACTTAATTAGAAGACTGCCTCGTTGGTCTAGTGGTTGCTAAGCGCGACTGCGGAGCACGAGGTCCTGGGTTCGAATCCCGGGTCGGGCAGTGTTACTGGGTTTTTCCATTAGGTAATTCTCAGTAGCGGCACGGAGTCTGGATTTGTGCCGGGTTGATGGCAATAGGCGCGCCTCTTATTACATTGGGACCTAAAAAAAACATGCACCTCTGCCTACCCCGGCGGGGAATACAGGCGTGATGTTATGTTATTTTTATGTCATATACTTAATTTTTTTCAGAAAAACGATTTTTATGCTGGAATATTTGAATGAAATCACTCAATTATTTATCGAATATCAAAGGTTAATTTATTAAGTAAATTCCAGACGTATTCATAAACAGTCTGTAATTTGTGAAGATTCATTTAATAGCAAGGCAAAATGTATCCTTCACTTTACTTGACCCATAAAACATTTAAACAGTGTCTGCTCCCAAACGGACAGCGCTTACAAATTAATATTTGTGAAATTACTTCCACTTTGATGTTTCTTAGTAACTGGCGACTTGGGAAGCATTAGCTTTGTCGTAAGTAACTGGAACTCAACCATGAGTTTTCTCTCGTACCTACCTAAGTGACTCGTTAGCGACCATTTAGGTACATAATGTCTCAAAGTACATATGGTCCATGTATGAATTTAAAAAAAATGTTAGGAAAAGTTACTGGCTGCATTTTTTTCAAATTTATTATTTTTTATTATAAAATATTTTTTTTTCTTATAAAACCAATAATCTTCAACAACTACATTGTTGGTAAGGTTGTCTTGGGACAGATGCGCCCCCCAGTTTCTTCCACTTATATTCTCCATCGTTTTAGTAAATTTTCCTCCCATCTTTCGATGCCCTTCGAAGCACGTCCAAAAATTTGTATTGCAAACTATAATTCCCTACATACGGGTATGCAGTAAGTATAGTTCGCCATACTAAAATTACTCTACGCGGTCGAATTCGAGTTTACGTGAGAGACTCATGGTTATAGGACAGTTTGTTAATGCCTTACGACAAGGCCCGTCGTTAACTGCATACTAAGACTCTTGATGACTTATGGGAGTGTGTGGAGGTATCATGATCTCATAATTCAATTAGTATATTAATCAAAATTAGTTGGACGAGATTTATGTGGGTTGCTTGTGTGTGTGGATATTCCGTGTAGCAACTAGCGGCTAAACGTTATTACTGTGCATAAACACCGGATCTATATAATTATGAGCCTATAATGTATTCTATATATATTATTTATATTCCTACTCCTCCTATATACTGCTTCGTTGGTCTAGTGGTCGCTAAGCGCGACTGCTGAGCACGAGGTCCTGGGTTCGAATCCCGGGTCGGGCAAACTGTTATTGGGTTTTTCCATTAGGTAATTCTCAGTAGCAGCATGGAGTCTGGATTTGTGCCCGGTTGATGGCAATAGGCTCGCCCCCTATTACATTGGGACCTAAAACATAACTGGCGAAATGTGGGTGTACTATAATATGTGGACCTCTGCCTACCCCTTCGGGGAATACAGGCGTGATGTTATGTATTTTATGTTTTTCCTCCTATATATTATTTTATCATTGATTTCGTTGCGGGCTCCAAGACAGTCGAGTCATTTCTCTGGGACGCCTCGGGCTTTATTGCCTCGATGGTTCTCAATGGTTATCACTGTAGATCCTGGCTTACAGGAGTCACAGTGATGGGCAAAGTTGTGGGCTTGTCCCGAGTCTATAATGTCCTACTGTAGGGCAAAGGCCTCCCTACTATCTTTCCTGTCAAAGGCTGTTACTGATCAGTTCTTCATAAAGGAGTCCAGTTCATCTCGCCATCTCCGTTTGGGTCTGCCTCGCTGACGTCTACAGTGTTGTGGGGTCCACTGGGATGTAAATTTACCCCATTGATCGTCTACCGTGCGGTAGACTTGACCACTGATCAGCCCACAAAGAAACACCGGATCTTAGAAATGTTCAATGAATTCCATTGGTTATGGGTTATTTAATATTATTAAATGGGCGTGAGAGCATTGAATGTGGATAAGTAAATAGTATCAACTCGGACAGTCCACTTACCATGGACTTTTGAAGCAGGACATATTTGTTGTGGAAGTGAGACGGTGTGCCGCCGCCGCGCCGTTACGCGCAATGTATTGGCCACGTCTTGCTTCAGTAATGCAAAATGGCCTACTTTAATAGTTGTATGTGGGCAGCAAACCAAAAAAAAATCCAATTAGATTTTTCATAGAAATAGATACTTTATATAGTCTGACTTAAAGTTTGCTTTATCTGTAAATTCCGGAATCCCAATATCAACAAATTCCACGAGATATCTAATTAAAACATAAAAACGTGAATCCCAGAGACGTGTTTATGCCGATAGTGTTTTTTTTATTGACGTCACAATCATGATTACGTACTTATCTCTAAGTATACTGATATAGTGACGTAGTAACACGCCAGTATCAGTCACGTGACCAAACTGGTATCTCCATACTACATAATATTTTGTTTTTATTATACAATAAGGAACTCTGTATTTAGGTAAAGTCCGGTAAACTGGTTATAACTTCATTGCACAATAACAGGAAAATTTAAAGCTGAAGAAAGCAGTTATATGAGTTATAGTTTTTGACTGTAGTAATATTGTTAGGTATGCATGTGAACGAATCGGAATAAGTACGCCAGGATCGTAGCAAATGGTAATCCGTGGTCTCTGTCTACCCCTCAGGGAAACAGGCGTGACTTTATGTTTGTAATTATTTGAAAATAAACACTTTCATGTTCTGTTTCTCTTGGATATTGTAACATTGCAATTTTTGATATTTTAAAAGGTGGACTAATACATACAATAAACATATTCTAATTAATATAAACAACAGGTTCAAAGACATGGCCTATGGGCAAACATTACAAAAGCTTTGTTTTTGGGTTTCAGATACCACCTAAAAGGTTAGGCAAGCTATCGCAATAAACCCTTTTAAAACGAAAAGGCTTTTTGTATGTTTATATTTGTCTTTATATTAGTACACTTGGTAGATACACGTGTTGCTTCGGAAGGCATGTTAAGCCTTGCTGGAGGCTGGTCCTGCGGTTGATCCCTCTCCGATCTTATCGGTCTTTGAGAGTGAGGGAATAGGGAGTGCACCTGTGCTCCTGCGCATACTTGTGCACTATATTATCTCCTGCGTAGCTGCTAGTGTCCGCTCGGAGATAGGCCGTTGTGACCGAAAATAGGTTAGGAGAACTTTATTCTATAAAGGTTTACAAAGCTAATAAATAGTTTGCGATTGTAGACGTAAATTCTTATAAAATTAATTGCTCCAAAGCTTTTTAATGCACCTGTCATGTATCTTACCACTAATATAATAAGAATTAATATTGGTTGAATGGACTGTAAATGAGGACTTCTAAAATGCCAAATGCTTAGCAAATGCAGTAAAAACGAAAAAAAAAACTTTTACATTTGGAATCCCGTCAATATTCGTTCCAATTAGCAGCCAATGAAATAGTGCGTACGATCTAATACAATTTTGTTTCCGACACATTCCTATTTCAAATTAGAATAATTATCAGTTCGATATTAGAACATCGAGTTCCAAGGTCAATGACATCAACGTTACGTTGTTTATTGACACAGCTGTAATAATTAGGTATAAATATACGTAATCAAATTATTGAATAAATTGGTTTCTTAGTAGAAGAATTTTTTGATGATGTCACTATTCGATATTTGACTCATGTTACAATGTGCCAATGATTATTCCAACCTACCTATAATATTTTTAAAATATAATTCTGTATAATAGAGTACTAACACTCAAGCCTTATTTAAAAACAGCAAAACGTAGCAACGCAATACGTAACATCACAAAAAGTGTTGAAGGGTATCCATACTTAACTGTTGTTATTTACATGTCAATGTAAAGAGTTTTTGTTAAAATATCTTTTAAGAATTAGATTGTGTACATTGTAATTATGTAAACCGACACCATGTAAACATAACGGGATTCTTTTGTTTACAAATGCAAAATGCATAGTTTACATGTTCTACTTACATGAAATTATCATAATAGGAGGCCGTATTGAAGCTGCTATGCTATTCTGAAACACTAACATCTCGCACGCATTCGTGCAATGTTCAAAATTGAACCAACTGTTAGTTGCATACCCTTTTTAAAAAAATATAAAATACTAACTTTGCTATGTCTGTACATTATAGAAATAGCTGTATTTGTTAAAACTAATCCCCATCGTTTCAAGCGACTGGATGACCGATGAAGTAAACCCACGTAATAGGCGCGACAACAGCAAGGTATGCCATCATTCTGCGGGAACAACCCTTATGCGCAAAAGTGTCTTCTGTATGGCTCCTATCATATTTAATAAATTGATAAAAAGCTAGAGAGAACTGCCATTGGTAAATTTTAAAAATAAGCTGCGAAGTTTTTTTGCCATTAAAGTGTACTATAGTGTTTTAGATTTTTTAAATGAAAAGGACTTTTCTCTTCCAACGGCACATAAATTTAGAAATAATAAGCAAATAATGTAAGTTTGTATAATTAATTTCGTTTTTTTTACTGTATTTGATGTGATTCCTTCACGAATATTTTTGCATGCCGACTGGTAAAATATGGCTGAACTCTACTTTTATACAACTACATCCTGTACCCATATTTGCAAAATAAATTATCTTTCTTTCTTTCACGTCACCTCGCTATGAGCTAGTGTCATCGATCAACAATATACTAGATCAACCCTTTATAGCGCAAGACCATATTTTTTGTTAATTTTACTGATACTTGATGGCAATGGGTATCATTGACAGGAAAAGTAATGAAAAATATATATTACAAAAAAAGGTTTTTTTATTTAAAAGAAACTATGTGATACAGGACTGCAACATTGCATTAAGAACACAAAAATATTTTATTTATTTATTTTTATAATCAGCACTTACAACTATAATTACAGGTATGTAAAACCCAGTTCAATAGTGAAGCAAACCATCAATAATAACAGCCAATTTTCTAAAACTTATTACATATTATAATGTAATCTTTGTGATATCGCGTATGTAGCAGAGAAAGCTTAACGCAAACATTATTTCTTTCAAAAAGAAGTTATAAAGTCTTAATGTTAGCTACGATTGGAGCATACTAACTTCGAATAAGACCACACAATAATTTGTGGGCTTATTTGTCAGAATGTTTTTGAAGCGTAGATCAATAGTCTAGTATATTGTTGATCTAAGGCTAGTGTCGAATTCACCGTGGATTTAGTAGTGAGTTGGTAAGTGATCTCTTTAGAATAACACTGCTGAAATGTTAACATATTTTAATGTTATTACTATTATTACAAGTGGACACTGGATACAGGTTATCGACAATAAATATGAATAACAAAGTTCATGTGGAGAATATGCCTTTTGCCTTCTAAAGCTAAACTACAACTAAACTTACACTATAACAAATCTCACCTCTTCTTATCATAATGCTGAAAAACAAAGGTTTTCTCTCTGCATAGCCTAATGAGAAATTAAATAAACGATTTTTTTACTTAAAAGACTTTAATAAAGAGAAAGAAAATCTTTATTTATATAGCTGTATATACATATAAATACCTACATATAGGAACAAATTATCGTGTATGGCGATATATAGATAACGGGATCATTTAATTGGCTATTGCAACGAGTCACGCGCTAAAACTCATGTTTGTATAGCATACGTAGTTGTTGTGAAGTCCCCCCTCCGCTCATAGACTGATATAATAGATGTATAATCATAATGACCAGGAAACTCCACGTGTATTACATAGTTATTCTGTAATATACGAGGTATACTTATATAGGCTTGGTAAATAAAAAGTTTACCTTTATACCTTTTTTTTTCGTATTAGTAAATCTTTTTGATTCTTTCTCGAAACAAAAATAATACCTAATATTATTTTACAAACTTTTATTTAATTTTAGTCACTCCTGTCCCGTTGTGTGTCTGTAATCAAATCTTGCAAGTTAAATTTGATCCACTCCCCGGTTTCCGATTGAGCTGTCTTTTTTTAACATTAAGCCGTTTATAAAATAATAAAAAATATATTATATAATCATATCAATTCAATTTAAAATGTGATTGAAAATAAATCTCATTGCTTTTTTATTTTAAATTGAATTATTTTGTGGATGAATGAAAACCGTAAAGGTAGTTTAACTTTAGTGCTAATTATACTAACAGAGTTAATATTCATATTTATAATACAAACATAACTGTTTTATTTAACATAGGTACCTACTTGCAACAGACGGCTGAAACTCCAAAATATACGTCCGATGAGTCATGCGCGTACGTCAACTCTACAATGAAACATAGTCAGAGAGCAGCAATTATGTCAAACAAAAAATCTTATAAATGCGATTCACACAAACAGTTAAAGCCCACAACTCTACGAACGAGGATAACTAACACTCGATTTTTAAAAACGTATATAGCTCTTTATAAAAATATATCCAATATATCAAGTGTACCTATATGCTGGTAAATCGAATAAAACTCACCGTCAAAAGTAAAAACAAGCTACATACAATTTGGCCCTAAAATGATAAAACCATGTAACACGACAAAACAGTAAAAATATTATTCACGAATCGTGCTGTTGTCTCACTATTTAATTATTGAATTTACACAGCTGTCTTTAATAACTTAAAACTTTTACAATAGATATAGATATATTAATGTTTGTTGCGCGGTCAATAAATATCGGCTAGTAAACAAAAAATGAGCAGTTCGGCCGATATGTTAGCGGTAATAGGTCTGTCTATACTGGTGTTGGCTGGAGGCGTTTTGGGAGATGATGACCCAACTGGAGTTCAAGGTAACGTTACGCAGTAGAATATTTGTTTGTCGTTAGATAAATTGATGCGTTTTATTTCCGGACAGTTTGTTGTATCGGATACCGACGTGTAAACTTGTGAATACCGCGGTACAGTAAAGATTTTCAAAGATTTTCCTCCAGAAATTAGATTATATCACAGTATTTATATCTAATCGCACGTTACGTTTGTCTTTGATTGGTTTATTATTTGAATTTATTGTATAGAAACTTAAAATATATTGCAAATATAAATAACAATTGGTATAATATAAAAAATATAAATTTTGATTTCAGAGCCTTGCTGTCCGGAAAACGAACATTATATAAACGACACAACATGCTTAAAGACATGTGCGAACAAGGATCAGCTATGTGATGACAATTGCAACCCGTTCACGGTATGCGCATGCGACGATGGCTATGTTAGACAGAATGATGATGCTACAGGACCCTGCATACTTGAGTCAGAATGCGGTATGAAAATTATTATTAATAATATTATTCTACATCATAAATGTCAAGGTAGTTAAGCCCTGTGGTTAACAGACCGGTATTGATTTAGAGGTCACGGGTTCAAATCCAGGCACGTAATATTGTGACTTGTTCAATGTCATTATGTCTCTAACTCACCGCTGGCTAATTATGTATTATGCCCGACAATGCCAAAGTTCTTGCCGGAAATAGTGTCTCGTGCATTATGCTTATGCTCAACTGACGTCTACCGACATCTTCCAGAAATACAGGCGTCACAATAATTCTACCTTACATATATTTACTTTGACAAGGGCTGTAACTTTTCCAAATTGGAAACCCACATACACGATGTCGTATAAAGGTCAACTATAGAAGTTCTTTCTCACGAAGTGCGTTTGACTATGCATGTTGTCAAGCGTGCACATGCACATTGTATTGTGTGTTACTTAAAGAGCGCTCAATCATGGTCGCGACACATGGTTACACACACAAATGCTCTTTTCGGTAAACATTACAACTAAAGCGAGAGCCTACCTAGTATATTCCTAACCATTCATCAAAAGATATCTTTACTGACTAAATCTTACATCGAATTGCACATGTGGCTATAATGTGCAACTCGTGCAATCTATGGCTATAAAATGTGGAAGCCTAGTTCCATAAAATTATTTCATAGTTTAGTTTCTTAAAAATAATTAATTATACAATTATCTAAAAAAAATCATAATTATATTAAAACACCTATACCCCTGCTTTTTTGCGGTAGTCGGGTAAAAAAAGAATTAAATAATATCTTTACCTATTCTAACAAGACTACCTGTCCTTTAAATAAAGATTAAAAAAGAACAAGTCTACCGTATAATAAAGTCCATCCTATCTAATGTTGTGTATGTGTGACATAATGAATTAATGTCAGTTGACTGTTGACTTTCGTGCATGCAAATTGTCATAATTATTGTTTATCTTTTTTACTAGCATCGTGAGTAATTAAGTTTGTATTTTACGTTTATATTCTAATAATTAAATTAAAATAGCACAACATACTTTTACGACCCTTGAATCATCATTTTCTTTACATTTTAGCTCGTAATTTTTTTTATTATTTGCATGTTCAACAGGTCAAAGCACACATATCAACTCGGACACCAAGACTCGTGTTGATACGGTGACGATCCCTTTCCGGGTTGATATGTGTGCTCTGACCTTTATTCAGTCTAAAACTTGTTATTTAGCCAAAATATCAAATTCAGTTCGACACTTTAACTACAAAATATTATCATGCATGTAACTTCAAAGGGGTATACAGAGTTATTTGGCAACTAGCATCTCGCTTATTAATTACTCATATTTTCACCACTCAATTAATAAAAAAAAACATTTATTACCACACAAAAAACGAGACACATACAAAAATAAACAAATGCATAGATAGTAGTATAAGAAAGTGGGCTCAGCGAATACTGCACCGGGATGAACCGGTAAAGAATCTATTAATATGTATACGCCAAATGTCCATGAAAGTTCTCACTGTCGTAACAGAATGAAGCGATATTATAAATAGTATGCCTACTGCTAAAAAAAAATGCAAAATAATAAACATTTTTTCTTGGCTCTAGGGCCAACATGCGGAGAAAATGAAGTATCATCAAATTGTGCTATAGCATGCCCTCCTCAATCCTGTGAGAGCATATACACAGACTACGCGTGTGACAACAGTGATTGTTCTCCTGGCTGCAATTGCATAGATGGCTACCTCAGAAACAGCCTTGGGTATTGTATACCCAGTGATGAGTGCGGTATAGGTACGTTTTGGGTTTTATTTAGTTGTAGATGTCATCGTCATCAGCTGGAAGGCGTCCACTGTTGAACAAAGGCCTTCCCCTTAGGTTAAAGGAGGGGTTGCCAAAATCCTAATGCTTGGCAAGTGGTTTGAGGATCGCAGTTTTGGTGGTGAAGTTACAGAAGACGCTGCTACCCATCTTCAGATTTTTGTTTTGGGTGGTTAAGTCTAGGCCGGATACCACTCGGCATCGAAATCGGTAGTAGATGGACATAGTAGTATTAGTAGCAGAGGAAAAAACATGTTTATTATTGACAAAAGTATATATTTGTAGAAATTTGATATAATATTTCTTTTTGTACACTCCGACTCTTTTTTATTCACATAATTGACAATATAATATATACATACACATTTCAATTCAACAACCGACGATGGTACAAATATTTCTTTTTTCACTTATAATACCTATTTAAAAAGACAGTGCGTATACATGTAATTATATTTATGTCATTATTTAAAGCCATATTTGATCATCTTGCATGTCTTCTTTATCATATTTCTATCTAACTTCTTATCTAACTTATATAGCATTTTTCTTGTGTTCTCACTAGCTAGCTAGCTTATGAGCACAATAATAATGTATTTTAAATTATAGATCCCTCTGGATGCAACGGAGATTTCAATGCAACGCGCGTGGATTGTGGCAGTCCATGCGAAGGGACTTGTGCGGAACCCAACACTAACCGACCGTGCATTGAAATATGTAAACTAAATGCCTGTAAATGTAACCAAGGGTACATTCTAGACACTGCTGATGGAGTTTGTATTAAGCCTGAAGATTGCCCAGGTATGGTTAATTGGTTTCATTAAGTTAGAAATATTGTAAGATTGACTGTAAGAGTACACTCTGGCATTTATTTGATCGAATGAAAATTTCTTCTTGTGGAACCATTTCTTGAAGTTATATTTCTATTAGTATATTTTTCTTACCGATAAAAGCCTTTTGGCTTATGTCCTTAGTGTTGACGGTGGCTAAGAGATTCAGCTCCGACACACCGGTACCCTTTCTATGCTTTACCTAAGCCTGTAACGGGAAAACCCATTTGGTAAAACAACACATTGTGATGATATAATTGGCCTATCGGCTGGAGTCAATATCGTAACCTCCGCGATTTATTGTGACATTGACACTTGATAGATAACATTATTTTGTTAGAATATCCCACTATCGTCGTTTGTATGATTTCAGGAGGGTCACCGACATGTGGAGAGAATCAGACTTACGTAGAGTGCATAGCCTGCAAAACTAATTATTGCCCCCAAAATGACTTTAGGGGCATAGTAGCTTGTTCTATAGCTTACCCTTGTCCTGGTGGATGTGATTGCAAGAGTGGCTATTTGACGTTGAGTTATGACGATAATCAGTGCATAGAATCTTCTGAATGCCGTAAGTGTTTCATCCAATTGTTTTGATTGCACTTAACCGTTAGTGGGAGTAAAATTGACAGCATATTTACTTTAAATTTACTATAATAACTTTCGTGAGAGTTATCCATATTATCTACTATATATACCGGTTATACTCGCGGTCGGGTCGCGACCCCGCCGCGTCACCTGCTCATGAATAAGGGTTCCGTTAGAGTCCGAAACTAGTCGGGCATTCCCGAATATCAACGTGAGTATAACCGGTATATATAGTAGATAATATTTACTTCAACAAATTTGTATCTCTTTATTATAGCGCCAGTTGAATGTACAAGACCAAACGAAGTATGGGATCCCAAACCAACGAAATGTTACTATGAGAGTTGCAATGAGAAGAACGCTACATGCGATGATCCGGACTCCACTAAACCGAGATGTGTTTGTGAAGACGGATATTATAGGAACGATAGTGACATCTGTGTCCCCGAATCGGAATGTCGTAAGTTGTCTTTAATGGTTCGGCTCGGCTACATGCGTGACTTTTTATGTTACATATTTCCTCCTTTTCATTTAAATGCTGTACATATTCCAGCCCAGCAATGTGAAGGCGATCCCAATGCTTCTCTACAACCGAATCCAAGTGGATGCCCTGTAACTTGTGCTGAATCTGACCCTGCACGACCATGCGCCCAGGAAAGTCCCTCGGAAGGATGTGTGTGCAATCTGGGATATATTCTTTCAGAAATCGGTGGAAAGTGTATCCAGCCTGATGAATGTACAGGTAGGCTTCTATACCCAGAACAATTTCTACTAGAGTGGCAAAATCTGCCCTAAGGAGTTAAGGAACAATCGTACATCGTAAAACATTACTCTGTAATAATAATATTCTATCATAGGATACGCACTTTTCTCATAAATGCTACGTATTGCCTCCTTCAAATTGTCCAATGATATCGTTTCCATTTGCTGTTTATTGACTAGTTTCAAGCAAATAAGTGTCTTCATCAGCTTCTCCAGATTTAGTTATTTACATTCTCAATTTTTAGCGGACCCAAAATGTAATGGCGACCGGAATGCGACATTTATGGAGTGTCCTAGCCCTTGTCAGGCTACTTGTGATAACCCAGACATTGATGTGTGCACTGACAACTGTTTGCCAGACGGCTGTGTGTGCAAGCCAGGGTATCTTCTGACAGAAGCGGTAAATGGAACATGCATCAAGCCTGAAGACTGTCCTGGTAAATATATGTATTATTTTCTTAAAATTTCATACTTTTAACTTATTTTTTAAATGAGGATTTGGTTATCTAAAATATTATGAACTACGGTTTCGTGGAATTCTGACGGAAACCATCATCACCTTTAATAGCATTGGCTTATAACAGATTCGGCTTCATACCCATTGCATCGGTTTAATCATCAAAGAGTACTTTAAAATCTTTGCTAGATAACATTTTTATAAGATTCCATTGTTTGACTGTTTTGACAACGAAGCTGAAAACCGCCTTTATTCTTCTGTGAATATTTTGCTGCCATGCCATTAATAGCCCCTGTGTTATTTAGATGAATGTGGATGGATACAATATCATAACTATGGTATTCTCATAATTTACCAGGTATGGTCCACCTTGTTATGCTAAATTAATTTTCATATTTCCAGGTGGATCACCAACATGTGGGGTAAATGAAACTTACGTTGAGTGCACAGCCTGCAAAACTAATTACTGTCCACAAAGTGATGATAGAGGAATAATAGTTTGTTCTATAGCTTACCCTTGTTCTGGTGGATGTGATTGCAAGAGTGGTTACTTGACGTTGAGCTTTGAGGATTCTCAGTGCATCGAATCTTCAGAATGTCGTTAGTATTTTTTTTATGTTTAAAATGATTAATTCTTCTGGGCCTGTCGCTGAATTTTCAAAAAGGAGCCTAATTGTTGGTGTTTGTAAATAAATGCAATAAAAATGTGTGTAGAATAAATATAAAACAAATAATTTTAATAATTAGTATTGTATTACAGCACCAATTGAATGTACAAGACCAAACGAAGTATGGGATCCCAGCCCAACGAAATGTTATTCTGAGCGTTGCGGCGATGACGACACTAATTGCGACGATGAGTTCTCCAAGAAGCCAAGATGTGTTTGTGAAGACGGATATTATAGAAACGACAGTGACATCTGTGTCCCAGAATCAGAATGTCGTAAGTATAAGTAATTTATAATAATGTTAACAATCTTAGTTTTGAATAACGTGTTTATTTATTTTAACTGCCTCGTTGGTCTAGTGGTTGCTAGGCGCGACTGCCGAGCACGAGGTCCTGGGTTCGAACCCCGGGTTGGGCAAAGTGTTATTGGGTTTATCCATTAGGTAATTCTTAGTAGCAGCACGGAATCTGAATTTGTGCACGGTTGATGGCAATAGGCTCGCCCCCTATTACATTGGGACCTAAAAACATAACTGGCGAATTGTTGGTGTACTATATGTGCACCTCTGCCTACCCCTTCGGGGAATACAGGCGTGATTTTGTTATGTTTTCTTTGAACACGACGCACAGGATATTTTTTGTAATACATGTTATGTTTTTCTTCATTTATGAATGTATCTTGTATATTACAGCTGGCCAAGGATGTAATGGTGATCCTAATGCTTCTCTACAACAGTATCCAAGTGGATGTCCGTTAACTTGTGCTGAATCTGACCCCGCAAGACCGTGCGACAAGGACAGACCTTCGGAAGGATGTGTGTGCAATCCAGGATATATCCTTTCAGAAGTCGGTGGAAAGTGTATTGATCCCAGTGAATGTCAAGGTAAGGTTCAGAAAAAAAATCTGCTAAAAAAAGTTATGAAACAATTGCTTACCAAAAATAAAAAATAAACTATTACCTACACATAAATCTCATAAATGTTTCTAAGTCTATCGGAATTTTCGCCTGTTTCAAAATATTCAATGATATTTTTTCAATTTAAGTTCTAAATATATGTTTGAAAAAAGTGACCTATGTTAGTTTTTATATTTAATGATTACGATCATATAATTGCAGCCGAACCTCAATGTAATGGGGACCGTAACGCAACATATGAGGAGTGTCGTAGCTCATGTCAGGCTACATGTGAGAGGCCAGACGTAGAGCAATGCATCGAGGTATGTTTGCCAGACGGCTGTGTGTGCAAACCAGGGTATCTTCTGACAGAAGAGACAAATGGAACATGCATCAAGCCAGAAGACTGTCCAGGTGAAAATCGATATATACTTTTAATAAGAATATCTAATATACTTGATTTCAAGTATTCGTAACCATAACAGGTTTAGATTTTTTCTAAAATTGTATGTTTATTTTTAGGTGGATCACCGACTTGTGGGGTGAATCAAACTTACATCCAGTGCACAGCCTGCAAAACTAATTATTGTCCTCAGAGTGACAATAGGGGAATAGTAGCTTGTTCTATAGCTTACCCTTGCCCTGGTGGGTGTGATTGCAAGAGTGGCTATTTATCATTGAGCTATGAGGATGATCAGTGCATCGAATCTTCAGAATGTCGTAAGCATTTTTTTAATCTAATTAGATGTCCTACTGCTAGATAAAGGCCTATAAGAAGCTTTCAAATCCCTAGTCAGCTTTGGCCAGTTGTTTTTAAGGCATCCAAATCGTCTCACTATGTCTCTGGTATTTATGATTTCTTTCCCGAAATTATTCTTTTATCAATGGTTGGTTGTTTCCAGCTCCAATTGAATGTACAAGACCAAACGAAGTATTTGATCCCAAACCAACGAAATGTTTCTATGAGACTTGCGATGATAAAGAGGCTACATGCGATGATCCGGACTCCACTAAACCGAGATGTGTTTGTCAAGACGGATATTATAGGAACCAGAGTGATATTTGTGTTCCAGAATCAGAATGCCGTAAGTAGCTTTAATAATTTAATTTAAAAAAAGAATTTTCTGTGTAATGGGTCAACAATGGCTACATAAGTATGGGGCATAGACTTCAAATAAGGTTTTTCATATAACAATAACCATAATTATATTAATTGATTGAAGCTATTAGCTGAATGGTATTCAGCCTAGGAATGACCTCCCCCTTTCCTCCCGTGAGTGTCATAAGAGGCGACTAATGGAAATCCAAAAGATGGGCAGCAGCGTCCACCACCAATAGAGCGATCCTCTAGCCGCTTGCCAAGCATGGGGATTATAGCAATCCAGGGGGATTGTTAACCAGTGCAATCTTCCGGCTAATGATTATGATGAATAGACGCGAAGGCTCAATAATAAAGAAAGAAAGACAGATGATACTGTAGGAGATAGTAATGTTGATGATTTTTGTGATAAGTAAGATAAAGATAATTAAGTGATTATAACCTTTATTCGCAGCACAGGGATGTGGAGGTGACCCTAATGCATATCTTAGTGGATGCCTCAGTGCGTGCCCAACCACTTGCGCTAATAAGGACGATGATACCGGGTGTATTGATGTATGCGATGGGGCTGGGTGTGCCTGCAATCCAGGATATGTGATAGGCAATGACGGGCTTTGTATCAAGGCTGAAGATTGTCCAGGTACAACCTCATTTTATTTACCAACGTTGGAAATGTGCTAAGTTGTGGGTTGAATCATTAAATACCATGACGTATTCAGGCCTTGTGATATCTAGGACCTGTCGTATCCAGGCCTTGTGATATCTAGGACCTGTCGTATCCAAGTCTTGTCTTAAGGAAATGTGAATAATGTTCAGATCGGTTCCAGGAATTGTTATTTTTCGGTCTTTTCATATCCGATCCAGGTGGCTGTTAATATTTAACAAACCATTGATATCTTTTACAAATGTATGTCACATTTTATGTTCAAGCATAATCTGTACAAGAATCAAGTAAGAGCCATAACTACGCTTTTATTTCATATTAGTAATTCAGATTCTCATATTCTAGCCGAACCTCAATGCTCCGGTGATCGTAATGCTACATACCGAGAATGTGCCAGCGCGTGTGAGGCCTCCTGTGACAACCCAGACATACAAGCTTGCATTGCGGTCTGTAAGCCTGCCGCTTGTCAGTGCAAGCCTGGTTACCTTCGGTTATCAGAGAAAGGACCATGCGTCAAGCCTGAAGATTGTCCAGGTAGATGAATAAACTTTTTCAGGCAAATACTATTTGTAAGACTGCCTCGTATGTCGAAAATTACGACTCCTGTGTCCTGTTTCGTATCAGGTAAAATGTTATTCGGGATTTCCATCCATTATGGACTACCTAATTCCTAAGCAATGATAATGATTCCTAATAGAAGGAGTGCTGATCCTGGATTTGTAATCGCTTAGTAGCAATAGGCCCTTATGGGAATATGCGAGAGGCGAATTGTGGGATTCGTGGCGTGAGGTTACCCTTATATATTTTTTATTTTAGGTTATTAATTTTAACTCTTATCTACAGGAGGATCACCAACGTGTCCGGCGAATGAAACATACGGTTACAGCGATCTTGGTTGCCCCAATAGTTACTGTCCAGTGGATGACGGTCTTGGGATATTAGTCTGCGACTATTTCTTCCCAGCTCCTCGCGGCTGTGTTTGTAATGCCGGGTATTTAAGGATAAGCAATATCGATGACCGTTGCATCCTGGCCTCCGATTGTCGTAAGTACATTAGTGTAATTAATAGACAATATAGTTGGGCTTTTTGGCAACATAAGAGATGCACGTATTAACCTTCTTAAGTGCGCTGTCAAAAACATCAAATTTTCGTTGTCTGTGGAGGCCATTTTCCGATGTTGCGAAAATAGCGATTTTCCGCCACAAAATGTCATTCCAATTGGAATATCCACAAGGATCGACAAGTTAACTTTTAAATGAATAGACGTTCTACAGACATCGTCATTATTAAAAGTACGACATCATTATCTTCATAACTCTTCCTAGTTTGGGGCATGTAAACAAGCTTTCCAAATGACAAGAAATAACAAAAACAAACTCACAGGTTGGTCTATAATTTCAGCACCAGTAGAATGCACAAGGCCAAATGAGGAATGGAACCCTAGTCCTCCAAGTTGCTTATTCGAAAGATGTGACAATAAGGATATGTCCTGCGACATAGAGGATGGACAGAGCACCACATTGCCTCCAAGATGCGTCTGCGATGAGGGATATTATAGGAACCAGAGTCAAATTTGCGTCCCCGAATCAGAATGTCGTAAGTGATAATCGATTTATTATTGTTTTGATATTGTTCAATGTTGTAGCTTCTGAATGGATTTATATGAAGTACGTTGATGTTGGTCTTTCAAATTTTCGTGATTAACTAATCGGAATATCTAAGGATATTTAATTTTTACATCAAATTTAGAGCGGTAATCATAAGGTATAAAGCGATATTAAAAGAAATACGCAATGAATGAACGTACAAAAGACTTTAGTCTGAATCTGAGATTTATAGTCGCTTGCATTTTAAAGATACTGGAAAAGTAACCCGGATTCTGGACTCTGGACACTGATCCCCATTTCCATATTTTTCATTTGAATTTTGACACTTTGTAGAGAGATCACGATCGTATAAATCTGGTCTAATAAAAATATAGCGGAGTGATTTTTAGTAGAATTATATTTCTACTTTTTAAATTCTAATCTTATATATAAAATTCTCGTGTCACAATGTTCGTTCCCGTACTCCTCCGAAACGGCTTGACCGATTCTCATGAAATTTTCTGAGCATATTGAGTAGGTCTGAGAATCGGCCAACATCTATTTTTCATACCCCGGGTCAGCTAGTTCTTTATAAAATAAAGCGTAGGTAGATTACAATATTATGCATATTCAAATTATTCATCATCATCAGCCTATCTCAGTCTACTGTTGGGCATAGGCCTCTCCTATTAAATAAATAATTCAAATCTCTGAGCGATGCTTGATAATTATAATAATTATCTTTAATTGATTAAGGGTCTATTTCAGTACAAAGAACTAAGTTGCAATTGAATTAGGACTTGCCGATATTTTCATGAAAAGCTTAATTTTTCAAATGTGTTTGTTGAGTTGGTAGTTACTGTGCCGTCACAGTGAAATAATCTTTACATACTATAACTAGGAAGTACAGATCATCAAATAATAATGATTTCGCAAGAAAACCATTGACATTATTTGTAGAACAAATTAATTTGACTTATACAGAAATGAGTTTAATCAAAACATTCGGAAGACAAATTGTATATTTCGTTACGGCCGCGTTCGAGGATTTAAATGAGAAATGCGTTTTGACTAACTATTGTTGAGAGAATTTGAAATCCCAACAGGTACCTATGTATATTGAATCTCTTTGTTCGAATGCCTTTGAGCGAATAACACGAAACTGAAAAGTGGAAATAAATCCCGGCTTTTTGAAAGGAAATTCGATGGCTTAGCCGGAAACCCAAGTGAAACAGGTTTCTCTGGCTTAAGTAAATGTAATAGAAAATATTTCGCAGATGGATTACGTTGAATCAACATCTTATTTCTCGGATAATGCTCGATTAGTTCATCAATTGGCTTTTATTTTGTGTTCTGTTTAAAAAGGATAAAAAAAAAATTAACATTTCTTTATTCCCGTTGATAAAGATAATATTTATAATTATAGCCGTAGATACATTAGTAATAATTATAAATTATCTGACTGCCTCGTTGGTCTAGTGGTCGCTAAGCGCGACTGCTAAGCTCAAGGTCCTAGGTTCGAATCCCGGGTCGGGCAGTGTTACTGCGTTTTTCCATTAGGTAATTCTTAGTGGCTCGCCCCCAATTACATTGGGACATAAAATCATAAATGGTGAAATGTGGGTGAACTACATGTGCACCTCTGCCTACCCCTTCAGGGAATACAGGCGTGATGTTAAGGTTATGTTAAATTATCTGAACTAGTAATAATTATGTGAACCTAACATTTGCAAGCTGCACTTCGTGATTCTTGCTGTTCCAAACTCATAAAAATAATTTTAATAGAGGTGTCGTAAAATGTAAACAAAACAAAAGCCGGTGGAACTCGTATTAGCATCCTAATGACACCCATTTGAATTTTTATAAGGCCCCGAGGTGTGTGAAGTGTATCTGGAGGAAAAAATCAAAATGGTTGATGTAATTTTTTGGTGGAACAAATTCCTTGTGTTGATATGTAACTGATTTCCTTCCAATTGTAACTGTTTCGTTGGTCTAGTGGTCACTATTGCCAATGTTAAACAATAGGTCTTGGCTTTGATTCGTAGATGCAATGTACAAATCCAGATTTGATGCCAGTTTCCGGCAATAGGTTCGCTCACTATATAATGTAACTAGCGAAATGTGGGTGTGTTATACTCCTCTGCTTAACAGGTCAAGTAAGACTCTATACTCCGGTTGTTATTTTTTTATATATTACTAGCTGTTGCCCGCGACTTCGTCTGCGTGGATATTGGATTTAGATTTCTTCATAATTATAAACTTTACAATCAAATTGAAAATAATTATATTATACTATTATATACCAGATTTAGTCACGTGTTCATTCGTGAATAGTTCTTAAAATAGACTCAAACGGAGCCCTTATTCATGAGCTGGTGATGCGGTAGAGTCGAAAGTCGTTTTCGTTTACGAGCGTTGTAATAGTAATATAATGTAATTGTTACACATTTTACAGCAGATGAATGTGGTCCCAACGCACATTACAGTATCTGTCCCAATGTATTTCAACCTACGTGCGACAAACAATGCTCTGACGAAGAAGACTCAACCGATTGTCAGCC
This sequence comes from Abrostola triplasia, assembly GCA_946251915.1. NCBI lineage: Eukaryota > Metazoa > Arthropoda > Insecta > Lepidoptera > Noctuidae > Abrostola > Abrostola triplasia. Next base: position 8,655,419 of record OX276430.1, read on the forward strand.
AGCGGGCTGTGTGTGCAACCCTGGATTTGTTCTGTCGGAAGAAGACAGTGGACAGTGTATCAAACTTGAAGACTGTTCAGGTAAGACTTTACATAGCCGATCATACTAAAAGTTCAACCCCGAGGTCCATAATTAACCGATAGTACTCTTCTGACAACAGATTTTCTTTCAGAAGACTTTAAACAAGAATACGTTAAAGTGTAACATATTGCATGCCTACTCTTCACTAAAAACAAAAATGGCTCAATCCGAAACATAATAATCCAAGCTCTACCAATTTAACGACAATTTCTTCTTAAAAAGCTTCCTTTACTCTACATTTCTTGTGTCAAAGACCGTCTAGCTTCAATAGATTCAAAATAGCAGTCTCAAGTACTGTTAAATTCCTTAAGCAGATGCGACAAACTCAATCAGGGTGCTAAGCGACATTTTAACATTTAGAGCGACCAGTTTGAATTTGTTTGTAATGATTTATTCAGCTTCATTTAGAGGCTGACATGATTTTCTCCAAACTGGAAACGTTTTGGACTAAATTAAGTTTTTAATGGCTGTAAGTTGTTTACGTTTGCCAGCTATATCTTTACTTATAAAAGCAAGAACAACTGTAGAGTGTAGTTGTGTGAGTTACCACTTCATTGACCCGATTATAATTCAATTTGAGGTCACTAGGGGTTCTCAGAAAAGACAAGTATACTCATAGAAGTATACTGCCCCCTTACCATGAACTCAAGCAGGACAGTTTACGTTGTGGAAGCAAGTCGCCGCTATCCGCTTCCATATCGTAAACTGTCATGCTTTCAGAGTTTATTTTATGTGGGCTGATCATCAAGGTATCTTTGTAACTATGAACAATTATTTTCGAAGAAGCGAAAATAATTTAAAAAAACCTCAAAAATAAAATTAACGGCTTTATACAAAAGGATATTAAACGACCTCTCTTGACAGGGACTGCAACTTAGTAGGTACCTCTAAAACTAATGGCTGCAATTAAGAACATATCTACTGAAGTGGATATCAAGTTGAGTTTGTTATCATAAAACAACAAAGTAACTTTATATTCACATTATTGCACGTCTCTTATCCCCATTTGCTATAATGGAGTGTCAGCTGCTCCCAGTAACTTACATATTCTGGAACGAATTATTGGTATATTTTATTTATGCGTTACCCTACATATCATCTGTATTTTGTGTTTTCTGGATAATCGAGTGTTGTTTATGTTATATTGTATCGATAATGTCGTAGGGTAATTGCGAGTCAGTTGGTAACATACTATGAGTTTGCATTGCAGTTCATTGTCCGCTGTAGAAGCGTAACGCCGCACTACAATGCACGTAGCAGCGCACTCGGCGTCGAAAATGACCCGGAATGCATAGTAAAATCGGACGCTGGACGCGCCGGACCATCCAGATCATACCTATAACGCTAAAGTCATTCCAACATTGTTGTCAGGAAATATGTAATTTGTACGCGCATACAAAAAATCCCCGCGCACTAGACATTGTTTTATTTACCTCATAGTCATGGCTTCGTCGGTCTGAGTCATAATCCAGTTGTGGCGACTGGTTTTTTCACTTCTCAATGTTTACAAGATGTTCGAATAAGTTGTATTAGTTTGTGTATTTGTGCTAGTAGCGTCACAATGTTGTTTGTATGTATCTCTGTGCTTTGTTTAGTTCATAGTGGATATACAAAATATTTAGTAGATAATGGTATGTAATAGAATGGGTGGTAGGAGTTTTGATGTCCGTTTGCATATCCCGCGTCCCTCGACGTAGGGTAGCTAGGCAAACACCCTGGGGTTTTAGCCGGTGGGAGTCTACAAATCTCTTCGTCTGCCCCAGGACGAATTAAGTCAAGAGGGAAGAGAGGAGAGGAGTGTTGATGCCACTCACATTTCGTTCGTTAAATTTATTTGTGTGAGCTTGTTATCGGACTTAATATTAAATTAGTCTATGCCGTTTTCAAGACCGAATTAATATGATGTGAGACTAATGTGAGATTAGCATGAGAAAAGGATGACTTGTTAACGACAATCAGTCGTTCTACATATTATCATAGTATAACTACATAATATCGTAGTATTTGTACCAATTATGTTTGACACTTGGTGTAGGAATTGGCTCATCTTTTACCGCGATAAAAGGTTAAAGCTATATTTAGCTATATAGGTATAGAATGAGAGCTAAATCATTATGAGAATGTGATATTTAAGTAGTAGAGTATAAAGGTTAGTGAACTTTGCCATTTATTGGCGTATTAATGCAGTACTTACTACCGACGTGATAAGGTTTTCAAACAAATTTTAGTCTGATTTGACCGTACACGTTTTTAATTATTTGTTTTTAATGAGTCCCATTTTAATTATTCTCCAGCTGTCAAATCCAATTATATTAATTAATTGAATTTGATTAATTCGCATTCCAATAATTACGTGTCTTTATTATTGTGTAAATTATTTTACACATTTCTGAAAAAAATATTAATTAACGTTTGTTTTTGATGATTTTGTACTTTGAGATATATAAAAATAAGGTTGAAATTTTTCTCTTTCCGCAAAACTAAAATGTTTCGCAGTTCTGCTGGTTTGTTTTGTTTCAAATAGGTTTTCTTTTACAAGCTTAAGTTATAATCACTTACGTCGATATAATCATGACATAACACCACGACTTGGACAATGTAAGTCCCATAATCAATTGGTTCCGAGCCTATTACTATTTTATCAACATCTCTACACCAAGTTCATGTCTTAAATAAATGAACATGCACAAAATAGTGTTAATAAGTTAATAAACTTCATTAAAAGGACCTGCTACTTCGTGCATTTGATCCTGGCCTACAAAACTAGGAGCAACCCTAAAATCTCTATCTGGATCGAATAGTTTATCTATATTCAATAACGTCTCAGAAGCCACGCCCATCACTGTCAAAAACGTATCAGTACCAACTGGAATCTGGGTTTCTATTATTTTGGTCGTTATCAGAAGGCTTTATAGGCCCTCGAATGCCTTAATGACAGCTTCTGTAGATGATAGTCGGGTTCAGAGGGCTTTACAGTTTGGGGCAAGGATTTGATATAACCGTCTCAAGAATTGATTTCAAGCTTAGATAGCTACGTGTTCTCTACTAACGTTGCCGACTTTGGAGCATTATTTTTTAATGTAATAAGGATTAAGGTCGCCGTCGTCGTCCTTTGAATATCACGATTACTTTGGTAGATTACAAGATTACCTTGGTCCATCTTTTGCTTGGAAGAAGTCTGTTCTTACATACATGCAGGTCATGTTTGCATCAATGTTTCTCGGTCTTAACAGTGTTGCGTGTGATCTTAAATTGTGAATTTAATTGAATTTCGAGATGAAAATATGCTAAGAAAAAAAGCTTTTCCAATTCGGTGGGCAATTAAGACCGAATGATTTCGAGTGTATCTATTTTCGTTCTTTTATAGCAACGTCGAAACCAATATGCGGTTTAAATGAAAAGGCAGTGGACTGCAGAACTATATGCCCGCCACAAAACTGCGAGATTGCGTACACAGACTACGCTTGTACTAACGAAACAAAAATTTGTGAGCCGGGATGCGACTGTCTCACCGACTACCTTAGAAACGGTAGCGGGATATGCATTCCGAATAATGAATGCCCTTGTAAGCGCGTATGTGTTTAAAGCTTTTTTGCTTAGCCCTGGAATTGTGCTTGATATTTTAATAATGACTGTTCTCCAAAATGAGACGATTAATTTTCTTGAGCGACGTCTTATTGAGTGATAAATGACTACTCTGTCATTTTTAGTCCGATACTTTGTTGGATATCTCCTTGCTTTGCTTATTCATGTTTGAATATTGAAATGACGCGCTGAATGCAAATACCACATTTTAAAACTGAATTGTTTTGTCGTCAATGGCCACAATTTTGGCCTCCAATGCTTTACACTTTTTCTAGACCCTTCCATTCCAATGTGTGGTATCAATGAAATAGCGAGGGACTGTAGAAGAACCTGTCCTCCTCAATCTTGTATAAGCAAGTACGCTTTATTTCGTTGTAAAGATAACATCACTTGTGAACCTGGATGCGACTGTGTTGCTAATTACCTCAGAGACTCCAACGGAATCTGTGTTCGGAGTGAAGACTGCCCTTTGCGTAAGAAAACATAATATTATAATCACGCTTGTAATGCCATAAAGGTGCCATATAATATGTTTCCCGTTCCAAGGAGTCTATATTCCAAAATTTAGTTTTTTGTCGAAATTATTTTTTATCAATATCAATGCGTAAGTGTCGAGCCATTTATTTGAGACACAGTTCTTCGCTTCGTCTCGTGTTCTTGGCGAATATAATTATGTTTAATGTATCTTCAGTGGCTTAACGATTTTTATGGACTTCTACTGATTAAATTGCAATTTAAAACTATCTAATAGGACCAACAAAAACCTGTAAATATACCCTACCAACATTTTTAACAGAACTCTTATTTTAATAATTACATTGCCCGTTAGCATTGTGTGAAAAAATATTTTAAAACCTCTTTTTAACATTCTTACAGTATGTTCAATCTCGGATGAATGCATGAGAACCTGTGCCCAGCCTAATCCTCCAGATTGTCCTTACTCGCCACCAGCGCAGAATATAGATGGGTGTGACTGCCAAGAGGGGTACATACTTTCGAAGAAAGGAGGCGATTGTATCAGAATTGAAGATTGTCCAAGTAAGTATACTTTAAATCTATATTTTTAATATTTATTTTTGTAGACTCTTTTCTTGATGACGAAGTAGGTGCATGGTTTGAAGTACCATAATCTTTTAATAGGTCGTTGAAACACAAATTAGTCTACTCCATATAACATGACATAGAAACGATAGGCAGGAAAGAAGACATACCTAGAACTAAGTCGATATGACTACAAATCATAGGCGAATCAGCTTACTAAGAAAATTCTTAATCGGTGGTCCCAAAGCAACCTGTTCACCCACTGGAGATAGTAACATTATTTAGCCATGACGAGCATAAGCAGCAGACCGGGGCGCACCTTGAGGGAGGCCTATGTCCGGCAGTGGACTGCAACGGGCTGATGATGATAAAGCATAAACATGGAACTGAATTAATTGGTAGAAATACTATTGACATTTTCTTTGTTCCAGGTGATGAAGGCTGCAACGGTGATCCTAACGCTATAGCCAAACAGTGTCCTCAACCGTGTCCTTCTACCTGCGACGCACCAGATGCTTTACCTTGTAAACGAATGTGCGACCCCATAGCGTGTGAATGCAACCCTGGTTACATACTTTCTAATGTAACTGGCCAATGCATCTTGCCTGATAGTTGTCCAGGTAATTCATTCAATATTTTTGGGTTTTTCATAAACTGCTTATTCTTTTACTCAGCTTATTCTTGTTGGATGGCTGTTTCCAATGTCTCTCCTTACTCTCTATATCCATATTACACGTTATGTTAGAAGTCATTCTCTTGTTACTCATGTTGCTTATCACACCGCCCATCCTCATACTTACTTACTGAAGCTTGATATGGTATGATAACATTACATATTTGCCCAGTGGTATGTGGCCTAGAATTGACCTCCTTTCATGTGGGTGTTGTAAGAGGCGACTAAGGGAAAATCCAGAAGGTGGGCAGCAGCGTCTTTTTGGGGGGCCTTACCTAAAGGGGAGGCCTTTGTTCAACTGTGGGCGTCTTCCGGCTGATGGTGATTATATCTTTAAAATGCCAATTATCTTCTAGGTGGAAATCCATGCGGAGAAAACGGCCGGTTCGTCCAGTGCAAGTACGAGTGCCCACAAGACTATTGTCCCGTGGATGACAGCAGAGCCATAATTGCATGCGACCCTATTCCCACTTGTCTATCTGGCTGTATCTGTGATTTAAATAACAAAAGGAAGAGTTACGACGATCCTCGATGCATCGTTTCGTCCGATTGCCGTAAGTGGTTTTTGATGTTAATTGCAGCTTCCATTTGAAACCAAAGAGTGAACTATGAAAAGAAGTTTTTATTGGAAAATTGATCGGTATCATTTGTTTCAATTTGAAAAGAATAATAGCTGCCAATTAAGCCTTTTAATTAAGTTGGAAGTGATTGAGTGCCAGTAAGATTTCAATTAACTTTTTTTTATTGTGAAGGGTTTGTTTGGTCGTGCCTTATACTCTCGAAGTCGCAAATATTATTAAAGATTACGCCATATTTGTAATTTCTAGTTGCCAGTTTTTAAACTGTCTCCGATAAATCGGCACGCCTCCTATCATAAAAGATGTAGCAAAATACTAATACACACCAGTATAACTTGACCTACCTTTTCAGTCAATACAAACTAAGTACATTATTATCCATATATTCTTGACAAGAAAAGAAGAAGATTCATAGTAGGCAATACTATGGATAATATCGTACTTCGTTTAATGTCTCAATAAAAAACACTGACAAAAATAACCAGACCTCTGATGTAGGTAGTACGCCAAGCGTTTGTTCAGTTCAGTTCTTATACAATGCCTATCCATTTAATCGATTAGTGATTTTGCCAAATCGATTAGTAATATTGTATCGATTGAAAATCTTACTCGAAAAATATCTATTCGGTAAAAAAATATCCCTTGCTCATAGATTCGATCGACCTACTTACGTTTAACAATAGTAGCAGGATATTATGTTTCGAGACAGAATGTAACGACGAAACAGAATATTTTATTTGTTCCCTCATGCGACGCTAATGCATTTGTCATTGCAAATAAATGGCACACAAATAGAAACAAATATGCTTCTATAAAACTTACGTGAAATGAAAGAATTATACATTTTGATGACAATATTTTTACACTGTATGCGTTCAGAGAGTAAAGATCGTTTGTTTGTATGTTTGTGTGTGCACTAATTGGGTACTTGACACCACCAATCGATTCACATACTTTTTTAGCAGTTGTCAAAACACTATTCCTCCAAAGATTTTGTATGGTAATATTCAATTATGACATCACTGTTTTGCCAACTCAATTCAATAACTTTTATTGATTTCAAAGCAAGTAAAAATCCAATTTTACAGTTAATTAAAAATATGTTTGGTTGTTTTCAGTGCCGTGCCATAGGCTCTCCTATGGACATAGGCCTCTGCCTATTTCTAGCAGTAGACTGAGATAGGTTGATGATAATGATGAAGGTTTTTAGAGCTAAATTAAAGCATTGTTTTGGAGAAGTAGTTTATTGGAATTATTGGTTAATGGAGGCAACTACCCAATTACTGTTGTTAAATGTGCATAGTTAAATTAAGGTTTGGATTTAAATAATAGTTTTAAAGTAAAATGCAAAGTCGTGATGGTTTACTCGGTAGATTCCCCCTTATCCAGTAGGGAATAGAGTTCCGCAGAGTATAATAATGTAACCAGATAGATGCCAGGGATTTCGTGAGATCCCAAGAGACATTATGGAATCGATATTTAATCAAAGTGACGTAGTATAAGACACGGGTGTTATCCTACAAATATAGTTAACGCGATAGTTTGGTTAGATTAATGTTTCTTACTCCTTCACGCAAAAACCTATTGGGTGATGAAACTTAAGGGCAAGAAAATGCAGCTTATGCATCAGAATAACACAAAGGCTATTATAACAATATTAGCTATTCTTCGCGGTTGCCTATGTATTAATACAAATATAACACGGTGGAAACCGCCGGACACAGGTAGTCTTTTATTTTATTACTAGCTGCGCCCCGCGATGTCACCTGCTAAATATGTGTTAATCCAGGGTGTCAGCTATCTCCACACCAAATTTCATCTAAATCGGTCCAGCCGTTTGAGTGTGAAGAGGTTACAAACATACTCACAAAACTTTCGCCTGTATAATATTAGTGTGATATCGATGTGTATAAGATCTTTTAACTTTAAATATCGTGTTACAGCTCCCGTCGAATGTACGAGACCAAACGAAGTATGGGACTCTTGTCCTTCTGGATGTCTGAGAGAGAACTGTGAGGATGTCGACGATCAGCCAATAGTTTGCAATGCTATAGTACTAAACTGTCAGCCGGCATGCGTCTGTGAGGAGAATTACTTTAGAAATGCCACAGATATTTGCATACCTTCTGAAGACTGTTGTAAGTAGTACTTTGATGGGCATGTTCTTCTATTAGGTCGACAGGAGACGTTGAAATCAACCAACGCTCATCATTAGTTGTAGACTAACTTTTACCCATCCTAATGTTATTTGTTGCCGAGTGGTGTCCGGCCTAGAACTTACCCCCTTCCCTCCCGTGGGTGTCGTAAGAGGCGAGTAAGGGAAAATCCAGAAGATGGGCAGCATCGTCTTCTGTAACTTCACCACCAATACTGGAATCTCCAAGCCGCTTACCAAGCGTGGGGATTATGGCAGCTCTTTCCCCTCTTACCAGCTGATGATGATGATCAATGTTATTTTTTTTTACAGGCAGCCAAGGATCGGTGGAAGAGGAAGAAGAAGACGAAGACTAGAATTGTGGAGTCATCATTTGTCTTTCGTATAGTACATAACTATTCTACATTTTCCACTGTTCGGAACTGATTGGAAAAACGAAAACTGACTTGTAAATAAATATTTGATCTTTGATAAATAAATGTACTATCCAACGAATGCCAGTATTTTTATTGGGTGAATTATGTACCACAAAATACAATAAAAGAAACGCCTCATGAATCAAACAAACGATACTAATTTGTTCCAAAAGTTTGCGTGGGAAAAGACAAATCGGCCCATCCATAGATTTTGTATCCTACAATACATCGATATCCTACGAGTCTGTCCTAGCATACATTCTCATAAAGTAGAAACAAAAACAGATTTTCATCAAAAATTTAATTAGCGACTTTATACAAAACGATATTAAACGACCTCTCTTGACAGCGACTGCAACTTAATAGGTACCTCTAAAACTAATGGCTGCAATTAAGAAGATATCTACTGAAGTGGATATCAAGTTGAGTTTGTTATCATAAAACAACAAAGTAACTTTATATTCACATTATTGCACGTCTCTTATCCCCATTTGCTATAATGGAGTGTCAGCTGCTTCCAGTAACTTACATACTCTGGAACGAATTATTGGTGTTTCTATTTTCTGTTTTACCTACTTACACATCTGTATTTTGTGTTTTATCTTTGGCTCCTTGAGTGCTCTTTACCTATATATTTTTATTGCATAGGTCATGCTTTAGTGAAAAATTGCGAGTCAGTCTATTGGTACCGTATAGCTTTACTATGAGCTTGCATTGCAGGTCATTTTCCACTGTGGAAGTGAGACACCGATACGTGCAGTGAAATGCGTCGTCTGTTTTCCACAGTATAAATTTACTTTAATTTAAGTGTCCATTAGAGACACTTAATATTGTCTGAGTCATAATCCAGTTGAGTTTCTATAATGGTCATTTGTTTAATGGTCAATTGTCATTTATTAAAAAGTTTATATAAGTTGTATTAGTTTGTGAGTTTTGTTAGTAGTGCCACGATGTTGTTTGTATGTATATCTGTTCTTTGCTTCGTTCATAGTGGAGTGACAGCGTATTTAGAAGAAAATGGTACGTAATAATTTGAGAATAAGAGTGTTGATCCCACTGTCGTTTTGTTTATTGGTCTATGATTCTAAGTCGTTTTTTTAAACCGAATTATCAATGTGAGATTAGGAAAGAAAAAGTATTCTGTTGTTAATGATTATTTGCCTGACTTTTGTATTTTTTATGCATGTTGCCATTCTAGGCTTAAGTTTCCCTCAATCAATTTAAAAGATTATTTGCCTTTTTGGATAGCATTAGATATATACCTTTTTCAATATTCTGACAGCCTGTCCGGTCTCCGAGAACTGCAGGCGGACCTGTGCCCAGCCAAATCCCCCGAATTGTCCTAACACACTAGCAGAGAAGAATATTAACGGATGTGACTGCCAAATGGGATTCATACTTTCCAAAAAAGGGGGCAATTGTATAAGAATTGAAGAATGTAAGTATATTTTATATCTATGGTTGGAACTAACATCAGGTTTCTTAAGCTCATGAAATCGGATTGATAACTTTTTTTTACTTTGGATTCCATACGCTGTGTCATACGCACGACAAGCAGGAAAGAAGGCATATGTACCTAGAATTACCCGGATATTACTGTAAATCATGGGTGAATCAGCTTAATAAGAACATTCTTAGTCAGTAGGCCTAAAAGTAAAACCTACATCTACTAGCGACATAACATAACATCATAACATCACGCCTGTATTCCCCGAAGGGGTAGGCAGAGGTGCACATAGAGGACACTCACATTTCGCCAGTTATGTTTTTAGGTCCCAATGTAATAGGGGGCAAGCCTATTGCCATCAACCGGGCACAAATCTAGACTCCATGCTGCCACTGAGAATTACCTAATGGAAAAACCCAGTAACACTTTGCCCGACCTGGGATTCGAACCCAGGACCTCGTGCTCAGCAGTCGCGCTTAGCAACCACTAGACCAACGAGGCAGTCGCACTAGCGACAAATACATTATTTTGACATGAAAAACATAAAAACGAATCTGATATTGATGGAAAGTGTATTAAAATATTATTTATTACAGGTGACGAAGGCTGCAACAGTGATCCAAATGCTGTAGTTAGAATGTTCCCTCAACCGTGCCCTGCTACCTGCGAAGCACCAGAGGTAACATATTGTGAACGAACGCACGAACCCATGGGATGTGGATGCAAATATGGTTACATACTTTCTAATGAAACTGGCCAATGCATCTCGATTGCTAGTTGTCCAGGCAAGTAATTTATTATTTTTGGGTGTTTGCTTAGTTTTTTTTGTTATGTTATTCTTGTTTGGTTGTTTTTGATGTTTATCTTTTTTTTTGTATCAATCTTAGCCATTATGCCTTCCTTGCTTACGCTTTTTATTCTTTTTCAGTTATTCTTGTCTGGTTGTTTTTGATGTTTATTTGTTTATCTTTTTTCTCTGTATCAATCTTAGTCATTATGCCTTCCATATAATTTATCGTAATTCTTCTTTACTGATGTATATTGCAGTTCGAGTTGATATGAAAACACCGATCAGTTAGTTAATGCTTTTGTTTTACCTGTTCTTTGAAATGTTTATTTTTTTAGGTGGAAGTCCATGTGAAGAGAACGAAAGTTTTTTCCAGTGCAAGTACGAGTGCCCACAAGACTATTGTCCTGCGGATGACAGCAGAGGCCTATTTCAATGCGACCCTTCCCCCGTTTGTGAGTCGGGCTGTATCTGTAATTTAAATTACAAAAGGAAAAGTTATGACGATCCTCGATGCATCGTTTCGTCCGATTGCCGTAAGTGGTTTTTGATGTTAATTGCAGTTTCCATTTGAACCAAATATGAAAAGAAGTTTTTATTGGAAAATTGATCGGTATCATTTGTTTCTATTTAAAAAATAAACAGATTTCTAATGTAGGTAGTACCTACGCCAAGCGTGTGTTCTGCTTTATACATTATTAATCGATTAATTATATTGTCAAATCGATTAGTTATCATACACAAACCATACTTGCTCATAAATTTGATCGACCTAGGTACTTGCGTACTGGAAGGATTTTGATAAAACTTTAATTTATAGTTACATCAGAATAACATATTGCCTGGAGATTTTAACGATACTCATTAATCTTCACAGTTTTACTTGAATTTTATGCAAATATAACGTGGGGCACAGCTAGTCGTTCATAATATTATGATCATATCGATATATTTAAGGTCCTCAGACTGATGGTTTCTGCTACTCCAACGTGCTTATTTCAGACCAAACCTCCTGAATGTAACCATGTACATTCGACTGCTTCATGAAAAAAAATACTTTATACAGGAATATTGTATTAAGTCTTTTTGAATAACCGCTTAGGTATGAATTTCTGAAATAAAATGTTTATTATTTACTTTAAATTTTGCATTACAGCTGCCGTTAAATGTACGAGACCAAACGAAGTATGGGACTCTTGTCCTGCTGCGTGTCTGAGAGAAAACTGTGAAGATGTCGACAAGCAGAACGATCTCGCGCCAACGGATTGCAATACTTTTGAACGAGACTGTCAGCCAGCATGCGTCTGTGAGAAGAATTACTTCAGAAATGCCAAGAATATTTGTATTCCGGCTAAAGACTGTCGTAAGTAGAACTTTGATGGAAATCTACTATTATGTCAACGTCATCATCATCATCAGCTAGAAGACGTCCACTGGTGAACAAAGGCCTCCCCCTTAGAATGCCACAATGAAGGTCGACGTGAGACGTTGAAATTAATTAGCTCATCAATTCTATAATATTATTCCTACTTAGTTCAATTTTTAATCAAGTCGTAGAAGATAGTCTCTTGTTATTTTGATTCACAGCTTTCACAGGACCAGTAGAATTAAACGCCGGAGACTAGATTTGTGGATTTATCATTAGTATAGTACAGGGTTTGGCAACCTTTTGAGTCGGAAGATACAAAAAATACAATTTACAAAATTGCAAAGTTTTTAAAGAGCCACAATTTTTTTTCCTTGCCATCAATAAACTAAACTTGCATAATAAAAGCTTTTTGATAAAAAAACTAATCTACCTAATCCTTTCTAATCGATTCAGAACGATTTTTAAAGGTTTTTTTTTATAAAATACTTTTAAATAATATTTGCGTATGGAACTATAGAACTTCACATCGAAATAGCCGCAGACTGCCGACCCCTGGTATAGCACATTCTACTCTCTATTCTACTTCTTTCACTGTTTGAAAGTAATTACCATCAAAAACGAAAACTGACATGTACAAAACTATTTGATCCTTTATAAATAAATGTACCAACAAATTGCCAGTATTTTTATTGGGTGAAATATTATTCTTTCCCACAAAATACAATAAAAGAAAGGCCTCATGAATCAAACAAACACTACTAATTTGTTCCACAAGTTTTGCGTGGGAAGAGACAAATCGGTCCATCCATCTTCGCAGGTTTTGTTTCGAAAAGTTTCGATTATAGTAAGTATGTTGGAGTGAGTTGGAGCCCCAACTGTGTTTATGTGCTGAAAATATGTATTCGCGATAAAAATATGGAAAAGTTCGATAAAAATCATACATCGGCGCCGTCTTGAAGATCATATCGATAAACAGATAGGTGTGCATAAAAATACATGTACCGTTTTCGTTAACCAAGTTGAACCTAGGCCTTTTGACTTTGTTTTTTAACTTTAATGTCTAAAAAGATGTCGTAGAACTTAGAATACATTGTTATTTTACAAAATTAAAAAATGCTAGAAATCACATGAAATAGAGTACAAAAAATGTAGAGTTAACTAATAGTACCAGATTAGGACACAGACATAATTTTAAAGTATGCTCTACTTGTAAATGCTGAGACCGATTGTAGACTAAAATTGTATTTTGATTACCAAAAAACTACAATAATATATATTCATTTCTCTACTTATATTGAAGGACAATTATTTATAGTTTAAAGACTGGTTGGCGAATGATTGATTCTTGGTAAAATTTAATAACCATTCAGTAATATTGGACCTTCGTTAGTCGCTTTGCTTGTGTCCTATTAATAAAAACTAATTGGCAATTGGTTTGATCCCTTTTGGTAAGGAACAGCCCTCTGACCATGAACTCTTAAAGCAAGACAGTTTAAGACGTGCAAGCGAGACAGTGCTACGTGCAGTGTTATGCGGTGTCTCGCTTCAACAACGTAAACTGTCTTGCTTTAAGAGTTCGTGGTGAGGGGGCAGTATTATTTCATACCTTCATTACTTGAAATATGCATGACATGAAAATATTAGAGGAGTATTATCTTGGGTCAGATTATATTATAGAGCATATAATCTCGCCACTTAAACATGACAATAGGGAATCTGAAGAATTTATAGAACACGATGATTTACCAGAACTTTTATAGCAGTCAAAGTCAAAATCTTTATTGCGTTCACGTGTAAATAGATGTTTTGAAAAAGTAAAATATAAATGTTATTACATGAAACCCTGCAAGGGCGCAGCAATTTTCTTATAACGTTTTTCTGATAATACCTATATTTTTTTCAGTCGACTGAAGACTACAGAATTGAAACTGAAGAAAATAGGTATAAAGCTTAAAAATCTCGATGACACCTCTCTACCTCTGTTCTTGGATGAAATAACTCTCCGAATTTCAAAGTTATCAAACTTTCAGTAACCGGGAAGAGCGAACTCCGAACGTTGAGCGTAAAAGTGATATTTTAATATTCCTTTGTTGTCAGTTTGAATCAAATTTTAAAGTAATCTCCGCATTATTTAAGTTCGTCCTTTAATGTACTAGGATTTTGTGTTTCGTTCTGTTTATAGATGTTTTAAAAGGAATTTAGGTAACAAATTCTTTACATTTTGAAGTTTAGGTAGACTTTATTCAGAAGCACGCACTTAATGGGTAGTTCTAAGTATTACTTACTCTAGTCTATAAGAACCTTGTTACTTACAAAATGGACACCTAGTCTGAAATTAAGTATTTGTTATTATTATTTTAGATATTATCTGTTTTTTAACCGTTAAATGGGTAGAAAGCAAAAAATCCTCAGAAATTAAATACAGCATTTATATTGTAGCGACATCTACACGTCGAAGGACGAGTGACGTTGCTAATCCTGCATCGCGCAAGCGAAGTCTGAAATCTATGAGCGTATTATATAAATGTCAGAAGCCTTCAGGCGGTTTAAACTCTGATACCAGGTTGTTCATCAACCATACAATAAGAAGAAAATTGAGTCCACACTATATTCGTCTCATATGAATCACTTTTCCGGCGATGGAAATAAATTAAATCCTAAAATCAATCGTGTATGGAATTTTGAATGTCTTCACCTATTGGTATGTTTCATTTCTGTTTGGTCTAGTAAGAATATTATTTACTAACGCTGTATAGTTCGTTGCTTTGATTTTGCAAAATTGATGCGAATTCAGAAAATGGATTATGGTCGCAACCATTGAATATTTTATAGCCTTTAATGGATTTCTATTAGTTGTGTATGTGCATGTATATACAAGAACCAAGCTGCCTCGTTGGTCTGTGGTCGCTGGACTAGTAAGCGTGAGGTTCTGGGTTCGATTCTCAGGGCTGTGTTATCATAGTTTCCCATTAGGTAGTAAATACTAAGGCACAGCTTGGACTCTGCACTTGATTGAATTGCTGGATTTTCATCTATTGCCATTGGCAACCCAGTTAATTGGGACCTATGACATAACTGGCGAAGTATGGACGTTTAAACTTACACTACAACATATTCCTCAGGGAATTGCAGGCGTGACTGTTGAGTGTAGTATATAAATGATTAAAATTGTTACACGATCAGAAAACGTTACCTTATAAAAAAGTGTATTCAGTAGCTTTAATTGCTTGATCAAAGAAAGTAGAGGTAATGTAAGCAAAAAAATTGCAGCGATAAATCATTCCACCCCGTACTCTACAGAAAAAACTATATTTACTTACCGTCAGGTATCAAAATAGAAAAAGAAAAATTGCAGCTACGACTCGTTTATAAGCGAGGAATCTCTGCATTGTGATGGGAGGTTTCTGAGGATCATAAATCAATCTGCGGCGGAAAGATTCCCCTAAAGTTTTTGCTTCAATTCATGTTCAGATATGGATAGCTTTGTATTTTTTTAATGTGTGTAATTTATTGGCCTTGTGTATGGCAATAGGCTCACTACCTGTATTATGGAACTTATAATGTAGGGAATTTGTATAAAAATCTTCAGAAATTCATATTATTTGATTGTATTTCAGTAACTTATTTATTTCTCAATTTTGATCTGCGTAGGTCCAAAAAGTTAAAAAAATCTTTGCTCGATACGATTCTGTAATGGTATTTCATAAATCAAAATGAATCCAGTAGTTTAGGCGCTACAATGAAACATACGTAAATACAAACATACAAACATACATAAATAGACTGCTGAAGTCATAACCCTTCGTATTGGCTTTGCCGGAGACGTGTAAAAAGGTTTACCTTTGCTAGCGATTATAGCGTTTGAATTGACATTTTGTAGACAAAAATCGGCTATTCAATCAAATCGTATGGTACCAAAAGTTACATACCAAAACCGTAAATAACATCACACTGGAAGCCAAATATCCAGACTAGTCTTTCATCGACCAAACGTATCTCCAAACTGGTAACAAAGTCATAAAGGCGAACCGCCAGTCTCTTTGTCTGTACCAGCATAAGAACGGCCGTCAACCAAGTAACGTTCGATTAATTAGTCTTATTAGTTCCTCCACTGAAACTCTAACTAAATAATTGGTTACGATAAATGTTATTCTCCGAACTGTAATTGGTTTTCGTCGTATTTGTTTGTTTTCCGTTGATTTTTCTTTTATTTCTTTGTTTGATTATTTTTGTTTTATCTGTGTGCGCTATTTTCGTTTGTTCTTTGATTTATTCAGCCGATTGCGTCTGAGATCGTAATTTGGTTTTTACTTGTTTCGCGCGGTCGAATTTGTAGCCAATAGCTGCAGGGGTAGGTCGACTCAAGGTTGAGCGACCCGTACTGAGGTTGGTCAGTGGATGGGTGACCAATTGACCATCCAATTTAGAACCAAGAAATCTTCGTGCCTTGTCATTACGTAACCAGAAAGTATACGTATTATTGTGCCATTTGGTGTAGTGTCAAAGCTTGTATGGTTGGATAAGGCTGGTTGTCGTAAATGCTGTCGCAGTCACCATCTTCGTCGATTTAATATTATCTGCCTACTTATCTTTCGTTGATACAATCCATTAACAAAGTGCTTGAGTTATTGTTTCAAAGAATCTGCCTTATAGCAAAATTTAATATTTACCAATTTGATTAAAAGGGCTATCCTGGCAAATAGATCTTGTTGATTAAATACGAATAGCTAATACTAATTTATTAGATAGCTTAAAATACTTAATTGTAATAACGCTGAGTTAAGGAGAAGGATAGTTTCAGATGTTTATTTTGATATAAAAACTTTTTTGACACACATCTCTTTAATTATTTATTATACATAATTTAACTCTCTTATTTATAAACGAGGATGATAACGATTAAACCCGTCTTAAGATATCTATTCTATTATTCTTTGACATGACAGTCTTTTAAACGACAATGACAGGTATATTTTTAATCCATGGTTTAAAATCATTATTTTTTATAAAAAAGGGCGTAAAGGTATATATAGATGTAACAACCATATTTGAGTATCGGTATCTACCAACAAAGTTAATATTTTTAGATCTAGAATACAGGGGTGAATATTTACTTTATCAGTTAACAACAAACATCTCTGAGAAAGTATTCGTGAAATTCTCAAGACTCAACAAAGGCAAACGTTGAAAAAATCCTTAATTCAATAGAGTTTAACAATAATTAAGTTGGCTGATCAGTCTTCATAGCAATATAATCCCTCTTATTATCTCCGAGGATAAATAAACTTGTTACAACATTTTTCTCTTAAATTCTTAAGTTCCGCCGAGTCCGCTTTAGGAGATCGCATCAAAATGTTCCTGTAAATTAAATAGAAAATGTCAAGTTTCAAGAAAACAATTAATTTAAACTTTAAGGTTAGGTACATAAAAGTTATTTTGCAAAGACCATCCTTTTTATGAGAACTTTTTGCGTTTTTATTTGAGACAAGATGGAGTAGTATGTAGATAGTTATAAAATACAAATGACTAGAGAAAAAACCGGTATCAAAGATCCTCCATTGGCTTTGTATAAAATAAATCAAAATAAAAACATAACTAAAAATGTTCAGACTTCAAAAATATTCTGTCAATGTTTGAACAACTGTTGTATGGCTTTTATGTATTGGATACAGCTTTTATCTCTGGTTTGGGAATGTAGGGCACCAAATAACGCCGTTTTGGTAAACACATTGTAGCGATTGAATTTGCCAGAGAGACTGACGTAACGCAATCTACTAATACCAGTTTGCGTCTGACGTTGAATCATAAGTGCACTTACGCGGTTAGGCGAACGTAGGATAGAAAGCACAAATTAAGGCAGCAAGAGCTAGGTTATCAAAGGGTAACGAAAAGAAAAAAAAGAAAATCTTCCAAAAGAAGCCACGAAGAAGATGGTTCTAGAAGATGCGAGATAGTGTGGCATGAAATGGTCTTTAAAGATGGATAAGAAGCACTTTAAGGAACTAAAATAGGTATTTGACAATAATGACACCATTATTTTAGAAAAGAAAAATCAGACACTAGTTATAAAATCAATAACAGGTGAAAAAATTGTGATAGAGGAGTAGGCAATAGGAATATTCAATAATTAGGAAGCCTTAAAAAACTGACTTTTATGTGTACAAAATGAAAGGAAAAGTGGAAGGAAGGAAAGGTGAAAGATTGATTTTGGGCATTTTTTTGTGAGATGACTTATCTACAAATATTTTTAGTGTATTCGGATTTGATTCGGAAAAATAGAAGGAAATATTTTTAGAATACTGAAATGGAAATGTCCTTGCTAAGTTTACACTTAGCTACTTCGTTATAATTGTTACTTCAACAATACTAATTAGAAAGGTCACGTTTTGTAATGTCGCAAAAGATTTTACGCGACAGGGCCGTTAACATAATTTCCTATCATTTATGGAATGTAATGAGAAGGTAGAATATTTTTTTTATAAGGAAAATTCCTTAGTAAATGTTTAGGGAAGTTTCAATTTAATTTGGCACGCTTAGGTTCTTTGGATATGAGCGATCATAGTCGAACAAAATATATTGCTCTTGTGAGCAAAACGCGTGATGTCAGCTTAGGGAGTAAAGTAAATAGTGTTTTTAAATACGCCTTTTCCCTTCCCTTTGAAGAATGCATTTGTAGTAGTAAGTAGTTGAGAGTTCAATGGTACAAGAACATGTAAGATTCATCTAAATTGATAAAGGAAACCTGAAAAATGATGGACACGAGCGGGACTCCAATCCGCGACTTTCGCCGTACCGTGGCGCCGCTCTGCCAGCCATCATCTTTCAAGTTTCCTTTATTAATTTAGATTTAAGCTTAGCATGGGCAACATGCAAAAATGACACAAAAAGCCATATAAGATTCTTGTCTGACATACATTTCTGTCAGCAATTCTGCAAACAATAAAGTATAATCATTACTAAAACACTTACAACAATCTACAGGGCGAACACAAACGTTCAGTTTGTCGTGGAACACATAACCGGGCTTGCAGTCACAGCTGTTGTACCGGCAACCGCTGAAGCATGTCTTGTTGGCTTCTAAGTAGTCGGAACAGGAGTTGCCACAGTGGTTGCCGCAACCTGTCGTCGCGTTGTAGTCTCCGCCGCAGCCGGCTGGAAATATGGCCACAGTTATGTTTCTTTTGTTTTGTTACCAGAACTTTGCAGGAAAATTGGAAGTTTTAAAAGCCAGTTGACTGTTGAGATGAATGATGATAGGAACCAACTCTATTAACTAATTTGTTTATTGGACTTTAATAATTTTAAACCAAGTCCTTACATTATGTCTAATTATAAACGAGACAGATAGCGAAGACAGGTAGGAAAAATTTAAAAGGGAATGTTGAAAAGCTTTAAATAGTAAATGAGAATATTAATCAGAAATTGAAAATAAATATATCATAAAATAAATCTAAAATGTTAATTTGAATATGACCTTTGATCAATTAATTATTGATCGAAGATGACAACTCAATGAAAGTGAATATATATTATCAAAACTTTTACGCACTATGTAACATGTTGTTTTTGTCCCTATGGTATAGGTTGATGTATTGCAGGCAACCCACAATACAGGAAAAAAACAAAAGCTTACGTCGTCGATCAAATAGGGGTTTTGAACGATAACTTTTTAATTCAACCGCAGCGAAGGCGCAGTCTACTGTAGATTACTTAACGTACGCAATACTACCAACCACAATGTTGATTCACTTCATAGTTCTTACGGACTTTGGGAGACTTCAAATAGCAAACTTGTAGGAATACCTACCGCCTGTTTAATTTACATTTTCGATTCCAATTGTGTCTAACTTTAACACAGTTGCCAAAGTTGTGTAAGTAGCGTATTTAGTTATGACATTAGTAGCAGGTAAACGTATGTTTTGTCGAATGAAAATGAGAATATTATTCGAGGCAGACATTTTGGAATTCACATTAGTGGGAAGGGTTGTAGGTAGTTGACGCATAATGTAAAAGCACTAGTGACGCACTGTTATGCAAAACACTTGATTATATATTATTGTAGTCTAAGGAAAAGACTTGACTTGACTGCCTCGTTGGTCTAGTGGTTGCTTAGCGCGACTGCTGAGCACGAGGTCCTGGGTTCGAATCCTGGGTCGGGCAAAGTGTTACCGGGTTTTTCCATTAGGTAATTCTCAGTAGCAGCACGGAGTCTGGATTTGTGCCCGGTTGATGGCAATAGGCTCGCCCCCTATTACATTGGGACCTAAAAACATAACTGGCGAAATGTGGGTATACTATATGTATACCTCTGCCTACCCCTTCGGGGAATACAGGCGTGATGTTATGTGATGTTATGTGTAAGGAAAAGAGTAGCATAAATATTATGAGCGTGACTGGTTTTATATGATCAACTATGTGTGTGTACTATGGTAGGTATGATTTTATATATGTATTTAAGTTTCTGTATTCCGGAATCCCTAAACAATTTAGAACAACATATTTAGGCAATTTTTTTTAACCTCAAGTATATAACTTATTCACTCACTCTTTTCAAATGATACCATGTAAGAAAAGAGCTTTAAGAAGGCATGCTCGATAAGAATTTAATAACAGTCAATGAAGTGAAAACTAAAGTAACACTAAAAGACATAAATCCTATTGTATATTTGGGAAACAATCATGACGTTTTCATCAAAAACGCCCAACTTACGGCACTCAGTCTTCTGTATGCACGTCCCATTGACGTCACGCACGAAGCCGTCCATGCAGACACACTCCGGCCTGCACAGGGCCGTGGCTCCTCCGCAGCGTATAGGATGTCCTAGGTCTTCGCAGGTCTTCGGCCCGCAGTGCGCACATTCTACGCTCACCTCATTCTCCTTGCATACGGAGCGTTTGACGACTGGAGACAACAATCGTTTGGTTAGGTTAAAATTTGGTTAGAACGTTCGAAACAAATTTTAATGGTGTCAGTAACTTCAGTATGGTATATTGATTGGAATTGCTTTTTATTTATTCGTGGGAGTATCTGAACTGAGAACTGAGTTAGGCTTGTTGAAGTAGATAAGGTTGGTAGAAACATTGTAATGATGTATTTTCTAAATCTGCAGTAAAGTTACACAATCGATCACATTATTTCAAAAACTTGTGAAATAATGTGGTCAATGGTGTAACTTTTTGGAGAGTTGAAGTATGATACTAAAGCAAAATATAAGATATCAATGAATGTAATAATAATAATAACTGTCCCACTGCAGGGCAAAGGCCTCTTCGCGTATAGAGAAGGATTGAGCATTGATCACCACGCTAGCTCATTGCGGGTTGGCGATTTCAGATAATTAAATCCAGGTTTCGTCACAATGTTTTCCGTCACCGTTAGTTAGTGGTGTCTTAGATAACTTAACTAAGAAAGTATTTATAACATTAAAAAAGTCACATTGATAGTTGCCCGGGTTTGAATCTGCAACTTTGTGTATAGAAATCCGGTACGTTAACCACAAGGCCACTACGACATTTTTTGAATGTAAGTCAAATCTAAAATCTAGTATCAGTAAAAACTTGTCAAAGTTCGTTTGGAAAGACATCATTAACTGTTAAGTTAACTACAATTGTTCCTACATATTTATCGTTAACCAAAAATTGGGTCAGGTCGATAGCTAAAATAAAACTTCTAGAAACTGTAGCAAGACTTTCAAGAAAAGGAAAGAGTGCTTTAGTAAAGTTTCCAAACTAACCACGTGTATTATGTACGAGAAGTATAGAAGCAGTGGGATATAAAGCTGTGTTTACACGGTGCGAATACTATCGGTGCATGAATGCCGGTTATTGGCTCCACTTGTACTGAAAACCGGTGACCTGTGCTCGTTTGGTACGGTCGCGCTTCTGATTTTTCAGAAATCTAGGTTAAGTTATACAAAACATTTGGTTGAATCAGTGTTTATCGGAAGTTATTTAATATAGGCCATACATTAATGTTGGTTAAGAAGTTATGAAGCTATCGTTAATTGTGGCGTTCTAAGGGGAAGGCCTTTGTTCAACAGTGGACGTCTTACGGCTGATGATGATGATGAAGAAGTTATGAACTACTAGGATGAACTAATCATTGCTAAGATGTTATTTTGTATCACTTGCGATGTTAGTATTTTAAAGGTAGAAAAATCTAAAAAGGCGTTTCTTTTTTTTATTAAACATAACATCACGCCTGTATTCCCCGAAGGGGTAAGCAGAGGTGCACATATAGTACACCCACATTTCGCCAGTTATGTTTTTTAGGTCCCAATGTAATAGGGGGCGAGCCTATTGCCATCAACCGGGCACAAATCCAGACTCCGAGCTGCTACTGAGAATTACCTAATGGAAAAACCCAGTAACACTTTGCCCGACCCGGGATTCGAACCCAGGACCTCGTACTTAGCAGTCCCGCTTAGCGACCACTAGACCAACGAGGCAGTCAGTTTTTTATTAAATGAAATAAATTATAGTTTTTGTTATATTATTCTACCATAGCATGTGCTATGGTTTTAAGATTATAACGTTGCGTTTTACTTGTTAATAAAGGCATGCAAAGATGCGTTTTTTTAAATCTTATTATTATTAAGTGTCTATAGTGTCCCAATGGGCAGAGACGTCCCTACTCTCTTTCCATAAGTCTCCGTTAAGAGCTGTCAATGTCCAGTCATAAAAAACGAATAAGCTTTATCCAATTATATTCTCAAAAATGTGACCCGTAGAAAATTGGCGGGTGTACCTACCTACATCTATAATCCCCGTAAGATGCAATAAATTTTCCTAATACACAAAGTTAATAAAATACATTGAACGATAATTATACTAAGTACCCATATAAATAACATGTCCCACCTACCTTCAGTTTGTATAAAATAAACCCAGTAAGTGGACACTAGAACAATCACGAACAGCTTGGACATTTTAACAATAAACGTCCAATTCAGCCGTTGACCACAACACAAGTGATATCTCAATACAATTTTAATTCCGTCCAGTTATACTATGACATTCAGCTTTTTCCTTTTGAATGAGTAATTCATGGGATTACACAACAGAGACTTGAGATTTTCCTTCAACAGTGACGCTTCAAGTTCGAACTCAATGCAAGTAATTATTTTGTTAATTAATATTAAGTATGAAGTGATTTGGTCTGTCATTGTTATTGTTAAAAGGCTTGAGTAGGAAAACACGTGATTTTCGCTCATCTTTTGTTTTTGTTGCGTTTTCCTCATGACCTAAGTCTTGTTTTGATTAGAATATTGTATTTGTTTTCCATTCAAGTGCGAGCACGTAAAATGTAGTTTGCTATGTATCCGATGTGGGAGCGTGTTGGTACGTCTGATAAAAATAGTGTCACGTTGTTTATAGCACGGATTTGCATTCGCATACAGACTGCGTCCGTGTGAACTGCTTGCGATCCATTCTGATTACGCGGGCTTGTGATCTGTTGTGTTGCCTGTTGCAGGCGGTCTGTCGTATTGTTTCTAGCAATTTCCCACATTATAAAACCGCAAATGTGGAACTATATTGCAAAACGTTTGTTTAGCCGAAGTGAACGTTATAAATTCCTTTTATAGTTTGGTATAATTTAAAAATAACCACAACTATTTAAATAATCATTAACCTATCCATTCATTTAAGTATTTATAGCGTATTCAATTATTTATCTGTGACAAAAGTCAAGTTTATTGTTATAAAGTTTTCGTATTTTGTCTTTCAATTCTAAATTCAAATGCATTCAAACGACGCGATTGACGTTCCAAAATTCGAAAAATGAAGTGGTCCAATTCAAGTCACTTCGAAATACGAATTCAAAAATTTGCAAGCCACAAATATGAAATCTTAAAGAATTGCTTGCCGACACAATATCAACGGGCTTCCCTCTGAATTCCCTCTATTTGTCTCAATATACTCCCGGCGTCTATCGGATTTCTTTTCAAAAGCCTCTTATCCTGTCTTCGTGTTTATAGTTTTGCTTGGGTTGAATATTTTCAAGTGCTTGTATAACTTTGATTTAACTTTATCAATGGGAATTTACAGAGTTTTAATAAGCGGGGCTAGAGATATTTAAATGATGCTTTTATCGGATTGTGCCGTCTTTCTTATTCTTATTTATTGCCATCTGTATTTAAAAATATGGGATCTCCTTTCTCTGTGATAACTAGCTCTAGTTATGTCTTATGTATTGTGCGTTTAGCTGAAATTATTATCTCATTCTCTCTCTCCTTAAATAATAACATTGTCTTTAACAACGTCACACTTCACACTAATATTAGAAAATTTTGTGAGTGTGTTTGTATGTTTGTTACCTCTTCACGCTTAAACAGCTAGTCCGATTTTACTGAAATTTCATATGGAGTTAGCTGACATGGCCTGGGTTGGACCTGGATTGACAGATATGCCACTTTTTATCCTGAAAAAATGAAGCGGGTAACACCGCGGGGCGCAGCTTGTATTGAATACATTAAAGGTAAGAGTAAGCGAGAATATATCGATTGGTTTAATACCCTACAAAGTACAAATACGAAAAAAATATGCAGTTTTACTTGAAGTTGATGCATCTAAAGAATGTTGATAGGAAACCATCTAAAAGTCACTCGAATATAAATAACTCTAGTAAAAGTTAAGCGTTGCAAACTACTTAACTTTTTAGGTCGGTGTAATCTATTTTAGCTGTATGAAGTAGCTAAGTGTAGTCAGAAACTCCAAGGAGAATAAATATCGTCGAATAAGAGTTGTTCCAGAAACTCCGAAGTCAAGTAAGGAAGTAGTTTGAAATGTACGCGTGTATGTTCGTTTAGTGCAAACAGGTACAATATTCTCGTGTGTAAAGAGCTTTCCAAACGTTGTGTATGCTTAAAACATTTGAGAAGTTGTTGAAAGTTTTGTATTTGAGTGAGCTGTGTTGTTAATATTCGAGGTTGGCGAATTTGCGGTGTATGCCGATTGTAAATGTCAACTATAGGAAGCCTATTTATTCCATGCATATACATAGAACATGATTTAGAACTGTCTCCCTACCATGAACTCTTAAAGCAGGACAGTTTATGGTAAGGGTCTGATTGTTTTACTATCCACATAACATATAACTATAGTGTACTTTATTGGCCATGATAATTTAGCAATGATAGCCGAGTGGTATAACCGTTGGACTGCTAAGTCAAAGGGCGCAAGATAAAACTCCGGCACGCACCAATGTCTTTTCGAATTCATCTGCGTACTATGAATTAGTTAACAATTGCCAATTGTTAAAAATGGTGAAGGAAAACATCGTAAGGAAACCGGCACACCTGAGAGACTTTTCAACGGTGTGTAAGTGGGTAAATAATTTATATGCCTAAAAGCCATGGCGGAGGGCTACAGGAGCTATATTGTTAGAAAAAGAATTGGAAATACATGTAGCCATTTAAGAAACCATTTATTTACCGTCCTTTACGTCAATTTTGTTTTTCTTCTTCTGCATTAGTGACATTTATAATGGACTTAGGAAAAGGGCAGTATACAGTTGGTATTGAAGTTTACGCATTTGATTATGCTCTCCTAATGCCTACGAAATTGAGTTCAAAATTGGTTAAATAAATTGCATATTATAAGGGCAAGTGAGGAGTGCCCTCAACCGACGAGCGTGTATGAGGAATGTGATGCGTGTGAATGAAGCAAAAGAAATATACCAGAATTGTAGCAAATGGAAATCCGTGGTCTCTACATACCCCTCAGGGAAACAGGCGTGACTTTATGTATGTTTGTATGTAATTGGTAAGTCTAATGTCATTTAAAAAAAGTATAGGTCTATCATAAATAATACCTTACCTACCTACCTTATCCAGTCAGTTACTATCAACATTTTTGGCACAATAAAAAAACCATTATCATTATACTTCTTAATTTTCCATCATTATTCGTTACTTATTGCTTAAGCCAGAATGTCTGTCAGATTCGAGTGGCCATCTTAACAGCTGAAGTGACTTCCGCAGACACTCAATGTGTTGAAGGGTGTGCCTTCCTTTAAGTGCCCACGGCTCATCGCTTCAGGAATAAAGTAAACCAAAAAGGTTGCGTTTACTTCCCTCAAAAGAGGATAAGTAGATGCAATACTTAAACATAACATCACGCCTGTATTCCCCAAAGGGGTTGGTAGAGGTGCACATATAGTACACCCACATTTCACCAGTTATGTTTTAGATGCAATAATCAATTAAGAAAAATATTAAAAAACTGCTACTACAAAAAGCATGCTACTCTGTCAATGAATATTTGCAAGACAAATTATTGTATGTCTATTTAGCTATAATCACTGTTCATCATCAACATTATTATCATCAGCCGGAAGACTAGTATGATAGTTGGGATAACCGTAGGACTGCCAAATCATAGGTCAAAAGTTGAAATCACGGCACGCACCAATCAGTTTGATTGAGTAGAATTGGCGTTTGTCATTGGCTAAATCGAAATATTACCCGAACAATAAGTTTCTGAATTCGAATATTTTTCACTTATGACGCCTAAACAGCAGGACGGATTTTGAAAAAATATGTCACATAGGTAGACCATGACATGGATTAAAACATGTCTGATGTAGACAATACTGTGCAATTGTGCATACCGTACATCGGAGTTCATATTAAGACTAATTTTATAACTGATTTAGAATTGTATTGCTTTATAAGTTTTATAATATCACCTTGAAGCTTTCCATTAAAAATAAAGGCAGAAATATCCTTAATTTATAATCTTGTAGAGTACCTAGCAATACCACTGAATTCGTTTCCAATTAGTAAAATACTTGGAACGGCGAGCGGTGTTGTTTTCTTGCGCTATGACTAACATTGACGCATATTATTTGTGTTTTAGTGTTTTTAATCACAAGGTTTTGGAATATTAAGAGAATGCATAATAAATAATTAGGTTTATATGCCTTTTTGTATCTATTTTGCATGTTGCCATGCTAGGCTTAAATTTTAAACTGTCGCGGGTTCGAGTCCCGCTCGTGTCCATCGTTTTTCAAGTTTCCCTTTATCAATAAAAAATATAATTAAGTTTGTTATATTAGTCTTTGCGTGACGTAATAACATCCAAACATGCCGAGTGGTATCCGACCTAAAATTGACCACCCCCTTTCCTTCCGTGGGTATCGTAGGCGACTAAGGGAAAATCCAGTAGACGGGCAGCAGCGTGTTCTGCAACTTCACCACTTAAACCGCGATTCCCAAGCCGCTTGCCAAGCATAGGTATTATGGCAACCCCCCCCCCTATCTAAGAGGACGTCTTCCGGCTGATGATGAATTATATTATATGAAAATAATATAAGTTTTTATAACGAATTGTTGTGTATGCCTGACTTCGCAGCCTCGGTACGGTGCGACGCACTGCAGCTAATAAACCTTAATTAACATTCGAAAACTCGATACCAGTTGAACAACAAGTCGCAACTTTTGTTTTCAGTTATTTATTTTACAAATGGCAAATGGATTTTCAACAATTTTCAAGTTTGCAACTGGTGCAGAAGTTTAAGGACTGGATTTATGTCGGTGGCATATGCAGGTTCTAGTACTGGCTAGTATAAATGTAACATGACTTTTTTAATGTCATGCTTCGCACGTTCTCAGTCACTACAGAGAAATTAAAGATAAAACTAAAGATAAAATCAGTAGGGTATTTATTCTTTTTCACTTTTTGCACATACTTTCTGTATTTGGGTGCATTTGCAGACTTCAAACATTAAATGATGATGATCGATTACTTAGGTCTGGAAGAACTAACGATTTAACGTCCGGATTGGCGCAGTTGCTAATATATATTTGTGAAACGCACTCGATACAGGAGAAATTCCTAGTGTTAGACGTTATTTTCTACACAAAAAAAAATCACCACACACAGAATGTTTTTCTTCGCGCAGAAATCGAACCCTCAACCCTTATTTCAGCTCTCTGCAACTGCGGCAATCGACTGGTCAACATGATAAAATTATAAAGCATTCATAACCTTCTACACAAGAGACGTAAATACGAAGAATAAAAATAAATAGCTTTAGGTTAAATACGTTTCAAAGAAAAATATCTGAAGGAATGTTACAGAGAAAACTCTTTTAAGATTAACGAAATTCTTTGAAGGAAAATAATACCTCTTTAGATGTAAGTTTATTTTGGTAAAGGATCAAGACTTCTTAATATAGGTACATTGATACTAGATGTGTTAAAAATTACTGATGCGAAATGGGTGCTTCATAGGACTATAGCTTTATCTATATCTTTTTTTATTTTTTTTGTTTTTTAGAAAAAACGTCGCCCCACACTAGGAATTTCTCCTGTGTCGTGGTAGCGTTTCACAAACATGAAATATCACATACACTAACACCTAGACTCGGGACAAATATCTGTGGTTCGCACAAAGTTTTGCCCCGTGCGGGAATCGAACCCGCAACCCTTTGCGCAGCAGTCCAATCACTTAGCCACTGCGCTAATCAGGTCGTCGTCTTCGATCGGTCATCTTAAATGTATTGTGTGGATAGAATAGCTATACATCATTTAAATAGCAACAGTAATAAAGTTTTAGCAAGCGGTTAAAACCATATTAAATTAGATACATTTTCGACGTCGTGTAATTTGACGTCACATTACATCTGACAGCTATCGTTGTGTTTCAACTTCTTTATGTTTCCTGCTCATTTGGCATTTCTTAATAATTATTTTTTAAATCAAATCGAACTTATGCAACAAATTATTGATATAGGTATAATTCTTAAGCAAAAGAGATTAACTATAATAACTTTCGTGAGTGTTATCCATATCATCTACTATATATACCGGTTGCACTGCCTTTAGCCGGCTCGCGACCTCGCCGCGTCACCTGCTCATGAATAAGGGCTCTATTAGAGTCCGAAACTAGTCCGGTATTCCCGAATATCGATGTGAGTACATCCGGTATATATGTATAGTAGATGACAAAAGAGTTTTTTTTTTATATTACTTAGCTCATATTGGAATTACATGCATATTCCCTATTATTTGCTGGATAGTCTAAAACATTTGTTTTACTATAGTAAAGTGCATGTCGGACAACTAATCTAACTTTTAGCCCGTATCGGTCGAACTCGAGACCACCCGCGTAAATGGTGGATGGATTTCTTGCTGTGTTTCCAATTTTATGTTGTCTATGTCCATATAATGATATTCTAGTTAATTCATACCTAAAATATATTCTTGTCTTAAGCAATTAGCTTTCCAAACACTTCAAATTGCTCTAAATACTTTTCATTAAGCTTTTCTGTATACTGTATGTAGACAGACAATTCTGTCTACTGTGTATTTCTTTCTATCATGTTACTATGCTATATGCACCGATAGACGAGTGGTATGACTGTTAGACTGCCGAGTCAAAAGTCCCAATTTCAAATCCCCGTACGCACCAATGCGTTTTCGAATTCTTGCGAAGGAAAAATCGTGTGGAAAACGGCACACGTGAGAGATTTTTCAACGGTGTGTAAAACCATGTTAGAGATCTACAGGCGGTGTAAACTCTGACACCAGGTTGTTCATCAGCCATACAATAAGAAGAAGACTATCCTATTGGTGAAAACTTGTAATTGGCCTTCCTTTACTAATGTTTATTTGATTGTTAAGATGATTTAGGATAGGATTTATCGATGGGTCCTACGTATAAGGGCCAATGTGCAAAATGACGACTTTTCAATAGGTCTTCAAGTTTCAATTTTATATTACATGCTTTAATTGATAAGCCTTTTTACTACAGCAAAAAATAGTATTTTCACCAGTAAATGTGTATTTTAGTGCACGTTAAGTCAACTAAAGGCATTTAATACAAAAATGTGAAAATGATCAAAATGTTGCATTGGCCCTTATACGTAGGACCCATCGTTATAGGTATCACTTCTGAATGTAATTTTCAAAAAACCTTTGATATCAACGTTAAATCTCTTGAATTTAAAACTAGTCAGCATAATCTAATAATTTAATAAAGCCATCTAACTTAAACTTTTTCCATTTAAAATGGTGCTCCGGTTACAAAATTGCATAACTTGATGCAATTAAAGATGACTCGCGCTGTAAAAAATCCGACTCAGCTCTCTCAATATGAAACTTTATTATGAGAGATGGAAAGTTTTAATAATCCCAAGCGACAAGCGTCGAGGACGTCTAAATCGAGATGGTGTAACCTCATTTCACACTGGTTGGGTTTTATTCATTCATTTTTAAGGTGATAAGTAAGTTTATTATTAATGTGGTCATTTATTTTGCACCTCAGAGATTATAGAAGGCCATTCAGCGGTAGGTCTAAAATTCACATTTATAGTAATGCTACTTTCAAAGTTTTCGCCTGTTTCGTAGTCTTCTTAAAGGCGAGTTTAAATTCTAGGCATTTTTGCTTAAGAACTAAGTCGTTTACATGACGGATTGTATCAATAAATTCTTGAATGGTGGGCGTGGTTACAAAAGCGAACACTTAGGCCACTATCGCGTGTTCATTTTACACTATGTTATGGTGAAGATCCCAAAAGAAAGCAAAATTACAAATTTCGGCCATAAATTAGGTATTTAATGTCACTTTAAAATATACTAGATGTCGCCTGTAGAGTTTTGATCGTATTCCAACTCAACAGACACGAGACAGTGCCATAGCTTGTGAGCGCCTCTTACAGCCCTACAAATGGCAGGCCTATATATGTCGAGAATGTGGTAACATGAGCGCGAACACAATGTCACAGCCTTTTGTGCGTAGAGAGGAAGATCTTATAGGCTGTAATCTAGGAGGTGAAGAGGGTTCTGAGGTGGATTAGCTGGTAACTTAAATAGGCCCGTTTCTATTTACAAGTGCCAAAATATCGTAAAAAAGTACGATCCTTTTGAAAGCGATGCAAGTTAAAGTCGATTTAAAATTAGACCACGGTACAAAACATAAATAGGATCATTCAACAATCATAAACATTGATGTGTTATCTTTTGTCTAATATTCTTCTTTTTCGTAACGGCATGAGTCAATAGCCACATGGAATAGGATATGCCGTGGTAAAGAGATTGGTCAGTCAACATTGATGTTGACCGTCTAGGCTGCGCCTGACGTACTTAAGTATCGTCATTCGTGACGACTCTATACTTACTTATTACAGTCACACTAATATTATAAAGGCGAAAGTTTCTAAGTGTGGATGGATGTTTGTGACTCTTTCACGTAAAAACTGCTAAATGGATTTTAATGAAATTTCATATGGAGGTACCTGACACACTAGATTACCACATAGGCTACTTTTTATCCCGAAAAAAATGTAGCGTGTTACACAGCGGGGCGCAGCTAGTATTTAATATATCTAGAAAATTGTGCATCACATTGTACCTATTGCCCTAAATCTATCGTGTGATTCTCCCTGTCCCATAATTTTAGCCAGAATGATGGACCCACCGTCAGACTGCTAATAATGATAACTACCCTAGCCCCAGACTTCTCCAAGAGGGAAACGAAATTACGGTTGCTCGTTGCATTTTTTTACTTGTCACAGCAACTTGCCAGTTTTTTAAACAGTTAGTGATTGTGTTGGGTCATGGTTGGACCGATATTTCTCCTTTTTACAAGCTTTTATTCAACTTGCAATGTTTGTATGTATGACAAAATTTGTGCGATCCGCAGATGTTTGTAACAAGTCTTGGCGTTTGTGTGTTGTTATTTCATGTTTGTGAAACGCAACCACGATACAGGAGACATTTTTAGTGTGGGGCGATATAGTTATAAAAAAAAATCTAAATTCTTCTTAATTAATTACAAAACAGAAAATTTCAGTTATAGGCATCCATTGTGTAACCTTTTCACTAGTGTCATTCTCAAACATGGCTACCATTGCATAGATCAAAATTAAATAGATTAATCTAAACAAATGTATTCTAATTTTTACATACCCGCACTGCAATCTAACAGGCAATTTAAATGCTGGATCCCATTATGAAAATAACATTTTATCCAAATAGGTTATTACGTTGGAAAACTAAACTACAATGCCGAAAATAGTACCAGCGGGGAAATCTCTTGCATTTTAGACTACATTTTACTGCAGTAATAAGCGTGAAAACTGTTTCATTATAACCCTTATTAGGTGGGTAGTACACTCGGTCGTGTAATTGCCTCATTACACATAAAAACATAATTTCTGGCGTTGTTGAGCGTTTAAATTGTTATACCTTACAGGGTGGTTTTTTAATCCATATAAGTAAAAAAAATATGTTTGTATGTCTGTCCTGTATGCGCTCCTGAACTATTGGTCAGATTGTGATAAATCTCTGGGGACGTCCGAGAGGGTTTCTGGCGCAAATAATGTATATAATTTATCCGAAATCCACGCGAACGAAGTAGCGGGTATGCAGTTAGTACCTATACTTAAAATAAAAAATGTACACAATTTTAAAGTTACTGTTTTGCAGGTTTACGATTTGGTATTAGTTTTGGTGTTTCACAAACACCGACACAGACTCCGGAAAGACATCTGCGGATCACATAAATTGTTGTCCCATGCGGGGATCGAACCGGCAACCAAACCGGCAATCTAGTGTAGGAGTCCATTCGCTTAACCACGGCGCCAACCAGGTCATCAAATATTTCTATGAAAAAAAAAATATAGAAAGGTTTTCTTTGCAAAGAATTTTTTTTGAAAAAAATAATATGATACCTACACAATGCCTAGAAAATTAATATGATGAAAAACCAACCTCCTATATAAAAATATATTTCTGCAGACATGTCCCATCTGTATTTTGAAAACATTTATGCTTGGCGAGTTAAAGTGAATGTCCTCGTTAACCAAAGTTCAAGTCCCGCGGGATTTATACATTTTTTTAATATTAAAATATAAATCTACATGAATAAGTACATTTATTTAAAAAATACATTGAATACTAAAACAAAACTAGCAAGCTGTGTTTGCTTTTCAAATTCACGATGACACCTGAAAGATTTCTCATCTGTGTGTAAAGCCATTTCAGAGGCCTACAGGTTGTTTAAAGAGTCTTCTATTCATCCTCCGTCGGAAGACGTCCACTGTTGAACAAAGACCTCCCCCATAAAACGCCACAGTCAACGACAACTTGCCATTTGCTACCACCGGTTGCCCGCAACTCTGACGATCCACCTGATGAGAGGCTTGCCAATGCTGCGTCGTTGTCGCCACTCAAGAACCAAGAACCTTTCTTTCCCAGCGTTTATCGGTTCTTCGACCGTTATGGCTTGCCCATTACCACTTCAACTTGCATATTCTTTGAGCTATGTCTGTGGCTCTAGTTCTTTGCCGAATTTCCGAGAGTCTATTACAGGCCTCTCTCTCCCCTCTCGTGACTGCCTCGTTGGTCTAGTGGTTGCTAAGCGCGACTGCTGAACACGAGGTCCTGGGTTCGAATCCCGGGTCGGGCAAAATGTTACTGGGTTTTTCCATTAGGTAATTCTCAGTAGCAGCACGGAGTCTGGATTTGTGCCCGGTTGATGGCAATAGGCTCGCCCGTAATAGGTACATAGGTATATATACACTTCGGCTCGCGACCCCGCCGCGTCACCTGCTCATGAATAAGGGCTCCGTTAGAGTCCGAAACTAGTCGGGCATTCCCGAATATCAACGTGAGTACAACCGGTATATATAGTAGATAATAGGTACATAGGGACCTAAAACATAACTGGCGCAATGTGGGTGTACTATATGTGCACCTCTGCCTACCCCTTCGGCGAATACAGACGTGATGTTATGTTTCATTATTAGTGGCTGACAAATGTCAGAACGTCTGGCTTTTAGGCTATACAATTAAATTTAAAAATCCACAGAAAAAGCACAGAAACTTTTAAGTAATCGCCGTTAACTTGAAAGTCTATAAAACAACAGTGTATTTCATGTTTGTTATGTCTCCCTTCACAAAGTTAAATCCAACTTTATTTTTAATCAAACGACTTTGTCATTGAGATCATAAAAAATCCAGTCCTCATTTTCAGGGTAAACAGTTTCTTATTTATTTTCAAAGCTTGAAAAGCTGAATTAGAATTTACATCCTCAGACACAAGGTTTGGAATTGAATGGTTTAGCTAAATTCTGGAGGTATTGTTTCATTTTGATTAAGTGGAAAGGATAAATAAATAGGGAACACCGTGGTTGATTTGATGCGAGATATACAGAATATATGGTTGAAGAGATACGGTGATAGAGTTCAGTAGTGGTCCGTTGTATTTTATGTTACTGAAGGAAAATGTTATCGTAATGACATAGGAAGAGTCATGTTAAGAGTTTGAGAGAGTCTGTTACGAGAATAACAACGTGCTTAATGGTTGGTGACGTCACTTGTCATTTTTGTTTATTCGTATTCAATATTCGACCTATATTCTGTTAGTTTTTGGATGTAATTTTTATTCACATAACGGTTTTTTTGCTATAGAGATATTTTATGCACGTGTTTTCTAGTTCAATTGCACACTGTGTAAAACTTAAGTTAACTTTTGAGGTTAACCAGTGCTCGCTGCAGTCAGTCTTGTGATGGGTGACCGTTTTTACACGAGACCCCTTCGTGCTTCGGAAGGCGCGTTAAGCTGTTGGTCCTGCGCCTGATCTCTCTCCGGTCGTGTCATTACACACAAATTAGGCTCGCCCTCTATTACACTGGGACCTAAAACATAACTGGCGAAATGTGGGTGTACTAAATGTGCACCTCTGCCTACCCCTTATAAACAGAGCCACGCAGTAAGTACCTATAGTACGCTGTACGTATAACAGGTGTACAGAGCGTCCCTAACAAAATCCATCAACGCTCAGATATTATTATGGAAACTTCTCCCTGAGTTACCAGAACTATTTTTCTTCTTGGCTTTTATTAAAAGTTGAAACTATCCGCGTTCCTCATACTAACTCAACTCGTACTAACTTACCTGATCATTTTCAGTTAGCAAAGTATGTATTTATGTGTTTTTGCGCAGTATATTTAGAATCTATTGGTCGAATCAATTTTAAGTATCGTGGTTGCGTTTTACTCACATGAAACAACATGCCATGTATTTTACCCGCCCTTTGGGTATAACGTACATAACTAAAATATGTTATACATATCTGTACTGAAGCAATTAAGAATACCTACAATTCCATCAGTCACCGTGGTTTTTTTTTTTTTTTTTTAAAGTTCGCCCCACACTAGGAATTTCTCCTGTATCGTAGGTGCGGTTCACAAACATGAAATATTCACATACACTAACACCCAGACTCGGGACAAACATCTGTGGTTCGC
The DNA here is from genome assembly GCA_946251915.1 of Abrostola triplasia. Classification (NCBI taxonomy): domain Eukaryota; kingdom Metazoa; phylum Arthropoda; class Insecta; order Lepidoptera; family Noctuidae; genus Abrostola; species Abrostola triplasia. The sequence continues at coordinate 8,690,809 of OX276430.1, forward strand.
ACAAAGTTTTGCCACGTGCGGGAATCGAACCCGCAACCCTTAGCGCAGCAGTCCAATCGCTTAGCCACTGCGCTAATCAGGTCGTCGAAATGTAGTTGTAGTCGTCAGTGTAGTCAAAATGCAGTAGTGAATTGTAATAGTAAAGAATGAGACTTAGAGAGTTATATGTGGTATACATAAATACATAATATATTAATATTATAACGAGTACTAATCCTAACCCATGAACACATATAAAAACGTTATACATAGCAACGCGCTCACAAATAAAAGAAAGTAGCTGATCACATAAAAATTTATAGCAAAAATCTATGAAAGGTAATGAAAATAAAATTGTCTTCGACTTCGCTGAAGTAAGATAATGTCAAATAGCAATTTCCAATTATTAATTGTTCCTTTCATCTTTAGTATAAAATACGAGCCAAGAGTTCCAAGGAAATACATTGGGTCTTATTATCAAAATTATAAATCATCTTTATCTTGCGTTTTGTCGATTTCCTCCTCCTATTGTTTGTAAAGATCGACGCTTTGTCGACTATGAAATGGCTGGGATTTCCTTAAACCAGTAACGACGAAGGAAAAATAACTTTATGTTAATGTACTTAAGGTCTGGATTATATTGTGGTTGTGTGAAAGTGTTTGTGGCAACTTCCGTAGGTACCTAATGCTCGAATTCGCCGAAAAGTGTTTTATGACGTATGTCAATAGATTGATAACTATAGGGTTGTGGTCACACCCTTTCGGAAAGAACCTTTGGAATGTTTTATATTACACCGAATGTAAGAGGAAAACCCGAATAATGATAATATTACTTACCCGAAGAAAGATTCACGGGTGCCGGCCGTGACCATGAATCCTGTAAAGAATTTGAAACGTCGGATAATAAATATCAAATTGCGATATAATCTACGAAAAATAGCCTTTCATATCTGTTTATGAAATAAATATAGGTACCTACCTACCTGAGAAAAGTTCAAGAATTTGACTGACTAATTCTAAATTACCTGCCATTTGTTTTTTGATGTGACACTTTTATGAAGAGATGTACTGAAGCCTGCTATAAAATGACAAAAAAATAAACACTTGACTTTATGGACTTACTTATTACTCACGCTCTATAGCGAAGCAAAAAAAAAAAACAAAAGAATCTCGCTTTATGTTTGATACTGGTCGTCTAGTGTGTATTATTTTTAGCAGCGTCTTCTGTAACTTCACCACCAATACTGCGATCCCCGAGCTGCTTACCAAGCATGGGGATAATGGAAACCCACCCTTTAAGGGGGAGGCCTTTGTTCAACAGTGGACGTCTTCCAGCTGATGATGTGCGTTATAATCAATTTATTATTAAGTCCGTTGCTTAGATATTCATAACAATATACCTACCTCTAACTCGTGAGGAAAACATCAAGATTTTCCATAGCAACGGCTTGTTTGATGATTCTAAGACAATATGTGCACAGACAGGGGAAATACATAGAGCTGTAGAAGTATTTATTGATTATTAGCTTCTTAATATATTTGATTAGAGACTAAGTGTAACTATGTATGTCTGTAAACAACCTTGCAACACTTCCTGGTTTTAAGTTCTGTAAATAGTTTTAAATTGATTAAGGGAAACTTGAAAAATGATGGACACGAGCGGGACTCGAATCAATTTAAATTTAACATGCATAAAAAATACAAAAAGTCATATATATTCTGTAAATAGTTTTAAGACTATCCATTGTATGCATCCAAGAAAAGGCCATAAAAGAAGCCATACAATTTCATATACGCATTAACCAGACATTTCGTTGTTGGTACCGTATTTATACACATACCTAAACTGAGTTTACAGTTACGTTTGGGATACCCAAACATGATACAAATATCAGTTGTGTTTCTATTTTTCTCTAGTATATACGATTTGATGCTTATTTCGTATGATTGTGGTTCCAAAACAACCACATATGACTTTTCAAAGCAATTTTCTAATTGAAATAACAATATTTTACCCAAAAACTTTATTTGAAATTTCACTTTGAAATACTCCATCTTTTCAATTAACAGAATGATGTACTAAAGCAAGAAGGAATGGACCTATTAGCCGTTCTGTGTGGCGATCTCTTTAATCTTGCTCAAGCAACTTAATAGCAGCAAAAAGTATTAGGTACTAGACTAAAATACTGCAGTGCGATCTAGCAAAGATGAATACGCCTATTAAAATGCACCATCTATTGATAACGCTTCCCGCAAAATTTATGTGGACGAAATATTCAAAATAGGGCAATAGATTTTCTATTTATAAAATTTTAAAACATTTAGAGTTTAATTCATTTTTGTTCCGAACAGGAAGAATAGGGAGAAACATTGCTATGGCTGAAGTAGCGTTCTTCTACTGTAGAAAAAGAGCTTCCACGAGTACCTAACGAAAATAATTTAAATGATCTACTTAGTGCCGTACTCCATCCAGTCACTCTGCTATCAAGCAGTTAACAACTGCTGACTGCAATTTTTTTTAACATAACATAACATCACGTCTGTATTCCCCGAAGGGGTAGGCAGAGGTTCACATATAATACACCAACATTTCGCCAGTTATGTTTTTAGGTACCAATGTAATAGGGGGTGAGCCTATTGCCATCAACCGGGCACAAATCTAGACTCCGCGCTGTACTGAGAATTACCTAATGGAGAAACCCAGTAACATTTTGTTCGACCCAGGATTCGAACCCAGGACCTCGTGCTCAGCAGTCGGGCTTAGCAACCCCGAGGCAGTAAATTTATCTTAAACTTAATTTAAACTAACACGATAAAAGAACAACCGTTTGATCGGAACGATAATAACAAATTTTTGTGATCTTTAATCTTGTTTATTAAAAAAAAGTAACATGACTTCCTTTTGTAACTAAAAGAAAACCATATTATTGGATGAGATCATTTTAAAATTACATAATTATCTATCAGGATTACAATGTTTGATAAATTGGTTCATGGAATTGTTTTCAATAAAACATGATGATGTATGTACGTACTATCTTTATAATATTATTTTTATGCGGATAATAAATTATGAATACCAACTGTATATGCGTTATCATCATCAGCCGGAAGACGTCCACTGTTGAACAAAGGCCTCCCCTTTAGAATGTCACTAATGCGCGTTATACCGAAATGTTGTCATTTTTTTATTAATAACATAACATCACGCCTATGCTTCCCGAAAAGAAGGCGAAGAACCTTTTTACCTGCATTTCACCAGTTATGTTATAGGGTCCAATGCAATAGGGGGCGAGCCTATTGCTAATAAGCCATCAACTACGCACAAATCCAGACTCCGTGATGCTACTAATGGCAAAACCCAGTAAAATTTTGCATTAACCATGACTTGAACCCAGGACCTAATGCTCAGCAGTCAATCAGCGACCACACACACATTGCCATTCAACATGGCAATGCTGCCAGTCTTCTGGGCACGTTACCGGTTGACATCGATGGGGATGAATTCTTTGATGCTTTTTAACTTTTTTATTTTTTGTATACCTATATTGTTTTTATTTTGTATTAGCATTAAGTTGTAAATATTTGTAAAATAGTTATTATTTTCAATAAATAAATTTACTTTGTAGAAAAAATAATGTATGCTTAATAATAATAAAAACTGCATACACTCATGCCCACAAGTACGTTAGCGTATTAACCCAGCAAATACGATAGCTATTATAAAAGATGGCTTGCCGGCAACATCATCACAGTTACTGATAACATCTGTGACTATCGTTACCATGTCTCGCGTACTACCTATTTGTTTGCTCGTTGTAGTCCTAACTATCGTGTCTGGTGTGCCGCACGATAAAACACCGAGTGGTGAGTATGCTTTTAATGTATATTGTTTTTAAGCTTCACGGGCTTGTACATTTTCTACCAGTTTAAGCTCTACAAAGAATTCAGGCAATATTTGTTAGGTTTTTTTTTAGACTGCCTTGTTGGTCTAGTGGTTGCTAAGCGCGACTGCTGAACACGAGAACCTGGGTTCGAATCTCGGGTCGAGCAAAGTGTTACTGGGCTTTTCACCACAAAAATGTTAAATCCAGGTTTTCTTACCATGTTTTCCGTCACCGTTAGTCAGTGATATCTTAGAATAACTAAGAAAGTATTTATAACATTGAAAAAGTCACATTGATACTTACCCGGGTTTGAACCTGCAACCTTGTGCATACAAATCCGGTATGTTAACTATTAGGCTACCTCGACATTTTTTGTTTGTTATAATATCAAGCAAACTGGTGATATTGATGTAGCAACTGATTTGATAATAATTATAGACATTGACTACCTAGTGGAAGATTTTTGTTTTTAAAATTATACTAATAACTTCCAATTGTAAGTACCTAGTTGATACCTAACCGCTGCATTTCTTAGAATGAGATCAAATCTGTTTAGACATCGGATTGTAGTTGGCTCAAATATAATTATCATACGAGGAAACATGACTTTGTTTCTAGTTTTTGTTTATTGCCAGACGTCTTTTAGGTTGCTGATTTAAAACCAATTAAGACATTTCAGGCTAAAAGTATTCAAAGAATAACGCTAACGGTTTCACTCTTACAATGACGAAAAACAAAGAATTAAAAAATGTTAAAATTTCCGATATTTAAAGGAAAATGGTTTTGTTTATTAAGTTTTAAATAATGTAATGTGTTGTCCTTTAAAACAAAACTGACTGTCCAAGATGCGTTATCTGCACTCGTGACGGCCGATTGCCTTATTATGTCACCACAAACTCCTTCGTAAACATAAAAGAAGCAACTGTCACTTTGACATGTCCTTTCTATGCCACACTTTTATTTTCCTGATCCAAAGCTATCATTTCATCTTCAACATTTCAGATTGCACCAAAGACGAGAAATATTACAAATGTGAGCTGGAAGTATGTTATAAGACATGTGATCACTTGAAGAATCCTCCCCCCTGCCCCGCTATTTCTGCAGATTGTTTCAAGCCTAACTGTGTGTGCAAGGACGGGTACCTGAGGAACGCTGAAGGCAAATGTGTGCCTACAGATCAGTGCTGTAAGTTTTAAGAGCTAGGTAATACATGAAAGTTCAGGTCGCGACACCGCCAGCTTAAGTGCCAAATAAAGGTTCTGTTTGAGTCGGAAATCAGAGGGGCATCATCATCATCAGCAGCCAAAAGACGTCCACTGTTAAACAACGGTCTGCCTCGTTGGTCTAGTGGTCGCTAAGTGCGACTGCTGAGCACGAGGTCCTGGGTCCGAATCCCGGGTCGGGCAAAGTGTTACTGGGTTTTTCCATTAGGTAATTCTCAGTAGCAGCACGGAGTCTGGATTTGTGCCCGGTTGATGGCAATAGGCTCGCCCCCTATTACATTGGGACCTAAAACATAACTGGCGAAATGTGGGTGTACTAAATGTGCACCTCTACCTACCCCTTCGGGGAATACAGGCGTGATGTTATGTTATGTTAAACAAAGGCCTACCGCTTAGGTAAGGAAGGGGTTGCCATAATCCCCACGCTTGGCAAGCGGCTTGGGGATCGCAGTATTGGTGGTGAAGTTAAAGAAGACGCTGCTGTCCATTTTCTAGATTTTCCCTTAGTCATCTCTTATGACACCCACGAGAAGAAAGGGGTGTTCAATTGTAGGTATAACTAGACTGACATTTCCGAATAAACATGAGGGTAAATCCAGTAAGTAGTATGAACACCAGTCAAGAAAAATGATATTATAGACACGGTTAATAATCGATGCAATAGTACTAATATTAATCCATTTTTGTTTCAGAATTGGTGACTGCAGCTACAAAATTTCTGGAGAGTAAAAATTTTTGACTGTTAATGTGCAAAATTGTTTCGAAATATATTGTCTCATAAAAGAGTTGTATCATTTATTAATACCTACTATAGAAACTGTCTTTATTAAAATACCTAATGCTATTAATAGCTATACCTATAGTACGAAGACTATGAATAGATACAACGAACCGAAAGAGATAGCGTTGGCAGGTCTCCCATCAGGTGGACCGACGATATCGTCATAGTTGCGGGCAACCGGTAGATGCAGATGGCAAGTTGTCGTTCACTATAGCGTTCTAAGGGGGAGGCCTTTGTTCAACAGTGCACGTCTTCCGGCTGACGTTAATGATAACGAGCGTAATAAATTCTTAATCATATTTCGTTTCCCCGACGGATTACACCATGAGCCTAAAGGCTATAATTATTAGGCTTATCAACTATGTTGGGATGGCTTTAAGTCGTACTAGATTAGACTAGATATCAGAATTTAACATGAAGTGGCTGCCTATCTGACCTTTACAACCCAGTAGGCTTAACCTAATAATGAAGTTACGGATCTTTGCACTTTGCCGTTTATAACAAAGGGTCCATCATACGAAGTTCAGTTGTTTAGTAACTAAATATGAGCACCCTGTACGGTTCAACGATATATAATCCGAGTGCAGATCCATTGACTTGAAAGTGCGTTCCGCGGTACATGCAAGTCGTTGCAAGAGCAATAAATACTTATAGTATGAAAACTGCCTTGACTGAGACCTTGGTCTAGTGGTTACTGGGTGTTTTCCATTAGGTAATTCTAGCAGCACGGAGTCTGGATTTGTGCCCGGTTGATGACAATAGGCTCGCCCCCTATTATATTGTGACCTAAAAACATAACTGGCGAAATCTGAGTGTGCACTTTTGCCTCCCATCGGGGAATACAGGCGTTATGTTATATTTTTTAGAATGAAATTTAAGTCTTTTTGCTACGTCGTCCCAAACTAGTCCTGTCCTGTATCGTGGGTGCGTGTTACAAACATAAATAATCACATACTAGACTCGGGATAAACTTCGGATCACACAATTTTTTGTCCCTTGCAAGAATCGAACCCAATCGCTTAGCGACTGCGGCAATCACGTCGTCGGAGATAAATATTGACGGTCGTTGAGATACAATAAAAACTATTTTTGAACCAGCTTAGTTTAGCCATAGCCATATAAAACATGAATAGGTACTTCCTAAGCCAATTTGCCGTATTATATTTTTAGTTGCCCATATTTTTAACCACATGATCTACATAATGACTGTTTTTTGTTAGTTATACATACGTCATCGTACAAACCGGTGAAAAAATTTGCTTATAAAAGCAGCCGGCCAACAATACCGTCAGTTACGTTTACGATCTTTGATTAACGTTACCATTATGTCTCGCGTACTACCTATCTGTTTGCTCGTTGTAGTTCTGACTATAGTGTCAGCTTTACCACCACCAAGAATATCATAATAATCCAACACCGGCAGGTGAGTTTTTCTTTATTAATATAAAGTATTTATAATAATACCAGCCTATAACTGTCCCACTGCAGGGCAAAAGGCCTCTTCTCATAAAGAGAAAGATTGAGCATTGATGAATAGTGAACCACTAGCCACTAGAAAAAATATAGGGAAATTGTTCCTTCTCTTCAGCTTCCCAGATGACAGATTTTCTCTTATTCTCATTAAAAACTACTTTTTTGTGTTAAGTGTTCTTTTATCGCCATGATCTAAAATTATCATTTCATTTAACATTTCAGAGTGCACCGAAGACGAGCAGTTTTACAAATGTGAGCTGACGGTATGCTATAAGACGTGTGATCACTTGAAGAATCCTCCCGCCTGTCCGTCTGTTACATCAGATTGTTTCAAGCCTAACTGTGTTTGCAAAGGCGATTACCTGAGGAACGCTGAAGGCAAATGTGATATAGATCAGTGCTGTAAGTTTTTAAAGAGTTAATTAGACACTAAATTTCAAGTCGCGACCCCGCCAGCTTAATGCCGTGTTATCATTAGGGGGCATGTCGCGAAGACATTTTTCCCAGCATTTACGTGGTATGTCTTTGCGACTTTGTGAGCCACGTCGGGCGATTATCGAGGAACACAGATGTCGCGCAAAGTCACAAGTCCCGCAACCCGTAGATATCGCAGAGACGTCGGGCGACTTTGCGCGGGATACTTAAATTTCGTGTCGAGCAACAAAGTCCTGGGACGAATGTCGCCTAGGGAAAACGCGGCTTTAGTACCAAATAAAAAAAAACTAGACGGTCGTTCCCGAACAAATATGATAGTAACATTAGAAAGTACTATGAAAAACGATCTAGACAAATTATTGTTCATGGTAAATAATCTCAACGCAATAGTACTAATATTATTCCATTTTTGTTTCAGAATTGGTGCCCGCAGATGTTTTACCATTGATTTGAAAAATTGTTCTGAAATATATTTTCTCAAATAAAGGTTGTTTCATTTAAACTATAAGAACAGATTTTAGAATAAATATCGTATGAAAATTGTGTCCTAGATTCAGTCCAATCCCGAAGTTCTCCTTCCAAGACCTAAGACACGCTCATTTTGCCCAGCTATTGTGGCGGTGAGCATATTAAATCATTCATCGTATTCACAACGAATTGTCCACATCTTACTACTCGTTCTGCCTTTTTCTTGGAAACAATTTTGATTTTCTGATCCGTTTCCCCATCGTCATGCAATCAACATCACCCAGTCTTTTTCGAAACTATGTTGGGTCAGCTTTTAGTATTTGTGGATTTGACTAGAAACCAGAATTCAACATGAAGTGACTGCCTCTCTGACCATCACAACACAATAGGCTTCTTATTCTTATCGTATGGTTGATGTGGATATATGGATGAACAACCTGGTGTCAGAATTTAAACTGCCTGTAGGCCTCTGACATGGCTTTACACACCGGAAAATCTCTCAGGTGTGCAGGTTTCCTCACGATGTACGATTCCTTCACTGTTAGCAACTGATAACTAATTTACTGTATCCATATGAATTCGATAAGATATTGGTACGCATCGGAGTATGAATTTGAGACCTTTGACTTAGCAGTCCAACGGTACCACTCGGCTATTACTGCTGTACAATAAGCCTACTGTACTTCAAAATACGAGGGTCGAAGTGTCTTGTGGCAATCCAGATCCAGGTTTACTCCGCGATCCTTGTGATAAGCATGTTGACCCAATATCGACACAGTCTCAAATAAATTAAATGATCATTGACTTCACACACCTTAATTCTGTATGTAGATACAATTAAAATAGATCTTTAAGACCAGTCATATGAAAGATTGAACTTCGTTAGCCAATGTGACGTATTATACATACATGCATAAAGTCATGCCTATTTCCCTGAGGCAGAGACCACGATTTTCTATTTGCTTCGATCCTGGCATACTTCTTTCGCTTCTTTCACACGCATCACATTCCTTATACATGCTCGTCAGTTGAGGGTATTTCTCACTTGCCCTTTTTGTAGAACATCTCTAATTTGGTCTAGGTATGTTCGCCTAGGTCTTCCCCGATACTCTACTAACACGTTTATACATACGTAAGATTATCGTATTATGTTCAAAGATACCCATATTTTGCGACCACGTGACTTATAATGACTATTTTCGTTACTTATACGTCAGCGCATCGGCGAACAGCTTTGCTTATAAAAGTCAGCCGGCCAACAATATCATCACAATTATAAAACGATCCTTGACTAACGTTACCATTATGTCTCGCGTACTACCTATCTGTTTGCTAGTTGTAGTTCTAACTATAGTGTCTGCTATACCACCACCAACAATATCACCGTATCCAACACCGGCTGGTGAGTTTTTTTTTTTATATTTTTTGGCTTTACTGAGAATTCCTTGTTCTTTATTCAAGTCAGTCCTTTTTTGTTTGCCAATAATTTATTAAACAAACGGTGGATGCAAATGGCAAGTTGTCGTTCATTGTGGCATTCTAAGGGAGAGGCCTTTCAACAGTGGATGTCTTCAAGCTGATGATGATGATGAATTTATTAATAAACGATTTTTGTTCCGTAAACATTTACAAGCGCTGTTTTTGGCTGATCATTCTTAGTACAGAATTCCCTTCTGTGATCATTCTAAAAAAAAATAGTCAAAAATAGCAAATTGAATTAAAATATTCCTGACATGTCTCTTCCTAGTTTGAGATCAAAAGTTTATAGTTAATTAGCGTTATACTCGCAGTTAATTTTGATCCACTAATGGAAGAATAACATAGTGTGTTATTACGGTCTACATCAATGCCGTTGGTAGTTAATTACGTCTTATACAGCTGTTTCCTTATTCAATGTATGGTTTAAATGTATGATCTCATTTATGTACAATGTACATAATATGTGTTAATTTTAGATTGATCTATGGCCATATAAAAGTTTAGGTAATCGACAGGTTGACCTCAGTGTTTTTCGATTTCGTAATACCTAATCATCATCGTCATAATTAGTCAGAAGACGTCCACTTGAACAAGGGTCGCCCTTTGGTATGGGGGGGGGGACCGATTACCGCGTGGGACAAAAACTTGTTTTAATTCACAGGCTTTTGTAGTGAGTCTGGGTGTGTGAGATATTTTATGTTTGTGAAAAGCACCCACGATACAGGAGAAATTTCTAGGGAGGGGCGTGGCTTAAAAAATCTCATCCTTCTCAGTAGCTAATCTTCTTGTATCCAAAATTTCAGATTGTAAGGAGAACGAGCAATATTACAAATGCCACCTGGAAGTGTGCTTCAAGACCTGTGCACATCTAAAGGCTATCCCCCCTTGCCCGTCTATTTCTTCCGACTGTTTCGAGCCTAGTTGTGTTTGTAAGGGAGGCTACTTGAGGAATGCTGAAGGTGTATGCGTGCCCGAAGCCCAATGCTGTGAGTATTTTGAAGAAGAAAGAACTAGAAGTATAACTTCCTTACTTAGTTTGCGATCCATCTCTTAGAAGACTGAAAGAATAAAATTGATCTTATGCCGTGTGTTCTGAAAGTTCTAGTTACTGATACTAGACGATGTGATTGGGGCAGTGGCTCAGCGATTTGAATGCTGCGTTAAGTGTTGCGGATCCAATATGCACACGGGACAACGGGAATGTTTATCTGAATGTTTGTGTATGTGATATTCCATGTTTGTGAAACATTCCCACGATACAGGAGAAATTCCTAAGTAGTGTAGGGTGACGTTTTTTAGAGATATAATGATAATAAACATTTGGTGATAGATCTAGGCTTACCAGCTGAAGAGCTGAAATCTATCTGTGACTGTCTTGTTTTATCTCATTGCGACAAGTTGATGCAAATGAAAGTCGGTAAACCGACAAAGTACTTTTGCTTTTGATTGCTTCTAATAAAGTATAGGTAACCTACACAACTCTTTTAACCAATCGTGCTGGTTTTATTAATCGTAGACTACAGTAATAAAAAAAATCTTAGCTACCGGCAACCGTTTATTGGAAAAAGCCGTCCATGAACAAAATAAGCTAAATTATTTTACAAAAACTTAAAGTCTAATGTTTCATTTTTGTTTCAGAAATTTGGAATGCAGATTATTGAAAACAAATAACATGACATTGTTATTAAATTGGTAATACTATTAATATATGTTATTCGGAAATATATTTTGCAACCTTTGAGCAATTCTTTCAGTACAAATTACACCATTCCTTTTAACTATTGTCGTCATCACTTTGTACCTAATTCTCCTATTTCTTATACATATTATAATCCAAAGTATACAGTCCACTCTCTATTATTTACGGTATCACCCCAACAGACGTATTCTTTTGGACAGAGATTACTTTGCTCTTCTGCTTTTTCAAGTACAGTTCTAACATTTGTTAAAACATTTAACTACATTTTGTCTGATATTTTGGAGGGCGGTGCTAATTATCACAAACCTATTGGAATATAATAAACGCTAAAAATTCTCAGGAGTAACTTAAATCTTAGAATAACAAGGCACAATAAGAACTAAATATCTTACTAAAATCTAAAAGTTAAACTGGCTTTCCACCGTCCAACTTTTAGTTACTATATAATATACATTATCTATGGAGTCAAATATCCGAACAAAGTCTCTCAGTAAGTGGCTAATATCTGAGTAAAATTTAAAAGTAAAACTTTCTTTCATACGTCCGACTGTTAGTTACTATACAATACACGTTATCCATGGAGTCAGATCAGTTAGTAGCAAGTATGTGACAAAAATCTAAAAGTAATACTATATCCTCCAACCTCCTTGTTCAAAATCAAGCATTATGGAGTCAGATATCCAAACAATGCCTCTCCCAGTCCCTTAGCACCGAACTCCCATATGCTACAATTCCGCCCTGTCTACACATTAAGAGGAAAATCATTTCACTAATGGACCGTTGTTTACTTGTAGGTGAAAAACTCGCACAAAAACATCCTCAGCGTTTATAGATAATGCGAACTTGTTGATGTAAACTGAATCTTTGTCTTCTTCCTTCAAATGTGAAATAACTGATGATGGACAGAGAGGTTTTGATGTATAAGAAAGAAGACATTTTATTTACAACACAACACAATAAAAATCATAAGTTAAAATAATTAAAGTAATTCTTGCACCTTGTGCACCATGTCAATGAGTCCACTACTCAGCCTATTGCCTGGCTTGTGACTTTTTCATAACTATTAATTTGCTATGTAACTTCTATAAGTAAACTCGATAATGTGAAAGCTTCGATTATGTGCATGTTTCGGGGTTAAGCTTTATTATAAGCTGTTAAGTTTAAAAGCTTTAGAAGTACTTTCCGAATCGCTGGTCCATATAGTGTGTGGTGTAGGAGCTTCACCCTTGTTTGCGTAGTTATGCACATAATTACTATAAGCGTTCTTTGCGTTTGAACTGAAAAACACAGCGTTGGCAGGCCTCCCACTGACGGACGATATCATCAGAGTTGCGGGCAACTGGTGGATGCAAATGGCAAGTTGCTGTTAATTGTGGCGTTCTAATGGGGAGGCTTTTGTTTAACCGTGGACGTCTTTCGGCTGATGATGATGATGCGTTCTTTGCGTACTTCTTGACCCCATAGGTATTTTTATTATACTTTAGCAATTTTTTAAGTCCATCAATAAGCGTTCCTGCAATTCTCATTAGCTAAATTTAACCCTCTAGTTCTATGTCTTTCTGTCTACAAGTAGCATATTAGAAATCTCCTTTCCGATTCAAAAACTGAAGGGAAATAGTGTCCTAAATGTTACCAATGACCATGAACTAGGTGGACCCACATAAAAATAATTAGATAGCCAACTCATCTAAAACTGCAATACGTCACAGACAAAGTTGGCAGGAGTTTTAATTATCACCTTATAACTTTGGTCGTACGGTACAGAGTTTTAATTTGCAAATGTGTCTGGGGATGTGACCTCCTAGCTCCTATTTTATGGGTTGAACGAAGATACTTTGGTATATAAATAACGGATTGAAGTGGGGCAGGAGTAATGCATGTCCGTGTATAGAAATACTAGGGTCCTTTCGTGAAGGATTTGCGAGTGGTTTATGGGCCTGATAAACTGCAATAGGAGCGCTACATTTAGGCTTAGTCATTTACTAAGGAACAACACTAGTCTCTTGATAAAGAAGAATACAATTCCCTACCATTAGGAATTAAAATTACAGATTAGAACTTTATTTATCTGAGAAATTTTATATACTACATCATTATAAATTGACGTCTTGATTGGCGCGTTGTCTTAGTGATTGGATTGCTGCGTTAGGGGTTCGATTCCTGCTCGGGGCAAAAAAAAATATGATACACTAACGTGTCCGATATGTCTTGATGTTGTATGTTCTTCGGTGTTTGTGTATGTGATTCGTCGGTGTTTGTGTAGGTATGTGATAATTAATATTTGTGACATGCGATAGAGGAGAAATTCGTAGTATGGGGTGACGTTTTTTATATAATAAATAAAAATCCTGATGATGATAACAGCTACTTTAATTATTATGTTAGGAAACAAGTCACTCGAAGTAATAGACTCTTAAGAAATACTAGCAGGGGTGCCTTACAAACCAATACGCCCCGCTCAATATGGCTTACAGTAGGTACCGACAAAAGAACTCTTACAGAGAAAGAACAGTGCACGAAATAGGAGTCGCGTAAAGAGCTAAAGAGGGCGCCATGCTCGACATCAAATTACTAGATCGAATCTCAACACCGAACTACAAAACACTTTTCCTTAACTAAACGGATAATAGAACGAAAGACGAGTAGAACTTTGTGAAGAACCCAAGATTACTACGGAATAACATCACGCCTGTATTCCCCGAAGGGGTAGGCATAGGTGCACATATAGTACACCCACATTTCGCCAGTTATGTTTTAGGTCCCAATGTAATAGGGGGCGAGCCTATTGCCATCCACCGGGCACAAATCCAGACTCCGTGCTGCTACTGAGAATTATCTAATGGAAAAACCCAGTAACACTCAGTCGCGCTCAGCAACCACTAGACCAACGAGGCAGTCAGTTACTAAGGAATATTTATTTAATCTCACTCTGACCCTAGTGTGTTACACATAAACGTTAAACAATTTAAAATATGACGTCATAGTTCACAAAGTCTATTAATTAAACGCACCCCGTTTCCTCTGTGGATCTCATAAATAACAAAATATAATGTAGCCTTCACGAGTAGATTGCGACTGCGAGCAAAACGTGGCAACTAACATTTCACTGTAATTCTAAACTACCCAACATGTTCATTTTCCAAATTAAGTAAATTACGTTTCCAACACAAAAACTGTACAAAGAGTTAGTAGTGTTTTCGCAAGCTATAAATAAAGTCACAGTGTATTTATTGTACAAAAATACGAACTTAATTTTTGTGTTCCACTCCTATGATAAAGCAGAAAGTCTTCTCTTTTATCTACACTGTGGCAAACTAGATGTGGTTGACAGTTTCTAATTTCATGGATGTTACAGTTAACATCTTTATAGCGGTGAGATAGGCAGAGAGGGTTCTGTTATTTGTATTTGGCAATCACACTAATATTAGAAGGCGAAAGTTTGTTTGTTACCTCTTCACGCTCTAACGGCTAGACCGATTTTGATGAAATTTCATATAGAGGTAGCTGACACCCTGGATTACATAGGCTACTTTTTATCCCAAAAAATGTAGCGGGTAACACCGCGGAGATCAGCTAGTACTGCATAGTGTAGTGCATAGTGCAGAAATACATTATATTTGTTAAAAGGCTGAACGGATACAATACTTTATCTAGAAGAAAAAGTAATCCGCGTATGCTTATGTTTATGAAAGACGGTAGTAATAGTTAGAGGTATACAACTTTTACTGTTACTTTGACAACCTGATTAGCGCAGTGGCTAAGCGATTGGACTGCTGCGCTAAGGGTTGCGGGTTCGATTCCTGCACGGGGCAAAACTTTGTGCGAACCACAGATGTTTGTCCCGAGTCTGGGTGTCAGTGTATGTGATATTTCATGTTTGTGAAACGCACCCACGACACAGGAGAAATTCCTAGTGTGGGGCGACGTTTAAAAAAAAAAAAGAAAAAGAAAACTATGTATGTACTTACGTGTAATTTAGTGAAAAAATACAAAAATATTCTACGATGTCTGCCATCGTATTTCCGATTCAGTTCCACATAGTAACCGCAGCAACTTTTTCGGACAACCAGCATTTACAACATTAACAGGATTTTCTGTCGGAATTTCCACGGTTTGCGTATTTTTGTGTACATTCGTGAGTGAGCCGTTTAAATATTTCGTGATATTCATAAACAGTTGTAACGGTCGAGATATTTTAAATTGCTTCATGAATAGAAAAGGGAAGTTTGTGCTGTTAAATTACATTTATTCGTGTTAGAGCGTCGCGGCGCTATCCGAGTATGCACTGAAATGTGAAATGAGTAGGTTTTCTCTAAGCTAACATCATGTTGCTTATTATTTTGCAGAACAATGGGAACAACAGAGTATTGCAGTGTTTACGTGTTTGGTCTTCCGTGTCGACGGTTTTGATTCGCGCACAGGTCAGTCTTTAGTGCAAATATTAGGTATATCTGCATGTTAATGCTACGATTGTTTCCGTAAATGTATAAATTTAAGCACTTTTGAGCGCCACTGGCAAGTTATTTTTTATTTAAATCAAATAATATAAAATCGTTTATTTAGTTCATTTACATGATTTGTTTATTTAGTGACAATATTGTTGGTCTTAGTATTGGTGCTTAAATGTATAATCAAAGTGTTATTTTTTAAAGCTAACATGTAGTTAATAGTTAAAAACATCAGTCATGTTGGTCACAAATGAGTTTAAACCATAGATTCTAAATACTACTTGGTATTTACGGTACGTGTATAACTGTATACTCTCATGTCATGTTGACAGCTGTCAAACGCCCAATGTCGCCAAAAAGTGTCGGCAATGAAATGTCTCTATTCAGCCTATTATAATCATGCACGCTCAGATATCTGTACGAACTATGAGCAAGATTCTATTGTTGAGTTTCAATGGAACTCCGTAATTTACATAAGCAAAGTTGAAAATTAAGGAACAATGCCTTGCATTATTCGGCCTTAAAGTGCTAGTACAAGTCACGGTGGCGTATTATACTTTATTGCACGTAATTCGTGCTTTGTTTAATTTTAATAGCATTTAAACATTCAGTGTATAAACAATGAAAGTAGAACAAATTATATTGACGCACGCGATTACTTGTATAAATAATGAATCGAGTTATTTTGTAATAGTTCGCATTGTTAAGGGTAGATTTTATCGAGTTATGGTTTTGTAATTAGGTTATTATCGTTAATTATGTGTTTATTAATGTGGCCTAAATATGTAAATATTCTTTTCAGGATTTATTATTAGCAAGAAATATTTTTTATTTCCTTGTGCGATTGATTTCAAAATACATTATTTATTTAGTAAAGTAAGTATTTTAAGAAAGTTATACCCTTAATCATTAGCCCTTTCTCAGCTTGTCAAACTTTATATTAGAATTGATTTAGGTGCCAACTAAAAGTCGCTGTCACAACTTTTAACAAACAAATAATAATGATGTTTTGACAGGTTTCCTCTAATCGAAAGATTTTTAAATTTTAATAAGATTTATATCTCGTTTCAATTGTTTTTGCTTTCCTTTTTGTTGTGTTAATGGCCTATCTGAATTCGTACATGACACTCTTAGTATACTTTTTTTAAAGAAAAAATAAAAGTAAAAAAATACAAAGTTTCTCGACCCGGGATTCGAACCCAGGAACTCATGCTCAGCAGTCGCGCTTTACAAGCACTACGCCAATGAGACAGTCATACCAACTATTGGTACTAATAACTAGTATTATACTACTTATATTTAGTATACAAGACGTCTGTTTGTTCGGAATAATGAGCAGGTTCGCATTCGTGTCTCGCTCAACGATATGCAATTACTGTTTGTTTCTCAGCATACACCGGAGCGATGAGATTGTATTGCACTATGGTTACCAAGTAGCATTATTGTTCTTCTAAATCCTCGTATTTTTATTATATTTACTGTTCTAGTAAGTAGCGAAGATCAGCGCCAAAAGTTCCTGGTGTACGAGATCTTTTTGAAATCACTCTAAGAAGAAAAATAGTATTCACTAGCTGCGCCCCGTGGTGTTATCCGTTACAGTTTTTTGAGATAATATGTAGTCTATGTGGTAATCCAGGGTGTCAGCTACCTCCATACCAAATTTTATCAAAATCGGTCCAGCCGTTTAAGCGTGAAGAGGTAACACGCACACGAACACACTCACGAACTTTCACCTTTATTATATTAGTGTTAAGTGTAATGTGATATAGATATGTTGCTACCGATTTAAGTGTAAGTATGTAGAAGTTCACCGCGGCGGAGAATGTGGGATATATCGGGATAAATACCTTAAGCGCAAAGAATAATTGCAGCAGATTAAATACCAAAACATATATAAAGGGCCATTAGGTATCTAAAACATTAAAAATAATATTATTAAAAACTTGCCTTAGTGTCTATCGACGTAATAAATCAACTATAAAAGCACTTAAAACTAAGTTGGTGACGCAAACATCTGTGAAGCACTTAAAACAAATGCATTACTTTATTAGTTCAGTTATCAAGTTACATATTAACTTAGATAGATAAAATAAACTATCTAAGGCCATGTGTAGATAAAACTAATTCGCTAGCTATTATTTGAAGGTTCAGACGTGTGTATGACTAAAAATAATGAATCTACATTATATAAAAATAAATAAAATTGAAGTGTCTGTTTGTAATATAGACATAACAGGTTTTTACAAAAAAACATTTTTTTTTGTATGTCTGTTTGTTCCGGCAAATCTCCGTAACGGCTGAACCTATTTTCACGGCAGACTTTTATATGCAGATCTGATATCATAAGGCGTAACTTAGGCTATTTTTAATTAAGAAAATATTTTGCGAGATGGGAGAATAAAGAAAAATGCGAAGTTATGGTTTACACTCAGTATTAAATATTAATCAAACGGTACATAACCTTAATACATCTTGTTAAGGTTGATAATAGATTGAGCTGGAGCTGAACTATCGATGTTATCTTACAGAGATGAGTCCTGATATTTTATTAATACCGCGGATCAAGAAAATATCACGTGGTACAGATTGGCTAGGAACTGAAGTCAATGACACTGGAATCAAGTCTGTGGAATATTATTATATAGCGCGAGACGTGTTTTTTATAATGTGATGTAAATGACGATTATAAGTTAGTAGTATTCAGCAGGACGATCATGATCTTTTTTTACATTGCAGGAATAGGTCATTTTCCGCTGTGAAAGCGAGACAGCTACAAGCAGTGTAGTGCTTCCACAGCGAAAAGTGACCTGCAATGTAAGGTCATGATAGCCATACAGTACCTACCCATACGACTCGTAAACACCGGTGTAACAAGTAGTAAGGACTGCCTCATTGGTCAAGCGGTCTCTAAGTGCATCTTCTTTGCATTAGGTTTGAATCACGGGTTAGGCAAAGTTTTATGAGGCTTTCCATTCGGCAGTTCTCAGTAACAGCGCGGAGTTAGGACTTGTGCCCGGTTGTTGGCAATCGGCTTGTCGCCTATCACATTGGGTCTGGCGAAATGTGGGTGTACAAGATGACGACCTGATTAGCGCAGTGGCTTAGCGATTGGACTGCTGCGCTGAGGGTGCGGGTTCGATTCCCGCACGGGGCAAAACTTTGTGCGAACCACAGATGTTTGACCCGAGTCTGGGTGTTTGTGTATGTGATATTTCATGTTTGTGTGACGCACCCACGACACAGGAAAAATTCCTAGTGTGGGGCGACGTTTTTTTTTTAAAAAAAAAGTTTACCTCTGATTCCCTTTTGGGTAATATAGGCGAGATAATATTATGGAGCGACCTCTTTATCATTATTTTGTTGATAACAATTTGACAGAGCTGCTACTAAAAATCTCTTAGAAAATCGAATGAAACAGAATCGTAATTTAAACACAATCACCTCTCGCTCTTAAGACTAACGATGCCGATAATAATATGAGACTATTCTGAGAAATAAATTATTATTGTGGTAAATTGGTTGTGACGTAATCATAACGCCTGGCTAGAGTACCTAATTGTGACTATAATGGCATAAGTACAGTCAGCACCATAAGTAGCATAAGAAGTTAAAAATTCATGTCAAATAATTGGAAAAAATAAACTTCAAAATGTTTTAAATTATAGAAACGTCGAGATGGCCATCTGAGAATATTTTAAAATCTTGTTACTTTGTAAGAAGTTGTTCTATTTTTTTTTTTTTTTTTAGAAGCCCATGATGTCCCACAGCAGGGCAAAGGCCTCCCTTCTATTATTAATGGTTCTTAAAAAATGTAATGTTCAGCTATTTATGATGCTGACTGTACGTGTATAAATAAGCCTAATGCCTACACTTAAGTGTCTGGCTTGAAACCTACAGTTTGAGGTCTCTAGGCTTCCCTTGTTCGTGCAGGTGGTGAACACCGAGGTGGTTTTAGTGAGGTACAAATCAACACTCCCCGGTCCTTACCCCCATAGGGGCACCCGCCCGTTGCAGATTTCTCCCTATAAAAATTCTAACCATTTCTGAATATTCTGCGATTATATTAAAATGGGTTATAAAATTTAAATAGCTAATGCGTTGGTTATTATTTTAATTAAAAGTAGCCTATTTTTTCTGCCAGTGAAAGTCCCGTTAAAATCAGTACCGCCGTTTCGGTGATATGCCGGAATAAACAGTCAGTTAATTTTTAATTATTTGCATTGATGTTATATTTGTATCGTGTATAGTTGTATACTATTGTCCACTGTTAAACAAAGGACTCCCCCTTAGAACGCCACAGACACTCCAATTTTATTATAATGTGTATACCTAGATGATTTCGTAAATTAAACATGTTATGATCGACAAATAAGTATAATTGAAACAGTAAACAAGTGACATTCGAAAAAAATCCAGGCTATGTACTTCCATATTGTTAGATGTTTATTTTATCCTCAACGCTTTGTGTTTCAAGTTTTTCCTTACACGCCAGAGTACACCGTATGTACATAATTTTGTTTGTTGAGGAAATAGGTTTATCAAGTCTGTTTGAAGTAATAAAAGGCGGTTTCCTTTGCCTGTGTTAGCTTGAATTTGTTTTATTTTTACGATCCCGTTTTATTTCAGTTGAATAGTTTAATGTATCTGTTTTTGCTTGTGGCTGTGGATAGGAGACATTTGTACGTCTTGAGTATATAGGATGTGTATATTCTCGTTAGTTTTGATAGAATTATCTTCTTATCTTATGGTTGGTGAACAACCTGGTGTCAGAGTTTACACCGCCTGTCGGCCTCTGACATGGCTTTACACACCGTTGAAAAATCGCTCAGGTGTGCCAGTTTCCTCACGATGTTTTCCTTCGCCGTTTTTAACAATTGATAACTAATTTATAGTACGCACATGAGTTCGAAAAGACTAGTGCGTGACGGAGTTTGAACTTGCGACTTTTGAATTTGCAGTCTAACCATGACACTCGGATATCATTACTTATATTGGTTAGAAAAGATATAAAAAACACATTCGTCAGTTCAGCCAGTTTTTTTTGAATAAAAATATGATGACAATAATTTCAACAAAAACAATTGAAACAATAAATTGAAAACAGTTGGAAGAAATTTACGCCAATACTAATGCGTAATAAAGACACCTTTTGAAAGGAAACCTGCTGGGGCATACCTAAAGACCAAACTGCCAAATCGAAATTACGACTAAATCGAATACATTTCTGTGTGTGTCTTCGGTTAGGGATCTAGCATTCTTTGATAACGAGTAATGGATGCGGAATTCGTAAGTTTGATCGTGTTAGTGGTTGGGATATAAGACAGTGAGGCTGGGCATCTTTATTACACAGTCATTCTAAGTTTCTCCTTTAGTGCCGAGAGGTTTTTCTTTAAAATTAGTGCTGTAATATTTAAGAACGTAGAAGAGGCTATAAACTGTCGAGTCGGATAATACGTGTGGTCTCTTTTTCTTTCTTCCATTTTTCCTCGAATTAACTCATTTTGGTTTCATCTTGTCTGTTGACCAATAGAATTCGAATAGAATGATAAATTTATGGGAATGACGTCATGTTTCGACTATGTTATGGATGACAATGTCAAACGCATATATTTTTCATTTAATTCGACTTCTATTCGTCGAGTGTTTGGCGACTTATCTAATAGGGGCTGGTTATTCTTAGACGCATTTTTATCAAGCATTATACCTACTAATATTATAAACGCGAAAGTTTTTAAGTTTGTTACTCTTTCACGTAAAAACTGGATTTTAATGAAATTTTACATTTAGGTAGCTGACACCCTGGATTAATACATAGGCTACTTTTTATTCCGAATAATGTAGCGGGTAACACCGCGGGTCGCAGCTAGTATTATAAAAACTCAAATGTTGTCTGTGTAGGAAATTAAAACGTATCTATAAAGCTTGAAATTTGCGTTTGCAAACCCGGGATCGATAGCAGTTAAGTGTTAGAAACTACTACCGTAGTAAGTTAAGTTGCAGACTCACAAATACTGTTGTTTGCAGTTTTAGCTGCAATAGTGATGTACTCTCGGGGCTATAAGTTATCGAGTCCAAACTAAGAGCTAACTATTTAAATTTAGTTGTAAAAGCAAGTGAATATCCAAGTAAAGTGAGAAGTTAAAAAAGTAATACCCATGAGTACATAACATAACATCACGCCTGTATTCCCCGAAGGGGTTGGCAGAGGTGCATAGACAGTACACCCATATTTCGCCAGTTATGTTTTTAGGTGCCAATGTAATAGGGGGTGACCGGTGAGCCTATGGCAATCAACCGGGCACAAATCCAGACTCCTCGCTCCTACTAAGAATTACTTAATGGAAAAACCCAGTAACATAGTGTGTGTGTGCGTGTGTGTGTGCGTGTGTGTGTGTATATAACATAATATATAACATAACTGGTGAAATGTGGGTGTAGCACTACCTATATAGGTACATCTCTGCTATGCTTACCCCGTCGGGGAATACATGCGTGATGTTATATCATGACTCAGTTTTACCGACCAGATTATATTATTATGATGACCGAAACATGAAGGGTCATTGATCTTTTATAATGCTTTCACGTCCAGTTTTGGAGCTCATAAAATAAATTATTTAGAGACTTGTTAGTTTTGAAATATTTTCGAGCATAGAAAAGGGATCAGTAAATATAATACATTGAAATGAGTATTTTACCATATTTTGAACAGTATTATAATAATATTATTTATGTATGAAATTATGTTTGTTGTTTGATGTAAATATTAGATGGGCGTATGTATTGAAAATGTTATTTCGTAATACCAATATAAATAAGGTTTATAATATAATAATTAGAAATACCGTCGCGTAGTCAAGAGATTCGTCTCTCCAGTCTTAACCGCCGGCAGCTAGGACCCTGTTCCTGATAGCGGTCGGCGACTATTTGTTTTACTTTAAAATAGGTTTATTTTTATTGTTTTACTTAATCATGTATTTAAAAATATAATTATACTTTAGTATTTTGAATAAAGCAGATAACATTTTAGGACAGCTTACACAAGGTCATCTGACCCCAAACTAGGCTGACCCTATATTATGGCAACCAGACAACTGATAAACATCTTATATATATAATTCTCGTGTCACAATGTTCGTTCCCGTACTCCTCCGAAACGGCTTGACCGATTCTCATGAAATTTTGTGAGCATATTGAGTAGGTCTGAGAATCGGCCTACGTCTATTTTTCACACCCCGGGTGAGCTAGTACCTACTTATATATTTCTAAATACATACATAATTATTATAAAAAATAAAGATAAGTTACTTCCAGACAAAGAACAAATGATAATTAATGCTCATCACAAAGATCTGCCCTGGGTGGGAACCGACCCCACGACCTCCGGATTTAGCAGTCAGGGTAACTTACCACTAAATCAACAAGCCAGCCGAATAGATTTCTAAATACATACATCATTATTATAAAAAATAAAGATAAATTACTTCCAGACAGACAAATGATAATGCTCATCACAAAGATCTGCCCTGGGTGGGAACCGAGCCCATAACCTCCGGATTTAGCAGTCAGGGTAACTCACCACTAAAAGAACAGGCCAGCCAAAAAAAAAAATGTATAGCGTAACGGAATGGTACTAACCTCTTTATACATGAATACATTTTGAAAAGGTTTCTCTAAAGCCTAAATATTATTGCCTTTCTCTCTCTTAAAAATCTAATATCATACTCTACTTGATATTATTAGTTTGTTAACAAAACCTTAACATTTAATATCGGTTTTATGTACGCTCAGACTGGGATTTGCTTGCGACTGCCTCGTGGGTATACGTGGGTCGCTAACTGCGACTGCCGAGCTTAAGGTCCTGGGTTTGAACCTCGGGTTAAGCAATATTTTACTGGATTCTGGTAATGTTCAGTAGGAACACGGAGTATGGATTCATGCCCGGTTGATGGTATTAGGCTCTAGGATTTTTTCTTGTGTTGGTCGTTAACCATTTCACAAACACAAAATATCACATACACACAATCTTCTGTACCAGGGTCACCCATCAGTGGATCCCACAAATATTTATCCCGGGCGGGAATCAAACCCCGAAACCCAACTGTACGTACTTAGCCACGGCGCCAACAGATCTTCGATAGACCTATACACATACCTGGTTGCACATTGAATATACATTCGTACCTAGTGAACGTACTGCCATCTAGTTTAAAAAAAAATGACGTGTAAAAGTGTTCTTTTGAAACCTACTAGCAAAATAAAAATCATTTATCATTTACTAAAAATTTTAAAATCCGAATGTATTAATTACTTACCAATTGTTTGATCCAGCCTACATTTTATGCGCGATTTCAATTAGTTCAATTAAGGTGTACGATGTTATGAGGTTGTCTCTATTCAAATCACGTACAGTGCCCTCTGTCCTGGTAACGGGCCCTTTCCCATAATGTAGGGTAAGGCCCTATTTATATAGCAATCGCTACATAAACTGACGTAGGAATGAAAATTGTTTAAACATGTATTTACCTTGTTGTTTGAATATTCTATACATTTTTAAAACAACACATAATATCACGCCTGTATTTCCCGAAGGTAGGCAGGTGTGACTGTAGAGTACATAATTTCGCCAGTTATGTTATGGGTCCCAATGTAATAGGGGGCGAGCCTATTGCCATCCGGGTACAAATCCAGACTCCGTGCTGCTACTAAGAATAACCTAATGGAAAAACCCATTAACGCTTTGCCCGACCCGGGACCTTAGCAGTCGCGCTTAGCGACCACTAGACCAACGAGGCAGTCCAGTCAGAGCCAGTCATACTTATTCGTATGTGCATAATAAATAAAAAAACTTGTACTTGAGCGATCTGTCAATAGAATGTTCGTAGAAGATCGCGTATCTAAAGAAAGCATGTGTTGGTTAACCGACCATGGACTTCCTTGATGAGTTTTTATAAAAAAAGAGACTCGTTTTATACTCAATTTTTTGTAGGGTTTTCATAATTCGATATGTCGTATGTATAAGGCCCAAAGTGCAAATTAACAACTTTTCAATAGAACCTCGCAAAATTTCAATTTGATATAACAATTTTACATTCTTCAACTGATTAGTTCTTTGACTACATTGAATAGTATTGTCACCTAAAAATGGGAATGTTTTTGATGCATGTTGTCAACTAGAGTAAAAGAAAAAAATTACGTTTAAATCCTCAAACTGCTTTGTGCCAAAAATGTAGAACCCATCGATTTATTGCGTTTCCAGAACTAGAACAATTATTCATGATTCATAATCATTAATAAAGATTGCGGGGCGCACCTAGACAAGATTGGCACAGGACCGCGGCGGATGGCATTGTTTAAGGGAGGCTTATACCCAGCAGTGGGATGTTGAAGGCTGTGGATGATGATGAAGATGAACCATTTATTCGCAAATATGGGTAGAACAAAGTTGTTTGTTGTACAACACCGTATAATAAAACAAATATTGTTATGAAGAGAAATCTTTTCATTAATTTTGGAAATTGATCCTTTTCCTTATTTTTATTATTGTGAATTCAATCTTGTAATATAAGCACACAATATCTGAATGACAATATTAAATATCGAGTGAGAGCGTTGTTGTCTGAAATACAAGTAAACATTAACAGATAAAAAAATGTTTTGAGTCAAATCAATTATTATTAATCATTTTCAAAAGTATTATAACATCCTATAAATGTACCCCAGCAGGGTAAAGGCTTTTTCTCATATTAAAGAAAGGGATTGAGCATCGATCACCACGCTAGCTCACTGCGGGTTGGTGATTACAAATAATTAAATCCAGGTTTCCTCACAATATTTTGCGTCACCGATATTTAGCGTCTTAGAATATCTAAAAAGGTATTTATGACATTGGAAAAGTCACATTGATACTTGCCCAGGTTTAAACCTGCAAGCTTGCTAACAAATCTGGTTTGTGAACCACTAGACCACGACTGATGACGATGACTGCCTCGTTGGTCTAGTGGTTGCTAAGCGCGACTGCTGAGCACGAGGTCCTGGGTTCGAATCCCGGGTCGGGCAAAGTGTTACTGGGTTTTTCCATTAGATAATTCTCAGTAGCAGCACGGAGTCTGGATTTGTGCCCGGTTGATGGCAATAGGCTCGCCCCCTATTACATTGGGACCTACAACATAACTGGCGAAATGTGGGTGTACTATAAATGTGCACCTCTGCCTACCCCTTCGGGGAAATACAGGCGTGATGTTATGTTATGTTAGACCACGACTATCATCATCATCATCAGCTTTGAAATGACCTTCTGCAGGGCATAAGCCTGCTCCCTAAACGACTGTACTGCTGATTAATTTTATTTAGAGTGAGTAAAATCCTGTCTATTAAATGAAAAGCTCACATCATCGTGCACCTTGTTGAGACTAAAGTGGATCAATATTGCGGTGTTATTTTTTAATTACCCTGGCGTGTTCAGAGTCCTATGAAAATATAATAGCCATAATTATACCTATCATTTCATTTAATACTTGTTTATATGACCTGTATTTAGATCGTGGACTCGTTGGTCTAGTGGTGGCTAAGCAAGTTTACTGACCACAAGTTCCTAAGTTCTAATCCTGGGTCGGGTAAAGTGTTATTGCGTTTTTCTACTAGGCATTTTCAGTAGCAGCATAGAGACTGGATTTATGCCAAGTTAATAGCAATAGATTGAAAAAAAGTCATTGATATTGCCTGGGACCCTGGGTATGAATCTTGTGCATATACATTTAGGATGTCAACCAGTAGGCTACCACGACTTATAGAGTATCACAAACAAATGTGTAATGTAATTCAACTGATGATTGCTCAAAGTTCCATTTCAGAACGAACACTCGATGAAATTTTATTAAAATCACGACTGAAAATGCAACCGACGCCACTCAAAACTCTATAAAGTTAATTATTCATCCGCTGTGTTCTAAACCACATTTTAAAGGCACCTTTGTAAACTAGACGGCAAAGAGAAAAAGGGTTCTAACCCTCTCTCTCTTTTGCTGTAGTCGTTGCGGGAAAGAGAAGGAGTTTCAAACAAATTACCAACTTAATCCGCGTTAACGTGTGCCGCTTGGGTTAGTTTTAGAAATTACAGTTTCAAGTCCTTTTTTTTCCTTCTATTTTCTTTGTTTAATGCCAGGTTCAGTGTAAGACGTACATTAGTTGTAGAGCAGACTAAATAGAAGAGTATTAATATGTTATGTATTATATTCCTATAGTCCAATAGCAGATAATCTACTCTTACTCTAATATAATCTCATCAGCATTATTACGAAATGTATTTATTTATAAGTTAAGACTGCCTCATTGGTCTAGTGGTTGCTAAGCGCGACTGCTGAGCACGAGGTCCTGGGTTCGAATCCCGGGTCGGGCAAAGTGTTACTGGGTTTTTCCATTAGGTAATTCTCAGTAGTACCACGGAGTCTGGATTTGTGCCCGGTTGATGGCAATAGGCTCGCCCCCTATTACATTGGGACCTTAAAAATAACTGGCGAAATGTGGGTGTACTATATGTGCACCTCTGCCTACCCCTTCGGGGAATACAGGCGTGATGTTATGTTATGTGTTATGTTATGTATTTATTTATATGTATAATATTATATATTGTCTAGCCTTTGAACTAAGCAGTACAGTACAGTGTTCAATACAGATATCCTTGCAAGATTGTCAAAGTTGGTGTCTTTTGGCAAGCAAAGAATATGAAAGTAAGTTTGTCTTAAAGTAGAGTACTATCATTGTAGTCAATATCTATCATTTATTTTCATTTTAATCTCATTGAGATTCACGTTGCTTCTGATGTTATCTTATAAGATTTCTATAAGCTCGTTCATAATAAATTATTATAATTCATACAGATTTAAATAAACCATTTTAAGTAAATGATCAAAGCGCCATTATTCACCTGAACTTAGGTCTTCACATAGATTATTCGCAAAGATTACTTTCAGAGAAAATACTAAAGTACTTATAAATATATAATCTTACTCGTCATAAAAGAGCAACGTTGGATCAAATGTTGGTTAATGTTTGTTTAAAAACCAACGCCAAAGTTTTCTTAACCAACAAAATTACTGGACAGGATAAATTTATAATGTATAAGAAGCCTCATTCAGTATTAAAATTAATAATAAAATACTGTGTCGTGTGGTCAGGGCTTGAAATAAACTCTCATCAGATCCCTGGAGAGTCGTAAGCCGAGACTATTATTTTAAAAGCAGAAGCTAAAGCAGTTGCTATGTTATTTATATCATCGAAAAAATTGGACGTATTTTGTTTTAGAGTTTATTTTTAAAAGTTTGCAAGAATTTATGTAAGTTAGAAGAAAAGTATAAGACGTTGCGGTCTAGACGAAAATAGTGGTCAATTTAATTTTGTATAATTAAATGGTTACCAATGGGGTACCGGACTAGAATACCACCTTCCTATCTCATCCCGTTAGGTATCGTAGAAGGCTACTAAGGGAAAATCCAGAAGGCAGCAGTGTCTTCTGTAACTTCACCACCAATACTGTGATCCCCAAGCTGCTTGCCAAGCGTGGAGATTATGGACCGCTCCTTTAGGGTGAGGTCTTTGTTCACCAGTGGATGTCTTTCTACAGATAATGAAATGGATATCTCATTAACCATAAAAAGACCAACCACAAGTTAGTATATACAATTGTAGGTTTAAAAATAGTAAAATGCAATTTTTATTACATTCGTTCTGATTGGAGGTTCTGCTTCTTTAAACGTGTAATGTAGGTGAGCTCTCTACCTCAGTAATGTGAGCGTATTTATTGGGGTATGTCTGTGAGGTTTCAACTCCCATTAGTGTTGTTTCAAGTATCAATTTTTAAAAGGCTTTATTGATTTTGCTTTGACTTAGATGCGAGGTTTGGTAAAAAGGTTTTAGAACACCTTTCGTCACCTAGTGTCAGTGTTATAACAATATTTTAAATCACTCGTTTTTTTATGACTGTCTCGTTAGTCTAGCGGTCGCTAACCGCGGCTGCTGAGCGTCAGGCTCTGGGTTCGAATGGTCGTTGGAAGTGTTACTGGGTTTTTTCATTAGGTAATTCTTAGTAGCATCACGGAGTCTAGATTTGTGCCCGGTTAAAGGCAATGGGCTCGCCTATTACATGTGGGACCGATAACAGAACTGGCAAATTGTCGGTCTACCTACTACTATAGGTACACCTCTGTCTATACCTTCGGGGAATACGGGCGTGATGTTATGCTAAGTTTTTTTTTATAAAATAGTTTCTTAGGTTTTTTGCTGTGTGTGTCTTTAATTGATTCCAACTACACGAGATATTGTGGTGCAAATAAAGCTCACTCTATACCCGATTTTTTTCTACATAGAGATGTAGATTGTGTTGTAAGAACACATTTCAAACAACCCTTTCGGGAATACGAGTGGCATGTGTGTGTTATGAAGTACAGTGACGCGAGGGTTGTCTTAAATTAGTGTAATTGGACCGCGGTCGTTCTAATTAGAGTAAAGTTTAAATGAATTTATAAAGCTTGAAGTTAACTGCAATTAAGAATTATTATTTGTTAACAATTATGAGTTTTCTTACCTTCCCTCTTAGTTTGTTACAAAAGAGTATATTTTTGTACTAGCTTTCGCATGCAACTTTGTTCGCTAGTAAGTTAATTAAAAAATTAAGTGTCCTTTTCGAGACAAAAATAAGCTTAGGAATTAAGTTATTCGATGCCGAATTCATGTAAATCGGTCAAGCTATTTAGGAGAAGAATTACGAACACACGCACATCAGAATTTTATAACGCCCAACAAGCTGCATCATGCGAGATTTAGACTTTGGACCAATATACAAAATATTAAACAGAAGGAATTCGTTTATTTATTTTACTAAGGACTTACTTAGGTACCTATTTTAGACTTATAGGATAACCTCAAACCTAAACGTGTAAATTAACTAATGTAACTATTAACGCACAATTAATATTGTAAACTAGTTTTTGTTCCAATAAATGAATAATTATGATTATGATTAAATTGCGTTTTTAAATCACTACACATGGCCTATACAACAAATTCTTTATAATACACACTACAAGTAGGGATTTTCTTCCTGCCTAGCTTTAGGAATTCCTCTTCATAAATGGTGCGTACAATATTAAATGAGAACAGTGTTAGGCGACGGCTAAGCCGGTGTATGTATGATATGTACATATTAATGAGTGAGTTAGGAGGATATACATAATGGAGTTATATACAAGCGTATATAATGTCGATAAATTCGTACGGAATAATCTGCGGGCACTTGGGCTATTTTCATATTATGATAAGGCGTTTGTTTTAGGTACCTTCTAACTCAAACATAAACTGACGAGTGGATTACTCGTGAGTTAACGTGTTTTTCGGAAATTGTATCCTTTATTAGAAGCTTACTACACCACTACACCCAGATTCCGCAAAAATAAAACACTTAAAAAAAACATAACATAACGCCTGTATTCCCGGAAGGGGTAGGCAGAGGTAGTACACCCCCACATTTCGCCAATTTATTTTTTTATGTTTTTAGGTCCCAATGTAATAGGGAGCGAGCCTATTGCCATCAACCGGGCACAAATCCAGACTCCGTGCTGGTACTGAGAATTACCTGATGAAAAAACCCAATAACACTTGGCCCGACCCGGGATTCGAACCCAGGACCTCGTGCTCAGCAGTCGCGCTTAGCGACCATTAGACCAACGAGGCAGTCAAAAACATTTAAAACTCAAAATCAAAAATGGCATTCTCACTTGTCAGTCTTCTTCTTATCGTATGAACAACCTGGTGTCAGAGTTTAAACCGCCCATAGGCCTCTGACATGGCCTCACTCTCCTTATACACCGTTGAATATCTCAGGTTTGCTTACAATGTTTTCCTTCACCATTTTTAGCAACTAATAACTAATTTATATTACGCATATAAATTTGATACGTGCCGGGGTTTTAACTTGCGACCGTTGACTTGCCAGTCCAACGGTGATACCACTTGACTATCAATGCTCTACTAGTACTTGTAAGTACAGTGGGCCTACAAAATATACATCATACTATACTGATAATTCATTAACAATAGAATAAAAATTCGAATTATGCGTCACATCACTGGAATAAGTACGGAGCGTCTCTTATTATTCAGGACCGATGAAAAATCATTGTCCGACATCTCACGTGACGAAACGGCTTATTTTTGACCAAACAATTGAAAAGAAATTGCCATTGCCATAAATTATGACAGCTTGGGCACAATGGGCACGTTACCGGTCGATAGCGATGAAAAATAATATTACCATGCTTAACAGCAAAAATCGATTTATAAACTTTACGTGTTTTACGCTGAATAAAATAGTTACTAAAACTAATTAGAACGTTAATTAAAAAAGTTATTGAACAACTTCCCAAACAAAAATGAATGTAAACTCAAAACCTATAGTTACAGTGAATAATCCTATTACAGGCTTATCATAGTCCCATTACCGACAAAGGCCTCTTACCTATATCCTCCCTGAGAGTATCGGACCAACTATCGGGAATCTGTCTCAACCATCGCCCACGACATTTCCATATTTAAGCTCGAAAAAACACTGGAAAAATAAGAGATAAGATTAATGTGCTTTGCGTGGGAATTAGACGTTTTTGAGCTTGTTATTGGCATACAAAGAGATTTTAGCTAGTGCTTGAAGATTCTCTGTTTTTGCTCAAATCGACGGCAGCAAAGAACAAAAAGACAAATGCATTTTTGCGAAATTCACTTTTTTGCATAATTGGATTCAGATTTGTTCATTTTATCTAATGATATTTTTTTTTCGTAAAAAATATAATTATTTACTTGTTTTTTGTTGCGTATATAAAGACAACTACAGCTATTTTTACGATTTAACGAAGTACAAACGCACACCTACAGGTGTCTGTGTGTGCGTCGGACAATTCGGCACGTCATGACCCATAAACAAAGTTATAAGTCACATGACCGTTTCGCCACGGGTGTAAAGTCAACCTTGCAATTTAATTTAAGCTTGCATAGTTGATTAACTATGCAAGTTATTATTATTTTTTACTAAACCTCTATTTTATAAAGTTCTTTTATCATATCCATGAGAAAGTAAGGACTCTTAGACAATATCGGGAGACAGTGAACTCTCATTTAAATATTGTTTTTTTTTATTCCTAATTTTTAATGATACGAAGCTCGCAGAGTGTGAACTGACAAAAATTTTAACCGTTACGTTTCAGTTTCAAAAAACCCTTTCATCCTCGCAGGGCGAAACTAGTTCGTTTACTATAAGCGCAAATTATCAGTATTTTATTTCACAATATTCGTCATAAGATACGAAAAAGGATTATGCTATATGTGGGATGAGACGATTACAAAACGTGGATACAATGAGGTGGCCAGCTTTTTGTACAATGATAACAAAAGTAGCAGAAAAGGGTATCTAAGACATTCGTTTATGGTATAGTTGTGGCGGCCAGAACCGCAATCGATTAGTTTTTTAATTTACTTGCATGCTGCTAAGAACTTTAAGGTGCATATTTGCCATAGGTTTTTAGAAAAGAGGCACAGTCAGCAGGAAGGTGATAGCTTGCATCCCCTTATTGAACGGTCTTATAAAGGAAAACAATATCCACGCCTCTGGAATGGTGTACTTGTATAAGATAGTGCAAAGTAAGTGGTGACCCTTATGAAGTAATTGAAGTGACTACAGGGAATATTTTGTACTTCAAATCTGACACAAATCAATATACATGGATCAATTTTTTTAATAATGTTAAGGTTAAATGGAATCATGTTATAGAGGTAAAAGTAAACTTAAAAGAGCCGTCTGTTATAAGTTATAAATATGGTTTAAGCAAGACTCAGCTTATGAAAATAGATTGTGGTCGTCGAGCAAATACTAGAAACAGGCACAGCAATGTAACATTAAAAATGCTTATACTAATACCGTGCCTATAACATGAGCTAAATATAAAGATTTGATCTCCCTCTGCGAAAATAATTTGATTCCTCCAAAATTCCACTATTATTTAAAAATATAAAGCATACAACGATGGATAAAAGTATGATAATAGATGTAGAAGACTGAAGAAGAAGACTTTTTTACACGTTAGGTAGTTTTTGATTAGATTAGAACTTATAATGGTACTATTATAAGTTCTAATCTACCATTAAAGTGATTCTCTGTGATGTTAAAAAAAGATTGTTAAATAAACATTAAATCAGTTTTGTAATAATTATGTGGGTGGTATTTATTTGATAGTTAAAAAAAAAGATTTTTTTGTTTTTATAAAAGTAAGCTTGATTTAACTTGCCTTTAATAAAACTGGTTCATTTCATTTGTATGTCTGTAGCTTGTTTATACTGTGATATCTTTTTATTACAAACATTATTAATTTTAAATATGATTAAGATGATTAAAAATGAATCCTTATTTTGTATTTAACTCCTAAATCTTGTCATAATAACAGTATGTTATCTCCAATATCAATGTCTAAACCTTTAAAATTACGAAGTAATTTGAGACAACTACAATATTTTGGTGTCAATTATTGTTATCGTTTATTTATTGTCGTAGTTAGATACATATCACGGTAAAGAATCGCAATATCTACTTTTATAAGCAAAATTATTTGGTAATCAGTATTTAAAAAGTCCTTCGTGAAAACGAACATACGGCAGTTGACTCAGTTGGTTATTTATTTTGTTCGAAGCAGACAAAGACATCTACCGTATTTCGAAAAAAATATATAATTCGGTGAATTGACCTTAACTATTTTATTAAGAATGACCTATTAATTAACTATTGCAAATTTGAAGAAGCTAGCTTTGTTTTTGTAAAAGTTATTACATTTTTTCGTTAAAAATGCTCTCCTGAAAACTAGTGATTTTGTACATAACCGTTTGTTCTTTGCTGCCGTCGAAATTAAGTGTTGTTTGGTGATGTGCTCTGAATTATGTTAAATACTGTTCTTAAAAGTTTAGTACTGTTAGTAGTGTGTTAATGTTTTTTTCCGCTAGAATCGAACAAAAAAAATGTAAAGAAATAAAAAAAAAATTACTCGCCCAACACTAGGAATTTCTGCAATACGGTTACGTTTCATAAATATGAAATATGACATACAGAAATACCCAGATTCGGGACAAACATCTGCGGATCACAAAAATGTTGTCCCATGTGAAAATCGAACCCGCAACCTGAAGCACAGCAAGTCAATCGGTTAGCCACTGCACCAATCAGGTCGTCAATCAATCACACCTGCTTCATTTGCCTAGAAGTTCAAATGGTCCATTATCAAATGAAAACAGGTGATGTCAACGAGCATCAAATCAATGGAAAAATCTTAGCAATGCTAGTAGGTTCTAACATCGGCCACAATAAAGAGAATCCTACATTTCTTAATAATATACCTATTTTTTAATATAAATCAGGTTGCAGTTTCTTCAAAGTGGAAATAAAAACCATTCAAGTGAACCAGTGTGATTGGATTTTTTGAGTGACTTTTAATCAATCTTCGATATCGACAGTTCTGAGAGTCGAACCCTATTCCGCGACCTTTTATGATTGTTTGTGTACGAAAATAGAGAACTACACTATATTGAATCCATTTCCTGCTCAAGATTGGCTGTAGACATGGCAATTACCTACTTTATATTCGAATACTGTACCAAAAACAAAGGTACAAAGAAAACATATTTTTATATAGAAAAAACTCATGCTAGGATATTTTTTAACGTAGCTTGTAACGTATAAATTAATGGGACATTTCAAAACCTTTAGGTCATTGCGATTGCCAATCATCGAATACTATGTATAAATTCACCTGTCAAAGAATGCCTAAATAAAAATGTTAAAGAGGGACATAATATTATGATCATATAATTTCATACTACAACGCACATGAATCACAAAAATGAGTCCTGAAAATATTGCCCGTCAGCCGTTTGACAGATGATCGGATATCACGTTAAATATTTCAAGGGGAATGACAACATATTGGTAGACAATTACCGACCTTACAAAAATGTTTTGTTCCAAGGGTGTTCCGCAAGGCACTATCAGCGGCCGTGCTGATGCAAATGAATCAATGTATTGAAATTATAATAAAAGTAATCCCATTTATCGAAAGGGTCAAAAAGGTTCGTGATTGAAAAACCAACGTATGATGTAATTATGTTTTTGTATACCGTCCGTAATCGGTTTTTGACCTCACACGTCCATCCAAAGGTTGGAAACGATCACCGTGAGCGATAAGACGACTGTATTATATTGTACTTACATTTTTTCGTAACCATAGAGAAGTTCATCGAAAATGTCACATTTTTATTTTTTTTAATATATTTTAATTGGCTATTTATACTTCATATGTTAATGAACTAGCAATTAGTGAATTAAGGAAAGCTCAGCTCTTACCAGCAGAAACTTATTTTAATAAAAGTCAAAATTGACTTTCGAACTCATGTTACGCCAAAACTCATATTATGTTTTGGGATAATAATATGAGTTCGAAAAACCACATAATATTGCAAAAATATTACATTTTTATTACTGGCGACTGTGTCAAATCAAATGGCTATAAAATAGCGTACCATTATAAACGCCTAAATGTAACGAGCTAGAACCCACATCTCTTTGTTGTATTTGAACGTGGATTATCCCTGACTCATGTTTAACGACCCCCACGGGGTATAACGAACTGTCTATTTGCCGAACACACACCTGATTTGCCTATTAAATTTTGATAGCATGTTAAAATATTGTTATTTCCTCCTCACAATATGCATTTACGTCCTCTTCAAAGATTTATGCTACACTGACTAACAGAACAACATGTAGCAACAAGCTCTGCCATTAAAATTTATGTTAAACGTATACAGCCAAGTCGAAATTTACATACGAAAAATGTGCATAACAGTACATAATACGACGTCATCGTGCAAATTTTATACGTCATTTTGTAAAATTACACGTCGTTCACCCAAATTTCGTATAAAATGTAAATTCCCTTGGAGGTGTCACCATTTTAATACAATGGTAACATTTGGATCAAGGACCTTTGGTAATGACGTTATTACCATCGCTCGTTTCTTTATTTCGTTTTGTAACAGTTTTTGTAATGAAGGGCCGTTAGATTTTCTTTTTGAATAACAGGAAATATTTTTTTTTATGTGCGGTGTGAGTTTTATCTTTACGTAACTGGTAAGGGAGATTATTTTGACGAGACTAGATTTTTCAAATCTACTTTCATTAATTTACAGGGTACTAAAGTAAATTTTAAATACTACCTACCAGTCGATAGCGATGAGGAGGAATACTTTGATGCATAATTTTTATTTTTATATGTATTAATTTTTTAACGTGTCTAAATAAGTGTAAATAACCTTGTAAATGAAAAATAAAAATCTTAAAATAGTATGGTAACCGCATGGTACTGTACTGTAGAATCCTTTGTATGATATAAACATAAAAAATATTATGTAATATACATACGTATGTAAAACTTGAAAGAAACTAAAAGGTTACGCAAAAACAAACAAGAACCTTTACTCTGTTCCATCTAATTTTGCACTGACTACAGTTTATTCCATCGATAAGCTCCAGATTACTTCTAAGAATCGTTGGGAAGAGATTGCCTAAAAAAGGGACCAAAATTATACCGATGAGGCAAATCAAGAGCCTGCGAAAAACATTAGAGTACATCGACCCGCCTTAGTATCAACCGTGGATCTGTGATGGCGTTCGTTAAAATCCGTCGCATCGTTTCACACTGCAAATTGCATCAAAAGAATTCCGTTGATTCGAAATTCAAGTCTTTCAATCGTTAGGGAGTGAATTTCGATTGAATATAGAACTGGTGCCTATAACTACGTCCATTCAATATCGTTTTTGGTATTAGTCGAATTATCGATGGAGGTTTAAAAAACTAATGAAATTTTCTGGATTTAGTTGCAAAATTATTAAAAAAGTACCTGTGAAATCCAAATTATGTCTTCTACAGTGCAAATGTTTTCTAGAATCAACATTTCTAAAAGATTTTGTACTTCTAGCTTGATTTTTATCAAACAAACTTTTTTAATTTCCTCAACTAAATATTTCAGTGGTATCTTTCTTATTTATATTTTAAACAAGATTTATGATGACATTGCGAAGGAAAATGTCATAGGTATAGCAAAGTAATAGTTTCTACTCATTTAAAATAGTCTGATGACTTTTAATACTGACTTTACGAGTATCAAGCAATTGAATCGATCAAAACGGTTTCAATAACGTGTTATCGGTTTTTGGTTTAAATTATGGTCCAGACTTATGACGTCGCCAATGGTAATGGGAATTGTCTCCATAAATATCTGAAACAATAAAAACGTCGTATTGAACATTTTTCAATAACCATTTAAAATGTATGATTAGACTTCTGGGCGCCATAAATCAGACTAGCAGAAAATTAGGATCCATACTGAATGAAATTTGTTGAACCCACGTGATTAAGACCATTCAGTGATGAACTTATGACCGTTTCGACGGCCAGCTAAACTTTTTTAATAAAACCCAGTTTTTCGCCACCCTCGGGAATAAATTTGGAATGGGGATGGCCTTAGCAAAAATCCGGACTCTCAAATAATTTATGTTTACAGAGGACCAAAATTTGCGATAATTAAAGGGTTTCGTAAACAATTTGATTAAATTATTTGAACTTGACGCATTTACTTAAATATTATACGTTAGCTTTTGTCAAGAGGATAATAATGTAAATTCTTGGTAATTGAGGTTAAACAGGTCGTCTGTTTCGGGCAATTGGGCCTTCGTATTATGGGTTTATTTAAGTTTGTCTTCTATTATCCATATAAAGCACCTTATTTGTTCAAGTGAATGCTAGTTAGAAATGTGAAAACAAGAATTGTAATTCGTGAGGTGACTGCGAATCCTTCGTTATTTATGACATTACATAATATCGACGGAACTCATTCTGTAGTTATAGTCGAATAGGCAATAATAAATACACTGAAAGTGCTCTGGTTTATAACAATGATTGCCAAGACTAATCGCGTGGAAAAATCAAGGAAGTATTACGAAGGACGATACGGGTTTATTAGAAATACTATTTAAATTTAGGCATGAGCAAGAGGATTAATAATTAACTCTATTCTTGCTTATCAAAATTTCACGGATGAAATACAACAGATTTATATTAATCTTGATAATCAAACGGAAGAATACGAAACAATTGAAATGGCTTAACATTCAGAAGCATAATTATATCTCTCTTCACCGAGTTTCATTAACAAAAGTTTTTGTTTCGATGAAAACGATATTTCAAACAAACTTATTAATTATACGCGGCTAAACTTACTTAATATTTTAGAGGGTACGTTTTAGCGAGCAATCTTTGGATGTTAAACTTTCGCGATTTCGAATGTAAATAAGATTATTGTTATCGTGCTTCCGTGGTATTTACTTAATATGTTATATTTTGTTACAACTCAAATATTAATCCATGACGGTAATTTGGGTGAACATTGGATTTATCTTCAGTTACATGATCCAACACTTTGTGAAGTTCCTCCGTTCTGATACGTATTTGTTGAATTGATTTGATTTACATCTTCAAATGGTCAAAAACATAATGTCCCAGAAGGATTTCCATAATTGCTATATGAATTTAAAATAGAAATAATCGGTTATCCATCAATAATGACTCTCAAATATACTATACTATCAATTACAAAATCCATCTGTCCCACCGTTTATTAAAATTGTAAATCGTCCAAGAAGCTAGGTATAACATTATTATTCATATTTACAAACCCACTATCTTCACTGTTTCAGAGTTTCTCAGCTCTGGGGAAGCAATATGGATGCGTTAACTTGCAAATTGCATTAACAAAGTGACTTTAAGTACACATACTTTCGTGCAACCGAAGAAGTTAGTCAATTACCTCGTCGCGTTGAAGGTAACATGAAGCATCTAACATTCACTTAGAGATGGGAATAGTTTGAATTATATGCGAATTCTGCTGGAAACCCGTTCAACTAGTTTGTTCAGTGAATTTGTGACTTCTATCAAGGTACCTACATAATTATGTAGGTACCTTGATAGAAGTCACATATACATACAGTTATTATATTGTGTTAAATTAGTCTAATTGGATGGTTGTATGCTTTAAATTAAGGATAAATAAGCTATCCTTATTGTAGACTATATAACTTAATACATAACACAGTCTACAAGGATAGGTTATTTAGTGTACCTACTTATACCTGCCTCGTTGATCTAGTGGTTGCTAAGAGCGACTGCTGATCACGAAATCCTGGGATCGAATTCCGGGTCGGGCAAAGTGTTACTCGGGTTTTTTCATTAAGTAATTCAAATCAGTAGCAGTACGGAGTCTGGGTTAATGGCAATAGGCTCGTCGTCAATTACATTGGGACCTAAAAAACATAACTGGTAAAATGTGGTTGTGCCATATGTGCACTTCTGCCTACCGCTTTGGGGAATACGGGCGAGATGTTACTTTGCGACCTAGAGGACTTTTACTTAAAATAAATGTATAGATGCACAGGAAGCAATGACTCTCCTACGAATTCAATATTTCAGGTACAGCAGTAGAAATATAGGGCTTTCATATTCTATTAGATTGCCATCGGAATCGTCTCGGTACGAAAGTGATAGGATCAAATATATGAAAGTACATTTATGTTTCTCCATTCAGGCAATACGAGACTTTGAGGTAAAAATAGAAATTGTGAATAAGTTTGAAGCGGGGTGTTTTACTCTATATATAGTGTATAGGTAGCTAAATCATTTTGGGTCAGTAGGCGTGTCTTTACATCAGTTACTCTTTGTCATTTCAATCCTCTTTATGGATAGGTACTATTTTTAGGACCAACATTATCATCCTATATAATATTATTATTTGTGGCCTTAGCATAATTTTTGGACTATCATCTTATTGAATTGAATAGGTACTGTATATGGTAATCTATTGCTTATCAATTTTTTTAGTAATATTTTTTGCTTAAAATGTTAAATGCGAAAACGGTTCTTTGCCCTTTTTTCACGCTTGAACAGCTAGACTGCATGTTTTTACAATAGGTATTATATATTTTCTGGGCTAAAAAGTGCCATTTTAGAGTGGATTTCCTTTCCAAAAATGCACGCTTCCTGTGAGATAGAATACGAAACTAAATCCGCGAGCTGAAAAGCTAGTATTTTAAATTCTAAGTAGTCCTGTCTTGATTTTTGTAGTAGGAAGCTTGTTGGTTGGACA
This sequence comes from Abrostola triplasia, assembly GCA_946251915.1. Classification (NCBI taxonomy): domain Eukaryota; kingdom Metazoa; phylum Arthropoda; class Insecta; order Lepidoptera; family Noctuidae; genus Abrostola; species Abrostola triplasia. The sequence goes on from OX276430.1 coordinate 8,730,960, forward strand.
GGACTGAGCACTCAAAAAATAGTTTTGGGTTTAATTAAAAAGATCCAAAAGAGCATACAGTCAATAGTAGTCTTTATCTACTTGAAAATTGATGAAAGTCCCTTTGTACCAACTGAGCCAAGTGTTTGTTAAACAATGTTTCATTTGAACTACCTCGTCATCGAACCGATATTGTTTACACACTGTTATATTTTCACGAGAATATCGTCCGGCATAAAAAAGTATTTGTTTGGAAATTGATGAATATTCCAAACAATTTTGAAAGGTTTTGGTTTGTTTTGTGGAGATCTTGAAATATAAATGACTGGTCGTTTTAAAATGTTCAAACTGCATGGAAAAAGTGGGTGTTGTTTTTTAATACAATATGAAACAAAACATCAGTACTTACATATTTATTACTAACTGCGTCCCGCGGTGTTACCCGCTACATTTTTTCGGGATAAAAAGTAGCCTATGTGTTAATTCAAGGTGTCAGCTACCTCCATATGAAATTTCTAAAAATCCGTTCAGTAGTTTTTACGTGAAAGAGTAACAAACATTCATCCATACTTACAAACTTCCGCGTTTATAGTATTAGTAGGGATTATAATACCTATATTATATTCGTGTTGTAAAAATTTATTATTTTTTTATAATTTTACTTACCTATATAAAAAATGAAAGGAATTATAATTATCCAATCAAAAAATTATATTTGCATTATTTTTCAATTATTATGATCTTTGCCTAACAAGGCACTTTAGAGTTAGCGATGAGCCTCCAATAATCCGATCAACTAAAAAATTACATGGAGACGCAAAAGCTAATTTTAATAAAGTGCTTACTCAACTTACGAACATTTTCATTTAATAGAAAAGTATACTTTCCACTCAGACTAATTGGAGACTCCATAGATTTACGTTTTGCACTTACTTTAACTTTTAATTATGGGAAAATTTTGATAGCACCGTTATTTGGATTTAGTCCCTCTATCAGCGGTGCGCACCTTTTGTGCTTTTTCAATTTCCGTAATGGAAACATTTACCACAGTTGTTTTGAATTGATATATTTTTCATTTTCACCTAAAATATAATACATTTGGTCTTTAATGCGAATGTTATTTTTATATTCGTTACTTATTTACCAACTTAAAATGAGCAGGTTCTCAATTCGACTGTATTATTTTTGTGACTCGCAATGGTGATTTGCATTTAGCTTTTCCCAGAGGCAATAATTTCCTTTCCAGATGGCAAAAGGGACTTTGAAAAAAAGGGTTTTCTTAATCGCTTCCCCTACGGTTAAAATACTAATAAGTTCTTTAAATACAGGCTTAAAATAGTATATGATCAAGATGCGCTATGTTCAGGACCAAGAAAAAAAAACAACACATAACAATTCAGATTTTTGCATGGCTTTTTAAAACTCACTATCTGCATCAATACATATGCGGGGCGCACGTGGTCAGATATTGCAAAGGATAAAGTGGGAAACAAAATAGGCTATGAAAAAAAAATCTGCATCAATTGAGTTTTCGAAATACCTTTATTTTTTTATTTATAACGTTAAGTTTACTCAGTTAATACTGTTAATTTAAGTAAATACTTATAATTTACACACGACGCAAATGAAAGTTTCATTTAAATAATGTACACTGTATTTATTAAATGTTCTTTGTTGTCCAACCAATCAGAATGCTCTGAAAATCATTGCTGCATGCTGACCGTAGTTTTTTGCAGACCGACGACATTTTTGACGGGTGCCCAACGCATGTAGTCTGTTGTTTTTCTGCTTTAAATTGTATTAAGTTGTATTTCGTTGATTATGTATATATTTAATGAAATCATTGCTTTCTGCAGACCGACGTTATTTTAACTAGCTTCCGCCCGCAACTCCGTCCGCGTGGATTTCGAATGTTTTATAGTCTTCCTCGATAAATGGACTATCTAACACTAAAATATTTTTTCTAATCGGACCAGTAGTTTCTGAGATTAGCGCGTTCAAGCAAACAAACTCTTCAGTTTAATAATATTAGTATAGATGTGTCTTACGTAAATAACTATTGTTTTTCTGCTTTACATTATATTGAGTTGTATGATATCTGATTCCAGTCCTATGATATTTCAAGTTACTAGACCTGGACTGCCTCGTTGGTCTAGTGAAAGAAATTATAGTAATAATTTGAACAGATTCAAGGTCTGTATCATCTAAGAATAAAAAAAAATATTACCTGATTTTTTTAGGATTGGACAGTTATAGTGTATATTAATTATTACAAGATTAATCGTTTCTCGCTTGCAATGAGGCCAAATCTGATGGCTATAGAAATTAATTCGTGAGGGTTTCGCCTTTTATGTTGATAGATAATATGAAAGAGCTTTTATTTGAACAAGTTTATTTTTCTCACAAAAGGTGCTTTCAAACGCTGGATTTGTTAAGAATTTGAAACGAAATAATTAATTAAAATGTTCAATAGTCGAGATGTAATAAAAAAGAAATTAAAATTATTTAATCGTGTGTTTTAATGACAAATGTAATGAGAGTTTTAAACGAAGTTAATTTGTTTTTTTTACCCTAATTCTTCGTAATCATAAGCCCTAGAAGAACATAATACGTGTGATCGATTCAAACTTACAGTTGTAAAAGTATGCCTATGTTGTGAGTGTGCGTTTGTTAAGAAAAAAGAGTCAGGCAGATGTGTGATGGAAGGTATTAGTTAAATGACAGACTTTAATAAAATGTCCGACCTTGTATTCATCTCCATCATCATTATCAGCCAATCTGAGTCCACTGCTGGACATAGGCCTCTTCTTACACTCTCTCCGGCACTCCCTACCTACCACTCCTCTCCTAGCACGCCATTGAGCTTGCACCATATATTGCTACTTGTGTATTTTTGGGCACGTTAAGCCTTTGGTCCTGCGCCTAATCTCTTACCGGTCGTGTCGGTCTGCCGTCCCATCGAACTTTGAGAGTGAGAGAATAGGGAGTGCGGCTGTTAGCACGCATACTTGTTCACTATAATATCTCCTGCCTAGTTGGCTGGTCTCAGCTGAGAAAGGCCGCCGTAACAGAAATTCCGAGATTCCGAATGCCTGTTTTTGACTGTGTTGAAACCTGCTAAAAAGAACGTACCTACATTGTTTGTTTTTACGTTTATTATAGTCCCTTGTAAAGTCTCCTTGTGACACTAGAACTACCAAAGAAACAAATTAATTAGGTACAGACAAACTAAACTAAATAAAACATAACTTTTGATATGAATACTGTAGCATAAATTCACATACCCAAGTGTTTCTGACATGTTAATGTGAAAATAGGTACCGTGCTAGTGCTTGTACTAATTACTCCCACTAATTAAACTGTAAACGAGCCCTTTAATTAGCATGGACGAATATTAAAATATCTGCGTATTTTAATTGAAATAAAAAATAGTTTTTTGACACGCAAGAATTGAGTGGCGTAATTGGTTGCCTTTATATTTCTCACGTGTTTAATAGAACGTTATAATTGAAGGGTAATTGGTTGCTTTTTATAAGGTTATTGGGTCGAGAGGGAACCGTATTTCATTGGTGTATTCGTCACGTTTTCAAGTTAAACATTATTACGCAGCTTTTTATGCAGTTACATATTGTCAATATTATGTCACTTTTGAATGTTGTAAATTGTAATTATTAATTTGAGTTGAGCCAATCTGACGAACTGGTTAACTAAGTGATTGGACTGCTGCGCTAGGGGTTATGGGTTTGACTCCCGCAAAGGACAAAAAATTGTGTTATACGCAGACGTTTGTCCCGCGTCTGGGTGTTTAAGAGTATGTGATATTTTATGTTTGTGAAACGCACCCACGGTACAGGAGAAATTGTAGTGTGGGGCGCTGATTTAAAAAAAAGATTACAGAGTAGGAAAGTGAGTTTTATAAATGTCGATATTCATAACAATTTTAACTGTCATGGTAGTAAAAAATACAAGATAAATTCCTAGTGTATAGCAATGTATTAAATATTCTTGTGCTTTTTATGCACTGTGCCGTTCTAAAGTTGTTGTGACTTCACCAAGATGTTATGATTTATACTTTTCTTGTGTGTATAGAGATAGTTATTTTATTCTTACAGCTGCAAAGCCACCAGTAAACGCTTCATTTGAAACCTTTCTACATTCAGGGTGCTCGGCTATGGTAAATAAAAACAGCGTGTAGATTCACCGCATCCATTAATACATTAATGGTTTGGCGCGCACCACCGGCGTGGTACCGCGAAAATAAACTAATGAAATCGTTATTAGGGTTAATGTTACCCAGATTCCGGCCAGTTTCGTCTGTGGTTAACCTGTACAGTGCTACCCGTTTAGATTTATTGAGTTTTCATACAAGATTTATGGGCATCATTTATTATTCACTATCTCGGTACAATCAGGATTTATGACGCACTTTTCGGTATGGTTTTATACGAATAAATAAACTATTTTATTGTAATATCTTGGCGTGGCGTATGATAAGTGTTTTTGCTGAATAAAGGTATCTGAATAATTTAAATGTTGAAATGCGAAGCCTTTTTGGATTCGCGCCGCAACGTGAATATATTCGGGGCGAGGTTTTGCAGAGGTTAATATTTTTTATTTAAAAATGAAATAAAATCTGCTTAGATTTTTGACGAAACATTGCTTGAATTTGGAGGATTTAAATAATAATAATAATTACAGCCTATAATTACTGTCCCACTGCAGGGCATAGGCCTCTTCTCATATAGAGAAGGATTGAGCATTGATCACCACGCTAGGCTACCACGAGTTGGCGATTTCAGATAATTTAATCCAGGTTTCCTCACGAAGTTTTCCATCACCGTTAGTCAGTTGTGTCTTAGAATAACTAAGAAAGTATTTATAACACTGAGAAGTCACATTGATACTTGCCCGGGTTTGAACCTGCAACCTTGAGCATACAAATCCGGTTTGTTAACCACTAGGCCTTTGCCCTGCAGTGGGACAGTTATAGGCTGTAATTATCCCTAATCTTTTTCTTTCGATACATACCTCTAACTAATAATACCATGGGCCCTTCAGTACGGAGATTATTACTGAAAATATATAGCATACTAGCTGTTGCCCGCGACTTCGTCCGCGTGAATTTCAGGTAAAAAACTCTTATCACTAAGGGGTATGAAAAATAGATGTTGGCCGATTCTCAGACCTACTCAATACGCTCACAAAATTCCATGAGAATCGGTCTAGCCGTTTCGGAGGAGTATGGTAACGAAAACTGTGACACGAAAATTTTATATACATACTAGCTGACCCGGCGAACTTTGTTCCGCCTTAAAGGCAATAAATAAGCAGTTTTTTTTTTAATTGGAAAAAATACAAAAAAAATTAAATACCTACATTAATCATGCTCTTCAGTTAAGTACCTTGTGATACACGACATTTTTTGATTTATTATCAGGCGCAAAAACAAACAACGCAGATGGTCTTCCGACCCGTGAACATGCCACGTAAATTGACCATGGAAAAACATGAATGTTCTAGATTTAAACCACAAACTTTTAAGGATTGGCCTTGTGATTTGTTGATGGTCATGGCAAATGCAAGACGTATCGGAAATTGAAGTCTTTTAAATTCAAACGGCATATCGGTTGGGATCATCGGTATCCTCGGAATGAGAACTTCCTCACCTTTGAATTTTTCTATCATTATCGTAGCGTAAATTACATTGTTCATTAATTTTCTAACCACTAAACGCGTACCGTTGCACAGTTTTGGTTGGTTTATGTTTCGAAGCATGATTACTACGGAGCCAACCTTTAGGCGTAAATTGTGAGGTGGAAAGCCAGGCGCGTCCAGAGTTTAAAAATTCAATTGGATAGTTGGTGGCTTCATCTTCATTTGTGACGCAGTCAATAGATTTGAATGAATTTCAAAATTACGTTTTTCATTAAAGTCTTCACCGCAAGCCAGCTTACGATGGTGTGACCAAGGGAAACTTAGACACATTTTTCTAGCTGTTACCCGCGACTTCGTCGGCGTAAATTTCAGATAAAAACACCAGTAGAGTATAATCAGATTTTGCAAGTAAGTGGAAAACACTATAAATTACTTATCGAAAGGAATATACATAGTATTTTAATGATAAAGGTATTTTTCAAATTAAGATGGGGCTAGTTTACTTGCTATATCAATTTTGTGGGTATAATCGGTGAATATTGAGTGACTAACAGGAAAGTTATTGACATGATTGGTTTGCTTATAAGTAATATACACATACAATTTTGAATGCACCTTTGTTTTACTGTATCTATGTACTACATTGACGGCATGCATTTCTCTAAACTACGTTCGTAGTTTTGTCCTCAGCAGACTACATTTAAAGAGAGTGTGGACATCATCAGTTTCTCCGATTCTCCTTCAATAGTATGCCTTAAAGCCTATGAAATATCCTCCGAGAAATGACGCCAATATTTTTCCCACAACAAAACCGGGTTTGCAATACCGCAGAATACCAACATGACGGCAAACAAATGTCGTAGGTGACTTGGGCTATCACTAACGCTAGTCTCCAGGAGAGTGTTGTCCCAGTGTTGGACACCATCAAGAAGATTTCGTGCTACGCAGGCTGCACGAAATGTCGGATACTCCATGCAATCAACTGTCCTTAAGAATGCAAATGACGTTGGCCCCTATACGATGTGAAGCAATAGCCGCAAATAATAGCACTCGGCATCGTGAGTATGGATCAACCCATCTGTTGCCAACGTGTGTAGTTTCAGTGGCGAATTGTTTCGGGAATCTTTTTGTGTATCAATCTTCTTTTATGCAAGGGGAATTTGAGTTGAAGTTGTTGGCTTCAGAATTGGTCGGACATCACTTATTTGAAATGGTGAATTTACAAATTTATTAATGTAGAAAAAAAATATTTCAAACTATAATTTACTGGAAATTGTTCGTAATAATATTATGTTAAAATATATGTTATAATTGTCTTTTTATTGATATTTAAGTCAAAAAACATGCAAAAAGAAATTAAAGCTAACGCAAAAAGTAAACCTTCGGCAAGAATCGATCTCACTATGCATAACTCGTAGGGCGATCGTTAAACCGCCACGCGACGATGACACATAGCAATATGTTTAAAATAGACGTTTCTATACATGTCATGTTTTTGGCTTCAGAATCGTTCAAACATCCCATTGCACTTATTTTTTTTTAAATATCTTCAATGTACAGTTTTGACTTCGTTACGATTTTATTATATGTATAGATTTCTTACAAATATCAAATTGTCATCCATACGTCATGACATATCTGTCATTATACGGTTTTGTTATTCCAAGTCTGATTCTTTTTTGTTATACCACGTTTTATAATGACTGACGTTTCATGTCAAGTCACACGGGAATGCTGTTGAACGGGATAAAAAGTATCCTATGTCCTTCTCCTGGCTCTAAACTACCTCCCTGCCAATTTTCAGCTAAATCGGTTCAGCCGTTCTTGAGTTATAAGTGGAGTAACTAACACGACTTTCTTTTATATATATAGATATAGATAACGCAAAACTGATTTAAAACTGTCTTGTGAAAAACTCATCGCTTATGAAGCACAGTTTCTCGCGGTCTCATCAAGATAATATTTCCATTAGTTCCGACGACATCTGAAGAAAGAGATAGAGTGGGGCTATTATCTGAGGACACACTGAATATAATGCATTTCATCACGATTTTATTCAGGGAAATGGTAGGTTGAGGTGTGTGAAGAACTACATAATAATAATAAGGCCTATTGACATTCATCTCGTACATTTATTAGTTATTGTTTTAAAATGACTGCCTCGTTGGTCTAGTGGTTGCTAAGCGCGACTGCTGAGAACGAGGTCCTGGGTTCGAATCCCGGGTCGGGCAAAGTGTTACTGGGTTTTTCCATTTGGTAATTCTCAGTAGCAGCACGGAGTCTGGATTTGTGCCCGGTTGATGGCAATAGGCTCGCCCCCTATTACATTGGGACCTAAAAACATAACTGGCGAAATGTGGGTGTACTATATGTGCACCTCTGCCTACCCCTTCGGGGAATACAGGCGTGATGTTATGTATGTTTTAAAATGACTAATTATTATTTGCCCGTTTACTTATAAAATTGTCAATGTTGAACAATTTTATAAAGAATACCTTTCGCTATGCTTTGCAAGTCAAAGAATAGAGATGTCACTAGACTAAGGAAGTCGTTAACTTGAAATACATGTTAGCGTCGTTTATAATTAAGAGGTTTATATTACGAATCTATACATACTACTGCCTGCCTAACTGCCTTGTTGGTCTAATGGTTGCTGAGCATGAGGTCCAGGGTTCAAATCCCTGGTCGGGCAAAGTGTTACTAGATTTTTATATTCGGTTCAATAACAACTATACTACTCAATAACACTCTGTCCGAACCCAGGATTCGAACCCAGGACTTCATGTACAGTACTCACGCTTAGCAACCAAAGAGGCTGTCGAAAAAATTGGACGAGTTTTTAGAAAATAGACCAAAAATCGTTTGTACCTGAATCTACGTGACATGATAACTTGGTTACAGTTACGCTGCAACAACTTCGTTCGTTTGAACTTATTTTTCATATTTGATAGCGTTTTTTACGAGACCCGCTACGTAGTACGTTTTATGAACTCTTTTTCAAAAACTTTTCAACCCACTTCCAAATTCTCATAACTGGCTTTAAATTCAGTTTAATGCTTGTACTATCCTAGTTGCTACTGGATTTTAGGTTTTAAAATAATTTTAGCTAACTGCGCCCCGCGGTGTTGCCCGCGACATTTTTTCGGGATAAAAAGTAGCCTATGTGTTAATCCAGGGTGTCAGTTACAGATTTGAAATTTCATTAAAATCCATTTTGTAGTGTTTAAGTGAAAGAGTAACAAACATCCATCCATACTCACAAACTTTTGCATTTATAATATTAGTAGGGATGTGAGTAGATGATTGCTATTGCACACACGCCTAAACGGGTGAATGAATTGGGATGAAAATTGACACAGGTATTTTATGCTAGTAGCACGGAGCCTGGTTTTGTGCCCGGTTGATGGCAATAGGCTCGCCCCCTATTACATTGGAAACTACAACTTAACTGGCGAAATGTGCACCTCTGCCTATTCCTTCGGGGAATGCAGACGTAATTTATGTTTACTGCAATATTTTTGAGAGTTCATCAACCTTTACTCAACCAAATATATTCCTAGTCCAATTCAAATCCTTCACACCATATTACCCTCTAAATCAGAACTGCCACAAAATTACGGCGATAGATATAAAAAGGTAAAAGATAGATAACATCTAAAAGAAAGGGTTAGTAACTTGTCACTATCTGTAAGATATTGAAACCTTAACTTTATTTAGTGCGGGGGTAACGACCTTTGGTGCTGACGTCACGTTTAGTGATTTACTGTTTCTGTTGGTCAAGAGTATAAAGTCGTAGTATTAACTCGGATTTCCCTCGGCTCTACCTGAGTAAAAACTAGTTTCTGATTTGTAAAGTTTGTACTACTTACAGGGATTCTAATCCCGAAGAGGCAAGCGGATTTTTAAACATCGCCTTTCTCTAAGATTTCTTTTGTATTGTGAGTGCGCTTCACATGAATGAAATTTCACATACACAAAAATCCAGACTCGGAACAAACATCTTTGGATCAAATTGTTATCCCTTGCAGGAACTGAATCCGCAACCTTTATCGCAGCAGTCGCAGATAGGGGCGAGCCTACTGCCATCAACCGTGCACATATCCTGATTCCGTGCTGCTACTGAGAATTACCTAACAGAAAAACCCAGTAACACTTTACCCGACCCGGGGTTTAATCCCAGGGTTTAATGCTCAGCAGTCGCGCTTAGCGACCAATAGGCCAACGAGGCAGTCCTTCCTTTTTAACCTTAATATAATAGTTTAATACCGTAATACGTAGGTATCTCAGAAACAAAAACACAGCGAAATTTCTTAGACAGACGAAGTCGATGATGGAACCTAGTATCAAATAGATAAACAACCTATATTCGCAACATTGATTATGTTCCCTCAAGCTTCGAATATTGTTTGATACTCCTCCTAACATGTCGTGGCTTGTCCTGTTGATAATTGAGGATAATTTACTTCAAGAACTTTATCTGCCCACTGGACCGAGGAGAATTGTATAATGTAATGGTTTGTTTACTCCAAGCTTCTCTAGAAACGACTACTAAAATGAAAGCAGAAATAAGAATATTTTACTTTGAAATAAATTCGGGAACAATTTTCGGTTGAAAGCGTGAGTGGAAGTTCCTACCAAATTATTTCCTACCAATATTTATATTACCAAACTCAAGTGAACAAAAAGAACTCAAGATTTGGTGATGGCAGGTGGAGTAAGGCCCTAATTGAGTGGTGGCCCAGAGGATCCTGTAGAGCCTCTGGTAGACCTCCAGCAAGGTGGATTGATGTTGTTGCTGTACAAGGAAATATCTGGATGCAAAAGGCCCGAAACAGGAATCAGTGGCGTTTAGGGGAGGAGGCTGCTGGGTATAATTGCTTTCCATTACCTTATTTTAATATCGGCATCAAAAACTGAATATTTTTAATGAAAATATTATTATTCTCTCAGCTTAGCTTTAGTATGAACGGTGTAATTTTTTAATGAAGTACCTACCTAAAATATATTTTTTCATCATTATGAAGTATGTATTACTAGCTGCGCCTCGTGGTGTTACCCGCAACATTTTTTCGGAGTCAAAGTATTTTAAGAGTAATCCAGGGTGTTAGCTACCTTCATACCAAATTTTAGCAAAATGGGTTTGTTACCTCTTCACGCTCAAGCGGCTGGAGCGTGAAGAGGTAACAAACACACTCACAAACTCATCAAGTAACTGTTAGATTATAGAGTAACCGTATACATATATACATAAGTTTTTAAATATTATATTTTTTGAAATCTACATTCTATATTCCGCCTCAAAAGTTCTCATTTTATATACGAGGGTCAAACTGAAAGTTCTTAGAACTGGCCACTTATAAACAATATAATAAAAAAATAATTCTAAAATTTGAAAATAGAACTCTTTGCCAATATTACTGAGTATATATTTCATTAATTCGTCATTTGTTTTACGATTTGGCGGCAAATTGAAAATTGTCTGTGTCACGTCAACATGAATTTAACACGAGAAAATTTTCGTGCAATGATTTTTTATGACTTTCGATGTCATTTAAGTCAACAAGAAAGTTATGATAGACTACGATTGGCCTTTCACGATGAAGCCCCATCTCGTGCGACAGTTTACAACTGGTTTAATGAGTTTAAACGTGGTCGCACTAATCTCACTGATGATTTACGTGAGGGATGGCCTTCTACGGCGACGACTGAAGATAACATCTGTGTTGTGCGGCGTATGATAGAGACTGACAAAAGAGTGACCTATCAGCAGATTCGGACAAGCTTAGGCATTGGTATGAGTCAAGTGCACAAAATCCTCCACGAACATTTAGCAGTCAGGAAGCTTTGCGCCCGGTGGATACCTCATAATTTGACTGAGGCTCAAAAACTCCATCGTGTGGATTGGTGCCGTAAAATGATTGAAAGATTTAACGGAGGTGACTCAAATGCTGTGTTCGACATACTAACAGGTGACGAAAGCTGGATTTACTGTTATGATCCTGAAACCAAAAGACAATCTGCTCAGTGGGTGTTTCCTTTCGAGAGGTTGCCAACTAAAGTGAAGAGAGATCGAAGTGCGGGAAAAAAAATGGTGGCCTCGTTCTTTGGAAGGATAGGTCATTTCGCAACAATTGTGTTAGAGGATCAAAAAACAGTTTCTGCAGAATGGTACACTACCAATTGTTTGCCACTTGTCTTGGAAAAAGTTCGAGAGAAACGACCTCGCAGTAGGATCCTCCTTCACCACGACAACGCCTCGTCGCACACCGCTAAGCGAACGATCAACTATTTGGCGACATCAAACGTTGAATTACTGGGTCACCCGCCGTATAGCCCCGACCTCGCCCCTTGTGATTTTTATTTATTTCCAAAAATTAAAGAAAAACTTAAAGGAAAGCGGTTTATGAATGCTGAAGAAGCGGTGGCTGCGTATCGCGATGCCATTGAAGAGAACCCTAAAGACGAGTGGGCAAAGTGCTTTTCCCAGTGGTTCCATCGCATGCAGCGGTGTATTGACGTGAATGGACAATATTTTGAAAAGATATAATAAAACTAATAACTGGCTAATGTAATCAGTTTTTGATTTTCTAAGAACTTTCAGTTTGACCCTCGTATTAAAACTTTGGCCCAACGCCGCAAGCCTTTGAGTGCACCAAACTTATGGACAGCAGTCCTCAAGACTTGAAGTAAATCAGGCTTAAATAGGGACCTAGTAATATAAGTGGGCAAGATTAAAACTTAATAGTTGTAGTGTTGATTATGCTGATGACAAATGCTACGTGAATAATTCAGTATCAAGAAATAAGTGGAGAGTGATAGAGAAGTAATCTAACGAAGGTTATTATGAAGGTAATTTACTGTTCTTTCATTTGTTAAGTGTGCAAATTATTACGCTGACAAAAACTGTGATAATCTACTTGCCTACTTATATGTTATTTTTTTAAATGGAATTTCTACCAATCCATAAGGCACAATACTTACTTCTTGTACTGACATAAAATTAATTCCGAACAGTATATTAAACTAGGAAAAAAAGTCTCCCCACCCTTAGATTTTCACCTGTATCGTTTGTGCATTTCACAAACATGACCAATCGCACAATTTTTTGTCCCATGCGGTAATCGAACCCGCAACCCTTAGCACAGCAGTCCAATCGCTAAGACACTGTGCCATTTAGTTCGTCAAACTTTTCTAAAACATGCCTACTAAGCAATAAGATTCGAAATCAAAATAAAAAATCCTTGTCACACCGAACGCAGGTGATAAAATAAATATTTATAGTAAATAAAAATGTTCGTATCTCCAAGATCCCAGTGGAGAGGAGAGGAATCAATTGATAAAGTTGGAAATACAGTATTCCCCGGCAGAGCGATACGTTTTCATTTGCTTGTCGCATCTAGAATCTGTGATTGTACCGAACCGGGACATAAATTCATGGGGAAAACATAAAAGTAGGGGAACGTTCGAAGAGGTACCGTTAACGTATTTTGTATAGAATTGTTTGCAGGGAATGGTATGCGGAAATACTTGGGCTGACTTCAAGTAGGCTCTAATGAGGCTATTGTAGTTTAGATACTGTGTAAACAACAATAATATTATTATTTGTTTACCTATAATACGTGCATTATTACAAAACACATGTACCTTACCTATTAGTGTTAAAAAGATGGAGAAAAAAACATAAGAAAAAAGAACAGTAAACGTTCTGCAGTTATTATGTAATCTATGTACGCGTGCGTAAAATATGAGATTTCAATATGTCTGCCAAATAATATAATGATTTAAGTTCGCAGTAAACTGATATGATAAATCGCTTGGACGACCTTTGAATAAGATAAAATTTAAAAAAGATTTAACGATCAAGATTTGAATAAAAAAGTAAAAAAATACCATATTTATCGACCTGATTGGTGGAGTGGTTAAGCGATTGGACTGCTAGGCTTCGGGTTGCGGGGTCGATCCCCGCAGGGCGCAAAAATTTGTACGAGCCGCTGTTTTCTCTTCCGAGTCTAGGTGTTTGTGTAAGTATGTGATATTTCATGTATGTCAAACGCACCACACATACAGGAGAAATTCCTAGTGTGAGGCAAAGTATAAAAAGAAATCATAACTGTGTCATTTAAAACCATACTCTATTGATTCACCTTACAAGCTATTCTTCAAAATCTTATTTTATGTCAATTTTTTCCTCAAAAACGCCATAACCAAAAACATAACATCAAAAATGGAATATTTATTATTTGTTATACACAAATCAAAATGGTTGAGCTAATATTTCGTTCTATTATTATTGTTTATTTAGATAAAAAATATTTGTTTTCAGCTATTTCTGTTTAATATACTTACATTATTCTAGTATAGGTTTATTCAAACAAATAACATGATTATTTGCGACTCAAGGATCGGTTATTGACTCTACAAGAGTCTACACACATTGACGATAAAATTACTGTTATGTTGGTATTGACAAATCTTATTTCTCGGTTTCTCAGCATCGGCAGTCTCGTTCAATCAAGCATAAAACACTGTACCATGCGTAGTATCTTCGCCACTAATTGAATTTTCGTAACAACGTCATAGTAGACTTTTCAATGTATACTAAACATCATTAAGAGATTATTTTACATGTACGCCTTTTACTGCATAAGGAGGATTGGCTTAAATATATTAGGTATACAACAGCAAACCTATATGGGATCGGTGTATACTAAACGCACGTTTTGCCAGTTATATGTATTTCAGGTCCTTGTGTTATAGGGGGCGAGCCTATTGTTATTGAATATGCACAAATGCAGACTCCGTGCTACTACCGATGACCTAATGGAAAAGCCCAATCACTTTGCCTGACCTGAGAACTGAACCCATGACCTCAAGCTCTGCAGTTGTGCTTAGACTAACGAGGTAGTATTTTTATATCCTGTTACCATGATCTATTGAAACTCGAAAATGGACGATATCAAAACATAAATCATCATGCTTTAAGAGCTCAAGGTAATAAAGAGCAAATCAAGCGTCAACTAATTGACATTTCATAACACACTCTATGTAAACTCTTCAATGGATACTAAATACAATTATAAGATCAGTTCACACGTTCGCTTTTTACTGCAAAAAGAGGATCGAACGTGAGATAAATAGCTAATATCGGGGATTTGTGGCTAAGCGGTGGCGGTTTAATTTCCCCGTGGGAAATACATGTAAAAGTATATATGTAGAGCGGGTGAAACTATTAAATTGGCGCTGTATAATTTATTGGAAGTATTATTTATTGCGCGCTACATGCTGCATCTTTCATTCGTCCATTTTTAAACATTACATAACATAACATCACGCCTGTATTCTCCCAAACGGTTGCTAAGCGCGACTGCTGTGCACGAGGTCCTGGGTTCGAATCCCGGGTCGGGCAAAGTGTTACTGAGATTTTCCATTAGGTAATTATCAGTAGCAGCACGGAGTCTGGATTTATGCCCGGTTGATGGCAATAGGCTCTTGCCTTATTACATTAGGACCAAAAAACGTAACTGGCGAAATGTGGTTGTACTAAATGTGCACCTCTGCCTACCCCGTCGGGGAATACAGGCGTGATGTTATGTGTATATTTTTACCATTTATTTACTTACCTTTATTTACGATTGTACGAGCATCTTTATCAAAATACTACTACGTAAAGATCAAAAAGGATTTAATCCAATACCAATACCCACGGTTCCTTTCTATGTCTTTTGGTACGGAAAACCGTATTTCCGCAAGTTTCATCAAACCGATCGTAAAACGAAGGACAAGAGGAAACTAAAAGAATATGCAATATAAAAGAGGAAATTATAAGGCGAACTAAACAACTATTATATGTAGGTACCTAAGTGTATTTACAGAGTTGTATAGGTTGTTATCATTGTCTTTTGGTACATTAATACGTGTACACTGGACACCTTTGCGGTAAAGACATGGCTGGAAATGGCACTGAACAGAGATTTATGAAGAAATAAAGGGGAGGCCTTTGGCCATCAGTGGGAGACATTCCAGACTAATTAAAAAAAAAAACGTGTGCCTATTATATTGTTCTTTCAATATTATTATGTAGATATTTGAAGATGTAGAATCAAACAGTCATTCCGCTAGCTAGGCACTGAATTCCTAATAAATATATTACCTACCTATAATTTTCCCTCTGCAAGGCCTCTTCTCATATTGAGGAAGAAGGAGTATTGATCACCACGCTCTTTAATGTATACTTGGAGAAAAAATAGAAGCCACTTCTAATACACAGAATGTACGAGTTTTGATCACCATTCTAGCTGCTAAAAATACAATTAGTTAAAATATCTATTACTACCCAACTAGAAGATGAATTATTCTATCAGATGATGGGACAAAAGATCCAAAAAAACATAACCCTCCTTCTGGCGCGTCTGGTAAAAAGGTTAAATAACTTATTTGTCTTGCTATCTAAACTATCATCAAAGGTCACACGATATTGTTGAATTATTCTCGATAGACGTATGTGCTATAAACAATGTACAGAGCAAACATGATAGGCAAATATCAAATAGACCATCCATAATAAACTATCGACAAATGAGCGACGCAGATTGGTCTCATAAGTGCCAATCTCACTGACCGCTACAGATACCATCTCTGGATAAATAAATGTTTGAGCTAAGCCAGTATATACACGAAGTATTTTGTTTATATACTCGACTTAATAATATATTAGGTTTGCGTATCGGTTTTCATACGAAAATTTCGATTGTTTTTTGTTATTTTGTATCTGCTTTATCAGTTTCTTAGGTGCGCTCTGGACTTTTGAAAAGTCAATGAACAATTTTAAAAACAGAATTATTATTGCGAAAAAATAATCTATGTAAGTACTGAATTTTATTAAAACGCATTTAGCTAATAAAGCATGATAAACCAACATACAAAAACACAGACTATATATTATATATATTATAGTAAATTCACTTTTGCCAATATAAAATTACATTGCCTCTTGTGTTACGTAGATAAATTAAATTTAAATTACCAATGATAGCCGGGTGGTATGACCGTTGAACTGCCAAGTCAAAAGCCGCAAGTTCAAACCCTAGCACGCACCAATATCTTTGTGAATTCATGTGCATACTATAAATTAGTAATCAGCTGCTAAAACGGGGAAGGGAAACGTCGTAAGAAAACAGGCACATCCGAGAGATTTTTCAACGGTGTATAAAGCCATGCCAGAGGCCTTGGTCTTCAAACTCTCACACCAGGTTGTTCATCAACCATACGATAAGAAGACCAACCAATGGTATAAGGCTCATCTGCTACATAGAACTTATACTGTCCGCCAAAAAGCGTATGTGCAAAAATACTTTTCTATAGCTTCGGTTTATACAGGCTCTAATATACAAAAATGCTTCGATTGGTGCCCCATATTCCCTCGTTGTTCGAGTACGATGCAGGTTTGACCCCCAAACAAACAAATATTTGCACAGCCCACAGGTATTTGTTTGAAGTGTTTGAATCGACGAAATTTCGCCTGTAACTACTACCATGTTCGCAAATAGCATAGACAAAGGAATATAGAGGAGGGTGATGCGATTAAAAAAAATATTTATTCACTTGTTTGTACATTGAGTTTCGAAGCAATTTGATTTTTTTTAATAGTGTGGTACAGTTTTATAGTGGCACTCGGTACCCGGTAGGTACGGTCAGCAGTGAATTTTTTGTGTAACATAGCAGTTGAAAATTGTCAGAAATATCGCCATTTATGAAACTCACTTTTTTACTCTGTAACGATTTTTTTAAATACGTCGCCCGCTAGGTATTTCGCCTGTATCGTGGGTGATTTTCACAAACATGCAATATCACATTCATAAACATTCAGACTCAGGACGAACATCCGCGGTTCGCTAAAATTTCTGTCCCGTGCGAAAATCGAACCGACAACCCTTAGCGCGGAGTCTAATCGATTCGCCACTGCGCCAATCAGTCGTCAATTTGGATAAGATGCTTATAATGTTTATAAGTTTATTTTACTGCCAACCTCACCACACAAATTTTAATTAATCAAAAATGAACTCTTAAATTAAAATGGGAGAGCAAAACAGTTAATCCCTTGATCAATTTATCGACAAGTCAACGCAGTTGAAGAACCTCTATAACATAAAAACGCCATCTTTTGAACTGAAAATAAATCACGTCTCAAAGCTATTTAAGTTACACCTATTCAATTGAAACTCGAAAAGGCATCCAACATAAAATAGAAAAACTTTCACAAATAAATAAATACTGCGTTTAACTCTTGTGAAATATGATTAGAAAACTTACACAATTCTTCAGACTTAGTGTGAACAACGAATACCATCTAACACCAAATAAAGCCTACATAATGTACGCATAAACTTTCTTACTAACCCCCAGTCACAGAACGACACGTACAATAAACTCGCCGTTTTTATTTAGCAAAAATAAAAGGCCGCTTTACATTCGACCCCGATAAAAATAATTTAATGACTAAAATATTTTTTACTCTGTACATTCGCATATTCGTGAATGTACAAAAAATGCGCACCGTGTAAGTAACAAAATATAAAATTTACTCCGAACATCACCGCTTTGGCCCGTAGTGCTTGTATTCGGACTCGTAGCTCTGCAGTCAGTGTAGCGTTAACGCGACCCGGGCTGGACGTCTACGCCGTAGCGCGTAGCACAGTTCGCGCTACGAATCGCACTCATACATAAAATTTTGTAAAATTTGTGACAGTTCGATTATAATAACTAAGTCAAGTTGATAGATACAGTGTAGTTTAGATCGTGTAGTGTTGATTTCTTTCGACTTTTTCTATGAAAGTAAGTATTTATAGCTTCAAGTTTTTATTTGTTCAAGTTTTTCTTGTTATGGTGTCGAGAAGACATTTCATTATTTGCTTTAGTACGTAAACTTGGTACATTAAAAAGTAATGACAGTATTTTGTTTATAAATTATTGTTTTTTTTATGACATTGTGATCGCAGTGAAGATTAATATTTTTTATGGATGTTAACTCTTTATCTACACACAATTAATGCGTTTCTCTTATTAACCTTATGCATGGTAATTTGAGATAGGCTGATGATGATGATATTACTTTTAATAAATATTACTATTATACTTATTTGTAGGTGTAGGTACTATATGTGCACTTCTGCCTACCCCTTCGGGAAATACACACATCACTCTTTTCATTATTTCTAATTATAATCATTTTTCAGCTATTTTTTTTCAAAATCTTATACAAACTCTTTATAGCTTCTATCCACTATAACATGTCATATATCGTCGTCAACAAGTTTATGAGACTTAGGCATGTTGTGACAGGTTGACCCGTTCTGGGTGCTGTTAATTGCCCTTTCTACGGAACCCGTAAGTTAATGTGTCCGGCGGCCACTTGACCGGGTTTTGAATGAGGCCCAAGAATTTTATTTATTTAATTTTTGTGTAGAGTGTGTTCTTTTTATCGTATGGTTGATGAACAACCTGGTGTCAGAGTTGAAACCGCCTGTAAGCCACTGACATGGCTTCACACACCGTTGAAAAATTCTGCCAGGTGTGCCGGTTTCCTCACGATGTTTTCCTTCACCGTTTTAGCAACTGATAACTAATCTTTAATACGCACATGAATTCAAAAATACATTTGTCCCTACGATATAGCCACACAATTACGTAGGTACATACATACATCGCTCGAAGAACCGATAACCGCTGAGGAAGAAAGGGTCACGAGTGGCGACCACGATACGGAAGACGCAGTGTTGGCAGGCCTCCCACGAGGTGGTCCGACGATATCGTCAGAATTGCGGGCAACCGGTGGATGCAATTGTCAAGCTGTCGTTCATTGTGGCGTTCTAAGGGGGAGGCCTTTGTTCAACAGTGAACCTTCCGGCTGATGATGATACATACATAAAATCACGCCTGTTTCCCAAACGGGTAGACAGAGACCACAGATTTCCATTTGCCACGATCCTGGCATACTTCTTTCGTCTCATTCACACGCATCACTGTCTTTATACACGCAATTATTCAGCATCAAACAAAATGAAGAACAATGTTAATATAGTAATTAAAAATACAGACGTTAAGACTCTCGGTCCAGCCCGCCTCTAATTTTTAGTTAATTGAATTGTACTGCGGTGGTCAGAACCAATTAATTAACGTAAAATATCCCACATTGTTTATTAAAGCGCCTTTTGTTCTACCGTCTTATACTCCTCACTTGTATAACTTAAATGTAAGTGTATAGTAACCTTGATCAGTTATATTTTTATATGGTTTTGCTTTGACTGCAAAAACTCTATAATAATTTAGCTTTTGTCGTTTTATTTATCCGATTGAATGTCGTTGTCTAAGATGTAAGATTAAGTTGTATATATTTAATAACATAACATAACATCACGCCTGTATTCCCCTAAGGGGTAGACAGAGGTGTATAATACACCCACATTTCGCCAGTTAGTTCTGTTCTAATGGACGCGAGCCTATTGCCATCAACCGGGCACAAATTTCTTCGTGCTGCTATTGAGAATTACCATATGGAAAAACTTAATAACACTTTGTCCAATCCGGATATCGGACCCAGGACCTCGTCCTCAGAAGTCGTGCTATGCAGCCACTACACCAAAAAGGCAGTCTATTTGTTTCAAATGTAATTATAGAATATTTTGGAAACCCAGAATCTATAGCACAGTTAATAAACCCAGCCAATCAGGCTTACTAAGGTGTAATAAATCACGTTCAGGAGAACGAAATGACAGCACGAAAAATATTGTCAAAGGTTATGAAATATACAGGTTCGACGCACTTTTTAAATAAGTACTTCGAAGTTATTGTCACAGATTATAAAATATAAAGATGCGACACGCCATTAAAATGGGTAGTTTAAAATTAATCAATGAAAAACCAACATACGACCTCTTTTAATCTAATCAGGACTACAGAGTTCCTTCTTTATTACTCCGTAAGGGTATAAGCTAATCTCGTTCATGAGTTCTTAACACGAAACTCCAGTACCAACATAACGATATTAATTTAATATAGGCCGAGTACGTTACGTTGGCTACTCGTGTCGCTTCAATGGTAATACGAACTAATTTCATTTTACTTTTGGGACTTAGTGAAAATGTCAAATGAATATGAGTACAAGAGGGTTATGTGAAGTTAATGGCTTTATATGCTTATGTTAATAGGACCCAAGGGTCCCTATTTTTAAAACACACATTTCGTTATATTATTATGACGTTGTTTATCTTTATCAGCACTGATAACCGAGTGGTATGACCCTTGTACTGCTACGTCTAACGTCGCAAGTTTGCACCCACACGCATCAATGTCTTTTCAAAACCATGTGCGTATTCTAAACTAGTTATCAGTTGCTAAAAACGGCGAAAGAAAACAATGTCAGGAATCCGGTACATCTGAGAGATTTTTCAACTGTGTGAAATGCCATGTCAGAGGCCTACTTATCAGGCGGTTTAAACTCTGACACTAGGTTGTTCATCGACCATACAATAAGAGCAGGCCTTATAACGTACCGTGGGGGAAGCCTACGCCCAGCAGTGGACTGCAATAGGCTGATGTAATGTGCCGTAAAACGGGGTGAATGGAAACTTAAGGGTGAATAGAAACAAAACTTTGAAACTGATTTTATAGCAAAGTGTATAGATAATTGATTGTTACCATGAAGGACCATATACTTTAAATTGTATTATAGACAAATCTAGAATCCTTTCTGACCACTAAGTAATAATTTATTTTTTCTATTCACCCTTAAGTTTCGATTCACCTCGTTTTACTGTACCAACATATGAATATAACGGTCAACTGCGCTCGGAACAGAAATATGCTGGTTCTCGATCAATGTTTTTTTAACACGGTATCCGCAAAAATGGATCCATTTAGGTAAATATGCGAAAGTCACGGTAAAATTAGGCGCACCCTGTAACATTATTAATGAGTTTCCGATATTGCCCCCACTTTGCGTCTGAATTTAATAACCTACCCTTAAATTTAGTAATCGATACCTTTTCCACTATCAGCATTTTTCAATTCTTAGGGTTTCGGCGCTTATTTAATTTTGGAACAAGATTCATTTTGAAGCCTTATTTATGGGAGTCGGATACGGTGGGTTTTTCTATGAGATCGTTGAATAAATGTGTCGGTATAATCAGACGTTAAATCTTATCTTGTGGCAATAATATCGCTGTGCAAGATATTCATCATCATCATCAACAGCCGAAGACGTCCACTGTTGAACAAAGGCCAAGATATTACATGTGTATTATCTCATGCAGTTGATACTTGAGTGAGTTAGTAACAAAAGTAGAATTATCTTTTTCTTATAAAACATTGTACTTACCTATATTGCTCCTTTGATTAGTAGCAATAAACGTATGTACGTGGAAGTGGCCGATGGCATTTTTAGGAGACCACTGCCTGAAGTATGCAGTTAAATACATTTTACCCTTATAAGGCGGTGATCTGGTGTACAAACCGCTAATGCCTGGCGTTCAGACATCGAACATTTACACTGAAGTCAGACGTCACTGAACATTTAATATGAGACCGTAGCCTTATTGCAGCGATTTAATAATAATATGTAAGTTTATAATACTTCAATTCTGTTATACCCCGTATCCATCTATAACAAAGGAGAATTATTTAAAATATTAATCAGCGCGGTGTAAATTCAATTGTACATTTCTGATGCGAGTTAATAATACTGAAACGTATAAGCTGGGACCAGTGTTTTATTATACGTTTAATACGTTAACATTTAATTTTGTATTGAATCCGTTAATTTTTTATTTTTTAAATTGGATGCTTTAATATTTTTGTAGTCAATGCACGGTTGTCGGCTTAATAAATCATACTGACCATACAAAAAAATGTCGTTGATTATATATGGTATGAACAATACTGCATCGTTGGCCTAGTAGTCGCGACTGCTGAGCATGAAGTCTTCGGTTCAGATCCAGGGTCGGGCATAGTGTTACTGTGTTTTTCCATTATGTAATTTTCAGCATCAGCTTGGAGTCTGGATTTTGGCCCGGTTGATGGCAATAGGCTCGCCCTCTATCATACTGAAATCTATGACATAAACATAGAGGCGGCTGTGGGTACTATATGGGCACCTCTGCCCACCCCTTGTTATGTTATTGTTTTTTATTTCATGATACTATTAAAATGAATATGCGCTATTGATTTTTTTTCGTGTTTGTATGACTACCCAGAAAAAGCAGGCGGCAAGATAATGGATATAAACTAAAATAATGTTATCAATACATCCCGTTTATAATTATTCATTGAAATAATTGTATGGTATTTAAAAAATCTCGGCACAAAAGTATCTAATAGTTTAAAAACAACGTCATACAGCCGAAAACACCACCAATCAAGCCCACAGAATCACGCGACAACTCAATTAAACAAAATATTCTGTTACATCCGTTGCCTAGCAACGTCTATTAAATTTAGGATTAATTAAATACATTAGATAGTGTCTAACCCCCATCCAAAACTTACATTGGTCAAAGACTCAATTAATGAGAAGGTTTCTCAAGTTAAGTCGGGTTTACACTTAAATCTGTGTGACTTAATAAATAGTTAGTTTGAGTAGCGTAAGTCGCAACCTTAGTTTAATTTTCTTAGGCTTAGAAGCAATGATTAGGATGGATTGGTCTTTCTAGAAGGCTACTTAATACTTTAAGTTTAATGGCCTTTACAAGCTTTTATCTAACTTGCAATGTTTGTATGTAAGTATGTTTAGGTCAAAACCTTGCAATCTAAATTAGAACCTTCTTGACATCCTATTGAAATGAAATTTTGTATACTTATGTAGGTTTGTTGATAATACAATATTATAGTACTTTTGAGCTGGTCTGATGATGGAGTCGGGGGTGGTCATAGGAACGCTGTAACGAAATGACACAACCCCATCGTGTTTGGAGTTGTTTGATTCGTCTTTACAGACGGTTTAAACTCTAATATCAGGTTATCTACTATATATACCGGTTGTACTCACGTTGATATTCGAGAATGCCCGACTAGTTTCGGACTCTAACGGAGCCCTTATTCATGAGCAGGTGACGCGGCGGGGTCGCGAGCCGAACAGTTCGGCAATAAGGGCTCCGTTAGAGTCCGAAACTAGTCGGGCATTCCCGAATATCAACGTGAGTACAACCGGTATATATAGTAGATAATATGGATAACACTCACGAAAGTTATAATATCAGGTTGTTTATCAACCGTACGATTTATGAAAGTTGAATAAATCATAATTTCAAGCAATTATTGTAAGCCGAAAATTAATATGCAACAATTGAAATGTGCATATAAATGCATAATGGTATAGGTAAGTTATCAACGATTGAATAGCTGTGTATATTGAGAATATACCATAGCCTACTATTATAACCAATCAACTTTTACCACATTGAGAGTTCGTGCCATGCATGACGTCATTTCATGAAACAAGTGGGAAGTAGGTATTAGCTGTCAAACTCACATGATAATATAGAAACATCATATGACACTGCTTTTTAGTGACCAGGCCATGGAATAAGTTACGAATTTATGGAGTTTAATTTACCTTATAACATCACGCATGTAAGGCACGAAGGGGTAGACAGAAGTTACAATTCGCCATTCAGATATGTTAAAAATGCCAATCTACATTATAAAGGGCGAGCCTATTGCCATCGAATTGGAAAGCCACATAATACTGCCCGCCCAAGGATTTGAACCCAGGATTTGCTCAACAACCACTACCAACGAAGACCTCTGTTGACCAGTATAAAATATTTTAGTGTGAAAATAAATTGTTAAGTTAAACCTGAAATATCGATGTTAGTTATTTCGTTTTGACCCAAAAACTCAGTGGTGTATTAATGAAATATGTGTTTAGTTTACTAAAGCATAAATCCTTTGTTTCAGAATCGTGATGCAGCAGAATCTAGGATATAAAAACATGAAGGTAAGAGATATTTATCTGTCAAAAAAATAACTCTGAAACACATTGAATTATTTACAATTATTACTGCCTCGTTGGTCTAGTGGTTGTTAAGCGCGACTGCTGAGCTGAGGTCTTGAGTTCGAATCCCGGGTCGGGCAAAGCGTTACAGGGTCTTTCCATGAGGTAATTCTCAGTGGCAGCACGGAGTCTGGATTTGTGCCCGGTTGATGGCAATAGGCTCGCCCCCCATTACATTGGGACCTAAAAAAAAACAACTGGCGAAATGTGGGTGTACTATACGTGCACCTCTGCCTACCCCTTCGGGGAATACAGGCGTGATGTTATGCACTTAATAGGTGATCTTTGAGTGGAAACATCCGGTAATAACAAAGTATTACTTAAGAATACATTTCGTTTTAACAAATTAAATTAAGTAATGCTAAAGAGGTGTTTTAATAACAGGGTGTAAAATATTAACGCACCTAAAAGGTTAACATTCTCTTTTACGGTAATTTTAAAAAGACATAAATTTTTCATTCCAAAGCACATTTGGTTGGTGCTTAGCAGAATGTTTGCGCAACTAAACCAGCATTGTAATTAATCCTAACTAGACTTACCTAAATCGGACCGCATGATAAGCGCTACGGAAGCTTACCGGGATAAAAAGTATCCAACGTGCTAATCTAGGATCCGTTTTAGTCCGAAACTAGTCGGGCATTGCCGAAAACACACGCTAGTTCTAGATAATACGATACATATAACACTAAAATTATTTTGTTTCTACAATGAGTTATTGCGTTTTTATCTTTCTATCGAAATCACATGTTGTTTCCGTTGTGCGAGTTATGAATATTTTTCTGAAATTTTGAGAATTTACCCCCTGATCAACTCATGGTAAATACACTGAACAACGTTAAGCCTTTAACTCAAATCATCTTGTCTGAAGAAACGCGAATGCTGTTTTAACCCAATATAACATTCAAGACTTCCTCAATGGGTAAGCAAGCATAAGCTGTCTCCTCGTACCAAACATACTCCACTAGATTTTGCCTGCGGCTTCTCACGCGTTAATTTAGATAAATATAAACTTTCAACCACTATTTTAACATCTAAGCGGAATGAATCTAAAAAAAAGTAGCCTATGTAAGTTCCTGAGTCTTAACCTTTTTATATACAAAATTTCATTAAAATCCGTCCAGCGGTTTAGTCGTGAAAGTATAACAGACAAACAGACAGAATGGATCTGGATAAATACAGTATTAATGTGTAGGACATATATCAAGACAAACATAACATACAAATAATTTATACTACTCTATACAGTGTGACGTGACCTTTTCATACTCCGACTCCACGGCTAATTAGCTTAGCCCTAGTTTGTGTGCGGTCATTGTACAACTAGGAAGAGTGGGTAACTGGGAGCTTTGTGCTGAAGCGCTTTATTTGACTATTCTCATACGGTAGGTTTCATGTTGTACATTAGGCATAAGCGCATCTTAGTATTAGTATTGCCTTATTTATCTAGTGGTCGTAATGCCAACTGAGTATGTGACCCTGGGAATGATTCCCAGGTAAGGTAATATTTTTAGCTTTTTTCATTTGATAATGCTAGTGATAGCATCAGGATTCTAGCAGCAGTTAGCAACAACAGTGATAGCCGAGTGGTATATGACTGATTGACTGCTCAATCAAAGGTCTAAACCAATATTTTTTTTACTTCATGTGCGTACTATAGTTTTCAATTTCTAAAAACGGTAAAGGAAAACATCGTGAGGAAACCGACACACCTGAGAGTCTAAAGCCATGTCAGAGGCCTACAGGCAGTTAAGACTCAGACACCAGGTTGTTCAACCATACGATAAGAAGAAGACCAGGGTTCTGGATTATTGTTATGTATGTGATCATGATGGTCAAAACGATACAACGAAAACCCGTACGGCGACGTTATCATGTTTGAATAATTATGACGCCTAATTTTTGAGAGATTACTTTGTTAATTAAAAAGATAAGCAATACGTGTTACAAGTCCAAACATGTATGTCACCTTAATCATGGACAAAATAAACAGACAGTAAGTACTCACACAAAAAATATACGCGCAGTTACAACAAAAACAGGCTTACCCAAACTTAATTAAGTAAATTAAACATTACATGGCCATATGGTCAGAGCATTGCGGGGAAGGGACGCGAACATAGCATTCTTGGAGCGTATAATACATACCTACCAACGTCATATAAGTAAGGCGAAGCTGAACTAAGTACCTACATACATTTAGCTCTAGGTAGGTATTTTAAAGCAAGCAGTAACTGTCATTTACTTGAGAAATGATCTTCACATAATATGCTGCATGCTTTGCCGAGTGGTATCCGGCCTAGAATTGACCACCCCCTCTTCTCCCGTGGGCGTCGTAAGAGGCGACTAAGGGAAAATCCAGAAGATGGGTAGCAGCATCTTCTGTAACTTCACCACCAATACTGCGATCCCTAAGCCGCTTGCCGAGCGTGGGGATTATGGCGCCCCCCTCTTTACCTAGGGGGAGGGGGAGGTCAGAGGAAGAACCAATGATATTTTAAAAGAGTAACCCAGTGCCGCTAGGCCTTACTTATTTTCTGACAAGCAAAATGTGAAAGATTAGTATTTGC
The DNA here is from genome assembly GCA_946251915.1 of Abrostola triplasia. Classification (NCBI taxonomy): domain Eukaryota; kingdom Metazoa; phylum Arthropoda; class Insecta; order Lepidoptera; family Noctuidae; genus Abrostola; species Abrostola triplasia. Next base: position 8,758,206 of record OX276430.1, read on the forward strand.
GTGTATGGTTGAATCCATTGCTTTGGTATCATGACTTCGGGGTAGCTTCATTCGTAGAAAGTAATCTTAGTGGCAAGACGATTTGGCGCAGTAGCTAAGTAAGTGACTGCTGCGCTTTGCGAGTTTGACTGCCACACTGGACAAAAATTTGGGTGGTCGGCAGATGTTTGTACCGAGTATTTATGTATGTGGTGATATGTAACGCACCCACGATACACGAACAACTCATAAAGTGGGGCAACATTTTTAAAAAATAATCAAGTGGATGGAGTTTTATAACTAAATAACAACCAGCACTCTATCTCTATAAACTGCTATGCTATTCTGAAACACATCATCACGATAGTCAATTCGCACATGTTGATGAGCGCTAGTGTCGAATCTCACCGCGGATATAGAAGTGAGTTTGTTGTCTTTAGAATAGCACAGCTGTTCTATAGTAGCTACAAATAGCATAACTGTTTCAGAATAATAAAATAGTTATATCATATTAAATAAATGTTTTACACCACATTAATTCAGTGTTGTGCAACTGTCCAAAGCAATTACCATAATGTAACAACTTTTGTGTTTATATACTCAGCACAATATATCAAAATGCATATGTTATTACGATTGAATGTCCTATACATAAATTATGTTAATAGATTATTTCGATTAATTGCAGCCTAATGAATAATAGTTTGGTTAGAGTATTGTTGTTATGTTAAATCACAGTTCAAACGATAGTTATAAAGATCAATAGTGAAACCTATTATATTTTATACCTTGAACTGACATCTGTATAAAAGGAACATCAATTAATGACAACATAACATCACGCCTGTATTCCCCGAAGGGGTAGGCAGAGGTGCACATATAGTACACGCACATTTCGCCAGTTATATTTTTATTTTATATTATTTACACACCATAATTACGTAATGGTAGAATATATTTCATCATACCTAGTGAATCAGTTACCAAAATCGGTGTAGAAGAACATCACAAAGAAACCGGCAGACCTGTGAGATTTTTCAACGGTTAGAAAGGCTCTGAATAGTCCTCTAGCCTACAGGCAGTTCAAACTCTGACACCAGGTAAGAATAAATAACAATCTAGTGTAACGAAGAGGGTAAAAGCATCCTTCTTAAGTGATTATAACAAAAGCACTAGAGAAGTTATGAAGTATAAAGCGCTGTAAAGTGATATCGATTAAGTAGTTAGCAGTCAGTTGGAAAAGCGACGCGCGATGTGACGTAGTTTTAGACTGCCATTAGTGACATGAAGATAACTCTATGACGTCAGCGTCAAGGTTAGCCTTATAATTTAAATAGATCAAAATTATTATGTATTATTTGAAGTACCTATTTATTAACTATAGCAGGTTTTTTTAGCTTTACACGATGACGATCGATTGATTGATTCCCGCACGGGACAAAAATTTGTTCGATCCGCAGATGTTTTTCCCGAATCTGGTAATCTGTGTATGTTCGCATATTTATAAAACGCACCCACGACACAGAAGAAATTATTACTGTGCGATGTTTTTTCTAAAAAAAACCATACCGAGACACCGCACTACAATGCACGCAGCAGTGTCTCGCTTATGCGACGGAAAATGGTCCGTAATGGAAGCTTATGGTGATGGCCAAGTCAAACAAAACTTAATTGTGTTTTTCTGACAGAAAATGCTCAATAGCCGCTTAATTTATATAAAAAAAAATGTATAAGGCGGACTCAATGCCTGAGGCATTTTCTACCAGTCAAACCTTTGGGTAGGGCAGCGACAGATCACGGTAGATGCACAAACAGTTGTGTGAGCACTATTGTTCGCTTTGTGTTTGGGATAAGGATACAATTTTGGTGCGTTATGGCTTATTTTTGCTAGTTATTTTTTTGGTAAATAAATCGAGGCTTAAGGATTATAGTCAGTATTTTTCTCACTGTACCATTTTTATTTAAATCTCTTTGTAACACGTTTTATGGTTTTTACCTTTTATATAATGAAAAAAGTTTTCAGTATAGTATATATAAGCTTACAATAAATCAATTTTTTTGTGAGTATATTACTAAGCATTACTAAAATGTAAGCCACGTAAAACATGAATATGAATTACATTGTTAGGTAAAAGCGTGAATTATTTTCCACCCATTTCAAAAAGGACGTTTGTTTTTATAGTCGTCATTATTTAAATTTTTTGACAAGTTTTTTGTTAAAAATTGTCTGTATTTAATAGTTTGTCGTAAAAACAGACATTAATATCAGGGTTTATTATCTCATCTACAAAGATTACAATGATTTGCTTATTTATTATTATCAGTCTATCTCAGTCTACTGATGGACTGCCTCTCCTATAGCATGCATTATTTGTTTAGTTTGTAGCAGTCTTATAAATATCATATTTTTGAATAAATTAACATTCCATATACCTTTCCCTCTCTCTTTTGACTGTGCACTTCTCATAGTACCATGGAGTTCTATATGAAACTAGGTTTGGCCCTCGGCTTCGCTCGCGTTAACTAGCCTCGGGTCTTAAACTTTCTACATGCCAAATTTCATCGAAATCCGTCCCGCGGATTACTCGTGACGGTATAACAGACAGACAGACAGAGTTACTTTCACATTTATAATATTACTATGGATAAGAATGGACTACCATATTGTTTTCAATCCTTGTAGATAATAATGCAACTACTCCGTCAACTAACCCAAAATCTTTATTAAATTCCATACCTTTGAAATAGCGAAGACACGGAATCAATAAACAATTAACCATTGTTTTTGCTAACTCCGTCACCGAGCAAGTTCGCCTTTTCTCAACTGTGGATTCCGAATCAGAATACCATTGTTCGGGCAAACAAAGTTACGAATCCGCTCCACCATCCGATAAATGAGGCCCATTTCCATGAAGTGTTTACTTTGAGTCCTCATAGAAATTTACGAGTGACTTGTTCTGGGTATTTGATACTTGTCTATGCTTATATCTTTCACGACATAAGAAATTTGAAGATTCGAATTTTGAATGGTTTGTGAATGTCCTGCTGCCAGTTTGAGTGTTTACATTTCATCTTTATTGCAGCCACACTGACGGTATAAGATAAAGTATTATTGCATTGCCAAAAGCTTGCGCGGATCAGATGACGAATAAAGTTGGTGCTGTTTGTGAAAATATGGTAAAGAGAAAAGTTTGTTCGTGAAATCTTTGTACGTCATTATATGTTATTGAATATGATTGTTTTTGTTCCTATATGCAATTGGGTTAAACATTGAAGCGAAACTTTGAAGAAGTACATAAGTTAGAAACCGGGCAACGATATTTAAGTATTCTCAAAATAAGTCTAAAACTGGGCAACATAATATACGAAGCTTCGAAAAGTATAAGCCTAATTTTGGATTCACTGACCGGATTATTTTTTCAAATACACGACAGCCTAAGTAAATAGCTAATGTTCAATCTACTACAGAAGACAATAAAGTAAACTTTCTAACTGGACGTAAACTGACACAAGAAAAACGTTCTAATAAACAAAAAACAAAATCTTAAACAAACTCAAATTACCTTTGACTGAGCCAAAGAAAACGTAAAACCTCTATTCATCGTATCCACATGACTAAACAATAGAAAAATACGTCTCTATTATCGCACAGACATTATCAGTTCTTCAAACTTTCTGTTTGTTATGCCAGTATGTCTGGGCGAAGGAGCTCAGGAAATATTCTTTGTCTCCGGCTCTCGCATAATCCGTTTTCCATAAAGGGATGTTTATTTTGCGTGGCTAAGAAGGACGAGTTTTATTTCATGTTTTCCTACTTCACTAGACTTCATATTTCCATCAGAATAACATAAGCGTTTTTTCCTATAATTCTTAATCTTTCATGCATTTGTATCTTTAACTATTTCCGTTACTATATAATGAATACTTGATACTCAGAAATATTTTTTCGACCTTTATTTAGGTGTTTTGTAAATGGTCTAAGACGCGTAGGGAACGTGCTATGCGCTATGGCAGGAAAAGATAAAGATTAAAACCGATTCCTTCCACCTCAGTCTTTTTTCTTCAGCAGTACCTACTACTAGTAGTTGTATCTACTAATATGAGACCAGATGAGACCTGTCTTTAAATAAGCCTTTAAATATGTGTGTGTCCATAACTACTCATAAAAACACTTATACCTTTTTGTGTGGGAGATTCTCCCCGAGTTGATCGACCATCTATCCAGTGTACACTTACCCATAATCTCTACAAAGTATAGAGGAGCTAACACATTATCAGATTTATGAGTTATGGTCAAAGTTGAGTTAAACTTGTTACTTAACACACCCACTAAATATTTCAGGGCGTTTTACATAAACTAACCTCTAATGTCTACCAATGTACTTACAAACATCTTTAGTATCTCGCAGCAACCGAACTTCGGGTATTTATTCAGCCGAACTTTAGTTTTGCGAACTTTTAAAGTACTTGAACTGTTCTGTTCGGTAACAAAGGTAGTTGGGTAAGTTGGGCCTAACAAACGGGCATCGGACGGAATTAAATGGTGGGGAAACGGGGGGTCTCACGTCACTTGTTATGCTAATATTTGGCCTCGGGAGATGACAAATTGTGATGCATTCAGGACCTTTCGGACGCAAGAACCGCGACGGAAGTAGTTTTGCCCGAATAAAAACGTCTTATCTGTAGATTTCTCGGAACGTGTCTCTTGGGATTGCTCCGACAGCTCGTGGCCGGGCCAGTTTTTTTCTTTGCTGTGTTTAAGGTTTTTGTGTTGATGCAAAACACGTGTTCACTGCCAGTCGGTAATTTGATTTTATGTTGGGAACGTCTTCAGCTTTGAATCCTGACAAATGTCACTGAGCGTACGTCATCCCTCAGTAAGATTGAGAGGCGAACTTGTGGAGACTGTTAAACAGGTACAACGTTGACAATAGTGAGTAACGAGCAGAACTTTGAGACGTTTATTCGTATTTTTGCCTCATTCTTTCGCTAAGGGTTAGGAGGAGATTCGACATTTTTCTTTAGGTGTTCACATTTTTGTAGATATAGTCTTGTGGTGATAAAATAATGCTGTGCAATATATAGACTGATATATATCGAAATAATGGCAGATCGACAACATAACATCAGTTACGGTACAGAATGATACAAACCTTTTTTACCCCTTATATTGTTCGTGAACCCTGTGACTCCTTGATGTTGGTTTTATCTAGACCGCAATACAACCCTGCTCTAAATAGATTAAAATCTAGAAATTTTATAAACATCTACAAAGGGTTCTAGAATAATCTTAGTGAGCGTCTCCTGTCATTTGCCGTGGCCGTGTTCATTTCTGCGAACAAAAGAGCGTCTTTGTTTCAAAGGGACTTGTTAAAACTATAACCCAGGGTAACTCAGAGAGGTAAATGTTATTTAATATTATGTTATAGTGCAATAACTGCCTCGTTGGTCTAGTGGTTGCTAACGTGACTGCTGAGCACGAGGCCCTGGGTTCGAAATCTGGGTCGGGCAAAGTGTTACTGCGTTTTTCTATTAGGTAATTCTCAATAGAAGAAAGGAGTCTAGATTTATGCACGGATAACTGGCGAAATGTAGGTGCACGAAATGTGAAACCTGTGCCTACCCCTTTAGGGAATACAGGCATGATGTTATGTTATGTTTTATAGTGCAATGTCAATTTATATTTTAACTTCGTACATAGGTATCATCTAAAATGTTAGACGTGTGTCTAACATCGTACCAACGTGAATAGACACATGTTATAACTTAATTTGTTTGTATTCTGAATTCTTTAGACTGCCTCGTTGGTCTAGTGGTTGCTAAGCGCGACTGCTGAGCACGAGGTCCTGGGTTCGAATCCCAGGTCGGGCAAAAGTGTTACTGGGTTTTTCCATTAGGTAATTCTCAGTGGCAGCACGGAGTCTGGATTTGTGCCCGGTTGATGGCAATAGGCTCGCCCCCTATTACATTGGGACCTAAATACATAACTGGCGAAATGTGGGTGTACTATATGTGCACCTCTGCCTACCCTTTCGGGGAATACAGGCGTGATGTTATGTTTTATGTGAATTCTTTGAAGTTAAAGTTTAACAAAAATAATGGATAATAATTGGTTTTGTTAAACTTTGGTTTCTATCATAACATCTAAAGACACACACACTTCCACATAAAGCTATTCTAGGTATGAATGGGAGAAGGCCTTCCTGACCTACAAGTTTTTACCTAGTTTGAAATTGTAACCTGTTATTATGTCAAACAAAGATTATTATAATCTTCACAAAATGGTATTGTGCAATTAGGTTCAAATTCAACTAAATCCAGATATGAATTTTCTTATGTCAGGCACATGTTAATAGGTACATTTTAGACTATTTGGAACTTCACATTAATTCAGAATTGATCCTAATAAACAACAAAAGATAGATTTGCACTTTCTGTGACTTACATAATCTTTGGCAAAAACCTATTTCACTCATATTCTCAGGCAAAACAAGCGCGATACGTTATAATATAATATCTCCTGTTCCCAACTAGTTTCCCTTTTGTGAGACACCAACAATACAACCTACGTATGCATAATAAAACCGTCTTAAAGGAGATCCGTGAGACAATATTCATAACATGCAAATGACGTGGACAACAGCTATCAATATAACTTCATATCCAACCGTTCAGAACTAAATAAATAACTCATATTATGCTAACGGCCTAAAGAAACTTCTCATAAGATTACATGTATGTGTCTGAGTATTTTTCTACTTAATAAAACTTTCACATTGGCATTCAAATATACCGTTTTCTTTTCCCTGATTTGTAAACATTCTGTGGAAACTCCGGCGATATATCAAGTTGTAATGGGAAATTTTAGCCGATCAAAGTGCTTCGAACTCTCTTAAAATGTAGTCAATTTGTTTCTCATTTTCGAGTTACTGTTATTTGCAGTTAGAATGACGTATAAAGTAAGTATTTCTTGAAACTGACTGACACTTTTTGGTACTATATTTTTGTTGAACAAAATATTAGGAACTTTACTCTTCTTCAATTGACTTACGTGTAGGTACTAGGTACCTATTAGATTTTTGTCCAACATGAAATTAGGAATTTTACCCGTTCAATTGAATTTGACGTCTTAATTATGATATAGTGATAGAAGCAATGGCAAGTTGCCATTCATTGTGGCTTTGTAAGGGGGAGGCCTTTGTTTAACAGTGTATGTATTGTTGATGATGATGATATGACAATGATAGTGGCTGTAAACAATGAAAATTGTACATTCATTTGTTTTTAATGTCATTCATAAAACAGAACAGAATTTTAATTAGGTCAAATTAACTTTCGAAACCAAAAACCATTTACCACCAATTTTACTCTATAAACAGTTTTTTACCGTTGACAAAAATTTCCTTTTTACATATTTTCCTATTGCATATATTGTTGGAATATAAATAGAATTTTGTACCGGACTAGAAATTCAGTTCGGTCACGATTTTTCGTATAGACACGGACTGTACTATAAAAAAAATATTGCAACGAATAAAAAAAAAGCAATCTATATTTTATGCATCGCTGTATTCATTGCCAGTACATCGTATGTAGTTTTAAATTACAGACGAAGTCTTCGTTACGTTCACCAATACGTCAGCGTTAAGTTTTTATAAAGTAGAGTAAAAGAAAAGATTATAAAAAAAAACAACATAATAATGAGATAAAATTAAATTGATAAAGGAAATTTGTAAAATGATGGACACGAACGGGGCTCGAACCCGCGACTTTCGCCGTACCGCGTCACGGTACAATTTGGATTTTAGCTTAACATGGGCAACATGCAAAAATGACACAAACCGTCATGGAGATAATATTTTTTCATGAAACACAAAGCAAAGGTTCCATATCATAGAGGGCGAGTCTTTACCATTAACCAGACATAAATCCAGACTCGGTGATGCTACTGAGTACCTATTACCGAGTTACCTACACATTTTCGTCGCTTTTCATATTAAGCAAGCAAAACTCTTTCAAAGATTTTGTGATACACAAACAGAATATAGTGCTCGATTTATGCTAAACACAAAACCTGAGATCTCAAATCTGGGTGTAGTACCTATGTGTTTGTATACTTTAAATGTCATTGATAATTTAACATTTAACCCTTTGAGCGCTACGGTCTTGTATAGAAGACAACGCTTCCGCGCTCTCCACGACATAACTCTACCAGGAGACAATATAAAATTGCAAAATTTTGTAAAAACAATCAATAATCGTTATTAATATTACGATTAGATATTGTCTTCTAATAAAATCGTGGCGTGAAGGGTACGAAAACGGTTGTCTTCTATGGAAGACAAACATCGTAACCCTATGGGAGCTAGTCTTGTATGCAAGACTGGCACTCATAGCGTTAAATGAAGTTGGAAAGAATAGAAACTAGGTACAAAAGCTAGTAACATATATTTTTAGGAAAGGTTGTGATCCATTCCATGTGACACGAGGACACGGTATCCTTCGTCCTTTCCAAATAAGGCTTCTTTAATCTGCTTGCTTTAGTTTACTAGAGCGTACAATAAAACTTAACGACTATGAGATCAGGTGCGCGCACCAGGCTATTGCCTCTTGTTATTTTATGATATCCAAAAACAATTGACGCTCCAACCGAAAACAACGATGAGAGCTCACAAAAAACATTGTACATTATTTTTGGAGATGCGTCTGTTTACAGCATAAATAACGGCCCAAACTTTTTCGACGGCCGAAGTTTTCGGACCTCTTTTGATAAATCACCTTATCTAGGATACATTTTTCTCAATATCGTGTAGTGCTCATAATTCAGAGTGCCTAAACTCTCCTTAGTCCTACACCGACGTGTCAGTGTTAATAAAAATGGAATATGTGGGAGTAAGCCAGGCCCGAATCAAGTCGCTCGTAGCGAACGAAACTCGACACCAAAAGTAATCCTCTTATCCTAATATGAGATGGTAGAAGCCTTTTTATATAAGGAGATATATGACGTGCCATAGCCGGAATATTAGTGCACAGTGTACGTTGGCGTACTGTGATCCATCAAGAATAAACAGCTGTACTTTAATTTCGCCAGTTTTAAGCCAGGACTTAAAAGGATTTGCCTTGGAAAAAGGTTGCTTTGCGCGACTTTCGTAGAATACGTTGTTGCAAAGATTACTGCAGACGAGACAAGAAAATGTCAGTGAAATAAAGATACCTACTCTATTTTTTTATGATTATAATTTAGTATTTGAAATGATTAAATTGTTTAAACAGGGTAAACTGGTCTATTGAATCTAAATTACCTTTTCTTCTTTTTGGTAAGTAATTTACTAAAAATATTTAAAATACAGTTTGAAACGTGACACGCCAGGTCGGGAAGTTAAAGATGTTAAAACAAATAAACGATTCAGTATACCAATTTATCAGGAAAATAGCAAACTGTGTACATCGCTCCAATTCGGTCCACTGTTAATAATGAGTCTCTTGATCTCGCAAATTGCCAATTATGTTTGCACGACTAATGAAACCCTTTGACAAATACATTTCGTAAGTCACTCAAAATGCCCAACGTCTGTTCCAAACCCTTTTCAAACTACTATATTTTTAGATACTGTTGTTGTTTTGTTTAAGATTTCTCTAAGTTAGTGATTTTTATACTGCCTTTGCCTGCGGGTTAATTTTTTGAACCGTTACTAAATGATATCTCGTTGACTACCTCGTTGGTCTAGTGGTTGCTAAGCGTGACTGCTGAGCACGAGGTCCTGGGTTCCAATCCCAGGTCGGGCAGTGTTACTGGGTTTTCCATTAGGTAATTTTCAGTAGCAGCACGGAGTCTGGATTTGTGCCCGGTTGATGGCAATAGGCTCGCCCCCTATTACATTGGGACCTAAAAACATAACTGGCGAAATGTCGGTGTACTATATGTGCACCTCTCGTTATCCAATATCCTTTACACGCCAGAATCTAAAATCGTCAAAATATCATAGACTGAATGTTGACATCCCAAATCACTATTCCAACTTACTCTACCATGAACACAGCCCTCACTCCACTAAAGCAAGGCGACGTGTAAATCAGACTTAAGATCCAATTCGTATTCACGTCACACTGCGACTACGAACTAACAATGCCTTAGTTAGACCCTTCGACCTATGAGGGACCCAGATATGGGTCGCTGTCCCTTATCTAATAACTATGAAAAATGGTTTGGGTTCATGATTGAGAGGTTTTTCACGCCAGAAATAGGACCTGATATTTGCTATTTATTTTTTACTTTGCTGGTTTTATCGGAGATTGATTTTAGATATAGAAAACGGGTTGACTATGTATAAATACAGGACTGTAAATGTTGTTAAGATACTTTGATAAATAATAAACATAATATAACATCACGCCTGTATTCTCCAAAGGGGTAGACAGAGGGGCACATATAGGACACCCACATTTCGCCAGTTGTTTTTTTCATCAAAATCGGTCAAGCCGTTTGAGCGTGAAGAGGTAACAAACACACTCACAAACTTTCACCTTTATAATATTAGTGTGGTGAGGATCATACCGGCATTAGCTAAACCCAGTATTAAGTCTATTGGCATCTCTATTCTTTGTCATGCAAACGACAGTGACGGATATAATGTAGTCCATGGTTTAAATTGGTATTTTTTATGAATATGTTTTACCAACAAAATAAAATAAAACTTTATACATCAAAGCTTTGATTTTGATTTGCTTTGTAAAATCTACAATTTCCCATGTAAATACAGCCAATGCAATGCACCAAATTGGCATAACTTAAACCGAATTACAGAAATGCGACGGTGAGCGCAAATGTGTGCAACAGTGATATATTATTAGCTCGACGCAAGCGCCGCAGTACGTAACACATGACTCCTAATTTCTACTCTGTAATAAACTAGCTTTGCATTCGGTTTTACCTGCAAACAGAGAACATAAATGAGATACAAAATATTTGTTCAGACTTGAATAATGTACGTAAATTTAAACATTGAACGTCAATTAGGTACATAAAGACAGCCCCAAAACGCGCCGTCAAACAATGTTTTATCGAAAATATGTTTTCTAATAATAATCGATTTAGTAGTTTAGACATAATTAGGTTTCAAACAGACTGACAAAATAAATTTAAGCCTTAGTAGCAGCATGGAGACTGGATTCCTGGGTTAATGGCAATAGGTTCGCCGCTCGCCCTTTAACATTAGGACCTACAACAAAACTAGCGAAACGTGGGTGTACAACGCACCTCGCCAATCATTTCGGGGAACAAACGCGTGATGTTATGTTCATGACATTATAATTCTCATAACATAGATAAGTACGCAAGTACATCGTTTAACTAAAAAGCAGTCTAGTCATAAGTGCGTTATTTTCTTAATAGTCTGGATTTAGATAGGAGAGCCTAGACAAAGGGCGTGACGAAATACCGCTCCAATTTCTTCCATTGTGCTCACAAACTACATTAGCGCGCCGAACTTGATCTCACTCCTAATTGGTATCTTTATACATCTCAACTCATGGGATAGTTCGTTTGTTAACTTCCACTCATAAACCACTTAACCGATCATCGTGAAATTTTGCATATACGTTGTCAGGGGTACAAGAAAAGACATAGGGTACTTTTTATTTAGAAAAAAAGTATTGTTCCCAAATGAAAGAACAGTAACTTTTGACATTCATAATTAATTTAAGAAGCTACGTGGCTGTCAAATGATAAATGAATTATATTAATAGAAACTTTAGTAATAGGTAACTTTGTTAACCCTTCCTCTGTCCGGTGTATCAATTATTATGAACTCAACCGTCTGGACAAGCAACTTGATAAGACTATTTCTTTTACTAAATCGAAAATAACGCGAAAGAAGCCACGGCAAAAAGCTAGTATATTACGTGGAAGTAGTTCGCTTCACCGTTCATCAACAGTCCGATAACATGTCGCCGTTGGTACACGACTAATGCATTACTTCGCTCCACGAAGCCTTAGTAATGCATGTTCTTGGTGATACCGACGTAATCGTGTAATAGGATTATTGCGAACGAGAAATGAAGGTCGTTTGTATTAATTAGTGGGTTTTTGTTTAAGATATTTGAACAGTAGAGACGGTTAACGTAAACGTGTGACTTGCGACCTTTACCTTGGCCGTCTAATGGTCATACCACTCGGCTATCAGTGCTTTATACCTCATTAAAACAACCATGGTGAATCCGTACAAAAATATTGCAAGAGTTACAAATATTATCCGGGTAGAAGACTAAACCCATCTCCTAAAAACCAAGTAGGACTTTGCTCAGCTGAAGAATCAAATCTCACGCTTGAGGAATACGCTTGTGATTATGGAACTAACATTCCTAGAGTAAACTTCATGAATAATAAATTAGTATGAATACCATCACTCCATTCCCTGAAGGGTGAGTGAAGATTCGTTGTTGCAGTAGGTATTATTCGGTATAAAGTATACTTTCATAGTAGAAGAACCTTTTGGTAAATATGTTGGTATCGTAAATGTGCATACATATGCAACAGCGGCTAGTTTGTAAAGGTACGTGTATTACATACCGGGATTTAAATCTAAAACTGTATCAGAAACTTGCAGATTTTAATCGAAGCAAGTAGTAAACATATAATGTGAAATTTTCAGTGTCATGTTGATGTAGGTTCCTTCTGTCCGATGTATTTATATGATACCACTTATTAAGTGGCAACGAACTTTACTTATTGATCATCAGCCGACGAAGACGTCCACTGTGAACAAAGGCTTGGGTATCGCAGAATTGGTGGTAAAGTTACAGGAGACGCTGCTGCCCGCCCATCTTCTGGATTTTCCACTAGTCGCCTCTTACGACACCCGTGGAAGGAAACGTGGTCAATTCTAAGCCGGATACTACTCGGCAAACTCTACTTATTATGAGTGGTAAAATGTGATTATACCTTCCTGTCCAAATAGAGCACCCAAGTTTACCCCATCGGGGATTACCACGTGATTCTGAATATTGTACATAAAATAAAATTCGAGTGAGATGATCAAACATTTAACACAAACATCAAAGAGCCAATCGGATCAAACGATTGATGTATGTTTACAAACAAATGAAGTTGATTGATTTAAAGGTACTTGATTAAAAGGTTTTAGTACAGTTACCAGCAGATTAATAGGCAGTAGACTGGAAAGCTATTTGCCTAATGTGTTGCAAGTACTGCTGGAACTAATTGGAACTACTGACTGAATTATTTAATCACTGACATTATTTCTAAATCAAGTACTTTTATATTAATGATTGATTAGAAGTTTTGATGCTCTAACTTTGCAGGGAAATACCTTGAACTGGCATGTCAATGTGAGCAGATAAATCGTTTTAAATTTGAATTTCGATTAAAAAACATGGAGGCAAAAAGTTTTTGTTCCTATAAATAATACAGTCAAATCTTTTATTGTTTGTTTTAGATAAAAGCTTGATAATTAAAATTTAATTTTTTCAATTTTATGTTAAAATAAATTTATAACTGGCAAAATATGTATCATTTATTTTTGTTTCTCGAATTCACATTTCACCAATTTGTTTGGTATTCCCATGTTTAAACCGAGACTGAGTACATTGACATTGGATCAAATTAACTCGGGAGCTTAGGGATTTTTTAAATCTAGACAAACGCCGCCTTCAACGAGTACAACCTTCGCAAAAATAATTCTCAAAGTAAATTAGAAATTATAATATGGATTCAACTGAAATGTTTATGTTATCAGTACTACTTGCCTATGGTAATAGTCTACAACTTATTTTACCTGTTTGTGTTAATTTTAAGAATATTCGTAATACAAATACTTTCTGCGTTATAACAATGTAAAACTATAGGGTTTTCAACATCAAATTCTCCACCAGAATTATCGAATGTTTAACCTTACCTATCCCAAAAACTTGTACATAAAATTGGCACAAATAGAACACGTAGAACCACAACATAATAACATGAGAACAATAGGTAATTAAAACGGTTAATTAATCTTACATAGGCAGACAATAGGTACAGGGGCTTCAGGATTAGGTTTCGTTAGATTAATTGCGACTTTGTCTACTAAATTGAATATTCTATGTATAGATCATGTACTGTGTACAAATCCCTTAAATTTGCATTCACCTTCAAAATATCTCATTATTTATTTCAGCCATGATCGTCTCACTGCAGGGCAAAAGCCTCCCTTTCCTTTCTCCATTCCTCTCGGTAGTAAGCTGCAATAGACCAATTTTCTTTAAAGGAGTCCAGCTCGTCCCGCAAAATATCTTACAATACTCAATTGATCGAGTGACTCGTTCACTTCAACGTTTTTAGGTATTTAGGTCTAGGCTGCCGAGTGGTATCCGGCCTAGAATTGACCACCCCTTATCCTTCCGTGGGTACCCGTAAAGGCGACTAAGGAAAAACCCAGAAGCTGAGCAACAGCTATCAAACCCATTGATTTGAAATTGATAAACACCTCCTAGCATTGACGTTTACTCATACATTTCGGAACATAATCTGTGCTCTTTATCTGCAATGTCCTAAGTGCTGGTTTTTTAGGGTAATGTTATTATTATTATTAATCAGTAACAGCACGAAGTCTGATATGCTCAATTGATGGCAATAAGCTCGCCTTACTACATTGGTACCTATAACATAACTGGTGAAATATGTTAACTAAAGCTAGAAACACAAGCCCTAATTGAAATGTCTGATTACCTATTGTATCATCAATACATAGCAATACCAACATCTTTACTCTTTTATTATTGATAGAACATACGTTGACTGCCTACGCTGAAATGCCAATCATTTTAGAAGAGTAACCTCAAGAGAATTCCCTTCCAACCTACCATGTATTTCTGAGAACGATTTAGTATGTACACTTGGGCAATAACATGGAATTTCCTTGTACTCACTAACTTATAACGTTAAGTATACAAAATTTCACAGATAACAAGCACCCATGTCAACATTTTATCAGGAGAAAAAACTGCGCCTTGCCGGAGATAAGTTTCCTTTTCTGGGCACATCAATCAATTGACATGTGATGGCCAGGCTATTGCCATTCATTGGGTCCATGCCCAGGAAATATACCTCTAAAAATGGCAAAAAGCAATCGTGAAACCGGTGGATGCAATTGGCAAGCTGTCGTTCATTGTGGCGTTCTAAGGGGAGGCCTTTGTTCAACAGTGGACGTCTTCCGGCTGATGATGATAATGATGAATCGTGAAACAAATATGCCAGAATATGAAAAATACCCTTTATAACATAATAACATAAATCACGCCTGTATTCCCCGAAGGGGTAGGCAGAGGTGCACATATAGTACACCCACATTTTCGCCAGTTATGTTTTTAGGTCCCAATATAATAGGGGGCGAGCCTATTGCCATCAACCGGGGACAAATCCAAACTCCGTACTGCTACTGAGAATCACCTAATGGAAAAACCCAGTAACATTTTACCCGACCCGGGATTCGAACCCGAGACCTCGTGCTCAGCAGTCAACAGATAAAGACAGACAAATACCTTTATGATAGCTTACAACTCAAAACTTTTATCTGCCACTGGTTTATAGCTTTAAACGCGTGAGACAGTTTACAGGCTGATGGTATCTTCACCCTCACGAATCACAGTCCAAATATCGTGATTTTTATTAGGGTGTGCGTTCCCCATTAAACGCAAAATAAATTACATTATACGGTTGGGGCACATGTTCTGCGTATAATGTAACCTTCGTACGTCATAATTACGCGACCGCCCGTGGTTCTCCAATGTAAATATTAGATTACACAAATTTCCCTTACAAATCAAGGTAGACTTAGGCCTCGCAATTGTACTCGCTACCGCCCTGTATTTTGCAAATTACGACGAAGTAAGATGTATTACATTTCTTTTCAAATAAAGGTGCAAATCTGTTTAAGTAAAAGTGGTTTATTCTGACGTTACATGGGCGCAAAAAGATGGTTCCTTTCTCTTTATTATTTTATACTTTTTCATTGAGTAAATGTTGGTATATCTTTCTCACATTTTTGACGTGACAACGGTAATTTAACATGAGAAAGACAAGCTGAAATGTGTCACTCAAGCTTCGGATTCAAAATGACAACGAATGACATGGGAGAAACAGAAATAGTCATCCTTGGATTAGGTTTACAACGAAGATCTCTGTATTGTTTAGTTTTCTGGGTAATCCTTTACGTCTTCTGGAAGCCTAATTTCTTTTAGGGTTCTTTATTTCTTTGTTTTCAATAATCAATTAAGTTGATACTTCGAAAAAATTCTTTTTCCTTGTCGTACCAATTGACATACTACGAACACATGTCTTCTTTTATAAAACTACGTACTTTTTACGACTCTATTTTAAAATATTCAGAAATATATAACATATTTCCTTAAACTGTAAAGTCAAAGCATTGCGTCACTCCGAGATTTCTCAAAAGAATCGTTCCAATGCAGATGGCGGGGGCGATCGAGGCGATAAGCAACGCATTCCAAATGGAGTATTTCGTATTCCCTCGGATGCGTTCTATACTGGTCCAAACGTACGCAGAAATGTAGGCGAAACTGTGAATGCTTACTAAAGGATTAGGGAGAATACGGTTTCGATTTTAAATGCTCCTTTTGTTTTGAAGTACCCTTGGCCGGTTGGGTGAGCGTGTCAACTTGTTTAGAAGGATTTTCTCGTTCCCATCTGTATAAATTCGATTATAGTGTGACAGACGAACTGGTGCGTGTAAGTCTGGACACTTACTAATGGAATGCGGGAAATGTAAGTTAGTTTACTATTTAAAACAGTTGAAAATAGTGCATATCTCAGGGTTGACAGACTAGGTAAATCCAGACTCCGTGCTGCTACTGAGAATTCCCTAATGGAAAAACCCAGTAACACTTTGCCCGACCCGGGATTCGAACCCAGGACCTCGTGCTCAGCAGTCGCGCTTAACAACCACTAGACCAACGAGGCAGACATATTTGTATTAATTATGTCTATAGTGTCCCTTCTTACATTCATAACTTCAAATCAACCAAACCACCCCCATATTAAACCTAGTCTTTATATTTCAGACGTCAACGGCGCTTATCCTACTTCTCCATTTATCTCTTCACACAGTCGACGAAGGGCACGCTATAAATCCAAGTAAGTATAAAAGTACTCTTATTTTGTTAGCTTATTATCATTTTGTTTACTGCGACCGTAATTTGTGACTTTTGTAGCATAATAAAGGGGATTTTCGCTGCTCAGAATGTTATTAAACCTTAATCTTTTAACTATTGGTGTGGGATGGGGGTTTTTGACTTCGTTGAGACTGCTTCGTTGGTCTAGTGGTTGCTAAACGCGACTGCTGAGCACGAGGTCCTGGGTTCGAATCCCGGGTCGGGCAAAGTGTTACTGGGATTTTCCACTAGGTACTTCTCAGTAGCAACACAGAGTCTGGAGGTGTGCCCGGTTGATGGCAATAGGCTCGCCCCCCATTACATTGGGACCTAAAACATAACTGGCGAAATGTGGGTGTACTATATGTGCACCTCTGCCTACTCCTTCGGGGAATACAGGCTTGATGTTATGTTTATGTTATGTTATAAAGGGGATTTTCGCTTCTCAGAATGTTATTAAACCTTAATCTTTTAACTATTGGTGTGGGATGGGGGTTTTTGACTTCGTTGAGAGTAGGTATGTATGTATATATTCCATATTTCAAAGAAATCTCTGACCGTTATTTATTTATAGTTTGTCATGCCCTGTGCAGTTTCTTACCTGTGAAAGAAAGGTCTTTTTCTCAGTAGTTGAGGGCTATTTTATGGCAGAAAGAGGAGGTCATGTAGTGTTAATATTCCAGAATATTATGTTAAGGTTTAAGCTATTGGTCATCAGATGTTATTAGTTTTAACTCAAAAAAGCTAGAATGTCTTTTTCGCGCAAAAGCTGTTCTTAATTGCTTACGATTTGGAAGGAATAATTAGTTCATGATTGAAAATTTATTCGATTCAAAGGAATAGAAGAAGTGAAATACGGGATTAATTAACCCAAATACTGGCCTAGTGCAGACTAACAAAACTACTTGAAAGCAAAACCGATTTAGTTAAGCGATAACTTTGCAAAGGTTTTGGCGAACTGGCTTTGGCTTTATTAAGTCTAACTACTGAATTATTTCAGTATAAATGATAATAATAAAATCCATAATTATGATACCTCCACCGCACATATCACACTAATATTATAAAGGCGAAAGTCTGTGTGTTTGTTTGTTTGTATTTGTTACCTTTGCACGCTTAAACAGCTGGACCGATTTTGATAAATTTGGTATTGAAGTAGCTGAAAACCTGGATCGGCATAGGTTAGGCTTTTAATCCCGAAATAATATAACGGGTAACACCGCGCCACTTGCTTCGGTTTTCATGAATAGTATTTATTTAGAGGTCCGCCGGTGGGACTCCACAGACCGAGAGCGGTAACGAACCGGATTTACGTTTATCGATTTTCTATTGAACCAGCTCACTTCAGGCTTTTCCCTTGATATTTCAGACAAAATCAAAGAAGAAAATAAAAATGAACGTCATGTTCAGACTGTAATGAATAATGTCAATGTTATCTACTATATATCCCGGTTATACTCACGTCAATATTCGGGATTGCCCGACTAGTTTCGGACTCTAATGGAGCCCTTATTCATGAGCAGGTGACGCGGCGGGGTCGCGAGTCCGAAACCAGTCGGGCATTCCCGAATATCGACGTGAGTATAACCGGGATATATCTATATATATAAAATTTTCGTGTCACAGTTTTCGTTCCCATACTCCTCCGAAACGGCTTGACCGATTCTCATGATATTTTCTGGGCATGTTGAGTAGGTCTGAGAATCAGCCAACATCTATTTTTCATACCCCGGGTCAGCTAGTAGTAGATAATATGGATAACACTCACGAAAGTTATTATAGTAAATGTCAATGTTTGTACATATTTGTATAAATAAATCACTGATTAAACTTCGCTTCAAAGAACTTGTTTTAGGAGAGCATCAAACATTCATTATTTCAAACGGCCACTTCAATAAATGATGTCAAACAAAATTTTACGATCCAATTTTGTCTGGATTATACTCTCGTCAATGTGAACTCTTTTATTGCTAGCATTAAAGTCTCGAAGGAATCTTTCAATATGATGTATCACAAATATTACGACTAGACTACGCTCGAAATGGCAGATTTTATTGTAAAACGACGAGTCTAAAAGTATTTCAAGGATTTGACATTGACTCTTTCATATTACCTTCAAATACTTAAAGGATTATTTTATAAAACAAATGCGTTTAAGAAATACCATTCTCCCTTATACTATATATATATATATGACTGCCTCGTTGGTCTAGTGGTTGCTAAGCGCGACTGCTGAGCACGAGGTCCTGGGTTCGAGCCCCGGGTCGGGCAAAGTGTTGCAGGGTTTTTCCATTAGGTAATTCTCAGTAGCAGCACTGAGTCTGGATTTGTGCCCGGTTGATGGCAATAGGCTCGCCCCCTACATTGGGACCTAAAAAAAACATAACTGGCGAAATGTGGGTGTACTATATGTGCACCTCTGCCTACCCCTTCGGGGAATACAGGCATGACGTTATGTATTTAGGTCAAGAGAACACTAGTATGAAGTAGAAGAGAATATTAGTTGCATGGTTGCATATCAAGCAACAAGTTGTTTAAGCCGAGTAGAATGAGAGAAGCTCCTCGTTTGTAATTGAGTTTCCAAGTCTCGTTAAGTTGCGAGTTTGGTTGTGGGCAAAGCAATAATATTAGCAAGCCAACAATTCTCATAGATTCCTTTATTTAATATCCAAGTCTAACTGATCAGTATTTTATTGGGAACGAACGCTACTTAGTCCCCTGTTGGTATTATTTTCTAGAAGCTCCAATAAAGTTCCGTGACTGTTGATCTCTAGTGAATTCTAATCATCTGTTATAATGCACGCTTTTGTAACACTGGGATCATCGACTTCTCGATTTTAGTTTTCTGAACAGCGGCGATACAGTAAGTAGCACGAGTAAAACGTAACATCTACTCATATTCGGCAGACGAATTATAATTCATCCATATTCCGTAATAAACTATTTATAAATAATGTACTATTTTAAAGATGGATATGTCTTTATTCATTTATTTCGCCATTTAAGCAATAGGCCCCAATGTACGTACAATGTACAATAGGGGGCAAACCTATCGCTGAAAATTGAGAATTACCGAATTCAAAACCCGAAAAACACTTTTGCCCGACCCAGGATTGGAACTCAGGACCACATGATCATAAACATTCTCTAGATCATACCTAATAATGAACCCTCTTCACACAGTCCATTCTTACCAATCTCAAAAATTGCATATGTGTCACTTATAAGTCGGGCTCTCAAACAAATATACCTTGATTGGAATGTAGTGCAGCAGGTTCATACGTGTGACATGTCAATGGTATTTCGTCGGATTCGACGGAGCTGTAGTTGAGAGTGATGTAGCTCTATACGAGTATGTATGGCATGTGTTGTCACACTCGTAAAAGCTTTATGTTAATGGCGGTCTTCCGCAGCGACGTGGGCACATTGTAGGCACAGAGTGCTCCTTTAATCACGGACTTCCACCTCACAGGTCACTCACCCAGTAAAAACACTGTGGTACGGCTTGTCCAAACATGTAGATGGATAAATCTCCAGTGGGAAAACAAAATGTAGCGAAAACTTTAGACCTAGGCAAACACTATCAAAATCTCTGCTGGCAAACAGAGCTCACTACAATTATTTCTGTGTGTGCTAGTCGGTAAACTTACAACGTTTCAAATTTTCAGAGCAAGTTTCTAGTGGTATCGCTGTATGTATATCACTTGTAGGTGAAGGAAAACACTCGTAAAAGCTTTATGTTAATAGTTCTCGCTTGGAACAGCTACGTGTCGACGTGTGCACAACACGCTATGTCAACGAATTCCATTAAAACTATTGTGTGTAGAACTCCGTTGATCTTTTCGTTAGATTACTCGAGTTATGCCTAATGCTCGAAATATTAGTAAATAATGAAACATGAAATGATTGCTTTGTTGACGCGAGTACTTTGTAATGTGTTTATCGCTGAAAGTTTTTTAGTTTCGAAGTCGCAAGTCTTTTATTAACATAATAGTAGACTGACAGAATTGAGTACTGTTGGTCTAGTAGCCAGATTTTCTTACATGATTCGATGATGTTAAAGAAGATATTATTACAAAAATCACACCTACTAATATATTAAAAAAGACACTCAAGGCCCGGATAATTGTAATAAAATATCCAAAAATATCATGTTTTTTGACGATTATACCTTCTGTTACGACACCAACGGGATTTTTTTCCTCAAAAATTATGCGGCAAATAAGATTTCGTGTAACGGAAGTTTATCTTCAATTATGTTAAAAAGAACGTCTTGAATATCTCATTTGAAGCTAAAGATTACGGTGAACTCACAAGTCGACGCTCGGATTTTTACCATAAAATATTCATAATAGCTAAAGCCTCAAATCGCGTGCTATGTTTGTCACCTCTTTTTTACGGTTTATTTGTTCCCTCTGTTTCATTAAGCATTGTCGTTACAGCTTTTATTATATCGTTGAAAGGTAATTACGCTGTAGAATGAGGGCTTTTGTGTTTTTTGTTATTTTATTTCGAGGTGGTGAATGTCACATGTTGGGACAATACATTTATATGTTTGGTATACTTTCCTTAAATTTTTTATTTGGCTTGATACCCATTGTACGAGATTTTACTTCCGACATAACTGGGTAAATATCGTCAGGAGTTTTGCTGACACCAATGTTATGTTTTCATAAATAGAATTTATCTTGTATTTACTTTGGAACAACCCAAAAATGGATTCATATTCATAAAACGAATGCCTACTAGACTAAAAATAAGTTTACATTATATTCATTCAAAGCAAAAAATACTAGTATTGTAACTGAATTTAAAATGACGGTAGTTCTATATTGTTTTTGGAAAAGGTTTTATCAATAATCGATTCTAGAATTTTAACACTAATTGAAATATTGTTGGGTCCATTTTATGTTTTAATACGTAAACATGTATCACTCTCAACTAATAACAATAAATAAATAAATAAATTTCCATATTTAAAGAAATAACGTTTTTTCTCAATTTGTCTCACTTACCTCTTTCTCCTAGGCTGTACGTGTATCCGCTTCACATCGTCATACGGCAAGGAGCGCGGCACGTTCAGCAGCCCGGACTACCCCCGTCCATACCCAGCCCGCATCGATTGCCTCCTCTACACCTTCGTCGCCGCTCCGCACGAGATCGTCGAGCTTGTCTTCACCGACTTTGACATCTATAAAGGACACCTTGAGTAAGTTTTGATTGAAAAATTAAATAATGTATTGCAAAAGGCCTAATACAGGATAGAGGCAGCAGAGGCACCTAAATGATAATGATGAACATTAAGATTGTACCTATAGAAATAAGTAGTAGGTACTTTTAAGGGAAAACAATTTGTTGAATATTTCTGTACATAAATACATATTTATATGTGATTTATGTACAATGTGAGACGGTTGAGAAAATTATTACTTATAAAACATTTCAACAGAAATAAAACACTTATAATGCAGGTATATTAATGTCTATATTTTTACCTAACCAATGTTTTCCAAGTAACAACTCACCCCATTCTACGAATAAGTGAACGTTGAATTTTCAATTTTCAATTTCGTGGTAATCTAAAGCCGGTATTAGGACTGGCTACTGAAACCAATTTGTGGGTGGACCTGGCAAGACCAGCATAAATTCGTACTTAGATCAGTAGTTTTCTCTTACTATTAAAGTTCACTTTATATGGTCAGGGTATAAACAAAACATTTGAAGACTAAAAATACATACATTTTTCCTTCGAAGTTAATTTCATATTACAAGTTCTATACATTTTTTTCTCTATCTATTTCTATATCTATATAGGTATTAATTCACTCCAGTGAAAAAAAATTTTCGCCAGCGAAGACAAAAAAGCATAAGTCATTTAAGACTATATCATCCACATACATTAAACAACGTTATAGTCCTAGTCTTTACATTATAAAGTGACAGTTAATCTGCTTTTGATGTTACAACTGATACAATGCCATCACCGTACAAATTACAACCCTTTTCATTAAGCAAATGAAAGGGGAAGTGAGCATAGAATATTACTGCCCTTTAACTTTAACTTGACAATAACTAGCTTGAGAGTCTAAGAAATGAACGTAAGGACGCATTTACATTTTCGTCACATTTGTAGCAATAAAGTTGCCGATGTAAACGTTTGAAGACAGCAGTTTGGGAGCGCAATAATGCTCATTTAAGTGTAAGGAATCCCTGAATATGCGACTTTCAAATTATACGACCGAGTTTATTATTATTCGTGTTTTACGCCGGTCTATACGTTGATCTACTAAAAAGATAGGATTCAAAAGATACTCGTTAAATATCAGGGATTAAGCTGACATTCGGAATTCTATTCAAAGGAAGATATTTTAAGTTGAACTTAACATAGTATACTCGTTATTTAGAGACTACATCATAAATGCTTTTATGTATTGCATATGATAACGACATACTTAAGTTTCTTTATAATGATCGTGCTTTAGGTATCAAATTTCAAAGTATAAGTATATTATGTTCATCACAGAAATATATCTGGCAGTAAGTTATGGCTATAATATTTTACCTTTAAAAACTATTATAGAAGAGAATATCTATTTAAATACATAATTAATCTTAAAATGACATAGGTAATGGTAGGTGCCTGTTCTAGGTTAAACCTGCATCACAGGCGGTATGAGAGCTTACATTTACTGGGTACATTTTTTTAAACAGAATAATTATTTTAATAATAGATAAAGGATAAACTAAATTGAGACTAATAAATATAAAACTTAGATTAGCATAACTAATAACTACTTAAAACAGATTACTTGTTTTACATCTATAAAAAAAACTGCATCATAATCATGTATCATTAATGCTATAAGTTACCTACAGCTTTCAATTTAACTCTCTTTTCGCTCATAGAATTACACCCCACCACATTAATAAACGAACAGGTAATCTCTTATCCCAATACACACGGTTAATAAAAAAGCTAACAAATTTCCAATACAGGAAACCGAATTCAGTTCCCACTCCTAATTTCGATAATGAACCAACATCTAAAAGTAAGGCAATCGTTGTAATTGCAAATGGATGAATGGGATACGAAAAATCGTACGTTTAAATACTCCTGATGGCGTTATTTTAATCTCACCTTACAATAGATACATTGAGAGCAAAAAATCCCATCTCGAAATTGCTCTATTCACTTCGTATCCTGAACCAATTACGATGAAATTAATGTTCCCTACATATACAGTGTTGAATGAGTTTTTACTACAGATTCTCACATTTTACTCACTGAACATTTTCTCATTTAGTGAAACATTTAGGTGTGGTTTTGTGATGTGTTTACTTTTTAAATTCCTTAACATATTTGAATCCATTTCCTTAACAGCATCTTTAGCTTTTTGTCCAACGTGTAATTAATTTAGTATTATTTTAATATCATAATGCAAACTCATCTTATTCTGTATCATAGTACAGTAGGCACAGGCCTTAGAAAATGTTTACTATACAAGATGTTTATTCTCCAATTATACTAATACATACCTACTAGTTAAACTTTTAAAAATCTTTATTTATAAACCATTTTATCTCTTCACTTAAAAATTTAATTTATCTTCTCGGACTTCAGGTGCTTTAGTTGAATTGAAATCAGGACAGCACTGTGGTACTTACAAACTATCTTTTGTTTGGCCGTCGTTTGTCTCTGTCCTTGTACCACTATTGTTGGCCATAAATATAACGTTCTCACCTGGAAGTAAGTGGAAGTTGTTCAATGTGTTGGGGACAGGAAAATATTTTTCGGCCGAAATAACGCATTTTTAACAGATTCAACGCTTATTGTAACAAGAGTAAAGTTATATTTTGTTATGAAAATATTGGAGTACGCTTGCATAAATATACTCAGTCTTATTACTTCTGAAAGTGATTTGTTTACATAAGAGCTGTAGTATTGGGTGTTATTACTATTTTGTTTATATTCTGCGCTGAACTTTATTCATGTAATATTTTTATAATATTATATTCTAGAGACACCTGTTTTACAGAAGCAATATCTGGGAACATTAACAGATAGCCAAAGCAAATACTATTAACGTTATCAACTTAGATCAAAGAATAGTCGATATTTTATAAATTATTAGTTTTGTTACTACTTACTTACTGGAAATATCAATTGATATCAGATTTCCTCTGCCAGAATAAACAGTTTTCATGAATCGTCAAAACTTAACAAAAGTAAAAAGAAACAAATGTACAAAGAAGCAGAATTGTTTCGAACCTCACAAAGAATGTTGTGTTTTTAGCAAAAAAATAACTTTTTACTTTAATAAACTATCAGTTCTATGTCCCACGTAGTTTCGAAAAAAAAAGATTTTCCACAACTTTGTCTGTCATCAGTAGAGAGATTTACCGTTCTTTTGTTTTATTCGTTTGCAATAAAATATGGCGAGATGAATTGTGAACCAGCCATTCTTTCTTGTAAATTTGTTTTGGTATTGATCAGGCGGAAAAACATTTTTATGATTCTGCTCGAAGCTAAATTCAATATATACATGTTTGATTTTCTTGATCAGTGGAAATACTTAGCTCATACCTATTTTTTGGCACATTTGATTTCGATTATAGATTGTGAGTCGTATTGAATTCTAGTTTACCACATAGGTATTTTATTAGTAGTTGTATTCGTCTCTATTCTCTTTTAGTTTCCTTTGATTAATTATTATTCCTTGATTTTGACGTTCTAATTCATAAAAGACCAAAGAAGGTAACTAAACATCCATTCTCCAGAAATTATGGAACTTACTTAAAATTTATTTCCGAGATCTGAGTAATTAATTTTCTAAGTAAGGCTCATTAATAGTAGAACGAGAATTAACAGTAAGAGTAAATTACATTTTTACTGCACACAGTTCTGTCAAAAATAATATTTTAAATCCATTTAAGTAACAGAATTATTATGATAATTATGATTCAACGATATTTCAAATATTAAAGCACAGCTTCCAAAGCTTAACACCTCGTGAAATATATTATATGCGGACTGTACAATGTACATTCATACATTTTCAAAAAGATGGATTTACGTTGAGATCGTTGCCGTTCAGCCCTGCTTAAGCGAATAATACAGGGATTTCTAAATCCAACCCTCTTTCTTTTTGAATAATTTTGACGAATTCGCTTAGAACAGTGCCATTAAGGATTTAAATTGCTTTTATCTTTAGTGTTATCTTTTGTTACATTATTTCTGACCAAAAAAGAAATCTGAAGCACTTCATTAGCTGTCAATGTTTCTATTCTTTCTTTCTTCCTAATTTTCTTTTGTCGAAATTATCGAGATGTCTTGCAGGCTTCAGATATGAAGCTTGTTTTAGTGATACGTTCTTAACTAGAGTAAGTAAGTTTAAGTACAGTTTCTACGAGGCCCGAAGGAGCTGACTGCTCGTAATCAGTAATTGAATTACTATGAAAGTACGTGGCTGCGTACCGAGTAATGTTATATTGGATTATTAAATATAAACAAGGTGTAACGTTGGTGGCGAAGGTATGAGACACTTTCATTGTCTATGAAGGTATAAATATTTGATTTCCATTATTATTCGATTCTACTTGATCTCTGGAAATCGAGTTTATGTATCGATACCTATAGGAAAAGATGATTTAAAATTGTATTGAAAATAATCTTGTGGTATCTGAATCAAAATGTGCGATATTATGCAATTGCTCGCATGTAGAAAATAGCTCTCATAAGTTAGTAAATGTTTGGTTAAATGGTTCTCTAGTAGTTTCTAGGTTAAAAACAAGGTGACCTACTTACTATCTATAAGTGCACGTCAATGCTTGACCTAGCTTGGCAATTTTTCTTGGAGCACTCGTATTGTCGTCAGCGGGGTATTGACATGTCTGAACTGCTTACGTACATTCACTTATAAATAAACCTAAATTATGCACCAAAATTATATAGACAATTGTTATAGCTAGAAGTAGTTTTAAGGTATAAAAGTAAAGGAAGTTGAATCACTTATTTTGATAAAAATGCGCAATCAAAAGCATTCGCTCTATGACCGCTTTTGCAACCAACGCTGTATGTGATCTCATTTTGAATGTTGATCAAAACCACTTTTTACACATTCTTAATTTTAACAAAAAACTTAAAACCATAAAAACAAGAAATAAAGATGTATTCTACGATCTTAAGAAGGAACTGTAAAATATATTTTGTGCAAATATAATACATACACATAATTATTCCTTATTCCAATTCTAAATTCCGATGCGTATTTGGAATGCCCCAAGGGAATACAGGCGGGCCTAAAAGATATTTACTTAAAATTTGTTTGTCTTCCACACCATGACTGTACAAACTCTTGTCAGTGAAATCATTTGCACGAATTTCTTATGAATTCTGTATCATTTTATTTATATGTATATACATTATGTATGCCTGTTCGTATGCTTCGCTTACTTGGTAGACCCGTTTAATTAAAACTTTATAAATACCTATAGCTTGTTAATTTACTTCAATTTATGATTCCTGTTATTTAAATCTTAAATTAATCCAAAAAATTAATAGTTTGACCCAATTCAATCTTTTGTTATATTCTTGTCATAAAATATCCCAAACTACTTGAACGACACACCACCACTCAAGTCGTCAATAAAGATAATATTCAAGTTTATCCTTTTGTTTTGGAACCGAGTCTTAGTACCACTTAGCAGTTGTATTGTACTTGACTCTCGATCTAGAGAGCACAGATACGCCTGTAAATTATAGGTAACCTCCTTAGATTATTACATCAAAGCGTGCGTTCATAGATCACGTGACGTGTTGCGGTGACGCGACTGTCGTTACGTCGCTGCGTCTAATCGCGTGGAACTAACAAACGACGCGACGTTGTGTAGGTACCTACGCTTGACGCTTTTGTGCTCGCTTTTACGTTCTGTTTGATATATTAGTGTGTACGTAAATTATTTGAGTAAATTTATTGGGTGGAGCAATTTCATCGGGTTATACATAGTTCGGTGATTATGGTTTCGAGTTCGTTTTAGATAGTTTAGATTCTGATTTAGTAGGTACGTGTATTCAATTTAATACTCAATTAAATTGAGCGATCGTTCTGAAATGATACAGAATTTTAATATTTTTATTATCACGAAAATGATGATTTTTTCCAATCACATATGAGAATAATGAAATACTCCAAACTGGAAGATAAACTGTGGCCTTATAACTCGGTAACAACGAGACCCGGAAAATAATTATTGTCATAGAGTTAACTTTTAAATTGCTCAAATACTTTCAAAGCCAAAGTTAACCAAACCATAAATCCGAGGAAACCCAGTGCCGGTAAAATGCAAAAAACGCACCAAGATTTTTATTAAAACGCCCAGCAATATCCTTACTTTACCGTTAACGTACGTGCATAATTAAATTCCATTTTTACTACACAAAAAACGTTTAACCACCAAACTGCGAACCTATAGAGTAAAACAAAAGGCACGTTTGAAAAGGCGAGACCACGAACGCTGTGCATGCTGTCAAAAGCTCACTTCATCATATAGAGCGAAAGTGCAGCCTATTCTACTGTCAGTCGCTAGTCCAGTTTTTCGCCGCACGTATGCGATTTTATTCTTTTTTCATTGTTCGACATTCCGTAGTGTCAGCCAAAAAGTTGATCGGTGATTGAATATTTGGTGTTTGTTGGAGGAATTATTTTTGAAAGAAGAAGCTTTTGACTGTATACATAGCATCACGCCTGTATTCCCCGAAGGGGTAGGCAGAGGTGCACATACAGTACACCCACATTTCGCCAGTTATGTTTTTAAGTCCCAATTCAAATGGGGGGCGAGCCTATTGCCATCAACCGGGCACAAATCCAGACTCCGTGCTGCTAAGTGCTGACTAAGAATTACCTAATGAAAAAACCCAGTAACACTTTGCCCGACCCGGGATTCGAACCCAGGACCTCGTGCGCAGCAGTCGCATAATTTGTACGAATTTTGCGAAGAGAAACAAATGTATGGAATCTGGGCGCACCCTTCAATAGCAGTACTTTAGCAGACTCTAACTTATATTTTGCCTATAAGTAGCTATTATTAATCATGCTCAAATTATTTATATTGGAGCTTAAAGCATTTGCTTTAAACCCTTTAACAAACATCTGCAATCGGTATAATTTAGGATTTGTTTTTGATAAACGTTGGCAAAATGTTTTTGCAAAGATTATGAAGGCTTATTCTTAACACACGTAGGCAAGAGACGACACTTGCGAAGCTTTAAAGTACGCAGGTTGACTTTGTTAGTGACCTTATTTATCTCGTTTAGAAAGGTTAAGTGAATAAAGTCTAAGTCAACAAGATATTCCATTATGTATACTAATGTTGACTGAGACAGAGCTGTTGTTCAGCCACTTTTTGAATTAGAATAGTAGTGTTACATAATTATTTTGTATGTAACATGGGATAAAATGCACAATAGAAGTAGATACGAAGTAAAGATTATAAGAACAATAAGTTTCAATATTACGAGCTCCTCACTTTAATTTCCTTTCCAATGTTCTATTGACGACCTGATTGGCGCAGTGGCTAAGCGATTGGACTGCTGCGCTAAGGGTTTCGGGTTCGATTCCCGTACGGGGCAAAACTTTGTGCGAACCACAGATGTTTGTCCCGAGTCTGGGTGTTTGTGTATGTGATATTTCATGTTTGTGAAACGCACTCACGACACAGGAGAAATTCCTAGTGTGGGGCGACGTTTTTTCAAAAAAAAAAAAAAGAAGTAGATACGAAGTAAAGATTATAAGAACAATGTTGATGTTTCAATATAACGCGCTCTTCACTTTAGTTTCCTTTCCAATGTTCTATTGATTTCTTTATTATTTTTCGATATTATACCAATTTGCTAGAAATAAAATCAACAAATACTTTATTTATACGAACTAAGTTTGACCTTAAACACAAATCTAACCTGACCACTAAGATTACATTAACAGTAGAAAACGAAATCCTTACATTTTTCGGTCTTATCCCCACATTTGTACAAATCCTTTACTTCAAGCTCATTCTAAGGGTAGTCCCTCACTTGGAGCATTTACCTGTAATGGAACGTTACAGAATCGAGCATTACATCAGTGAGGAAGGAGAACGAGCATTACATTGCAATGTTACGTAAGTAGTGTAAGTTCTGTAATGTTACAGATTCGGAATTACATTGTTGAGAGAAGAGAACCAAACATTACTCTGCGGAACTTGATGATACAATAATATTTTGATACAACTTGTATAATGCTTAAAGTCGAAGCGAAAAATGTTACGGAAGTCAAGGAGACAGTATTCTAATGTGATGCTTAAATTCTTCGAATCTTTCCAGGTGTGGGAGCACCTTAACAACAAGCGCAGAATCGCAGCCATCCGACACACTATTTTCTCCCGTATCCAAGTAAATCCAAATTGTTTCCTCTAAAAGTTCGAGCCAAAAAGTTATCACACCCACACAAGCAGGCCAATTTCGCGCGTTATACAAATTCGAAACTTCACGCGAACACATTTCAGTGCCAATTTGGATTTTAAAGGAAGCTTTACCTAATGCTATAACATCGGGGAACGGCTTTTATCTAGACGAAAAGGAAAATAAAAGACAACGTAACAGCCCAGGGAAGCTGGCAAAACCGTGGTCAAAGTCCGTATTCCGAACATTAATTTCGTAGTTTTAAAACGATATACGAAGCGTAAACACGTTTTATTTTTCGGTTTGTTGTATCGCGCGTTTTGCTGAATAATACATGAATAATTAACGTGTGAATGGAATATGTTTTTGTGGTTTTAATTTCATCCTGATATGATGCCAGCAGTAACGAAGCTATCCAGGTGTAGCGTTTTACGTGCGAGGAATAAGGGAGCATTGAATTTTTTTTTAATAACTATTATATTCGCTGATGCTTATGTTTTATGCTTTGCTTCATTTACAGAATAGGTTTTAAAATAGCAAGTGCTTTCAAATCTTGCTTTATAGCATACAAACCAATGAAGACCTCAAATATTTTTATAAAACCTTCTCTTGTCGAAAGCTTTCCGCTGATTGTATGTAAACACCAATTTTTGATACCAGAGATGCGATGTATAGTGTATGTGAATAATTTGTAAGCGATACGCGTCATTTGCCATGCATGCATCATCAATCATCGTCAGTAACAGAATACACCTGTGGCCGTAATTTGACTAACATACCGCCATATTTCAACCCATAATTGTGTTGGGATGAATGAAAGTTATCGTACTAATGTCTGAAACTGAGTAAGTTTGGGGCTCACATACAACATAACAGCTATACAAATTATATTGTTGAGAAATATTATAATATTGATTTTTCAGAGTACAAATTAAAGTGGTTTAGATAGATAGATAGAATATACTTTATTGCACACCAGAAAATCAATAATACAGAAAAACCTTAAAACTAAAACAACAGTGCAAGTGGCGGTCTTATTGCTAATAGCAATTTCTTCCAGACAACCAATTAATGGAGATCTAGTTGGAAGAAATAACTGGTTTAGTTTACTGATTTTTGAAGTAATTTTTAAAGCAGTAACAATTGGCACTCATAGTTTCTTAACACAAAAACTGTTTACTACTCCACAACCTCGCAACATTTTTACTCTAAGAAGTCCAAACGCTTACTTCCATGTTACATACAACCAAAACAAAAAAGAAGCTGACAAGAGTTCTATTGAAATAAGACTACAGTCTATTCATATTTTTGTCCCAATAAATTATTGTAATGGGCACTTCACGATGTAGAAGTTATGGCAAGTTGTCATTCATTGTGGCATTCTAAGGGCCTTTGTTCAACAGTGAATGTCTTCTGGCTGATGCTGATGATGATGCTATAATGGCAGATGACATCCTAGCCATAATGGGTGGAACCCGGTTGAAGCTGAACAAAAAGAGAAGCCTGTACCCAATAGTGATGATGTAGATGATGATGAAGCTATAATGAAACCGAGTCCCAATTCATCACCTTTTGTTGCCCTCAAAAACGTTCGAAAAATTTCGAAACTATTTCTCGCAACCGAATACGTGTCCTATGGTTTTGTAGCATGCTCGCTGCGACAAATTATAGGCGTGTGGCGAGCATTATTCGGGCAGCCGCCATTTTTATAGTTTTGCACATGTCTCGAAATGTGTAACGGTATTGTTTTAAAAGTGACTTTTTGTCTTTATTTTAATTTATTGTTATGTTCGGATTTAATTGGCCATGTACTGCAATTGTAAGCGGTTTGGTCTTAGCGAAATGGGAAGGATTATTTTACGAGAAAAATAATGCTTTGCTTGTGTTCTTCCTTAGATTGAACATTTTAACAATTGTCTTTGATGTTTTTGATTAGATTGAAAACTACTTTCCTACGAAGAACGATGTCACTTGAAAGGTATTTTAATTAATTCTGTCAAAATCCTATATACCTACTTAGTTTGGCATGTTTAAATTTGGCTTACAGCACCTAAAATAATATTGAGTACAAAAGGTTGGAATATGTTTAATTGAAAACCTTTCCCTTTATTACGTTTCAAGGGTACCTGTAGGTGGAAACCTATAGAAATATGAGATCTACTTTCAAAGTAAATTTTGTCGCTTTCACACAGGATCCTGGTATTTGATGGTACCTACTTAAAGCTTGTTTAGTAAACAATATAAATTGTACCATATAAACAAAGACTGATTGGATATTATACATTTTATTGTAGAAATGTATATAATTTACTTATCAAAACAGTTAATTTGACGATATGAGGTGATTTATAAGTGCTTGTAGAAACTCAAGATTAAAATTTATGGATTTTATACTCGACTTGATCGTCATTAGCTTTGAAGTGACCTCATGGTAGGCATCAGCGTCCTTCCTTATACCTATACTTGACATGCTGTTGGCTAAATTTATTCATCAAGTCTTAGATATTTTACTGCTTATAACTGTTGGTAAAATGACGAAAACATATCGAAAACTAAACTCTCATTAGGTAAAAGTTTCTTTTGTGAAATCTTTACTTAGTAATGATTAGAGTGCGGTGGTATAACATTCTGCTCAACAATTAAAAAACTATTATTCTTTGTAAAGTGGGTACGTATTTTTCAAAGAAAACAGTTTTTATTTCTCACACAGTATTCTGGTGCTGTAATTAATCTTGCATGCAATAAAGAGACGATGTGAAATGCAGAATAATTTAGTAATTATACTGACGAATAGCGCGCTCGCTCTCTATTAAACGATACTAACTAGGAATAATTATGTGTGAGCGATATACGTCAGCAACTTAGGGGATGCCGAGTGGTATCCAGCCTAGAATTGACCACCCCTTTTCCTCCCGTGGCTGTCGTAAAAGGCGACTAAAGGAAAATCCAGAAGCATGGGAAGCTGCGTCTTCTTTAACTTCATCACCAACACTGCGATCCCCAACACGCTTGACAAGCGTGGGGATTATGGCACCCCTCCCCCCTTACTTAAGAGGGAGGCCTTTGTTTAACAGTGGACGTCTTCCGGCTGATGATGATGATGAACTCAGGGGAATGTATGAACATACCTAATGATAGTGCAAAAGGCAAAACTAAAACAATGTACCTGAAAAATAAAAACTTTTATTAATTTCGTGTTACTTCCTCAAACTCAAGCACACGGCTAAGAATAAAATAAAAATAATACTAAAACCAAACAGAACGAAGTATTCGTTAATAAATATTGATAGTGTAAATAAAAGTACTCTCAAATAGCCTTCCGGGGAAACTTTCGTATTATTAGATTCCTAGAGTGCTCTTATGTAACAGACTTGACAATGGGCTCCAAGATCTGATAATTGCGTTGGTACACAACGAGAAACTTTTTATCTCTCTCTTTCAAAACTCTTAGGGAATTGCGAGGAAAGAAATGAGGATATGAAGTGAAATAATATAATAACATCAGCCTGTAGCTGTTTCATTGTCCTATGGAAAAGAAGTGCATTGATCACTAAGCTTATTTTCTACATGTTGCTCGCCCCCTATTACATTGGGACCTAAAACATAACTGGCGAAATGTGGGTGTACTATAATATGTGCACCTCTGCCTACCCCTTCGGGGAATACAGGCGTGATGTTATGTGTGTGTGTGTGTGTGTTGAAGATCTCGTTGTAATTATAATACAATATTTTCCTTACCATTAGTGTCTAACTTGTTCACTGCATAGATATTGAATGAATACTTATCTAATTATTTACCAAGGGGGGGGGGGTCGTCATAAAAATTCCAAATTAAACCATGGACTAAATTTCAGACACTGTCGATTGCATTTCAAAGAATAGAGATGTCAATAGACTTAATACGGGGTTTATTTAATACTGGTATGATCCTCGTTTAAGGGGTAAAGTTTAGACAATTAAGTTGAAGTTGTAACGTTATGTTTTCCGTCACGTCATGTCTAGAATAAGAAAGAAAGTAGTCTTGTCAGATAAGACCTCCCCCTCTGGACTCATAAAATTAATAGCTATGATGACTCGTATTTGACAATGTCACACTATGTCGGCTGATCGTTACAGACAGGTCAAAAGTTCGACAGCTTGCAGCAAAACGTCAAGTGATCGATCCGTCATTGGAGCTAGGCTTTGTCTATGTTTGACCTTTAACTCTAACCACCGAAATCCGCATTTATCACACAAGTTTGTCAAATCTGTCATAACATTTATTTACATTTGGTCATGCTATCTGGGAACTTCTAATAGTTGTGGGTTCAAAACTACTGCAATGTTTAGTATCCAAAAAAAATCCTTTCAGATATTTTGATATCTCCTTCGGTCTTCTCCTTATTATTACCTAACTACGTTGAACTATTATGAGTGAATAGCTGCTTGACAAACCATCACATGGTTCTTAGATTTATTTCATCGAGTAGTTTTGTCATTGCCTGAAGTCGTCAGCTGCGCGTGCAAGAAATCAATAGTAAAGGAGGTTTTATTGGGAAAGTTTCTAAATAGCTATTTCCAACAGTTTCCAACCACAACTGACTTTAGGACTCTTTCTTATCGTTTATCGTGTGAATGAGCACATTTTGGTAATAAATTGGGAGGACTTTCGTTTTTAAAGAAACAACCAAAAAATAATATGAATAGAAACACTAAAAAGATCTATGATCAATGTATTCTTATACTTAAGGCAGATCGTAGCTGCAAAACTACACGTACACGTCCCATCGAATTCAAAACAACGGCTTACACGACGACGACACTAGTAATAGTGTTTTTCAAAATGTACGTATAAACAACTATTCAATCCAATAATATGACTTTTAAGGTATCCTATACACTGTGCAACTAGTGGAGCATACATTTGATTGTTAAATTGACGTGCATTTATTGAGATAATAAGGAAACCATCAATATCAAAAGCAATGGGAAGTAAAACACAGACCCTTTCACACAACTTTTACGGCCCTTAAGGGTTGGTAAGCACCCCATACATTATACACCCCAATCAGCGTAGAGATACAGTAATTGGCGCATAAACGCAAGTAAGAAGAGTAATTTGACCCGTAATTACATTCATGTAGCTCACAAAGACCCAACTATGGTAGTAAATACAGTATATCGCGGGCTTTGGAACACAGAACCTCCAACTATCGATATGACATACGATCTCGTAAATTTGCACGGAGCTGCACTGAACAAGACGGGTACCCGTGTTTACCTTCATAAAACCCGATATCTAGGTTTATTGTAGCCAAACTATATACACCAGGTATGTTGAACAGGTACAACGATAAACGTTTGATATTTCAGTCACATACTCGGATTTCCTGGATTGTAGGAGCGGCTACAAATATAAATTATTTGTACAAACATTAAGATTTAGAACGGAATTGTAGGGCGTATGATACTGCTAGGTGTCGTGAATGTTCTAATGATATCGAGTTGGTGATTATAGAAAACGACTAAAAAAACTATGACCGCGCATTTTTTTTTTAAATACTTTGTCGCACCCTAGGGTATTCTCCTGTATCGTGGGTGTGTTACACAAACATGAATTATCACATATAAAAACACCCAGACTCGGGACAAAAAAATATGGATTGCACAAATTTTTATCCCGTACGGGACTCGAACCCTGCTGCGCCAACTAAGTTATCTTTGTAAAGGTGCTTTTTTGTAGATTTTTTTAATGTATTTATCAGTACGTTATGCAAACTAAAACAAAAATATAGTCTGCCAAACTTCAAGACAGTTTATTCTCGCATAACAATAGTTTTAAAAGTCGCTTTAGGTTTCAACTACCCTACCCACTCACCATACGAAATTCTAATAGAAATAAAATTGGTCTTCATTTATCAGAAAGAATACTTACTGAAGAAGAAAAATAATGCTGCTCCTATGAAGTTGTGATCCCACTACAATTTATTATCAAAAGAGTCCACGAACAATGAGCAAGAGCATTGTATCTTTCATTGTGCAATGACACAAAATAATGGAAATACTGCATAACATTCTGAATAGATTCAACTACATAGTTGTGCGTATGAATTCACATACAATGCTTATGCAGCCCGTCCATTGCCAGGAAATAGCAATTTTAAACGCCGCGTAGTGTTGGCAATACAATGTGAAGGACAGAAGACTTTTTTTTCATAAATGCAGTACTGGCATGATGTGTACTGGAAATAAATTAGACTTTATTCGCGATGCATAAATAGTGCAAGCACCGAGTTCATTCCAACGTCAATCGAATAAATGATTAACAATGAGAACAATCACGTTATTGTGAAATTGTGTTGGAGTGTGTTCGCTGCAAGTGTTGTTGACAGAATTCTGTACAGAGCGTACGCTTTTCGGTTCGCATTTGCAATTTTTGTCATCAACATTATCTTTAAGTTATTCTTTTTCTGCCTGCCCTTTTCCTGGTCATTAAGAGTTGCTGCAATGCGTATTTTCTTAATTTTGTCCTTGATCCTAATAACGAATCCTTTCTTAGTCAACTTCAACTTCATCCTATATAAAATGTAACTATTAATTTTTGTTCCAATAAATGATTATTATTATTATTATCCTTCAAACCACCTACTTATCACTTCATTTGTTTTCGTGCTTTTGTATTATCATATTTCTCAACCGTCAGTAAGAAGTTAGATTAGTCAATTGTTAGAAAACATTCTTCCATATCAGATTATATTACCTAAAAAAAATGTAACACTACAATTAAATCTTTGAGTTGTACCTTATGAATTAAAATTGAGTCTAACGGGTAAGAGCATCTACTAATAACACATCATTTATGATCATCCAATAAATATTTATATCTTTAATAAAAACTTGTAAAAAGAAATTGGTTAAGTATTTCACACCAAAAACAACATTGCAGATCCCACATTAAACATGTTAATTTCATTTTGGGGTAAAACATTTTTACCGCCGACACCCAATACTGTTGAAATGCATAATAATTAAAAATTGGCAGAAATCGTTCGAGTCGATTTCCACATTAACATAACGTATTGTTCGGTCCATATTTCAGTGTAATGCAGAATATTTTATGGTTACATAGTTTTGGACCAAAACCAGGACATTGTTTCGTGTGGTACGGTTGACGCATATATTGCAATGCCTCACGAAATACGGTCCCAAATAGGTTGACAATTTGAAAGGAAACATTTAAGCTAGCTACGTTTAAAATATTTTGTAACTATTATAGTTTCAATTGTTTGGTTATGTTGTTGAGGCGGTTAATTAGATGATTTATCATATTTCCTAGATCAAATTAGTTAAGTATCATGGTGATTAGTTAGTTAGGTAAGTTTCAGTTTTACGATATAACGCCGTCCCTGCTAATAATTCTGCTTTAATTAAAACACACATAAAAGTATTGTTTAACATGTACCTATAAATACAACATTTCTAAACATCAGTACAAAATACATCCAAATCCATTGATTCACCACTCCCTATTTTTATTATTAACAAAGAGACAAAATAGGTAACATTTCCAGGAAATTCTAATTCAAATCATATACGCAGCAGTTTGTTGTACATTTTATATCGTTCATGCCTAGAAGCTATGAATTTGTATGCTATCGAAGCCGCGGGCTCATATATTCAATAAATATTTGCGACTATAAATCCATCACGTGGCTACGCGTCGATATCAGCAACAGCTACCAAAACTATTGGACTAGTAAATCTAAATTTGTGCTCGGTCACATCTGTCAATGTGGCCAGAATCAAAATCATAAATGTTTTTACTTCATACCTATATTCTGAATGTGTTTATTTCACTTACAGGCATGTGAAACTTTAATATAAATAACTAACATGTTCTCATGGATTCCAAAAAATAATTGGTTGAATTGTTTAAGCACCGAATTGATTTATAGTATTTTGAATGATATTAATATTATCGAAGCATTAGTATAAAAATGAGCTAGTTAAACAGCGGCTTACTCATGACGAAAGTGACGATAATAAATGGTGCAAAAGGCAAAGATGTTCAAGAATGGAACAAGTAGAAATCAGTGGATTTTGTTAGATAGGCATATGGTAGGATCGTATGGAAATCCGTGGTCTGCCGATCTGGAAAACAGGCAGGATTTGACGTACAATTATGTATGTACCTACTTTTGCCCCAGTGTGTCAGTGTGTCACGGTCTCGACAACCGACAATCATCTTCAGATTACTTGCTCCTGCGAGCCGTGCTCACATAAATTTCAGCCATTAAGAATAAATGATTTGTTCTCAGCAACTTTGTCAATGTCAACTTTATGTTAAGTGGAACTCCATAAAAGTTTACCCCTTGAATTTTATAGAGAAGATGTCTGTTCTCATTTTGATGATTTACTGGAAGATAAAGAATACATTTTGGTCTCTGTAAGCTTGAATATAATTATTCTGAAGAAGTCCTTAGAATAATTGTCGATTAACGTTATACTTAAAGAAAATCATTAATTGTATGTTCTGGAAATTATGATGAGTTTATTTGTAGTCATCAGATAGAAAAACTAAGGAAAGTGTAAGGTAGGCGTTTCTCTTATAGAGAAACACTTAAACAAAATCACGAATCCAGTAAGCGTAAAAACGAATAAGTGACGTCACTACAGCGGCATACCAACCGTTATAATTGAATGCTGAACCGAAAGGGACAAAAAGAAACTCATTTGCCGGACATGTTATGAGATTAACCGTGTGTACGAGAATCTACAAACATACTGTTTCACTTTTTTACGTTTGCGTTCCGTACTCAAATTAACTTCGACTTGGCCGGTTGATTTTGAACGTTCGTGTTCTGTCGGCTATGTTCGGCAAAGTTCGTTGCGACGCCATGACACGTTGATTTGTTCGGCGGTAAAATTGTATTGTATTGTTAGCAAAAACGGAACGAAACTAAAATGTTTTTTTTGTATAGTTTAAAAAAGTTGCAGTATGCTTAAGATATGTGTAATTATTAAAATGGTATTCCTATTATGAACAAAGCACTGTATACTAAGCTTTAATCATCCATCATCATCCGTAAGACGTCCACTATTAAACAAAGGCCTCCCCCTTACAGCTTGCCAATTGCATCCACCGATTGCCATACTAAGCTTAATTACATAGAATTCTGGAATGATCATTGCACAATTCCATTTAAGGCTTCACGAGAACAATGGAATATCGGACTGGTTAATTCATTCACGGAAATCGTGAAACAGATAATATGAATACAATTAGGTTTTCCTCCTCTGGCATACATGATAGGTAACTGCATAATCATAGAATTCGATCACTTTCAGCACACATATTACATTCAAATACAACATGTCCAATTAAAAATTACCAAACGTTATTTTCGTATTTGGGAAAAATAATCTTTTTGTTTTAAATAAACATTTAATATTCCTCCCTCAAATTTTACAATTTCAGCCTAACAAATATTTTATTTAGCATTGGTATTAAATATTTGCTTTCAATAACAATCCGTGACCGAACCAACCTAACTTGGTAAACCATTAACAACATAACAATTAAAGGGTCCCCATTGAATAGGAACAAATACTCAAACTGGAGGCGTAAAATATGAAATTCCGAATTCCGTGGGTATCGACAACTACATTCATTAAAACTATTCGTCGACAAAATGTTCCAAACTGGAAACTCAGCCTCCACGACATTTTAATATCGGAAATTATTTCGGTCTAACATTTGAGGTGGAGTTGAAATTGGAAATTGCTATGGGAATTCTGTTTCGCTTGTTCATAATAAGTACTAAAATTTAACTTGACAGAACTGCTATGCTATTCTGAAACACTAACATAATCTCGAATTTCATCTCGCACATCACCTTGCTATGCGCTCGTGTCGAATCTCGCCGCGGGTTTAGAAGTGAGTTCGTAAGTGATATCTTTAGAATAACACGGCTGATTAGATGTGGTACATTAATTCCTAAACCAGAAAAATACATCAATCAAATACTGGCTAAAGATATATTATGAAACATTTAGAATAGTATCTATTGATTAGAAAAAACAACTTGATAGATTAAAGTAGAAAAAGCTTAGTGTCTCCTCAATATTCATAAAAATCATCATTATAACTAACTGCTTAGCCAATTTTGAATGCGTACGCTATTTACGAAATGTAAAAGTATAAGGTAACATAGCAGCCATTTTAACAACCTTAATAGGAACAAGTACAAACATAACATGCACGAGACATTGTGAAACATTAATTTAAGCAAAGTCCTTAGTAAAAACGACATGTAAAAAGCCGTGTACCGGGATAATGGCATGAAACTCGCTGTCACGTCCCACCTAACTCCGCACTATACCCGGATTTTAGAACAGTTGAGAACGTTACAAGTCCTAAACGCTTTAGCGGCTGGAAGTGTCCGGCCATAGTGTATTAGCGTAAGTTTTATGTTACAAGTTCCACGTACTCTCTAAAGTAATGACATTTTGCCGGCACTTACCGACTGCAAAATCTAGCGGATAAATAGTAACACAATTTCCGAGCTTCAACCGTGTGAGCGGCTAAAAATAGGCCAACGCGTAAGGCTATAAGAGTGTTCTAAGGGATTATATTAGACTAATATCAAGCGTCCACCTGGATCTAGTTAAAAGGGTTCGAAAGTGCCAATTTTTCACACGTTTTATACTCCGGCTTTCAGTGAATTTAATATTAGGTGAAATATGTGTGGGTATAAAGTGTATGTTCTTGGTTAAAGCGCTAGGTCGAACGTTATTCATATTATCACAATATTTTGCCATCATTTTTTTAGTACAGTCGGCCAAGAAAATGGTCAACCAATTTTGACAAAAGTTTTAGTTTATAACTCTCAAACTTAATCTGTTTTCGAATTGGTTAATTCAATTGAAATAATGTTTAGACAATTAGGTAAGTTGTTGTTAGCTCTGACAATTTAAACTACACACATGATATGACGTCATAATATTATAGCAAGGGAAAATCGACCTTGTTGTTTCACGACGTCCAAATGAATCTCAACCGTAGGGTGGTAGACCATATTTTTGGTTCACTGTACTTACTACTGCCTCGTTGGTCTAGTGGTTGCTAAGCGCGATTGCTGAGCAAGAGGTTTTGGGTTCGAATCCCGGGTCGGGCAAAGTGATACTGAGTTTTTCCATTAGGTAATTCTCAGTAGCACGGAGTCTGGATTTGTGCCCGGTTGATGGCAATAGGCTCGCCCCCTATTTCATTGGGACCTAAAAACATAACTGGCGAAATGTGGGTGTACTATATGTGCACTTCTGCCTATCCCTTCGGGGAATACAGGCGTGGTGTTATGTTTGCATGTTTATGTTTTTGTACTTACTAACTATAAAGCAGCATCTGTCGGATGCGCTAAAAGAAGAAAGTAAATACATTTATTTGACAGCAAAAGCAGCATAAACATTTAATCAAGTCAAATATTCCATGCTATGTTCAAAACAAATAGTTTTGTGACGAATTTAACAACAGCCAGAGTTCACAACTGAACTAGAGGAACTGCATAAAACTAACTAATAAAGTAGCAGTTCCGGGTAACTTTCAGTATAACCCGAACATTTCTGTTAATGTGTATCATTTGTACGTAGTTTTCCGCTTGACCTGCATTTCCCAAGGGTGTTAATTAATCAGGCTCTCTTTATTACCGTTTCATAATGTATCTACCTATTCTGTGCTTGAACTTGATATTTATATTAGAGTCAATTGTTGTTATTGGACTGGTGTATAAAGGATTTATTAGATACTAGCTGCGCCCCGTGGTGTTACCCGCTATATTTGTTCAGGATAAAAAGCCTATGTGTTAATCCAGGGTGTCAGCTATCTCCATAGGTAATTTCATCAAAATCGGTGTAGCCGTTTGAGCGTGAAGTAACAAACATACAAACACACACACACAAACTTTCGCCTTTTTAATATTAGTGTGAAGTGTGATTTTTATTGAAAATAAATTCATCAAGAATGGTGAATTAAATATTAGTTTTTGTCAAGCGTTTGCTGGCTTTGAAAGCCAATTACCGAGAAATTGATATGTCTAACTTTTCCGCCTGCCAAAGATATTCGAAAGAAAGTGGTTACTTTTAATAGAGTTATTATTTTTTTTCAAAATCACAAAAACACCTTCATCACCCATCACGAAACAAATTGGCTAGTGCTGCCATATTACGCTCGTTATTCGGGTATGACTCAGTAAATGCAATAAACCGGCGCATCACAAGGGGTAATATTATAAAAAAAATGCCGGAAGAACAATTTTCGGTTCGCACAGTTCTGCCAACTCCTTAGGGAAATATGGGCCTAATGGTGTACGTTCCTGTTAAAGTTAGTCCCGCCCTATGTTTACTGAATGATTTAATAAGGAAAACATCTCAAAATGGTTACCTTTCTCACGATGCTACATAGTATGAACCTTCAATCACCTTCATAATCATAAGCCAGAAAACTGCACTGTTGAACAAAAGGCCCTTAAAACCCTTCCATTATCATCATCAGCTGGAAGACGTCCACTGTTAAACAAAGGCCTCCCCCTTAGACGCCCTCCGACCCCGTTATGCCACAATGAACGACAATTGGCCACTTGCATCCACCGGTTGCCCGCAACTCTGACGATATCGTCAGTCCACTTGGTGGGAGTCCTGCCAATGCTGCGTCTTCTGGTTACTGTGACCTAAATTTATTTCCATCCAAATCAAATAAGTTGTTTTTTTGCAAAATCAATTCGGATTTGGATCATTTACAAATTCATATCTTACTATAATAACTTTCGTGAGTGTTATCCATATTATTTACTGTATATTCCGGTTATACTCACGGGTGTATTCGGGAATGCTCCGTTTGAGTTCGAAACTAGTCAAGCATTCCCGAATACACCCGTGAGTTCACATCTTCTTTAAATATAAGTATGAAGTAATCTAAATAATAACAATGCCCTAACATCACATTTTGTTCCACAGCTGCAGCCAAGGCGATTACATAAAGGTGTACTCCGAAGGTGGCGTTCACGGTCCAGGTCCTCCCGGTGTGAACGAGTACTCCGTATGGTCCAGGGTGCTATGTGGCAGCAGGGCTGATGCACCACCAGCCTTATACTCCCATGGACCCTTGCTGGTTCTAGAACTACATACAGGAATCAAAGCCACAAATGCCACTGGTTTTGTTGGGAACTATAGGTTTATAGACAGAAGTGAGTAATTTCTTTTTATTTAATACTAGTGGACCCGGTAAACGTCTTCCAGCCATTTTTTTCCTAAAATTTTTCGATATTAAATCGAATCCAACACATCGGAGATAATAAAAATCGGTCTAGCCGTGTCCGAGTTACGGTGTCACTAACCCGACTTTGTTTTCATAGAGTATTATTATAAAAGACGTTTTTCTAGACGCTGAAAGACTTTCATTAATTTTAGAAATGTGAAGAAGAAGAAAAAAATTAATAAGATTCATACAGAAATAAAAAATGAAAATCGAGAAGTTACAATTTATAGACTCAAAATGACGGCAGAACACAAGCCCACTTCCAATTCATTTTCTTTTATATATCTGACAAACTAACCACAAGGTCTACGAAAACAGATGGCATAGAAGATCTAAGTATTTGGTACCAATTTTCTT
Source organism: Abrostola triplasia (assembly GCA_946251915.1). NCBI lineage: Eukaryota > Metazoa > Arthropoda > Insecta > Lepidoptera > Noctuidae > Abrostola > Abrostola triplasia. The sequence continues at coordinate 8,802,434 of OX276430.1, forward strand.
CGAGACGTAAAACCAGTAAGCTTCGAGCAATTGAGAAAATTAAATTCTTACATTCCATTAAAATAATAGCTTGCTCTTAAACCAGATGGCAAAATATAAAACAAGTTAGAAAACACTCTGTCAATAATGAATCAGACAATTAAAGTAACACTTAAAACTTTATGCTTTGAGTGCTAAAGTACAACTGAAACAAATATATTCTTAAACAAACTTCTCATTTTATTTGTAACTTCGTTTATTCGCTAAATAAAGTTTTTATTCTCAACGATCATTAATTTCTATTACAGTCAATCACTCTCGTCCTTGCCTGTCCGTCTTTGTCCGATCAAATTAGTGTCTGGTTAGGTTACCTTAAATATATCAATTAATTTCGTTAATGCCCCCAAATAGCTTGGGCAATGTTGGTATTAGGCAAATTAATGGTAAAAATATTCAAAGGGTTCACGAGAGAGTAAAGCCTCTATTTTATTGGATCGTTGCCGGTTTTTTTTTGTTTACTGTTTTAATGCAAAGTGATTTTTTAAAATTTATTTCAAAAATAACAAGCCTTCTTAAATACAATCATACTTATATACAAAAAATATATTTTATGTAATATATTTTTGAATTATTCTATTACTAGCTGCGCCCCGCGGTGTTACCCGCTACATTTTTTCGGGATAAAAAGTAGCCTATATGTTAATCCAGGGTATAACCTATCTACATACCAAATTTCAACCAAATCGGTCCAGCCGTTTATGCGTGAAAGAGTAACAAACATCCACACATCCATACATCCATTCTCACAAACTTTCACATTTATAATATTAGTAGGATATTAGTAGGATAGTAGGATTAAACTCAACGCATTTTCACACATCTTATTCATCTTTGAACTCTTTCACTTTACCCACTCAAGCAACAAGCAACTGGGCCAATACATGTCGACATGTGTGCCATCTTTAGGCGTAGGTAGGTTCTCCCTATGATGCTTTTAACAAACAATGTACCAGCGAATTAGATTAAATCTACTCGTACGTGAGTGGATACTTAAGTAAATTAGACGAGCCACTTCATACAAACACAATATACACCAAACAAACAAACAGTTCCCTCACGTAACAGATCGACTTCCATTCATCGATTTCTAAAGTTTTCCAATTTATAAAACTTGTATCTCGTTTCCTAGGAAATTTCGAGACAGACGGTGTACAAGTGGCAGAGACGTGGTGTGATTACGCGTTCCACTCCCAGCCGAACAGACCCGCGCACGGGAGGTTGTATAGCCCGAGATATCCGTCGAGTTACCCTAGTAATGTCAGGTGTACTTACCATTTTAACGCGAGGTGAGTGTGACTTTCGATCTTGTTCTGACAGTTGTAGCGTATTGTACTTCTTTCGTTTGGGAGTAAGGATATTGGGACTGATCGCGTTCGATGTACTTTTTTTAACTACCTCGCCCCACACTAGTAATTCCTCCTGCATGGGAGCGTTTCACACACACAAACACCCAGGCTCGGGAAAACATCTGTAAAACACAAATTTTTGCCCCGTGCGGGAATCGAACCCTCCGCCAGTCAGGTCGTCAAATATAGTACCTATCATCACATTTTTTCTTCTCTATAGTTCTTTAAACAACTCTATCGTGTTATTTCCTTAATCCAAACTCAAAAAGCCATCGATAATATTAAATCAGAAGTCAACTCCCCTATCTAAAACTCCGATTTAGTCTTACTTAAACTTTCCATTTGTAAGTATACTTTAGAACTCGTCTTTCTTAATGTTTTAGGCACAACGAGCGGATCAAGTTAGTTTTTGAAGAGTCGTTCCTTCAGAAAGGCGACGAGAGGTATTTGGAAGTTCAATTCTTTAGCTAAATATCCTTTGGGTTTGGATGTTATAACTTTACCACTTTTCAGCTGCCTCAATCGTGCGGACATAATAAAAGTGTTTGATGGACGGACTTCTTCGGCGCCTGTACTTGCAATGCTATGTAATGAAGTCGTAGGTACGAGAAATTTAAGTTACTCAGTACTATAATATGCCGAGTGGTATCCAGCCTAGAATTGACCACCCCATTTACTCCCGTGGGTGTCGTAAAAGGCGACTAAGGGAAAATGCAGAAGATGGGTAGCATCGTCTTTTGTAACTTCACCAACAATACTGCGATCCCCAAGCCGCTTGCCAAGCTTGGGGATTATGGAACCCCCCCCACACAATCCAAGGGGGAGGCCTTTGTTTAAAATTGGACGTGTTCCGGCTGATGATGAGTACTATAACTATCACAATAATATACTTCCCAGATACTCAATCAATTGAAATTATCGAAAGGGTCAAAGGCTATGATTGATTTATAGTGTGATTACAAGATAAATGGCAAACAAAAGTAAAACTTTAATGAAACCTATCGTTTATTTAAGTTCCTAATCAGTTATTCTTCCATTATGTTTTTAAACAAATTCCATTTTTCACAGGATATGAAATCCTATCAACTGGCCCAGATTTGTTGGTGCAATTTACTGCCAACTCCAACATACCAGGCCAAGGATTCAAAGCAAGCTACCAGTTTCAAATTGAGGACGACCCTAACGCAGGTTTAGTAAGCATGATATAATTGAATCAGACATACAAGAATATAATAAAATTAACTTCAAAGTATATAGAGATATCGTATTACAATACAGTACTGATTTAGGAAATATGAAATCATACAAAACTCAGGAAGGTTCAACGATGAACGATTTTCAATAAAATGCACATTGCATTGACAAAATCAAATAGGTTCATCATAATTTATTAAAACTACATAAATACTAAGCGACTCGTCTAAGCTCTATATTAAGTCAAAATTTAATACAAGCTTCTACTGAGTTTTGACATTTGAGATCGTCCAAAATTAAGCTCCCATTTTGTACAATTCACTCAAGAAATAGTTCTTATTTTAAAAATAACAATCTACAATGTCAACGCCAATATCATTTCTCGTATCAATTAAATTTTGAAACAAAATAAAGCATAATAGAAGACCACAATAATTTTCTCTCTCACCAGATGGAGATATTAATAAGAAATCAAGTACAACAGAAGCAATATCCGGCTTAGGGCCAGCTGTAAGCGCCGCCAGTAAGTACTTCAAATAATGCTGCCATTTAAAAACACAGCGTTTGCGTTTTTGTAAACAAAATCACCTCATATATTATTATAAGAGCGCCTTCAGTGAGATGCTTTGTAGACAATTCTTTTTAATGTAAAGTTCGTAAGTTAGCGTAGCGTAGTGCAGTATTTTAAAATACAAATACAAAAGACAGTTGAGTCTGTTTAAAAAGTTTGTGTCTGCAAATTGTTTTGGACCAAATACATAGCTTGTTTAGTGTTTTGTGTTAATTGTGACGTGTTATTTTGTCATCCGACATAATTATAAACAACTTCAATACATGATTAATTCAAGATTTTACAAGCTGTATATGTATGTATGTGAGTTTGTTTAGGTCAAATCTTGCCATCTAAATTAGAACCACTTTTTGGTATCCGATTGAAGTTAAATATTATGGTATTCTTGGAGCTGATCTGATGATAGAGTCAGAAGATGGTCATAGGCACTCTGTGACGAAATAAAGCGATCCGACCGTATTGGTAGGATTCCTAGTCCATATTCACTAGTACTTTAAGCCTCGATGGTTTAAAAGCTTGTGTTGAAAATGTTATTTTTAATATTAGCTTATTATATTAAACTCGAATCTGACTTAGTTATCAGAGTTTACCTGCACCTTTAAAAAGATATTACTTTTAAGAGGTCTATGAAATCTTTTCTCGAAACCTCTCGAATATGGTCGGTTCATACAATCGTGCCAAATTGGATAAGAATTTATTAATACGATGTCGGAAATATCGGACTATCATATTTATGTGCAAGAAGATAAAATTTCCCTGGAATTCGAAATATACCGGTTATGTTGAATACTTACTAACTTAAAGTAGGTATTGACTTTGTCTACCGTATCCTAAAAAAAAAGGAATAGGTATAGTGAAGGTTACAGAAGGTGTAAACAAAACAATTTTTGATAAATCCAAAGAGTTAATTCTGATAGTATTTAATTAGGTTAAAGAAAAGTAAAAAGTGTTATGCTTTCGGTTTATTCCCACAATATTTTTTATTATCCTCCGCAGTTAGTCCCAAGAGCTTTTACTGCTTCACAAGCCAACCTTCACAATAAACAACTTGAAATGTCTCAACAAATCTAACGATCCTAAAGCCCACATTACATTAACCAGCCAAGTAAAGTGACTCATTAATTTTAGCGTCATCATGTCATCAAGTATTCAGCAGTGATAAGAGCAAGACCGGCAAATTGATGTCGCCTCTTTACCCCGCTCCATACCCTCAGAAAACGCAATGTCATTACGACTTTCTAGCTCGAGGCAGAGAGAGAGTAAGACTGGTGTTTGAGGACTTCAGCTTGCAGCGAATAACGGAGAACATAATTGAGTAAGTTTTGAAATTACTGTCAATTACTTAGTAAGGATTGTTTGTCTTTGACTGTTGAATTCGAAGGTTAATTAAGATATTTGTGGAGCTCGTATAAATAAACGTTGGTCACGAATATATTTGTGGACACATCTAAATTTAAGGCTACGCATTAAAATAGACTTTGGAACAATCGAGGGCAAACCTATTTGGAAAACGAGATGATTGTGTCGACAATTTGCTTATTAAAGTATAGTAAATATAAAGAGTAAAAATGATTAGGCAAGGTTACGTTACTAAATTTATTCCTCATTTGATCCTCGAATCAACTTTTACTATATTGACAAAAGTAAAAGAAACCATGTGGCTCTACAATTATTTCGAAGCCATGTTAACAAGTATCACATTATCTACAAAAATACGAGGTTTTGAATAATATTATACATTACCTTAAAACATAAAATATAAGATATGAAAACAAAGGACTCCGAACGATACCGAATAAACAAATTTACTTTGTTTCAGTTGCGAGAGTATGGATTCTCTCGACATATTTTTGTATGTAGACGGTCGTCTTGAGAAGATGGCATCATTTTGCGGCAACGATATACCGAAGCCAATAATGTCGAATGGACCCAAGTTATCTATTGAGTTCCGTGGAATATACTCATCTAGACATAGCAGAGGGTTTAAGATATCATATTCTTTCGTTGAAGGTAGTTTTTTCTTTTTATCTTAATTTCGTATGTGTGGTCATGCTTTTGTTTTATGAGATTGCCATCAATCAATTTGTGCAGCATAATTTCCTTCTTCATATTCCTTGTCTAAAGCTGGAGTAAGATTTACTTTGGGGATTTGAATTGCACTCATATAAATGCAAGACTCGGAGGATTTCGTCCATTATTATGATGAAGTAGCCGTCGACTGATTGGCGCACTGAAGCATAGCTTCTGAGCCAGTAGTGAATTTTGATCGAGAAAAATATTTGAGTAAAGATTCTGAGTTTGCGAGAATTAAAAACAAACTTAATTAAGGAAAAAATATTGTAAGTAACCAAACGATTGTTCAACATCGTGTGTGTCTAGTCGACCACTGTTTGATGTTTAGTAACTTTTGAAATTCTTCAGTTCTTGTTCGTGTAATTATTTACAGACATAACATTACATGTACTTTCTATATAATTACAAAGACACACAATCTTAATGCAAAACGTCACTTCATAAGTCCTCTGGTCGAGCTCCTTTTATTTGCATCGTGTTTGAAAACCGTTCGTTATTCACTCAATATTCCAACCACACGCCTACCTCATCATTCCTGGTGCGATTCGCGCGTAATTCCTCACATTTTTCTCAACGCTCGCATTTTAAACACGACTGACGTTGCATTTATGCCTTTTATTCTGATAGATTCCATAAATTCTGAATACCAGATATTTTATAACGTCACACGATGGCATGCATTTGAAAAAAAATATAGCTAAAATCTTTTTTAGACCGTTTTATTTTTTGTATACTCAAATGTTTTTGAGTAGGTAAAGACGCTCTTTGGATGGGCTAAAAAAGTAATCCGAAATCACTCGGCAAAAATAAAAGATTTTTCTCATAAAATAATACATTGAAAAAGTCAAATCATCCAAGTGAAGAAACAAAACTCAAATTAATATCTCAGAACAGTCTCCACTCCCGAACATCTCAATTACGTCCCAAATTCATGGACATTCAAAAAACAAAAGTAAAATATTTTTGACTTTCAGATTACGGAATCGCGACGGGGAGCCAACTTTTAGAATTTCCATGTGCCTTCGTATTTAATAGCAGTGAGAGGGGGAGGGGATTGGTGACGTCGCCGAACCACCCTGGTCTCTATCCAAGGGACACAGAGTGCAATTACTTCTTCTACGGCAACGAAAACGAGAGAGTACATTTACATTTCACTTATTTCGACGTTGAAGGTGTGGTCCCGTAAGTAATTCATTTGAATGCTATTAGGTTTAGAAAAGTCTTTTAAGAAAGGGAGTTGCGTCACTATTCAAGTGCGGCCTGATGAGGGTTATTCTCTATAAACTGAAAATCGTATTGACAGCCGAAACTTTTATATCGGTTAGAGATAGCCCTTGAAGGTGTCCAATTCATCGAGATTTAGGTTGTCTCAACTTTATCAAGTGTCAATCTTACTTATTTTATTTAGTGCTGAATTTTATGACTTATTCCTTTACTACTTACCTAAGTATCTTGTTTACATGTAAATATTCTGTAAAGAGCTATATCGTAAACCCAAATAATTTTTGTTATTATACTTTTGAAATAGAAGTTTCAGATCTGGACCCAACGAAGTAAATTTTGCAATTGCCTACAGGTGCGAAGCAGTATCAGCCAGTGATTACGTCCAGTTCTACAGTCAGATGATTCAATCACAAAGTCATCGACACTGTGGCCAGTTGAAAGAGCTTCAAGTGACGTCAGAGAAGAACTTCCTCAGAATTACCTTTAAGTCTAATGATAGACTTGATTCCACTGGGTTCAAAGCCAACTACATCTTTCTACGAGACTCTGAGATGCATAGCATCACTATGCCGAATTCTATAGACAAAGGTATAGTAAGGTTCATAACCGAAACATTTACTTTTGATTAAGTTTGTTTCCGAATCCAAACTTGGAAGGTGTTCCTTTGAATCGTAAACTTGCTTCTCTTTGGTGCTTTTGTTTGAGATCTTTGAAGATTCTACTAGTTCCCGGATTATTAATTTAGTCTTAAAACAATTTTGTGACATTATATTCGATAGTTTAGACACTGAAAATACACTTTGTTCTCCAAGAATTTAGTTTTTGACTCGTCGTAAAGATATACCAAACTATTTGAAACAAAACATTTAAGCAATGATTTATTATTCTATTTAATTGTTTCATTCATATTTTTTTGTGAACCGAAGTTGTAAATTTTAGACTTACAGACTATCTTAGAGATGAATTTACATTCGCTCCCATATGGATAACTTTCAAAAGGACATATTTTAATTAAAATTTACGATCAAACATAGAATCCAAGAAAATGTTTTATAAATTATTTCTCAATTCTGATCTACCAAAGAAAAGTAAGAGCATTCTAGTTCATTAATATAAAGAGCTTATTAGCACAATCAAGGGATTGTCATAAGTATTTGTTGTATCAGCAGAACACTGAAATCCTCTTAACTGTAATTAAAAGGTTGGATTATGAAATACAATTAATTATCATCACGCATTAATAATGCAGTCGGTCACAATGATTCACAATTATTATGCCTGAAATGGGATTGGACAGGATTTTATGGAGGAATAATAGGGAGGCCTTTGCCCAGCAGTGGAACACCGAACAGGCTACATAAAAAAAATAGGCTCTGTGGCGTACCTTGGGTGAGGCTTATGTCCAGTAGTGGACCACAATAGGCTAATGACGGTTATGAACATCAAACACAATAAACCATGATATTAATATTGCTTTAGCAAGTTAAGCTTGTCAAACTATTAGCAACTAAAGTACCTGATTCCTAGATCTAAAGAATTGATTTTCTATTTTTGGAGTATTTTTCATTGTAATAATCTCATTAACTTTGTCCAGTGACAATCAATAACAAAATAAGATTATATAATTTTTGCGTGTACTAATTGGTGTACCCTGGGGGAGACCTAGGTCCAGCCGTGGGCTGTAATCGACTGATGTGATGTGAAGTGGAAAATCTAGCCAATTAAGATGATTTAATGAATGGATAGAATATGCTTTATAATATTACTATAATAACACAAGTTGTTAACAAAATCCTTGATATAGAGGTTACAATGGCGGTTAAATACGATAAGCAACAACGTTCACTAAATTCAACTATTGTTTCAGGTGCAACATGCTACACGTCGAAACTCTTAGTGTTCGTATGTTTGTGTGAAATAATATGGAACATTAGATAATGAATAAAACCTTTGTACAGTCTAAAAGAAATATAAAATAAAATATCTGTGTTACTATAAAGTGTTTTTATTTTAAACTGGTATAAATTTAGGCCAAGACAGCCTATTTGTACTAAATAAATAAAGATATAGGTACCTATAAGCATAGACATAGGTATATAAAGCAATAAGATTATTGATAAATGGGAGAGCGGTCCTAGTGGTGTACCCTGGGGGACCCCTACGCGGAGTGGACTGCAATAGGCTGATGTGATGATGATAATACAAATCATTCTAAAGATTTTCTTTAAATTAATAGGAATCAAATATTTTGGTCTAGGTTTAATAAAGTTGTGTTTTTGCAAACCTATATTTCGATGACCAACCAAAAACACGATTCATAAAAGGCTATCAGGATCTCTTACTATTAATTTTATACCACAAAGGGAATGAAAAAGCTTAAAAAAAAGAAAAAAAACAAGAACATAAAACTAACACGCATTTGTTTAGTAGAACGATATCCCTATATATCCTTACAAGAAGTTTTGTTTTTCATTTTAAAAAGTTATCGCCCCACACTAGGAATTTCTCCTATATCTTGAGTGCGTTTCAAAAACATAAAACTTACTAAAACACCCAGACTCGGGACAAACATCTACGTATCACACAAATTTTTGTCCCGTGCCGAAATCGATTTCAAAGCTCCAAGCGCATCAGTCTAATCGCTTAGCCATTGCAGGCCCATACAGTTGTAATTTTATGACTTCCGCGTGAAGAAGAGGTGAGAACCAAACTAATAGTAAGGTCCACTGCGAACTATATTAACACTCCGGGCACGTATAGATCCTGAGATCGAAGTTAAACTTCACGTTTTTAAGACCTCTCAACGAAATCTGAATGAATATTTTACAGAGGAAAACTGTCTGATAAAGAACTGAAACGGGTTAAATTTACGAGTATAATATAAACTTTTTACTGTGTTTTACATACATATGGGTAATTTCACTGATATATGAAGTATAATTATCTTGAAGGTATATTAGGTATAAAAAAAAGTATTACAAAAGGTCTGCCTCCTTGGTCTAGTGGTGGCTAAGCACGACTGCTGAGCATGAGGTCCTGGGTTCGAATCCCGGGTTGACCTAAGTGTTAGGATTTTTTCGTTTGGTATTTCTCAGTAGCACGGAGTCTGGACAAGCCCGGTTAGTGACAAGAGGCTCGCCCCCTATTACATTGGAACTTATAACATGACTGGGGAAATGTGGGTTGTACCTTAATGCGCACCTCTGCCTACCTCTTCAGGGAATACAGGCGTGATGTTATGTTAATTAAAAAAGACTGGGACTTTAGAGAAGGACATTATCCATTGTGAAAGCAAGAGGGCACACTATAGGTACACTGTAAATACCGGCGTCTCGCTTTTACAACGGAAAACGTCCGGCTTTAAGAGTTCAGGGTATGGGTCTAGAATTTACTTTGATTCAGAAACAATTTGTTTCACAAAATCATGGAAGCAAAACTGTTATATTTAGATTGTAATAGTTCACAAAGTCATTACTATACACTGGCTACACGATCCACAGTAATTAGAATTTAAACTACACAACGTGAATTAACATTTAATATACTTTTGTTATACAAAGTAGTTTTAAATTAGGATTGTAGTATAAAGGACGATTTAGATTTTCACGTAAAATAGACCAAATGTCGGTCCTGTTTTAGTTCTTTTTACTTTACGAGTACGTAGGTATCTTGTGATTACCATAGGTGGAAATGGCCGAAAACCAATTTTTGTAAAAAAAAATATAGCTTTCTGAGTGTGGTTCTTCTCGAATTTAAATATAAAAATAATTTAAAATTTTAGCTAGTTGCCTAGAATCAAAATTTTTTTTTAAAGAAATAGGTACCATATGACGAAAAAAATTGTACAAAAACAAAGCCATATTTGATGTTTACTTTCATGAAATAATTTTAGTACTAGACTGGACTTCTGCCTTAATAAAACTAAACTTAACAAAATTATTACACTCCCATAAGTAAACTCAAACGTACGTGAAACTATAAATCGACTTTAAGACAAAACGCCCGCGGCCCAAGAACCTTTGTGGACTAGCACATAGACTTGAAAGTTTGCATATAATTATCCCGGACATTTCAGCAACATTTTGAGTAACTCCGGACTTAGGCTTTATGCATAATGAAAGCGGAGCGAGTGGGGATCCATTATTTGTTAGAGTGAATGAACTATTACGTGTCTACAAGAAAGACAGAATTTTCTTTAGACTTTAAACAGAGACGATAATTTTCGATGGATGCGAGCATTGACACGATGGCTCAGTTGGCAGATCGGCGCCACGGTACGGCGAAAGTCGCGGGTTCGAGTCCCGGTCGTGTCCATCATTTTTCAAGTTTCCTTTATCAATTTAAAGACCACAATAGTTGAGTAATTTATTATGAGTTAACTCATTTATTTTAACAAAGTTCTGAATAGTTCTTAACAGAAAAAAATGATATTCTACAACTATTTACAACTTAATTCTAACACAAAATAAAAAACAATATATACAAAAATAAAAAGTTAAAAAGCATCATAGAATTCAGTCCCATCGATAACAACCGGTAACGTGCCCAAAAGACTGGCAGTATCGCCACGTTGAATGGCATATTGACAATAATAGATTTAAATTATAACACGGAAATTAACACGACACAAATTTTTAAATTTTGGCTTGACGTTTCGATCGAGTTGCAACGGCCGTGGTCACAAGCATTGAGTCTTATGACCACCAAAAAATTATAAGTTGTAATTTAAATGTATTATAATCATTAAAAATTAGTACAACAGAGATGAATTGACGATCGTAATAAGTATTGCCCTAGAGATTGTAGTTTCAGCTGAAATCTAAACGGACCAAAAAGATTGAAGAAATTTTTACGCTTAATGCTAGAAAAACTTTTTCTAGATAAACGAGTACTGAATTAAATCTTACAAGATGAATTCAGGCAGTGTAGATTTCAAGAAATAGGTCGCAATTTTTATTCCTATTATTTACTTAGGCTAGAATATAAACATAAAACTTTAGCAAAAAATATCACTGGTTTACTGTAGAAAAAACTTTAGAAAATGAAGTTTCAGCAAAAAGTTTTACTTTCAAATCCAATTTGTTTGTAACTATAACTCACATCTCTGTGAGTAAATTTTTCGTTTTCATTCATCTCATTGTCTTTACTCGGGCTATCAACCATGCGGAAGATACCCGGTCTTTTAAACGGCTTACGTGAGGACACAGGTCCAACACGCAGAGGCCCGTTGAGAACTTTTATCTAAAAGGGAATGGGGCACCAGGTAGGGACACCACACAACTGCTCTGTAAAAGAACCGTCATGAAAAGTCCCCAGAAGGTGTAGGACTATTGTGATAATTATTATTTTTATCTCGATATTTCTTCTGGGCTATCAACCATGTAGGCAATACCCGGTCTTTTAAAAAGCATACGTGGGGACACAGGTCCAACACGCAGAGGCCCGTTGTGAACTTTAATTTGAAATATAATGGGACACCAGCTAGGGCCAACACAGAACTGCTCTATAACAAAGCAGCCATGAAAAGTGCCCAGAAGGTGCGGGACTTTTAAAAGAAATGTATACTAAAATTATTTGGTCTATTATGTTGGGATGTTTCGTGGAATGGTTATTATTATTATTCTAATAATGATTTACCACAATAACATAACCTCACTAAACTAACAACACATTTTGTCAGTGTTTGAAATCTGGTTCAGTTGTGGTGTTTTAGTTATAATATTTATGGAAACTAATTAATTGCTAGCTGACCACGTAATTATCTCGGTCACCTGTCACCGAGCGATTGACCATTTATGTTGAACTAATTAGATGTTGTTTATTATTGTCGAAAGCCAATTTCATGCCTCTATTTTCCTAAAAGGTAGGAAAAGAAAATCGTTTACATTCAGCCATAATACTCGTATAGGTCCCATGTAATAGGGGCCTATTGCCATCAACCGGGCACAATTCCAGTCGCTGTTACTGAGGAAAACCTAATGGAAAAACCCAAAAACCTTTTGTCAGACCCAAAAACTGATCATAACGCTTAGCCTTTGCGATTTTCACCTACTACTTAGACGAGGTAGAGTAATTAATTATGAAATAATATTAAGAAATATTAGGACAATACCCGTGCCCGGCAGTATTACCCGCTGCATTTTTCTTAGATAAATCCATGCCAAACTTTACCAAAATCGGTCCAGTCGTTTGAGCGTGAAGAGATAACAAACATACAAATATACTTTCGCCTTTTTAATATTAGTGTGGTGGGATGTGATACATAAACATATTTATAATTAGTTTAGAATTAAAGCGAGTAAATACAATATAATTATAATATTTAATGGCTCTGGGAAATTTCTATGTTATGGTAGTTAACGTTAGTCATGTAATGCCTTGATTGCTCATCATTTTAGCTTAGCACTTTCCCAATTATATTGAGGTCGGCTTTCAGGCTAACCAGTGCAGTTGAATACCTGTATTCTACAATGGAACGACCGCCAATCTGACCTCAATAATCCAGTTCTATGTAACACGATCCACCTTGTTAAGACTGGTTGTCAGTTTTGGGATTCTGACTGTCAAAGAGATACGAATGACAGGAGACTTACGGCTTAACGTGTTCTCTGAAGCAAGGGTCTTGGTATAGAAACATCACCCATCCATGATAATTGATTAAACAAACTGAAATCTTCTTCTTCTTATTGTATGGTTGATGAACAACCTGGTGTCAGAGTTTAAACCGCCTGTAGGCCTCTGACATGGCTTAACACACTGTTTCCTCTAGGTCTTTAAAATCACTGTTATTAGCAACTGATTTTTTTTCATAACATCACGCCTGTATTCCCCGAAGGGGTAGGCAGAGGTGCACATATTATAGTACACCTACATTTCGCCAGTTATGTTTTTCGGTCCCAATGTAATAGGGGGCGAGCCTATTGCCATCATCCGGGCACAAATCCAGACTCCGTGCTGCTACTGAGAATTACCTAATGGAAAAACCCAGTAAACTAAGCAACTGATAACTATTAATAATTATGGAATGCACATGAATTCGAAAAGTCATTGGTGTGTGTTGAGGTTTAAACTTATGAACCTCGGCTATGACTGGTAGTCTAAAATAGGATTTCCAATTTCTGTAAATTGGGGAGTTTGATCATATTAATATCATTGTTTCAGATGTGAAAGCCCTTTGAAGCATTGTTCCGATAATATTTATGTAGCTTGTTTGATGTATGCCTTTACCAATCTTCTGGACGAATAGCTAAACTAGACCGGCCTTTGATCGACAACGCTGCTAAATTATACGCAATTTTCCTCTGAATATTGATATCTTTGGTTAGTTCTAAATCGTAGTTTAATATCAACAGTATCGTCTAAATTAATGGCAAACGGTTTTAAGTTACTTAAATAACATGATTCCTCAATGTTCGTTAATATTACTCGAAGGTGTAGGCAAAGGCGTATGTATTTACAGTCACATATTGCCAGTTATGTTTCAACAGTGTACTGGGCAAAAATCCAGACTCCGTGCTGAGAATTTAATTTAAATCCCAATAACACTTTGCTTGATCCAGGATTTTAAACCAGGACCACATGCTCAGTAGTCGCACTTAGCAGCCACTAGGCCAACGAGGCAGTCAGGGTGTATCAAATTACGTCCACTGATATTCAGCCAGACAAAAGACAAAACTCGTAATATCTATTTGCCATCTTTGTGAAATTCTTGCTTCGTATTGTTATTTTGGAGAGAATAAACCGAGACAGCTCTAGCACTTTCACTAACCTTTTTCAAACGTGGCGCAGAATTGTTCGCACATAATCGTGTATTGTCTGGAACTAAAAGACCTTGACCGCTGAAATTGTATCAGCGTTTTTTCTGAGGGGTTGTTAGACTGTAAATAAAGGCACCAATTGGTTTAAAGAGAACAAACGAGTCTAGATTGAAAAGAAGTTTGCTAAAAGTACAGTGTTATTGAGTTCTTTCCAAAACAATTTTGAGTTTAGGGTTTGTGGGTGCCTAAAAATCGTAAAAGATAAATGGAAATTGATTCATCCCCTATTAATTGCACCTTACTCTTAATACTCTATATATGACTGCCTCGTTGGTCTAGTGGGTCGGGCAAAGTGTTATTGGGTTTTTTCATTAGGTAATTCTCATTAGCAGCACGGAGTCTGGATTTGTGCCCGGTTGATGGTAATAGGCTCGCCCCCTATTACATTGGGACCTAAAACATAACTAGCAAAATGTGAGTGTACTACATGTGCACCTCTGCCTACCCCTTCGGGGAATACAGGCGTGATTTTATGTGTTATGTTAATGTTTTACTCTTTATAATAGAGAGCACCCCTGCATCTTCGGGAAGGTGGGTAGTATGAAGCCGAGAAACCTGTAAGGACCTAATAAATTAGTTGATCTGCTAAGTGAAACCGTGTTCATCGCGGTCAGTCCTATGATAGGTGACCGTTTTTGCATGTCGAGACCCCTACATGAATCGAAAAGACGTTGGTTCTGCACCAGATCTCTCTGGTCGTGTCGGTCTACCGTCCCATCGGACTATGAGAGTGCAGGAATAGGGAGTGCATCTGTATTTGTGCGCATACTAGTGCATAGTTATATTTCAGTCAGTCTCAGACGAAACAGGCCGCCGCCGTGACCGAAATTCGGCCAAGAGGTCATTATAGTCCGTTTAAAGGACACTTGGGTCTGCTCCTTTGAGGATTATAGACGTGTATGTATAGTTTAACCTCCAAAATTAGCTGACAGTCGCCTTAATCCCGTACTTAAGGTTTCTGTGACTACAATGCGAAATCCGATGTCGCAAGTTATTATGGAAATGAATCTTCCGAACGACCGAAAACTTAGATTCCTAAGTTATGAAACGTTTGGAATACAAGATTGAGTTTCAGCGGAATTTTGTGTAGTAATAGTTATATTTGTTGTAAGATGATTGAAGATGAAGAATGTAACAAGATATTACTTAGTTGTTATTAATGTTTAGGGTATTGGAAACTTTACCATATTTGATTCGTCACTGGCAGGACATTCCAATCATTCAACAACGGAGCTAGATGACAAAAACTTCGAACACGATATCTAGTCATGTGGTGTAGTTGATATATATACCTCGTCATCGTCATCAGCCGGAACACACGTCCATTGTTGAACAAAGGCCTCCCCCTTTGCGTGCGGGGGGGAGGGTTGAGAAGAAGACTGGATTCTGGATTTTAACTTAGTCGCCTCTTACGACACCCAGGAATGGGGATCGTCAATTCTAGACCGGATACCATGCAAATGATATCTATCTATTATGAAATAGACATCAGTCAGATAGTAGGTTAAGCAGCGCTCTCTGTAGATTATATTTACAATGAAATAGAGGTGTTTGTGGCTACATTGTTAACGCCGAGATTAGTTTGATAGTAGGTCAGCGCACCCTCCGGTGGGATCTTAGATGGGTAACCGCCACGCTACGTATTGTATATTCATTCGGGGGGAAATCTACAAAAAGTACCCGTCTTTTATGGGGGTAAAACTGGGGAACGTGGGATTTCTTCCTCACTAATATCACCACGGCGGTTTCACGAACAAGAGAGGTCCCAGGACCTTTAAAAATACTAATTCAGGAACCTTTCCATGCGACGCCTAATGCACATCTCTGGAAACACTGTAAACATTATGGGTGAAAAGCAATAGAGAGTG
The DNA here is from genome assembly GCA_946251915.1 of Abrostola triplasia. Taxonomy (NCBI): domain Eukaryota; kingdom Metazoa; phylum Arthropoda; class Insecta; order Lepidoptera; family Noctuidae; genus Abrostola; species Abrostola triplasia. The sequence continues at coordinate 8,818,566 of OX276430.1, forward strand.
CACTTGAGTTTGCATACACTTGTGAGTTTTTCCAAATAAACTTCAACGTACTTACATATAGGCCACTCTTGGTTAAGATAATTAGCCATGACTAAAATTATGTAGAGATAATAATAATAATTAATTACTTATTATGACGCTAACAATATATGTTATGAAAAAAGTGGTAAGTTTAACACGGTCTTGATTTTGCAAACTGTTAATTAAAATTCAAGCTCTACTCAACCCATTTCAATATAAACCGTGAAGATATAAATAAAACAAATTAATATTCAGCGCGATGACGTATCCATTTGGGAAACAGAATTTAATTTAAAAAATCTCTTCTCTATCCATTATTGAATTTGGAGCATGAAATTCGAAGTGTGGTGCAAGCTATAAGCTTATCGATATATGGTGTACTAGCTTTTGCCTGCGGCTTCGCCCGCTTTAAGTATCCTATCCTTTCTTGGGTCTGAAACTTTCGCCAAATTTAATCAAAATCCGTCCAGCGGTTTAGTTTTCACATTTATAATATTAGTATGGATTAGTAGCATTCGTGTTTACGAAAGGTATATAGGTAAGTAATAAAATGTATGTTCGTTTCTTATAAACTGCGTTGTCTGTTTATTGTTTTCATTTGTTTGATCTTGGTATTTAGAATTGTACGAGTATTAAACGATGATGTTTTTTCTGTATAGAGATCTTGAAGGTAGTTGGACGAATCTAGGCTTAAAAAAATATTGAAGGCAGATTATTTTTGTTTGAAAACAGGTTTACTTAGCTAACCTATAAACGCGGATAAAGTATAACTTACCAGTTAGATTTTAAAAGGCTATCAGGAAAATACCATATTTAAAAAGGAAATATATTTTAAAGTCATGAGTTGTGTATAAAGTAATGTAAAGGTACCTAAGCATAAAATAGATGTAACAAACAATACCAATATTTTCAAGAAAACCCGAAACCGCGATCTACTTTAAAATTGGACCATACACCAATAATTTATGAAGGCGACGGTCCGCGTCTATCGGACCGTACGAAAGGACTGAAGGATTCACTCTGGATTGTTTACACTGCCGTGATGTGGGTGAAACTGACATCTAAGCGGTTTAGTTTCAAACACGTCTAGGCAACACTGGCCGCAAATGCCACACAAGAAAACGCTTTTGTCTTCGCGCCGTAAGGGTTAATACTTGAGTCAGTTCGAAGACTTTCCATACAAACTGCATGTGGAAGATTAATGAAGTTTTCAACTTCGCATCTAAGTATTCAGCACAGTTTACGCATGGTTACGCAAAGATATTGTTCGGTAAACAGGGGTTTTAACCCTGTAATAAGGTTGTCTCGTTATTACGTGTCACGCGGTTAATCATCAAGCAATTTTGTATGACGTTTTAAGTTGAATAGTTTAACGGTTAGTGAGGCATTTATTCTGCGCAGGATAAATATAACAGGACATTTAATTTAAATAATAATTTATCAATGATGCATATAAGTGCAGTCGTCTAGCAGTTAAGTTAGCTGATGATATCATAGCTACAGTAAGTGCCTCCTGGATAAAGCTGTCACAGAGGCGTGGAGATAGACTGGGCTGGCAGACCCACCTCCGTATTGCGCTGGCTTTTGCCATGGCAACATATATCGAAGGTTCGCACTTTTTCAGGGCGGACAGCGCTGGCGGTGTTGGCATTAGAGTGCTCTAGCGATCCCGCCTCCCCGTCACCTAAGGCGCAAAGCAGGCAATGTGTGGTTTTAGTGGGTATACTCCTGTGGGTCGGCCGTTTCGATCCATGGAAAGGAGTCCCACATAACCCTGTCGCCTCCCAACAGCTGGGTATGCGTATACATTTTCCACACAGGGGCGTGGATATTGGCACAAAAAGAGAGGCCTATATCCAGCGGGATGGGTGAATTCCGACTTCGGATGATGTTAACGCCTAGGTATAGGTACGTTATTTACAGTTCCATGTAATATTATTCATATTTAATTGGCATATATCGTCAAAATAGCGTCTAGCCTCACGAATTTTCGTGCAGCGCGGTGCTAAACGATAAAGTGGCCTAGTTATCGCTGTATAAACAACTATATTCATGACTGTGCCGGTCCAGTTGCAGTAAAACAAACAGGCTGACTGGAAACGTACGTACCTGTGATATTATGGTGCAATATACAAGTGCCAATAACTCTGTTAAATAATAACATCAAATTAAGGTGCGTTCCCACTTGTAACGTTGCAACGAACATTTCTCAGTAACTGTAACATTGTGACGTATCTAGTCCATACTGAGCTCTCGAAGAAACGCTGTCACGACCGACAAAAGGTTACAAGTGTGGATGCACCTTAACGCCTGTTTTTCTAAAGAAGAATGCTGCTTTGTTTTCTTTTCACGCGTAGGTTTTACGTACGTTATTAAATACAGAAGAGATTGCGAGTGTGTGGATACTAGGGATCTCTCATGTATCTCCTCATCTTCTAACATGTAAGGTCACATACAGGAACACCCAGATTTGTGACAAACATCTGCGGATCACTCAAATTGTTGTCCCGTACGTGAGTCGAACCTGCGAGCCTTAGTACAACAGTCTAATCGCTTAGCCACTGCGTCGGGTCGTCGATGTTATAGACATAAGATAATATAATTTTGTTTTTATATTAGTGTCTTATAATATTGTTCAGAAAGAATTAATTTTGAACATTTCATTACGTTCTACGCGTTTCATGTTGGAGTCTCGACTCAATTTTCTTTTCTGGTTTATTCTTTATTCTGTCGTAAAACAAAACCTATATAATGCCTGGTTTTGCTGAAATCTCATAAACATTTATTATAAACTCATGAACGTAATCTTAGGGTTTTAGACGGCGATAAAACCAGGCTATCTGTAATAATCTAGATAGGTATAAAAAATATATAATAAAGCTTAGCTTATAATATATTGGTGAATGTTAAATATATATCATATATAGGTACTTACAATCTTTGATATAGTAAGGACATAAATATCTGACTAGCTTTTGACTCAAGCTTCGCTCGTTAGGAACTGTGCAATAAGAATAAAACGTAGGTTACAAATACCTGTTTAATCTGTATCTAAATAATAATTATTAAACTAGCTGCGTGGTGTTACCCGCTATAGTTTTTTGGGATAAAAAGCAGTCTATTTGTTAATCCAGGGTGTCAGCTACCTCCATATGAAATTTCATGAAAATCGGTCCAGCTGTTTGAGCGTGAAGAGGTATCAAACATACAAACACACTCACAAACTTTCGCCTTTGTAACATTAGTGTCATGAATTGATCAAACTCCCGACACCTGTTCACGAGATACGGAGAATACAGAATAAAGCAAAGTACCTCGTAATAAAAAAATTAATAAAACTACAGATTCCTTTTGATACTTACTTCCTTTTGTTATTTAAAACTACCTTTTGTTATTTAAAACAAGACCTACCCGAGGATTCTTTTATGCCGAGATAATATGGACTCCTGTAACAGATAGAAGAGAGTTCTTGGAACAATTAAAAACGGTAAAAAATATCGTTTTACTTAAGAGAGCTGAGTGCTTCCTACGTTTCTCAAACACTTAGCAGAAGAAGGTATTATTGCCTACTATCACATTTTCTACGTTTACCACATATAGATGCTTAGTAGGACATTCCTGGAGTTATTTTTGACAAAAAAGTCACATTTAGTAACTACAGTTACAACAACAACATAACATCACGCCTGTATTCCGCGAAGTCATAGGTATAAGTGCACATATTATAGTATATATACATTTCGCAAGTCATGTTTAAAGTCCCAATGTAATAGGGGGCGAACCTAGGACCTCGTGCTAAGCAGTCGCTTAGCAATCACTAGACCAACGAGGCAGTATGATTTTGTGTGTGTGATTAATGATGTCGGAAGCATTTCTTTGACAGTATAAGTTTTTCGTAAAAGGGGTGGAGCCTACTGCCATTATTCCAGACTGCACAATGGCTAATTACAGACCTATAAGCTAGTCTGGTGTCTCAAAATGTCTACTAATACGTTAAAGAAGTCTGATTGACACTTACTACGATTTAAACCCAAGTCTGAAACGTCTGTTTCAAGATGTAGCTGAGAACAACATGGCCGCTGTACGTGTCTAATGGACTATATTCATGCACACCTGTTATAGTATAGTGTGATACTCGTTAGTAGACGAGCACCGAGAGTGCAGTCTCAACCTAACCTAACCTTAGTATCTGTTTTAGCTATCTCTCCGGTATTTAGCACTTAAATTAGTGCTGTTATCGCGTTTATTCGGGCTTTTAAATTAAGCAGTTGCTTTATAGCGCTAGTAACACCACAGAAGCAGTCGCTGATTTTTGGACCATACTTTAAAATTGCTCGTTAGTGTAGCATGAAGTCATGAGTTCGTTTTCCGGGTCATGGAAAGTGATAATGTGTTTTGCCTTTAAGTGATTCTCAGTAGCAGCCACGGAGTCTGGATTTGTGTCGGGTTAATGGTACTACTACATTGGAAACTATTCATTAATGGCTATATGTGGATGTGTTTCATCTGCTGTTTCGGGGAATATAAGAAGCGATGTTGTTCTGTTTATTATTTTAAAACATGCTTCGATCTTCGAATTTAACTCCAACACCTGCCAAGTCTTTTCGATTCTACGTTGCTGTCTTCCCAGTATTGGATCATCATCATCATCAGCCGGAAGACGTCCACTATTGAACAAAATTACCCCTTAGAACGCCACAATAAACGTCCACTTGCCCGCAACTCTTGTCGGTCCACCAGGAAGGTTTGCCAGTATTTGACACCTACTAGATAATAAGACTGTCTATCAGTATTTTCCACAAATTGATCTGAACTTTTAATGGGAGTTTGTTTGTATGGGTAGCTCTCTTCTACGTTGGTGTGTGAAGGTACTTAAGTACACAATTTACCAGCATCAAACAGAAAACGATATTTGATATACAAACGATGTCTGCAAGAATTCTCTTTAAATATGTACTCCATAAATAAAGTTAACTTAAAAAATAGGAGATTTAAAAAGGTTGAGCGTTAATTAATTTTCTTTCTCGCCGACAAAATAAATTATATCCTTTTCTTTTATTTTTAAAGATAAATCTAAGTGGGCGTTAACTCATAATGGATACTTGTCTTTCTGGGCACTCATTTTAATTTTAAGATGTTTTTTAACAACGAGATTTTTGAACCAAATTGGCTTTCAGGGTATGAGATATTTATTTTGTTTGTATGACTTTTAAATAAGATCTATTGCAATTATTTTACTTAACTAAATATTCTCTATCTTCCGTAATGTAGTTGCGTCTGATTTCGCTGCAGCAATAGATTCAACCACTAAAGAGACAATAGAAGAATAAAATACCTTTTGTCTTCTTCTTATCGTATGATTGACGAACAACCTGGTGTCAGTTTAAAACGCCTGTAGGCCTGTAGGATTTACACACTGTTGAAAAATTTTTCTACAGTGCTGATTTCCTCACGATGTTTTCCTGCACCATTTTAGCAACTGATATCTAAACAGTCCGCTCATGAATTCGAAAACACATTGGTGCGTGCCAGTGTTTGAACTTGGAACCTTTGACTGTGCAGTCCAACGATCATACCACTCGACTATCACTGCTAATATTATGCTAACTTTGGTTATCCTTCAGAGAACCCTCACAGGCGTACATATACCTCTATATATACATAGGTACCTGCAGCATGTACACATAGATATCCCCTTACAGACTAATAACTACAGCTTTGCATACCACTCAATATTAATCTATCAGAGGAACAGATATTTGCACAACACTCGATCATGGTTGAAGAGCATTCAGGTGCTGTCTTCGTATCGTGTTCCAATCCGTTTCGCACACAATATGATATAGAACTAATGCCCCATTGACATTATTCCGCACTGAGAGAACTTAATCTGATGTTATGACGTCACACATACGTATAACTGTACTTTGGCGAGACTTTGTCTGAAGCTTCTGTTTTAATGCAGAATTTAAGGGTAGACGTGGCCTGAAATGGCATTGGATAGGGTTTTGTGGAGGAATAATAGAGAGGCCTTTGTCCAGCAGTGGGTCACCGAACAGACTAGAGAAAAAAAAATTAAGGGTAGGATTAAAGTAAAAATAAATTTCATTATTGGAATAAAAATAATAATCTTCTTTTTCGTATCGACATGAGCCAACTGTCACATGAAAGTAAGTCATGCCGTGGTGTAGATCGGTTAGTCAACAAAGATGGTAGCGAGGTTGACGGTCCAGGGTGCGCCGGACGTACTTAAGTATCGACACTCGTGGAGGCTCGTACTTGCACTAACACAAAATAATAATAAGGAAATATTACATTTCCTAAATTATGAAGCAGATTATTAGTCGGAATATGGCAGAACGACCAAAGCTAGCCATCTGCTGAATGAACTCCGAAATTTACTTCCCCACTTTTCTATTCTGCTACCATGTTAGTGGCAAAGATCGGCAAATGCAATTAATTAAGTATTAGATCCATTAGAATGGCAATATAAAAGACATTCCAAGAAAATAAAAGACCAAATCAAAATTCTAAATATAAACTCAAACAGCCCCAAGAAAAGATGCCAATATCCGATAGAAAACGTCTGTTAAATATTAGGAATTACTTACAAGTCACGTGACCGTTTGATTGCTAATATCAATCCAGTACATTTCGTTGAAATATCTATTTCTCGGCAATCGGAAATTGCCATCTCCAACGACGCTGAGCAGCTTTCAAATAAATAAACTGTAAGAACGTAAAAATCAAATAAACCTTTTATTAGCGACACAGCCAAAGACTGGCTGGAAAAGGTAAACAAGAAAAAAAAACCTTTGTTGGAATTTTATTTGGTTCATTAAACAAAGGTGAGGCCAGACAAACTCCGAAATGAAATACAGCGGCTGGATGGTAACCGATTCTAATTTTCCACGCGAGTTAACTCCGGAGTTGCCTTCTAACAATGTCCATTGACAGACACATTTTTCACGCAAAATTGAGCGGTTTAATTTCTAAAGAATGTATATTGATCGGTATACCATTATTGAATTTTTTGAAAGCGTTGGCACGACTGTTCTGATTGCCCACGTCCATTTCCCTACATACTGTGTCCTATAGGATAGCCTATGTTCAGTAGGGAATTGCTATTATACTAAACAAACTTTAATACGACAACCAAGGAGCTCGGAACCACGCGGCTTCCGCGCAGATCAATCGATCAGCGAGGTTAAGCCGTGCTTGCCACGGTCAGTCCTATGATGGGTGACCGTTTTCACATGTCGAGCCTCTCCGTGCTTAGGAAGGCAAGTAAGGCGTTGGTCCCACCCCTGATCTCGCCCGGTCGTGTCGGTCTACCGTTCCATCAGACTTTGAGAGTAAGGAAATTGGAAGTGCACCTGTATTTACGCAATACTTGTGCACGATAACATCTCCTGCGTAGTTGGCTAGTCTTAGCTGAGATAGACCACCGTAACCAAATTTCGGTCAAGAGAACATTACTTCTATACACCTGTAATATCCGTAGAGATACCTACGCAGAGGTGTTCTTCAATATGATGTTTAGATATTCAAATTTCAGTCTTCTATCACATTATAAGTCTTTGGTAATAAGTGAGAGAACTAATGGAATAAAATATTTATTCCTAGTGAAACTCGGACCCCGCTATGAACAAAAAACAAATAGAGTCTTCATTGCATAATATAAAAGTACATCGATATTTTCACAGTAAAACGGCTCCACCCATTCCTGGTAAACGACATTTCTATTTTATTCACAAACATTAACGAGTCCGGAAGTTCTTAAGGCCAGTATTTATCTTAAACTGTTAATAGAGAAACCTCATTGAAACGGTTTCAAAGAGACCAGTTGGAATGAGGTAAGTTTGTAGTATCACTTCACAAAGCATCAATTTAGAGTTCCACTTAAACTACTGAAGTGCCCCTTCATCCTTATCCTTATCCTTATCCTTATCCTTATCCTTACATATTATAAAACAAAGTCACTCGCCGCTGTCTGTCTGTCCCTATATATGCTTTAATCTTTAAAACTACGCCACGGATTTCGATGCGGTTTTTTTTAATAGATAGAGTGGTTCAAAAGGTAGGTTTATGTCTATAATACATGCATAATATAGTAGAGAAACACTGATAATTTTAGAGTTTTCTAATGTGATGTCGAAAATAACAACGCTTACATTGCAAACGCTGGCTAAACCCTACGAGATATATCAAAACAATGTACTACAGTATTGTACACCATAAAAATGCCTACAAAAAAGTCCGCGAGGGCATATGTCTATCTCTTAGGAATAACCCACAATAACCATTTTTTATCTTTTACTTTTTACGAGAAATAATGACTTATTTACGAAGCGATTTTGAGCAATACAGCATAAATCCTTATCGAATTAAGTACCTTCAATATATTGTCCATTTAATATAGATCAAAATTACCCTTTACAGCAAGTAATTTAAATAAATAGTTTCGAAGATATTACAGATAAAAGGCAGGGACATAGCGGTTGCGGCGGTAACGGCCGGCGTGGCGGCGCATTCTATAGCACTTTAAGACAAAACCATTAGTTACAATATGCAGATTAGTTACAGGTGAACCTCTGAAGTAGAAATCATCACGCTATATCCATAAGGAGCTGAGCAGTAAATCATAACATGTATAGAAACATCTATTTTAAAATTTACGTCAAGTATCATGGCGTGGCGGTTAAGCGATCGCCCTGCGTTTTAAATGTATAGAGATCGATCCTTGCCGAAGGATTTTCTTTTTGCATAGGCTTTAATTTCTTTTTGGATGTTTTCGAACTTAAATATTAATAAAAAGACAATTATAACATATTTTTAACATAATATTATTCCAAACTATTTACAGTTAATTATTTTTTAATTTTTTTCTACTTTAATAAGTTTGTAACTTCACCATTGTAAATATGTATAGAATGTTGTTTGTTTTACTTTAACCACAGAATAGTTAATAACAATATTCAGTAATATTTTCTATTTTAGCTTTTCCATCAAAATGTTAGATTTCTCATTTTTTTTATTTTACATCGAAGTTATTTCATCTGCCGAATTTGGGTTACACCTTTGATTCATCAATACCGTAGAAATATGGAAAACGCTGGAGAAAAAATTTACCATTTAGGCGCTGTCTACCAACAATCATTCACACAGACCACTTTGAAACACTTATTACTTAGTATCAGCATTCTTGCATAAGGTTAAGAAACAAATAATCGGGGCAAAATTTTCTTTCAGAATTACTCTCTCTCTCTCTCTTAGGTGGCAAATTAGCGCTCACCATACTCAATATACACATCAATTTGAAGCAACAAAACGTCTGTTCTTGGAGAGTTACGCTATAGTTTTAAGAGACATTTGCTGAAATGTAATCCTAAATTAAGAATGTACAATAGTTTTAGACAGAACTCAGCAGGAACAACCACCATGTAATGGATCGAGTCACATTCCTGTTCTTCGGTGACTATAGATAAATATTTTCGTACTTAAATGCTCCGTAAAAACTTTACTTATATATTGCACTTTATACACTGGATATACATAAATATTAATAAATGGTAATATTTAGACGGAGTATACAGAATTCTTCTCATTACTTCACGTTCCTGGAAAAGTTGGTTAAGATGTGATGTGATAGTGTTATTCCCGCATTCGACAACATAAATATTTATTCACTGGAACATATGTTCCAGTTGAATATTCAAACGACATAAAATTTTGAAGTTTTTTTTGTTTATATGTTTTAACTCTCTAGCAGAAAGTGTACTGTAGACACCCATCGTTAAGTTAAAGGTCTGTGATCCAACTCAAAGTTACCGTTTTGTAGAGAAACATCATAGATGCAGAAATTATAACAAATTGTAGCGGTGGCCATACTCATACCATACTATCACGCCTTTATTGTACTGTTACTTACGCCAATTAAAGTTTCATTAACCAGGCACAAATTCAAAGTCGGTACAGCTACTGAGAATTAGTTGAAAAACCCATAACACTTTGTCCGACCTGGTAGACGAACACACGGAACTCCCGCTCAGTAGTCGCATTTTACGAACACTAGACCAATAAGGCAGTCAAATTCTAAATTCCACACAATTATCAAAGTATTTTTGTTGCTAGGAAAATCCTCATGGACTTCCTCCACACTGAGCGGACGGAGTGTTATGCCGGTCTCTTACCAGCTAAAACCTCAGGGTATCCTTCTAACTACATGTACACACGTACACGTCTTTTGAAACAAATTTTGACTCGCCTCTTCACGATTGGTCCCGCTCACCACGTACGGCCTACGTGCCTTACGACCCTTCTTAAAAGGCGCACGTGAAACGCCAGCCCGCACCGCCTTTTCTGTTTGGGCAACGAACTGCCCAAGTTCGTCGCCCACAGGTCCAACATATGGGTGACGGACATGAGCAGTTCGTTTAAATGTCTGCTACAATCAATTCCAATATAACCGTTTGGCGCATTTTGACGTACAAACTATCATCGCTCACGTCATAGCTCACGCAGGGGTAGACTTAATTATTAAGGAATAGAAACCAGCTGATTTTTACTCGGATAACTATATGATATGTATGACTGTCGTGGTGGCCAAGTGGTTAACATACCTGATTTGTATGCACAAGGTTGCAGGTTCAAACCCGGGCAAGTATCAATGTGACTTTTTCAATGTTATAAATACTTTCTTAGATATTCTACACCACTGACTAACGGTGACGGAAAATATCGTAAGGAAACCTGGATTTAGTAATCTGAAATCGCCAACCCGCAGTGAGCTAGCGTGGTGATCAATGCTTAATCCCTTTCTACGAGAAGAGGCCTCTGTCCTGCAGTAGGACAGTTATAGGCTGCTATTATTATTTAACTGTATGATGCTCGCTTCCGAGTTACCAGTTCACACTCTCTTCATATGTTGTCTGCTGAGGACAAAACTACGAACGTAGTTTAGAGAAATGCATGCCATCAATATAGTACATAGATACAGTAAAACAAAGGTACATTCAAATTTTTATGTGTACATTCCTTATAAGCAAACCAATCATGTCAATAACTTTCCTGTAAGTCACTCAATATTCACCGATCATACCCACGAAATCGGTTAAGCAAGTAAAATAGCCCCATCTTCATTTAAAAATACTTTTATCATTAAAATACTATGTATATTCCTTTCGATAAGTAATTTATAGTGTTTTTCACTTACTTACAATATCAGATTATAGTCTCCTGGTGTTTTTATCTGAAATTTACGCGGACGAAGTCGCGGGCAACAGCTAGTTTACTACTAAAAAGCAAGCTCTTGTAAAATCTACGTAAACTTTAGTAACCAATTCATTGTCAAAATCGTTGGAATTTTCGTCGCAAACACTACAGTTTTGGATTTTATTTTAGTATCGGGCACTTTGTTCGGGGTTTTATGTTAGAAAACGTTGGGTTTACCATGGATTATGGGAACCTCATGAGACCAATATTTGAACGATGCAGATAATTTTGAGCCATGCTAGGTTTTAGGACAAATGTGGTTTATGATTGTGCGCCACCAACTAAATTAAATTTGATTAATTTAAGCCTTAGACTAAATGAGAATTTAACGAGCCGGGTCCACATTAATGACAATATTATCAAGCGATAATAATTATATGTTATGACCTGCATCATTCTTTCTTTTTATCTTCGCTCTACACCAAGAATTTCTCCCGTATCGTGGGTGAGTTCCACAAACACGAAATATCACATGCACAAACATACTGTGTAAACTGTTTTGTAGGGCAATGTTTTAGTATATAAGTTAATTTTATAAATACATAATAAATAAATAAATAAAAATACTTGAGACAAAAATCTTCGGATCACACAAATTTTTGTTCCGTGCGGGAATCGTACCCACAACCCTTAGCACAGCAGTCATATCGCTTAGCCACTGAGCCAATTTGGTCATCTGCATGCATATTCTAAGATATCTTCGACAACAGCATACTTTTATACTGGTATACGTGTATTAATTTGGCAGCACACAGTAACTCGCTTACATTTATTAACTTTGCGGAATGTCCCCAGTGCGATATGAGAGAAAAAGTTTGGCATGCGGGCGGTACGGTAAATGTGTTTCACACATTGCTTTTCTTCTACACTTTTAGATGGAGAACCCTTGTTCCTCAAGATTGTTGAAAGGAATGCTCGTGTTTTGTTTTATAGCTTTTTAATTACATCGTGTTGAGGTAAGAATTTCGTTAATTATTTATTTTTGCCGGTGTGGATACAAGTATGCGTTGCGGCATAATATAACATCACGCCTGTACTCCCCGAAGGAATAGGCAGAGGTGCACATATAGTACTCCCACATTTCGCCAGTTATGTTTTTAGGTCCTAATGTAATAGGGGGCGAGCCTATAGCCATCAATCGGGCACAAATCCAGACTCCGTGCTGCTACTGAGAATAACCTTATGGAAAAATTAAGGGCCATTTCCCGGAAAGGTATCGTTACCGTATCAACTCGAGCTGTGCAATAATCGATGTATAAAACTCCCTATTTCAAAGCACACTAATCGGAATCGTAACGTAATCGCCTCGCCTCGGGGCGGAGCTATGATCCTGTGTCGCCTAGCCGTAGCCGAGTCGACGTATCGGAGCAGCAGATCCGGTTTGGTACGCTTTGGCTTACGTAAGGTTTGACAGCGAGGCGAAAGGCGATATGATTACGATCTCTTTCCGATATGTGTTAATGGATATGTGTGTAACCTAACCTTAGGGTTAGGTTACACACATATATATCTAAACTTGTGGTATTAGTACCACAAGTTTAGATATAGGATTGTTTATATATTCTTAAGGATCAGAAGCTGATCCAATATTTTTTTAGGAAAATACATCAACTATTTAATTATCAATTAAATTAATTAATATGCAAAGAACATTAAACAACTGAACCTTTTCTTTTTTTATATTTCGAAAGTGTTCCATAGACAATTCGCGCCATTTTTTTCATCTCCCCAATGTTGCCGCCTCCTTGGTTGACCAATCTTCTAAGAATATAATATATATTTGTATGAATACAAGTGAAACCGCAGGCAACAGTTAGTTCAATCTTCATTTTAGACGCGCTTGTGGAACTGGAGTCTTTTATGATCCACCAGAGTTTTGTTACGCTATTTACGAGTGACCCATATACTAAAAATTCAGTGTCCTATGTCTCTTCATTCCATCTTACCTTTACTGCCATTAAAAGCAACCGAAATAACAGTATAAGTACGCCAAAAGCACATTAATCCTTAAAACGGGTAATTATAATGAAATTTTGTAGCCATATACAGTGAACAACGTGTGAGAATAATTTAGTGGAGTATAACCGCACCGTAAATAGTGTTTTATCCCATAATAAATGAAGCTTGCTTTATCAGATTATTTAGCATTAAATTTGGGTATAATGGGAATACCTATTATTTCATTTTGTCATCAACAGGGTGGTTCATCATTCTGGTCGTGGAAGAGTTACTTACGGAGCCTTCGATATGCGACTATCGGTGATAATGTTTTGAATCATGCCTGATCAATGTTCCCGTCCCTATCATCAATATCTTTATCTCCAATGATACCTAAATTGTATGTAAATAAAGTATTAGATATTAATAATATTATTAAAAAGCTGTGGCGAGTCCTCTCGTGCACTGGATGTAAGTAAGTAGTTACTTAGGTACTAAACTATCATTTTTTTTCCGTTTTTACTTGCACTCCAAACAATGCCAACCTTGCTACAACCAGGAATACAGCACGAAAAAACACAAAAATCAAGAATGAAAGTTAAAGGAAAAACCAGTTAAAATACCAACATAAATTCACTAAATCCTCATCACCACAACAGTATCATTACATACTCAAATAACATTAAATTCTAACCACACGTACGGCGTACACTCACGACTTAATTTCCTATTCGAAATCAAATTATTAATACATTGGCAGCAATGTATCAAGTATGATTCATTGCTGGCCAAGAGGCGTTTATGCACGTGAATCATGTGATACATCAATACTTGTCTTGACTGCCCCTGCATTGTGGTGCAGTAAATTTAACCTAAAATCAATGTTGGGACCATGGGACTATATTAATTAGTCAAGTATTTGGATTTGGAGTTTATTATGGGCATTTACTATATCTATACACGTGAGTATAACAGGAATGTATAGTAAAACATAAACACTCACGAAAGATTTTATTATGGTTTTCAAAATTGCTTCTCTTTATACATAACATCATGTCTGGATTCCCCGAAGGGCGGTAGGCTGAGGTGTACCTATTGTACACCCAAATTTTGCGTTATAACTCAATTTAATAGGGGGCAAACCTATTGCCATCAACCAGACTCCGAGCTGCAACTGAGAATTACCTAAAAGAAAAACCCAATAACGCAGAAGGTTTCGAATCCAAGACCTCGTGCTCAGCAGTCACGCTTTGCAACCACTAGACCAACGAGGCAGCCTATCCTTATGATGATTCTCATTTCCTTTATGTTGATTTACTGCCAAGTCTCTTTTGCAATACATGTGGTAAACTTCGTTACAGACTGTAATAATAATAATATAATAATAATAATAATAGACTGTACATAAACAAATTACGAAATGAATCACAATCAAAGGCAAGCTTGACCTGAATTTGGGTTTGAAGAATAGATAATAGTTAATAAAAACAATAGTATGGGTTACTGTGTACAATGGAACAATAAAAATGTATATTTAAGACAATTAATAAACTATAAACAACGCGATTGAGTTATTTCGTTATAACATGAATAATTTCAACCAATCCATGAAAATTTTTGCGATACAATTACTTCAACCAATTCCAATTATTCCAAACTACAAATGAACATTCCTAACAAAAAAATCCAATTACACTTTGCGTGACCGTACGGGTTGAACAGGAGAACTGGCGAACCGAAGCGGCGCAAACCGTTGATTACCACAATAGACTAATCAAAGAAGAAATTGAAACAAAAAGTCCACTAAATTAACTTTACAAACTACCTATTGTTTCGACTGCTATTTTCCTGCCCAAAGCTTCAAGCGGCTTATGACGTAAAGGCATTAAAATTCTTTATTACTGCGCCCATTTCATAGAATTTTGTATTGTCATTACCATTTCTAGGTCCTCATTTCCATTTTATGGGAAACATTACTAGCCTGACTGCTACTTATCAAATCGTAAATGAAAACCCTATAACAAAAATGTTTAACCTAGGAATTTGAGAGCAGTGAGTCGAGTGGTATGACCGTTGGACTGCCAAGTCAAAGGTCGCAAGTTAAAACCACTGCACGCTCCAATGTCTTTTTGGATTCATGTGCGTACTATAAATTAGTTATCAGTTGCTAAAAACGGTGAAGGAAAACATCGTGAGGAAACCGGCACTCACGGTGTAAAGCCATGTCAGAGGCCTACAGGCGGTTTAAAGTCTGACACCAGGTTGTTCATCAACCATACGATAAAAGAAGAAGAAGAACCTAGAAATGAATACAAATCGGCTTCATTATGAATTCAGACAATTTACGTTAATTCCTTAAAAATAAAAAAACAGAGACCCTTCTGAGCTAAAACATATTTTTAAGAACAATTAATAACAAAAAATATTTCTAAAAATGGTTAAAATAGACGAAACATTCAAACAACCCCATAAAAAGCTAGACGATAAATAACACAGGGGCGACGACGAAATAATAAAGGATCCCAAACGGGCAGGGAACAACAAAATTTTCGCCTTAGTGAACGTCCTATCAACAGATTGATTGATATTCTTGTGAACCACGAAGCGAGCGACAGTGAAGGCTTGTTCACAATAGCAATTGTCGACGACTGAACACGTAGGGTTGGCTCGGTTGAAAAACATTTACAGATCCGATATTTTTTCGTTGTATTATCTATTGATAGCTACCTCAAATTGCTCAATATTCACATATTTTATTTCGGCAGTTAGTTTTCTCCTTTTAAAACGACTGTACAAATAAACTAAACTATTGTGTGAAAATACTTAAATTATAAATCTTTTTTAATAACCTTCATAACCATTAGAACTTGTATTTATGTTATACCTTGCTCAAGTAGAACTCTACGAAGTACCAACTATCACTGCTGTCCAAATAGATTAGTGTTTTGTGTGACGAGCCAAAATGAGTATAAGTATTTACAGTCCATTATGTTAAAACCAGTTGCATTAAAATCTTCAAACTAGACACACGTCGTTTTCTTCAAAAAATACCAGCAAACAAAAGTCAACCTTATAAACTAAACATTTTGGTCCATAATCGAACCGGATAGTGCTAATGAGTATCGAGCCCGGCCGACCCGCGAGAACAATAGATCACTACCTGAGTGCGATAAGAAGTCGTCCGGTGACACGTTTTTTACTAATGTGCAATGTGCAAGTTATAAGACAATAATTTTGATTGACTATAAACTGTTACTTGTTTACAAGGTGTATGTGAATTTTAAGACAAATCATAATAACAGTACATAGAGTGAGTGTTTTAAGAGATTAAAGTTAACAACCTGTTATTTTGTGAGAACTTATTACCTAAAACAAGTGACCACTCGGAGGGTTGTTTGCTGTGATTGCTACGCGAGTTTATTTGTATCTACAATGGAGGCGCTTCTATCGTTACAAGACGAGTTGTACGAGAATTTGATCAAAGCTGAGAGAAATTTTAAGAAAACCCCTAAAGAAAGAATTAAACGTCAGTACTTAGAAACGCGGTTAGAAGTGTTAGAACAACTTTTCAAAGATTTTAAGGACGGACACAAGGAGGTAGTTGTGAAAGCGAAAAGTAAAAAGGAAGTATACTTTACAGAAGGAAAATATGAGATTTTTGAGGAGTTATATGTGCAATATAAATCAAGTTTGCGAGAAGCTTTACAACAATTTGTGCCGTCAGTTACCGAGTTACCTACCCCAACGGTTACCAATAGCGCTTACAATAATTGCAGTGATGTAAAACTACCCCGCATACAATTACCTACTTTTGGGGGTAAGTACGATGAGTGGCAAACCTTTTACGACATGTTTTCTTCATTAATCCACAACAATAAAAGTATCTCAGCAGTACAGAAATTACATTACCTTAAGTGCAATTTGAACGGAGAAGCGTTAAATCTATTAAGTAATTATTCGACGACTGATGCAAATTATGAGGAAGCATGGAAGCAATTAGTTCGGCGTTATAATAACAAGCGCTATAATTGTAATGCTGTCATGAGGACATTATTTGGCACAAGGAAAATTCACAACGAGTCAGCCTATGCAATTAGGAGTCTGTTGGATACGACATCTACCTGTCTTAAATCCTTTGAGAATTTGGGAGTTAGCACGGAGACCTGGGATGCGATTGTTGTTTATTTAGTCGTTTCAAGATTGGACACAGAATCGATCAAACAGTGGGAACATCATTTAAATATGATCTCAGATGAGTTACCCACTTGGATACAATTAAGAGATTATTTAGAGTACAGATTCAGGTCATTAGAAATGATAGACACCAACGGGAATCGAGCATCGCAACAAGCCAAGCCAGCTGCTAAGTCGAAATCTTTTCACGCATCTGTAGAGAAGGAGAATAAGTCTAAGGCTAAACAAGAGTGTCCGATGTGTCACGAAATTCATTATCTTAATCAGTGCAAGCGTTTTAGCCTTATGACACCTAAGGAAAGACAGGACTTCGTACAAACGAGTAAATTATGTTTTAATTGCCTGGCGCCTAGTCATGCTGTAATTAAGTGTCGTCAGTCATTCAGCTGTAAGAAATGTGGGAGAAGGCATCACACGATGTTACACTTTGAGAGAGAGAATCAGGAGCCAGCCAGTAGCCAGGAGCAGTCAGCAACAGTGCCACCAAGTGAATCACAACAGGAGAGAGCGAGTACAACACGAGGTGACACAACCATAACAGCTACATTTTCTAGAGGGGAGCTGCAGCCTAACAGGGTGCTACTCGCGACGGCTAAGGTTAAGGTATTCCGTTCTAATAGTTATAAACAAATAATTCGTGCTTTGCTTGACCAAGGGTCACAGGCATCTTTTGTATCTGAGTCAACTGTTCAATTACTAGGTCTGGTACGCAAACCGGTTAGTGGTTGGGTGTCAGGGCTTGGAGATGGCCGTATGAGAATAAAACACACGGTTACACTACGCCTGGAATCACGTCATAATTCTGCTAGTTATATCCAAGTTCACGCTTATGTATTGCATTCTTTAACGTCATTACTTCCTTCAACTAGTGTGAGTACTCCTAAATGGGTAGAAATTGACAATCTTCCTTTAGCAGATCCTACATACGCGATACCAGGTAAGATCGATATTTTACTAGGTGCAGAGGTTTATAGCGAAATATTACTTGATGGTGTTATGAGGCATCCTACTTGTAGTTTAATAGCACAAAATACGGTGTTTGGGTGGATTTTGTCAGGAAGGATGATGGAGGGATCTCGAGAGTTAGGAAAAGATAATCTTATTAGCATGCACATTCAGATGAAAGAGGATGAGTTACTAAAGCAGTTTTGGGAAATGGAAAATGAGCCTAATTTAATTAGAAAGGAAATGAGTATGAGCGAGAAAGTATGTGAGGATTTGTTTGATTTAACTACAGTGAGAGATAAGGAAGGAAGATTTATAGTGAGGTTACCATTTTCAACAGACGATCGTAAATGTGAATATGGTAATACAGAAAAGAGAGCAGTTAAGAGGTTAGAATATTTAGAGAGGAAGCTATCGAAAGATGTGCAATTGCGAAAAGAATATAATAAAGTTATGAGTGAGTACTTAAGTATGAGTCATATGAGACTGGTTTCTGAGAGTGAGTTGCAGAAGCCGCAGGCTGTCTATCTTCCTCACCACGCTGTGGTGAGAGAAGATAAGAATACTTCAAAAGTGAGAGTCGTCTTTGACGCGTCGAGTAAAGGTGATAACAATGTGTCACTAAATGATGAGCTTCTGGTGGGACCTAGGTTACAACCAGATTTGAGGCATATCTTGATGAGGTGGCGTCATCATAAAATCTGTATCGTAGCTGACATTGTCAAAATGTATCGTATGGTGAGAGTGGCGGAAGAGGATACAGATTTCCAGAGAATTGTTTGGAGATTTGATCCATCTGAGCCCATACAACGTTACAAATTGTTACGTTTAACTTTTGGTACAGCATGTGCGCCTTATCTAGCTGTCAAGGTATTGCATAGATTAGCCGAATTAGAAAAGAATAAGTATCCATTAGCTGCGAGAATAACAAAACAATGTTATTATATGGACGATTTGATGACCGGGTGTGACACCATTAATGAAGCAATAACAATTTATGAGGAGATGAGTGAGTTAATGATGAGTGGTGGGTTCGAGTTGCAAAAATGGAATAGTAATAATGATAAGTTTTTAGAGCAGATTGGGAAGATTGAATCGAGTGAATGTCAAGCCATTAAAGTAAATGATCAAATCAAGGTATTAGGATTAAGTTGGAATAGAAAGAATGATGATTTTGAGTACGTGTTAAACTTACCGGAATCTAAAGATTTAGTCACTAAAAGACAAGTATTATCTGAAGTCGCGAGATTGTATGATCCTTTAGGCTGGATTGCCCCGGTAGTAGTAAACGCTAAGATTTTTATTCAGAAATTGTGGAAGTCTGGTCTTGAGTGGGATATGTGTTTGACGGATGAATTACTTTGTGAGTGGTTAAAATACAGACAAGAACTAAAGGATTTAAATGATCTTAAAATACCTAGGTGGATAAATTATATGCGAGATAGTAAGAGAGAATTACACGCATTTTCTGATTCGTCAAAGTCCGCTTTTGCGGCAGCAGTTTACATACGAGTAATTGATAGTTCAAGTAAGGTGCATGTACATTTATTGACCGCAAAAACTCGAGTTGCCCCAATCGTAAAAGAGATTTCTATTCCCCGACTTGAATTATGTGGCGCGACCTTAGCTGCCAAGCTGATATGTGAGGTAGCCCAAGTACTAGAGATACCTAAAGAACATCTTTATGGATGGACTGACTCCACCATAGTGTTAGCATGGCTTAAGGGAGGCTCAAGTCGATGGGCAACATTTGTTAGTAACAGAGTGTCCACTATATTAAATATTATGGATTATAACCAGTGGAGTCATGTCTCCTCAGAGACAAACCCTGCGGACTGTAGTTCGCGCGGTCTGCAGCCGAGAGAGTTGAGTGAGCATACACTGTGGTGGAGAGGACCGCAGTGGTTGTGGGAAACTGAAATATATACAGAGCGTAAAATAATCGAAGACACACACGAAGAGGAACGAATCCAATCCTTAACCGTTTTATCTGACGTCGATGAGGAGTTCATTTGGTCGAAATATTCATCTTTAAATAGATTGTTAAAAATTGTATCATATTGTAGACGAGTATTGCATTATAAAACGAAAGGTCAAAGACCTAACTTACCTAAATTTATTACACCATATGAAATGAACGAGACTTTATTAGCATGCGTTAAACAAGTACAAGAGCGCGAGTTTTCATTTGAAATAAAACAGTTAAGGGTTGGAGAGGGTGTGCCTAAAAAGAGTAAGCTACGATCTCTTTGTCCCTTTTTGGACCAAAAAGGGATACTAAGAGTAAGTGGACGTTTGTCACAATCGGACGCGTGTTATGACATGAGACATCCGATAATTATGCCTGGTCATCATCACTTGACCACGGTTTTAATTGCGGATGCTCATATAAAAACATTGCACGGTGGTCCACAAGTAACCTTAAACTTTCTCAGAAGCAAGTATTGGATCTTACGTGCAAGGGAGCGTGTTAAGAAATATTTTAGAGCATGCACTATTTGTTTGAGATACTCTACGAAGAAGACTACTCCTATAATGGGCCTGCTTCCAGAGGCAAGGATCAAACCCAGTAAGCCATTTCAATCTACTGGAGTGGATTACTGTGGTCCTGTTTTTATTAGATTCTCGCCAGGCCGTGGAGCTAAGTCTTATAAAGGTTATATTTGTATATTTGTGTGTATGGTTACACGAGCAGTCCACCTAGAAGCAGTAACAGATATGACTGCCAAAGCCTTTATTGCTGCATTTAGGCGTTTTACTGCCCGTAGAGGTCATTGTCGTGATTTATATAGTGACAATGGCACTAATTTTGTTGGTGCTGATAAACAAATGCGAGAGATGTTTAATTATGCCCAATCTTCTCTTCCTGGAGAGATAGCAGAGTCACTTTCTTTAGAAAGAACCACCTGGCATTATATTCCTCCCCACTCGCCTAACTTTGGGGGCCTGTGGGAATCTTCGGTGCGCAGCACTAAAACCCATTTAAAAAAAGTAGTATGTAATAGTACACTTACCTACGAAGAAATGATAACGGTTTTGGCGCAAGTGGAGGCATGTTTGAACTCGAGACCGATTTCTTTGTTGAGCGATGACCCAAATGACCCTCTACCCTTGACACCGGGCCACTTCTTGGTAGGTGAACCATTGGTTAATATTGCAGATGAGGATTATAGTAATTCTAATGTGGTTGGTTTAGACAGGTGGCGATTAACGCAAAAAATTGTGTCAGACTTTTGGAAGAGATGGTATAAGGAATACTTAGTTAATTTAAATCAAAGGTACAAATGGAACACTAAACGTGACCAACCAGAAATAGGCGATATTGTTGTTATAAAGGAAGATAATATGCCGCCAGCGAAATGGTTACTAGGTAAAATAGTTAAAAAATATCCGGGACCAGATAATGTAACTCGAGTAGTAACTATAAAGTGTAAAACCGGAGAATTTAAGCGACCAGTGAGTAAAATTTGTGTTTTAACTAAATAAATTATGTTCAACTTTATTACTTGTTAAATATTGTTTAAAAAAAAATTACTTTAGGTCTATTGACTATTCTAGTTATTTTAAGTTCAGAGTTTATTTACCTATTTCTTTATACTTTGTAGTCTTATTTACTTACCGGTTTAAATGAAGTTAAAAATTATAAATGTATTATGTTATGTACTTACGGTAATGAGTTCTCTAAACCAGTTTCTTTTACTTTATGGTTGTGTTCGATTAAGCTATGTACTGCTAATGACTTACATAAAATAAGCATATAAAAAGTTAATGTACCTAATTGAATACGTTAGGCTGAGCCAAGCTCTGCATTGTGAGAATGTATTTACTTACTAAAAGATACAGGTTGTTTTGTTATTGTATTGTTAGTTATTAAGATTTTTATTTTATTTACAGTTAAGTACAAAGTGTTAAGTGTTCGCGAGAGGATTTCAATTTTTTGTATGTTAAAATGTAGTTAAAGAACTGTGTTCTTTGGCGGGCGGAATGTCCAAATAGATTAGTGTTTTGTGTGACGAGCCAAAATGAGTATAAGTATTTACAGTCCATTATGTTAAAACCAGTTGCATTAAAATCTTCAAACTAGACACACGTCGTTTTCTTCAAAAAATACCAGCAAACAAAAGTCAACCTTATAAACTAAACACTGCACACTTCTTACTTACATTTGCCGCACTTAAGTTAAAGCACTGTCGGTTGGCGGTGAGTTCTAGCCTCCTCTTAAGGGGAATTTACATCGTCTCTAGGATATTAAATCGCAAAGAAAGGAAATGTGAATTACAAGAGCTCATTGTAGAACTATAAATGAAATAAAGAAAATATCCATTCTAAGTCATAGAATAGATACGTAGAGATGACACAAAAATAAAGGTTTATACGCAACAGTGACAATAAGGCTGTGAATGATGTTGATGATGATGAAATCATTAATCCAATCTCTGAAAATAAAGTACGCGAAATTATTCTATAGACACCAAAATTTATATTCAGTTTTAGTAATCTCTCTCAAGCTACTTGAATTTAAGCCATTCGGTTACATAGGAATAACACATCTTCTTCGATTCTAATGCTTTAGATAATGATAGAAGTAAATACGAGAATCGTGTAAAGCAAAATATGACGTCACCTTAATGGATAACGTATGTGAACTCCTTTTAATGAAGTCTCATAACAGACGCTGCATATAAGTCAGGTGAGCATAAAATAATGCTGCGAGCGTGTCGCATTCAGGGAACTCAGTTTATTGTGTGTGATACTTAGCACGGAAGTAAGTTGGAACATTTTGAAATAAAACCAATCTGACTAATGTATGGAGGGAGGTGTAGGATCGTAGATATCACTTCAGATTCATGTTAATTAAATGGTGGTTTTATCCTGTTATATTATTTTGTATTATATTTTGTCTTACGGGAATTCGGATGTATAAGTTTTTGTAGAACTTAGATCAGTAAATAATTTGGTGTTGTTAAAGATTATTTCGGACAATTCTAACATACAGAAAGTATTGAATTTAAGCTAACTATAAAATTTAATTTCGTATGACCATGTTAACGTTACCAGGGTTTATCAAGAGCAACATCGGATAGTCATTGGTTAGGTTACTTTATATATTCAACAACGTGAATTATTTATTTGTTTCTATGACCTAAATTTGCCGAGTGGTATCCGGCCTAGAAGCGCTCCTTAAGACGTTTGCCAAGCGTGAGGATTATGGCAACCCCCACCCCTCCCCTCTCCTTTGTTCAACAGTGGACGTATTCCGGCTGATGATGACGATTACCTTAAATAGATTTTGTTATCCAATCTAGCCTATACACAAAATATTGGCTCAATAACCCAAAAATCTCGTACGCACCAGCCCTTATTTTAGTTTCTTTATTATGATTTATGCCGACGATATTGTAAATTGCCGTTCCATTTTCAAAATTTTCTTGCGTGTGATCATTACAATTTTATTGTTGTATTATACTTACAAATTCAGAATTACTACTAGGTACTGTTGAAGGCCTAATACGTAGAAATCTAGCTTATTGCCAGTCGATTGATATTCAAAATTTTGTATAATTTATTTCGATCATTCGTAAATATTTATTAGTCGTTACGAGTAGTAAAACATAATCACACGCCTGTATTACCCGAAGAGGTAGGCAGAGGTGCCCATATAATACACCCACATTTCGCCAGTTATGTTTTTAGGTCCCAATGTAATAGGAGGCGAGCCTATTGCCATCAACCGGGCACATATCCAGACTCCTTGCTACTACTGAGTATTACCTAATAAAAAAACTCAATAACACTTTCCCGACCCGGGATTCAAACCCAGGACCTCGTGCTCAGCAGTCGCGCTTAGCGACCACTAGACCAACGAGGCAGTTGTTACCGGTAGTAGAAAGCCTGATCACCCATCTTGCCAGGTATATCGCATTTCCCAGTACTTTTTAAGGTCACAGCAGTCTATTTATGTCAAATACAGGTATAATCAGCAGGCATTCCAAGAGTTTTATTTTCTATAGTGTATGAAAGTTCCGAAACAGATTCGCCTTTAACATTGGGACCTATAACAAAACCGACAGCGGCTGTACCTCTCCCCGGTACCGCTGAGCAATACTGTCTGACATTGTCTTAAGTTTCATCAAAGTTAATCTCCATGGCAACGTACGTCATAATTATGTACCATTTATTGTTATGTTTATACTTTCTTTGCTTTTCTTTGATTACAAAAAAATCACTGAAAACTAGGAGTGTCTCCTGTATCGTGGGTGCGTTTCACAAACATGGCATATCACATACACAAACACCCAGACTCGGGACAAATATCTGCGGTTCGCACAAATTTTTCCGGGCGGCATTAAACCTAAAACCCTCCGCACAGCAGTCCAGTCGCTTAACCACTGCGCCAAGCAGGTCGTCAAGCTAGCATACTACCTAGAAAATAACAATTTGCAATAATACTAATAGGAACAAAAAAAAACAGACAGACAATAAAACTACTGCCGAGGGTGAATTAGATTTAACCCCCGAATGCTTTTGCGCCAAGCACCGAATAAGGTCACGTTCCTAAGCAATTAGAAAACGACTTCACAAAGAAATGCAAATATTTAATTTTGTTAGTGGTTTGTTGCCTTGAAAATTAAGCACGTATTTGAGATAAAAACTGTGTAGTGCTAAAGCGTTTCACACAATTATCTATCAAAATGCTACTTTTGTAGGACTTGGTATCAAATATCCATACAAAATGACTTTTTTCGAATACGAGAGAACCACTAAGTTATTTATTTACTTTAATTAAACGGTTTACACCAATAACATAAATAAAGAACACAGAAATAATTTCAAAAAATTAAATACACAATAATAGCCAATTGATGCCTTGTTCTCACAATACTTCAGACACACTGACAAAATCTTCATCCATTCATCATCAAGCAGATCGCAGGTTGGATTCTAATCCAAAAGCTCATTTAATGCGGTGAGCGAGCGAGTTACAATGTCAAAATGCAAAAAATATCCTGAAGAGCTTTTCTAATTGGACGTAATAGGTATCTTATCGTTCAACATTCAAAGAGTAATCTAAAATCTTCAATTTTGCTTGAACAGAGAAATGGAAGGCTGACAGAATAATTTAAATAATTTATCTTCTAGTAAACTGGGTTTATTTACTCATAAAGTAATTTGTAGCTAGCTTCCAAACTAAATGCCATTTATTGAGGCCACAGTCTAATAGCATGCAGTTAGTCAATGTCGTGTTTAAGGGAAGGTAGGCTGAAACTAAAGTTAAGGATTATTTGTAATTTTAAATTCAGAAGCCGCTATTTGCCGCTTCTAATGTTTTTATTACGAAAGAACAATGAAAGGAAAAATATCGATCAACTACAAAATATTTTTTTGAAATACATCTAGTATAACTTCCCAAACAAATTATAAATTAGGAACCCCAGATAATTGTTATCATACTGTGAACAATTAATACACTGTGGTAATTATTTATTTGTCGGTATTGAAGCTTCCACTGCGTCAGTCATTTTATGTTTGAACGAACAAGAGCCACTATTTTGGGCTTATTCTAGACAAATCGTAAATTTATCGTTTAAACAAAACACGTGGATAAATCACAATCAATGACTATAATAATGATAATCACGGTGCTGTAATTTAAATTCATATAAAATTAAAGTCGAAAACACACGTATTGACATTTACCAGGCACAAGTAATACCATAATTATAATTATTATTTCTGCCAATATTTGTGTGCACTGGTGCCAGATTTGGTAGAAAAATCACAAAATGAAAACGGGAAATCAGCCTATTAAATACAAATATAACATACAATAAGTCACACCTGTTTCCCTGAGGGGTACGCAAAGACCACGGATTTCCATTTGCTACGTCCTGGCATACTTCTTTCGCTTCATTCACACGCATCACATGCCTCATACACGCTCGTCGGTTAAGGGGATTCCTCACTTACCCTTTTTGCAGAACATCTCCGATTTGGTCTCGGTATGTTCGCCTAGGTCTTCCTCTTTCCGATACTCCACTAACACTCGCCTCATATATTCATTTTGTCACTCTTCTTTCATCCATCCTTTCTACATGTCCAAACCATCTAAGCGAAAATTGAGAAATAGAAACATTATTAGACCCAAAGCGAGTAATGCATCTGTAATATAATAAATATCTTTAAAAATCTAACAGAAACCATTTCGAAGAACATGTAATGTAAAATTCAAAACGAAGCCGCGCAGAGATTGGTGAAAAGGAAAAAAATATCACAAAAATTAAAACATTTTCAGGGCATACAACAAAGATGAGCCCGCTTCCTGTCACGGCGGTATTATACTCTGGAAAAAATGGGTATACATAATCCGACGAAATCTCCTTTAATGGTGTGAAGATACCTCAAATCCCTAATTCCTGCTCAAAAAAGGTCAATTATAATGTACAGGTTTAGAAGAAAAATGTTACGCTTTTTGCGATGGCTTTGCCAAAATTCGGTTACGTCATGCTTTTTTAAATCCTGCATATTGTATTTCTTTAGTCGTATTTCGTAGTTATAGAACTAGTAAGCTTACCTGAGAGGGAGGCCTTTGTTCAACAGAGGACGTCGTCTAGCTGATAATGATAGAACTAGTAAAAAAATGGATGGTTTAAATTTAAACATTGGGGCTCTTTAGCCAAAACATAGGCAAAAAACACATAAATTATTATTTTACAACCATTTAACAACGACTTCATTTTATGTGTATGTCATATGCAGACCGTTATTGCGATCCTCTTTATAATAATATCCTGGGTAAACCTTACTCAAAGCCATATAAAACGAGACTTTTAATAAGCTTATTTTAAAGCCAAAGATTATTTTAACGGCGAGGTTGATTGGCGTTAATTCCTTTGTATGTGTCGTTTGCATAATCACGGCTAAGTGGGTATAAATGAAGATAAAAAATCCGTTTATTAATACTTTTACTCTACAGTTTTTCCATTCATCATATTACCCTATTAAACCATTAAGTTCGCAAATTCTCGTAGGCTTGTCGCGCAAATTATAAACCACTAGCTGCGCCCCGCGGTGTTACCCGCGACATTTTTTCGGGATAAAAAGTAGCCTATATGTTAATCCAGGGTATAACCTATGTACATACCAAATTTCAACCAAATCGGTCCAGCCGTTTATGCGTGAAAGAGTAACAAACATCCACACATCCATACATCCATACTCACAAACTTTCACATTTATAATATTAGTAGGATATTAGTAGGAAGTAGGATTTTCTGACTACATAGTTTCTCCCCTTCAGTAATTCTTCCAAGTAATTTTCTGTAAGAAATACCAGTAAGTTTTTTGGCTAGAAAAGATAAAGGAGAACCAAAATTACGATAAATCGAAAAAGCATCAGCTTAGACAATCTTCAGAATTTAAATTATTGTTCGTACTTGGTATCTATTTTCGTATTTCTTAATTGCACCCACACATTTCGCCTCATAGGTCGGATAATGTTCACAAAATCGATCCGTAAAATTAGGCTCGCCTTGCCACCGGAGGACGATAGGATAAAGAAGACTTATCCAAGTGTCAATCATTGTTGTAACGTAAGCCTGAACTCGATGCTCTGAAACTTCATCTATATGCCTATCTTTGTATCATTATGCATACATGTTTTGTTAAAGAGGTAGGGTGAAATGTGTTGGACGAATGTTGGAGAATTTTTAAGCAAAATTCCGAATTCGAAAACAATGACTGCCTCGTTGGTCTAGTAATTGCTAAGCACGACTGCTGAACACGAGGTCCTGGGTTTGAATCCCGGGTCGGGCAAAGTGATAATGGGTTTTTCCATTAGGTAATTCTTAGTAGCAGCACAGAATCTGGATTTGTGCACGGTTGATGGCAATAGGCTCGCCCTCTATTACATTGGCACCTAAAAAACATAACTGGCGAAATGTGGGTTTACTATATGTGCACCTCTTCCTATTCCTTCGGGGAATACAGGCGTGATGTTATGTATGTATGTCCAAAACATTTGGTTTTGGTGAAAAATCATATTTCTACAAACCCTTAAAAAAGGGTGTTCTTCATTGCATCAGACTTCAAGTGCATCCTAAGAAAATGGAAATTGCATGGAAATAATCGTTGAAAGAAAAATGCAACAAATGGCGTTCTTAATAATATCTATTGAAACCCGTTCACATGTAAAGTTTAATTTCCTGAGACCTATGCCTTTGAGGACTTGCTATTGTCTTCAATAGTCTTTGAATTTAGCTTTAAGCAATGCTCTTTGTTAAAGACAGACATGCATTAGCTTCTATTAACAAAAAAAGGGTTATTTTGTTTGAAAATGTAATATTTATATTTTGACTGCCTCGTTAGTCTAGTGGTTGCTAAGCGCGACTTCTGAGCACGAGGTTCTGGGTTCGAATCCTGGGTCGGGCAAAGTGTTACTGGGTTTTTCCATTAGGTAATTCTCAGTAACAGCATGGAGTCTGGATTTGTGTCCGGTTGATGGCAATAGGCTCGCCCCCTATTACATTGGGACCTAAAAACATAACTGGCGAAATGTGGGTGTGCTGTATGTGCACCTCTACCTACCCCTTCGGGGAATACAGGCGTGATGTTATGTTTTATACTTTTACTACCAACTAACTGTTTTTCTATGTATAACAGGAAAACAGGTTATGCTCATGCCGTGTAAAAATAAGCCACTCAGCAAGGGTTGTAGCAAAATTGATGGCTTAGGTTGCGTCTTTAGACTCTGTAGGTACTTACTCGCTTGTGGTTGCTTTTTACTGCTACCCCTCGACTAATAATTATGCTCAAAAGATAGGTGCAATTATGCCACTTTTACTTTCTTCTTCGGTAAATACAGACACATATTTCTACCAATCATTTGGTCAGCGATAATTAAATGAGGAACCAATCGATTTGATAATGCCTTGCTGAACCTGAATGACTCGCTTTCTATACTAAAGCTGGCATTTTCGATTCCCGTTTAAAACTGCTACTTTTCATCATCATCAGCCGGAAGACGTCCACTGTTGAACAAAGGCCTCCCCCTTAGAACGCCACAATGAACGACAGCTTGTCAATTGCCATCCACCGGTTGCCCGAAATTCTGACGATATCGTCGGTCCATCTGGTGGGAGGCCTGCCAACGCTGCGTCTTCCAGTTCGTGGTCGCCAATCGAGAACCTTTCTTCCCCAGCGGCAATCGGTTCTTCGAACAATATGGCCACGATACTTTTACTACTAACCTATTGAGACCTACGTCTATTCGCACTCGGCAGGCGTCCGTCCATTTGAGGTTTATGTAAACGCACCAACGACTCATCGGAGAATAGTTTGAGGAAACGGCAAAATTTTAAGCAGTTCGTAGACACTTACCTTATACGTAAGTACCTATAACAAAGAACGGCCGCACTATCATTAAATGCTATACGTCGATTAATACCCCACCACGTACTATGATAACAGTTATCGTTTACGAAAACGCGAGAAATGCCATGCGATAGTAATAATTTAGAAATAATCACGATCATAGCTGTGCCAACTCCGTTTCTTGCATTCTGAAAGCCTGTTCGACCTAGAATCTAGTGTTTGTAGAAGTAATGCTAGGTACTAATATATTTCTTTAAATACTGCCTAGATCATTTATAAAAAAGGTAACTGGGAAAGGAAAGCTTTCAACTCAATAGACTCAAATTCTCTGTAGGCGTAGGAAAAGCTAAAACGTTTGACGAATAGACTGACAAATAAATGAGATTAACATATTTCGAAGATTACGTCATAGTTCCCAATTAAATTAATTTTATATTACTATTTGATTTTTACTTGCATTTTGCCACTTATCTAGGCCCCAGGACTGTGAAGGCACTCTCCACAAATCAAATTTTTATCATACTGTATTCCTAAGATGTGTATATCTAATATTAAAAAATATGTAGCAACCACAAAATACAAGAATGTATCCGATGAAAATGTAACATGATATTGTTATTTTGTCTTTTATCATTTGGGCATTCCCAAACTACATTTTTTGTCATCCTTCAGACAAACTGCATTGGTAAAACGTTATGAGTTTTATAGGACCGTTATTATTTGAAATTATGGGCATATTTGGATATTCGTATAAAGCATGCAACAATATCAGAAGAATTTAACAACAGATTTGCAGTTCCGTAGTACACTTCATGTATACCATCTAGACTGTAATTTAAAAAGTTCTTGATAATAATAGTACACTCAATTACGTTTTACTTTATGTGCATAAGGAATTATCAGAAATGATTTTTGCAAACTATATGAGACTGAAAATATTTGTAGCTTGTGCTAGGCAGCTTAAATTCGTAAGCCTCTTTGGTGGTCTGTAAAATAGAGCTGCATATTGGTTGAACAAAACTATAAAGTTTTTGTACAGTATAGAATGAATAGGCCCCATATTTAATGTATATTCCTTTTTGTCGATGTCACTTCAAACACTGCACATAATGACGTCATTTTATGTCATCGGATTGAATTGTATGGATAACATCACGGACGATATTCCCGTCACACTGAACAATCGTACTGAAGTAACAATACGAAATTATCTCTATCTGCTTCGTCATTGCTAATTCTTAAATCAGATTTGGGTTGTCGTTTAAACCCGTCAAAGACATTGGCTACTCTTAATCCCGACAAGGCTCGAAAGCAATTTGCGGATTAACAGGTCCAAGAAACGTCACCGTAAAGTGAGTAAAGTCGAAAGGTAAAAATGTATGGAGAAATGTGTATGTCAGGATTTAGCAAATGAAAATCTGCGGTTTCTACAAAGGGTAGACCTTCCAGGAAACAGGGTTGGCTTTTAGGTTGTATTTATACTTTATGAATGTTAGTGCGAAGTAATCAGTGGAGTTAATGAACGGACGAAGCAGAGTGCGAGAACTGCACGTTGACCACGTGACCGAACCGCGGTGCAAGCTTGTGATGAGTCGAGGCGATTACGTTACGATTCCGATTAGTGTGCGTTGCAGTAGAGTTTCATACAGGCTCGAGGTGATACTTTTATTTACTTATTATCAGTAGTAGAGTCCACTTTGCGCATGCATGTCGCAAACCTACCAAAAACACCGTATTTCCAAGTGTAAAGCATCTCTATCTAGCCTGTGAGATACTTGCCTTACAATATTTCGCGAACATTGCTCGGCTCATCTAAATTATTCATCGCCCGGGCAGTGTCGACCGTCCTGTCGCACTCAACTTTAGTATTCCCACGTGTATGGTACTTACAGAATAATGTATTATGTTGCGCTGTAATATGTACGTGGACGGAGATTATAGTAACCTTGTGTAGTAGTGAGGTTTGCCTCTACATCATTCGGGTTCTAGGACTCTTCTATTCGTTCTTTATCATCCACTCTTTGTAAATGAGTTTCGGCTGCGACGGGATACATGAAGCAGCAGATCGGGCTCTGTGGCGTACTGTGGGGAGGCCTATGTCCAACAGTGGTCTTCAACGGGCTGATGATGATTCACTCCAATATTAACTAATACCTACTGACGTGGTTTCGTGGTTTTTGAAATAGTTCCCAACTAAAACGGAGCCCTTATTTATTGGTAATTGTAACTGGTCATATGCTATAAATCGCCTGACGGCAACTATAACAATTCGTTCCATGTACAACGATTTCAAAAGTACCAACTCGAAGAAATATCTTTTACCCCTCCATTGCTATACATTGTTATAATAAGCGTATTTAAAACATATTACATAGAACACACCATATGGCCAGCTATGTTAAAGCACCCAATCTATAATATAAGAGGCGAGCGTATTATATCAACCGGGCATAACATCACGCTGCTACTGAGAATTACTTCATGGAAAAACCCAATAATACTTGACTGACCCAAGAATCGAACCCAGGACCTACGCAGCCTACGTTCAGCAGTCGCGCTTTGCGCCCACAAGGCTGTTAAACAAATTCATTTTCAAACCAATTCGAAATCAATGCTTTTTGACTGTATAATCAAATTAAAAGTACTAAATACTAGACTATCATTATAAAAGTGCAGTGCGATGCGCGCTCGACTACGGACGCGTCTCCATTGTACACGGCACGAATTATTTTATTCGCGTTTTGCGCGGCCATAGCCGCTGCACGGTCACACTATGAGTTCCAAAAAACTTATAGTAAACGAATTGTTGGCGTTCCTTGTCCATGCAATTGACTACATGGATGAGGTGAGTATACTGCAAATATGCCGATCTAATTTCAAGGAGGAAGATGTCAGCAGTGCCAAGCTGCTACTGTTCCAGTCTCTTGGAAAACTGGACCAGATGCCGTCTCGCCGCAGAGATGGCACCGAAAAGAGTCTTCAAGATATTATTGATATGTTGAAGAAGACCGATCCAGACGACGTTCCCGACTTCGTGGCAAAGGAGCTAAGTAAACTGCCCCCCGTCACGTTCGATCACGTCGATGTAACGAGACTGCTGAAGGACATCACATCGTTGAAAGCCGAGATGACCATAATGCGGTCCAGAATGGAGGCTTCAGACAACGTCATTGCTGAGCTGCGTGCTGAAGTTACATCATTGCGCAACGTTGGCTCAGTAATTAGGTCACCTGAGGCCTCAAAGGTGAACACTCGTCGCGGAGCACAAAATACCTCAATCGGCAGTTTTGAGTCGGCGAACACTAGCAAGTCGCTAGCTGCCGATACCGCTGACGAAGCTACGCTCGCCGCCGCCGTCGCCCGCGCCTCTGCACCGGCCGCTGTGACGCCACACGTAGGTACGATGACCCCTGCACGAGCCTACGCCGATATTGTCGCTGAGAAAACAGCTGCATTGCAGATAAAGCGACCACTTGAAAAGGGGGCCAAGCAGAAACGCTGTATATCCGCCTATCATAAGGATAACAGGATACAGCCGACGGAGCAGGCCGACAAGGATGGCTTCATCGTGGTACAGAAGAAGAAAAAGAAGCCGACCCAAAACAAGTGTGGCACTGCACCGACCGGACCGAATCATTTGCTGCGTCCCGCTGTACCAGTGACGCCGCTGTACGTGTCCAGGCTGCAGTACTCTACAAAGGCCGAAGAGATTGTAGAGTACATCAAGATTAAGACGAATTGGATTTTGAGGGTTGTGAGGTTGGAATCTCGTCACAACGTGAATTTTAATTCTTTTGTGGTGAGAGTGCCTACTGAGCATCTTTCAAAATTCACTTCTCCGGAATTTTGGCCGAAAGGCGTTATTTTCCGGCG
This sequence comes from Abrostola triplasia, assembly GCA_946251915.1. Lineage (NCBI taxonomy): Eukaryota > Metazoa > Arthropoda > Insecta > Lepidoptera > Noctuidae > Abrostola > Abrostola triplasia. The sequence goes on from OX276430.1 coordinate 8,852,181, forward strand.
ATTTCGTGGCCGGATACCTGATACCGCGTGATATACGACGCCGACGCTGTGATTGGTTTATATAGTTTTTATATAGTTTAATTGTTTATGTATAGTATTTTATATTTTGTTATTTTTGTATAGTATTATTGTATTTTTAATATGGGCCTTTGTTGCCTGAATCAAATAAATAAATAAAAATAAATAAATAAAAAATAAAAAAAAGTCTCAGAGTTTTAACGTTTGAGACTTTATCAAAAATATGTTTTCCTTTCCGTAGGTCGTAAGAGGCGACTGACGAGTTCTAAAAATGCCAGCCATCCTATTAAACGCGTGTAACGAAACCATAGCGTGATTCAGAAAATGTAACAACGCCATCTATCGAACACGATGTTAAACTTTTGTTGCAACAATCACTATAGTGGATTTGACTTGGCGACTTTTAAACGGTATGAGATAGCGTTTTACCAACGTTATAAGAGGAAACACACAACATCATGCCTGTATTCCCCGAAGGGGTAGGCAGAGATGCACATATAGTACACCCGTATTTCGCCAGTTTTTTGTTTTTAAGTCCCAATGTAATAGAAGGCGAGCCTACTGCCATCAACCGGGCACAAATCCAGACTCGAGAGGATTACCTAATGGAAAAACCCAGTAACACTTTGCCCGACCTGGGATTCGAACCCAGGACCTCATGCTCAGCAGTCGCGCTTAGCAACCACTAGAATAACAAGGTTTAAGAGGAGGAGAATTATATTAAATTTTGTTATATTTTTGTTGTACCCATTGTTGTCCAAGAAAACGAAGTATTCTCTTAGTCACAGTTACTACAGTCCAATATGTATGGACATAGGTTTGCTTACATTGCTTATTAGGTAAAATACACTTCTGTGTCTACTCTGAAACACACTTAAATATATAAGGGGACAGACAGAGAAGACACTAAAATTTCGTTTTCGTTTAACAATGACATAAGAGAAAATCGCAATTGTACAAGAGATTAATTAAATTTAATGCCATACTATAATGTCTATGTTACTTATGTATGTGTGAGTTACCAAACCAAACCGTTCGTAACCCTTTAATCTAGATTAGTTAGATTTGGTGTGCGGTTAATGCTAATAGTTCCGAAACCTATCGAATGCTGATTAATTGAAACTCGATTTTGATTTAAATTCGAATGTAAGTACTTAATTATACACTAAAGCCATTTAGGCTTGTTATTATTGCAATCATGCTTATGTATACGTTGCAAAATTTTGTCTAACACCTTGCACGTCACGTGGCCCACCGGTGTGCCCCAATTTATAGTTTTTGTATTGTTTCTACCTACGTGGCAGTCAATGCTTTACACACAAATAACATCGCGCCTGTTTTCCCGAAGGGGTAGGCCAGAGGTGCGCATATAGTACACCCACATTTGGCTAGTTATGTTTTTCGGTCCCAATGTAATAGGGGGCGAGCTTATTGCCATCAACCGGGCACAAATCCAGACTCCGCGCTGCTACTGAAAATTACCTAACGGAAAAACCCAGTAACACTTTGCCCGACCCGGGATTCGAACCCAGGACCTCGTGCTCAGCAGTCGCACTTAGCGACCACTAGACCAACGAGGCAGTCAATGCTCGATTCCCGCATGGAACAAACGTTTGTGCGATCCACAGACGTTTATCCTGAGTCTGGGTATTTATGTGTTCATGTAAAGACTTCGCTTAATACCAACTTGCTTTTTTGTACCTTTAAAATTAGCAATCACTCTTGCCTATTTGTAAATGTTACGTAATTATAACTGTTAATAGCTGTTATAGCTCAAATTACCAGTTTTAATCGCGCTCTGCTCATTCGTACGGGTTTGTGAGCTTTTCTTACTCTAATATGCTATGGTATGGTCTGGTATAGTCTAGATATTCAAAAATACCAATATCCATCCGTATTTCTGAGAAATTGTTAGTCTCGGTAGTATAACTATGCCAGGCATCGGAAATTTGAGATATCTGACAAATGGTATTAGTTAGTAAATCGGAAATTGCGGAGGTCATAAATATGAGTCGGTTGCTTCGTAAATGACACTGTAGTGTATTTAAAGGCATCTCTTACCTATCTAAAATGAGCACATGAATTCAGAAAGTATGTATGTGTATTGCCTGACGAAGTAAGTAAGTAGTCTATCACTTTTCCAAGTTTTGCGACACAATTTTTGTCCTATGTATGGTGCCTATAGTTTTATACAAGCTTTTATTTAACTTGCAATGTTTGTTTGGATGTATGTATATATTGCAATGCAAATTAGAACCAGTTTTTGACATCCGATTGAAATGAAATTTTGCCTGCTTAAATAGGTTTGGTTACAATACAATAGTATGGTCCTTTTGATTTAAAAGCTTGCCACGGTACGGCGAAAGTCGCGGGTTTGAGACCCGCCCGTGTCTACTAACTAGAGTTGATAGTATGCGAATCTACATTTCCATTTCAATTTCCCTTAGAGTTTTTGCCGTATAGAATAGTAGTAGTGTAATATTATGTACTCGTATGTAGCGCATCTTAGACTTCAATTAATAGTTGAAGAACACCAACATAGTTGTAGTATGTCACCTTAATAATATAAAGGAACGGAGTAAGTCCATCTACCATGGGACTTCCAGAAACTTGAGAGAAAAAAAAACAAAAGCATTTTGCACGTTATTTGTCAAACTTCTCGGGCGTAATATCAATAAAGTTTTGGGACGTTTTTCCGCTTTTATAAACAAGGGTATGCCGATGGCGATTAATTTTATCGCGGCCTCCTAAGTTCCTTTTTGAATTTTATGAATAGCTCCGCAGACGACGTTCCGTTGACTCGGCGAGGCATTTGAGCTGTTGATCCTCTTACTTGATGAGGGTGAAAAAATATGTCATCATTGGGCCACCTAATGCGTTTGGTAAATGAAAATCGTTGCTTTTTATTTGTATTTTTAGAAGTGCTAAATATTTTAAGTATACCTTCTGATGTATTTATAGAACTCTTTTTATTTCGACGTCCTAATCTTAGGAGAAACTATCGTAAATGGTATATTACCTTTTTTTTCTAATAATATTTATTTATTCAGATTATAATAACTAAATACATACATAAAGTCACGCCTGTTTCCCTGAGGGGTAGGCAGAGACCACGGATGTCCATTTGCTACGATCCTGGCACACTTCTTTTGCTTCATTGACACGCATCACATTTCTCATACACGCTCTTCGGTTGAGGGTACTCCTCACTTGCCCTTTTTGCAGAACTAATATAGTTATAATAACTATTTTACAACTATTTACAACTTAATTGTAATACAAAATAAAAACTATATATAAAAATAAAAAGTTAAAAAGCATCATTTATTACCTCAGACGCGAATGTTAGAATAAAAGCGTCGATTCAATACGATACCCTGAAAGGAATTCTACCTAGCTACAGCAAAACTGGTTCTACAATTTCAAAGCGCGAAATCAGTTGAAGTAATTACCTAAATCAAGCTAAATCAAAGCTTTGATATGAGCGCTCTACATTACAGTAACGGTCACCTGCACTTAAAACGCAGGGGTCGAATTCAGTAGCAGGGGTCATTATGTCAACGGTCCATTTGAGTCATTAAACCGCTGCGCTAACGACCAAGTGTGGTCCGATTCAATTCCATACGTACGCGACCCTAAATATGGGGTGTTGGCATAGTATATTTAATATTTTTAGATAGTTGGTTTATGAAAAAAACAGCATTTTGCAACGTAAATCGTTATTGTTTACGTGTACTGTAACCACCTCCTTGATCGGGTGGTCGTTAAGCGTGACTGCTGAGCATAAGTCCTGGGTTCGAATCCCGGGTCGGCAAAGTAGTACTGGGTTTTTCCATTAGGTAATTCTCAGTAGCAGCACGGAGTCTGGATTGGTTGATGGACTCGCCCCCTATTACATTTGGATCTAAAACTGCAAAATATGGGCGTACTATATGTGCACCTCTGCCTACCCCTTCAGGGAATACCGACGTGATGTTATGTATATTTCAGTAAGTATATCCAAAGCCTTATAATTAACTTTACTAAAACCCTCGTTACTTTTAACCATTTTGACGCTAATTGCTTTCAATAATTTTATCTAATCGAAATATTTGAAACGTGAGGCACAATAATACAACTAATAATATAATTTAGCAAATCTATTACGTGACATCTTCTGTTTAGTTGAAACGTGATTAGGCAGTACAGATTAGCCAGACTAACATTGTTTAATGTTCAAACATTTTCGTAGGTGAAACACGGCATTATTCATTTTCTGAAGCCTCAAGTTCCATTAAAAACATAACATGACATTAACATCACGTCTGTAATCCCCGAAGGGGTAGGCATAGGTGCACATATAATACACCCACATTTCACCAGTTATGTTTATAAGTCCCAATTGAATAGGGGGCTAGCCTATTGCCATCAACCGGGCACAATTCCAGACTCCGTGCTGCTACTGAGAATAACCAATGGAAAAACCCAGTAACACTTTGCCCGACCCGTGATTCAAACCCTGGACTTCGTGCTCAGCAGTTGCGTTTAGCAACCACTAGACCAATGAGGCAGTCGAAAGTTCCATAAAAAAATCATTACCAAAACAACCCAATATTACACTAGGAATTAATTATTCACAAAAGCTTGGTGGCAGAAGGTCATATTTACCGCAAGACGGACACACTAGTAGAGCCATAATTATATGTCCTTTTGCACATTTTTAATTTCATTAGTATCCCATACAAGCCATTGATGTTATAATCCAGTATGTACTGCCAAAAGACAAGCAATTAGGCGCGGGTCCGCGATATATCACGTTGGACAGGTAGCAACATGTTGCCGTGATGTCTCTCTAGTGGTGGATGTTTGTGACCCAACTTAATTTCATCGTGGGAACAATGAGTTGTTTCCACATTCGTGGTTTTTTCAGCTTCGTTTTATACAACATTCGCTTTGTGCCAGAACTTGCAAACGTTTGTTTTTGAATCACTTTGTATTTTACCGTAGTCTACATGTTTTAATTTGGACCGGTGTATCTAGATAATGAATATTATTATATTCTTCTCTTTATTAATAATCGAAGATCCAAGTAAGATTACAGTATTTACAAACTTATTAAAAACAAATATTTTAAAACAATATTTTACCGTTCAATATTATTACTCACATCCCTGCTTCACCCATTGCCTCTTCTTTACTAATCTCCACGTTAATGCCAGAATTTAATACATCATCAGCCGATAGACGGCCAATGTTGAACAAAGGCCTCCCCCTTAGGTTAGGGGGGGTAATCATAACCCTCACGCTTGGCAAGCGGCTTAGGGATTGCCGTATTGGTGGTGAAGTTATAGAAGACGGTGCTGCCTATCTTCTGGATTTACCCTTAGTCTCCTCTTACGACACTCACGGGAGAAAAGGGGGTGGTTAATTCTAGGACGGATACCTCTTGGCGGATACAAACCGTTAAAATCAAGTTTAGACACAAAAAGAAGATGCTTAATCATTTTACTCATTTCATGCATACCAATCACCAGGACGAACGTCTCTCAACAGACATTACTTAAAAACTTATGAGCGACAGAAATATAAATAATAAAGGTCTACGAAGCGACCAGTGAGAGATTGTTGCAATATTTCTTCAGTCAGAAAAGGGACGACCTGTTATGGCGATGAATTATATAATTTGTTATGCTTTGTGCTCGAGGGACCGCTTTGTGGTTGCAATCCTCTATTACAGCGGCATTTTTTTTATAAACTGATTGCCGTTTATGTCTCACTTTATTGCGTTGTTTTTTAATAATGTAATCGTGTTTTGGTGGCGACAAATCTCTGTTTTTCTTTTGAACAACAGTGTTAAGTCAAAGGACTGTGTCCTTTTTTGTCATGTAGTGGAGCTTAAGAAGGATTTTGGACACAAAAAGTTTTGGGACGGATAAATCTATTATGAGATTTAAGGTAAATTATGTTAGTTTGTTAACGTACAAGGTAAGTAGAGTTAAACCTTGATTGCTATATTTTTTAAGTTAGAATACGTAGTAGAATACCAGTGTCCATTCTTCCAGATAATACTTTGGTTAATGCTATTTTCATCCTGATTTAAAGATCGCTTATACAGACGCGGCCAGTGGTGGTGGGCACTTGTCTCAGTTCAATAGCGCATGTGTGAATGCTTTCCTTGTAAATGAACTAACACAACTGGCCGCCACCACAGGCTGTCTGTGTGGTCAAACCTTTATAGTGTTTTTTCAAAAATCACAGCAACTAACAGACTATTGTAAAGACCAATCTTTACTAGGTTCTAAAATTATTTACTGTATATTACGGTTATACTCACGGGTGTATTCGGGAATGCCCGACTCTGCCGCGTAACCAGCTCATGAATAAGGGCTCCGGTCGTGTTCGAAACTGGTCGGGCATTCCCGAATACACCCGTGAGTATAACCGGAATATACAGTAAATAATAAGGATAAAACTCACAAAAGTTATTATAGGTTCTAAAATGCCTCTTTCGGCTAAAACAGTAAGCAAACTTCAACATAGTTTAGTAGCTGGCCGATAGCTATCAAAATCCACTATTTCAGTCCTTTTCCCTTGAACTCAAACTTTCGTTTTAATAATAAATGGTACAGGTGAACGTAATATTGGCGGCGCCCGGCGAAACAATGGTTTACGGTTGGCCGTGATATTTAATTGAATAATGACTACCAGTAAACAAAGGAGTTATAAGCTATTAATCTTGCCTGCAGAATAGCGGTGCGGTACTATGAATTTTTTGTTGTGTCGATTTTATTCATATTATTCTATTTTCACTGCCGACTGCGATATTGGTCTAGTGATTGCTGAGTACGACTGTGGAGCATGAGGTCCTAGGTTTGTATACCAGTCAGGTAAAGTATTACTGTGTTTTTCTATTAGGTTATTCTCAGTAGCAGCACAGTCAGAATTTGTGCCCGGTTGATGGCAATAGGCTCGTCCCCCTGTTATATAGGGACTTGAATTCCGAGTCAGGCAAAGTGTTACTGGGTTTTATTCAGTAGGTTATTCTCCGAAGCAGCACTAAGTCTGGATCTGTGCTCGGTTTATGGTAATAGGCTCGCCCCCTCCTTTACATTGAGACTTACAACATAACAGGCGAAATGTATGTAGGTGTACTACATACCTTCGACTACCTCTTCGGGGAATTCAGGCGTAATATTATTTTGTTGTGTTTATTTATACCGTGTCTTTTTAAGCTTTAATCTCAAAGCTTTTATATACCTACTCAAAGAGAGATGTAATTGAAAAATCTTTTTACAGTAACATCAATAAAACTTTACTTTGATTTCAATATATCATAATTTTTAAACTTTGATCAGCTTGTATTAAAAATATGCCTATTCAAAACTAATTGGAACAGTCTCTTAGTCAGTTGCTTACCACTACTAATATTGCTTTAGTACATAACAAGCCACAAGGTATTCAATTTGAACCAAAAACATTAAAAGTATGACTCATACATACTACAATAAGTTTTTGCTAAAGAATTAGAGAGAGAAATATCCGTGCGACAATCCAATGATAAATGTTCATAGTAGCACCGTGGGCTTGCTAATGAAAACAAATGAATATCGTACGCTCATCGCTACTTTCATGAGGCATTCTTTTGTGCTAATAAATTTTAGCTAAGATGAATAATTTAATGTTCTAGACAGGGAAAATTGTTGATATTTTTCACTTATCCAGCCCATTTTTTGTTGATTAACCCATAATATTGTCAATCTATTAAATAACCCATTAATAACCCCATTAATAATATTGTCATTCGGCTATTTCAAAATGATTTTTGGATGGAGACCCGAGGTGTGTATACATGAAGATATTTTACATACATAATTATGTACGTAATATAACAGTACACATGTATTCCTCGAAGGGGTAGGCAGAGGTTTACCTGTAGTATCTGCACCCACATTTTGCGAGTTATGTTGTAGGTCCCAATGTAATAAGGGGTGAGCGTATTACCATCAACTGGGCATAAATCCAGCCTCGGTGCTGGGTCTGAGAATTACATAATGGAAAAACCCGGGATTAGAACCCAGGACCTCATGCTCAGCTTGCGTTTAGCGTCCAAAGAGCAAATAGGCAGTTAGAAAATATTTCTTCGAATATAATTATTCTAATTTAATTTTATACAAAGTGTTACGCCCGTAATTCCTTTTAGTTTTTCTCCTTCGGGACCCTATAATGTATACCTTACTCTTCGTCGATCATCATAAGTCAAAATTTCACCAGTTTGAGGCTGGTCAGCATTTCCACTTGATAGGTCAGTGTCTGAATTGGTCTTGGAAATAACCAGATGTGAACTTAATCCGTTACCTACGGTTTCGCATATACGGATGAAGAACTCAATACGCTTTTCCTGGTATGCCCGCCTCGCTGGCACACAGTTTTGTTAAAAAAAAATATCAAACGCACGGCCCAACCGTTTCTAAAAACACGTAACAGAACCGAAAAAAATATATCACCAGTATAAACAGTGACAACCTACAAAAAAGGTGCGAGAATTTCCATTTTAATAAGCTTATACAGGGCTGGTGACTTCAGATAACATTTTAGTAGCTATATTTGAGGTTCCAACATTGATTGAAGAAGCTACTGTAATTTATTGCAAAGAACTAAGCCTTTTCCAACACATTTAGATGTTTTTACGACACAAGCCATGAATGAGGAGAATGCCTGTATTAACCTAAACCCGTCTTAAAACTATTGACATATCTATTGTTTGACATGCAGACGACAAAGACAGAAATTTAATCCATGGTTTAAAATTGTCATTTTCTTAAAAAAACATAACATAACATCACGCCTGTATTCCTCGAAAGGGAAGGCAGAGGTGCACATACAGTACACCCACATTTCGCCAGTTATGTTTTTTGGTCCCAATGTAATAGGGGGCGAGCCTATTGCCATCAACCGGGCACAAATCCAGATTCCGTGCTGCTACTAAGAATTACTTAATGGAAAAACCCAGTAACACTTTACCCGACCCGGGATTCGAACCCAGAACCTCGTGCTCAGCAGTCGCGCTTAGCAACCACTAGACCAACGAGGTAGTTTTCTTAAAAAAGGGAGTAAGAATACATAAAATACCTATCTATTCTTAGTTCCTAAAATGAATAGTCCTACTCCTTTCGCCATAATTATGCCAATTGATTTTTTTACGAACACAAAAGAAATGTTATGAAATAAAACAAAAAATGTAAGCCCTTAAAATAATGTATTTTATTATAATCAAAATGAGAAATTGTACTTTTAATTATTTTCTATCTCTTACAGCCATTGCCCCCTTACCATGAACTCTTTAAGTTGGACGTTTTCCGTTGTGGAAGAGGGGCACCATGCCGCTACGTGTACGCAGTGTATTGCGGCGGCTCGCTTCCACAACGGAAAATATTCTGCTAGAAAAGTTCATGGTAAGAGGCAGTACTTACAGTAACCAATTTATTTATTGTAAAAAGCTTTTTAAATCGAAAACAATTTTCAGACAGAAAGAAAACAATAATATGAAAGTTTTAAGAGCCTGCTAGAAAGACAAGGCAGTTTTGCCAGATCATCCAAAACAGAGCTCGACACTCTCGATAGCCACTTTCTGGTGTGATCCTCGGACGTCTCCGATCCAAACATCAGTGATAGGTAGTCTGAATACGTTGGAACTGACTATTTCTATGAGCGTACTACTCCATTCCGTGTTTCCTTCCTGAAAAATGTTAAAAAATTGCTTGTACGCCTTACTTATAAACGATGCCACAACATCATTATAACTCCTTACTTAATCATGAGAGGTTTAGAAAGAAAGCATCAGTGAAATCTCTAGGGCAATTAATATAAGTGGCAAAACGTAAGACGACTACATGGTGTTGATTGACATAATAATATCACGGATTACAAATAGTCGAAATATTATGACATCCCCTTACATGTAGCATTCTATTTCATTTCTATTTGTCTAGCGATTGCCACATGTCTAGGGCACCTGATGTAGGAAAATGTTAAAAGATATATCAAATCATCATAACATCACGCCTGTATTCCCCAAAGGGGTAGGCAGAGGTGACTGCAGAGTACACCCACAATATCCGCAGGGTCCGCCTAAAAATCAAATTTATTGTAAAGATCAAACTTACCACACATTTGTCAGTCTCCGGTGGTACAGAATAATAGAAAGGATATTGTGCCGTTGGAAATGGTCCAATAATAGCATCGTTCCATCCCAGTAGTTTAACTGAAGAAGTTAAATTTAACTTTGGATATGGCACTGAGTCTACGCAGTGGTACCTTAGAGTTTGACGAGCAGACATAGACATTGATTGGAGCCACGTTACTTGTTCTTGTGTTAACTGAAACAAAAACATTGGTAAAGTTGGTACCCAATATTTTTTTTTTATAATCTTTATTTATACATTTTTTAATTTCGGGGTTTTTGTCCTTTAAGGATATGCCAACCCCATCACCCAATATTTAAACGGAGTTTGTACAGTTGTACAAAAATATGTAGGTACTCAAATACCAGCCTACCATCTCCAGTGCGACTGCAAACTATAGTCGAATATCATGTACATACTAGCCTAATCATCATCAGCCGTCGAAAACGTCCACTGTTGAACACCTCCCTATTAAAGGGGGAGGGGAGATTTCCGTAATGCCCACGCTTGGCAAGCGGCATGTGGATCGCAGTATTGATGGTGAAGTTACAGAAGACGTTGCAGCCTACCTTCTGGATTACCCCTTGCGACACCCACGGGAAGAAAGGGGGTGGTCAATTGCAGGCCGGATATCACTCGGCATATACTACCCTATATGTTTGCAATTACCCTGCCGTGCATAGGCTTTCCATAAACATGAGATTACCATGATATCTACTGCATTATACAAAGCAACTGATAGCCATACTCACGTCATATAATTTACGTAGTTCGATGCTGGCTGCACTTAACCAAGTTGTGCCGTTTACAGAACTGTATTCATACAAAGGAGTCCGTCCATTTCTACGTATACACGTTTCTTTGGTTGTCATATTACAATAAACTGTAAATACTCCAGACGGAGGTCCCTTTAAGAAGTCTCCTATAAAAAGAGTGAAGTTGGTGATTAGAATTTCGGAAATGAGTATTCAATGTTGAATTGAATCCGCAGTAACTATAGTTACAAATATTTAGACTAATCGATTGGCAGAGCTAATTGATAAGGTTGCGCTTTGGTTGCGGGTTTCCTAAGTGGACAAGTATTATAATATGTTAAAAATAATAAAAGTCCCACTGCAGGGCAAAGGCCTCTTCTCTTATAGAGAAGGACTGAGCATTGATCACCACGGTAGCTCACTGCGGGTTAGCGATTTCAGATAATTAAATCCAGGTTTCCTCACGATGTTTTCCATCACCGTTAGTCAGTGGTGTCTTAGAATAACTAATAAAATATTTATAACATTGAAAAAGTCACATTCATACTTGCCTTGGTTCTAACCAAGGCAAGTAAGTAACCTGCAACCTTGGGGATACAAATCCGATATGTTAACCACTAGGCCACCATGGACGAGTATTGGTCACACCCAAATATTTGTCCTTGTTCTGGGTGTTTGTAGGTAACGATAGTATTCAATGTTGAATTGAATCCGCAGTAACTATAGTTACAAATATTTAGACTAATCGATTGGCAGAGCTAATTGATAAGGTTGCGCTTTGGTTGCGGGTTTCCTAAGTGGACAAGTATTATAATATGTTAAAAATAATAAAAGTCCCACTGCAGGGCAAAGGCCTCTTCTCTTATAGAGAAGGACTGAGCATTGATCACCACGCTAGCTCACTGCGGGTTGGCGATTTCAGATAATTAAATCCAGGTTTCCTCACGATGTTTTCCGTCACCGTTAGTCAGTGGTGTCTTAGAATAACTAACAAAATATTTATAACATTGAAAAAGTCACATTCATACTTACCTTGGTTTGAACCTGCAACCTTGTGGATACAAATCCGGTATGTTAACCACTAGGCCACCATGGACGAGTATTGGTCACACCCAAATATTTGTCCTTGTTCTGGGTGTTTGTAGGTAACGATATTTCGTATTTGTGAAACACACCCAAAACAGCGATTCAGGGCGCACTCCTAGCATATTGACCGATGATTGAAAATCGACTTCTTCTTTCTTTTGTTTTTTGTTTCACAAAGCAAAAAGAAACGGCATTTCTTTCTTATAAGGAACTGGCGCTGAATTTTTTTTATCTAGCCTCTTCGGTGTCCTACTGCTGGGCAAAGGCCTCCCCATTATTTTATGGATTTTAATAATATAAATTCTTACCACTAATAACACCGTCTGGGGCAGTTTTGCATATACTGCTAACTGATGTTTCAAACTCTTTAATATCTTCGTCTTTATATTCCGCTGTAAATAATGAAACCAATAATTAATGTCTATAGCATAACAAGCATCGCGTGCACCTAGCTAAAAGTGATAGAAATAAGAACCGGCCAATGCGAGTCGGACTCGTGCAACAAGGGTTCCGTACTATGTACCAAAACGGCAAAACATCACGTTTGTTGTATGAGAGCCCCTTCAATATTTATTTTATAGTATTTGCGGCAACAAAATAACTTTTATAGTGTAAAAGAATTCCTAGAAAAAAAATAAGGTAATTTTTTTTAATTCTTTTGCTTCCTTTTTTTGTTTATTTTATAAAAAATTGCATGCTATGTTTAATCTTAGCGAAACATGTTTGTACTTCTCTGAATATTGTAAGACCTTTTATACCATGTTTTCAAGCAAATAAAAATATATTATTATTATCATTCAGGAGGTTGATGGGTCTACCGCGTTATTGTAGCGCGTCAAGGATGTTTGCGGAAGCCAGGGTTGATAGTTTTCAAGCTATAGTACGCAAGAGGTGCGCGTCAATCCTGAGTAGAATACGCGCTAGCTCCCACGGCATCCTGAATGTATTGTGTGATAGGTGGGACAGCCCCATGCTGGCTCACTGGATACATTTACATGTTAAATAGGTATTGTTTCTACTAACACTAGGTTTAAGTATGTTTTTTACTAACAAATTATGGATCCTGTATTTTTGATCTGCAATAAACTCTTATTATTATACATAATAAATACATAACATCACGCCTGTATTCCCCGAAGGGGTAGGCAGAGGTGCACATATAGTACACCCACATTTCGCCAGTTATGTTTTAGGTCCCAATGTAATAGGGGGCGAGCCTATTGCCATCAACCGGGCACAAATCCAGACTCCGTGCTGTTACTGAGAATTACCTAATGGAAAAACCCAGTAACACTTTGCCCGACCCGGGATTCGAACCCAGGACCTCGTGCTCAGCAGTCGCGCTTAGCAGCCACTAGACCAACGAGGCAGTCTTATTATTATTATTATTAAAAATACATCATCGTAAACGTATTAGGTAAACCTACGTTTTTCTGTAGGTGTAAGATTGCAAGGACAAACTCCGTTTTGCCCAGGTCTTCCAGGTGGTCCTACGGGTCCTGGTGGCCCACGAGGCCCCTGAAAAACATTACGTAACACAACATTATGCCTGTATTCATAGAAGGGGTTGGCAGAGGTGTACAGTTCACCGCATTTCGCCAGTCATGTTATAGGTCCGAACGTAATAGAAGGCGAGCCTATTAACATTAATCGGGCACAAATCCGGACTCTGTGTTGTTACTAAGAATGGCGTATTAGAAAGCCCTGACAGTTTGCCTGACCCGGGATTCCAACCCCTGGGTTGGAATCCCGCGTCATGCTCAGCAGTGTCGCTTAACGACAACTAGAGCAAGGCATGGTTATATTATTCATTTTATTTACAATGCAATGGAAATCAAGCAGTGATAGCGATGTGGTATGACCCTTGGCCTACCAAGTCAAAGGTCGCAAGTTTAAACCCCGGCACAGACCAATGTTTTCAAGTAGGTAATGAAACTTAGGTACCTAAATATAATTACTTTTCCGTGACTTAGGCGTGCCCAAATGATCCATGGTGTAATTTTCCATACATACTTTATCAAATGAAATAAAAGCGTTCCAGTAGAATTTTCAGTATATTTTATTACCAATACATACTCATACGACCTGATTAGCGCAGTGGCTAAGCGATTGGACTGCTGCGCTAAGGGTTGCGGGTTCGATTCCCGCACGGGGCAAAACTTTGTGCGAACCACAGATGTTTGTCCCGAGTCTGGGTGTTTGTGATATTTCATGTTTCTAAAACGCACCCACGATACAGGAGAAATTCCTAGTGTGAGGCGACGTTTTTTTTATTAAAAAAAATATATATATATCAAGCTTTACTTACCTCACTGCCTTTTTCACCGCGTTCCAAAAGTGGGTAGTCAGCCTGAAATAATAAACACATATATTATATGTGTAAACAGCCACTGAATAAAGGTCGTGGCACACATATTAACGCGGATAGTAATCGTCACCGTATACACTCTAGCCGTGCAGTATTCTTTGAATAAAATTCCCTTCTGCTAAGCACACTAATCGGAATCGTAACGTAATCGCCTCGCCTCCGGACCAGCGAGCCGTAGGTAAGCACGGCGTCGCCTAGCCGTAGCTGAGTCGACGTATCGGAGCAGCTGCTTTGGTAACGTGCTTACGTAAGGTTGACGCCTGTTTGACGGCGAGGCGAAAGGCGATATGGTGAAGGTCACTTTCTGATTTGATGTGTGCTATGACCCTTATCCTCAATATTGGTACTTACTTTAAAATACATAACCGAACATAATACTTATAGTGGTGCACCCACATTTCGCCAGTTATTTTATAGGTCACTAGCTGTTGCCCGCGACTTCGTCCGCGTGAATTTCAGGTAAAAACACCAGTAGACTATAATCAGATTTTGTAAGTAAGTGGAAAACACTACAAATTACTTACCGAATGGAATATACATAGTATTTTAATGATAAAGGTATATTTCAAATTAAGATGGGGCTAGTTTACTTTTTATACCGATTTTGTATGATCGGTAAATATTGAGTGAGTAACAGGAAAGTTATTGACACGATTTGTTGGCTTATAAGGAATTTCAATTTTAAATGTATCTTTATTTTACTGTATCTATGTACTACATTGACATCATGCATTTCTCTGAACTACGGTTGTAGTTTTGTCTTCAGCAGACAACATTTACAGAGAGTGTGGACTGGTAACTCAAAAGCGACCGTCATACAGTAATCCGTGTAAAAATCAGCTGGTTTCTAGGCCTTAATTAAGTCTACCTCTGCGTGTGCTAATGGTGATAGTTTGTATGCCAAAATGCGCCAAGCGCTTGTATTGAAATTTATTGTAGCCGAAATTTAAACGAACTGCTCATGTCCGTCACCCATAGGTTGGGCCTGTGGGCGACGAACTTGGGCAGTTCGATGCTCAAACAGAAAAGGCGGTTTTAAGGGACATAAGGCACGTAGGCCGTACCTACGTGGTGAGCGCGACCAATCGCGAAGAGGCGAGTCAGATTTTGTTTAAAGAGATGGTGTAGCATACGCGGATCGCGAGTCCCTCAACCTAAGGTTGTTAGGCGGATACCCTGAGGTTTTAGTTAGTATAAGAGACCGGCATAACCCTCCGTCCGCTCATGGTGAAGGAAGTCCATGAGGATTTCCCCAGCAACAAAAATACTTTGATAATTATGTGGAACTTAGAATTTGACTGCCTTATTGGTCTAGTGTTCGTAAAATGCGACTGCTGAGCGGGAGTTCCGTGTGTTTGTTTACCAGATCGGTAAGAGTGATTGGTTTTTCCACTAATTCTCGGTGGCAGTACCGACTTTAAATTTGTGCCCGGTTAATGAAAATTTATGTCTATGATGATTATCTACAAAAGGATAACTTTGAGGTGGATCACAGACCTTTAACTTGACGATGGTTGCCTACAGTCCACTTTCTGCTAGAGAGTTAAAACATATAAACCAATAAAATTAAAAATATTATGTTGTTTGAATAAGCAAATATCTTGCCGAACGCGGGAATCACACTATTAAATCATATCTTTACCAACCTATCCAAGAACGTGAAATAATGAACAGAATTCTATATACCCCGTCTAAATATTACTATTTATTGATATTTATGTATATCCAGTGTATAAAGTGAAATATATAAAGAAAGTTTTTACAGAGCATTTAAGTCAGAAAATATTTCTCTAAAATCACCGACGAACAGGAATGTGCCGATCCATCACATGATTGTTGTTCCTGCTTAGTTCTGTCTAAAACTTTCACTATGTGGTATTGTACATTTTTACTATAATTATGACTACATTTCAGCAAATTTCTCTTAAAACTATTGCGTAACTCTCCAAGAACAGACGTTTTATTGCTTCGAATTGATGTGTATCTAGAGTATGGCGAGCGCTTATATTTTGTCATCTAAGGGAGAGAGAGGTAGTAATTCCGGAAGACAATTTTGCCACCGTTATTTGTTTCCTAACCTCTGCAAGAATGCCAGTGGTAATAAATGTTTTCCCTGTTCCACCAGGAGCATCCAAGAAAAACATTTTACCCTGGCCGAGCCGAACCCTTTCAAGGACAATATTGTAAATCTGTGCTTGCTCTGAGGTAAATTTAGTGACGTAGTCATTCACGATGGTGGTCATTGCGTCTTGGTCATAATTTGTTTCGGCGACATACTTCCTGTTTCCACGTTCTTGATTATTTAATGGTTGCGGAGCCGGTAAACCGTATTCCAACAGTGGATTGCCCCCGATGGCAATGACTACGTCTTGATGAGAACTGAGACAGTGGTTCAAAATGCGTTCATCAGTTTCTCCGATGTCTCCTTCAATAGTATGTCTTAAAGCCCATGAAATATCCTCAGAGAGATGACGCCAATATTTTTCCCGCAACAAAACCGGGTTTGCAATACCGCAGAATACCAACATGACGGCAAACAAATGTCATAGGCGATTTGGGCTATCACTAACGCTAGCCTCCAGGAGAGTGTTGTCCCAGTGTTGGTCACCGTCAAGAAGATTTCGTGCTACGCAGGCTGCACGAAATGTCGGATACTCCATACCATCAACTGTCCTTAAGAATGCAAATGACGTTGGCCCCTATACGATGTGAAGCAATAGCCGCAAATAATAGCACTCGGCATTATTTGGATGCACAGTGTAAATCCTTCCCAATGCAGTGTCTATAAAGATTCCCGGAAACCCTTTGACAATACGACCACGTCGATGTCGATTAAATACACCTCTTTGCTTGTAGTATGTATAGTACGACGGCACCTCATCATACGTAAGTGACTTTGCAAAAAAATCAACTTCACAGAGACGTAAAAATGCCAAGAGTCGTCTGTTGGAATCGTAGATAATACCTGACGTCACCCTTAAGACGTAAATACTAAAAGGGAACTTGAAATTTGATGGATGCGAGCAGTGACACGGTGGCTCAGTTGGCAGAGCGGCACCACGGTATGGCGACTGTCGCGGGTTCGAGTCCCGCTCGTGTCCATCATTTTTCAAGTTTCCCTTAATCAATTTAAAATTTAAGCCTAGCATGGCAACATGCATATAAAATACCAAAAGTCATATAAATTTGGGTTGGTATTATCGGTTTAGTGGTTTGTAGCTGTAAAGGTACAACACTGAATTGGTAATCGTAGATTCCAACAGATAATACCTAACGTCACCCTCAAGACGTAAATACTAAAAGGGAACTTGAAATTTGATGGATGCCAGCAGTGACACGGTGGCTCAGTTGGCAGAGCGGCGCCACGGTACGGCGACTGTCGCGGGTTTGAGTCCCGCTGGTGTCCATCATTTTTCAAGTTTCCCTTAATCAATTTAAAAATGCCAAGAGTGTTGTTTGGCGGGGATTTTCCAATCGCTCTAATACATTGGCGGGGTCGAAAAAAAATGTGCTGGCCATTCTCAAAATGGACGTCCATGAATTCATGACCTCTGGATGGCGATCTTGTATAGAGAACGCCAGCATTCGCCATACTGCTTCTGAAGTACTAATGTAGCGACCAGACTGGTACTTGGTCACTTCATCCCGATCAGTGCTTTGCAAAGCGAACGTTGCCTGGTCACTACCCTTGTTTACGTATTTGCAAATGTATTTAATTGACTCGACGCTGGAACACGATTCAACATTGATGTGTGTTTCAAACGTCCTAGAAAGCACAGGTGAGAATGGAACAACCTATCTGTTGTCAACGTGAAGCGACTGCTTTTGGCTTCAGAATTGTTTGGACATCACTTATTTGAAATGGTGAATTTACAAACTTACTAATGTAGAAAAAAAATAAAAATTTAGAACTATAATTTACTGGAAATTGTTGGTAATAATATTATGTTAAAATATATATTATAATTGTCTTTTTATTGATATTTAAGTCAAAAACATGCAAAAAGAAATTAAAGCTAACGCTAAAAGAAAAACCTTCGGCAAGAATCGATCTCACTATGCATAACTCGTAGGGCGATCGTTAAACCGCCACGCTACGATGACACATAGCAATATAATTAAAATAGACGTTTCTATACATGTCATGATTCACTGCTCAGTTCCTTGTGGATATAGCGTGATGATTTCTACTTCAGAAGTTCATCTGTAAGTAATCTGCATAATGCAACTATTGGTTTCGTCTTTTTATCATTCTACGGCAAACATTAGACAAAACAAAGTCATAATGCAATATTGCTCAGCCCTCTTTGCAAATGCCGTGATGATATTAAGCATACCGACGCGCCGGCCCCTAAAGAATATATTTGCAAACTTTCAGCGGATTCTATTCAGTAGTTTTTACGTTAATCTAACACATACATACAGACAAACAGACAAACAGACAAAAATTCTAAAAATTATATTTTTGGCTTCAGAAGCGTTCAGACATCCCATTGCACTTTTTTTTTTCAAATATCTTCAATGTACAGTTTTGACTTCGTTACGATTTTATTATATGTATAGATAATGTAATAGGGGGCGGGCCTTTTGCCACTAACCATACACAAATCCAGACTCCGTGCTGCTATCGAGAATAACCTAATCGAAGAGCCTAGTAACATTTTGCCCGACCCGGGATTCGAGCCCAGAACCTCAT
Organism: Abrostola triplasia; assembly: GCA_946251915.1. Classification (NCBI taxonomy): domain Eukaryota; kingdom Metazoa; phylum Arthropoda; class Insecta; order Lepidoptera; family Noctuidae; genus Abrostola; species Abrostola triplasia. The sequence continues at coordinate 8,871,264 of OX276430.1, forward strand.
GCTCAGCAGTCGCGCTTAGCGACCACTAGACCAACGATGCAGTATTTATTTATTCTTAATATCTACAATATTTAATAATAAAATAACTTACAACTTTCAATCTACAGGTATCTGAAATGAAAAATGTTACATTATTCGGCTATCACTGTTATAATTATACGTTTATCATTCTCTTCCTTTTGCCACTTGTAGGTGTTTTTTGTTTTTAATAAAACGTCGCCCCTACACTAGGAATTTCTCCTGTATCGTAGGTGCGTTTCACAAACATGAAATATTCACATACACTAACATCCAGACTCGGTACAAATATCTGTGGTTCGCACAAACTTTTGCCCCGTGCGGGAATCGAACCCGCAACTCTTAGCGCAGCAGTCCAATCGCATAGCCACTGCGCTAATCAGGTCGTCAAAGGTGTGTTGCTAGGGGGGGTTTCCCTAATACCTTATAGGGAATTCAACTATAATATTATAGGATAATGAAAACGAATATTGTTATAATTACCTAATTTTACTGTACACACATTATTTCCATCGTCGGTATGCTGTAAATAAAATAAATTCCATATTTAATAGGTACTAGTATATAGGTAAAAGCTAATGCAATTTCCGCGCATGAACCATAGATGAATATTTGCCACGTTTTAAAAATAATATTTAAACATACCAGTTCCCCATCCTTCAGTAGTGCTGAAATAAACAAAAATACATATTATATTACATAAAAAAAAATAACAGAACATCACGTCTGTATTCAACGAAGTGGTAGGCAGAGCAGTGGTGTAGCGTGCCTTAGACGGGCCCTGTATCAAAATTTGTTGGGGGGGTTTTTGCTTACGTTATGTTATACGTTCGGGGCCCCTGTAGTACGGGGCCCTGTATCATTGATACGGCTGATACGGCTACGCCCCTAAGGCAGAGGTGGATAAGTAGTTAGTACCTACACTCACATTTTCTCCCAACCCAAACTCGCCGTGGTTCTTTCCTAAAAAGACCACTTCTCAGACCACCTACACTGTTCTCGCATAAAATATTGAGCTTTTCTGGACTTTAAAAGAGACCTTGACCCCTGAGTTTGTTTCGGTATTTCTTCTCAGTGGTAGGAAATGCCGATGCCGATTTACAGAAATAAAATCATTTATCCCAGTTACGTTATATGTCCTAATGTGGACAAAGACGTACCTAAAGAGGTGACCCTATTGACATCTACCGGGCTTAAACACAGACTCCGTGCTGCTACTAAGAATTACCTAATAAAAACACCTAATAACACTGCCCTACCCGGGATTCAAACCCGAAACTTTGTTCTCAGTAGTCAGGCTTAATGACCACTAGGCCAAAAAGGCTGACAAAATAATAATACCTATATAGGAGAAACTGGTATGAAAGTGAATCAGATTAACACAGGCTCCGATCATGTTGAAGGTGTAAGAAAAAAAAATCTGTATAGGTAGGTAATTAGGTATATACCTAAGTATACGAGGGTCAAACTGAAAGTTCTTAGAACTGGCCACTTATAAACAATATAATAAAAAAATAATTCTAAAATTTGAAAATATAACTCTTTGCCAATATTACTGAGTATATATTTCATTAATTTGTCATTTGTTTTACGATTTGGCGGCAAATTGAAAATTGTCTGTGTCACGTCAACATGAATTTAACACGAGAAAATTTTCGTGCAATGATTTTTTATGACTTTCGATGTCATTTAAGTCAACAAGAAAGTTATGATAGACTACGATTGGCCTTTCACGATGAAGCCCCATCTCGTGCGACAGTTTACAACTGGTTTAATGAGTTTAAACGTGGTCGCACTAATCTCACTGATGATTTAAGTGAGGGACGGCCTTCTACGGCGACGACTGAAGATAACATCTGTGTTGTGCGGCGTATGATAGAGACTGACAAAAGAGTGACCTATCAGCAGATTCGGACAAGCTTAGGCATCGGTATGAGTCAAGTGCACAAAATCCTCCACGAACATTTAGCAGTCAGGAAGCTTTGCGCCCGGTGGATACCTCATAATTTGACTGAGGCTCAAAAACTCCATCGTGTGGATTGGTGCCGTAAAATGATTGAAAGATTTAACGGAGGTGACTCAAATGCTGTGTTCGACATACTAACAGGTGACGAAAGCCGGATTTACTGTTATGATCCTGAAACCAAAAGACAATCTGCTCAGTGGGTGTTTCCTTTCGAGAGGTTGCCAACTAAAGTGAAGAGAGATCGAAGTGCGGGAAAAAAAATGGTGGCCTCGTTCTTTGGAAGGATAGGTCATTTCGCAACAATTGTGTTAGAGGATCAAAAAACAGTTTCTGCAGAATGGTACACTACCAATATTTTGCCACTTGTCTTGGAAAAAGTTCGAGAGAAACGACCTCGCAGTAGGATCCTCCTTCACCACGACAACGCCTCGTCGCACACCGCTAAGCGAACGATCGACTATTTGGCGACATCAAACGTTGAATTACTGGGTCACCCGCCGTATAGCCCCGACCTCGCCCCTTGTGATTTTTATTTATTTCCAAAAATTAAAGAAAAACTTAAAGGAAAGCGGTTTATGAATGCTGAAGAAGCGGTGGCTGCGTATCGCGATGCCATTGAAGAGAACCCTAAAGACGAGTGGGCAAAGTGCTTTTCCCAGTGGTTCCATCGCATGCAGCGGTGTATTGACGTGAATGGACAATATTTTGAAAAGATATAATAAAACTAATAACTGGCTAATGTAATCAGTTTTTGATTTTCTAAGAACTTTCAGTTTGACCCTCGTAGTACCTAGGTAAGTATACTGGTCTTAAAGTTGTTAAAGCGCCTGCCGCGTGTGAGGTTATAGTTTCGATGTCGTGGCCAAGCAAACATTTTTGAAGGGCAGAACTTTAATGAATCATAAAATATTTGAAAATAATAATTATCTGTAGCATGTTGTTAATAAATAAAATAAATCATGAACATACCTGATGCATTTTGTAGGCCAACAAATAATAAAAAATAAAATAATATCACTTTACGTAATTCTGTGACGTCCATTTTTGCAGGAATTACAGGAGAACTAAACAAAATGAATGACAACACGCATTTAGTTTTCCTCAACCGGTTTATCAAACGATACAATTGTACCTAATTAATAATAATATGGATCTATATATAGGTATATATTAACACATAATACGAATGGAATTATGCGATCATTATTATTTTAATGCCTTGTAAACTTGAATACCTACGTTTTAAAGGATACACGTAATGGCGTTGTAGGCTTTGAAATATTTAGTGTCTAAATATTGAAACTAGATGGCGTTGTAGTTACGTTAGTTGTCAAGTAAAGTTTAGATAGGCCATAATAAACATAAAATAGAACAAAATACTGGTAATAATAATAAAGTAAATCATTGGTACTAGTTTGAAAGATTATCCTAAAATTTTTTTCATGATCTACGAAGACTTTTTTACTAAGTTATACAATTTAAATTGCGGAAATTAATTTTAAATGTAAGATAATCACGTTGAATATGAAAACATTATTTTATTGCATAGTATGTATAATAATTCTTTAAAGTATTCTATTTATATTTGTATGATATCAAAAGTTAATAAAAGCGCCATCTGTAGCAATCACACGTAACTAATACGTCAAAGCGTATCGCGGCTAGGTTACATCTTTTGACACAGGAAGTTCTTTAGTCTTACCGTTGCGTCGTTAGTACAGAGTAACACTGGGAGATGGCGTGCATATCAATTAAATATCTTTTTAAAATCTAAATGTAATTAGCAAACGTTACAATAATAATTTATGCGTTAACTAAATATAACAATGGCAATATTAAATTATTTTTATACTATATTTTAATCTAACAAGCGAAAGCAGGCAAAGAATGAAGAGAAACCGAATTTGTCAGATTTGTTCAAATCGATATTATTATCCTTGTACCTAGTTGCATAGGTAGAGGAAAAGACAAAGGTTACCTACATTCCAGAATATAATATAACACTTATATTATTCTACTTATATATTTATTAGTATAAATATGTACACTACCGTCACCAACTAAAGCAGTTAAACAAGAAATGTTGTAAAGAAAAAATGTTAAATATTTATAGATCTTCATTATTTCGGACTCTTGAAATTTGTAGATAACGTAGTTATATTTCTTTCAGTTATTTGTCATATTAATGTTCTTGTATATGTTCTTGATATACGCAAAATGGCTGGCAACAGTCGGAAGCGGAAGACCGAAGATAGAGCTCAGTGGCATGCCATAGGAGAGGCCTATGACTAGCAGTGGGCTAAAATAGGCTGATGATGTTCTCGTTAAACTATGTACTTATACATAACATCACGCCTGTATTCCCCGAAGAGATAGGCAGAGGTGCACGTATAGTACACCCACATTACGCTATTTATCGTTTTTGGTCCCAATGTAAAAGGGGCCGAGCCTATTGCCATCAACCGGGCACAAATCCAGACTCCGTGCTGCTACTAAGAATTAGGTACCTAATGGAAAAACCTCAGTAACACTATTCCAGGATTCGACCCCAGGACCTCGTGGTCAGCAGTCGCGCTTAGCAACCACTAGACCAACGAGGTCTTTGTACTTATATTAATATTAATGATTAAGTTATGGTTTATTACTTCTGCTTCTGATAGTACATACGCAGTCCGTGGAGCGAGTTAATTGCAGCAAAACAGTTTACTTTTCAATATTGTTATTATGCGGTAAATGCTGGTGGCGAAACTGCACGCTCATTTTAATCCAAATTTCATTGCGGCCGGCACTCAGAGATATTAAATCAACATGGCTTAAAATATTTGTTTGTTGTCAGTTTATAATGAAGTAGGAATTTACCGTTTATGCAAGGCTGGTCGCTGGCAGCTGGTAACAGAGAGATTTGGAAAGAGAGTGGGGAGGCCTTTGCCCAGCAGTGGGACATTCCAGGCTAGTAAAAAAAAAAAGGAATTTACCGCAGTTTATTTCACATTCAGAAACATTATCACGTACATAAACACCCAGACTTTGGATAAACGTCTGGGGAAGTGAGGATCACACATTCTGGCCTCTGCGGGAATTAAACCCGCAACCCATAGCGCTGCAGTCCAATCGCTTAGCCACTGCGCCAATCAGGTAACGTATGTACTCCAAGGAGTAAGGGATGGTTCATATCTGACGGAACATGCGTCGCGTATTATCGGTCGCGTAACGCCAGAACAGACAAATGTATAGAAAAACACTTGACCGCTCACACTCAACTGATAATATATTAGTGCGTTAAGCTTGAACGGTCAAGTGTTTTTCTATACATTTGTCTGTTTTGGCGTTACGCGACCGATAATACGCGACGCATGTTCCGTCAGATATGAACATTCCCTAACGAGAAAAACAAGATCAAACAAAAAATAGTGTAAAGGTACCCTAAGGTTGACTGGTAGAGAATGCCCCAGGCATTAAGTCCGCCTACGTATACAGCTAAATTACATGAAGTTTACATAAAAAAGTAAAGCTAATCGTAAGGACGTCTTTCTCTTTGCTAAAATAATACGATACAACTTTCGCAATCTCTGCGATCTAAAATCATCATCAACTGGAAAACGTCTCCGTAGAAAGGCAGCGATTGGACCTTACCATAAGCCCCACGTTTAGCAAGCGGCTCAGTGATCGCAGTATTGGTGGTAATGTTACAGAAGACACTGCTACCCATCTGCTGAAGTTTCCCTAAGTTGCACCCAACGGGACGAGATGGGGAGGTACTATTCTGGCACAGCACCCCACAGGTCGACCTAAAATAGGTAGATATACACACACTATGTTTCAAATAAAATAATGTGACGTCACAATTTGCGGTTTCACAAAAATGTCAGGATGACCATTTTTGCTTCAGCCTCGTTTGTGGTAGGCAAAACACAATGTCATGCGTGAAGAGATTGTTATGACAAATGTACGCCTACGGAAACAGGGACAATCTGCACAGTGGTACGAATGGTGAGTTTTTGGAAAATACCATTGTAATGATATTTGTTGCTGTTTCCATCAAATGGTTGCTAAAATTATCATGTTTAAGATAAAGATAAATGGAACATACTACTTTTGAATATTAAACATGATAATAATTTTTACGCGAGATTTTATTGATACCTTATTTTTTCTAACAATCAATTAAACATTAATATCTAATTTTGACGCCTTGATTGGCGCAGTGGCCAAGTGGCCAGTGGGTTCGATTCTCGCTCGGGGCAAAAATTTGTGCGTACCGCAGATGTTTGTCCCAAGTCTGGGCGTGTGTGTATCATGTGTTATTCCATGTTAGTAAAACGCACCCACGACACAGGAGAAATACCTAGTGTGGGGCGACGTATTTAAATAAAACTATTAGGAATTCTAAAACATATGAAGTTTTTAATATGACCTGTTAATTATTGAAATTGGTCATAGCCGTTGTAATTATTTAAATAAATACATCTATAAAAGCCATAATTAGAAAACATATTTTCATGATAAATTAAATTGTCACATACAATTTAGTGAAATGTTGACTACATTTCACTAAATTGTATGTGAAACTGCAATTAACAGAATATTATTAGGTGCCAACCGCTACAGCTAAACACAATTTCAATACAAATTTCACGCGAAGCGACGCGACTATTGTGCGATTTCAAAAACCAACTTCCCCAAAGGGCAGAGTACTGGAATGAAATGCCTTCAACATAATAAGCATTGTGACTGAAAGTCGGAAACTACTTGTACATGTGGTGAGTAAATGTTCGCGTCTGTGTCCACGACTTTCTTAGTGTGTGCACACTGTGCGGTGGCTGTCTTGAGACAGGTTGTTATAAGTACTCAAACACACTACGACGACCTAATTAGCGCAGTGGCTAAGCGATTGGACTGCTGCGCTAAGGCTTGCGGGTTCGATTCCCGCACGGGGCAAATCTTTGTGCGAACCACAGATGTTTGTCCCGAGTCTGGGTGTTTGTGTTTGTGATATTTCATGTTTGTGAAACGCACCCATGATACAGGAGAAATTCTTAGTGTGGGGCGACGTTAAAAAAAAAATATATACTTATATGTTACACTCAAAAAATATATCCAGTCATGGTGATATCCTCTTTAAATACCTATAAGATGCCTTTAAAGGTACACGTTATCGTCACAATCGCACTATAACTCTTTTTGGATCCTAATAAATAAATCAGGGGCACCCATTCATCGCGCGCGGGATAAACACCAACTATCTATGAAGCCTATATTTTATTTGTTAAAGCGATACAGTCAGCAATATAAGTAGGTGAACATCTAAAATTTTAAACATATTACAGTCAGCATCATAATTAGCTTAACATGTTAAGAAACCTAACATAACATAAAAAACATAAATATAACCTCATGTCTGTTTTCCCAAATGGGGTAGGCAGAGGTGCACATATTATAGTAAACCCACATTTCGCCAGTATTGTTTTTGGGTCCCAATGTAATTGGGGGCGAGCGTATTGCCATCAACTAGGCTCAAATCCAGCCTCCGTGCTGCTACTGAGAATTACCAAATGGAAAAACTCACTAACACAGTGAGTTTTTCCATTTGGTAATTCTGCCCGACCCGGGATTCGAACCCAGCACCTCGTGCTCAGCAGTCACGCTTAGCACCCTCTAGACCAACGAGGCAGTCCGTTAAAAACCTGATCTCAAATAACTAAAGGAAACAAACATCAATTAAAGTTCTTGTCTCTTTTAAACTAGCCAGTCTGGTAGTCAAATTTTGTGATGAAGATGATCCTATTTCAATTAAATCATGTCGTTATAAATTTATCTCTTAATACACAAAGAACAGAATTGATGTTAACAGATAGCGATTCATCTTAACTGGTAGACCCGCCAAATCTGGATGAAGTCTATATTTCATTCAACCGAAAGGTATTGCAAATCAAAGATGATAAATGCGATTGTACCGTTCTCAGATACTAGACATATGACTGTTGACAATATAACTTTATGTATGAGAAAAAGTTTCAAGTAAAGAACATTCTGGAGAATATATTATTTGAATTTTGATACATGTTAACACTCTATTGTCAAACACGAATAAATCCGAAGAATCTCGAACTTGCATTGTATAATGTATCAATTAAAATTAATTTTAAACAATACACACGCATACACACACACGCTCACGCACACACAAACACAGAGACACGCACATCACACATAAATTAATCTCATTATTTAGTCATTTCCTTAATTATTAGTAATTATTTTACTTTCTAGATTTAAAATTTTATGTTGGAACATTGTCCATATCTTGGAGGTTAACAGTTGCGACACAGTTTTCCTAACTAATGTAACTATTAACGCACAATTAATATTGTAAACTTGTTTTTGTTCCAATAAATGATTATGATTATGAATTGCTATTTGTTTTAATTAGTTAATTGTTTTTCCATTAAAAAAAATGTCATAAATACTGTTTAAGACTCTCTTCTGTTAGCGAGTACATAATTTACAAGCAGAAAAATTATACTTGTTCACAAACTTTTGGAAATTGGTATTATTGTTTGAATGATTTCATCATCATCAACAGCCGGGAGACATCCTCTGTTAAACAAAGGCTAAGGAAGAGTGTGTCATAATTCCCATGCTTGCCAAGTGGCTTGGGATCGCAGTATTGGTGATGAAGTTAAGTGGTAAGACGCTACTGTCCATCTTCTGGATTTTCCCTCAGTCGCTTCTTACAACGCCCACAGGAGGAAGGGGGTGATTTATGCTAGGCCGGATACCACTCGGCACTTGAATGATTTATATACACTTTAATCGATGATTTTGCCAATTAAGTTGTAGCATAAAATAAATTTGGTGAAACTTAAAAAAAATCTTCGTTTTTGTCTAGATACATGTACAATTCAGCCTGTTTCACAACAAAGTAACTAAATGGCCGTCACGTAAAAGTTTTAGAAAGTTTCACAAAATACTCGTTACCCTACCTTTGTGTACCGCGGCAATTTGGAGTAATCGGCGCGGTTTAAAAGTTGCGTGAAATTTTAAATGAATAGGTTTGTCACAAGTTCTCTTGTTTTATGATTGAGGGTCTTTTTATAAAGGTTGATGAGAGTAAAGTTGTTGATACAAGAGCAAAGTTTAAAGACCCGACTTCTGTAGGTAGGACAACAAAAAGAGACATTTAGTTAATAGGTACCTGAACAATTTGGTGGAATACTAAGTTAATCTTCTGGTATTCTAGTGAATAAAAATGTTATTAACCTGCTTGGTTATACTATTATACTGTTCAAGTTTTTCCTTTGGAAGAAAATTATAAAAGAGTAGTGAATTATATAAAAAAAATAAATATTACTAAAGAAATCATGCAGAAAAACCACTTCTTTCACAAAGAATGCCAAAAAAACGAAGAAAAAATAATTCCGTCACCCGTCGAGTTTTGCTCCCTTCAGAAAGAATAGCAGGGATTATACCATTGTCGTCGTGATGCCACGTGGAAAATTGCAGTTACACTATAAGGAAACGCCCCGGTTGGGACTGAATCGAAATATTTTAGGGTTGACCTGATTAAATTTCATATTTGGGATCAATTTAGATGAAGTTAACCTAATTTAAAGTGCTGTTTAAAGTAGACAAACAGATCAAATTGAAACAGTTCCTAATTAGTTGGTCTTTAGCAGAAATGGTTAATTATCGCTCGAGTCCAGAGGGCCTCTTAGACTCTTGTGATTTCCAGACCCACTGGTCTGAAACTGGAAGCGGTCGTTTTAATTAATTATTCAAATCATGAAGTGAGTAAACATTACCGACCACTTTATAAATTCATTAGCAAACTGGTTGAAGAGGCGTATTTTTAAAATGATTATTAAAAATAATTCGAGTTTCGGATACTAAAGCCTGCGGAGTTTCGGATATTAAAAGTCAAAACTTTTTTTATCGAATTTTGTCTTCGTGTATTTTTTTATCATCATCATGTTAAAAAACAAAAACATGGAATGATAATAACAGAAGAGAGAGACGTAATATCTGAGGCAATGATTTTATGATCGTGCCAATAAGTGGTAATTCATCCAACTTCGTTGAAGATAAAGAAGTCATAATACTCTTACAGCTAGTACTCTAAAACATGTAGTAGGCCAATTTAGGAATATGATACGAATTCAAATTCACGGAATATTATTATCAAATCGACCAAAAACCGCTAGGGAGGCACTGAAATTACTGAAGCGTTAGAAAGCACACATAGGACGAACGTGCTACTGCAATTTGCAATATTACTGGCATTCCTACCTTGGGAATCAAGTTACTTAACCAAGTCCATTCTAAGCAATGGATCCTAACTTAGTCTGTTTTCCTGGCCATTTGTTTTTAAGACCCACATTAAGGATTGTTATAGTCTTAAATGCTATTCACTAGATGAAATTGTCTTACTTCACTTAGCTGATAAAATTGCATTGTAATCTAGTTACTATTTTCTAGTGTGTTAGTGAATTTCTGAAGAGTTTTAATTATTTATTTAAGTTCCTATTATTCCGCGTCTTCTTTTTAGTGACCTTTCTAAACGGTTAGTTGACGCTTCACGTGACCAAAAGGCTGGCCTGTTTTTCGGCCAAAGAATTAGCATTGCCATTCAACGTGGCAATGCCGCCAGCCTTTTGGGCACCCTACCAGTCGACAGCGATGAGGACGAATACTTTGATACATAATTTTTAGTTTAAATTTTTTATTTTTGTATATATTTATTTTTAAGAATTGTAAATAACCTTGTAAATAAAAAATAAATGTTTTGAATAGTTCCTATTTAATTATCATAAAACCCCTCATATCTTCGCATTGGATTGCATTTGCACCCACTTCGATCGGGTGAATCTTGTATCTAGCGTTCGAACTATTGATGTCGCCTACCACTTGTTTCTAAAGTGTATTTTATTTCTGACTTTTATTAGTAACTATTATCTCAACTCTCCACTTTTTAAAGTTCCTCTTTTAGAAATCAGTTTCATCAATTTTACTATAATTGGATTGGAACAGTCTTAGACTACACTAGAAAATATTTTTGGACGAGATTTCAATAAATTCTCACAAAACTTAGTAAGAGACAACAGTATGCATTCACTTTGCAAGGAAAACACCTACAGGTATAAGAGAATTGAATATAGCGGATGATTTAGGATTAATGCTCAAAATTCCCAATTAATGTACCTACCTACAATCAATAATTCCATATCTGTTGAAGCTTCATATAGTTTGTGACAACCTTGATTACAAGGGTATAAAGTTTTGGAAGACTAATTACCTAAAGTTTGTAACCGATACAATTTTAATAGGGTTGTCATCGTGTCGTCTAGACAACAATTTAGAGGTTGGTATACAATTGATGTCGTCGCGGTTGTGTTCGCTTGTAAACCGTAAAATTGTTGGCTTTGAATAGGTTTCGTAGTTTCACTAAGATATTTTAAGTGTTCGTTATCTTCTTCTATTTATATAACAATAACATTGAGTTTGAAATGTCTGTCAGACAACGCAAGGCATACACCATTGTCGACTGTTTGATAAATGTTTCTGGATTCTTCGAAAACTTTTTCCAATTCTTTATGGTTATTAAAATTGCATTTAGTAATTTGAATCTATTCACATAACATCACGCCTGTATTCCCCGAAGGGGTAGGCAGAGGTGCACATATAGTACACCCACATTACGCCAGTTATGTTTTAGGTCCCAATGTAATAGGGGGCGAGTCTATTGCCATCAACCAGGCACAAATCCAGACTCCGTGCTGCTACTGAGAATTACCTAATGGAAAAAACTCAGTAACACTTTGCCCGACCCGGGATTCGAACCCAGGACCTCGTGCTCAGCAGTCGCGCTTAGCGACCACTAGACCAACGAGGCAGTCTATTCGAATCTATTCATCTATTTCGTTACATTGAATTGCTAAAATTTTCTTATTTCGTTTAGTATGGAGCGTGTTTACCAAATGAAACAACGCGAATTTTCTAAATATAAACGTTGCTTCATAACGCGAATTATTTTAAGGCTCAACAGAAAACCTTTACAAAATATAATTAAGTACATAATTATATTTTTAAGCACCACAACCCACGTTGAGGTGTTTATATTATAATTTTATTCAATTTAAAGTACTTTGATATTAATTCGCGGGTGGCCACAGACTCGTGAATCTTATTAATTTAAATATATTCAAATTAGTTATAGGTAAAGCTGCAAAACTCATTTTCATTGCTGTCTATATTATGCTTATTTTTGGTCGCGATTATGTTTATGTGTCGACTCACATCTTGTTTATTCATACCGTCAAAATTATATAGACAGAAAGACTTTTTGGGAAATAATAAAACAAGCACAAATTCTTCTTTTGGAATTACAAGCTACTTTCAATTGTATAATAAAAAATAATAATAACAGCCTATAACTGTCCCACTGCAGTGCAAAGGCCTCCTCTCGTATAGAAAAGGATTGAGCATTGATCACCACGCTAGCTCACTGTGGGTTGGTGATTTCAGATTATTAAATCCAGGTTTCCTCACGACGTTTTCTGTCACCGTTCCGTGCATTCCTGGAAAGGGTAAGCAGAGGTGCACATATAGTACACCCACATTTCGCCAATTATGTTTTCCGGTCCTAATGTAATAGGGGACGAGCCTATTCCCATCAACTGATCACAATTCAAGACTCCGTGCTGCTACTGAGAATTACCTAATGGAACTTAAACCTTGTGGTGTTTAAGTGCAACGAAGCATTTAGGGTAGTGTATTATATACCTATTTGTGAATACATTCGTGATGATTAATGAAGATTCGGAGTCTAGAATTGTGGTCACTTGATGGCAATAGGCTCGTCCTCTATTACATTGATACCGGAAAACTTATGTGTACTATATGTGCACCTGTGCCTACCCTTTCCAGGAATGCAAGCGTAATGTTATGTTATGTTATTTCGTCGATATTTAAGTTATATGTACAATAAAGAATTAAGAAGATGTATACGGTATTTATAATCGAATAAAATAGTCTTCAAGACTCCCGTTTTATTCGATTCCCGTGACTTTGCACCCTATTGACTGAAACAAATAACATGTCATCATCATCATCATCATCAGCCGGAAGACGTCCACTGTTGAACAAAGGCCTCCCCTTAGAACGCCACAATGACATTTACTGTTCTAGTAATTCCATCAGACATTGTTTTATATTCATGCGTTCTTTACCCCACAGTATATTCAGTACAAAGGTTTTCCTCGAATTAAGAATTAAAATTAATATAATGGATAAGCCTTTGTACATTTGTGTTTACCACCCAAACATAATGAGCAGCTTTTTGATTCTAGGATCCTTGTGAACTCTCAGTAAGTAATTTAAAGTATGACTTGCATATTTAATGTTGGAGGATTGAAAGGTCTTTGCGTGCGTGTAAAATGATCTAAATACTGGCTGTGGTGTGTGCGTGTCCATATAAAAAAGGGACTTCATCCAGGGTGGAGCTACCATGTTCCTTTTATGACGAAAGAGGGTTACTTCAAGGAATTTTCTCTTGCCACGCTGTTTCAAATTTTTTTCTATACCAGGGTCTGTGATGATAAGAAAAAGATTATTTACATCATTTCGACATGGTTGCTACTTTCATAAAAACATAAAATCGCGCCTGTATTCCCTGGAGGGGTAGGCAGAGGTACACATATAGTACACACCCACATTTCGCCAGTTATGTTTTCGGTCCTAATGTAATAGGGGGCGAGCCTATTGTCATCATTCGGGCTCAAATGCAGACTTCGTGCTGCTACTAAGAATTGTCTTATGGAAAAACCCTGTAACACTCCCCAACCCCGATTTGAACCCAGGGCCTCGAGCTCAGCAGTCGCGCTTAACAACCTACGAAGCAGTCAGTTTCATAAAAAACACTTCAATAACGTATTAGGTACGTATACATGTATAAGCTTAAGTAGCAACCCTTAACAGCCAATTACTGCAGCATTTTGCAGCATCGTAAAAGTTAATCCTTAATAGGAGAGGTCAGTCAATAGACCGTCGTTACCCACAGTTCATTTAAGCGGAACGTTAAAAACAAGTCTAGGAAACACTTTATCTAGAACGTCAGTAAGCATTAACTGCACCGTTTTTACTACCTTAAACTTCCAGTTTCAGTAGATATCGTATATTTCGTCTCAGACGACTTGGTATACGACATAAATACCAGGTTTGATGCCGTTAATACGGATGAGGGCGTTCGCCTTTATAGCATTAAAATTATTTACTGCGATATTGAATTGCTGGAAGTTAATCTAGTGAGAAAAGGCGAAAATAGAGTTAGGTTGACGGGCCTGAGAGCCGAGCTCATGATGATCAGATGGAGATAAAATTCACTATAAAAAGTAGTGAAGTAAATTCGGACCAGTCACTAGATCTTTTAAAATCGCTTAATTTTTTTTGTCGCACAGAAAGATGTGTCTTGGTAAACCACGATTTTCGGTGGGCACGCTGGACAGTCATGCTAATTGTCAAGCCATTAAAGCTTAAAGACTATAGATTTTTTTAAGGCAGAGGTAAGTGCCTTTTGAAATAAACAAAACATAATAAACAAGCTCCTAATGGCACTTAAATGCAACCAGAATCCTCTGTGGTCATTCATCACAAAAAAGGCCGTAAATTCCAGCTCTATTACAAACAGGATTGTCATGCATTTTGACAAAAGCAAAACAATTCGAAGCACAAACATTGTTAATTAATGTACGAGGTCCCCTAATCCATTCAGAGCAGACGATACCATTTTCTGTGAAGGGCCAAGGCGAGAAAATACGAACAAAGATCTAAGATGGTTGCCACTTAAGGAAATTGCCTGTAATAAGACAATCGGCAAAAAGAAATCTGCTGTTACCAAGACGACGAGACTGATGGACGTCGATGTAGACTTGTTTCTTTTTTAAAACAAAGAGAAATGCGGCCGGGGTTGGTTGCCTGTAAATAAGTTAATGGCTGGAAATTAAATGGAATCGCCGTTTAAAAAAAGTTCAGCAATGGACCACAATCTGATGAAGAGACTGAAAGTTGAAAAGAGAGATTTGTAAGTTGATACACCTTGTTTCATCATGGTGATACTAAAAGTTCAATTTGAACAAGAATTTTGAAGTTGGTTTTAAACATTAACTAACCAATAATATTGTAAACCTTATCATTCTGTCTGAAAACAATCAATTCCATTTCTAAAGTCTAATTTACTAATAGCACCCGCCAAAGGTACAGACGATTTCTCAAATATCACAAGCATGATTGGGAGTTTCTGTTTTATTCAAAGCCGTTTCCTCCAGTGCTATCTTTTCACCTAAAGTAATTAAACGTAGAATGAAAAGATATTAGTAACCATTACTCCCACTTATCCTTTGAACAGAAACAAAAGGGGAATAATGAAAGGGAAAAGAGCAAATTAAACAAATACAAGAAGTGATATTATCGCGACTAAATATCAACGATAAATCGCAGAACCAAACTGCGATCGATATGCCGACCGTGATCTTGGTTATGACGTAATTTACAATGGCAATTAATTGCACAACTAAGGCTCGGAAAGCCTTGACAAATCGTCGCACTCAATAACGCAAAAGTCTGGTTTCAGAGATAAAACGTGAGTCATTTGTTCATAACCTAAGGATTTTTTGGACAAATTGCACTTGCGCGGAAACTTGAATAAAATTGCTCAAGTTTTTAGAACCAAAAAATATCTGAAGCTTTCAATCTATTAATTATAATTATATACATTTTTTTGTGTACTTGGATACTCAAATTATACTAAATCTAAACTGAAACAGCCTCCCTAGAGGCCTAGATAAATGGCAAAATACTTGACGAATAGAAATCGAATCGAGTGGAAAATATACAGGTTTGACATAATTCTGTCATCAATAACATAGTCGGAACATTATATCATCTCCATACGTTTATCATTCTATTCGCAAAGCGTTTTGCCAATGGTCTAGAAGGGCTGATTTTTGTATAGATCTTTATAATAAGTCGATAGATTTCTTCAAGTTCCACGTGATGACAAAGATTTGAAAATAAAATCAAGTGATTCCGATTCCGTTTTCAGTTAATTCGCACTTCGCAGCATAATAAAATAAGCCGTAAGTAAATTAAGTCACCTGTTGGTGAAGCTGTTATTTTGGTACGTGACGCGAATCCAGTAGGACCGTAGACAAGACAAAGTTTAAAAACCTAGTTAAAGGGGATGTGACCTTTAATTTTTTTTTTGAGGTTAATGAGTGAGTGAGGTTAATGCTGGTAGAGGTACGTCTGTATGTGGAAACATAGCCCGGTATTTTATGAGTATATGACTGCCTCGTTGGTCTAGTGGTTGCTAAGCGCGACTGCTGAGCACGAGGTCCTGGGTTCGAATCCCGGGTCGGGGAATGTGTTACTGGGTTTTTCTGGGAAATTCTTAGTAACAACACGGAGTCTGGATTCGTGCCCTGTTGATGGCAATAGGCTCGCCCCCTATTACATTGGGACCTAAAAACATAACTGGCGAAATGTGGATGCACTATTGTACACCTCTGCCTAACCCTTCGGGGAATACAGGCGTGATGTTATGTTATGTAAGTTATTATAGTAAATCGTCATCATCAGCCCGTTGCAGTCCACTGCTAGACATAGGCCTACACCTAATCGATATAAATAAATTACATTATCAAATCTGATGATTTCCACTCTTGTCCTTGACCTCTGGAGTGCGGGAATCGATTTACCGGTACAAGATAAGAATGATAAATGCCTCGGGCTTGTCGCATTCAAGCACCGTTGTCGGAGCTTAATTCAATTTTTCACTGCCAAAATATTTTCGCAGTATAATGGAATAATTAGTCTGTTATGGTACTAATAGCCACTTTATTTACTAATCTGACAATGAATGGTGTTGATTTCATTATTGTATTTAAGTGCTTATTAACTGCATTTTTGAATTGTACATTATCATAAGACATTAGACTGCCTCGGTGGTCTAGTGGTTGCTAAGCGCGATTGATGAGCACGAGGTCCTGGGTTCGAATCCCGGGTCGGGCAGTGTTACTGGGTTTTTTCATTTGAAAATTCTCAGTAGCAGCACGGAGTCTGGATTTGTGCCCGGTTGATGGCAATATGGCTCGCCCCCTATTACATTGAGACCTAAAAACATTACTGGCGAAATGTGGGTGTAGGTACTATGTTCACCTCTGCCTACCCCTTCGGGAAATACAGGCGTGATGATGATAAGTATATAAATACAATGATTACTTTTGCGTTGATAAAAACCTAAAGGATCGGTTAAAGTTATTTTTATTTATTTTTTAAATAAACTTTAATGTTAGATAAATATTCCACAGTAATGTAATAGGTATAGTATCATCAAAGATTTTTTTTTACAGGACAATATACAATAATCCATGCTTATGTATCTAAATATTTGCCGAATCCAGTTATATATCTACCAAACATCTGTCGAATCACAGGCCGAATGCAGAATTTGTAACAAGGCTTCGAGATGTTCAACTATGATAATCCCACGATTTACATGATTCTCTATCGTGTAGCGTAATGAAATCTTTGCCTGTTTCACAATTAGAAACTCCTGTTGATTCCTAAAAATATGAATAAGACAAAAAAATAAACAGAAGATGAAGTTACATAAAATACTCTATATGTATGCTCTTTATTTACAAGGTTATTTACACTTATTTACACTCCTTAAAAATATACAAAAGAAAAAAATGAAACTAAAAATTATGCATCAAAGTATTCCTCCTCATCGCTGTCGACTGGTAGGGTGGTAGTTACATAATAATGTTTGACGATTCAATTTCTATACACTTTTTACATATATTATCGTTTGACTTATACTCCTAACCTACTTATAGCATAACCTAAGTGGCGAAATGTGGGTGTGCTTCACACTTTTGGGGAGAAAAAAGATAAATGTTTTAATCGACTAATTTTATTCTGAAGTGTTTTATTTAAACTAACTGTAAATAAACAATATTTGATTACAGACAACGGGACAGATGAAACTAAATAAAAGCTTGTTTCATATGTTTAAGCACATCTCTAGTTATAATAAGGGGACATTAGTAAAATGCCGAAAAACTGGCGAAATGTGGGTGTACTATAATATGTGCACCCCTGCCTACCCTTTCGGAGAATACAGGCGTGATGTTATGATTAATAAAATGTAACGATATCAAATTATAAAAATGTTCATCTGTAGCAATGTAATAAGAAAACTATCACAACTTGTTCCTCAATATTGCAAAATACGGCAAGTGGGCGAAGGTAGTTGCATCGTTAAAACTTGCAAGTTTTCGCGTACCCTGCAAGTTTAGCTAGCTAGAAACGAGCCCGTTAACCTGCAGCTACTCGAAATAAAATACAATATGCACTTTTGCGAAGAAAGTTACGTATTCTATTCGCAAAAAAAAAGTTTAAAATGGTGGTTGCTGTTTATGTCACACGCGATAGGAAAAACGAAAGCTTAAATAATAAATAAATGATTTTTTTTAAGTGTAAAAAATGAATAAAATCATTAGCTGTTTGTACTTTTTCCATAGTAGTATTTATCAGAAGGTAAACAGATCAAAGAGTAGAAAAAAGTCAATCTGCTTGTGACCACGTCCAGCAACTCGGTCGAAACGTCAAGCCAATATTAAATACTAATTCGCGTTAATTACCGTGTTGAAATTCAATTATATTATAATCATTCAATGAAATAGTTTTAAAGTTATACACAGAAGGATTGGACCATTAGAAGTTCGTATACGTTTATTTTTATCAATTGATTGGTCTGAGTACACTGGGCAGTTAGCCCAGTGTACTCAGACCAATCAATTGATTATTATCAGTTGCGGCTATGTAGGCCGAAACTGATGATACCATATTAGCTATATATACAGGTTATACTCACGTCGATATTCGGGAATGCCCGACTAGTTAATATGGATATATAGTAGATAATATGGATAACACTCACGAAGGTTATTATAGTAAATTGATAATACCATACCTAATAATACAGTTTCTTTACGTGTATATTATGCTCTGCTAGAATAATAATCTTGTGGTACAAGTATAATCCCTTTTCTACCAACTTCTTACACCAAAACAAGTGATATCTACGCCTTGACTGTTATGATACTAATCCTCTGGCAACAACGCTCATCCTAAGTAAAGCGGACACCCAAAAAGATACGCGTAAACATTCCTATTATGGTGGTTTCCCACGATGCGTGGTAACCCGACGACTTGATTGGTGCAGTAGCTAAGCGATTGGCTGCCGCAAAGGTTGCGGTTTCGATTCCCGCACGGGACAAATATTTGTGTGATCCGCAGATGTTTGTTCCGAGTCTGGGTGTTTATGTATGTGACTTTCATGTTTGTGAAACGCACCTGGGACACAGGAGAAAATTGTGTGGGGCGACGTTTTAAAAAAAACACTACTAATTTTCACAGGCCAGCAAGTACGACAAACGAGTCTAAGCCATCTCTTTACATGGCGCATTCCTCGACTGGCTAGCCCGGGCGGGTTGTATCGCGCCGAAAGAAGCCTCCACAAGACGTCAACTACATTCCATATTCACGGCAAACAATAATAACATAACATCACGCCTGTATTCCCCGAAGGGGTAGGCCGAGGTGCACATATAGCACGCCTACATTTCGCCAGTTACGTTTCTTAGGTCCCAATGTAATAGGGGGCGAGCCTATTGCCATCAATCGGGCACAAATCCAGACTCCGTGCTGCTACTGAGAATTACCTAATGGAAAAACCCAGTAACACTTTGCCTGACCCGGGATTCGAACCGAGGACCGCGCTCAGCAGTCGCCCTTAGCAACCACTAGACCAACGAGGCAGTCAAACAATAATAAAACCCAAAATAATATTTAATCAAAACATTTTCTATTGCCGCAAATCCGTTACCAATCTATTCATTTTGTAAACCAGGGGTAGGGTTGCGCGAGAATTCTTAAGTTAAGTCGTGTAAAAGTTTATTTTACTCACGTACGAAAAGAGAATGGGCAACATATGAGCACACGTTGGCAATGCGGTCACGGATACACCTGAAGGCGCTAGTAGAAATATCCTTTGTGTTAGAAACATACGGCGGTCGTGCAATGGACGGGCGCGGTTGTGTCTCATCAATCCGTTTAAACTATCGAAGTCTACTTAAATGTGGGGCCTTTCATACAGAGTGGAGTTTATAAAACGATGATTTCCTTTTCTTTGTTTTTGAGAATTAACAGTCCACAAGATAATAAGACACTGTGACAATATGTGCTTTATATATAGTCGGTAAACATGGGGTCTTTTATATAAAGTACACCAGTTTTTTTTTTTTT
Source organism: Abrostola triplasia (assembly GCA_946251915.1). Taxonomy (NCBI): domain Eukaryota; kingdom Metazoa; phylum Arthropoda; class Insecta; order Lepidoptera; family Noctuidae; genus Abrostola; species Abrostola triplasia. The sequence goes on from OX276430.1 coordinate 8,891,614, forward strand.
ACTAGCCTGGAATGTCCCACTGCTGGGAAGCAATTTACTTGAAGCAATTTGTGGTCTCCTTTTCTCAGTGTAGTTTAGTTTATTTACAGTCCAGAAAAATAGAGGATTGTTAGAATATTTTAATTTATATAGGTACTTTGAACACGACCACTTCAATCAATCGACCAAAAAAATTTTTTTTTTGCAAATACCTACATTCAGTTTCGTTATAAATTAATTGAAAACTGTTGTTAGTTCAAATTATATTTACAACATATATTAGAAAGGTCACTGATGCAATTTATTCCCTAGATGAAACACCAAGTAAATCAGAAAAATGAAAACAAATTCACACTATCGACTCGTATGTTTCACACATCTCACCTTATTTTCACACTTGACAAAGCAACGCCTGATTCTATACACGTAATACAGTCTCATTTATATTGACATTTTATATCCTAACCCTCTGTATCTTTCTTTGTTATATTTATTTTATGGGTTAAAATTTATTACCTTTATTCCTATGGGGTTTTTATTAACCGTAATTCTGACACTTGTTTCACATCAATTTTTTAGTTTTAGTTTTATACGTCAATCTGTAGGTTTCCAATCTTTTGTCAGGCAACAATTTTAAAATGTTTGTTCTTTATTATGTCAAAACACAAACATACGATCGTCATGAGCCGGAAGACGTCCAATCGCCCGCTGTTGAACAATGTCCTCCCCCTTAGGAATGGGGTGGGGGGCGCTTTAATATAACGCGACAACATTTCATACAGATATAAATTGACAGAAACGTGAAAGAATCAGTATGAAAATTGTTGTCAACAAAATTATAACACGATATCTTAAATGAGGAATTTCATGTATAATATATATCTGTATGTTGACTGCCTCGCGTTGGTCTAGTGGTTGCTAAGCGCAACTGCTGTGCACGAGGTCCTGGGTTCGAATCCGGGGTCGGGCAAAGTGTTACTAGGTTTTTCCATTAGGTAATTCTCAGTAGCAGCACGGAGTCTGGATTTGTGTCCGGTTAATGGCAATAGGCTCGCCCCCTACTACATTGGAACCTAAAAAAAACATAACTGGCGAAATGTGGGTGTACTAAATGTGCACCTCTGTCTACCCCTTTGGGCAGTACAGGCGTAATGTTATGTTGCATGTTTTTTAACAAAAGTCTGCGTAAGAACACACCCTTAATACAATATGTAACTTTCAATTTAAGCAACTACGAACTATTGCAATCGCAGTAACTTACGGCAAACCGAACCGGTAATAAAATACGATAAAACTCCAGTTGTACGGTTAAATAGTAGCTTAGTCCTAGACCACTCGTGGACTATATTCCCGGCTATAACTTGTAAACACTCGGGCTTTCTGCCAAATCACCTATGCGACTGCGTGCTAACATATTGGCGTGATTCATAAGCGGTAGCGGACTTCCAATCATTATGATTTATCGAAACGTAATACATATTTTTTTTATAATTGTGCCTAGCTCTATGTGGTACGCAAGTTTTCTATTAATTTTGTGGCAAGAGACAGTTCATCTTTTAAAAATTAAAATACAGACAAATTAAATAAGAAGGCTTTAAATTTATTTATAAATAGGTTAAAATTAAAATAACGTTTCGAATACGAAATTATTAATTCAATTGGTTTATTTATTTGGTTACCAACAACAGTTCACACTTATAACACATACAAGATATTCATGCATAATTAGAGAGTAGTTAAACAGTGCAACAATTACTTAAACACCGCATGAGCAAAAATAAGTTGTCTTGATTAGAATCCTACCATATACATTTCATCATCATTATCAGCTTTTCAGTAATCCACTGCTGGGCATAAGCCTCCTCCCCTAAACGCCACTGGTTTCTGTTTTGGGCGTTTTGCATCCAGGTCTTTCCCTGTACAGCAACAACATCATATACATTTTTTTTAAAAAAAAAAAACGTCGTCCCACACTAGGACCCACCCACAGGAGAAATTGAAATTTCTCCTGTGTCGTGGGTGCGTTTTACAAACATGAAATATCACATACAAAAACACCCAGACTCGGGACAAACATCTGTGATTCGCACAAAGTTTTGTCCCGTGCGGGAATCGAACCCGCAACCCTCGGCGCAGCAGTCCAATCGCTTAGCCACTGCACTAATCAGGTCGTCTTTACATAAAGAAAAAGAAATATACACTTGCCAGTCGCTATACGCTTATATCTTCGACCAAATACTTAAGTCATATTATTGTTATCCTACGAAGCTGTTGTTTATAGTAGTATGTTAAAGGCCTAGAATATTAACTAATGATCTAACTTGCCATGCAGGACGTTGACCACATTATGACTCTTTTATAGCAGAAACTCAATTGAAAATAAAGATGAAGGTCAATGACAGATTAATGTATGGTGCCACCCTGCTTTGTGACTAATAGTCAATCGCTAACTAAACCTCTTACTCTTTTAAACAAGAGTAATATGATTAGTAGAGACTGCTGGGTATAAACCTCACTTTTTCTCTGCCAATTCTCTTTAACTTGAGCGTCTCTCATCCGAGTATTCTTAGCAAATTTATTTATGTCATCAACCTAACGTGCTTTTGGCTGTCCTTGGTTTCTTTGACCCAACCTTGGCCACCATTCGGTAGAGATATGTTTAGTTATATATGAAATGCCAACTAAAGTGATAGGTAGCGTTTTATCAGTTAAAAATTGACAATTTCAAGAATTAATGGATGAATGTCTAGACTCTAGTTAATCTTGTTTATTTATGGAACAATTTTTTTTTTAAATCGTCGCCACACACTACGAATTTCTCCTGAGTCGTCGGTGCGTTTCACAAACATGAAATAGCACATACACAGACACAACACTTGACCAACATCTGTGGTTCGTACAAATTTTTGCCCCGTGCGGAAATCGAGCCCGCAACCCTTATAGAGCAGTCAAATCGCATAGCCACTGCGCCATACAGGTCGTCAATTTTATGCTGTTATCTGCCAATCGAAGCCCAAGGAGAAGAAACTCCTAATGTTAGTTTTATTTGTAAACAAATCACAATTTTGCTTCAGAAATAAATAATGTTAACGTACTTTCTCAAGCAAGGCTGGAATCTCCGCGCCTACCACACGTGAAAACACGCTAGACTTGCTTGGTACTGTGTTGACATCAACGTAGTGGGTTCGTCAATACACAACTATAGAGATACATTTATAGGATGACTGTGAAGTCGGTTGTTACAAGCGTGTTTGTCTTGGGTTAGAAAAACGGATCAGGCAGTGTTATTGGGTTTTTTAATTCGCAAGTTAACAGTACAGCATTTGTGCCCAGTTAATGGTAATTATAGATCACCCCCTATAACATGGGACCAAGATAACTGGCGAAAAGTGGGGGAATACGAGTTTAATATCACACTCACAATAATATTACAAAGGGGAAAGTTTGTGTGTTTGTTACCTCATCACGCACAAACTCGAACTACTGCATTAACACACAGGTTTATTATACCGAAAAAAAAGTAGCAGGCAACACAGCAGGGCGCAGCTAGTAGGTAATAAAGGTAAAAAACTAAGGATACAAAATGAAGTTGACGGATACTATATTCGCTAGTAAAAAGCGCTAGAAATAGGTCTTAATATTAAATATAACAGTCACGTGTAAATCGGCACAAACGTGCTAAATCAAGCGCGCCTGGAATCTGCGTCTACACGTGTCTTCTCGCTACACTTGCTCGGCTGTGGCATGCGGCATGTGTCGTCGGAGCGTGTTCGTGGTTGATGCGCGTTTGTTCAGCTTGACGTGACGTAAGCACTGTATCGAAGCTTCTTGACTCTTCATATTGGTATTATTTATATATTCTTTATCCTTGTGGTAGCAACCGGTATACATGCATTAAAAGTATCTCAATTATTTAATGCGTACCATAATGTTTACATGAGTTTGTAGGGAAATAAATATATTGGTCACAATAATGGACCTTGTCGGGCACAGCATAGATCAAGTATCTCTGTGGATATATGCTATCCAATTTTATATACCGTAATCTATGCAGTTCTACCTTTCTTCCCCAGCGGTTATCGGTTCTTTGAGCGATATGGCCTACCCATTGCCACTTTACCTTGCATCTGAGAAAACCCGACCATTGCTCTCTCCATAGCTCGTTGGACTCTGAGCCTCTCCAAAAGGCCAACGTGATCGTTAACGATCACATCTCAAAGCTATTCTTCACTAGCAACACACACTGGTTAAAGACCTTTATCTTCAGTCACCGCGGAATTTTGGACGAGAAAATGTCGCGTAGTTTCCCATACTAATCAGCTGACAAGAATACCTTATGCCGAGTCCACTACTCGTGCCTATCATGCTAGGATCTACAATGGTAAACAATGAGGACCATTGACGCACTGAAGCTTAAGGCGCCCCAGAGAAATACCTCGACTGTCGTGGATACCAAAACGGAATTATTCCTAAAGGGATATTTATAGGAGTATAAATAATATACAATATATTTCTCACTAGCTGCGCTCTGCGGTGTTACCCGCAAAAAAAAATTCGGGATAAAAGTAGCCTATGTTTTAATCCAGGGTGTCAGCTACCTCCATATAAAATTTTATCAATCGGTCTAGCCGTTTGAGCGTCAAGAGGTAACAAACATACAAACAGTCACAAACTTTCAACTTTATAATATTTGTGTGATTTACATTTATAAAATACCTTTTTTTTTGTTGAGAAGACTATATTTTCACAATAAAAGAAAAAACTAGCTTTTAGTTTCTGCTTTTCCTATTTTCATGTAGCATAACAATTGGCAAGTTAATACTGGAAAACTTTTGTTTTAATGAAACACTATGCGCTACAAGCTTTATATTGGCTAGTAATATAAAATAATAGTCTAGTTTAATTTATGAACTTGAAAGAATATCTTATAGTCTGCATACTTATGTTTTTAAGCTGCCTCGTTGGTCTAGTGATTGCTAAGCGCGACTGCTGAGCTCGAGGTTCTGGGTTCGAATCTCAGGTCGGGCAAAGTGTTACAGGGTTTTTCTATTAGGTAATTCTTAGTAACAGCACGGAGTCTGGATATGTGCCCGGTTGACGGCAATAGGTTCGCCCTCTATTACATTGCGACCTAAAAACATAACTGGCGAAATGTGGGTGTACTGTATGTGCACCTCTGCCTACCCCTTCGGGGAATACAGGCGTGATGCTATGTTATGTTTATGTTTTATATTTTTACTACCAACTAAAAAAAAAACGTCGCCCCACTCTAGGAGTTCCTGTATCGTGAATACGTTTTACAAACATGAAAATTAAATATCAGGTAGCCAGGTACCGCACTTGCTCTATTAAAGTTTCTATCTCCGTTTTCCTAACATAACTGAAATATCAAAGCTAGAACGTCGAATATCGAGTTACTACCAGCAAATATTTATCAAATTAATTGCTAGGGTCTCGAATACGACCTAGGCCGATCGTTCGACCGCATGATAAAACCCTCAGACAGTTAATAAGCTAATCCCAATCTATGTAATTGGATTTGTTTCTAAATACGTTTATAACATAAGATAATATTATGCCTGTATTCCCTGAAGGGGTAGACAGAGGTGTGCATTACACAAATACTGACAGTAATGTTGAAGGTGCCTTGCGATCAACCGGGCACAAATCCAGACGCCGTGCTGCTACTGAAATATACCTAATGGAAAAGCCCAATTACACTCTTCCCAACCTGGGATTCTAACCTAGGACGCTAATGCTGAGCAGTCACACTAGGCGACTACTAGACTAACTTGGTAGTCTATATCTAGTCAGTATTATTTAAATATCTTTTAATTCTCTGAAAGTAAAACAGTTTCCCTATCTTAATAAAATTATAAAATTCGTATAAACGCGACAGTTTGAGAGTATAGATGGATGTTTGTTACTCTTTCACGTAAAAACTACTGAAAGGATTTTAATGAAATATCATAAGACTACGGTAGCTCACACCCTGGATTTAGACATAGCCTACTTTTTATCCCGAAGAAACATAGCGGGTAACACCGCAGGACGCAGCTAGTATAACATAAAACAATAAGTTGATCACAAGTTTTGACAATATAGTTTCCTACCTCAATGAAAGCTTGAAATCGAGTTGCCAGCGTAATTTGCGAGTTTCCGAAAATAAAATTAGCGAACGTAAATTTTAAACTTTCAATACCGTGTCGTGTTCAGAACAACTTTATTAAAGCAAAACTTTTACAATGCTGTTCACTAATTTACATTGATAGCGTGAACTTTCCTGTTGGCACTTTCAGATATTTTTTACTGTATACCTTGCATTTTTTGCATTCGACTGTTTTGAGAATTTACACCTTGTAGTCACAGCTTTAGAGTTCAAAAAAAAAAGCAATGAGAATCACTAGTGACGTTATTAAGCTTTACCAACATCACGTTCAATTACTTATCACACTAATATTATTATAAAGCCGAAAGTTTGTGAGTGTGTTTGTTACCTCTTCACGCTCAAACGGCTAGACCAATTTTGATGAAATTTTATATGGAGGTAACTGACACCCTGGATTAACACATAGGCTACTTTTTATCTCGAAAAATGTAGCGGGTAAAACCGTGGGGCGCAGCTAGTTTCAACATAAAGAGTTACTTCATATGCCGTTGGTTAAGTATGATACTTAAAACTGTAAGTGGATTTCTTGGAATACATTTCTGCCTAACTTAATAATATCCGTATAGCGCAAAAATACAAGCATTTGCGTATTAAGCAAGTCGCATCATACAATATTCAGATGACGTACCTAATATCAATATTAATTTTCAGAAATGTAGAAAACCAACTCTAGTATTGCGTAGGTATTAAAAGAAACTCTACGTAGTGATCTTACATCATACTTCAAGGAGATAATACGTCAGTCAATCATATTTTTCTACTCTATGCCAAGTCTAGCTCCATAGTTCATCAACCTCTCCGTACAAAGTCTTACATTTCTCCCGTTCTTTTGTTATCAATATGTGTTACTCACGCTTGAATTAAAGTTTCAAACAATACCTTGGAGTTGTGTAGGTACGTGAAAACGTGCTGGTTTTATAGATTGCAGTTGAGAACAGGTGAATTCTAGTTCCAACAATACCCAATTGTGTAAACTAGAAATATGTCAGTAAAGGAGGAATATAGCAACGTACATATATATTTGATTTACAATGTTTCTTCTTTTGTGGAGTACCTACCGTATCATGAATAAACGTCACAAAGTAAAAAACATATTTTTTTAAACCCACAACGAATATAAACGTATTAGAACATTTTGTTTTTTTATTTATTTATTTATACTTAATGCACATATTGTACAAAGGCTTTAATGCCATTATCATTCCCATAAACATTAAATATGTTTTTGGGCAACCCCCTATTAATATTAACTCCATTAGGTGAAGAAAGTGATAATTCGCTTCGGGCTGGCATTCTTGGCCTTGAAAGGAACCCTTTTTGGCGTAGATAAAAACTACATTGCTACAACTTCTCCTAGTCTATTCTTGTAGTTTCTTCCACATTCAATCATACAATTATATGCTACTATTTTAATCAAACTTTTCGTAAATTCATCAATTATAATTATTACCTTTTATATAACATTTTTTTCATACCGAATATAGGCATAGGTTAGTATATCCTGAAGGTAGATAGGTACTAGCTACCAGAACCGACCAAGAAAATGTATAAATTTAATGTAAAGATTTAATAAGGAAACTGAACGAACACTTCCTCCATAACCAAACGCGTTGACTTCGACCTTTAAAGGGAACTTAGTGGAATTTATCAACAAAAACATTGAGCTCATCAATCAACGTCCAATCTGAATCTTAAGGCACCAGCTCACCGCCTTAATCCTTACTCTGTTCAGTAATTCGTTTGGTTAACACCCACTCTAAGTTACGCGTGCACTAGTCACTAATGAACATAACATCACGCCTGTATTCCCCGAAGGGGTAGGCAGAGTACATAATATAGTACACCCTCATTTCGCCAGTTATGTTTTAAGTCCCAATGTAATAGGGAGCGAGCCTATTACTATCAACCGGGCACAAATCTAGACTCCGTGCTGCTACTGAGAATGACCTAATGGAAAAACCCAGTAACACTTTGCCCGACCCGGGATTCGAACCCAGGACCTCGTGCTCAGCAGTCGCGCTTAGCAACCACTAGACCAACGAGGCAGTCTAATGCACTAATGTACATAGGTATATCGTATGTTAATCAATGTAGATATTGTACTCTAATGTTTAAACCATACCTATCCATTCTTAAATAATAATAATAATCAGCCTATAACTGTCCCACTGCAGGGCAAAGGCCTCTTCTCGTATGGAGAAGGATTGAGCATTGATCACCACGCTAGCTCACTGCGGTTTGGCGATTTCAGATAATTAAATCCAGGTTTCCTCACGATGTTTTCCGTCACCGTTAGTCAGTGGTGTCTTAGAATAACTAAGAAAGTATTTATTACATTGAAAAAGTCACATTGATACTTGCCCGGGTTTGAACCTGCAACCTTGTGCATACAAATCCGGTATGTTTAACACTAACCACGACTTTTTTCCATTCTTAATTAAATAAATTATGATACGAAAAACTTAGATGTAAATCGTCTGTCCACAAACAGGAAGCAACGGACAGACATGCTTTTTGCAAAGAGGTTGTGCATGAGCCAGAAGATGAAATTAATTTGCTTGGACATAGGCTTTATATAAACTAGGTTATGGGCGTAAAGCAACAGGAAAAGGAAATACTGAAAAGAGATTAATAAACCCTGTATAGACCAAAACTTTATCAGTATGCACAAGCAATGTCTGGAATCATAATCTAATATTTGGCTTCACTACCGATACTAAATAAGTGGCAGCACATCCATATTTTCGCTCCCAATTTTGTTTTGCAGCCTGTAAATACAAAAACTAGACAGCTAAGATATCTCAAACGCTATGGATTGTCAACAAGTTTGTTAGAATAATATCTTGGCGCTGGCTGCGAGAGAACCTCGTGACTTGGACTCCAATGTGACGCTTAGCAAATTGTTTTCTGGGTTAGGACTCAAAAATATTTGTTCATAGCTTAATACTTTGAGTTCTGTTGGCAAAGGCTGTTTACTCTATTTTGTTAAGAAAATTAGATTTTCGTATAATGAGGTCGACTTAGCGGCTTAGATCTTGAGGATTAGATGGAGTGAAAATCGTGAACTATACCGAAATATAATGTGTTGCTTACTGCTTAAATTTCTGGGCGTGGCGTGGTTCTGACTTAAACTTTATGCTTATATTCTCTTAAAAATTTATTCATCGGGAGCTTCATCATCATCATCAGCCAGAAGATGTCCAGTGTAGAGGTTATGGATGTGGTATTCATGCCTGAAAATGCACCAACTTTACTGGAGATACCCTACGTTCGTATTTTTGACCTGTAAATAGTAATATCATTCCTTGGTTGGTATGCTGCATTCCTTGGATGATTTCAATTATTTGATGCATTATGATGATAATCTTGTTTGATACTAAGGGCGGAGATTCAAGGCAAGTGTGAAAAACCCCAAAAGGAAGGTCATTAACCGAGACAACGACTTCACGGAACTAAAACGTTGTAAAACCCTCTATATTTTTGGTCGCTAAGTAAAATCCATCACGCGTGTTTTTTACTCTACTTTCTTTTTCCTTACAGTCTTTTATCTCGTTGCCACTTGATACAAAAAACTGCGAAAAACGAAGTTCTTTTTTAACAGTGACAAAGTGCTAAAATCCAAGCAAGGTGATTCATTTGCATTGCGCTCTCATCAACCCGACCAGTATTTTTAGATAAGCCCGACTATTTTTCATTTTAATGTGTCCTGCTTTCATTCGCTCGTAGCAACCCCGATTGTTCCAGAGTACCAGGTGTTAAAATAATTTTGGTTGCAATTTTTCATGGTGAAATATGCTGTGATTCGCTGTTGAAAATAGAGAACCGGTCGAGTGCGATTTTTATTCGCTAGACACTAAATGTTAAGTCTTCTTTCTAAAAGAAGATTTATACGTTTCACGTGTCTTTTTCTTTTTCATACGACGAAATTGTGGAATCGGCTTACATGGCGAGATGGTTTGTTCGAATATATGCGAGATAGTAACATATAGGAACGAGAAAAATATGTTTCTGCCAGTTTATGGACACCAGCAAGCTTAATTTCGTTTTTGATTAGCTTTTCAATCACAGAAATGTTAAGGTCTGTTAGATTCCACTTGAGTGTCCACGAACCACGAATAATGGTAGGCACCTAATGTAGGTCACTGGAGAGGAAAAGGATTAATAAAGTCAGGCCAAGAGTATCAAACCAAAGATTATGTAATTTGCAAAGGAAATCGAGGTCACTGATCCTCAAACGAAATTAGTTCAGCGTGGGAAGTAATTACAAGAAAATCAAGCACAACACAACAACGGGAAACTTACAAGTCAATTTGTTAGCATTCCGTGTAAACACAAGTGGTCGGCAAACTTCGTGGTCAAAGTTATACAATAGGAACTATTCTAGCCATTGTTGCGGTGTTCACAGACGCGACGCGCCAGGCGAATTGGACTCCTTTGCGTACAGTCTTTAACATAATTCATTAGACATTCTATTTGTAATACAATTTTCGTTTAGGTTTTAAACTTGTGTCCTTGGCTTTAAAATTTTATTGAACTTCCTCCTTGATATTTGACAGCGAACATGTCCTATGTGATTGCGAGGATCAGTTAAGTAAATTCTTGCTTAAAAGAAAAAGGAAATCCAATCTTATTAGATGACTTTTAGTGTCATTTTTGCATGTAGCCCATGGTAAGCCTGAATCTAGATTGATAAATTTGAAAAATGATGGACACAAGCGAGACCTGCGACCTTCGCCTTGGCGCTACTCTAACCAACCGAGCCACCGTGCCGCTGCTCGCATCCATCGAATTTCAAGTTCCCTTTTTGTGTTTCCCAATCTTATTATGTCAAGTGGCAATAGACTAGCCCCAGATTGTAACGAACTCGTAACATTAATTGAGATAATGTAGCTTGTAGACATAACATTTAAGAAAATATCTAAAGCCAATCAGGCGCCTTACTATGAGCTTTCCTTTCAGGCTGTTTTCCGTTGTGAAAGCGAGATGCCGCTACGAGCTGTGTAGAGCGGCGTCTCACTTTGACAACGGAAAATGTCTTGCACTACAGGCTCATACTAACCACCAGAAGTAGTATATCATATACATCATAGTACTTCCAACTAAAACGTTTGTACTTACTTGTACATTACTAAAAAAGCTGATGAATTGTAGGTGTAGTACCCACACGCATCTTCCTACTACATCGGGGAATACAGGCTGGATGATTTTTTATCTCGACTGTATACGTGGGCAAAAAATATGATTAACACCCACGACCATTTTAAAAATATGAAAATTCTAGCAGTAGTACATGTAAAATGTTTAATAAACTTTGCAAAATAAAAGAACTCTAAAAGAATTAAAATAAGTGAAGTGGATAACACTCAGTTACAAAGTGAGCCCTAAGGCAAGCGTAACGGAATGTCAGAAAGCCAAAAACTTTGCTCGTGAAGTTAATACCTACGTACTTATAGGTACCTACATTTATTTATAAAGCGGACTACTTCGGCCTTGTATTATACGATATTGTGTGCTTCGGCGTGGGTTTTAGAAAGCTATATAATGTATAATAATACCGAATGTTTTGTTCACCGAATTTCGGTCATGGCGGCCTGTCTCAGCTGAGACTAGCCACACGCCGCAGATATTACAATGCACTATTATACGCGCGCAAACACAGGTGCACTCCCTATTCCCTCACTCTCATAGCTATGGGGTGTATGTCTCAGCTTACTAACATTATAGGACGGTAGAGTGACACGACCGGAGAGAGATCAGGCGCAGAAACAACAGCTTAATATGTCTTCTGAAGCACGGCGGGGTTTCGACATGTGAAAACGGCCACCCATCACAAGGCTGACCGCGGCAAGCACGGCTTGACCTCGCAGATCGACTGTTCTGCACGGCAGCCACGTGGCTACGGCCCCAGTTGATATTTTGCCATTTTTAATGGTATGTGCTATTACAATTTATGAAAGAGAAACATTCTGAGACAAAATGATAAATTCTTCATAACATTAACGTTTCAATATAATAATCTGCTAAAATGGCAGGTTTTCCAACGTTCAAATATATAAAATACCAGATTTCTCCGTCATTCTCCAGGAATAGGTGCTTACAAGTCTCCACAGGTTTCCTAGGTAATCTTACTCATAAGTATTTCGCGGGGTTTGCCTGCAATCAATCATGTTAGCGTTACGCCGTATCTTGTTTCTCCTCACGTCTTAGCGTTAGCGTCAAGGAACCATTTATTTTATTATCACACGAGCAAATACATTATATTTTATTGCTACATCTAACTGCCAGCCACCGTACAATGAACTCTTATAACTGGAAAGTTTACGTTGTGGAAGCGAGACACTTCTACGTGCAATGTGATTTCCTTTCGCTTTCACAACGTAAACTGTCCTGCTTTAAGAGTCCATGGTAAGGGAGCTGTATTCCCTAAAGAAGTCGGTACAGGTATAGTACACCTGCATGTCCAGTTAAGCTTTAGGTCTGTAAGTAATAGGGGGAAAGTCTTCAGAGCCTAGTGCCGTTTTTTTTTAAATTAGCCTGTTTTATGTCCCACTGCTAATGAAATACCTCCCCTTTATTCCTCCACAATTCTCTATTCAATGCCATTTCCGGCTGTCTTTCCCGCAAATGTCTAAATTATCCTTCCATCGTCTTCTAGGTCTGCTAGGTCATCAGCGGCCGGCTGTTTAAACCGGTTCTCGTAAATCAAGTACCGGTTATTGAGCACAAAATTTGACTCCATGCTGTTACAAAGAATTGTCTAATGGAACCCCAATAACATAGCTCCATATGAGAATTAAATCAAGGAACTAATCAACTAACGCACCGCAGTTGCGTGTTATGACCACGAGATCAATGAGACAAATTCATTTACTAAATATTATTCTATCTATAACTTTACTTATTTCGTCGGTAAATTAGATTTTATCTAGTTATTTGTTACGTAAATAGAGAAGAAAAAAGATCTCTTTCTAAGGTCATAACTCATCCGAATTTTGACGCTGTCCCGATATAGATTGAAAGGCGACGTTTGATGATTGAAAAAGTTTATTTCCCATTTCCACGGCATCCAATATCAATGGTTTTTGATTTCCGACCACGTTTGTAAACATAAAGTTTACAAAATATTATACGGTCTATTTACAAACAGCATTATTGACTGGATAGGCATAAATTTATACAGTATTTACCTATACCTATCAGACTAATATTATTATAAAAGCGCAAGTTTGTGAGTGTGTTTGTATGTTTGTTACCTCTTCACGCTCAAACGGCTAGACCGATTTTGATAAAATTTCATATGGAGGTAGCTGACACCCTGGAATAACACATAGGCACGCAGGGAAGAACTTACTTCTCCAGTTTTGTCCTCACCTTTTGATAATTAACTAATCAATCGACAACGTTCTTATACCTACCTATTTAATTTATAAATCCGTATATCATTATAGTCCATTAAAGCTCCTGTTATTCTTTTAAGAATTTGTGCTAAAGCATATTTTTAACAGCTACATAAATAAAGTCGTAAAGGCTGTTTCGCAGAGACCACTGATCGAGAGAGACTGCCTCGTTCGTCTAGTGGTTGCTAAGCGCGACTGCTGAGCACGAGATCCTGGGTTCGAATCCGGGTTGGGCAAAGTTTTACTGGGTTTTTTCATTAGATAATTCTCAGTAGCAGCATGGAGTCTGGATTTGTGCCCGGTTGATGGCAATAGGCTCGCCTTCTATTACATTGGAATCTAAAAACATATCTGGCGAAATGCGGGTGTACTAAATGTTCACTTACCTATCCCTTCGAGGAATACAGGCGTGATGTTATGTTGCAGAGACCACGGATTTCCATTTGCTACGATTCTGGCATACTTCTTCGCCTCATTCACTCGTATCACACTTCTCATTGAGAATGTAGCAGTTAAAGCAATATTAAAGTAATTAGCCAATAATAACCGACGAAATATTGGAGGCGGAGGGCCGAAGATCGAGCTCAGTGGCGTGCCATGGGAGAGGCCTATGTCCAGCAGTGGACTGAGATAGGCTGATGATGATGATGATGATGAAACCGACGCCCTCAATTTTTGCATAAACAGTGTTATGGTCTATCCACTTAGAATTCCTAAGATCTGTGAATTAAGAACACCACTAAATAATTCAACGTGTGAATAACTTTATTACGCTTTTGACTCCAATACACGGTAGAACGGGCTTGTGAACAACTCAAATATTTGTTCTCGTGACTAGAATCGCGAAATTGAATCGGCATAACATTTCCGGCAAATAAACTGGCGTAGACATAGAAATGCTAGTGATATTTTGATTAATTGATTATGATCTTAGAAACATAATATCACGCCTTGATGGAATTTCGTTTAGAGTTAGCTTGAAACCTTAGGATGGAAATCATCATCATCATCAGCCGGAAGACGTCCACTGCTGAACAAAGGCCTCCCCCTTAAGGGGGGGGGGGGGGTTGCCATAATCCCCACGCTTGGCAAGCGGCTTGGGGATCGCAGTATTCGTGGTTAAGTTACAAAAGACGCTGCTGCCCATCTACTGGATTTTTCCCTTAGTCGCCTCTTACGACACCCACGGGAGGAGAGGGGGTGGTTAATTCTAAGCCGGATACCACTCGGCTAGGATGGAAATAGGCTATTATTAATCCCATAAAAACCGCGATACAATTTTTTTTCTATCTAAAACTACGATTATATAAGTCGATTGACTAAGTTTTGAAACTAGTATTGCTTTTTAGTAAGTAATTTCAGTATCTGTTACTACTCTAAGAGAAGGTTAGGAAGTATAATGAGACAATTATTTAATCCGAAGAATAAAGTGGAGAGAAAAACTAACGATAAAACTCTTTAACCTCTGCGTTTCCCGCGTAATTATTGCTGGTAAGAATAACGAGGCAGAAACAAGACCTTTTAAAATGTAAAGCACCGTGAATACTTAGCTGTTTCGTTAATAGTCAGGGAACCACGGGCCATTTTTTTAAATGTATTACTGTCAAGCCAATTTTCCGTGAGTAGCTTCATTTTGATGAGACGTCTAACTTCTTCTCTTACAAAAATTCGCGATTGTGGTAGCTACCAGGGGTAGCAGGCATGAAAAATATATTACCATTATTGAAAAAAAATCCAACATGTATCGATAACGAGGCCATAAAAAAATATTTCTAACTAGCAGATTTTTTTTCTGTTGCTTAGTTAATATTTATATAGCTAATTTAACAGCCTTACTGTCCTACAAATTGCGTGGTACGTTTTCCCGGTACTACGCTCAAAAGTTGTAGTGTGATGCGTTACCCCTGTTAGCTACCACAACCGATTATTTTTGTAAGAGAAAACGTTAGATGCCTCATCAAATAAACCTACTCCCGGATGATTAACTTAACAATAATCAATTTTAAAAATGGTTCGTGGCTCCCCGACTATAATGGAATCATAGTGAAAAAAATACGTAACATAAGTTGCCTGTCACGAAGTAGAGATTACAAATGTTAAATATTCGCCTTGGTCTAGTGGTTGCTATGGGTGACCGTTGATACTGAAGTCTTGGCTTCCAATCCCGCGTCGGGTAGTGTTATTGGATTTTTACATTAGGCAATTTTAAGTAGCAGCACGGAGTCTGGATTTGAGCCCAGTAATGACAATAGGCTCGCCCCCTATTACATCGGGACTTATTAACACACTGGCGAAATGTGGGTGTGTACCTCCCACCGTTATCAATTTTAATGTTAATCTTAAAATTCTATCTAAATTAACCACATAGACGTAAAATGAAGAAACACCAAACATTTCCGCAAATAGTACCTAAGCCTTTCTTGTAATACGGTAACAGAGATACCGCACTAGAAATTCACGTTTAAAAGAATTAAATTTTTCTTACAACGCGGTCATGTTGTTAAGTAAACCGGTAAAAGCGGTTGTACCTGGTAAATAGCTCGAGAAAAGAGGTTTTGCATCCGCAAAGAGTAACTGCAAAACTGCTAACCTATTTCAAACCTTATTGCGTAAACAATACAGTTGAACAAATATTTTTGTCTGTTAGTAAAATTAAATTTGCTTCTTTTATACTGGGTGTACAAGTTAGTTTCACGACATGTAGTGAGGGCCGCAGTAGTGTTAATTTTAAAAGTTGGAAAAAATGTCGCCTGGAGAAATGCAACATTGCTTGGGAAATGTATGATGTTGGGAGGAAATTGCATGTCTGCGATTAAACATGGGCTTTTGAGGAAAAATGCAGAGGAAATATTTATTTCTTGCAATTTATCAAAATGTCAGCTCGACTTTTTTTACGGTTTATCCTCTTCGCGAAATCACTGAGACATGATTTATTTTGTACTAGCGTTTATTGTGTCACCTCTCTTTCTAGCTCGTGAAGAATTGAAGAAGGGGCTGGGAGGAAAAATAATTAATTTATCGTCATTGCCTCGTTGGTCTAGTGGATGCTAAGCGTGACTACTGAGCATAAAGTCCAGGGCTTGAATCTCAGGTAGGACAAAATGTAACTGGGTATTTCAATTAGGTAATTCCCAGTAGCAGCACGGGCGGTGGCTTGATTTATGCTCGGTTACATTGGGACCTATAACTGATAACATAACTGGCGAAATATGGGTGTACTATATGTGCACCTCTACCTACTCCTTCGGGGAATACAGGCGTGATGTTATGTTTTTAGGTTTTTGATAAAGACCTAGTAAATGATGAAACGATTTCCCTAATCGCAATCGACGTGTATTTATTACGCAAACAATAATTAAGTTATCACTTATAACTATCACAGAACTTTTGAAATAATTCATGAAAGAAAGTTTCGTCATTAAAATACGTCAGATTTCGTTAGTCGTTTCAAAACTAAAATTTAATTAGCCGTAAAGTAAGTGCGCGGGACGGGCGGCAGTTTTTTATCATCAACAGTATCTACTTGAGATGCTAGCGTACTTAGCAAACATTTTATTACTTGGTTAGGAGCTTATAATTTTAGAGTAGAATAGAATTTTATTCGCATAAAAACACAGTATACAAAAGTGTTATTCCAGTGAGAGAGCATACATGTTTTGCTTAAAAACTAAAGCATGCTTTATAACTTATG
This sequence comes from Abrostola triplasia, assembly GCA_946251915.1. Classification (NCBI taxonomy): domain Eukaryota; kingdom Metazoa; phylum Arthropoda; class Insecta; order Lepidoptera; family Noctuidae; genus Abrostola; species Abrostola triplasia. Next base: position 8,908,850 of record OX276430.1, read on the forward strand.
TTCTAGGGAACTAAAATGTTATAGTTATATTTATATTTAACAAAGCAAATATGTATTTTGATATGTAGGCGTTTTATTAGATCCTGTAATTGGTTAACAAAAACAAAACATTTAGAATTTAAATCAATATTTCAGTCAGAAACGTTTGATAATTTTATATCTAAAAGTATCAATATTTACAAATCTCAACATCGTGAGGAAACTGGCACTCCTGAGAGATATTACAACGGTATGTTAGGCCTTGTCAGCGGCCTACAGGCGGAGTGACACCCGCTGTCATTCTGAAACACAAACGTCATCTCCCAAGTCACCTCGCTCCTCATCTCGACTTTCATTCTTATCATTTCATTCTCACTCCCCGTGATTTATCTCAATTCTAATTGATCTGAGAATCAGAATACCAAGTTCTATAGGTAAAAGTCATTTTCATTCTCACTCCGCGTGATGCATCTCAATTGTAATTGATATGAGAATATTTTTTTTTACTATTTAACAAATTGTTCTTCAATTATCCAATGGAAAGTTTTAAAATTTAAATATTACGCCTCCTTTGTTGTTGACTGCCTAGATTATTTTACGAAAATAATATCATAATTTAATATTTTACGTCATGAAACTTTTTGTTGCCAATTTATATGGGCTTAGACAAGATTATTTTAGCAAAGTTTATACTGCCTGACCAGACGCTATTTTAGTATTAATACAAAGTGATCGTCAACTCCCAAAGCTTGTTTTCTAATTTAATAATAGTATTTATAAGGCAAAGTTTCGCAATTAATTTTTAGTTTGGAATGTTTAATTGTTACTAACAGATAGTGAGTAATTGGAAATTATAATACTTACAAATTTACAACTTAAAATAATTTGAAGTGTTTTATTTATTGAAATTTCGGAAACAATTCTCACTCAAATTGTATTCCATATTTTCAAAGAATAGTATAATTTAATATCACGCCTGTATTCGCCGAAGGGGTACCAAAAGGAGCACACAATAACATAGTACGTCCAAACTTTGGGCAGTTATGTTATAGCTCCCAATATAATAGGTGGCGAGCCTATTGCCAGAGGCCGTGCTGCTACTAAGATTTACCAAAAAACCCGGAACCCAATACCTCATGCTCAGCAGTCTCGCTTAGCAACCACGAAACCAACAACAAGGCATTCTATATTGTTTACGCATATTTTTACTATAACGATAAACGTTGAGTAAGTTTTCACTCACATGGTAACATAACTCTTTTACACACATTAAAAACGGATTGATTAAACACATGTAAATAGTTTACTTATCCGCTGTACTGCAACGAACATTCATTGTTATATTTAATTAATTTGAATTAATTTTGCGAAATCGATAGCATTAAATTTCGACAGTGATTCTGAAACAATATTTTATGAGTGTCCAATTTATTTGGTTTAAAAACATTTTTGTTGTTTACAATACAATACTCTTTTTTGCACACCATTATACAGGTTTTACTGGAAGACGCAGCGTTGGGAGGCCTCCCACCAGATGGATCGACGATATCATCAGAATTGCGGGCAACCGGTGGATGGAATTGGCAAGCTGTCGTTCATTGTCGTTGATGGGGCTGCCCCGTTTCTGCAGTGCATCAGGTATGTTTGCACAAGCTCGCGTCGATGGCTTCCACGCCATCATCAGACAGAAATCTGCCTCTTTGCCCTGCAGAGTGCGGGACAGCTCCAACTCCATCCTGAAGACTATAGCGGGGAGGTAAGATTCTCCTTTGTTAGGTGATGTTGTTCAAAGATGCATTTTGAACAACAGCCTTGCTGTCAAATAGATAATAGGTAGATACATAAGTTTACTAACATAGGTATAAGTTTGTCTTTTGTTTTGTTACTAACCCATATGGATGTTGCTTATCCGAAATAAAGATTATTTTATTTTTATTTTATTTTATTTTATTGTGGCGTTCTACGGAGGCCTTTGTTCAACAGTGGACCGATGATACAGATCAATCAAGAACCAATTAACAACGAAAAATTAATCGAAATACTAGATTATATTATACAATTAATTAAAAAAAAAACATTAAAGCGACAATATAAACTTCTTAATCCAATTTAAATGAAATCATCAAATAGATTTAACAATATAATAAAAGTTAATTGCATCTTTGTAGCGAGTGCTTTTGATCACCTGAAACGCATCGAAGCGAGAACTCATTAAATTAAATGAATGAATCTGAAACACTCAGTCCTCAGCTGTTAATTGTGGTAAATACACATTAACGAAATTGTGGACAGTGAAAAATAGTTGAACGGAAAATATATTAAACAATCCCCTTACCATGAACTCTTAAAGCAGAACATGTATTGTTGAAGAAGCGAGATACATAACATCACGCCTATACTCCCCGAAGGGGTAGGCAGATATGTACATAATATGTACACCCACATTTCGCCAGTTATATTTTAGGTCCCAATGTAATAGGAGGCGAGCCTATTGCCATCAACCGGGCACAAATCCAGACTCCGTGCTGCTACTGAGAATTACCTAATGGAAAAACCTAATAACACTTTGCCCGACCCGGGATTCGGAACCCAGGACCTCGTGCTCAGCAGTCGCGCTTAGCGACCACTAGACCAACGAGGCAGTCAGAAGCGAGATAATAGTATACTATGCTACGTGCAGTGTAGTGTAAGAGTTCATGGTAAGGGTGCAGAAAATAAAGTCTGTCATTATTATAGTCATAAAGTTACAAAATGTGGCCAACCTCTACACCAGCGCATGACGTTTAACTAAAAGAACATGACTAAAATAATAACAGAAAGTATGGATGGATGTTTGTTACTCTTTCACGTAAAAACTACTGAATGGAGGTGACACCCTGGATTCGAGAAAGAAAAGACATAGGCTACTTTTTATCCCGAAAAAATATAGCGGGTAACACCGCGAGGCACAGCTAGTGATTCAGTAAAAGTGTGTCGACGGTAATGAAACGCTAAATAATACCTACGTACTGCGTAGTAAGGTCCATTCAAATTTAAATTAAAAACCAAATATAAAAACAACTGTCATGTATCCATCAGTCAAAAACGAAACGAAATTACATTTTCTTTTAATAATTTCTTTATCAATCATAATAAAGTTATAAATAGCATAGTAATTAAGCAAAACGTTATTTTATGTGGCAAACAACGTTTCTTTTTTAACTTTAACACCCCTTCAACGCTTTTAAGTGCCCCTAATTAATAAAGGGATTTAATATCGTTAGAAAGCAATAATAAAACACACAACCTTTTCAATTTTAGAAGCATCTCATGCTCTGCTTTATTTTTGTCGTTAAAATTTAAGACATATGGAAAAAAAACATAACGTCACGCCTGTATTCCCCGAAGGGGTAGGCAGAGATGCACATGTAGTACACCCACATTTCGCCAGTTATGTTTTTAGGTCCCAATGTAATAGGGGGCGAGCTTATTGCCAAAAAATTACATCTTAAAAGATTGTTTGATTATTCTATGGATGGAATTAATCGTTTGAATTTTATCGCGATTGGTGACTGTTATTCTAGGAATGTCTAATTTGTGGGTAGAATGCTGTACGCGATGCCGCCTCTCCGTCCTCAAAAGCGTAAGCAGGCGTGTGCGGTTTTTAATGGCTGTACCTCAGTGGACCGACCTTTTTGGTTTACGGGAAGGGGAGTTCCCACATAACCAGGTCGTCTCCCAATGGGAGAAAAAAATGTCTACTTAATATTAAACTTGTAAACAATATTTTTCATTTCACCACAACGTTCAGATCGTAGCGCCTTTTATAAAAATAGCAGCATATTTTAATTAAGTCACTCTATTCACTTTTATGAGGCAGCATCGCTACAAGAATACTGTTTTGTAACTTTTTTTACGAATAAATCATAAGGGTAATATTGGTTTTTATTAAAGAATACATTACACTATTATTATAAAGGTGAAAGTTCGTGAGTGTGTATGTTTGTTGCCTCTTCACGCTCAAACGGCTTGACTGATTTTGATGAAATTTCATAGCTAACACCCTGGATTAACACATAGGCTTCTTTTTATCCCGAAAAAATATAGCGGGTAACACCGCGGGGCGCAGCTAGTTTCTAATAATAATTAGTCATTTTAAGTTTTTTTTTAATAAATAAAAATATATTTTAGTCATTGATTGAATCCTACTTGACAATGCCATTTAAATTTCAAACCATAAACATGTTGTTGAGGACCTGATGGGCGTAAAGGCTCGGCGATTGTACAACTACTACTAAGGGTTACGGGTTCGATTCCCGCACGGGGCAAAACTTTGTGCGAACCACAGATGTTTGTCCCGAGTCTGGGTGTTTGTGTATGTGATATTACATGTTTGTGAAACGCACCCACGACACAGGAGAAATACCTACTGAGAGAAGTTTTTCAAAAACAGTCCATCGTTTACTAAGAAGGATTTACAAAAAAAACAATCGTAGTCCTCTCTTTCATTAGTACCAAACAATTAGGACTAGTTTAATTGTGGCCATAACAGTTGTTAGGTAGTTCTTTACACCAGGAATGCACGATTGCAGACAGGTCCGTTAAGACGGCTAGGGAAGCTTAATGTTCCCACTAAACCAAGTCTTACTTACCTACGTTTTATGTTGACATTAAAAATTTACTTAACAACGTGAAATTCTCGAGTCTTATTTCCAACGGTCGGGAAATATTCAAATGACTTCGCTGCTTACTGCTTTCTAGATATGCGAGCTAAAAATATATTTATTTAATTATTTTTTGGTGAATGCAAATGGCAAGTTTTCGTTCAATGTGGCGGTCTAAGGGAGAGGCCTTTGTTTAACAATGGACGTGTTCAAGCTAGGGATGATGATGATGACAAAGAATTAAACAGCAATTTCTGTATATTGGCTTTAGGCCGTCTACATAAAATGTATGTAGAAGAGTAAATAAATTAAGGTAAGGCAAGTATAAAAATGAATAAGACTAACACGAGTAGGTACTAAGAGTTTAACTAACATACTTTTATATATCTCCTATATAATTCAAAATAACACCAAAAGTTCGCTAACTTGTGAAGCCATGTGTATCAAGTATTAAGATGGCCTGCATCACCGACTGAATTTCTTGAATTTTTAAAAGGCAGACTGCGATTCAACGCGGCGACGAATTACCTATTTAAGTTGCCAAGATCTTTAGCTCCACAATATCTGGTGGTTTCATGTTTATAATACTTAGAATAGTTTTGTTGTTGATAACTCTAGATAGAATTTGGGGAGGGTTTAGGAATTTTGTGGGAATGAACAACGAATATTGTTTTTTTAATGAGAAAGTATTGAAATTGATGAATTCTTGAGCAAGACTGTGTTCTCTTGAAAGTATATGCAGCTTTGCTTTTATCTACGCACTTATTTTTAAATAAGCATGGAAATAAAAGCCATGTGCGATAAGATTAATGTTTAGAAGTGTTTAGGACAAGGCAAGAATTTTTTTTAACTAAAGAACCAAAAAATTTATTTTTTTATTCGATCCAATTTTTAGGGAGTTTTACATAATATTTTTTTAAATCTGTTCGCTAGATTACAGTTTGTCCGTTTATTGATAAAGACAAATTTCTTAACCAAACTCTTTTAAAGCAAGAAAGGATAAAAAGAAGTAAATAAATATTCAGCAAAGTACACACAAATTATTTTTTTATTTAAGTATTTTATTTTATTTATTTATTATGTTACAGAGTTGTTCACAGATTAACCAAGCCCCACAAATCCTTCTATATTATAAGCAGATTAATAAACTTCGTCATTCAATAACCACTTAATCTTACTTGCGAGTTTATCTTTGCTTTTTCAAACGAAAATTTACATTAAATTGTAATTAATTAGCTGTATAAATTGTGTTTTTGTAAGTAAACCGTTGGCGTTGAAGTTTCACTGTATCGGTTATTTTGCAAACTTAAATATACAATTAATTAATACTTTAGGACACATTCTAATGAACTTTGTATGATATTTGCTGTATTGTGTATTGGTTTCAAAGTTTCTTAATTAGCTTTTGGTAAACATGTTCTGTTTATATCACGCTCGTTAACTCTCACGGAGATGTCTTGGTACGAGTATATATACCTACTTATACAATATACATGTATTGTATTTTCCAAAAACATGTGTATACTTTTCAATTTATTTCATATTCCTTTATCAATTTAGATTTGTATTACGAACATATATGCGGCTGCCTCGTTGGTCTAGTGGTTGCTAAGCGCGACTGCTGAGCACGAGGTCTTGGGTTCGAATCGCGGGTCGGGCAAAGTGTTACTGGGTTTTTCTATTCGGTAATTCTCAGTAGCAGCACTGAGTCTGGATTTGTGCCCGGTTGATGGCAATAGGCTCGCCCCCTATTACATTGAGACCTAAAACATAACTGGCGAAATGTGGGTGTACTATATGTGCACCTCTGCCTACCCCTTCGGGGAATACAGGCGTGATGTTATGTTTTATGTTATGTGTTATTACGAACATATAATCTTTTGAAATTAGGTAGAAAATAAATAAAGATGGTTAATAGTATATTAAACCAAGATTAGCATTTGCATTTTACCTAAAAATTAAGAAACTCGGGTTTGCAAAGAGTAGACGACAAATTGATGATCCGATAGGCAGTCCGTTAGTCACACGAATAGAATCTGAAGAAGTTTTTGTGTATATAAATCTTGGTAGCAAGATAATGAACATGAAACTAGAACGTTTTGATTCATAGAAAGATTACTACTTAAGAACGCTAGAAGTAGAAGTCGTGAATAGGTCTCAATGTGTGGTGTTTTGTGCGACCTAACGAATTATATGTCGGACCATGTCAGCTACTGAATTATGACCTAATCAATGATGTCATAAACATAACATCACGCCTGTATTCCCCAAAGGGGTAGGCAGAGGTGCACATATAGTACACCCACATTTCGCCGGTTATGTTTTAGGTCCCAATGTAATAGGGGGCGAGCCTATTGCCATCAACCGGGCACAAATCCAGATTCCGTGCTGCTACTGAGAATTACCTAATGGAAAAACCCAATAGCACTTTGCCCGACCCGGGGTTCGAACCCAGGACCTCGTGCTCAGCAGTCGCGCTAAGCGACCACTAGACCAACGAGGCAGTCAATGATGTGTGGTCAAATATATCCGTTCTTTAACCGAATTATACTTTTAATGTTAAAAAAAACCTGCTGTAAAATGTGTTAAATATATGTCGCTGTTAGTTTTCAAATAAATGCCAACGTTACTAATTCCCACGAATACATGGAAACAACCTGAATCGTGATAACACTGAAGCCAAATCTACTAATATAAAGCGCGGTATTGTTGCCTTTATTAGACATCAAGGTCAATTCATTTAACCAATGTAAGGCGAGGTCGCAAATAATAAAGTAATAACAGAACTTCAAGACTTACGAAGTAACTACAGCGGTGCCTATTAACACGATGACTTAGCCTGCTAAGAATAATGTCACAAGTTACCCACGCCAGGCATCCCATTAAAAGTTCATGCTGACACTACAGAAAGTACAAACTTAATTATGCCAAGAAGAAATTTACTAGACACCACTAATTCCCCTTAAAATTTTCTTTGTTTAATTTCAAATGGCTGAGTAATTTAATTATTGTTTTACGCTGAGATTGACTGCCTCGTTGGTCTAGTGGTTGTTAAGCGCGACTGCTGAGCACGAGGTCCTGGGTTCGAATCCCGGGTCGGCGCGAAGTGTTACTGGGTTTTTCCATTGAGTAATTCTCAGTAGCAGCACGGAGTCTGAATTTGTGCCCGGTTAATGGCAATAGACTCGCCCCTTATTACATTGGGACCTAAAAAACATAACTGGCGAAATGTGGGTGTACTATAATGTGCACCTCTGCCTACCCCTTTGGGGAATACAGGCGTGATGTAATAAGTTATGTATGTGTGTGAGATTGAACAACTTATATTTTTTTTTAAGTTTTGAACAGTTGATGGTATTTTACCTGTAATACAATAGAAGAATAGAGATGTCAACTTAAGAAGTAGTGACCTTAAAACACATGTTAGCATCGTTTGTAAGTATGTGGGTCAATGGTAAGACTTGTGGTGTATGAAGATGATTTTTCCACATACATTTTGATGCTACATACTACTAGTACCTGTTTAACCATTATGTTCCTAATATTAAAGAGATGGTACACCTTCTAGAGCTAACCGCAGACCGAAAGCAGATAGTAAAACAAACAAATACAAAACACAACGACCTAAATAATTATTTCGAAGAGAAAAAACAACATAAACACCGGTTGATACACATATTTGTGTTTACTATCAGATCATATGGAAATATCGCGCTAAAAACTGATGCAAACAAACATATTACTCATCCCGACCACACATTTCCGGCGAAATATCTTCGAAAAAAATATCATAGGGACGAAAATAAAGAGACGTCACAATATAAATCTTCGTTAGGCCTTGATAAGTGCGCCTTACGCCCCTCGACTCTTATAACAATGGATACCATAACTTACATCTTAACTTCTTGACAAATTTTGCCCATTTAGACCACTTTAGAGGTCCCTATTCCATTTATGGAAAATGTTGTCATACAATAAAAGGGGTATAGGTTTTGGAGGTTTTAAAATCTTTGTTGAAATGAGTATTTCAAATAACGATAATGGTTTAAAGCTTATATATATTTACATTTTTTTATTAGACATAAATTTAGCGAAGATTGTCTTGCCTCCCAGCGTAGGCATCCCCTAAAGCTTGCCAAAAAATGCGTCTTCCGTCTCCATATATGACGCAAGAATTAGTGAAACTTAAACACCTTAAGTACCTACAAATCTATTGTCAAGCATTACCTTACCGCACAGGGTTTATAAAAAATACTGTCATAACATAAATACGGTACTCATGGTACGCACGGCACATGGCAATTTATCACGCCATATTGCAAATGTAACTTTTTGAACATATTATCTGAAACAACTATTTCAGATATGTTAAAAAAGTTACATTTGCAATAACCAGCATAAACCTAAGAAAGAGCACCAGATTTTCTAACAACGTTAAATTTAATCTGAAGCTGGCATTTAGAACTATTTTGTTACGAGCTCGGTAAATTAACAAATCTATCCACAAACCGCTCCAGAGTTGAGACATCACTGTCGCTACGAAAATAAATTGGCCGAGTTGTTGCCGGTCGGTACCAACGAAACCCTCTCGGGGGTGCTTCGTAAAGAAATACTATTGTAAAGGACTTTTCATACCGTACAGTCCCACAAAATTATGTCCCAAAAATTTATAATGTAGGAGTGAAAACACAAACAACAATAAAATTAATCAATTTTATGATTCTAACCGATTGACTACATTAAGCGTTATAATTATGTCTGATATTGATCAATAGTGCCAAATCCTCTCGATTCTGTGTTATGCAAGCTAGTCGATTACGATTCGAGTAATCGTTTAGGTGGGTTTAAATAATTCAAACTTAGAACAAGGGATTTGAAACACTATCACTGATTTAACCATCTAGTCCACTAGTAATTTTGGAGACCAATATATTTTAATGATCAATGGATTTGTTTTGCTCGAGTAAAATCTCTGTACAATGTATTTTTTTAGCAGAATCGAACTATATTTATGAAGCAAATGAATGCACGAACTGTTTTGGAAATATACCTAAATTTTATATTTTTTTATTTGGGATTCTAAAAAACTAGTGACAGACAATAACATAAGTTAACGTTAAGAAAAAAACTCTTACAAAAGTAACGTAATTGATAATTATAATCGTTCGGGAGACGTAGTTACAAAATTTTCGGTGAAAAGAAAACTGTCTTACTTAGTTTTGAAGATTAAAAAGTGTGAATGAAATTATTAATCAGAAGAAAACTTGAAAGTTAAAATAAAATCTACATAAAAATCTTAGAGTAAATAAAATTCAAATTGGTCTTTCAGGCAGCTCGTTAGAATATTTTATTTAGGTCATCTTTATTTCTTGAGGTCACATGCCGTAGAAGCCTCTAGATTATTCAAAAGTGATGTTGATGATGTGTCTTTATAAATAGGCCAGGCCTATCGTGCTCTCCATCAACGTCATCGATTTCTTTTTTTGGAACTTCCATCTTGTATCAATCTTGACGAGCTGGTTGTCGCAGAGGCTAAACAATTATACTGCTGCGCTAAGGGTTCAATTCCCGCAGGGGACAAAAATTTGTGTGGTCTGCAGATATTTGCCCCGAGTCTGAGTGTTTGTTTGATATTTCATGTTTATGAAGCTACAAGTATGCCTTAACTTCTTAAAAAAAATTCTGACAGGTTTCATTAAATCTTTTGCTTATTCTTTTACTTAGATGGCCTTGCTCTTTACCTGCTATCACTTTGTTCGAAAATGTTTTACTTTTAAGTAATTATGGTTAAAATCAATGTCATCATCATCAGCTTCAACCTACATTGCCAATATTTAGACATCACTTCACCTGCCATCACTTTGTCTGACTTAACTAACTGATTATGGTTAAGATTGTCTTATATGCCTAGTTTATTCACTTCCTCTCCCTAAGGACCAGTATAAATCCTCCTTATTCTTATCCATAAGTTACAATACACTTGAGTTTTCTCACCCAAACCGCGTGACTCTTATCGTACAACTTTTTGGATTTGTTACAGCTCATATTATTTTTCCTAGATAGAACCCTCAAGGGAACGGTTCATTTTTTCTTAGGATATCTCAAATTTATCTTAAAACATATTTTAGTTTAAGATCTGGACTGGACTTGTAAACATAAGATTTTAATCCAAAGGTTTTTGCATTAATGGGACAATTTTAATTTGTGTTTATGACTCGGTAGATAATCACATAGTCTCAATCAATACTCTCTGTAGATAGTCACAAATTGAATATTCCTTCGGTAATTTGCAGAAATATTTATATTGTTAGGGTACTCTAAATGTTGAAATATTTAGTCGCAAATACGATTTAAGTATTCTAAATAATCGAGGCTTGCCCTGCCCTGCAATGGCATATTCAATTAAAAAATTATGCAACCATTCTTAGGTATCTTCCGACAAATACAGTGATAGGTCTAGTACTATAAATAGTAAAAAATTCTAATATTAAAGCCACTAACCGATATCAGAATAATATAAATGTTATTACCAAATGTAAGGATTTTTTCCTCGTTGATAATGTACTGAACTCAATAAGGCGCTTCTCGGAATTTTGGTAGATATTTTGGTCATTCATTCATATTAATATTTTGTTACATATTAAATTTTGTTACGTGGGTAGGCGTATTTTTTGGCCTTCGAAATGAGTACTGGAAATAGCTGTGACGTGTTCAGTTACGATTTCCTTGCTTGAGTTTGATTAGGTATAAGTATTTAATAAATTTAGCTATATTATATGGTTATGTAGTACTACAATAATCGATATAGATAGGCATTTATAAAACAAAGTCAGGTTGGTTTGAACACGTAACTCGAGAACTGCTGGACCGATTTTAATGGATTTTGATTTATTGGATTCGTCTCCGCCCGGATAGCATAATATTAAAATGTCGAAAAAATTCACTAAAAAGATTTAGGTTATTAATTTTTAAATACTACTCCGCAATCTTTCGCAATTGACAGCTCACGTCATGATTCTTTTCCGGCCTGAAGACGTCTGCCGTATGCGCTAGTTAATAAATTAGGTAGTGTTGACACAAAAAAAATTTGATAGTGACAGTATAAAGACTCCAATCAAATCGCAAGCGGAGCCTTGTAATGCCTAAATAATTTAGCGTAAACAAACATAAACGATAAATATATCAACAGAAAACAATTATTTCCAGTGACGAGCTCACTTCTAACGATTTCACCAAAGGTTAAAGAACTAATTACTTAAGTTGTGGACACACAAGAGGGCCTCAATGCCTCTTACTTTGACGTGCCGACTGACGTGCAGTGTATTATTAGTTTCTCTATTAAGCTTTGATGTAAGTACATTCTATATCGAATATAAAGCGAATAAAAGAAGGCTATTTTGCAGTATACCAAAAGAAAAATCCAATAAGACTTTGCCGGGACTCGTAAACGGACCTCATGCTCAGCAATCGCGCTTTGCGACCACCAGACCAACGATGCAGTACATAATACTACTTCTTGATTAGACACAATATTATGTATTTCCCAAGTAAGGTAGATAATTAAAAATTAGTACAATTTCAAGTTCTTAGGTCTCAATTGCCTTTCCGTTCGACCGACCCGCAACAGGACCCAAAATCAAGTCACTCGATTAACAGTTTCTTACTTCCTTGATAACAAGTTCAATAAACTTATACGACAAAGAGAATTTACCGCGCTACGTTTCTAAAATACACGCAAAGGCATACAAAATCACGTTAACAACAACACGGACCAATAGACATTAAAATTATGGACAAATAATCCTCGTGCATACACAACGATAACTATATTATCCAATTTTGTTTCGAGTCTCTTTGTCACAAAAGGTACGTGTGAAAACAATTCCACTCTCAAATTTTAGTACTGATCACATTGAAATCGAGCTGAACATTTTACTCTAGAGCTATTGAATCGAAATACAAGACACTGTAGAAGAGAAATATTTAAGTCAATTCTCGTATCTTCAAAAAAAAAAACTAAACTATTTGATTCTAAACTTCAGACAGAGTGCTGTTAAGTTCAATTTTGTGCTGATAGGGTCTTTGTTAATGCCGTATTCCATTGCACATTTATACTGTATATACACACCGAATGCCAACTGCCAGCCAATCATCGAGACTGTTTAATACTGTTTTATATTAATTACTGTAAAATCCTGGTTGACAACCAAGTTTAGGTTGTAGGATTTCGTAGAACAGACATATCAAACACGATCTCACGCAAAGCATCGAGCATGAACTATAACCAGTCGTGGTTACAAATACCGCTCGCGTCCATCATTTTTCAAATTTCCTTTAACAATTTATACCATTCGAGTTATGAAGTACTAGAATCTGCTAGTAACTTCGTCTGCGTGGATTTTTTTTGACTTTCCGGGATTTGAACAGCCTACATCCACTTTGAGGGTCCATTTTAAATATTGTTAGGGAATATGGCAAATGGAATGGATCATCATCAGCTAGAAGACGTCCACTGTTGACAAGGGCCTCCCTGTTAGGTAAGGGGGGGGGAGTTGTCATAATCCCTTCGCTTGGCAAGCGGCTTGGGGATCGCAGTTTTCGTGGGTGAAGTTACAGAAGACGAGGAATAGGATAAAAAGTTCCGGAGATTAAAGATAATATGTCCATTACAATACCTATATATACAAACATACGTTAAAAAAAATGTACAAATGAAAAATATAAAAATTAAACCATTTAACGTGGCAATGTTGCCAGCCTTATGGGCACCAGTCGACAGCGATAAGGAGGAATACTTCGATGCTTCATTTTTCATTTTGTATTTCTTATTTGTTTTTAACGTAGGTTAATTTGTATAGGTATATATGTATATTGTAATGTACATTATAATGGAAATTGTTAAAAAATAATTATAAGAAATATACTTGACAAATTAGAAAAATATGTCCATATAATATTATTATTAGTAGGTATATTACTATACTGCTTCGTTGATCTAGTGGTTGCTAAGCGCGACTGCTGAGCACGAGGTCCTGGGTTCAAATCCCGGGTCGGGCGAAGTGTTACTAGGTTTTTCCATTAGGTGATTTTTAGTAGCAGCACGGAGTCTGGATTGTGCCCGGTTGATGGCAATAGGCTCGCCCCCTATTACATTGGGACCTAAAAAACATAACTGGCGAAATGTGGGTGTACTGTATGTGCACCTTTGCCTACCCCTTCGGGGGATACAGGCGTGATGTTATGTTATATTAGTATAGACTGAATGTCTTACAATACACATGTCTTGCCAGCTTCATCTTTCATAAACGAAACACCCAGCTCGTAATGCATCCCAAGGAATACATTCAACAACAAAAACAATTCCGTCAGTACATTCAGTGGTTTACACGATAGCCGAAGTTTTTGTGTTAAACTCGACAACCCCGTTTTAGAGTTGCTTTGAAGTTTCCTTAAAGATTGTAGCACTCGACATAAAATCTCCGTAACTCTAGTGGCTTCTGTAAATTGTACGACGTATATTGTGTAAGATCGTAGAATTGTTTATGTTTGTACCCAGTAGTACAGTTCTTTTGATTAATTAAAAGTTGGAACGTATAAATGGTGTCTTTTGATCAAATGTAACAACATAAGCCGCGTAAACAAAAGCCGTTTTTATTGTATTCGTCGTTTGCTGCACCTCTAAAAGTGTGCGAGTTATCTTAAGTTGATTTTGAACATTTAAGTGTCTTTTCCCCTGCCGATTACCCTAGCTTTTTGATTTAACGATAAAATCACTTTCAGTTTGCAGATGAATGCAAATCTTTAAACTATTTTACATTTTGGCAATAAAAAACATACACAACAAAAATATTAGCGCACGTAACGACCTGATTAGCTCAGTGGCAAGCAGTTGGTCTGCTGCGCTAAGGGTTGCGTGTTGGATTTTCGCATGGGGCAAAACTTTGTGCGAACCACAGATGTTTTAGCCGAGTCTGGGTGTTTGTGTATGTGATATTTCATGTTTGTGAAACGCACCCGCGATACAGGAGAATTTCTTAGTGTGGGGCGACGTTAAAAAAAAACTGCGCAAATGTCCGTGTTTGAATTTTGCTAACTGTTTATATTCCGACTTTATGTAATTTAGCATGTTACCCACGCTCATCATTAATGCAAAATTCTTTTAGCAATTTGTATTTATATCCTGTTTAATTCAACTTGTACGAGTCAAAGCTAAAACTAATGGGATGTTATGAAAATTAAACTTGCTATCTCACAGTCTAATAAAATGCAAGCCTTCGAAACGTCAGCGCAAAATTTATCACAGGGAAACAAGCAAAATAATAAATTATGGTTGTCTCACCGGATGAAATTATTCACGGAAATATCTCTTCATTACAGGTGTTTATTAGCCCAGGGAAAATTAGCAGTATTGTTGAAGTTTTCTGTAGAACCCAATTTCCAAACCGCTGAGAAATTAGGATCGTAAGGCTGTTTGAATAATATTTTAATTTCAAGACTTCCACAAACTCTGTTCTTTGTTTCAAATCTAATTTCAGTTTCGCATGACCAAGTTTGCGACAGCTGTTCAATAAAAATATAATAGTTTCGTAATCAAATGTCTAACGTCTTGAATAAAATTCTCTATTAGGGTATATTAAATATTTTAGGAACATAATTTTGGAGGCTGTGTGGTCTCATTCTTGAGGTTTTGGGCTTGAATTTCTAAGTATGCAAATTGTTTGAACTCGTGGCAGAGAAAAGTTTGGAGTTATGTCCGTAAGATATACTTCATAATATAGACGAATCGTCTATGGTCGTACCTAAGTGATTAGTCTTCAACGGAACAAGTTATATTTAAGCACGGAAGAATCGACTACTTTGACGACCTAGCTGACGCAATGGTTTTGCGATTGGACTGCTGCGCTAAGGATTCGGGGTGCGATTCCCGCACGAGGCGAACCGAAGATATTAGTCTCGAGGTTGGGTGTTTGTGTATATGATATTTTATGTTTGTTCTACGCACCCACGACACAGGAGAAATTCAGTGTGGTGACGTGTTTAAAAAATAAGGAATTTTATGTAGACTAAAGATATTTTTTTGTGTAAACTGATATTTTAAAACCTGATTCAAAAAAAGTTTACAATCAATGTAATTCAACCCTAAAAACCGGCATCACTTTCTACCACAGCCTCAAATAATCGCATTCAAAGGGTCCTGGACTTTATTGTAACTAGTATCTACGCAGAATGAAATTCCCAAGACGAGCAGTAATTAACTTTTCTGTTACTACACTATGACTAGCTTTACAACTTCGCTTTACGAACAGAGAAATTAGGACTTAACTGTAGACTTGAGGCCACTTGGAAGTACACTTAACTCCACCCCACCGAGAATACTCTTGTTATAATTGTTTTAATCTAAGTGTGTGGTATGCGGCTGTACTTCGTTCAGC
The DNA here is from genome assembly GCA_946251915.1 of Abrostola triplasia. Lineage (NCBI taxonomy): Eukaryota > Metazoa > Arthropoda > Insecta > Lepidoptera > Noctuidae > Abrostola > Abrostola triplasia. The sequence goes on from OX276430.1 coordinate 8,924,904, forward strand.
TAATTTTCTATGTTGGGGCTTGCTTTCCTTTGAATTGGATATTCAAGATGAAAATTAATAAAACACGTATTTTTTTAGAAAACTACAAACAAAATAAACTAAAACACTTAAAAAGACTTATTTTTTTTATCGTATATGTATTGATGAACAACCTGGAGTCAGAGTATAACCCACCTGTAGGCCTCTGACATGGCTTTATATACCTTTGAATCATCTCTCAGGTGTGCCGGTTTCCTTACGATGTTTTCCTTCACCGTCTTTAGCAACTGATAATTATTTTTTAATACGCACTTATCAATTAGAAATGACATTGGCGACAGGGTTTGAACTAGCGACTTGACTTGGCAATCCAATGGTCATACCACTCGGCTATCAGAGCTGTTAAAACTTAAAAGGACTAAAGAGGTAGTTCAAAAATATATATTATTATATTATTTACGTTTGTGTATTTTATTTGTTTCAATTCGAATAACAAAAACCATCGTCAGATGCCTAGAATAGCTGCGGACGCTAGTTATTAACACTATAAATCATTGCATTGTTATATTGTCTGCAAAATGTTTGTCCCACAATACTTGTTTTCTATAAAAGACGAGACTAATTTTACGTTATTTTTTTTAATTCTGCTTATTTAAACATGACAGTGACTAGCCCATTACTTAAAACAAAGTGTTTAAACAGCACATAGTAACGACTAAGATAAGTAACTAAGACAATACACAGGATTTTATGTTTTACACTACCAACTATAATAGATAGAGGTAATAAATGCTACCGTGAATCCCCGATAAAACAATGGTCCGTGGTAAATGCCACAGAATAATAAAGCTGCAGTATGCCCACTTCAATAAATGTCAAATAGTTTTTTTTTTAAGAATTAATTTAAATGTGTAGGTATTTAAATTTTAAACTAGTAGTGACACACGTGTAATGCTAGCTGATTGACCTGAAATTCAAGCCTTTACAAAAATACTATTTCATGTTATGAACGTAACTCTGTTATATAGGTACGTATGTACGTATGCAGTACTGCAGGCACAGCTAAGGAAGGTATGTAGTCTAGTAAAAACTATATAAAAAAAAAACAAAAATTCAAATAGTTAAATCTGCCTGATCAGAAAACAAAAAAATGATGCTAAAGGCGGAAAACTAAAAAAAAACATTTTTAAATAACGCGATTATACAAATAGTTGTGGTTCTTCTGCAGTTGTGTGTTAAGGGTAACACAAAGCACTTTTACTACCATACCGTTCCAACGCATCGGTCTGTAGCTTGTTTGATAGGCTACATCAAACAAGTTTGGAAGAGTCGATTAAAAGTCGACTGACTATATGCAATATGTATAGAAGTGTATGAAAGTAGGTTTACGCATGCGTTCACACTTTATTACAGGGTTTTATGTTTCCCAGATCGTTTTGTGATGGGTATAGTCGAGTATTATTGGAGAATCGTTACAATGTTTTAGGTGGGGTGGGTATTTAATTGGCATCGTGACCAAAGCTGGTGGAACCTGGCTGATGGCAGAGGCGTGGAGACTGGCACACAAAAAGAGAGGCCTATACCCAGGAGTACGAGAAGACGGACTGCGCATGATAATTATGTTTTAATTGTGTAGCAATTCCGAAAAGATACAACTAACTACACCTCGTGGCGTTACCCGCTACATGTTTTCAGAATAAAAAATAGCCTACCTGTTAATCCAGGGTGTCAGCTACCTCAATACTAAATTTTATTCAAATTGGCCAAGCCGTTAGAGCGTGTAGAAGTAAGCAATATACAAACACACTCTTAGAGTTTCGCCTTTATAATATTTATGTAACGTACGTTCGATAATATTTCTGTATACATTCATGAAAGGCTTGTATGATTCTGTGAAAGCGAATATAAGTTATTATGACTACATGGGAATATAATCATAAAATCACTCCAGTTCCCCGAAGGCAAGTTATGAACGGCGGGTCTAAAATAAATAAAAGAGAGTAGCAACATTTTTTTAAATAAATTCCGATTATTTTTTTAAATAACGTCACCCTTCACTAGGAATTTCTCCTGTAAGTGCACTAACATGACATAAAATATCACATACGAATGAAAATTATAATAATTATGCATTCACTTACATACTACATTGAACGCTCAAGATAGTACAAACATTAAATTGAAAGACGCATTATATCATTACAGACTGAATGAATAAATACAAGACGAGTCCTTCCCACATTGGTTCATAATATAAATATTATAGACACAAAATAATATATTGATATTTACGCTCAAAGGGATCCCGAGAGACATAAACCATTAGCTCTAATTACAATTTGCGGATATACTATCAGATTGTGAAAGTCCTTTAGCTGTACTGAGTGTAGGTTTTTTATGATGGCTATAGGTAAGTCTCTTTTATCACTTACGCGAATATTAGTGATTGTATAAAAATTAATGCTTTCGTATTATTTCTAAGCCTTAAATGCCGTCTTCCTACAAGAAGACGCTTTTCCATACAAAGTGACAATTACAGGCTAGTATTTTGTTTATAACTACAAACATTAATTGAATTAAATATTATTCTGCTTGGACGCAGAACCGAAACCAAGTTAATCTGTTCGTTGCATGTCAATGTTTAATTACCGCCTTACGTTAAACATAATGTGGATGAATCATGCAAGCTTTCCATTTGCGAGGCCTCTGTATTTCTGAGGAATACCTGTTATTATTGTTGGAAGAGAGATGGAATACTTTTAGGACAGTACCTACTGACATTTTTAGACTGTGACTATAAAACTTAAGTAGTAAGGTACCTAATTATTTTTTCCAAATCAAAGTAGGAAAAACTAAAATTATTAAAACTAATATTATTATAATATACTTATTACTCTTCACGACTAAACCGTTGGAATTTGGCATGTAGATAGTTTAAGACCCCATAAAGGACAATGGCTACTTAATGCGGACGAAGCCGCGGGCAAAAGCTAGTGGTTTATAAAAATTGTTGTTTAAGCACTGTCTTATCCGAAGCTTTTTTATAGAAAATACTATTTAGATTGTAGCCACTAGATTAGACTTTTCATAAGTGCCTATGGCAGGTTTAAGTATGTTTTAAAAACTTTAATAGAATTTAATTTTAATACGCTACATTAAACACTGGCTAAAAAATTGTAATCACACGTCAATTCTCAACAAAAATTTAGCAAATTCAAAATTGCGAAATAATTTCACTTGTTTTTTCTTTAAACTTTTAACATTAATCTGACGCATGTATATTGTTCTCAATTTAGCTTACGTCTCAAGAGTCAAAGTAACTGAGCTTAGATTATTTCATCTAGATTTTAAAACTTTGTAGACGTGTTAGAAGTAATTCCCAACCGCGTATACCATCAATTCAATTTGAGTGGTTTACCGTCACTCACAGTTGGCACCTAAAGCGGGCTATACACGTACGGTTATACTGCGGATTATTTCATTCATTAGTAAAAAAATAAATAAATGGGTAAACAGATTACATTCATTCAGTCACAAGGTTGCACTATACGAAATGACAGAAAGTTCAAAGCAGATAATAATAAGGAAGAGATTAGACACCCTATTTATTAGGCAAAATTGTGTTATACTTAAATGAAAGATTGAGAAATTCTTTGAGATTTAATTCTGAATCTGAATCTACTGAATCATAAGAAATCATTTCTCCAAAAAATATTGCTTTAAAAAGGCATACAGCACCCTTACCATGAACTCTTATATCAGGCCAGTTTGCGATGTGTAAGCGAGACGCCGCTACGTGCAGTGTAATGCGGTGTCTCGCTTCTATAACTTAAACTGTCCTGCTTTATAAGTGACTAGCTGCGCCCCGCGGTGTTACCCGCTACATTTTTTCGGGATAAAAAGTAGCCTATATGTTAATCCAGGGTATAACCTATCTACATACCAAATTTCAACCAAATCGGTCCAGCCGTTTATGCGTGAAAGAGTAACAAACATCCATACATCCATACTCACAAACTTTCACATTTATAATATTATTATATATTATATTATATATTATATATAAGTAGGATTAGTAGGATAAGGGGTTAGGAGTATGTATGAGTGGTTAGGGACCAGATCAGCATACATTTATACTGTAAATATCAATTTGAAAAACCAGTGGTGTGTGACAAGTCCTTAGCGTTTGAAAAGCACACCAGAAACATGATTAGCAGGTAGATAATTACATGGATCAATAACGCCACGTCCAGTGCCTACAGCCAAGCTCACCCCAACCCTATTACCGGCCCTTGAAGTCTGACGGGCCCTTCAATTAACTCTTTGATTCACTTCAGATGTTATTGTAAACTGTCGAGATCAGAGCCCAAAATTTAATTCCATATCGGTTACATGACTGTAGTTTAATCGGCTCCCATGTTTGTTTGCGGGGGTTGAGTCAATACGTTAATGATTATACTCCATCCGCTATTAATTTTGTATTGGGGAAAACTATCTGTTATATAGTACGTAGATCCTATTTATATTAAACGCGAAGTTTGTAAGGATGGGTGGATGTTTGTCTACACGCAAAAACTACTGGACGGATTTTGGTAAAACTGTATTGTTCGAAAAGCATGTTAAATCTTTCGCCCTGTACCTTTTTTCTTTTACATTGCCATTAACGGTTGTCTGGAAAAAAATCTTTAAGATATAAGACCGCACTGTGCACTGATTTAAGTTTTTTGTAGTCTGTATTTCTTGGTGCACAATAAAGAGCTCTTCAGTTCTGTACCATTCCACACCATTCAATCAAACTGTGTGTCATAGAACCTCTATGTCACACAGTTTGTTTGCACACATACATTTAATATCTCCGTCGTTGATGGCTAGTCAGCAGATTTGGTCAGCAGATTGTTTTTACTATAACTTACTACTACTACTGCTAGGCAGAAAAAATGTGGTCCTAGTGAAATATAATCATAACATTTTCATGAAGACAAAACATTCCTTCAATACCAAGCTTTAAAACTAAAATTATCTCGCACAAAAGAAATTGAATAAATATTTCGGGCCGTTGGGTATTAATTTACAAGAGTATCCAAGCTCAACCTTTGATGTGGCGAGGTAATCTTGGTTGTAGGCAGTATACTGTTTGGATAACTCCAATTTGTATGCCTACTTGCTCTTTGGAGTTAATTGAGTGACCTATCGTTATGGATATTACTAATTAATTCATTTGTAATGAGAAAATAACATTTCGAAATATTTGTTATTAGAAGACCCATTTCAGCCTTAATGCTTTTTAATTCTGTATTAATAAATGTTTTAAGCTTAACTACATACACCTTCATGCCGCTCTTTCTCAGGTCCCTTAGACAGTAAGTATAAATGAAGAGTAAGCCTTATTATATTTTCCGCTTTTTACCTAGAATAGTTTTCACTGAAGGGTAGCCTCGAATTAAATGTAAACAGTAAAGTTAAAAAGTTACGTTGCCCCTTTTCTGAAAGGCGAGTTCATATTGAAATATAATCCAATGAAGATAAAGTCTTGTTACAGTTGATTGAGCACTCATCAATTAACGGCTAGTTTAAATGAATTTATGTTAACTGATAAGTTAGTTAAGCTATGAAAATGATTATAAAATATCGTAGGGAATGTAACTTTGTTAGGTGATATCGAAAACTTGGCGAAGTATTTTATAGCTGAGAATTTGAGTGAATGGATATCTAAGATAAAACAGTAGGTATATATTTTACTATAATAACTTTTGTGAGTGTTATCCATATTAACTACTATATATACCGGTTATACTCACGCCGATATTCGGGAATGCACGACTAGTTTCGAACTCTAACGGAGTTCCTCAGTTCGACTCACGGCCCCGCCGCGTCTTCTGCTCATGATTAAGGGCTTTGTTAGAGTCCGAAACTAGTTGGGCTTTCCCGATTTTCGACGTGAGTATAACCGGTATATATAGTAGTTAGTATTTTTTATGAACAACAATCATTTGTATCGTTGTAACCACATACCTACTTTGTCGTCTTCATCTTTTTCGGTAAGTCGAAAAACTAACTGTTTTTCTAATTTTTCTCCTCGAAAATTGCATGCGCGTTGCATGCACGCCAATAAATACATTATAAGAATCATCTCTTGTTTTTCATGCAAATTAAAACATGTATGCACAGAATCGAGTTTCCCATGTGCATAATGAAATACTTTATTTAAAAGACTAGCCATACAAAGTTTCCCTATTACCTTTCAAGTTAAACGCTTTGCCAAACTCAGGAACCTTTTTTTAAACCTAATTTCTTAAGAAAACAGTGCTTGGACCGGCCTTGGACATTGGAGCCAGCAAATTGAGTGAACGTGACTAGAACATTTTAATACTTAAATATCTTCGAAGTGTTTGGGTGAAGTGGAAAATGTAGGCCCAAAAATAGTTCCAAAAAGGTTTCAGCTCCTTCGTTTGTCTTAATACTTCCGAATAGTTTAAGTACTATACCTTGTTGTGGTAAGAAAATACTTTTTTTTCGACGTTTCGGAAGGAAATTGTATTCTTTTTCCATTTTCGTTACACCAGAACATTAGTTACATATTATTTCGTGATCTGTGTACTCTCTCTTCTTCTTCATACTCACAGTCTGTTGGAATGACTGTCAAAAACAATCGAAGAAATATCAGGGGCCAACAGGGAAGTGTCTGGAAGATGTCTCTCGTGTCAAGAACGAACACTCATCCCAAGATTGACAACAACAAGAGCTGCTTAACTTCACAACTTGAGGAATCCGCGCAGCATATGTAGGATTACCTAGCTTTCACAGCCAAAATGGTCCGCAATGCAAGCTCATAGAGCACCTGGACGACTAAGTCGTACCTGCAAATACCAATCACACAAACAAAAGTGTAAGTAATCCTCAATTAAATAGGATGCTTTGTCCACACAATGTATATAATCGCCTTCAACAAACAAATATTTACGCCAGAATAATTAATAACAGGATCTGTTAGACTCTGGTCAGCTTTAATAAACGTATCCATCATTACTCGAGACATGAGAAACCCTAAACACAAAGTGACATGTTCACGAATCCAGTACAGTGAAGTCCGAATGCTTTCACAAAGTTAATGGGTACGATTGACTAACTTTTGTGACACGGATTGAAGAAAGAAATGATACGGCAAAAGCGTATTGAATTTTCTGTTTTTGCATCATGCCTGCATCTCACCAGAAAATAGACCTACATTATAAACTAATATTCCCCGAAGGGGTCAGCAGAGGTGCGAGTATAGTACACTCACATTTCATTATAGAGGACGAGTCTACTGCCATCAACCGGCACAAATCCAGACTCTGAGAATAACCTAATGGTTAGAATTACATTTTTCCCGGACCAGGATTCGAGCTCAGGTCGTTAAAATAAAACTGCTCTGCGTTGATAAAATAAATAAAAGACGTTATAAAATTACATTTACGTCCTGAAAAAAAATATTTCTAATTCATCAGCTCAAGCTTAAGCAAGATCTTTGACTGGTAAATATCTACTGGTCAACCTGCCACATCGCCTACGCTTCTGAGTTCCCAGTTCTATAACAAGTTGGCAGGCTCCTAATGGGCGCGTCAACGCTTCCAAGCGTCATTCCAGACAAAGATGTAATTATTGTCGTATCGAGTTTGCTTTGTTAACGCTTTGGGAGATGATAAACCCTGCAGACACTATCGGATTGTCTCCGAGGTTTCTCGTTTATAATAACGTATTATTTACGCCTTGTCAGTAATAATTTTATGTTTCCTGGAATAATTGCCGCTTCGTTTCCTTGTTTTCTAGGACCGATGGCTATTGTCGTTCTTTTGGCAAAGAGGACTGAAACGGGGGATCGAAAATTGAGAGTACTACTGATTACTTGTTTGTATTTATAATTGTGTATGTGATATTTCATGTTTGTGGCACGCACATGATAAGGGAGAAATTTCTTGTACAGGCCGACGTCTTTTTTTCACAAAGAATTAAATAAATATAAGGTTTTCGTATAATTTTTTGTTCCCCCGCATTTTCAAAGCACCATAACAATACACGAACAGTTCCAAACAAAACAAACGATATGAGTTCTCAACGACGTATTTGCATGGCTAGTAAAGAGACTCGCAAAACTAATACACTTACGCGATTCGCTCGCCGTACCAAACTGGCTAAGTCCACAAAGAGATGCAATACTGGACTTAGCTCGCCTTACGGAAACTCCGAAGTCCTTTTTCGAGTATGTTGTAAGATTTGTGGTCAGGCGGAATAAGTATTTTACCTCTGGTATCGAGGAAAAGGCGACTCGGACTCTTTTGGCGCTCTGATTAAGTGTTGTATTGCGGTTAGTTTATAGATCCCTTGTTTTGTTGTTCAACGTTTAGTGCGATTGGTACTATGGTCGTGAATTGATTCATAATCACTTTATTATGAATCGATTTGCATAGTATCTTTGTCGAAACTTACGGTTTGCGTTTTACTTTTGGAGTGAGTTGGCCTATGCCTACCATTCAATTAGTTCAACTAATTTCAATTTTAATACAAGGCTAATTGAAAATTAATATTGATTTAATGGAAACACAATTGAGATTGAAAATAATTGCTATCAATCTTTGATCTCAGTTAGATATATATGGTCACATAATATAGAAATGATTTGGTATAAGTGTTAAGTTAAAGAGTCCGGAACTTTACAATTCTAATCCAATTTGGTCGGGATTTAATTGGAGAATAAGCCCACTGGTTTATAGTTCTATACAAGAAACTGAAAAACCACAGATTTTAAGAAACTATAATTAAAATTATTATTTACACAGCTATTTCTAAATTCGATGGATGCGAGCAATGGCTCAGTTGGCAGAAAACCGATGGCTCAGTTGGCAGAGCGGCGCCACGGTACGGCGAAAGTCGCGGGATCGAGTCCCGCTCGTGTCCGTCATTTTTCAGGTTTCCTGAATCAATTTAGGTAATTCTAAATTGTCAAAACATGTTCGCTACACGTCCAAATCACTTAACCAAAGCCCAAATGTAAATTGTACTTCCATTAAAATCCTATTTATTCATAAACTTGTAAACCAACTAAGTAATCCTTTACGTCACTAGAATTTAGAGTAATACCCGGAGGAAAGCTTCCAAATGCGACCCAACATAATCATAATAGACTTATTATAATATTCTATCCTAATGCGAATTTTTCCTGCTTGACCGCGGGCTAGACGCATAAATCAAGTTGTGTGGGTGATCAATTATTCATGTAGCATGATCCTACCAAATTCTATCTTATATGTTTCGTTTGATGCCTTCTTCTGTGAGACTTGTATAATCTTGCCCGTCCATCGATTGTGGTCCAGTTCGTAACAAATCAATTCGGCAGTGTTTTCTGGAGTTATTATTATGACGTCATCGTTTATATCTCCCTATAGATGGTTCTTGCAAAAAAATTTCATACCAAATCTTAGGACATTGAATGGTAAACTGATGATAAAATTAGTTAGGTATTTATCGCCGCAGTCAGAAATGATAATGATTACTTTATTGCAAAGTGTTATTGGGTTTTTCCATTAGGTAATTCTCAGTGGCAGCACGGAGTCTGTGCCCAGTTGATGGCAATAGGCTCGCCCCCTATTACATTGGGACCTAAAAACATAACTGGCGAAATGTGGGTGTACTGTATGTGCACCTTTGCCTACCCCTTCGGGGAATACAGGCGTGATGTTATGTTTTATGTACAGTAGTAGGTTAATTAGCATGCCATATATATGCCAAAAAAATCACATATAGGTATACAATTTCAAGTACATGCGTCATAATATATTATTATGTAATATATTATTATTATCTGCAAATCTGTGGTTTTGTTCGGTTTGGTCAAAAATTATTTCTCTTTTCTCTTTTTTTTGTTTCTTATTCTCTTTTGTATTTATGAAAACTTTTCATCAAATTGACTTTTCTTCGTATCTTAGTATTGTTTACACGAATATAAAGTAAACTTTGCACATCACAACTTTAAAGCTACTCTATTGTTCCCATATATCTGGTTTGTTACCTCCTCTACATAGAAGACGTATCAAACAAACAATGTAAGAAGATAACCTCGCTGCGAAATTGTTTTCCGCGTTCAAGAAGTGCACGAAAAATAAATATTGTTCAGTGTAATTTAAAACGAGGGTTCAGTTACATTCTATTAAATGTACCTACGTATATATTTTATACTTCACTGTGCCGTTCTAAGGGGGAGACCCTTGGTTAACTACTAAGATCCAGTAGTTTAAAAGTAGGAGGCGAGCCTACTGTCATCTACCGTGCACAAATCCAGACTCCGTGTTGCTACTGAGAATTACCTGATGACACCTTTCCTGACCCGAGAATCGAAAGTCACGCTCAATTATCTGTTGCACTTTGCGAACACACACACACACCATCATTTTGATGTGATTTGATTGAAACAGTCAAACTTTCTTCATTTGTTTACGCGTTAATTTTACTGACACAGACCAAGTTAGGCACAGACGGCGCAGGTGCGAGGTTACACTGCGGTTTCCTCACCGAGTCACTATATTAATAATTTCGCAATGAAATATGTTCACAAGTCTATATCGCAACGCTTTCGTTCTTAAGCGAACTCATATGAGACTTTTATTTGAAAAGGAAGATATATGGTTCATATTAAAAATGTAGCTGGTATAGCTGAGTGGTGCGACCGTTGGACTGCCAAGTCAAAGGTTGCAAATTCAAACTCCGGCACGCATCAATAACTTTTCGGTATCATATGCGAACTATGAACTTATACATTTTTACAAGCTTTTATGTAACTTGCAATATTTGTATGGATGTATGTAAGTTTGTTTAGATCAAATTTTGCAATCTAAAAACAACAACATTTTGACATCTTATTGAAATTAAATTTTGCATAGGTAGGTACTTAAATAGGATGGTTGACAATACAATATTATGGTACTTTTGATTTAAAAGCTTGTATTAAAAATATAATTTTAATATTAACTTATTTGTCATTATATTACACAAAAGTTACAATTAGATTTAGATTAATAATAATAATTTCTATTTAATATCAAAAAAGTTTACATTTCTTGCAATACAATATCACTGAACCCCATACTAGGATGCCCTGTGTCGTAAGCCTCAGTCTCTTTCATCGTAGAGTTTACAAAATAATGATTGTCTTATTATAAAGTGGACTGCCTCGTTGGTCTAGTGGTTGCTAAGCGCGACTGCTGAGCCCGAGGTCCTGGTTTCGAATCCCGGTTCGGGCAAAGTGTTACTGGGTTTTTCCGTTAAGTAATTCTCAGTAGCAGCACGGAGTCTGGATTTGTACCCGGTTGATGGCAATAGGCTCGCCCCCTATTACATTGGGATGTAAAACATAACTGGCGAAACGTGGGTGCAACTCTGCCTAACCCTTCGGGGAATACAGGCGTGATGTTATGTATGTTTATGTTTTATTATAAAGTTATGGAGAGTACGGAAACGCGGGTTTTCTATACAAGACTGTGACTCTTACACGGTTAACAAGCTTGAGTAACAATAGACCCATTTGGTGCAAAGGCCAAGTGAACAAGCAAGTTTAGTCGGAATAAAACAAATATTTGTTTCCACACATTTGTTCTGACTCAGAAACTTTGTGCGTGTTACATGGCGCTTGTAAACAGACTCTAATATAGGTCAGAGGAAAAGGCAGTCCTTTTCTTGAAGAGTTTTTGTCCAAGTAGTAAATGTTCTAGTCTTTTATAGTGAATGACACAATAGCTAATACTTATCTTATTATATCTATTTATATAAAAATAAATGGCTGTTCGTTAGTCTCACTAAAACCAGAGAACGGCAGGACAAGGCAATTTTTTCTAATTTTGGAATTAAAATATTCGTGGAAGTCCAGGGTAGATTTAAATAGTGAGAAGGCGGTACGAAGTTCGCTGGGATAGCTAGTATATACGTATAAAAAAATGAATTACTGTTCGTTAGTCTTGTTAAAACTCCAGAACGGATGGACCGATTTGGCTAATTTTAGTCTTGCAACACTTGCGGAAATCTAGGGAAGGTTTAAACGGTGAGGAGGCGGTACGAAGCTTGCCAGGTCAGCTAGTAAGGATATAAATTACATAATCTAGATGAGTCCGATACACGCATCTACGACCATCTAAAAAAATATTATACAGCAAACTTAAAAAAAGGTATTACCATTTAAATAAAGTTAAAAGTCAAAGCTAAAATTACTACTTCTAACAAAATTATAACGTGATCTTAATCGATTAAGTATTACTCGTATTATTTTCACTACAAACAATGAATTCAACGTGACCCTACCACACGTTCAGTATAAACAAAACAGAGTCAAACACGTATCCATTTAAATACATAACTTTATTACAATTACATAGTTACCCCGACTAGATAATTTCATTTTGAAATATACGAGACCTTTATTGTCAAGAGATAGGCGTGTCGGTTGCCTTGGTTTAGGAAATACAACATTATGTGTTCAGCCTCTGAGGTTTTTGACATTACGTAGAGCAGCGACACGGTGGCTCAGTTGGTAAGATCAGCGCCACGATAGGGCGAAGGTTGTTGGTTCAAAATCTGTTTGTATCCATATTCTTCGAATTTCCTTCTTCCTTTATTAAATTATATTCAAGCTTAGCATGGGCAACATGCAAATATGACCAAAAGCTATTTACTTAAAATAATTTTAAAAGTATGCATATTATTACTAGTAAGTATATATTTTATGGACTGCCTCGTTGGTCTAGTGGCTGCTAAGCGCGACTGCTGAGCACGAGGTCCTGGGTTCGAATCCCGGGTCGGGCAAAGTGTTACTAGGTTTTTCCATTAGGTAATTCTCAGTAACAGCACGGAGTCTGGATTTGTGCCCGGTTGATGGCAATAGGCTCGCCCCCTATTACATTGGGACCTAAAACATAACTGGCGAAATGTGGGTGTACTATATGTGCACCTCTGCCTACCCCTTCGGGGAATACAGGCGTGATGTTATGTTTATGTTATGTTTAAGTATATATTTTAAATCTGCTAGACTTCCAGCATCTTTATCTATTCACGCTCAATACAAATAAAGACACGAAAATATAATTATTACTACTATATTATCATACGCCTGTCAAAAATGATTGCTTTTCACTTTTATGGAACAACTGGAAATATTTGAATATGGAAACTGAGACTCGCACTTTTAAATTTGGCCAGTACTTTGGTTTTTTTTTTTCGTGGGTAGTGACAAAAACATTCAGCCAGTCACCAGTTTGGCTGTGGGACCGACTGTCCAGGGTGCGGCAAATGGTCAACTATTGTACCGCCTTACATTATTTATTAGCTGTCACTCTTCTTTCATCCACCCTTTCTACATGCCCTCTTCCTCATTCTCATCTTACTAAGGACTAGTTTAAAATGAGCAAACAATAACGAAAAATATTTATCTGAATCGAAAATATTTATTTGGCGACCTGATTAGCGCAGTGGCTAAGCGATTGGACTGCTGCGCTAAGGGTTGCGGGTTCGATTCCCGCACGGGGCAAAACTTTGTGCGACCCACAGTTATTTGTCCCGAGTCTGGGTGTTTGTGTATGTGAATATTTCATGTTTGTGAAACGCACCTACGATACAGGAGAAATTCCTAGTGTGGGGCGACGTTTTTTTTTTAAAAAAGAAAAGAAAAAAAAAAAGAATCGCAACTCTAAAATGATGTCTCATTTCACCCAAGACATTAAAATAATAAAAAGAAAACTGTAGAGTCAACTAGCACAATTAAAAGCGATCCAGAACTCCACAATTCTTATCTAGTGCAGTCGTTTATCTGAACTCTAGTTTTATAAGAGTGTGTGCGTACAAGATTTATTGCCAGTCTCGAGAACATTGGGTAGATAAAATGTTTGTTCTTAATGGTCGTGTAAACAACGTTAGCTTTTTACAACATTTATGTTCGGTGGAGTTTAAGCCGTGTAAAACGTTCTTTTTTTGTTTTACAAGCGTTTGTCTACATCGGAATTTTTTAGTTGCGTTTTGAGGCCTGAATGTTATGTATATGCTGTTTGTTGAACATTGTAGTCTTGAGTGCAGTGTGTAAAATTTTTTTTTCTTTATTTTTGTTTGGTTACTGCCTCGTTGGTCTAATGGTTGCTAATCGTGACTGCTGAGCACAACGTCCTGGGTTCGAATACCGGGTCGGGCAAAGTGTTACTGGGTTTTTCCAATAGGTAATTCTCAGTAGCAGCACGGAGTCTGGATTTGTGCCCGGTTGATGGCAATAGGCTCGGCCCCTATTACATTGGGACCGAAAAACATAACTGGCGAAATGTGAGTGTACTATATGTGCACCTCTGCCTACCCTTTCGGGGAATACAGGCGTGATGTTATGTTATGTTTGTTTGGTTGGAAGTTTAGCACGCAAGGTGCAAATATACGAAAATTATCTCAACTTTGGTTCCGATTCTGGGTGTCTTTGCATCTAGAAAACACAGCAAGAAAATGGGTTTCAAACTATCTATACGTATCTGACATAATAGCAATATCGAGTTAGATCGTAACCTAATTCTGAAAATAGGGTTACCAGCATGACTGACTCATACCGAGGTCACCTAAAAGGTCACTAAACCCACAGAAGCTCCAATTTTCATAAAACGTTTACAGGATTAAGAACCACCCATGTGATTACGTAATTTTTAATACCAACCGTAAGTTTAAATATTCAAAAGGTATTCCTTAATAAAAGAAAATCTCATGAGAGCTTTGAGGATTAATATTAGGATGGAAAAACAGACTGAGATGAATTAGAAACGACGGTTGACTAAGTAATGAGTGATGGCGAATGTGGTCCAAAACTTAGCAAGAATGGCTACAGGGAAATAATGTTTTAAAAATAAAAAATCATATGACTTTTTGTAATTTTTTTGCTTGTTGCCATGCTAGGCTTAAATTTTTAAATGATAAAGGGAAACTTGAAAAATGATGAACACGAGCGGCACTCAAACCCGCGACAGCGTGAGTTGGTAACCGTAGATTCCAACAGATAATACCTGACGTCACCCTAAAACGTAAATACTAAAAGGGAACTTGAAATTTGATGGATGCGAGCAGTGACACGGTGGCTCAGTTGGCAGAGCGGCGCTACGGTACGGCGAATGTCGCAGGTTCGAGTCCCGCTCGTGTCCATCATTTTTCAAGTTTCCCTTTATCAATTTAATAATAAATCATATTACATAGAAAAGCTTCCGAACGTGGTTTTAGTCGCAATTTTGTCGTGTTTTATCTTCATAAAAAATTCATAAAAATCGGTCCTCCTGGGTTGTATGTGATATTTCGATATTTCATGTTTGTAATACACACCCACGATTCAGGAAAAAATCTACTGCGATATTTTTTTTAAATACTATGGGTGCCTTAACCTTGTATTGCAGGTAATTCTCCGTTGTGAAAGCAACATCCTGCTACGTGCAGTGTTATGCTCTCTCCAGAGCAGAAAATGACCTGCGATTCAAGCTCATAGTATCCCCGTGGATTGATCGTGTGATGTTTACTTATGGGGTGGAAGTAGCCTCCACAAGTGACGATACCTAAGTACGTCCGGCGCACCATGGACGGTCAACCACACTACTATGTTTGTTGCCGGACCCATCAGCGCGGCAGGACTAAGCTATTAGACACAACGCCTTTCATACGAACATTACACACACTAAATCTTGTTGCAGAAAAAATAGATATTTTTATTTGTTCACGAAGTGAATTTATTAAAGTAACTTTGAATATATTATGTTATTAGTTTAAGTATAGTAAATTATTAGATATAGGTACATAAATAAGTTCCTAGTAGTATTAACTGTGCAAATTAGATAATTAAGGTTATAATAATAAGTGTCTACACTATCGTATTGGAATTAAATTTCTGTAAAGGTAGCTGTAAGTGTGTATATAAATAAATAAATAAAATCTCCACACGGAATGACCTGCTTCCCTGCGATATCTATCTCATGCCAATACGAAGATAAACAAGCATTCATGATAATAGTACCTACACTCGCAAATAACATAACATCAAGCCTGTATTCCCCAAAGGGGTAGGCAGAGGTGCACATACAGTACACCCACATTTCGCCAGTTATGTTTTTAGGTCCCAATGTAATAGGGGGCGAGCCTATTGCTATCAATCGGGCACAAATCCAGACTCCGTGCTGCTACTGAGAATTATCTAAGAAAAAAAACCCAGTAACATTTTGCCCGACCCAGGATTCGAACCCAGGACCTCGTACTCAGCAGTCGCGCTTAGCAACCACTAGACCAACGAGGCAGTCTCGCAAATTCTAGAACAAAAATGCAATATAACTTTTAAAATGGTACTACGCAGGTCACATGAATACGACTTATGAACAATGCACCTTTAACAATGTAGCGAGCATTATAAAAGCAACTTGTCTCCAGTGAATCTTCGTGATTTAGTTCCGCAAGAGAGTAATCTTTAACAATAGTGTATTCTTGAATACATTTTTCATATAAATGTTTTCTGTGGAGGAGGTGGGTAGGTAAGTAATCTTATTTTATTATACCTGAAAGTATGAACAGTAACTGCTGAGTGGTATCTGTCCTAGAATTGTCCAATCCCTTTCCTCCCGTGAGTGTCGTAAGACTAAGGGAAAATCCAGTAGAATTGACCAATCCCTTTACTCCCGTGGGTGCCGTAAATGGCGACTAAGGGAAAATCCAAAAGATGGGCAGCAGCGTCTTCTTTAACTTCACCACCAATACTGCGATCCTCAAGCCACTTGCCATTCGTGGGGATTATGGCAACCCTCCCTCCCTTACTTAAGGAGGAGGCCTTTGTTCAACAGTGGAAGTCTTCTGGCTGATGATGACCTGAAAGTATGCATGTATTAGATGGCAAGATTGCAAGTTGATTAAACCAGGGATTCTCGTTTCGTCTCTATATGTGAAGGCCTTTGCAGGGGCATAATATTATATGCTAGCATGATATTGATATAAAGTGTTAGTACTTGGAAGTTATGGCTTATAGGGTAATTTGTAATATGGCTGCTCTGGTTTAATATCAAACTCAGAGTAATCTCTCAGATACATTTCTTGAAGAGTTAATACCCAAATTACAGGTTATAATCAGCTTTTATATGACCTATTGCTGGGCATAAGCCTTACCCCTTAAACGCCACAGTTTTCTGTTTAGGGCCTTTTGCGTCCAGAGCTTTCCCTACAGCAACAACATTGTTAGTCCACCTGGCTGGAGATCTGCCAGGGGCTCTACAAAATCTTCTGGGCCACCACTTAGGGCCTTACTTCACCTGCTACCAAAATTACAGGTAATACAGGCTTCTAATGACTATAATTTAAAACGTTGAGAACACCAACATCTTTCTACTTCATTGTACTTATAGTACACGGCCAAAAATCGAGAAAACGACCTGTCTCCTTAATTTCCCAATGGGCTCCCGTATTTCTTCAACGCGATTGCAATATATATTTTTATATCGTTCTATCGTCAAAACAAACGATGGGAAACTGCTATAGGTATGAAAAGAGTCGTGAGAATTGAGGACAACTTAGTTATAAGTCAACTAGTCCGAAAGTGTATCCGAGTTAATCTATAAAGTGAGAGACACGATCCTTTTAATTGTGACGACACTGTAACGTGACGTGACTGGAAATCAGTTTTTCTCGAATAATATATCAAAACCGTAACAATATCTACAATATTAGCACCATATTAGTCTTGAAACTAACCTTAAAAAATCTGTTAACATCACGCCTTTATTACCCTAAGGGGTAGGCAGAGGTGCACATACAGTACACCCACATATATAGGGGGCGAGCCTATTGCGATCAACCGGGCACAACTCCAGACTCCGTGCTGCTACTAAGAATTACCTAATGGAAACACCATCTTTACACTTCATCCTCTCTGTTTTTGACTTCATGTATTTTTATAGACGATTCAATTAGGTTCAGTTGTAGGTGGTCGTACTAACAAGTGTCTGAGCAACAATTACGCAACTGCTAATGACAATGTATAAATTTGATTTTATCAGTTTATAATGCTAATAAGGAGGAAGAATATAAGTATTTAAGTGTTTTTCTATTTCGTTACTAACAATAAAATCTAGGATAACATCGATTAATTAATTTTGGGTGAACCTGGCCGACCTCAACCCGTGTCGTGTTCGTTACGTCGCGATGTAAAAATCACTTTACAAAGTTTTCTTGATAACTCCATTTTTGTGCGAACATTATCTGTCCAATAATAGTAGAAATATATACATGACGGTTTAACACTGTTTTCCTTATGGCGAATACATGTAGGATATATTCCTATATTAATGTGTTATTTCCTTTCGTACATAACAAAGTGATAGCCGTAATATAGGAGTTGACGAGTCTTTTTTTATAACCGATAGTTAGAGAAATGGCTGTAACTTTTTCTGATTGACAATGTTGTTTTGGTACAGGTTTTATGTAAGCATTGAGTTTTTGTGTTGTGTGTTAATTTGACTGAAGGTCACAGATAATGTGTTTTCTTTGGCTTGCCAAAATAAACTTAATTGCCTAAGAATAAGAATCAAAACAAGACAAACTACCTAGTCTTTAGTTTAGTGGACATCATCATTATCATCATCAGCCGGAAGACGTCCACTGTTGAATAATGCCCTCCCCCTTAGATAAGGGAAGGGTTGCCTGAATCCCCACACTTGGTAAGCGGTTTCGAGATCACAGTATTGGTGGTGAAGTTACAGAAGATACTGCTGCCCATCTTCTGGATGTTGCCTTCGTCGCCTCTTACGACACCCATAGGAGGAAAGGGGGTGGTCAATTCTAGGCCTGACACCACTCAGCACACTGTATGATGCACATATCGGAAAAATCGTTATTAATTTATAATTTATCCATAGGTAAGTAGTAGGACTTTGATATCTAGGTTTGTGCCAGTTAAGAAGTAATACACCCGTTATAACATAACTTGCGAAGTTAAGGGGAAGGAGAGGCCTTTGTTCAACAATGGACATCTTCCAAACTAGTCAAATTTACGATTCGTACGAAAACCTGATTGACGCAGTGGTTCAACGATGGGACTGTTGCGCTAGGGGTTGCTGGTTCGATTCCCGCACGAGGCAAAAAATGTGCGATCCCCAGATGTTTGTCCTGAGTTTGGCTGTTTTTGTATGTGATATTTCATGTTTGTAAAACGCATCCACAACACAGGAGAAATTTCTAGATTGCAGCGACGTATTTTAAATAAACAAATAAAAAGCATACAATATGAAGTTACAAAATTTACAGTATCACCTAAAAAAGAAGTTTCCAAAACATAATACTCCTATACACAACCGGGTAAGTAGTACTCAGAGCAATTATTGCGGAGCGTTAGCACAATTCAAAGCCCATTAATCAAGTCCGTACTTCATCAGTGTAATCTCATCTGGAACGCTTGGTTACGCCTTGATGTGGCAGTGTTGATACCTACCTGAAGTATAGTTACCATGGTTACCGCCATGTGCTAATGACGTCACTCGAGTTGAATGAACTTATCGTGACATTCAAATTAGAGTAGTGGAATAGTTTTATGACGTCAAAAAGGAGACTGTTCTACGCTCGTTTGTATTTTTTTTTTAAGACTGTTTACTTTATCTTCTCGTAAGACGTATTACAGAGGTGGGTACACCCACATTGCGCTAGTTATGTTATAGGCCTCAATTCCACAGGGGGCCAGCCCATTGCCATTACCCGGGCACAAATCCATACTCCTTGCTGGCTGACAATTAGGTACCTAATGGAAAAACTCAATAAAATTTTGCCCGGGAATCGAGCTAGAACCTTAGACTCAGCAGTCGCACTTAGCAACCACTGAACCGATGAGACAGCCCTCATTATTTGTCAAGTTAAGTGGGAAATCTGTTGTTAGTTGCCAGTTGAAGTTGCAGCACAAATGCCTCCGAAGTTCGGTACTTGTGGCGATTGCCTTACCGCAACCTATTGCATAATGGATGCTGCGTTTATGTGAATACCATTGTATTCAATAGCTCGTTTAACACGAACTCCGGTGACGTGGTAAGTAAACCCAATTAGAGATATGGTTTGATGTGTATCGCTTTTGTTTTCCGAAAATGACTTTAGTATGTGACAATCTCTAAGGACTTTTTGTATGTTTTTTGCATGTTGCCATGCTAGGCTTAATTTTTTAAATTGAAAAAGGAAACTGTCTGGCTCAGTTGGCAGAGCGGCGCCACCGTACGGCGAATGCGACGGGTTCGAGTCCCGCTCGTGTCCATCATTCTTCAAGTTTCCTTTATCAATTTAAAAATCTGTAAGGATTTAGGTATAATAGTTTTTTACGTATCGTTATTATAGTAGATAGTATTTGATATCTAATAGAATACTACCTCTTGTACTACATCTTCAGGGTCAAATAGAAACACAAGTATATTTACTGGATATATTTCGCGTTAGACCAAATTCGACCAATCAGACCAGTTCGCAGTACCTAACTGCCCGTTGATTCATTCATCAGGCTCACGTACGTTTTTGTTTATACTGCATTACCGGTCATACTGTGTTCCCACAATTTTTCTTGAAAAAGCCAGGAGAGAACCTAAACATTCGATATAAATAGTAATGGTCAGGTACAGAGGGCAGCCTGTGAGTAAAGAAATGCTTCTGTGATAATTACTGCTTTTAGACAGAGAAAAAAGAGAACATTATAACCGCCAAATTCTTATTTCCCAAATCAAATTCAACCTATTCGTTGTCTGACTTCTATCCCTACTTTATACGGACAGGTAAAATAAAATCTTCGAAATTATGCATATTTTTAACATTCTTCTACCAGTATTAAGTATAGATCTTCAGGGTGGACAATTGGACATGGACAAAAGTTATTTTATTCCCAGAGAAGACAAGAAAAAAAAACACACAGACGAATCCACAGGCTGCAGCTAGGAGCTAACATAAATTTTGAGTCTGCAAAATTTCTAGTAATAATTATTATCGAAATTCTTAGCCACAATTAATTATAATTTAAACAATGAGAAAATAAATTATAAGCGGCCAATACCTTGTTCAATTTTCAAATAAATATCGTTGCTTGGCTCTGGCCTTACATGATGAAATATTCATGAAGATAATGTAATTTGTTACCGATATTGCTCCTATATGGCGGGGTGTGGAAATTTCACTTTGAACGTACGATGGAGACAAGAAAATATATTTTTTTAATATATTAATACAGTACCCAGACTCTTTTGGCTTGGTCTCGAAAATTTAAATTAAATTTCTCGAACGTCGAAGTTTTTCGGATTGGATTTTTTGTCTGTGGCACCCGCTATCAATCATTAAAATTATTTTATTGTTTCGTGTGGCGAGTCACATCGATATGACTTTCAAATTGTGTAATAAGTTTCAGAAACAGCTGTCTTTTAAACTCATATTTTACAATACCCTGTCATAAGGTAAATTGTTTTTGAATGTCTGAATAACAATAACAAACCCACCTTTCGTACCCAATGGAAAAATCCCGTAATAATTTGCCCGACCCGGGATTCGAACCCAGGACCTGCTCGACTAGATCAACTAGACAGTCCAACCAATATTACTTACCCTAAAAAAATACGTTATTCAGTTAAAATACATATTTTAACAGTTTCGCAATCGTAAATCGTTCAAGATGCAAATTTCATAAAAAAAACGAAAATATAAAGAAAGAACGAAGCAAAAATTTCTTTAACAAGCTTGTAGAAATGTTTAACAATCTACTTTGGAGATCGGCTTTTCGAATTTAAGGCGAGGAATGGAGGTAAAATATCCCTATCATGTTATTAATGTCACCTCTTTAAGGTTGTTGATATTTTTCCTTAAGTTATTATGAATACTTAATCTTTACTCGGACTCCTGCTTTAAAAGAAGACTATCATCAACAGCCTCTCTTCATCCACTGTTGGGCATTTATTTATTGTTTGATTCATCATCAACACTCAACTATCGCAGTCCACTGCTGGACGTTGGCCTCTCCCAAGTAGCGCCACAACAACCTGTAAATTATCGTATAATTATTTCAATAGAACAGTTTAAATAACCAATTTCTACTCCACAAGTTTCGTATAACAAGAACAATGCCAGAAATGAACACATACAAATTTTAACAATATAAATTACAATAACAGCTAACCCTTACTGCACAGGACCGCGGCGGATGGCATTGTTTAAGGGAGGCCCGGCTTATACCCAGCAGTGGATGATGATGATGATGAGGAACCCTTACTAGGCCTCTCCTATTGCACGCCTCTAAGTTCTGTTTTCTGCAGCTTTCAACCGCTGCCAGCCATTTTGCAAGAGGAGACTTGGAGCTACTCTATTGCTTTATCAATCAGAATGATGTGTTGTGATAAACATGTTAGAAGTAACCTCACTAGAACAAATGCCTACGAATGATATTCAAACCTGCAGCATAGGAAATTCCAATCATTCCTTAGATTTTTAGTTGGTTATTCCAAACAAATATTCGAATTATAAAAAGAAAAACGAAAAAATAAAGCTTTTACGCCAAATTGAAAACAAAAGCAAGTAGTACTCATTTCATAAATAAAACTCCATTGAAGGAACTTCAAAAGCAGTTTTCCCTAAAAAGAAAAAACCTACAAATGTTGACGCTATACGCAATAACAAAAGTTCCCCACACTATACTTGTGACGTCAAAACACTTAACAAAAGTAAATTTAATTAAAACAAAGAGGAAATTAAGGAAGTCACTGTTTTTTCTTCCTTCATTCAGTACATAATACATCGAAATTAAATTGAGCTTAGACTTACAATATAATTTAATCTGTCTAACTGACTTAAAATATTTACTCTGAATACCTCTTTTCACGTTGGTCTAGTGGTCGCCAAGCGCGACTGCTAAGCATGAAGTCCTGGATTCGAATCCAGGGTCGGGCAAAGTGTTACTGTATTTTTCCATCAGGTAATTCTCAGTGGCAGCACGGAGTCTGGATTTGTGCCCGGTTGATGGCAATAGGCTCGCCCCCTATTACATTGGGACCTAAAAACATAACTGGCGAAATGTGGGTGTACTATATGTGCACCTCTGCCTACCCCTTCGGGCAATACAGGCGTGATGTTATGTTATGTACTCAAACATACTCTTGTGCATCTTTGCCTACCGCTTGGGGGAACACAGGCGTAATGTAATGTTATGCTAAGTAAGACTTATAATTTATTCAGAATGAACTGAAGCCTGTTTAAAGGTCGTAGCACATATATAAACCCGGAAAGGGAACGTAACCGTATCAACTTGAGCCATTCAGTATTGACGACCTGATTAGCGCAGTGGCTAAGCGATTGGACTGCTGCGCTAAGGGTTGCGGGTTCCATTCCCACACGGGGCAAACCTTTGTGCAAACTACAGATGTTTGCCCCTAGTCTGGGTGTTTGTGTAAGTGATATATCATGTTTGTGAAACGCACCCACGATACACGAGAAATGTCTAGTGTGGTTTAAAAAAAAACTATTTTTTTTTTTTTGTATGGAATTCCCTACTGCAATGCACACTAATCGGATTCGTAACGTAATCGCCTCGCCTCGGGACCGGCGAGCCGTTAGCGCGGCGTCACCTAGCCGTGGCCGAGTCAACGTATCGGAGCAGCTGTTCGGCTTTAGTAATGTGCTTACGTAAGGTTCACGACTGATTGACGGCGAGGCGAAAGGCGATACGATCGCTTTCCGATTTGACATGTGTGCTACGACCCTTACTTGGAATATTTTCTGTAGAATACTTAAAAGGGTATTACTTCACTTAATCTTGGTAAATGGTAAAATAAATATAGAATATTTCGCTTTGATCTTTATAATGTATCTATTTACGTTAAAGCGGTATGTAGGAGGATTAAGAAGAAGATTTGTATTTTTTTTCGGTCGGTACGCACTTTGTATTATATATATAATAATTATACGTATAGCTCATGAACAACCTGGTGTCAGAATTTCAACCGCCTGTAGCCCTCTGAATCTCCGTTACACACCGTTGAAAAATCTCTCAGGTAAGCCGGTTTCCTGACGATGTTTTACTATAACGTTTTTAGCAACTGATAGTTTATAGTACGCACATGAAGTCGACAGCCATTGGGCCGTGTCGGGGTTTGAACTTGCGACCGTTGAGTTTGCAGTCCAACGATCATACCACTCGGCTATCAGTGCTTTCATATACACCATCATCATATATCCTACTGTATAGATAAAAATGCTTTTTAATTCCGAATCATTCCCTAATCTTAGATCAAGATGTAAGATTGAAATAGTGACGCTAAAACAATTTTAACTTGGATGCCACGATCGACCCGATCCGATAAGTGAAGTGCTGCGCTGTGAGTTGCGGATTTGATCCCACCAGAAACGGATTTGTGTGATCCGTAGATATCCGTACCGAATACGCGTGAACGTGATATTTCATGTCTACAAAATGTATCAATGACACAGGAGTTATTCAGAGTGAAGGCGAACCTGTTATAAAAAATCTACATAACAACACATCCCAGGGTAGGGAAAGGGGTAGGTACACCTAGGTACATCACATTTGTCCAGTAATGGGTCCCTATTTAATGGGTGAGGTTATTGCCATCAACCAGACTCTGTGCTGCTACTGAAATATCTAATAACAAAAGCCAGTAATTTTCAGCATCTGGGATTCGAGTTTATGACCTCTTGCTCGACAGTCGTGCTTGCGACCACTTGACCAACGAAAGCCTAGTTATAATAAAAATATATTGGGAAGTATTTTTCGTTTTTTTTCCTAGTCTATTTTCTTTCCCACTGCTGGGCAAAGGCATTCACCTTTCTTCTTCCAAACCACTCTATGCTAAAATGTTTCTATTTGTATTCCTAAAATAAGGGCAATAAAGTGACATTTTCCAGCCGATCCCAGATCAGTTCACACGTCGGGAATTCGTAAAAATGCCATGGCAACGTTGAAAATAGGGACGTCGAATAGCCAAACATCGGACGAATGAGTGCCCCACCAAATTAAAATGAACTTTACATATAAATTCTTTGTGAATTAACGAGTCATTTTGCCATCGCTGTTTTCTGATAATCCAATTACTATGGTGATTTTTACAGTTCATGCGTGGCTGGTTACCTGAAGAATATGATAAAGTTGTTTTTATAGTTTCCTTCATATTCTGGTCGCTGAATAAGCTCTCGATTGGTTGGAAGTCTTATTATTTATCTATAAGTTTTAAAACTATCGTGTTGCATGATTATAATAAAATTAAATTTGTTCAGTATTCCAGGCGCAGAACATTTTTACTTACATAGGTACATACATAGACTGCTAAAATCATAACCCTTCCTTTTGGTATCGCCGGAGTCACATGAGATGACACTGTGTCAATTAAAATTGAACCTTACAATAAAATTACAACTCTTTACTCTAACTTGTGTATTGCAATATTCTCAAAGTTCAAATTACAGTGGGCGATTTGAACTCCATTTTATTTTGTAACAGTCAGGTCGTGCGCGAAAGTGTCACTCTAAGCGCCTAAAAGAAAAAGTCGGCGGAAAAGTACGGACATTTGGCAAGGTTCCCAGTTCACTTATAATTAGTCTATATATAAGTGGTTTTCCTTCGTATTCTTTGGAATAGAGACTCAATATCGTTAAAGTTATAGAATTCTTTGGAAGATGAATTCTGTGATGTCGCAGTTGACGACGAGAAAGTCCCAGACGGAGATGGCGAGATGAACTGAACTTGATTATACATGACTGGTCGTTGAGAGCTGGTAACAGGGAGACGTGGAAAGAGAGTGGGGAGGCCTTTGCCTACCAGTGGGTCACTTCAGACTAATAATAATATTAAGACTCAAATGACAATATTTTTGATCTAGACTTATTAGTAAGTGTTTTACGTACTGTGGGTGTATAGACACTTCTGATAGACTACCTCTGCCTACCCCTACGTAGATTACAGACTTGACTACATACATACATTACATACCTACTATGTATGTGCAGAAAATTTCTTAGATTTGATCTTAACCTTCTTTCTGCTAGTTTTAGTCAATTGTAGTAGACGCAATGCGTACTTTTGTGTAGTCATAACTTTGTGCAAAGGTCATGGACCCTTGTTACGTAGCTGCGTTGTGATTCTTTTACATACAGTTGCGATATATGAAACTATATATCGATTTAAAACGTTCCTAAATAGGTAGGTTTTCACTTGACAGATAGTACCAGTTGTTTTTATCGTATGGTTGATTAACAACCTGGTGTCAGAGTTTAAACCGCATGTAGGCCACTGACATGGCTTTACACACCGTTGAAAATCTCTTAGATATGCAGCGTTCCTCACGATGTTTTCCTTAATCGATTTTGGCTACTGAAGAATTTAGAATGCATACATGAATTCGAAAAGACATTGGTGCTTGCCGGAGTTTGAACTTGCCTTTGACTTGGCAGTCCAACGGTCATACCACTTAGCTATCCATTTTATTTAATAATATATACACCAATTACAGGATACATTTCAATTCTTAAATATTTTATTATGATTAGTAATTATTTTAAAATATCATCTAAGCTGCAGATCATACGAATCTTAAACTCGTTTGGAAGCACCCCGAAAGATCGTCCTCTATTATAATTAAAACCATAGACCCCAGAGGACTCATTAACAACTGGCCACAATTAATAGTTGTTTAGAATCCCCAATGTAGTTCCATTGTTACTACTGGTGGAACCCTTTCTAGTATCTAATATCTTTAAGATCTTCGCAAAGATAATTGGTTATAAATAAAATTGTTCATCAATCTTTGGGTGGGTTGTTTCAAAGTCTGTTATCGTAACATATCTATGTAAAAAAATAACGATTACAGAATATGTTTTCTTCTTCTCTCTCAGCCTACCACAGTCCACTGCTTGACCTAGGCCTCTCATGGAATATGATTATCGTACGTAAAATATGAACCGTTATTTCATTCAATTGACCTGATCATAACACCACCTTCGCCGTGGACAATCCTATGGTATAAAAATGGAATATCCATAAAAATGGTTTAGCACTACACTACTTTTTTATTTTTGGACCAACACACACCAACAATAACACAGAAACAAACCCCTGTGGTTTACAACGTCTTTCAACATCATAAGTCAAAATAATAACTTCTAAACATGGCGTCCTAAACAAAAGGTTATCTTTGCACGTATTGTAAGAATTAAGGCAGTCTCTCTGGTCTCACGTTGATTCTTACAAATAACGTGTTTGGGTTACTTTTGATGTTAAACCCGCCTATTATCGCTCTACGTGACTTTAAGCGATAAAACCATGTTATACTGTAACGATTTAACTTCTTGTTCTAAGAAAAGGATGAATTTCTTACCTCAGATATCTACAGTTTGTTTGGCCGACTTGATCCGAATAACAATACTAGATTTATTAAGGTTTTTGATTAAAAAGATGTTAAATGCCTTAAGACAGCTTTAGGACTAAGGCCCGATGGCTCGACATTTACTAATTGCATTAAACGAGATTTAGCGTTAAATGCGACTAACTAATAGTGGTGCATTCAAGACTAAGTTTTTTTTTATTATGAAAATCTTACTTTGGTGAAACTGAGATTTGAATACGAAACTGACATACTAATCACTGCCTAATTAGAAACTAATTAATTCTTCCTTCAGAATAATACTAGAGATTGCTAGCAAGTGGTCTAGAGATAATCTTAGATTTATAATCAGAGAGGATGGGTTGAAATATTTAGAACTTTTCACAGCCAACTTTAGCAATAAATTAAATATACTTGACTAGTCAAAATGACGATGCGATAACTGTGTAGGTTATAGTATAAAAATGTAAAAACCTGATCTCTCAATAACTTCAAACGAAGAGCGTTTCAGAATATTGTGATGAGCAACGCTCGCCAACACCGCTAAATATTTATAAGGTTTGAAAAATGAATGCAGGACCTTAGTGTAGATGTTGTCTCAAACATAAGAATAATTTACATGCAAATTTAATATTATTTGTTATGCTATTAGGATAATGAATGATTATTTAAGCAAATCTAATAAACAATTATAAGCTGTTAGCATTGAAACTATTAAGAAGAAAAATAATGCAGTTTCTTTCTGCTCACGGCTTTGTTTGCGTTAGAATATTAATTATAAATAATTTAGTTTTGGTATTATTATAAGGTAAACACTATACTATACTAAATTCATGTTCTTTTTCGTATCAGTATCAACCAATAGTCACATGGAATTGCTCATGCAGTGGTGTAGAGATTGGTCAGTCAACAAGGATGGTAGCGAGGTTGACAGCCCAGGGTGCGTCGGACGTACTTAAGTATCGTTACTCGTGGCTCTTTAATTGCACCCTAATTAATCTTGACCGTCTGAAAGACTGGCACGTATTAGTTTGCCTCAAAATATAAGTAACGAAATGAGAAATTTATTTTTACCATTTAGATATCGAAATAAAATATTTTTTATTATGAGCCTATCTTCTATATCTTCCACCAGGCAACGACCTCCCTACTCTCTTTCATACAAAGCATACATGCACACACATATATAAAGTCACGCCTGTTTCCCAAAGAGGTAGGTTTCCCAAAGACCAATGATTTCCACTTGCTACGACATACATACTTCTTTTGCCTCATTCACACGCATAACAAACATACACATTTTAATTAATTGTGAGCCTAATTGAATGTGATATAACGACGTGAATATCGCAAATCTCGGTCGTAATCCCAAGTTGTCCTAAAACATTACAGATTAAATTACAGCCAACCGTGTGTCCGCGCTCGTAAAATATAATTTATGTGCCTAGACGCTATTTAGTAGACTTGTACAGCTGTACTTTCTGGAAAGGTTATCTGTATCTATAGTTTTATATTCATTTAGCTTACTGGTATATTGCCTTTTGGTGTCATTTTGCCCATGCTAAGCTTGATCTACATTGATAAAGGAAATTTGAAAAATGGTGGACACGAGCGGGGTTAAACCCGCGACTTTTTCCGTACCGTGGCGAAGCTCTGCCAATTGAGCTGTCGTGCCACTGCTCAAACCCATCGAATTTCAGTCGCTTTTTAAGAAATTTCAAGTGACGTTAGGTATTATCTGTAGGATGCGATGTTGTTATGGTTAAAACTCACTGCCCAAACGAATTGACATAATGGAAGTCATGGAAATGATGTCGCTTCAAGGCATGCCGGAAATGACACCTTTCATTGAACATTCAGCTTTGACAAATTCAATGTGTGTTTATTCATCACGCCAGTAGCAGTACTACCTCCAAAGGGGATGATCCGGGTATTCAATTGCATTGGAGTTGAGTAACTACATAGAGTATATAATGGGCAATGAGCATGCATCAGGCCACTTTTGGTTGTGCTTTATTTAGGGCTAAAAGAACGATGAATAAATAAAAACATCGGGCGTTCGTATAAACCCAGACTTTCAGGATTACACAATAACGGTAACAAACAATTGCGGATCTTTTTAAAATGTTCTTCCAACGATGTCAAAGTAGAGGGAAGCCAAGTAAAAAGCTATTCAAAAATCAACCTCATCTCGTAATGAGCATCCGCCATCAACGTACTCCATTGCAAATCCATTTACTAATTACATAGCCACGTCACGTGACCTAAATATTCATTCAATCCTTTTAATAAGAAATTTGGCTTTCATGAGATTTTGGGGTGAGCCATAAAGATTCCAAATTCATGACAACGGCGCCGGTCAGTGACCTCCGTAGGTACTTAAGTCTAGAACTCTTTTCAAGGGACTGGCCTGAAATATTCACGGTGTAGTTTTAGTGACGTTTGCAGTCTTTATGCATATTGATAGTGATCTGCCCCCGTGGACGAACAGCAGAACGCTTGATGAATGGAAATCGAATAGAATGATAAATGTATGGGGATGACATCATGTTTTGACTATGTTACCGATGATATACGTCAAATCCATACATATCTATGCGTTTTACCACTTGTCTAGGGCTGTAGTGACAAGGTGCTGCAGACGTTTGATTGTCAGTATTTTTTTTTAATCTTATCGTTTTTTTGTCCGACTGCTATAGATTATTTTACTGATGCTGTCAAAGATATCAAAATATATCGGTAAGCCATTTGAAACTGGAACAGCACAACGCATTTTGAGTTGATGGTAATATTAATTTAAGCTTCCTAGGACAATTAATTAATTTCTGGGGCTTATTAAAAGGTATCCAAAAGCAATAAAGTTAAATAGTAAGTTTGAACGAAGCCAATAGGTTTTGCTTTAGGCCACACCCATTTCTGCCAAGGTCAGAACAAATAAGAAAGATTCCTATTACATTTAATTTTGTCCTCTTTGTGTTTTGATTATGTAAATCTTGAATGGTGCAGACCTTGAACCGAGGGGAATGATTTTCCTGGATTTAGCAAACATTGTCGGAACAAGACTTTTAGCTAAAGCCTTGATTATGAAAGTCTCTGCCTTCCTGTATACGAAAAATACATTGATGCTTTAATTATTAGACAAAGATAAAAAATGTTAGATAAAAAACTCTTTAAGGCGTTGAATATCTTGAAACTTAAGAATACAATCAAGTTATACCTCTAACTACCGTACAGTGCGGCTTCCAGCCTAGAATAGACCACAACACTTCTCGTGGGTATCGTAAGTGGCGACTAGGGGATATTTCCGGGAAAATGGGCAGCAGCGTTCCCTGGGCATCTTTGACCAGACTTACGATTGCCAACCCACCCGTCCAGCGTGGTGATTATGGGCAACACCAATGAAGAGTAGCCAAAGAAACCGGCTCCCAATTTTCGGTCGCCCATTCCAGGTAACTGCTAGTGGCTAGGTAACGAAAACGGCAGAGTGGGCCGTGTGGTGTACTTTGAGGGAGGCCTACGTCTAACAGTGGACTGCAACAGGCTGGTATAATGCATCTTACTTAAGTTGGTTCTACAGAAACATTGAAATAAAATCTCAAATCTGGATGTAATGTGAACTTAAATTTGTAGGTATTGTTCATATTATTCTCAAACATAATGCTCTCATGCCTATTTTCTAGTAAGTCCTTTTCCTTTACCATTGTAAACGACGTAGTTACGAGAAATATACTTTTTACAATTCCTGCATTTATGAAAGTGGTAGCAAGAATACCATTAAAATATCTTAACCACGTCATATAACTTGGAACGCTTTGGACCGGAGCCAGTCATAGTTCATTCTCTTAAGTTAGCTTTATGGAATTACAGTTATTACTCAATAATTTTATGTTTTAGATTGGTTTCTGATTGGTTTGCTTTATTACTCTCATCGTTGCCAAGTTATTTGTCACGTGGAGTTTATTTCCTAGATCTGACAAATTTTGCTCTTGATATTGGTAGGAAATTCTTTAAAAACTTGTAGACTCATAGACGTTAAGAATGATAGATATGAGGGCGATGGCGATAACGCCGTCATCGTTTGGGTTTAGTAGTACCGGGTTTTTTGCATTGAATAATGATGGTACGGTGATAATAACTCTTTTATTATTTGTAACAAATAATCGCAAACTAGGCAAACCGATTGATTGATTCTTCTCTTTCTATAGGAACGACTCTGTCCACGTGTCGTCATTATAAAGCCAATTCGATCTTTATAATAAGCGTCATGGAGTTTACCTCTACACTGTAATATCAAAACAAACCAGCCAGTTCCTATCTAAGAAGTTCTTATATGTATTGAAAAGTTCTTCGATCTCCGAAAGATATTTAAATTGATTTCATAAATAATTCAAAATATTCAACATAATTTACTGATTTATACTAATAGCATTAGCTATTTTCCGCCTAAAAAGTATTGAGTTATTGACTTCACAAATGTTAGTTGTTATTTCACCTATTGAGCATACAAGTGACTTTGTCATAACAAATCAAACTATTTCTGTTCAAAGGAAATCTTTCTTTTCTTGTACCTTTGTAAAGGAAAAGTGAATCAAAGAGCTATTGTGTTTTCTTTGCTTTATTTACCTTTAAATAATATTGTACAGTCAGTCGCCTCACGTTGGTCCCTTTACCCAAAATATAAACAAAGTGACCTGAATATAAACCGGTCATTACTGTGTTATCTGCCAGGATTTTTAATTGGTGAAACTACGAACCTTTTTAATGGTACGATGGCTTTGGTAATCTAATTTTAAATGTTGTTTTTTTCCTTTGTCCTGTTGGTAAAAGGATGGATAAATTGACTCAGTTAATTAAGAGATTAACATAATAATAATAATGTTCTCCTGACTAAATTTCGGTCACGGCGGCCTATCGAGCGAAGGTTATGCAACTACGCAGGAGATATTATAGTGTACAAGTATGCGCGCTAACACAGGTGCAAGTCCTGTTCCCTCACTCTCCGATACCACCGGATTGATAGGCGCAAGACCAACGGCATAACGTGCCTTCCGAAACACGGACGGGTGATATGTGAAATGGTCACCCATCACGAGACTGACCGCGGCAAGCACGGCTTAACCTCGCAGATCGACTAATCTGCGGTTTCCACTTAGCTACGAGCCCCTCAAGGGATTAATTTTAGGATTATGTTAAAACGATGACAATTAGACATGCATCTACTCCACCGGTAACCGATATCCATGAACTCGGTACTTTGCTATTGTTTCTGTTTTGCTGTCAAAGCAGATACGCTCAGCATCTTAAAAAAAGTTGGCAGCTATTTCGAAACTATGTACAAAATTACTTCAGACCATTCAAAGTTTTTAAAATGGTTTGACTTAATCAATTCTATATCTTAGGACAAGAGTATGATGCTCTAATGCGTAAACAAAGAACGATCTTCAGTTCGAATATCAGTCTATCAATAAGTCAAGAAGCTGACAGTTTGATTGTTTACGTCATTAAATGATTGACGATTTTATTTGTGCCGAAAGTATGACATCTGCGCTAAGGGGATGAGTCTATTGTATTCTGTGATAAATTGATATAACATCAATGATACAATTGGCAGCATCTATATTTCTCTCTCCCTCGAGTAACGTATTGTGAGTGCATTTCCTCAAAAACACATCAGTTTCCTTTGTTATGTTCCATCCCAGATTGCGCTGACCATCCGAAGATTTCTTCCAGTATATTTTTGTTGAAGGCCATTCGGTGCCAAGTTGACTGTGCATTAACACAATTTTGACGTCTGAGCGGATACATGCCAAGTTTGTTCTTGAAGATATCCAGATACGTGTGGTGCAATCTGAAGTAATAATTCGGAGTAGGATTTGTAGGGATGGTTTTAAAAGGAAAGATTTTCACCTAGATACCTTGTACATTTAAGATTGTTATAATATTAAGACAATTCTTTCTCATTAAAGTTGTTCATGGATTTTAAATGTAAGACAACTTTTTACTCTTAGTAATGACAAACATGTTATTTCTTTTTTGTAAGAAACTTAATAGGTAGGTACACTGGTACAGTCTGCATTATAAGTAGCTGATAATTTTTTTTAACAATCATTCTCAAGTCATCATTTGAACTCTTCTATAATTTGAAACAATAACTAGAATTGATGTTCGTTTCTTACGAACGGTTTCTTCGCTGCAAACCAAACCATTTAACAGAAATCGCAGTAAAAGTACCAAATACGATAAATATTATGTTAATTTATGTAGGTGACCCAGGAAAACCTCGTTCCGTATGGTGAAGTCGTTACATTACACGCAACATTTAATCTCAAGAACACCGTAGAAAAAAAATATTCGCCACTTATCCAGCTACCCTCATTCAACTTATTTTTTTCGTATTAGAAAACGGTATTCTGAATTTCTTGTTGACAGTTACATTTTTTAGGTAAACGAGGTTTTGGTTCTTTTGTTTGTTTTCGTTTGTTTTGGGGATTATTTGGGTTGAAAAATAAACCGGTTGGATTCTAAAGTGATATGGAAAAAGTGGTAGCTGATTATTAAGGGTTATGTGATAATAATAATAATTTATTTTCAAAAACTATATTATATCGTCTTAGTTAAACTAAATACACGTATCTTATCAGGGGTATCTTAGGTATATGTGGAAATAATATCACGTGGTGGCCTAATGGTTTATTTATTTATTTACAACAGGTACACCAACAGCATCCGTATCACACTTTGTAACTTACAAATATTTAACACGTAGGGAACTAATATAGATGCCAATTATAGGTATACACAAGACTAAATAAAAAAAACTTAGCAACCATCTTAGTTTATGGATTAGATACAAGATCGAGATCTAGATAAGTACCAAATTACAGAAAAATGTATTGTAATTGTTTTTGATCTGTACCTTGTATACTTATAGGTACTGAATTTAGGTAGGTAAAAAAATACTTTAAACAGATTGATATTTGACCGGCTGGAGGCTCAAGCAGTCTCGCCTTTGCCTGGTTTCGCCCAATAAGACCCCCCTCGGCATGAACCTGTATAAAAGATAGGTATTTGTATACCTAGACAGAATATGAATATGCCTAAATATAACCGCGTATACAAGTGTATAAAGGTGAGATTCCCTTGCTCTAAGCCCTCAACGGCGTCTTTGTGCCAACCAGGATGTCCGGACTAAGGGTGTGAAAGATATCGTTCATGAATGCACAGTTACGGTATGTGTAAAAGGAATAAGGTTAAGTCAGAATCCACTCTAGTATGTAGGTACTTCATCATCATCAGCCCGTTGCAGTCCACTGCTGGACGTAAGCCTCTCCCAATGTACGCCACAAAGCCCGCTCTGCTGCTTTATGCATCCAGTCGCTGCCAGCCCGCCATCTGGCCAGAGGGCGTAGCGTGTAGGTACTTAATTATGTATGTAGCTGAGCCCCACGATGTCACCCGCAATTTTTTTTCGAATAAAAAGTAGCCTATCTGTTTATCCAAGGTGTCAGCTACCTCCATATAAAATTTCATCAAAATCGGTTTAGCTGTTTGAGCGTGAAGAGGTAACAAACATACAAACACAAACTTTCGCCTTTATAATATTAGTGTGAAGTGTGATTATATCGATATTTAAAGCTACAGTAACAAGCTTCAAAGGAACGATACCTTCTTCTATATCAGAAGATATGTTAGAATTAATTCAGTAAAATTATCTTCATCATCATCATCATCAGACGTTGCAGTCCAAAGCTGGACATAAGCCTCTCTCAAGGTACGCCACAGGGCCCAATCTGCTTTATTCATCCAGTCGCAGTACAATACAGGTAAAATACCAGACCGAAAAAAAAATCTTATAAAAATTGTCTGTATGTTATTTTTATTCAGAGTACTAAAACACCAATTCACAGCAAAGAGCTGGTACAATTTCATCATTCTTAGAGGAGCTTTCACGTTGTATTCTGGACTTGTTTTGTTTAGATAACTCTCAAACAAGTGAGCTCACCATTTATTTATTTGGGACTCCAGGAAGACACATTTATTCATAGTTACGCTTCTGAACTCGCGATTCATGTGTAGTGTGACACAAAATACGCTGTGAAACGGTCACATAAAATGGTTGGTACGGTATATATAACCATACTTACATCTACATATTATCTGGTGTGTAGGTAAATCGTAAAGGAGCAAATACTGTTAGTTAGTAGCTTTATAGTAAGTGGACCATTTGCATTTATAATATACTAGTTTGAATTTATATCAAGTCAAGACGCACCTTTAATGTGTACTTATAAATATATTAGCAAGAATAAACATTATTATTTCAATATTAATTTTATTTCGTGAATTATAACAATTTTACAACTATTTACAACTTAAATCTAATACAGAATGAAAACAATATATACAAAAATAAAATGTTTAAAAGCATCAAAAAATTCATCCCCTTCGATGTCAACCGGTAACGTGCCCAAAAGACTGGCAGCATTGCCACGTTGAATGGCAATGCTAATTCTTTGGCCAAAAAATGAACCAGCCCTTTGGTCACGTGTGGAGTCGACTAAGCGCTTTACCAACTCTTATTTATATCAACATTATTATTTATATGGTTTATAGCTGCGCCTCGCGGTGTTACCCGCTACATATTTTTGGGATGAAAAGTAGCTTATGTGTTAATGAGTGTTAGCTACCTCCATATCAAAATCGGTCTAGCCGTTTGAGCGTGAAGAGGTAACAAACATACAAACACAATCACAAACTTTCGCCTTTATAATATTAGTGTGAATATTAATTGAGTACCTATAAATTAATTAAATTAGGAATGTTTTTGTTAAGTCCGATTATTTTTAATGTTTCAAAAAAAAACAAGAGACGGTTGATTCTTTTCAGCCAGCGGTGGATTTATTTACACTATACTTTCCATCAATTTAGGCAGGTATATGCTTTCCACCTCTGATATAACTTTGTTGATGTCAAAATTTAACTTTAATCGAGAAAGTTTGGCCTCATCTAATGCAAAACCGTGCACAAAGAAAAACTCCTAAACAATTTTATGGTCGCCCCACCATAGTAAAATGACGTTGTCGTGAAACGGGGCACATTTCCTGTATTCCAGAATGTTTCAGTCGTCCATTTTTGAACGGATATTTTTACGAAAACTGTTAGACAACGCGTTCTAAAACATCCCTGTTACGTCACCTTGAATGAAGTTTGGACGTTATCGGATGGAGCGGTCGGATGCAATGTTTTAGCATGCAAATTTGTGTGTTTCACGAAGAAATATCGTTAAAAACGTAGATACTAACGTAGTTGCTTTAACTACGATAAAGAGATGTAATCAAGAGTTTGAAATAGTGAATTAAACAAGCCATTATTTTGTGTTGAAATGAAATCATTTCTTACGGAATCTATCGATTAAGTCGAGCTTTGGATGATGCCAGTGTTCCTGATATAACAGTAAGATTGCATACCAATGGTCTGCAGCAACACTCGTTTACATATCTACCGATCGGATTTCAAGTTCCCTTTTAGTATTTACGTCATACGGGTGACGTCATCGATGGGTGCCAGCAGCGACACGATAGCTCAAAATTAGCAGAGCTGCGTCTCGATACGGCGAAGGTCGCGGGTTCAAAACCCGCTGGAGCCCATCATTTTTAAAATTTCTTTTATCAATTTTGATTCATGCGTCGCATGAACAACATGCTAAAATGACACTAAAACTCATTTATAATGACAACCTTTGTAAAAACGTGATGATAATTTACCTACATAAGAGCACGCGAAATCAGTAAAGCAGTCTGCTTGCGACCACGGCCGGTGCAATCCGGTCGAAAGACAAAATTAAAAGCTTTCGCTTCCCGAAGTCCCGTGTTGTAATTTAATTTAACTAGAAAAGTACCTGTATCCTATAGAGCCTCTGGCAGACCTCCAGCAAGGTGATGATGTTGTTGCTGTACAGGGAAAGACCTGGATGCAAAAGGCCCAAAACAGGAATCAGTGGCGTTTAGGAGAGGAGGCTTATGCCCAGCAGTGGGCCATTTAAAAGCTGATGATGATGATAGAAGTACCTACTGTCATGCGTGAAATAAAAGCTATGATAAATACATACATACAGATATCTACCATCGATTATTTTCATGATAAAATGAGCTCATGCGGACGAACAGAAAGTCCTTCACAGAATATAGGTTACAAGTTTTACGTAAATTGCTACCAGAGGAATTCCCCGTCCGAGTTAGATATAACGCAATAAAGTCGCCTTTAGTACATCCTACCTGTAATAATAGTACCATCAATTTTATATTTACAACACATATTACGTTATCTTATCGAATAATGGAACTTGTATCTCTATTCCCTCGTTGACCGTCACTGGTCATAAAATACTGAATGTTTCGCGTATAATTTATATGTATTTTTGGTGATGTTCGAACAATAATAGTATATTAATAACAGCCTATAACTGTCCCACTGTAGGCCAAAGGCCTCTTCTCGTATAGAGGAGGATTGAGCGTTGATCACCGCGCTAGCTCACTATGGGTTGGCGATTTCAGATAATCAAATCCGGGTTACCTCCCGATGTTTTCCGTCACCGTCAGTTAGTGGTGTCTTAGAATATCTAAGAAAGTATTTGACATTAAAAACGCGTTTCTGCCTTCATTATAAGAGGTTTTGCCTAGTATCTAATATGTTTAACCACGATAGATTTACATTTTGCTGGTTTGTACCGGATTTCTTTCAAATCCGTTCAGCCATTTGGCCGTGATTGAGTCGATAACAAGCATCCCAACATTCGCATTTATATTTTTGGTGGAATGTAATGTTTGCTGCTTTTATTAAACTAGAATATTCGATTGTTATTACGTCTTTTATATATCTATGGCTAGGGAATAAATTAGTACCAGTAGTTGCTTACATAAGTAAACATAACATAACATAACATCACGCCTGTATTCCCCGAAGGGGTAGGCAGAGGTGCACATATAGTACACCCACATTTCGCCAGTTATGTTTTTTAGGTCCCAATGTAATAGGGGGCGAGCCTATTGCCATCAACCGGGCACAAATCCAGACTCCGTGCTGCCACTGAGAATTACCTAATGGAAAAACCCAGTAACACCTTGCCCGACCCGGGATTCGAACCCAGGACCTCGTGCTCAGCAGTCACGCTTAGCAACCACTAGACCAACGAGGCAGCTTACATAAGTACAATATACTTTTAATAAAAAGACGATAGATAAAGAAGCTGTGATAGCCAAGCTGTATGACCGTTGGACTGCCTAGTGAAAAGTTGCAAGTTCAAACCCCACCACGCACCAGTCTTTTCGAATTGATGTGCTTACTATAACTTAGTTATTACTTGCTAAAACCGGCGAAGGAAAGCATCGTGAGTAAACCGGCACACCTGAGATTTTTTCTACGGTGCGTAAAGTCATGTCAGTAGCCTACAGGTGGTTTAAACTCTGACCCCAGATTGTTTATCAATCATACGATAAGAAGAATAAAAATACAAATATAACCAAAGCATTTTCAGTCGAATCTAATCTTACCACATGACACTAAGAAATTTCCACAATCAGAACAAAATCATCACGATAAACTTGGTTCTAGTAAGTGTTGTTTAGAAAGAATTCAGCAAATCAGTGTAGCTCCGCTACCTCTGTTAGTTCCCCGATTGCTATCTAATCTTTGTCCCCGAAAAATCCCAATTCAATCACATTACGCGGGCACATAATCGGAGTACGTACCTTCGCAATTTCGCCCTCTTCCTCAATTACTTCCCGAGTTTCAACCCCGAAAACAATTGGCGAAAGGTAAGATACACATTTCAAAACCATTTCTTCCCCTCAAGGCAACGAATGAATAACTGTTCAATCATAATTTTGGTAGTAAAGGAATAAATATTACCTATTTATTCGAATTTATCAAAACATTTTCCTTATTTTCTAAAGGCCTTATGAATTATAGTTGATGAATGTATATTGTATAGTTACTTTAGTTAATTTGGTCTGGCAAGTCATATATGGGCGCAAGATAGGCGATAAAGCCTACCTCGGTACCTAAAGACTGCCTCGTTGGTCTAGTTGATGCTAAGCGCGACTGCTGAGCACGAGGCTGGGTTCGCATCCCGGGTTAGGCAAAGTGTTACTGGGTTTTCCATTAGGTAATTCTCAGTAGCAGCACGAAGTCTGGACTTATGCCCGGTTGATGGCTATAGAGTCGCCACCTATTACATTGGGACCTAAAAACATAACTGGTGAAATGTGGGTGTACTATATGTGCACGTCTACCGACCTACCTCTGCCTACCTCTTCGGGGAATACAGGCGTGATATTATGTTATGATAGGCGATAAAGCAAAGGGATTCCTACAGTCGAAACCGACTTATACGTTATTAAACATTATTAGTTAGGTACATACAATAGGGATGAAAACACTATCAATCAATCGAAATACCTTTTATGAACTGTCAAGGCGCTATTCCTCCATAGATTTTGTATGGAAATTCCAAGCTGTGACGTCACTAGTTCGCACACTCAATCGACTTACTATTTATTGGTTTTAAGGCCAATAATAATAAAATGTAACAGTTCATTGAAAAGGTCACGTGATTAGTGGTGTCAACATTCCTATTAAACAATTACTCATCTCT
This sequence comes from Abrostola triplasia, assembly GCA_946251915.1. Lineage (NCBI taxonomy): Eukaryota > Metazoa > Arthropoda > Insecta > Lepidoptera > Noctuidae > Abrostola > Abrostola triplasia. The sequence continues at coordinate 8,964,927 of OX276430.1, forward strand.
CATCCTGTCATCAGTAATTTTAAAAAATAAGATGAGATATTGAGAAATAATTATAAAGTATCAAATCAGTGTAACCACTACAATTTCTTACCGAAGGGACTGGAAACAAAATACAAGAAAATGAAGCTTACTTTGCCGTAAATAATATTTTACCAAACATTGGCGCTGTGTGAATAGTGAAAGGTTATTGGACATGAACGTTGGTCATATTGGCGCTGCTTGTGTATGGCCAACATTTGCATCTGCATCAACAGAATTGGATGCTGAGACACGTAGAAGACGTGTATAAATGAGTTATGAGACCAACTTTTACTTTTATCGTTATATTTCTTACGCTTTATGTGCACCCGAGATATTGTGTGACCAACAATATTATTAACTTTTTTGTTTACTGTTAAGGATTGCATAGTTTATATAGCCTAAGTCATAAGTAGAAGTAAGTAAACTTTCCCCCGTACCATGAACTCTTAAATCAGGAGAGTTTACGATGTGGAAGCGAGACGCAGGTATGTGCAGTGTAATCCGGCGTCTCGCTTCTACAACATAAAGTGTGCTTTAAGAGTTCATGGTAAGGGGATTGATTGTCGCAGTGGCGCAGTTTAGCGCAGTGTTTGTGTGATCTGCAGATGTGAGTCCCAAGTCTTGTATCATGCGATTGTGGACAAGTCTATTGTGAATCAACCTGTACATACAAATTCAAATTGTAACCACTACACGAAGGTTAAATGTAGGCACAACCCTAGCTATCAAATTTGTGCAGCGTATATCACGTATACATCCTTAACTTGAGCCTGTCTAGCGCTGAGCCAAAAATCGAATAACCTTGTACAGAAATATTTTTATAGCGGACAGCATGGCATTTTGATGTAGCCCCACGGTGGGCGCCATTAGTTTACGCCAACAACGTAGCAAAAATCAACTTGTATACCACAACCTCGTACAGAAATATTTTTTTAGCGAACAGCATGGCATGGCATTTTGTTGTGGCCCCACGGTGGGCGCCATTAGTGTAGTTTAATGAACTTGTCGCCGTGTTGTATCCGGCTTAGAATTGACCACCCCCTCTTCTCCCGTGGGTGTCGTAAGAGGCGACTAAGGGAAAAATCCAGTAGATGGGCTAGCAAGTCGCTTGCCAAGCGTGGGGATTATGGCAAACCCCCCCCCCCCCAAGGGGGAGGCCTTTGTTCAGCAGTGGACGTCTTCCGGCTGATGATGAATGAAAAATGAACTTGTATGTGACACGAACCCAAAACCAAAAAAGTAACTAGTTCTGTAAATACATTATGCTTGGTATTTCAGACACGTATAAGCCAACTTAGAATCAACATCAGCTGTCTGAGAAAGTGTAAAAACAAAAGAAAATCACCTTTATCCTCAGTGACAACATTAACTTGTTAATACAATCCTCCTTGCTAATCTGTGAACAAAAGAAAAACGCGCTACAAGATGTCTAGATTTTCTCGACGTAAGTCGTAAAGTGGGGCGAAGGAAACGAATTATTACGCCACTTAGAGCTAAGACGGTCATAAAAATCTTTTTTTATCACTAACAACGGAACTTTGTGCCTTTTTAGGGCGCTCAAGAGACTTATATGATTGAAATGTCACGATATATTTTGTCAACTGTTGATAGAGTTGTCAGTAAGTGATGAATAATGTCACAAAAGGTTTGACAAAATCCTCGTGACATATTGTCTTTGGGTGAGAGGTGTAACACCATATACGCTTTTACGATTGAAAATCCCGTAAATATTTTGTAGAATAGTAAATAGACACCTGACAACAAAAAAAACAACACAGAATTAACCATAGAAATTGATATGACCTTAATTAGCATCAAAAAGTCGTTTGGGACAAAAGTCCAGCGTCGCTCAGAACAAGAAATTATAATGTCAATTTTTGTAAGACTCATATTGAAAAAATAGAAGAAAGGAAAAATGGCAGAGCGGCGCCACGGTACGGCAAAAGTCGCGGGTTCGAGTCGTGCTCGTGTCATAAAAATAGGAGAAAGTAAATATTGGTGTAGGCAATTAAAAAGTTGTCAAAAGTAAGATACATTTACTAAAAGATTTTTGTTTATAACTATAAAACAAGAACCGATACACAAATAAATACGTAATGCAACGTCTATAGTTTAACAATCCACATTGCACGGGTACAATATACCTAGGAATACGATATCGAGTTGAACTTAGAACAAACTATTCTCTTGTATCGAACTTGAAGAGTAAAACGGAGGTAAATTAGACGGAGAAATCCCGAAGGACCGATTCGTCAATCCAAATTCGTCAGGTCAGTTAAACACAGCCGATTGGCTAACGATTGACCACGTGATCAAGGCTCTGTTAGTGCCCGATGCAAGATACTGTCAAGTCAAATTACTCTGTACAAACGACGAATTTCACCTTTAATTTTCGCCTTCGTCTTTGGAGTGGCAATTTCGATTTTCGTTTTAGACATTGCTATTTGTTTTACTGAAACTTTGAAGTTATTTGACAGCGCGACATGTTTGTTTACGTTAAAAGAAAGTAAACAAATTATTGCAATGCATAACCTACCTACATTAAAAAATGGTAAAAACTTATGTAATTGTAACTTTAAACAGAATTACTTAAATTAAAATAGTAATCATTCGTACTATTTTTTCTGATATAGATCAGTAAATATACCACTGGGTGTACCTACATAATTACGTATATTTCACCATACAGGTTTTAAGTGACATGTTGGTAAAATCCTATTTACTGAAAATAAATCACTTGACTTTACAACTCGATTTGAAATCGCTTTAAGAGGGTTGACAGTGGCGGACTGGCACTGACGCATTTTTATTAGAAAGTAAAAACTGTTCGATATTTAATTAAGTCGTTTAAAAGTAATATAATGTAACTAGGTATATCTGAAAAAAAAATCCTAAGTAATTAATGTATATTGTAGAGCGTTCGTTTTCTTGCAATTTATTAAAACACTTAGAAAATAAAAATATATAATCTAATTACTATGAAATAAGTGTGCCGTGTGGTATTCGGCCTAGAATTGACCACCGCCTTTCCTCCCGTGGGTGTCGTAAGAGCTGCGGGAAAATCCAGAAGAGGGGCAGCACCGTCTTTTGTAACTTCACCACCAATACTGCGACCCCCAAGCCCCATAATCTCCACGTTTGCCAAGCGTACTGCTATGGCAACCCCTCTCTTTACTTAAGGGGGAGGCCTTTGTTCAACAGTGGACGTCTTCCGGCTGACCATGATGATGACTATGAAATAATAGAGAAGGTAACTTTTGATTGAGAATACTTGTAATCCAAGCACAACAAAGTTAAACTTTAGGTATATTTAATACACAGCACACGAGCGTTAAAATATTCACAATGGGCATACCTATGTAATTACTTGACAACATCGTCACACAATTAGATTTAAATTATCAAAAAACCTGTCATTGTCAGCCCGTAAACATTCCTAGCGGCACGACACATACTTTTGTAAGTGAATCTTCAGGCAAACCTCTGATGTGAATTCAAAGTCACGTGACAGCGAATCTTGGCGTCCCATTACCCAAATGTCGGTTACAGGGACGTTCTCAGGCCTAAGGGGCTGTTAGTACCTACTGAACTCGACTGAAATTTTGTTGATTTACTTAGAATATCGTGGTTTGGTTATATGTCGATGGTATGATAAAATTACTGGCATTTTTTTTAAGAGAGACTTGTGTTTTAGTTTGTTTGATTAATTTTTATTGTTTGAATACTGGCGCTTACATTTTTTTAATCAACCCGGTTAATTTCATTATATGTAATACCGAACTGATTAACCTTTTAATCAACACTTAATTAGGCTTTACAAAATTAAATTTAAATTAATAATTTCGTTATGATCAATTAAGATTGTTAATTATATTATTAACACAGTTGCTGAATAAACAGTAGAACCATTTAAAGCCTATTTAATGATTTAAGCATAGGTACCTACATAAATATCCGTGCGAAAAACGTAAACGAATTCACACAGAAATAATATCAATTCTTCGAAACCTGATGACCGTTACAATAGCAGTCTAAACAAAGACCTTGTCTAGTAACATACTGGAATATAAAAACCCATTTATCTTACATCAATTCACTTTATATATGAGTCTGCTACTTAAATTTATAGCCTTAACGATCTTAACAGCTTTGCAAAAAGTTTAATACACCCTAGGGCACTTACAACGCTACTAAATCAAAGATTAGAGATGATAAACACTGGATTTTCTGCCAAATAAGTTTCAATAACAATATTGTTACTTTAAGAAACTTATATTAATCATGACCGTTATTCATATTATCTACTATATATACCGGTTATATTCACGTCGATATTCGAGAATGCCCGACTAGTTTCGGACTCTAACGGAGCCCTTATTCATGAGCAGGTGACGCGGCGGGGTCGCGAGTTCCGCTAGAGTCCGAAACTAGTCGGGCATTCCCGAATATCGACGTGAGTATAACCAGTATATATAGTAGATCATATTAATCGATTATCTGATTGGAGTATAGTAGGGCTACTTATATGGTGCGATGCGTCGTTACGATCTGTCGCTTCATATCGATCGAGACGACGGATCTGTGGAAGTGAACGTCATTAGCGGACGATATCGGAGATTGCAGCGAAAACCTATGCTATCTGTATCGATCAATCGTCAGTATAAGTTCCTTGCAATCAATCAATCGCCGAATGATGGTAACATAAATATATTTGTGTGAACCGGTGTGTCTCGGTGTTGGTGTTTAGCTAGGAACCACTTAGCAACGGGGCAGATCCGGCTATCTGTGAGGTTAACCAGTGCTTACCGCGGTCAGTCTTCTGATAGGTCGCCATTTCTCACACATCTTAAATTATAAATAAGAATAATACGTATATTATTAACTTAAACCCGGCTTAAGTCTATTGACATACTTTTTTACTCACATGCAAACAACTGTGGCACAGTGCAAAATTGACATTTTTATGAATAAGGGGGCGAGAATATGAATATGAATGAATATGAGTAATCATTGCCATTATCAGCCCATCTTAGTTCACTGCTGGACATAGGCCTCTCCTATGGCCCGCCACTGAGCTCGACCTTTGGCCTTCTTCTTCCAACCGCTGCCAGCCATTTTGCGTATATCGTCGCCCCACCTAACTGGGATACCTAGGAGCGAGTATCTAAATAAAAACCAACTCAGTTTTATTTTATCATCAAATCAAATCGTTTATTTGTCAATGTAGGTATGTATACAACAGTAGATGGTACAAAAGCATGTTTCAGTTCGCCACATTGTATCTATACAGATGTACAAATTTTATTTTATTTTATGTAGTTTTATGTAACTATTTAACACTATTGTATTTATTATTATATCACAGACCACAAATCTAATTATATGTAAATCTATTTTAGTATTATATATTAAACATGTCATTATAGAAACAAAAAATAACAGCAATAGCACAATAATTTGGCATGAGTCTTATATTAACAATGTTATTTAACATTTTACTTGCAATAACATTCATTTATTCTACATTTATACATAAAATTAAATTTATTATTGGTGCTTATATTTATATTATTTTATTACTTATATCAGTCATAAACTCAGTCATAGTGTAGTAACACTTACTTATAAGAAAATGTTTTAATTTCTTTTTGAAGAGAGGTAGGTGTAAGGTTCTAATTTCTTGCGGTAATCTATTGTATATTTGTGGAGCCATCACAAATATACTTTTACTGAAAAGAGCTGTATTTCCATATTCTACCTGAAGGGCACCAGTATCTCTTTGTCTCAGCCTGGAATCCCGTGGGGGCTTCAAGTCAAAAAGATGCATGTTGGTTTTAACGAAAGTGGCTACTTCGTAAATATATAAAGAAGGAAACGTTAGTAGTTTTAAACCATAAAAATGCGGCTTACAACTTTCCCTCGGATGTAGACCACGTATTGCACGGACGCATTTCTTTTGCGCAATAAATACGTCATTTTTGTCTGTAGAATTTTTCCAGAAAATAAGCCCATACCTTAATACCGACTCCACATAGCTGTGATAGGCAGTGAGCACGGTGTCCTGGTTAGCAGATCGCGATAGTTTGTAAAGAGCGTAAGCGAAACTATTTATTTTTGCACATACCGATTCAATATGTGGTTTCCATGTCAGTTTACTGTCGATAACTAATCCTAAGAACTTTGTGCTATTTTCTTGTGAAATTGATGTATTACTGTGACTAATATTTAGCTGTGGTGGTAGTTGACGCTGATGAAAATGCATTAAATGTGTTTTTTCTAAATTAATATGTAAATTATTTGATTCTAACCATACTATTACTTGTTTAAGAGCATTGTTAACTTCTTGTTCGTAATTGTAGGTTTTATCTGATTTAATAATGATCGTGCTATCATCAGCAAATAACACGGTTGGATGACTAAGATTTTTCGAATCTATCTATCTCATCGTCGAAGTTCTACTCGTGTTGTAAATAGGTGTTATAAAAGTAACAATAAACTGTCATCATAAGAAAATATCACGAAACTTGTTCGTAATATTAGTCATATTAATGGTAGAGCTAATGAGAGGTGGATTATCTCAAGGACAACAAAAACTTGGAGACTGTGAGAATACCAAGATTATTTGGTTAGTTACGTAGATATTATTATTATGTAGTAGTATGTACCTGCTTCCTGGTGTTACCCGCTACATTTTCGGGTTAAAAGTAGCTGTTCCAGACTGTAAGCTACCTCCATACAAAATTTTATCAAAATTGGTCCAGCCGTTTACGCGTGAAGAGGTAACAAGCACACAAATGTAAAAACTTTCGCCTTTATAAAATTAGTGAGGTAATAATATAATGTATAAGCGTGAATACAGAGATCTATTTATAACTGAAATACTCGTAAGTAACTCGTGCGTGCAGAGTAGTACCTAATTCTATTGACTCTTTCTAGAAAGAAAATATAAATAAGGTAAGGTAGGTTTTATTAAATAAGATAAATCTACATAATGTAATTGTTCCAATCAGCTGCGTAGGCTATGAAATAAATCTGCTGTGGTTATTTATCTGGGACCGTAAGTTTATCTACTGTAATTTATTTATTTTAATAGTACATTTACAATTATTATTACACAGGAATTAAGCTTATATACCCTGCGATTAAAAAGGGTAAAGAAGAGGTCTTTGTTCAACAGGGAAGTCTAACGACTGATGATGATGAAGACCCTGCAATTTAAATAACCTTCTAGCACCTGATAATAGCTAAAATCTTTTAAATTTTTACTTGGTTTCACCCAAAAATGAACAGAAAAAGGACAAACACCGTTGCTTTTGGATCCAAAAAGCATTTATCATAGGATTGATTCCGTATCTGTTCCCCGGAGAGCGGTCCATATTTGTACGCTGTGAAAATTGAAACTAAAATAACAACAGTCGGTGAAGGAATCGATCTCTTTTCACTGTTCAGGAAGTATTTGTCCAAGGGATTCCTTGGAGGTTGGCTTGGCTTTAGTTTTATAGTAAGTGCAATTTAAACCTGTGTTTTATGTACCGTGACTTGGAGAATTGAGGAACAAATCAGACATGCTTCACTCAAAGGCCTGACAATCAAGCTTGCAAATATTCTAGAACTCAGGCTGTTTTTTATATAGAGAAAGAACACTATTGATTGTCGCATAATGATACTCACTGTGGTTTGGTAATGGTGCCCATTAAATCCAGGTTACATTGGGACGTTTACCTTCAGTAGAGTAAAGAAGTTACATCTAAATGGTTCTGACTCTGAACTCTGAACATAGAACAAAATCTCTCAGCTCTCTCCAAATAGAATGATAATAATACTACGCATACTACGATTTATTTACCATCATTCTAATGAGCATGGAACTCTATTCTTGCATCGGAATGTGTTCCTAATTATTGAATTATAATTTTATGTATTTTTTTTATAAAACTTTGTAATATTATGTATTTTTGTGTAACATTCTATGTGCATATTGTACATTAGACTAAATGTTGGTCTATAATATATTTTAACTAGTAACACGTTGCATGAAAAAAAAATCCTTCTTTCTTTTTTTGAATTCCCAAAATTCAAATAACCTAGAGTATTAAAATGTTTATAAAAATCATTTCGAGATATCAACAACTGTATTTTACAACGCGTGCGGTCGATACAAACAGCCATTGGTTTGATTCGTAAAATGCTGCCAATATTTTAGCGGTGCGGTCAAACGTATAGTGTTACGGTCCCAGTAACCATGTAGGTTATATGTGAATTGGCTTGCATATCTGCAGCGATTATTATTGGTATAAAAAATGTTTTTACCTAAAACTGTAATTGTTGTTCAACATGACTGCCTCGATGGTGCGTGACTGCTGAGCCTTCTGAGGTCTTCTGAGGTCTTGGGTTCAAATTCCGGGTCGGGCAAAGTGTTACTGGGTTTTTTCATTAGCTAATTTTTAGTAGCAGCACGGAGTCTGGATTTGTGCCCGGTTGATGGCAATAGGCTCGTCCCCTATTACATTGGGACCTTAAAACATAACTGGCGAAATGTGGGTGTACCTACTACATGTGCACCTCTGCCTATCCCTTCGGGGAATACAGGCGTGATGTTATGTTTAACAATATCGATTGATGAAGCTGCTGACGTGATTTTTACACAAATGTGTGAAAAATCCGAACGATACATTTAAGTAGCAGAATGAAGTGAAAATATATTAGAGCGTTTAACATACACACGTGTTTGTATTAGTGTAGGGAAGAAGAAAAGACATACAGCCCACATTCATCAAGCAGTTACCTAATTTACTGTTTTTTCGGTTTCTTAGACATATTACGTATTAGAGCGAGAAAATTGCCATTTATGAATGATAGAACTTCCATATTAGTCTTTAGCCTCTTGACATAAATATGAGAGAAGAGAGTTCTTCTTCTTCATATTGACATGAGCCAATTACCACATGTAAATAGGTCACGCCGTGGTGTAGAGATTGGTCAGTCAACAAGGATGAAGGCGAGGTTGACCGTCCAGGGTGCGCCGGACGTACTTAACCCTTTCCCAGTGTAATGACCCACCGATGGGCATAGCTATTGTTTTACTATTGTGTCTGCTTCACGCACAGTCAAGTGTTAAGTATCTTCACTCATAGAAGCTCTCTACTTGCACCCCATAGAAGTGAGTATGGGTTTGATTGTTACACTGAATTAATAACTATTGCAGTCTAGCCTAATTTCTGGGCCATGACGACTAAGAAATGATAAAAATCACAAAACAATTCCTTCATATTTCAAGGAGAATCTCTTCAATAATTTCCCAAACGTTTCATAAGTCAACATAGACACATTATGTGAAAGAAATCTTCATACAATAGGAGAGAATCAGTTATGAATTTACCTGCCATCTTGAATAGAGTGTTCAGGACGCCCCCATTGTCGTGACGAAATGGATTTATTATATTTAGATGTAGCGACCGAAATGGTGTTTGAATATAACGAAACAGCTTTCATAAGGTTATTTTTGAAAGAGCAGGATTTATCTGATTGCTCAACTGGAAAGGTTCGTTTTCTTTGAAAATATCGATGAAAATGGTTATAGCACACATATCAAATCGGAGAGGGATCCTCACCGTATCGGACCGCCTTTCGCCTCGCCGTCAAACAAGCGTCCACCTTACGTATGCTACATTACGTAATCATCAGCTGCTCCGATACGTCAACTCGGCTACGGCTAAACTACGCCGCGCTTGCGGCTTGACAGTCCCGAGCCGAAAGAATTACGTTACGATTCCGAGTCTGCTTTGAAGTAGGGAGTTTCATACAAAGAATACTGCACGGCTCGAGTTGATACGGGGACGATCCGCGTCCGGGTTGATATGGGTGCTACGACCTTAAGAATTTTAGTAACTGCGGTGAATTTTAACTAAGACTAGCGTGACGCGTGACATTTTATAGTGCACAAGTGTGTCTGTAATCATAGGTGCACTCAGTATTCCCTCAAGTTTTTTGTTCGGTACGATCATTTCTGTGAATAATATGACTGAAACAACTTTCTTCTATACATTTTATTTTAGTTTTAATACAATATATTTGAGAAAATGTGCACTATAAGTACCTAAAATTAGATACACTTTGATGTAGACTTCTTTTGATCTATGTCTCCGTTAGACAAGTGGAATTTTCTCCAAGTAAACAATCAACCACTTAGCGAAACATCTTCAGTAATTTATAATCCAGACTTTATACTATCTAGACTAATTTATATACTTACTGAAAATTGGAATGTATTTTAAAAGCTTCCATTACGATGCTAAACTGAAAAGGTTACCTTACGAAAAAATAACTAAATTCCGTATTTTTAGTAAGTGGGTGCTTATATATTTGTCAAGTAAAATGTTTGAGTACTTTTTCCAGCCAAATAACTAAATTAGAATATAATGTCTTTGCTCTTAAAAAAAATATTTTTGTATAAAAATCTGCCTCCTCTAGGTATTTCTCCTGTGCTCATGCGGGGATCTGACGCGCAACCACAATCTTTATTATTGCGTCAATAAGGTTGATATTGTAATTCGTAATTGGCCTAATCCTGCCTTTTAGAAAGCGAAGTAAGGCGCGAACAAAGACAAGGCAAAACTTTAAGTACGGAAAAACCAATTAACAGTTAAAGTTTTAATGCAGAAATTGAGACGAGCGGAATACAAAGGAGGTAAATAAAGTCGTTAATTCTTAGTGGCGGTTATAATACGACACAAGGTAAAAGTTACATGTATATTATTTAACACGTTGACTGTCTGCTAAGGAGACACAATAGTTAAACAATCGTCGTGTACCATATGAAATGCAATGGACAGTGAGAAGGTTAAGTTTGTTGAGAATACAAATTCCTTCCGACTCTAGAAAAGCGAAACGTATGAGGTGAAGAACCCAATGCAGGCCTGATAAAAATAGTTCGTCAGTTCTTACATAAGATTAAAGAACGGAGAAACCTAAATGTAGCCTTGCGCTGTGGCAGACCACATCTAGAACAAATGTTAGTATTAAAATAATACTCCTAGTATTATTTTTTATCATTGCCGTGTATAGGGATAAAAACGGTTACTATAGTTCGTATTTCATTCGGCAAAGTTCGGCATTGACGGAATTAGCCGATGTAACTTCTGGCTTGAGTAAAGCTGGAAGGCTGTAACAACTGCTTAGTAACTGACTCCACTAAAAGTTTTCGTGTAAATGAAACTTAATATAATATTACGCACGCGGCAGTGTCGCCAGCCTTTAAACATTAGGTACTTGTTATAGGAGGAGGACAATGAAGAGGACTTTATTTCCTAATGCAAACTATATTACCTATTTTAGGCTGAATATTGTTTTGTTCACAGCTGTTGAAATATCAATGTAACTCTACATCCATTTATTGTTCAATTTTCTGGTTATTTTTTATGAACCGAATAGTGTAAAATCTCATTGACATGACGCTAACTGACACGCTGACCTGCAATAAAAAATACAGCTAAAATTCCCAGATCTGCCCCCGTACCATGAACTCTTAATGCAGGACAGTTTACGTTGTAAAAGCATGATGCCGCTTATCATCATCAGCCGGAATACGTCTACTGTTGAACAAATGCCTCCCCTTTAAAGGGGGGGGGGGGTAGTGTGTCGCCATAATCCCCATACTTGGCTACTGGCTTGTGGATTGCAGTATTGGTGGTGAAGTTACAAACGATACCCACGGGAAGAAAAGGGGTGGTGTCTATTCTAGGCCTGATGCCTCTCGGCACAAGATGTCGCTACGTCTGCAATGTGGCGTCTCCCTTCCACAACGTAAGCTACCCTGCTTTAAGAGTTCATGGTAAGGGCAGGACATTACTTAAAGTAGGTACTGCGTACATAATGGTTTATAATTCCAACATACAATACAAACCTTTCTTGTTTTCTCGCAATACTACAATGGCAATACAAATGTTAAAGTAATAGCTCTATATGAAGATTTAAACTTACAATAAGACCTAAATCTAGAATTACAAAGGTTTCAGATAAACTTAAAGTCCTAGAAAATAATAAACGTTTTTCTTTCCACTACGTCAATAAACAACACAATTAAGTGGACCGTCTGCTACAAAACGGGACAACGAATGGACACTGAACATCGTAGCACATATTATTTACCACTAGCTGCGCCCCGCGGTGTTATCCGCTACATTTTTTCGGGATAAAAGCCTATGTGTTAGCCAGGGTGTCAGCTACCTCCATATGAAATTTCATTAAAATCCATTCAATAGTTTTTACGTGAAAGAGTAATAAACAACCATCCATACTTACAAACTTTCGCGGCTTTACTTAAAATACTTCTTAAATGTAAAGCTTCTTTACTTGAAAACATTTTTATTAAACTGTGTCAAACAGATAATTACATATTGAGAGCATTTACCAGAATAAGTGTCATGCATATTTCACTTCCTTAATAAACGTTTCAAACCTTAACCAGTATCAAAATTCATAGCGCAGACAAAAAAAAGTTCTAATACTGACTAGCCGGTTTTTCAGCACTGCAAGTCAATTTTAAGAAACAATTTTCATTTTGATTTTTCCATTGTGATAGTTCAAATAAAAAATAATCTGCTTAAACTGGGAGTGCATTGAAAATATTTATTTCTATCGTAATCGCTAACAGCCACAAAAACGCAAAAACAGAACATCAATAAAAGATCAGAGCAAGTCCGAACCCAATAAATCAAGTCAAAACTCAACTTTAAATTAAATTTAAAACGTTCCAACTCAACACCAAGAACAAAAACCATTTCGTATTCTGAAAAATTCTCGGTCCAATCTAATCTGGAAAACATTCTGCGCAGTTATACTAAAGTGCTTGAATTACAGTTTAAAAATTGCGCAGGTTCTCGGTAGGGTAACGAGTACTGGATGCAATTTGTAAAATATAATGACCGCTGTTGACTAGAGAACTGAACTGTGATTGTGAACAAAGCTATTGTTTAGCTCGCAATTGAAAACAGAAGAATTGTAAAGGGTCTCATTGTAAATTCAATTTATGAGTTGCTCGTTTAATAATTTTTTCCTAAGATTTATGTAATGGATTGAGTAAAATAGGGTAGAAAAGCATTGGCAAAAGTATTTGTGCTTCGTTTTTCAGTCTGTACAATAGACTTTGAGGAGTATCCTGGTAAATCAGTATTTTAGTGCATACTTCATGCAATATCTTCTTTAATAGAAATCTATGCCACCTTACTTCGCGACTCAAAGCCAAAAATAGCCGTTGAGGAGTATCCCCGTAAATCAGTTTTGCGTTATTTTAGTGCATACTTCATGCAATGCCTTCTTTAATAGAAGTCTATGCCACCTTACTTCGCCGCTCAAAGCCATTTAATTGATGGCAAGCCTATTGCCATTCATTAGGTCTACACCACTCATAGCTCTTTATGATGGCGACATATGGAATTATGGACATTCTTATTTTTCCCCTAACTGATAACCCAAAAACTTACGGCAAAATACCCGAATATGGCCGTAACAATCGTTAAGAACCTAGTGGAAGACAAAATCAAAGTTAATTCGCACGCCAGACGCAAACCTTTACTATGCGTGAGATCAACACGCGTCACACAGAATTATGTGTAACGAGGTAGAAGAAACTGTGTCGTGTGTCGTCGCCTGTCACCTCGTGACCACAGACCCAGGGTGTTTGCAATGTCGCATGGTATTTGTATAAAGCATAAATACGCAACGGCTTTCTACCACAAAATAATTTTGAATGTGAATCAAATATATTAGTTTTGTACCAAAAAGGATGAGGTCGCAAGTCTGCTGGGTTTCCTTCTAACGTATGTGCGAGCCTCTTAAATAATGTCAATCTAGTTAACTAGTTGCCATTATGTTGTATTGATTAGCCAATCAGTTTGGATGAGGCTCGCTGATTGCCTGGGGTGTGCTGCAGCCATGATGAATTGACTCAGATAAATCTTTCTCTCCTGCTGTCTAATCTTCTTGCTGGCGTCAGAAAAACTGCCCAAACACTTCAGCGCCCGCGTAATATTTTGAGATTTTTATGACGGTTGTTTAAATAAATAATATTATGGTAAAAAGACGTTGGGGTAACCCAATAAATAAATAAAACATCCAAGGCTTCTTATTGCATATTTTTTTGAGAAAATTCTTTCTGTAGATATAGGACATGCCCAAAAATAGATACTATCTGATCAAATTTTCACACAATTTAATCTACTTATAAGAAAAAAACGTCTTAGAAATCTACATTTTTGCTTCCTCACAGCTACCTAGTTGACCTAGTTACAATCTTATTACTAATGCGCTGCTACGATATTTTTGGTCTACGGTATTGAATACTAGCAAACATCATTCGAAATTATTTTAAGAGAAAAGTAAACATGTGATTTCTACTTAGTTAAATAGTACCTAAATATGTTGTGTCGTCTGGAAAGGATTGTTCCGAGTCTAGATATTTTTGCATGTGATAATTTATAGCATTGTCGTACATCTTCGATAGAAGAAGAGTTAAAAATTGCTAGAGTATTCTTAGATATAATAATTATATTTATTTACAAAAAACACGGTATACAAAGGTGTTATTAACCCTTTGAGCGCCACGTCTTGTGTAGAAGACATATCAAATCGTAACATTTATTACGATTATTTTTTGTTACTGCCTCGTTGGTCTAGTGGTCGCAAAGCGCGACTGCTGAGCACGAGGTCCTGGGTTCGAATCCCGGGTCGGGCAAAGTGTAACTGGGTTTTTCCATTAGGTAATTCTCAGTGGCAGCACGGAGTCTGGATTTGTGCCCGGTTGATGGCAATAGGCTCGCCCCCTATTACATTGGGACCTATAAACATAACTGGCGAAATGTGGGTGTACTATATGTGCACCTCTGCCTACCCCTTCGGGGAATACAGGCGTGATGTTATGTTATGTTATGTTATGTTATATTTTGTTATTAAATTTCCCAAATGTTACAATCAGACTATATCTACAATAAAGTTATGGCGTGGAGAGCACGGAAAAATATGTCTTTTATACAAGACGTGGCGTTCAAAGAGTTAAAATATTAAAACAATTCAATGTCATTACGTTTTGTTTACAATTAAAGCAAATTTCAAACTTGTAATACAGCTGTACTGTAAGATAAGTTCACTAAACTTGAAGATCTTTCAGAAACAGACAAAAACTTAACTGCAAAGCCATTAGAATTAAAATCCAATCTTGAAATGTTAAAGAAAATACCTGGACTTGATAAGTGAAATATTTTACGACTCCAAGGTCGGTATAAAATCGTTTGTACTCTTTTTGTAGCCCTCAATCACTCTGTAACGGCTAAAGGAATTAAGATAAAATGTGGTGAAGACGTAAAATGTTTCTCGGAGTGCCGCAAAAAGTACTTTTGGTCCGAACACCAAAGTTTTTTGCAGCTACTCGTCACTTTCTATAGAGTTTATTATAGTTTTTTTACAACTGCAGAGCAATTTAGCATTTTCCACCAACTGGTATTTGAATAATTAAAATTTATGCCTGCGACTGCCTCGTTGGTCTAGTGGTCGCTAAGCGCGACTGCTGAGCACGAGGTCCTGGGTTCGAATCCCGGGTCGGGCAGTGTTACTGGGTTTATCCATTAGGTGATTCTCAGTAGCAGTACGAAGTCTGGAAGCCGGACTGATGGTAATAGGGTCACCACCTACTACCATCATTACATCATTATCATTACATTGAGACCTACAACATAACTAGATAATATTATGTTATGTTATTTAATCTATCAAATAAAAGTAGCACTGATAGCGATTGGTATGACCGTCGGACTGCCAAGTCAAAGGTCGCAACTTCAAACCCCGACACGCACCAATGTCTTTTTGAATTCATGTGCGTATTATAAATTAGTTATTGGTTGCTAAAAACGGTGAAGGAAAACATGGTAGGAAAATAGGTACACTTGAGAGACTTTAAAACGGTATGTAAAGCCGTATCAAAGGTTGTTCTACAACCATACGATTATAATGACGAACCAAACTAGACCTAATTAGGAAGATTATCATACACTAGCTGCGTCCCGCGGTGTTACCTGCTACATTTTTTCGGCATAAAAAGTCTATGTGTTAATCCAGGGTGTCGGCTACCATATGAAATTTCATCAAAATCAGTCTAGCTGTTTGAGCGCGAAGAGGTAACAAACACACAAACTTTCGTCTTTGTAATATTAGTGTGATTACACTATCAGTAATTGGTCTTATTATTGAAGATGTGAATCAAATTATTGAACGGTACACATCGCATTTCCATAAGTCACGTGTTGCCACGACAGTCGGCACCGATTCGCCATTAGAAGTGATTTGATTGATGTTTTGAAGGCACACCCTAATGGGGTATTGATTGATAGAGTTCTGAGTTATTTGAAGTTCTAACTTCTAAGGTATATTGTTACGAAGATAAAAGGTGTTTAGTGGAGAAGTTTAAGGTATGAAATAGAATAGGTATCTACCTACTTTGATTTCAATCGTCGTTGATTGAAGCTGTCTTCGACGATTGATATTAGAGAACTGTAGATTATACCCCGTGACTTTCTAAGTGGCATTTTTTATGCATTAGTTATTAATCAGAGACATAATAAAAAGAAATAGGTAGATTTAAGTTTTTTTTTGGATTATCATCCTTTGTTTATATAATATAAAAGAAAATTGCGAAGCCAATAAAAAATATATACCTAAATAGAAATTTACTTATATTTAAATTGTTTTAGTAATATAACCTAACATCACACCTGTATTCCCCGAAGAGGTAGACAGAGCTGCACATATAGTACACCCAAATTTCGCCAGTTGTGTTTTTAGGCCCCAATGTAATAGGGGGCGAGCCTATTGCCATCAACTGGGCACAAATCCCTCCTTGCAGCTACTGAGAAAATCCCAGTAACACTTTGCCTGACCCGGGATTCGAACCCTGGACCTCGTGCCCAGCAGTCGCGCTCAGCAACCACTAGACCAACGAGGCAGTAAGTAAATTGTTTTAGTTGTGATTAAAAAGTAAAATTATTGTATGCCAGCTAATAAATCTAGTGTCTCTAGCGTCCTACGACAGCGTTAGTATACTGTTCATTTATGTATGGCTATAAATTTTCCAAGCCCCAAACCCCTCGACCGAAGAGACGCATATGTCGCCGACTCCCAAATGTTTTTCTATTTCTATGACATACCGTTTTCCATCAATACATGAAACGTTGCAATCGTATTCATATACTGGTTTGGTTGAGTCGTACGCAATTGATCCATTAGTAGCCATTTTCTTTTTAAGTTACCAAAATACTCTCTTCATTTTAATGACAAGATATTTTTTTAATTTAATCATTCTTGAGTTTATGTACCACTCTAAACTAAGTAAATAATCTAACTACGAAAATTGTTTGTTATCCCTATTAAGTAACATACAGGGGTTAAAAACATTTTTTGGAATTTTAAATCTAATGTAAAATATTTCTATAATATGCCAATATTTCTATAATTTTCCTTACGTAACTTCGACTACTTTTCAAAAGCAGGGGTCACAAACATTTTATCACACTAATATTATAAAGGCGAAAGTTTGTGAGTGTGTTTGTTACCTCTCCACGCTCAAACGACTGGACCAATACCGCAAAAATTTGGTATGCAGGTAGCTGGCTCCAAACCCAAAAAATTGTACCAGGTAACACCGCGGAGCGCAGCTAGTTTAATCTAAAGGCAACACAAGCCTGCAGGCTAAAGCAGTACCAACATAAGGTTCATTCCAATTGCGATGTCACATAAATGCTGTGTACCCCAGTTACTCGCACTGCTACGTTTTCAGCCATATTTCTTTATTGGCGGCAGGATTTATACTCTAGAGCTTTGTTTTTAAAAGTTTTGCATACGTTTTATGGTGCCAGTATGAACGATTTTGTGACGAGGGAATGTTTTGATGAATGGTTTATTCGCTGGCAAAGCAAGAACGTACAGTCAAACAAAGCCATTACCTTATATTCATATAATTATGTTTATCATATTTTTTTATAAATAAAACCTATAGGTACATACCTACTTACTATATATTTTCACAAATTATAGAGTATAGTATATTCAAAGTGAGTTTGTATCTGTGATTTTTCACGTTTATGAAACCCACCTACAATAGAGGAAAAATTCCTAGCGTGGGAGGACATTTAAAAAAACAAAAAATAAGTTGGTCCCCAAAACTTAAACCCACCCACTCCTTTAGCTAAAAATCTGATCTCTATCAAAAAGGCTGAAAATCCATAATCAGTTAACTGTCAGATTAACGATGAAACATCAGACTTCGAAGTTTACTTGCGTGGTTGTTATTATGTTACATTATACTTAATAAATTATATAATATGTAGTTGTTTGTTGGCAAAATTAGGCAAATTATAAAACGGCTGTTTCATTATATTCTTGTCTCCCTTATGACATTGACATCTATACTAAAAAAGCAGATGGAGTCGAATACTTTTGTTACCATCAATTAATTGTTAATCGATTAAGTAGAATAGATAGTTGCGTGGCGATTGGTTTGCTTAAGATTGCGGCTACAACCCAATTTGACATTAATAACAGGCTCGCCATAATTGCACGAGATGAATCTACTATTATCTGCCGATAAGTGGTGTATAACATATATACAGGATGCAGCGTTGACAAGCCTCTCACCTGGTTGAACGACGATATTTTTAGAGTTGCGGGTAACCAGAAAATGCAAATGGCAAGTTATCGTTCATTGAGGCGTTCTAAGGCGGAGGCCTTAGTTCAGCAGAGGACTTCTTACGGCTGATGATAACGATGAACATCTATACCATACCCGTTCAAGGAATATATGCTTTATCATTTAAAAATAAAGAGCTGGAAGAGTTTTTAGGAGTTTTGCTAAAAGACACAAAATTTTGCAATCCATATTTCACTGCGACATTTAAGTGTATCAAGAAACTTCGATGCCGTACCGAAGTAATAACGCTCGAGCCTGAAGGTCGGGTCATGCCGAGTCATCGGGCGCGTACCGACATCTGTCTTGTGCATGCATGATGAATCTATTATGTATTGAACGTGGTTGGCGTGTGTTCAATGCCCCTGTTGGGGTGGCAGTAATCGATTGTGGGTAAATATTGTTTTGAGTTCGGAAACTTAAGCTTAACTAACTAATTTTGTAGTGTAGTTGTAAACATGAAAGAAAATATGTATTTCCAACTTTTCCATTTTTGAAATTGGTTATGAAATAAGCCGGGTAACTGAATACGTAAAATCTGAGCCTATTATATTAGTAGTAGAGAGGTTAGGCTAATTTAACGTTACCTTTAGTATTAAATAACAAGCACAGAGTATTATACGGCAAAATGTTTGTGAACAAATTAAGTACCAAAATGCAAAATGACTATCTTATTGCATTACCTTTGTACTATCAAAATCTTAATGTTCTTTCTTTTTATAATTATAATTTAATTACTACAATAATTTTCACAAAAAACCCTTCTATAAGAGCTAAAAAAACAAAACCTATCAGAAACAAATGACGCACACATAAAACGAACAAGAATCCGTTTCTTTTGAAGTCAAAACAAAAGCTTGCGACTATAATTTGCAAACACAGCAATGTTTAACATTGTCCGATACAAGGGTTCTCACTAACGTCAGTTGGAAAGTGACCGCGCGTGCTCAAGCACCCGTCTTGGCCAACTCGACACGTGATTCGTGTATGACTATCGCTAAAGGGAATATTTTGATTGGTGTTTGTTTATCATCTCACTGGCATTCTCTGAAGGCTGGCTAAGGTGTAACATACCCACATTATGCCACAAAGCATAAACCTAATGTAAATGGCAAATCTACTGCCATTTCTCTGGCTATGTTATCAGTCAGTGGTGTCTCAAAGTAACTAAGTACGTATTACAAAAAACAACAAAATATAACCGTTTGTCAGCCTTTCTGAAGTTATAGGGACAACCAGTAATGTTATATTTCCAATGTAAACTGAGCTTAAATAGACTATTGTATCGAAAAATTCATGTATAACCTATTGAGCGCCACAGTCTTATATAGAAATCAAACGTTTTCGTGTCCTCGACGCTAAGTTTCTATTTAAAGACAATATCTAATCGTAACATTTATTACGATTATTGTTCGTTATTACCTAACACAAATGTTACAATGAGTTATGACGTGGAGAGCTCGGAAACTTTTGTCTTCTATACAAGACGTGGCGCTCAAAGGGTTAAGGACTAAATCGTATTGGCCAAAACAAACGCAAAAAAATTACAATATGCTGGTAAAGATGAATTCAAAGTAATAGTATACTTTTTTTTTTAAAGAAAAACGTCGCCCCACACTAGGAATTTCTCCTGTGTCGTGGGTACGTTTCACAAACATGAAATATCACATACACAAAACCCAGACTCGGGACAAACATATGGGGGTAGCACAAAGTTTTACCCCGTGCGGGAATCGAACCCGCAGCAGTCCAATCGCTTAGCCACTGCGCTAATTAGATCGTCAACACAGTAAGACTTCAATTATTGACATTCAAAACAAGAAAGTAGGTCTCTAAGCGAGCAAATATTACAATTAAACATGGAAAATTTTCTCCAACAGAAAATTATAAAAGCTTATTGCAAAAAGTTGTGCCGTCAAAAACATCGAATGGAATAGAGTAGGCGTTGACACCTTTAATATTGTGCGACTGTAACACTCAGAATATAAGACTAGTCCTTATTGCTTCGTGTTTTCAACGACCAGTATACGTAGGGAGTAACATTTTAGAGGCTCTACTTAAAATAATAGAAACAAAAGTAATATCGGGATACGACAGCTGTGAGTAGAATAGAAATTGCGTAGGTATATTTTTTGTGTTACTTTCACACGAATATTTACTGAAATAATATACACACACAATAGAAATCATAATTATACACTGGTATATGATTTCTACATAACATCACGCCTGTATTCCCCGAAGGGGTAGGCAGAGGTGGTATATGATTTCTGTTGTGAATTTTCATACAATTGTTTTGTATAATCAACAGTGGCGTGCATTGGTTTTTGGACAAGGTAGGCAGGTATTAGGCAAGTGGTGATTTATTCACAAAAAACTAAAACTCGATTATTTGTCATACATTGCGGCGCGGCGCTTCGATGAATTAGCATATTCTCTTCCCGAATCCGTAAAAAGATGTATATACCTAGATACCTGCTTCATTTACTAAAATAGCAATTATATATTATTTATCAATTAATGAACTATACCAACGATCATTATAATTATTACCATTCGACAAAAGGTACCTACTTATAATCTGGTATGACCACTGTGCTTACCGAAGGTCTCTACAGTATTTTGTTTCTCTACAGGCTTTTTGAGTCTGCAGTGTCTGCACTAGCGAGGTACCTTTACCGGCGACACGACAAAATGAGAAAATATTTTATAGATATTATAGGTATTTTTGTTTTTCTATACCTACGTTCGGCATCAGACTTCCGCGTAAGTTAAATAACTTTACAAATAAGGTGATTTCTCACAATGAAGGTAACGTGTGAATAAAGTAGGTATGAATGTCGGCTCGTGGCAATTGGCTCGCCCAGACTATGGGACGGGTAATAATACAACTCGCAGATAGGTACTTCAGTAGTAATAAAAGACTGTTAAAAAATGGCTTATCGTAATTGATATAGGTACCTACATTTGTATGCTCGTGAAGTCGTTGTTTACAAAAACAAAACTACTTAGTACCTAACTATTCGTCGAAAAACATATAAATTAATTGCTTACTCCCGTACTTTTAACTCCACGAATTTCCTATTGACATTTCAAGGCTTATTTTTCGTCTCTTGAACTTTTATTTACCACTACAACCATCTGATTGTTTTGTCAACAAACGAAAACTTTAAAGTTGTTTGCATGTAATTTATCAATTCATGTTGCATTTTCACCACAAACTAAACACTATAATTTATCGATATTCCTAAATGGCAATTATTTATGTAACACTTTCTAAAAAATCACAATTTAATTAAAGAAATTGATAAAATTGTTTGCAATAGAATAAAAATCGCGCCCATAAATGACATTAGCCGACTGCAGAGTTGCCAGATTCATAAAACATTTTACCCGTAGTAAAACTGTTTAAATCTGCATTTTAATTTATATAAAATTAATTTTGTCATAAGAAATATAATAAATAGACCTTATCGATTAATTTAAATGAAAACCAGTCAATATTCTATAACGAAATGTAATAAATATATATTTTGTTTTAAAAAAAATAGTTTCCAATGTTGTCTAAAAAACATATAAACGGGAAATTGCTATATATTTGGCAACATTGCTTAACAATTCGACGGAGAACAAAGTATAAACAATACTTTTCTCTCTTTCTGATCGCTTTAGAACCATGACAGTAACAGCCAATAAGAGACTCGGACCTTTAATGCAACAGACTGCAGCATGAGTGCAGCCAATAATTGACTGAGGTAGGCTTGCTTACCTTGGCCTGGTAATTTGCGAAGTTCAAATGTCAGTGTGATACGTATGGAAAAAGGGGAATTATATTTCGGTCGTATTATTCTAAAGAAGTGTGTGTGCGTATACGAATACGCGGAATTTTTTATAGTGTGCGTGGATTTAGTAGGCTGCTCGACCAGTGCCTACTATGACGTCATGCGGTGAATGAACGATCGTAGGCATATTTTTGTGATGGATAATAGAAGTTTTTTATTTGTGTAGCTACATTTTAATGTATAATTGTTGTTTTATATTACTTGATATGACGAATTATTTTATATATTTAGTAAATATAATGTATTGAATTGTTAAATTTATCTGAGGTAGGCACTGCCTACTTGCCTATATGGGATGCACGCCACTGAGAACAGGCTAAGTTATCCGGGATAGTGGTAACGATTAAAGCCAAAATTCTTTACAGCGAGCCTTAGCACTCGCTTCGGCTTGAATCCACATCCTTGGGCATAAAATCGACACGTTTGTGGCCTCTACAATGTTTCAAAAGTCAAACTTAACGTTGAAAATTTATATGACGTCAGTAATATTATACCTAAAGGCGAAAATTTGTAAGTGTACACCCTGGATTTATTCCGAAAATAATAAGCGCGTAACAGCGCAAGGCTCTAGTCACACTTCACACTAATATTATAAAAGCGAAACTTTGTGAGTGTGTTTGTATGTCCTCTTCACGCTCAAACGGATTGACCGATTTTGTTGAAATTTCATATGAAGGTAGCTGACACACTGGATGAACACATAGGCTACAATTTATCCCGAAAAATGTAGTGGGTATCACCGCAAGGTGCAGCTAGTATTGTACAAACTAATATATTAGGTATACATATTTGTATACTTCTGTATACCTTTAACTGATATCGGTAAAAGTGTATTACCTTGTTATCGGTACGAGTACCACCTGGTACATATAAAATAATAATGTGTAACTAGATTGACGTACTACAGGGACGTAAAGATTTTATGTAGTCACTGCATGAAATGAATTTTCATGTTTTAAGATACATTGTTTTTAAACTTTTGTATCGTGGTTGCGTTTTGCATTTGCGAAGTAACACATGCTGAAACGTCATCATAACCCGTCTGTCAACCACAGAGCCTTCATCATCATCATCAGCTTTTAAATGACCCACTGCTGGGCATAATTTGCATTTAGGTATTTCCCTGTACAGCAACAACATCATCAGTCCACCTTGCTGGAGGTCTGCCAGGGGCTCTACAGGATCCTCTGGGCCACCACGCCGTTAGGGCCTTACTCCACCTGCCATCACCAAATCTTGCCAAATGACCTGCCCAACTCCACTTGAGTTTGGTAATACGGTCTTACATTGACACACGGTCACAGCCTTAATTGCATTTAAGTTTCTTTTTTTTATAAATTGATGAATTGTGGGCAGTAAACCATTTACATATGTACTTTATAGTCTGTAACTGATTGTAGTTTTATGAAGCAATTAATAAAGTGACTACTGTCCCCTTACCATGAACTCTTAAAGCAGGACAGTTTATGTTGCTGAGCGATGCGCCGCATTACGGCCGGATCACACATGTCTCCGTTTTACTGTTCCGTTTTATCGTGTACGTTTTTTTTTCATCGATGGCGTATGTAGTTGTATGAGCGACTTCACACATGGCACAGTATTCTGTATAAAGTAAAAAATATCGTTCCGTTAAAAAATGACATTCCGTTTTGTCATCGAATACTGGACGACGGAACAGTAAAAATGTACGGATATGTATAATTTTAACGGATAGATACCGTGTGCGTGGCGGGCGGTGTGTGTTCTCCGACGACAGTACCAATACAACACGACAGCGTCCATCCTTGTAGAATAGCGGCGGTATACAGCGTGTTTTCTGTTCACACATCGCATCCAGTAATGACGGATCCGTTGAACGTTATACGGTGCCTATGTGTGAACAGAGCATAAATTTATAACGTATCCGTTAAAAACGTACCAGTAAAACGGACTCCCATGTGTGAACGGGCCGTTACACTGCACGTAGCAACGTCTCGCTTCCTGCTTTAAGAGTTCGTGGTAAGGAGGCAGAACAGAAGAGGTTGCTGGTACTGAATAACATAGAACAAACAATATTGAAATAGCCTACAATGTTTTCAAACTCAAAGGGAGAGAAAGAATATTCATTTTCCTAAGAAACATTTCTAGAATTACCGCGGTGTTCATTAGCTAAAGTACTATTTCTCAGTATCCTTCTGATCCTACACAACTCGTATCCTTCACAGACCAATGTAGGTAGAAATAATTCCTGTCGACCGTCCAAACCCGTTCTGAGAACTAAAAAAACATGCTTATTCAAATCCCAAACGGTCCTTTCAAATTAAATATAACGAAGCTTCGTAATTGATTCATATTATCAAAGCAAACAAGCACCTGAAGAGGCGGCATGGAAGCGTTTCTAGCAGATTCAATTTAACTTGGAATAATATTTTTCGTTTAGCTTTTAACAAAAGTAATATTCGTTCCGGTTTTCTCAATGCTCCTTTAATTCGGCCCCATCTTTGTTTGATGCCGCACCGTAATGGAGATTGTAAATGGGAAAAATAAGGGATAATACGCGCGTTTTAGGCAGTGCGTTCTTTGATATTCTTAGATGCGAATACTTAGATTCTTAGAACTTTATCTTATAATCTTTATGTGTTCAGGTGCCCTGGTGTTATGATTTGAAACAGTGTTTTGTTATCACAAGCTTTTATTTAACTTGCAATGTTTGTATGTGAGTTTGTTAAGGTCAAATCTTGCAATCTAAATTAGAACCACTGTTTTGACATCCGATTGAAATGAAATTTTGCATACTTAAATAGGTTTGGTGACAATACAATATTATGGTACTTTTGATCTTTTAGCTTGTGTTAAAATGTATTTTTAATATAAACTTATTTTTCCTCTTTTGAATTTTGATGGGTTTTTTGTATAAGGTCCAAAGTGCAAAATCAATTAAACCTCTCAAACTTTCAATTAGATATAAACATTTTACATGTTTCAACTGATAAGCTGTTGTAGCAGCACTTAATAGTATTTGACCTAATAATGGGATTTTTCGTGTACTTTATTATCTTGACTAAAATGAAGCCTTTAACACAAATAAGTTATTGGAGTATTGGAGTATCTGAAAGGTGAAGACCTAGGCGAACATACCTAGGCCAAATTGGAGACGTTCTGCAAAAAGGCCAAGTGAGGAGTACCCTTAACCGACGAGCATTTATGAGGAATGTGATGCGTGTGAATGAAGCAAAAGAAGTATGCCAGGATCGTAGCTTATGGAAATCCGTGGCCTTTGCCTACCCCTCAGGGAAACAGGTGTGACTTTTTGTATATCTGTAAGTTTAAATGCTCAAATGGTTGCATTGGCCAATATACGTAAGCCCCATTGATATCAATAATTATATACTTGTGTTTATATTTTGAAAGCTACACTACTACGCTTAAAGATGAAAATAACATCGAACCCGAAAAAAATGTTTTGGATTCAGCGAAAAAATATCTAAATCCCCTTAATTTCGTCGTATCAGCAATAATGACAACGTACGGGTTTTCGGATTGCCCGCATACCAGGAAAATCCTAACAAACCATTCCACCTCATTCCTATACAAAAGACAAGTATAATAGAAGATTGGAAGACGAAGAATTTGCGTACATGTGCCCCTTGCCCTATAAAAAAGGGGTTAAACATTTCAGTTGCTACATTACGAAGGACTATAGCCTATTTCAATAAGATTTGCATTAAAAGTAAATAAAATTTTCACAAGCTTTTTACAACAAAAAAACCTATACATTATGATATATACCAAACACATTTTGATAAAGATACCCTCAACAAAAGTTAAAGATAACAGCTTTGTGAAAGTCTCAGAAAGTTTGTTTACATTTTCGGCTATCTAAATTGAAATGGACTATAAATATTTTACCAGTTCAAACCAGTTTTCCTGTCAACAATTTGTTTTGGCAAACCAAATATTTCTTAGCAAGTCACAGTACCTACTCGATACCATTGTATGAGGTTTGTAAAAACGTAAGCAGCGATTGGTCTTATGAGTTTAATAAACCCATAATAAAACAAAGAAAAACACATCATATAGGTGTCATCACGCCCGTATTCCTCGAAGGGGTAGGCAGAAGTGTACCTACTTACTACATCAAACCGGCATAATTCCGGACTTCGTGCTGCTACTGAGAATTTTCTTATGGAAAACCCAGTAACACTTTACCCGACCTAGTATTCGAACCCAGGACCTCGTGCTCAGTAGTCGCGTTTAGTGACTAAACCAACGAGGCCATGAAGCACATTATAGTGCCATCAAATCAAATATGTAGACTGTAGTGTTTTAGTTCTGCGACTGTTACCGTTATGACTCTCGCGCGTTATGTGCGATTATCGTCCAATACCCAGTGCGATATCGCGTATAACGGACGTGCGACTTTTCCTTGAGATAATATTGTTCTTTATATCGTGTGAGTTCTTTCACAAGAATACATTTGCTGGTAAAGTTCTTTGTAGAATTTTTAGCATTTCAGTAGAGTCTAATGTGAATCTCAGAATTTAAACTAAAATGAAGAATATAGACTGCGTCGTTGGTCTAGTGGTTGGTAAGCGCGACTGCTGATCACGAGGTCCTGAGTTCGAATCCCGGGTTGGGCAAAGTGTTACTGGGGTTTTTCCATTAGATAATTCTTAGTAGCAGCAAGGAGTCTAGATTTGTTCCCGGTTGATGGCAAAAGGCTCGCCCCCCACAACGGGACCTAAGAAGCATAACTGGCGAAAAGTGGGTGTACTATATAAGCACCTCTGCCTACCCCTTCGGGGAATACAGGCGTGATGTTATGTATGTATATTAGTCAATATCAAAGATTTCGACTATCACTGTTATGTATAAATGATTGAAAGAGTCATACTCATCACAACATGCATGACTTGTAAAGGTCTACAAACATTTGTTCCAATGTTGGGTGGAATAGTGCTGGTTCTACCATA
Organism: Abrostola triplasia; assembly: GCA_946251915.1. Taxonomy (NCBI): domain Eukaryota; kingdom Metazoa; phylum Arthropoda; class Insecta; order Lepidoptera; family Noctuidae; genus Abrostola; species Abrostola triplasia. The sequence goes on from OX276430.1 coordinate 8,992,469, forward strand.
AATACAATGGTAGTTAAAAGCTTGGCTTCCGCATACAATATTTAAAGGGTATTATTGCGTTTTGCGTCGGTTATTTCACTAACCAAACCAAATAAAACTCGTAATCTGATTGTAACACAATTGAATTCGTCAAATATTCATTTTAAACCAGAGCATTTATTCATAAATCAAATATTATTTTGTGGTTGCATTTTTTGAATATTTTGACAGTTTTCGCCAGAGCTTTGCGCAGGCTTATTATTTCAGGTAACTCAATCCTAAATAACTGCCTCGTTGGTCTAGTGGTTGCTAAGCGCGACTGCTGAACACGAGGTCCTAGTTTCGAATCCCTAGCCTGTGTTAATCCAGGGTGTCGGCTAGCTCCATATAAAATTCCATCGAAATCGGTCCAGCCGTTTGAGCGTGAAGTGGTGACAAACATACAAACACACTCACAAACTTTCGCCTTTATAATATTAGTGTGAAGTGTGATAGACCGTAAAAGGTTCTGTTTATATTCATAAACACAACATAACATCACGCCTGTATTCCCCGAAGGGGTAGACAGAGGTGCACATATAGTACACTCACATTTCGCCAGTTATGTTTTTTAGGTCCCAATGTAATAGGGGGCGAGCCTATTGCCATTAACCGGGCACAAATCCAGACTCCGTGCTGCTACTGAGAATTACCTAATGGAAAAACCCAGTAACACTTTGCCCGACCCGGGATTCGAACCCAGGACCTCGTGCTCGTGCAGTCGCGCTTAGTAACCACTAGACCAACGAGGCAGTCTGTTTATATTGTTGATAAAGAACAACACAACAAACCTGCAAATTAATCAGAAAATTCCCGTGCGGAAGAAAACTTTCCCTCAGTAAAAACAGAACAAATTTGAAAAGAGGAAGCGCATTGTAAGCCGGAAATTGAGAACTAATGGAGTGATCGATGTTTGCGTGTCCTACATAGACCGTTATTTATCAGTATGAGGCATAAATAAATCATCATCATCAGCCGGAAGACGTCCACTGTTGAAAAATAATACAAATAAACGTAGTAATATCAATGGGTAAGTGGCAAAAAAAGAAAGAAAAACAAATCTATTTTATTTGCGAAATTCAAGTGAACAAAGGTAAATGGTACACACTCATAACACAGCAGAACACATTTCGTATTTACTTGCCGCGGTACGAAGAAAGTCGCGGGTTCAAGTCCCGCTCGTGTCCATTATGTATCAAATTTCCACTATCAATTTGTAGTCATAGGATGTTTAAAGCTGTGATATTCCCCTATAATATGCCTGATGGCCTACAGCGCCTTACTTCTTAACTTACAATTTGAAATCGCTATTAGAACTTTTCTATAAACATTTCACTAGCGTGATTCAGGATCCAATCATTAAGTCATACGTGCGAACAATTGTCATACTTCATTTACTACAATCAAAATTCAAATTTGATTCGACAAAACAATTGAACGACAAACTTTTGTGGTAAAAAAATTAATATTTTGCAAGCCGGTTAAAAACAAAATGTATTTGACATTCCATTTTTTAATTTAATAACATAACATAACATCACGCTTGTATTCCCCGAAGAGATAGCCAGAGGTACACAGTAATATAGTACACCCACATTTCGCCAGTTGTTTTTAGGTCCCAATGTAATAGGGGGCAAGCCTATTGCCATCAACCGGGCACAAATCCAGACTCCGTGCTGCTACTGAGAATTACCTAATGACAAAACCCAGTAACACTTTACCCGACCCGGGATTCAAACCCAGGACCTCGTGCTCAGCAGCCGTGCTAAACAACCACTAGACCAACGAGGAAGTCACTAATTTAATGTCAGCAACAATCGCGTAAAATTTAATTGAGATCGAACGTGATGTCCGGAACTTGTCGAGTTCAAGCCACGTCGGCTTCCATTAATTGGAGTTCCAAGCCCGGTATTATGAGACAGGGACAAAATCTATTTTAACAGACAAGTAAGCTTTTGTGGGACATGATGAATTTCCTAAAACATGTTTCATTGTCAGATGTAAATTAGGACACTTGCAAAATCGATTTATTTACGTCGAAATGTAAAATTAAATATGTGGCCTAAAACGTAAATTAATTGAGGTTGCAATAAAACCTAACCATTACAATTCAAAACCTGGTATTGTAAACAAGATTCAGAAAAAAATGGTTTTTTACACTATTCTAAAAAGCAAGTTTCTTTTTATTAAAATTAAAAAAAAACTCGCCCCACGCTAGGATTTTCTCCTGTATCGTAGGTACGTTACTCAAACATGGAATATCACATATACAAACACCTAGAATCGGGACAAACATCTGCGGATCACACATTTTTTTTGTACCGTGCGGGAATAAAACCTACAACCTTTAGCGCAGCACTCCCATCGCTTATCCACAGCGGCAATCAAGTAGTCTATAGATTACAATAAGATTCATCAAGAAGAAAAAAGCACCAATTTTAATTAAAATTAATTCTAATGAGACAACATTACAAATTGTATCTAACAATTAAAAATCTAATTACACAAATACCAAACACCGATGTAAGTTAATACATTCAGAATGCGGTCGCAACACTCACCCTTGTTCAGTATAAGCCCAGACTACGCACAATAATTGGTCTTCTAAAACCGGGTATTAAAAGACACTGCCTAAAATCTTCGCAGACAAGCTTTCGCCTTTCAGGAAGTTATAATAAAGCAATTTATTTAACATTTCCAAAAAGTCCAAAATTGTACCTTTAAACGGGTAATTTATGTGCCTATTTCAAATATAATTTATTCCAATCGCATAAGACATAAATGAATCTAAAAGTTTATTAATGGGCATTTCGAAGGTGGACGCTTGCTCTCCTGAAAACCGTGTACTGAATTTATAATAATACAATTAGGTATTCTCGTTGATGTTTACGCGTTAGACGTTGTTGCGATACTTGTTGAGAGAGTAGTATTTTCTTTTTTATTCATTTTTCTTAAACTGTTACAGTAAATACATATAACCTGACAAACTGAGAGTCGGCAGTAATTCTCGCATAACAGATGAGTTTAAGAAATGAATTGTCCTTCTGTGCTAACATCTTATCTATTTATTCAAGTATAATTTCTCAGCAACTAAAATTCCGATTACAGATGACTGTTAGGGGCACGACGAAAGATATTGTTAATTTTTTTAAACTATTTTTACTTTTTTTAAACTCTGGAGTTTACGCGTGCGTTTATCAAACTTTTTGTGACTGTGCATAGTTTAAATATGTATTTACTACAAAAAAGTTCACTGCCTCGTTGGTCTTTTGGTTGCTAAGCGCTACTGCTGAGCACGAGGTCCTGGGTTCGAATCCTGGGTCGGGCAAAGTGTTATTGGGTATTTCCATTAGGTAATTCTCAGTAGCAGCACGAAGTCTGGATTTGTGCCCGGTTGATGGGAATAGGCTCGCCCCCTATTACATTGGGACCTAAAAACATAACTGGCGAAATGTGGGTGTACTAAATGTGCACCTCTGCCTACGCCTTCGGGGAATATAGGCGTGATGTTATTCAATGTTGTTGTTCAATACATTTTATGTGAGGTGCAATTTCTCAACGGTACAGCGGATAAGTTTGTTGCCCAAGTCACCGCTACCATTACTACAGCCCCCTTACCATGCACTCTAGAATTATCCATTGTTGAAGCGAGACGCCGATACGGGGAGTGTAGTGCGATGTCTCGCTTCCACAGCAGAAAAAAATCCTGTTTTAAGAGTTCATGTAAGGGGGCTGTATACCTAAAAGTAAAATATCAAGTAGAGATTTGTATAAGAATCAAATCTATATACCTATTTCTTTCTTGATGTTAACCACGTATGGAATCCATAAAAATATTTGACAAATACTTTAAATTCAAAACAGTACCAAAAGCATTGACATCAACGGGAGTATTTTAATCTTATACCCGTCGTGTATGAGCTAGATGTAATAGCTCTCGAATCTCATATTTTCTTCAAATATAAATAAACTTCTTGAGACTAAAATGACGTCTCACTGTTATCTAAATAACAACAATTTGTCTGTGGTTTTGTTACATGATCTTTGTCATTTGATACTAAAGAGAAATGAGGGAATAGAAACATTTTTATGTAAGTATACTTAAGCCTTCTATTATGTAATTCAACATGAACAATTGTTCATACTTGTATGTAGATTTTAATATACGGGGGAGCTAGACTAGTGGAAAAAGCTAGTCAAATATCAATCGAATAATAATGATATTTATAGTGGACCATTTTCTTTTCTCATCGTATGGTTGATGAACAACCTGGTAGAGTTTAAACAGCCTGTAGGCCTCTGACATGGCTTTACCGTTGAAAAATCTCTCAGGTGTGCCGGTTTCCTTGCGATGTTTTTGTTCACCGTTTTTAGCAACTGATAACTTATTAGTACGCACATGAATTTGATAATACCGGTGCGTGCCGGGTTCTAAACTTGCGACCTTTGAATTGGCAGTTCAACGGTCCTACCACTCGTCTATTAGTGCTTTGTGCACTACGTAATCTATCATGTCAACATACATATCATTCTATATCATTTCAATTTGTCAAACGTTTTGCCTCTTCTCTACCCCCTACATTGGGATTTCATTCCGTAATATTATTTTAATCGTGGAAACAATGTTAATATTATTTAATAATCAAAAAAGCAAAGATAATATATACACACATATCAAGAATCGTCAAATTTAATGCATAGCTACTTGATTAAGCCTATTTTTCTAATCACGTACATATTCTACTACTGCTATATATTATATACAACCATTCACCATCAACGGCTTTTGAATATTTTGTACTAAATTATAATCAGAGGTTGAACTATGATTAATAAATTAGTAATATTCAAACACCATTCAAATACTAATATTCATTTGAGCTTTATTAAAGACGGAAATTAGCTATGAATAATCCTTCCCTTATAATGCATTCACAGCACTGACAGCCGAGTGGTATGACCGTTGGACTGCCAAGTCAAAGATCGCAAGTTCCAACCACGGCACGCACTAATGTCTTTTCTAATTCATGGGTGTGTAGCGCCATGTCAGAGGCCTGTGGGCGGTTTAAACCTTAGTTTAGTTTTGTCCGTTATCAATTTAGTACAAGCTTGTAAGTAAAAAAAGTCGTAGCTTTAAGTACGTAAGTCTACGAATATGCTACGAACTAGACTATACTCTTTACTCTTCTATGAGTAGATTCGTAGCAAAGTGATGGCCGTAGAACTTACTCCCACAAACTCACTAACCCAGTGCTACGATAAACATTCTGATTCGTAGCAGATGGTGTCCGTAGGCCCTTTCTATAAACTTATTGGCTCAGCGTCATTGGTAAGCAAGTGTCCGCTAACCGTAGAGTTAAACATCTTGTACTGGATGACACTGCAATATTTTTACCTTCATTTTATTTTTCTTACTATGAACTATATTGATATTTGGTAGTAAAGAAAAACCTTGTCTAAGGCATAAAAATTAAACGTAAATCGAAGGTTTGTGAGTGCGTGTGTTTGTTACTTCTTTACGTTGAAACGGCTGAACCAATTTCGATAAAATTTGGTACAGAGGTAGCTGACACCTTGGATTAACACATAGGCTATATTTTAACTCGATTTTTCATATAAGAATATTGTGTATTTTCTCTTTCCATCCAAACCTATCTTTATAATCAAACAAAATCGCCAACATTAAGCGGAACCTACTCATAAATAATTACCATTTTATAGCAGTAATCACAAAGCCCGTTCTGATTATGAATAGGAACTTCCATAGTCCCATGGGTGTTGTAAAATACGACTAAGGAATTAAACAAGGAGGCTTTAGGGTCCGTTCACACAGACCGACTCGGAGCGAAGAGACGATTTTTATCGCGTTAAAAATAGTTTTAGGTAATGGGGTATTTTGTTATATTTGTAAAATTCTTACTTCCTCTCCTTTATTATCAATGTAACTTGTTACATAAGTAACTTATAAAAAATAATGTGTAAGCGGAACGCATGAGCCTAGACGTGCCGAGCCTGAACGTGGGGCCAGACACAAAGAAGCCTTTTTTTTTTTTTTTTTGAGGCGGGGGAATCCTACATGGACACCCGCCCACCCGGGGGAGCGAGCGGGTAGTGCCGGACTCTTACCGGCTAAACCACCCTCCGTGTTCCGTCCTGCGCAGTGAATGACTGGTGCGTGGAAATGCGTTGCAATACTTCACGCACCAGACACAAAGAAGCCTAGTGTGAGGTCTAGGACTTTAAACAACTAAGTATAACCTGTGAAACAATCAATTAAAAACTGTTTTTCTTACACTAAGTAAGTTTGTTTGTTACCTTTTTCCGCTAAATCACTGAACCGATCATTATTAATTTTTGTACCTTAAATCCAGAAAAATGTTCTATTACCGATGGAAAGAAAATAAAAATAAAAAAAATAAAATGAATTTGAAAGAAGGATACCATTCGACGGTCACAGTTGCACTTATCAAATTTAAAGCAAGTTTCAACTGCGGTGAAAGCCTAGTGTAAAAATAAACCTTATTTCAATAATCGCGACTTACAAGTTACAGGCGGTAAGTTTCTGACACCAGGTTCATCAACCATACGATAAGAAAAAGATCGCGATCAAAATCTGCTCTCCTCTTCTAGGCGGTCTGTGTGAACAGACCCTACGACTTATAACATGATATTATTATCAACAATCCGTCTAACCGTTGTAATTATGGGAGGTACCTCAAGGGATCATTTGTCGGTTTGTGGGGTTCTGTTTTGAAATTGTATTTTCCTTTTGATGCTATTTTATCTTAAGCGATAAGGGATAAGTCGACTTAATTATCATCATCATCAGCCGGAAGACGTCCACTGTTGAACAAAGGCCGCCCTCTTAGAACGTAAGACGACTAAATAAAAGGTATTAATTTTAATTTTCTTACTTTATGGAAGTCACGACGAGGTCCAGGGTTCGAATCCCGGGTCGGGCAAAGTGTTACTGGGTTTTTTCATTAGGTAATTCTCAGCAGCAGCACGGAGTCTGGATTTGTGCCCGGTTGATGGCAATAGGCTCGCCCCCTATTACATTGGGACCTAAAACATAACCGGCGAAATGTGGGTGTACTATATGTGCACCTCTGCCTACCCCTTCGGGGAATACAGGCGTGATGTTATGTTATGTTTATGGAAGTCATATTGTTAGTGGATTGCCAATTTTTTCAGGTTTTACATCTCTAGTTTATAATATGCATGTGATATTTAATTAATATACGTAACACCACGCCTGCATTCGATGAAGGGTTAGTAAGAGGTGTATATATAGGTATAGTAGGTACACCCACATTTCGCCAGTTATGTTACAGGCCCCAATGTAATAGGGGGCGAGCCTATCACCATTCACCGGGCACTAGTCCAGTATGAGCTACTGAAATTACCGAATTGAAAATTTCAGTAGGTAACTCTGTGCCAGACCCGGGATATGAATCCAGGAACTCATGCCCAGCAGTCGCGTATCGACCACTGGGTCACTGCCAACGAGGCAGGTATATAAAGGATTAACAACACAAAATATAAATACCTTTATACAGAAATAATTCCTAAATTCTAGCACAGTGGTATCGTTTATATACTGAATGGACAAAAATAAAATTGTATTAAGAAATGTTGAGCTCAAAGGTTTTTATATCGTCGCCTGAGGCCACTCAGTCCGCCCAGATAACGAAAGAGTTCGTAAAGAAGGTTCATTACGTAGGTCAAGCTTACAAACTAAACAATACTTACAAGTTTTTACTGCAAGCAATTTTAGACCTTACTGCTCGATATTAAGACGTGTATTTCTTTAACTGCAATAGTGTCTAGTTCTTAAACTTTTTGTGTTGTTTTTACGCATGTACCTATATCTTAAATGAGCTAACGTATGTAGATGGTAAAAAGATCCTCCTATTGAAGACGGTTAATTTTTTTTTTCTATAATTTCAGCCATCTTTTTTTAGATAATGTACAATTGTACATAACTTAAAATAGTGGACTGAGTCTATTTCTACAATAGTACAATGTAACGTTACCTAATGGTGAATAAAACTCATAAATACAACTATTAAAATATTTTCTCAGTACCACGCAAAGTTAAAGCACGCTTGCAAAATACAAAAATATAGTCACAAAACATACGTAAATCTTTATGTAATGCAATTTAATGATTAATGCGATTGTACCATTAAAACCATTTCTCTGCATAAATCATGAAATATTTAGTTTATTTACTCGTGTTGTTCAGAGTTGATTTTCTGTACTTTCTTAGTTAACACTGAAATGATAGTGACACGCCACGGATATGACCAACGGTCGCGTTGCGGATATGAAGTTTTGTCCTGCTAAGTATATTTTTAAAACACTCGCCTCAAAATGGTGTTTCGGAATATATGGTGCTCGAGTATTTTAGGGTTAAGCTTATTCTAGCTCCTAGCGTTTCATTTCGAGGGTTAAATTTAAGCTCTGTTCTGCCTTCTTTGTGTTGTTTTGTTTTATTTGTGCTGCCCCCTTACCATGAACACTTAAAGTAGGACAGTATAAGATGTGAATGCGAGACGTCTCTACGTGCAGGGTAATGCGGCGGCATATTGCTTCCACGAAAACTGTCCTCCTTTAAGACTTCATGGTAAGAGGGCTGTAGTAAATTGTTATGAAATTGTCCAATACATTTGGGTATCCATCAAGTAGGCGTATTTTAATACCATTTTATGTATCATAAAACAAGATAGGTCTGTTTAATAAGTTATTGGAATTTCTAATTATCTATCTCGTTTCTTTTATCAAACGTTGCCCTAAACTAGGACTTCCTCTATTACTGGTACCTTATTGATAAGTACTGCGCATATAATGTGCGATGGTAATCTAAGTGGGCGGTGATTAAACCTTAGTTTAACTACGCCAGCGTGACTAGCTGTCTTAACACAAGCAATTGAATTATTACCTGACTCGTTCCATTAAAAGAACAACAGTACTACAAAATTTAGTTATAACACATATAACACTAACGCTAACAGTATGCTTTAACTAACCTAAAAATGCTTTAAGCTATGCAGCGCTGCAAGATATTACTTACTCCAAAACGCAGCGATGCAGCGCTAGCTTTCAACACGACATTAGTGCATGGGTAATGACCCGTGTACGTGGACCGGGGTAATTGAAAATACGGTTATGTGAGCTGTGGATGTGTCTATAAATCATAATAAACCCATTAGCTAAATCATTATGAAGATATACTCCATGCCTTGCCGAGTGGTATCCGGCCTAGAATTGACCACCCCTTTCTTTCCGTGGGTTTCGTAAGAGGCGAGTAAGGGAAAATCCAGGAGATGGGCAGCAGCGTTTTCTGTAACTTCACCAATACTGCGATTCCCAAGCCGCTTGCTAAGCGTGGGTCGTCGGGAAAGACATGGACTGAAATGGCATTGGACACGGTCATGTGGAGAAATAATGGGGAGGCTTTTGCCCAGCAGTGGGACATCGAACAGGCTACATAAAAAAAATAGAAGCAGATGTTCTCATTACAGGAAAATGAACCTTTAGCGTCTAAGCTAAAATTATACCAAAGTTATAATTATAGTTGCCTTTTAATATACTCGCGCGATCATTCATCTGTTTTTAACTGACTTCAAAAAAGGAGGAGGTTTACAATTCGTTGGAATCTTTTTTTTTTATGTATATCCCCCGATTTCTCGAAGACGCCTGGACCAATTTTGTATCAATGTTTCCTGTGTATCAGGATATTATATTTAAGAGAAAGTGCTGTTAAAACCGGCTAAGGAACTCGATAGCTTCTCTTAAAGGCGTCTACTAAAGGCGTACATACTTGCCTTATTTAAAATGCTCGTTCTACACACGATATAATGGCTTAACGTAACTTTATTCCTTTAGTGCAGACAACGTGTTAGTTTGTGAACAAAATGTCGCTGCTTTTATGAGATAATATTTCCCTTTTAAAATGTATTATGTTTTTAATAGAAGAACTGTATAATTCGTTATACTTTTTATGAATAAACAAAACCTTTTATGGTTTTAAGAGCTTGGATTTTTATTAAAAATCCATCAATGGGGTATCCGTATTAAATATATAATTATAATATAAGTCCCATAACTTGTTGTCCTTCCAAAGGTTGTCTGGTAGATATCGCATTTAGTGATTAGACCGACATAAAAAAGAACATCGCCCCACACTACGAATTTCTCCTGTATCGTAGGTGCGTATCACAAACATGAAATATCACATACACAAACACCCAGACTCGGGACAAATATCTGCGGATCGCACTAATTTTTGTACCGTGCGGGAATCAAACCTGCAACCCCTAGCGCAGCAGTCCAATCGCTGAGACACACCGCTAATCAGGTCGTCAGTCCGTTGTACACTTTAAATTTAATCACTTTGTATTCTGTAACAATTTTTGTGTATAATAAAGCGTATTTTATCTTTCTGTAAACGAAGCTACAAAATTCTTCGTAATAATTTAATTACTTGTCACTTGGGCCAAACAGAGCACAATGACACCAAGTCGCTGTGCTGTGATTGGCCAGTCAATAAGAATGGTAGCGAGTTGGACCACCACGCGCCAGTCACCAAGTGTCAAGCGGACATAATATTTAGGTATCATATTCTTATGAAGGGGTGAAGGGAAATTTTCTCTTCTTGATCGACATACTTATAAAAACTTTCTTAAAATTAATAACTTAACTGGCAGTCACAACACTGCCTAGGATTTTACCCTGCACTATACTAAAGAGACAACGAATAGTTTGTTATGCAAGCAGATTATATGGCGACGTTCTAAACTGGATAGACAAACGACCTGTGTGCAAAGGCCAGCTATAACTCAATGTGTGCGGCACTGTGGAGCTGAAAACAAAGCTTAGAGAAGTGTGTAGCATTTAGAAAGGCATTTAGCAGACATAGGTAAAAGCTGGAATGAATAGAGCATGAGGTCCTAAGTCTGAATCTCGGGCAAAGTGATACTGGGATTTTCCATTAGGTATTTCTCTGTAGCAGCACGGAGTCTGGTTTGCGCCCGGTTGGCAATAAGTTCGCCCCCGATTACTTGGATATATATAATGTAATTAGCGAAAGATGGGACTACTACTATGGTCACCTCTGCCAATAAACAATTTGGCTTCCTGCACTCCTTCTTAATATAAACTTGAACTGCGCCAATCATACTCCTCCGTCCACGTTATTTTCGTAAAAAGGGATCTAAAGTTTTCGCGTCAAGTATTAATAATTATGATAACATAACATCACGTCTGTATTCCTCGAAATGGAGTAAATAGTTCCAAAAATGTCTCACTATATACCTACTAACTAACAAATTTTACCTATTTATAATATTAGCGTAGTAATATAATAAGCAAAGTCCTTAACGAGTCTTCACAGAAATGTAGCCATTAGCAGAAATAGAATTCTCCTCAGGAATATTCAACTTACCTTCTTAGAAATTATCTGTTATCCCCCGTACCATGAACTCTCAAAACAAGACAGTTAACGTTGTGCAAGCGAGACGCTGCTACGTAAAGTGTAATACGGCGTCTCGCTTCCACAACGTAAACAGACCTGCGATTAGAGTTCATGGTAAGGGGGCAGTTATAAACTTTCAACAACATCTTACCTACGCCGTTTCGATTCCAAATAATCTCAGTGTCACAGAGGTAATTAAAACTTGGCAAATAAGGCCCGATGAAGGAGAAATATGGCAATAAATAAATGAGCTGGCGAGCCGCCCGCGTGGCAATATTAATAAAATGGAATTGTGATATCGCGACATTGTTAAAATGGCGATTGTATTGATGTCAAACTGTTTTGAAAATAGGGTCCGCTGTTTGATCGAGCTGATAGTTTATTTGAAGCTCGATGCTATTAAGGTTCCAAGTTATAATTTTGTAGGTAGGTATAGATTTTACAAATATAACGACATGATTCGCACAGTGGATTTGAGTACAGGACAATAATTGTGTAATCTGCAGATGTTTGTCCCGAGTGTGGGTGTTTGTGTATGTGATATTTCAAGATTGTGAAACGCACCCACGATACAGGAGAAATTCATTGTATGGGGCGACTTAAAAAAAAACAATACACATTACTAGTAAATTTTGACTGGGAAATCCTTATGGACGTCCTCCGTCCTAGGGCGGGCGGAGGGGTATGCCTTGTCAACCTTATGTCGAGGGACGCAGGATCAGCATCCCTTGATAGTACACTACTAGACCACTGGTACCTACAGTGTGTGGTATTTGAATTCCCAATTAGTCAATACCTCCAATTAGTTTATCATTGGATATTGTTGTCGACCTAGTAACGCATAAATCACGCATTATGAACCCAATTAATTTAACGAGTCCTACAGACTGACATTTATATGTACCTATAGCTGTACCCTACACCAACCCCCCTTTACCATGAATTAATAAAACAGGACTGTTTACGATGTGAAAGCGAAACGCTGCTACGTGCGGTATAATGCGGCATCTCGCTTCCATATCGTTAACTGTCCCGTTTTAAGAGTTCATGGTAAGGGGGCTGATCATTTCAAACCAAAAACGACCAACGAGCAAAGTTATCGACATAGGCCACAGGATTAGGAAACTCAAGTGGCAGTGGGCAGGTGACATCTGTCGCAGAACCGACATCCGTTGGGGGAAACGTGTACTGGAGTGGAGACCACGGCACGGCAAACGTAGTGTACGATGTCTTTAAGCTAGGTGGGCGATGTTATATGCATAATGGGTGGCATCGGTTGGAACTGGTAGGCCGAAGAACGAGCGCAGCAGCTCTATCGCTTAACCACTGCGCCTATCAGGTCCATATTTTGGAGATTTTACCTTTAAAATTTTACTTTTTTTGGTTAAACGTTACCCCACACTAAGAATTTCTGCTGTGTCTGGGTGCGTTAAACATCTGCATCATCAATTGTTTGCCCCGCGCGGAAATCGAACCCACAACCCTTACCGCAGCAGTTCAATCGCTTAGCCACGCCCATTAGGTCGTCGAAGTATCCGTAATGTGTACAGAAACATCACAGTTTCTCTCTACAATTGCGTACAATCCTACCTTTCCTAGGGTACTGAGAACTAAGGAGTATATAAAACACAACGAGATGATTTCCCGACGAGCTCCCGTGAGTAACACTAACAAATTGGGGTTGAAGGGATAAAAGTATTATCGTCATGTTTGCGACTTGATTCTATTATCCATATGGGCTTGCAGAGGTGTTGTTAGTGATTAAGTTAGGGAAGGCAGCGTAGGATTGTTGCTACCTATTTCTTTGAGGAAAAGCTCATGCTAGGAGTGAGACGATCATAGGAGAAAATAAATTTAATTTCTGCGAACGATTATGTCGGTTTAGAGAACAAAAAAGTTACTTATCAACATACCTGCATAGGTAAATTTACTTAGTTAAATAAGACAAAATTAATAATTTGGCAGCAGGTAATTGACTTTTGCAGCAAAGGATCGAAAGCCTTTTTTAATATTTCGTATTCGTAAATGCTTGTGTCAAGAGCAAACATTTTTATAATGAGTGCAAAATTATGCTGATACAGGTTGCCAAAATTCTTATTTTAGTAATTTTGCAGTTCATTATGTCAAAATATTTTGCGAACTGTTCCACATGACGGAGTTCTCATCAAGAAGCCGTGTGTTCACGTATTTATCTACACAAAAGCGACCCAATATGACGGAGCTCGCGGCTAGAACATGGCGACCACAGCGCTGGAAAATTGAAAAAACATCCGAAATGAATTAAAACAAAATTTTTCATTTTTTGTTAACTTTGTATCCAATTAGTGCATGTTAAGCTTTCTATGCCATGGAAAGAGCTATGTTCGAAGTCTCTCTGAAGGACAACATTCGGAACGATGTGATCCGTCAGAAAACCAAGGTGACCAACATAGCTCTGAAAATTAATAGGTTGAAGTGGCAATCGGCTGGCCACATAGCTCGCAGAACCTGGAGTAAGCGTGTTCTAGAGTAGACACCGCAGTCAGCAGTTGGTCGCGCGACTGACTATCATCTTCATCTTCTTGTATGGTTGATGAACAACCTGGTGTCAGAGTTTAAACCGCCTCAGGTGTGACGGACCGCCCAAACCGGGTTTCCTTCACGATGTTTTCTATTACGGTTGTAGCAACTGATAACTAATTTATAATACGCTCATGAATTCGAAAAGACATTGGTGCGTACCGAGGTTTCAAATTGCGACCTTTGACTTTGCAGTCTAACAGTCATACCACTCGGCTATCTCTGTTACAGGACTGATTGATGATATAGGTTATTTTAATAGACCCACTAAGTCATAACAGAAATCAAAATCTCAAATCAAATCTCTATAAAAGAACACTGAAAAAGCCTTCCCTACTCGAAGAGTATACAAGCATGATCAAAAATGACAACAAGCACAATATTGCATTACAAAGAAAAGCTTATAAAGAAAACTGTCATTGTTAATAACAACCGAAGAATCGGAACTCATATTTTAAACGTGTTCCGTTTAATTAAAGCGTTAATTGAACAGCGAGGACCGCAATGGAACCGCATCTGCGGACGTGCGGTCCGTCACGTTTTAATTCCGGACCGTCCGATATGGGATGTGCTACGGTCTTAGGCGACCGGTATTATATGTATGTATTATTAAGATGATTTTAATGAAGAAGTGTTTGAATTAATGTTTGTAATGCTTTTTAGGACCTTAATTAGAATAATTATATTAATTTAACATTACAATAAAATAAGGCTTTTTAGAAGTGTAAATATACCTCACATTTTGAAATCTTTAAACGCCCCAGTTTTTGCCCGCAACTATGAACGCGTAGTATTTTTGTACGTGATTTTTGCGGAAAGAAAAATTATCTACCTAGATCTTAATCTCAATTATGTAACCTGCATATCTGTATTTGTATCTGAGTTATACATATACCTTCGCAGCGTTGGCAGGCGTCCCACCAAATAGACCGAGGATATTGTCAGAGTTGCGGGCAACCGGTGGATACAAATGGCAAGTTGTCGTTCATTGTAGCGTTTTAAGGGGGAGGCCTTTGTTCAACAATGGACTTCTTCCATGATGATGATGATATCAGTATACCAAATTCCATCTTCAATCATAGAGCCGTTTTGTACTGTTGTGTGTCACACACATACCAACCTTTACATTAATAATAGTAGAAGATAGAATATTTATAATCAGTATCGCTTGAAGAATAGAAATCGAATAAAATGAAAGATACATGGGTTTGGCATAATGTTTCGGCTATCTTATCGATAACATATTATTTCACTCACTTGTCTAAGCGGGCTGAGATATAACGCTGATCATTGAAATCTTAATTCTTATTCTTAACAAAAACACCTTTGCTTTTGGAGATTACAGGCGTAATTGTACGTATGTAAACTCAACCAAACCCAGAGTAAAGGACCCACCTTGCTGTAAGAAAGGGTTTATATCTCCATAAGAAGGTCCAACTATTTTTAAGGCTTACCTCTACGCTAAGGGTAAAAGGGTATACGGATATCCATAAATATTATGTAAGAACACCATTAGGGGATTTGAATATACATGCGTGATGTTAAAACTGGTACTTTCTTTCTTTCCAATGGCTTATGTCCGACGCTTGTCTGATGACTAGTTGTCTACTTGCATGAGACAAATATTTGAATGATCGTTAGTTTTATTTGTTCTGAAGGGTTTATCAACGAGTATATTTTTTTCCCATAAATATACTCGTTGATAAACCCTTCGCTCTACATCTATACCATAATATTATAAACTGAAGAGTTTGTGTGGCCAATCTCAGGAACTGCTAATTCGAAAATACTGTTTTTTTTGTGTTGGATAGTTAATTCATCGAGGAATGCTTTAGGCTATAAAACATTCGACATCCACGCAGACGAAGTCGCGGTCGGATGCTAGTACAAAATGATACTCATGCAAACAAATCCGCGGGAAAAGCTAGTTTAGTTAAAGACGAAAACAATGGAGGACAACGTCTGGGCCTTTTAAGGAAAAACCCGTAACGAATTAAGGTTAACCTGGCAGATGGCACGTATGATTCTATTACGGTTACATCTGTGTTCTGAATGTCTTTATTTTTGCGTAAAAACAAAAATATTTATGCAGAGACTAATAAATCACAGGCAGGTTTAAACCGCTAGAAGAATGTCGGAAAGTTTTATAGAAACTTCTCAGCTTCTTCGCTTAGACTTTGTAAGTAGTACCTACCTACGTATGCAACTATGTTCGTAATTGTTATTTATTTATTTAAATACTAATATTTTTAGTGTCATAATTGACAAAAAAAAAATCATAAATGCATAAAAAATATATAAGATGGAATTAAAAATGCCCAATGAGCAATGCCAACTCAATTGCCACTACAAAAAATTCTAACGAACCATGTCGCAGGCGTTTTCTAGTAGATTCTCTAACACAAGCTTTTCACGCCTTTTTGCGGACTTTAGATTCCTCAGTCGGTTTGCGCTTTCTATGTTTATTGATATTCAAGCCCCGTCTTTCATAAATAATACGGTACGCTTTATTTACTCAACTGGATTCTGCAAACGAATGTATTCAGTGAGGATACGAAGACGAATAAGGATTTTCAGTTGGAAAATCGTTAGTTTTTCCTCCTTGCGCTTTGATTGGGTGGCGCTGTACCACTGACGGGCTGTGTTTGTATGGATTACGTTTATTCGAGAAATTTGATCATAACCATTAAGTAGGCGTGTCATCAGCATCATCATCAGCCGGAAGACGTCCGCTGTTGAACAAAGGCCTCCCCCTTAGAACGCCACAATAAACGACAGCTTGCCAATTGTATCCACCGGTTGCCCGCAATTCTGACGATATAGTCGGTCCATCTGGTGGGAGGCCTGCCAACGCTGCGTCTTCCGGTTTGTGGTCGCCACTCGAGAACCTTTCTTCCCTAGTGATTATTGGTTTTTCGAGTGATATGGCCTGCCCATTGCCACTTCAATTACATATTCTTTGAGCTATCTTGGCCTGATTTCACCGAGAATTGCCTAATGGAAAACCCCAATTACATTTTATTTATTTATTAACCAACTTACACTAACACATATTGTGTACACATAAGTTACGTAATTTGCCCGAACCGGAATGCGAACCCAGGACCTCAGGCTCAGCCGTCCGCTTAACACCCACTAGACCAATAACCAGTTTTCGGTAATAATTTTTGTTAGCATCCAGTGAAAACAACTACTATTGTATACTGTTCTATTTAATTTTACCTCTGTTGTTCTGAAAAACTCTCTGCATTTCCTTTAAAAGAGTCAACAAACATTCTACCTGGACATCAAACCGCAGTATAGGCCGAATGTTATAATCATCTATTTTTATTCGTCATAAATGTAGCAATGGACGTGAGAGACTGCCAACTAACAAGCCAACGACCATAACAGGACCTATGAACAGAGCGTTATCGTACGTTAACTGCTAGTTACTTGTGTATATACCATTAAAGGGAGTTCGAGGAGTGTGAATATGACAAGGTAAAAAAAGCCACGATGTAAAGTTCTCGCTTCAATGAGCCTTTTTTTTCAATCCTATTCTTTTTTACTCAATCACAAAAAAACGATGTCGCCTTCACGATTTTATAAGGCTCTCTGGTCGTCCTATTTGAAATCTATCTCTCAATCACAATATTTTTTGTTGAATAGAATGAATAAAACGATTAGGTGGTTAAGACATTACATCATCAAAGGTCTTTTATTCTATTACATTTAGGCTTTTATAATAAGTTAGTTCAAAGAAACTTTATCGCCTGGATCTTCTAAAGACTTGCCACATTTCTTGCAGTTGTTTTATTTGTTGTTGTTTTATTCATACTCTAATGCGAAAACCATTAGTAGGGTCCATTGAAATAGCTCACGGAAATGGTTTCTTTCATTTTACGACATTAGTTGTCGTATAAATGGCCAACATATTTCGTGTTAGGTGAATTACTTACGCACCAAACGCTGTAAAATATATTTTCTCCCTGTGGTTGCACCTTAGACAAAATTTGTACAAATTTTGTACAAAACCTACTCCACTTCACTCCACTTTACCTAATTTTAAGCAAACTTAATTTCCTATTCTCCCCTCCCGTTGAATGTATGAGGATCAATTTACATTGTAATTAAGAATACTCGTGCTAATGATGTATTCTACTACGATTTAGCATAATTGCCTAAATGTTAGACTGTGAACTATTAACTAATACTGCGACAATTAAGATACCAGCGTATCTGTAATTAGAGAACGAATTTGTAACTGCTGTTTAGTTTAACTTACTTAATTATGTAACTAAGTACGGAAGACTCGAAGCTACGTAAGTACCGCGCAGATCAGTCAATCTGCCATGTTAAGCAGTGCTCACCGCGGTCAGGCCTGTGATAGGTGACCGTTTTCACATGTCGGAATCCCTCCGTACTTCGGAAGGCACGGTAAGCCGCTGGTCCTGCGCTTGATCTCTCTCCGGTCGTGACGGTCTTCCGTCCTATCGGATTATGAGAGTAAGGGAATAGGGAGTGCACCTGTGTTAGCGCGCATACTTGTGAACTATTATATCTCCTGCGTGGTTGGCTAGTCTTTGATGAGACAGGCCAGCATTGATTTTTCATTAAGTTATTGGTATGTGTATTTATTCTATTACAGTGTTGACTATTAGAAGAAAAGAATACTAAATCAACATGGCTTATAGGACTAAAATCTATAATAGCTTATTTACTCAGCTCTAAGAAACCAAATCAGAGGTAGTTCCTACATTTTTTATTTTTTCTTTTAAATCTTTAGGATTCAATTCCATTAGCTATTGAATCCAAAGTCTCTCACCCATTGAAGATGCAAAAGTTCTCTCACTTCTGTTTGGTACTTTTCTTTATCATTGATCCTAAATGCAGTACAGCTTCCATCAACGCGAAACTGCATAACGACTCAAATAACTCTTACTCCCACGATTTTGGACCATAAACCCCCAAAAATATAGTCTCAGAGACAGTAAAAGGGGGAATTCATAAAACAGTGAGGTTGATGACAACAGCCGAATGAAAGTGGTATAAATAAACTGAATACGGGTTATGGCTGGATCGTGACAAGACTCTTGTGTAGTGGATTCGTGGCCTAGACACAAATTGTTCCAAATGCTAGCAGATAAATAAATATAAATGAGAATGAACGCGGTGTATAAAATGCACTTCTTATTGCTAACTTAAACGGTTTTATTCATGCCCTTGCCTTTGGTAAGGGTAAACAAACTCTTTAGGAGTAGTACTTGATGAAAGAATTTCAAGAAAATTATTCAGCTTTTTTATTTTAAAATATTTTCAGCGACTTTTCGAAACTGATATAATGAACATACCAGCGCAACGGCCTCTTCTCAAACAGTAGAGTAACAAGTATGAATTGCCTCACCAGCTGTTTGAAAATAGTGACTTTAATACCGGTTATGTTTAGGTTTCAAGCACAATACCTTGTTCCATCTGTAGTCAGTTCTGTCATTAGATACCATTAAAAACTTTGATAAAACAGGTATTGGATATAATTTATGCATCCTAAATGAACCGATAACTGTAACAAAAACATAGAAAAATTTACAAAATCGATATCTCCGTACACGATAAATCAATATACAGAAATATTGTTCTTTATGGAGGTATCAAGCATTTGCATAGATTGTTACTGAATATACAATGCAAGATCCATTTACTGTAATGAAATAAGAAGAACAACAAGATCAAATAGAGTTGTCTAAACATATCCTTTGACCTTAAAAAGATATAAAAACAGAATGCGGTCGGGTCACGTGACGATAACTGAAAGAAGTGGATTAGGTACTTTGACACATGAACACAAGGTAGGCAGACAATAACCTTTTATTTCTGTGGTTTGGGTATAATATACAACCTTTTTGCTCGCCGTGGGTGTAAAAAGGTTTGAGTGCCATGAAGGTTGTTATCATAATTATGAATTTTAGGATGAATCCACATCCAATCCAGATTCTTGATGCTTTTATTTTTATTATTGACTTTGCAATGGACTAATGACGATATGTTCATCCAGAAAAAATATACTTTAGTACAACCTAGTACATTTTAATCTTCAAACAATTTTTTAAGTTATAAGCAGTATTTTAATCTGTAAATAACAGAATTCTCAACGATGTAATGGGACGCAAAATTGCTCAAAATATTTCATCAACATTTAATTGTATGGTGTACGTTACCAATATTTTACATTTATTATAAACTTGCGACTTTATCGCAAATGAAATATTATATTCTTGATTTATGGCAGCACTGATACTATAACTTGGAAAATTGTTTGACCAACATCGAACAATAAATATCCGAGTTTAACAAAAGGACGGAAAGTCGGATGGCGGAGTTAAAGACAAAGGATTGATGGAAGTATGCTTCGAAGTGAAGTATTTATATTTAACTGATACAGCAAGAACAATAGTATCAAGTTACTGTCGATTTATAGACGGCGATCATTATTTTGAACTGAAATTGATAAATAAGAACAATAAGTTTGAGAAGTGATCAATCACTTTTAAATTAGAAGGAGATCCAATAAAGAGTTTTGGATAACGATTATTGGTTCTTTTAAAGGTTCTTTCGTCTACTGTCGCTTAAAAATGAGGAGGAGTTCGTGCCTTTTTGCGCCAAATTAAGTTATTTGACAATGGTATATTTACGTTGATGATATTATGAATTTGCTCTTTGGACAATTAATTTTTCAATATTAGCAGTAATAACAAATCTTAGAAAGAAAGAACTTCCGCAAAACGCATCCAAAGAGCAACTTCCTAAATAATTCTATTCACTACCTAATTTTATTAATCCAATAAATGACCCCAATAACCAGCTATGTTAAAACGAGTAGGAAACCAATTCTTAGAACCCAAACAAATCTAATTCCAACAAAACTACGGACCAAACAATCAACATTGGTTCGCGTCACTAACTCCAAAAAGCCCGGAATTATTCCAAAACTCCGTGATTAGATATTCACTTGATATACCAGGTGAAAGTTTTCAGATTATGAAAATCCCCGCGTGACTGTTGTTTGGCCAAGCGCAATGTGATTTCACACTGACCAAGTTCCAATCGTCAAGACTCCAAAACTTTCCTTTGGGAATGACCGACATTTGCTTGTGACGTCGTTACTATTTCACCGCGAGCGGTCGAACTTATGGGGTTAGGGACCTCTGGTCACAACGTTGTAAGGGTAGAGTGAATGGTATGAAAATCGTGGTTTTTGGTGATATCTACCTAGGTCGTATTGAGTGATTTTTCTTCAGAATTGATTGTTTTTTCCTCGAAAAGATAGTTAGCAGAATACGCCATCATCTGGAGTTAATTAATGTTACATATGTTGGTAGCTTAATGTCCTTTATCAGGCCACACAAGTTCCACTGTCTCTTACGCTTTTCAAGCATTGGAAATAAATTTTATTGTTGATACATCGCCCCACAAAATGCATCTACATTATATAAAAAAAATCACATCTACTGATGCTAGAAAATATATTGAAGGCACCTCAAAAACGCTTCGGTGTCACGTTAAACGGTGGTCGTAATGTTAGAAAGGTTTCCTATAAATCTTACTTAAGCACTCACCCATTCAAATAAATTGAATGTTAAATCTCCTCCGTGTATGGTACATATTGTTCGACTTCACACGAATGCTCTTACGACGGGGACAAGTTACACTTGCGTTGCTAACTTTGTATTTTTAAAAGAAGCTTCGTATGTTTTCATAATATGATTATTTTTGCAGAACTTTACCTCTTCTCGACTAAATATTTAATAGAGGTAAACCTTTTCTGACAGCAATAGAAATTGTGGTGTCCCATTGTAAATAATATGAATCTAAGTGATCAGAATTAAAAACCAAGTGTTATCGATACACTGGCTGGTAAAATAAAATCAACTAGTCTTCTTCTTTGCAAAAAGCTGTGGTTAAGATAAGCCAATTAACAAAATAGTGGAGGTGTTGGCTGTTTATAAAATTCTATGATTGCCACGGACGTAAAACTTAGACATCATTGTTTCGAGAGTTCCAGGAAGTACAGCTCTACTTGCAAACGAACTTTTTGGTGCTATACCAACATCTGGGCAACGTCCTGCTATTTATGATCACCATATACCATGACGACGGGTTTCGAGCAGTACTTTTCTCTCCTACGCATTTTTGCATGGACATTCGTGCCTGGGGTATTTATTTTCCATGAATGTTATTCGCACCTACCAAACGGAAAACCTATTGTATGGTTTTATAAAAAAAATGCTCTGCCTTTTACCAGGTTTTTTGGTAAAGTTTGCGTACTTTTCCCGGATAAATACTTAGTAAAAGGTCACTAACTGATAAACATTTCGCCTGCTAAGTACCTGGTAAGTAGGCGGCATTTCTAAGTATTCGATAATATTTTACTATTAATAATTCATATTATAAGACTCGTTTGTAACTCTATATAATACATCTAAAGAAGTTTTCTTTACACCTACATTTAGGTGTAAAGAAATGAGGCGAGTTTCTTGTCATAAACCTTAGTTTCTACTTGTTTCTCTTTAGCGAACTGTGTTGGAACTTTTTTAACAACTTAAGACAACAAAGGCTTAGTAATTCCAAAACATTCCTGAATGTTTATGCTGTCGAGAATTGGCAATAAGATCGCCCATATTCCACTAGATTTTCGAGGAATACAGGAGTGAGAGTTAACTACGTCATAATAGGAGACTCTCAGCAGTATTTCTCTGCAACAAAATAACTCGACTACATTGCCTGTGTTCCCGGAAGGGATAGCAAGGGGTGTATGTATAGTACACCCACTGTTTGCCAATTTATTTTATAGGTCCAATATAATAGGGGGTAAATCTATTACCATACTGCATCGTTGGTCTAGTGGTTGCTAAGAGCGACTGCTAAGCACGAGGTCCTGGGTTCGAATCCCGGGTCGAGCAAAGTGTTACTGGGTTATTCATTAGATAATTTTCAGTAGCAGCACGGAGTCTGGATTTGTGCCCGGTTGATGGCAATAGGCTCGCCACCTATTACATTGGGACCTAAAAACATAACTGGCGAAATGTGGGTGTACTATATGTTCACCTCTGCCTACCCCGTCGGGGAATACAGGCGTGATGTTATGTATGTATTACCAAATTTAGCACAAATTCAGACTATGCACTGAGACTTAATGGAAAATTCCAATTTTGCCCCGATAAATCGATCCCAGGACTTCGCTTTACGATCACGAGACCGCCAAGGCCGTCAGTAAATATCTACAGTTATTATTCCCATCATAATTGCTAACAAACAGTTCGAGCACACGTTTCCCCTTTAATATCGCCGTGTATTTTCTGTGAACTTCGTCCCACATCCGCGGCAATATTTCCGGACTGAAATTTAAATTTACATTATCACACCGACTTTAATTATCTTGTGGTGAACAACAATGGGTGCAGGTTTGAGTTCCATTGTCGCACCTGCGTAATTTATTTCGGGTATCTCAATTCTAGCGTAATGTTCCTTAAGATGTTGATAGCGTTATCATGATTTGTTGGTATAATGATATTATTTGTTATTCTTTTCCTTATTATTATTACCCGCGTTCAGATACCTCTGAGGCTTTTAAAAATAAAATATGAGAAAAATTATCGGTGATTGAAAACGTGGACGACGTAATTGGTGCAGTGGCTAAGCGATTGGACTGCAGCACTAAGGGTTGGGTTCGATTTCCGAACAGGATAAAAATGTGTGCGAACCACAGATGATTGTCCCGAGTCTGGTTTGTGTAAGTAATATTTCATGTTTGTGAAACATACACACGACTTTATTAAGTACATACTTTTAGACGTGTGTGGGGCGATGTTTAAAGAAACATAAACTGAAGAAGATTTTGTGTGAAGGTAAGATTTTGTGAGTGTGTTTGTATGATTGTTTCTTCACGCTCAAACGGTTGGACCAATTTTGATAATATTTTTAATGGTAACTGACTCCCTGGAATAACACATAGTCTACTTTTTATACCGAAAACAGTAGCAGGCAACGTCGCGGGGAGCAGATAGTAAGACTAAACTCGTGAAGGTTCATTGTATATTGCTAGCTATTTTTATAACTTAAAAAGCGATGTATATTCAAGGTTCATTATTCAATGAAAAATAAAAGGAAACCAACAAACATATTTGTCTGTGAAAACATAAAAAAGACTTGAAATAACTGTCCTTTCACAGTGTGTGGGACTATAACACTTATTCAGGGTTTTACTCTAAAAGAAAAAAATAAACATGCCAGTATTTTAGCCGGAGGAATGTCGGGTTAGATACTGTTTGTTAAAAGCTGCTTTGCAAGTGAAATGTAGCCTTTTTACTTTTTGTGCTTGTTGACGAGCTGATTAGGGTAAAGGCTCTACTCTGTGATGCCAGTTTGATGCCCGGACGATTGCCTCGTACGGACATCAACGTGAGTCTCGACAAATCAATATGAGTCTGTAGTATTTTGAGCTGGTAAAGTCAGTATTTTTTAAGAATCGTGCATAGAACGGTACCAATATTTATAGAAATGTTATGTGTGCTTTATATATCTCATTTACATCGTCAACTCATTTAAATTGTACTCTCTAGGTTAATCCTAGACAGTACAATTTCCAAAAGGCGATATAGAATTGAACAAAAGTTACCTCTATAAAAATGCATAAGGATTAAGGTTTTTATCCTGTTGTTATGCCGAGTGGTAATGGGCCTAGAATTGACCATCACCATCCTCCCGTGGATGTCGTAAGAGGCGACTAAGGGATAATCCAGAAGATGGCAGCACAGCCTTATGTAACTTCACCACCAATACTGCGATCCCCAAGCTGCTAGCTGTGGAAGTTATAGCAAACCCCGCCCCTTTTTCTAATGGTAACGCCTTTGTCCACTTTGTTCAACAGTGGACGTCTTCCAGCTGATGATGAAATCCCCTTGTTAACCGACTTCAAAAAGGAGGAGGTTATCAATTTGCCTGTTTTTTTTAAATTTCGAGTATATTACATTTTTTAGTTTACACATTCGAACTTTTTGAAGTACCAATGCCCTCTCATCGCAACTACATCCATTAATTAATTTAATTAACAGTCTAGCTTACATCGGCGTTTCATTTTGAGAATTATCATTTTAACAAACTGAAAGTGAACATTATATTGTATTAAAACCAAGCTGTAAAAGCATTAAAACGTTGCGAATTGAATAATTATTATATAGCATTAAAATCACACCTGTTTAATTATATTATTTTATTTAATCAAACCCTTACGCAAACAGAGCTTATAAATACAAACCAAATTATAGAAATAAAACGACTATTCAAGTTCAATGGTCTCGTTTTATATGGAAATATTTTAATTACTAATTAACCCTTTCACTGCCCAGTTCACTACATAATAAATTGGTACACATCGATTGTTTAGCTATTGTGTCTACTTGCAGTCAACGGGTTAATACAAATGAAATATGTATGTATGTGTAGTATCTATTGACTGGCGGAAAATCTTAACACCGCCATTCAGCATCTCAACGATAAACCTAACAACGCCATCTATCGCGGTGTAAGGTAAACTTTAATAGCAAACTCAACAATATCTATTAGTAAAGATTAAACTGTAACTTTACGGTAAAGAACAGAGAAGAGCCTGGTCAAGTGACTTTGCCTAAGTGAATCTGGCGCGCCCTGGGCATTCAGTCTAGTCAAGGATCAGGTTACTCGCTGCCCCCCATCGTCGATTTCCATATACCAAGGTTAATTCAGTTATAGTTATAAAAAAAATATTGCATAGGCTGCAAAATAGAATTTAGAAAACGTAAAATCTAGTTGCTCGGTTCCAACATGTCGTTTCTATGGAGAAGAACGGGCAAGAATCTCCATACTTACTTTTCGACCTAACACTCAAATACATCAAAAATTACCGGGACGTCTTATTTTCTTACAAACCGCAAAACAAACCATTGCCTTAATGAAGATGTATACCTTAACCAAGTTTAGCAATAAACCTAAGATTTGTAGAACCGACTTCAATTACTTAAAAGCGCCAACAAGATCCAAGATATGATGTGACGCAGCAGGTTTCTAGGAAAATTAAAAATGTTTCCATTCCCTAGATGAATCAGGTTTACCTTGGTTTTAAATAGGAATTGCTTTGAGGCACCATTCAAGAAATTGGAAAGACTTCCCATTGATACAGTAAATGAGCAGGATTTTCTTTCAATCCCAATCATAGCTGAACTATTGATAGGCTTCAAGGTGAATGTGATTGGATAGCGGTATTTTATATAATATTTAAAAAAAATACGCCGTGTTGTATCCGCCTTTCCTCCCGTGAATGTCGTAAGAGGCGACTAAAGGAAAATTCAGAAGATAGGCAGCAGCGTCTTTTGTAACTTTACCATGAATACTGCGATCCCCGCAAGTCGCTTGCCAAGCGTGGGGATTATGGCACTCCCCCTCTTTGCAGGAGAGGCCTTTGTTCAACAGAAGACGTCATCCGGCTGAGGATGTTTTTTTTAAATATATTCGTCATTGTGCCTTATTTTGCTAGTTGCTACTGAGAATTGAAAATATCAGACTATAAATATTACTTCTCAGAATCGAGTCACAAATTAAAACAGTGGGAGGTTAATTTATTTTTTAAATGTCGCCCCACATTAGATATTTCTTCTGTATCGTGTGTGCGTCATCTGTTATCACTATTTTTTTATATCGTGCGGGAATAGATCCCGCAAACCCTAGCGCAGCAGTCCAATGGCTTAGGCACTGCGCTAATCAGGTCGTCTCTCATCAGGTAGTTTATCTTTACATAATGCTTTGTCTTCTTCATTTGAATCGAATATTCTTAATGACAGAAAGAGATAAATACATTAGGTTTATTGCACGTATATTACACGACATTCACTAGTAAGCCAAGAATGCCAAGATGCTAAAACTTAGAAGGCAACTTAAAACCTCTGCATTGTACAGGGGGCAACAAAAGTACGAATGTAAAATAAAACAATTAGTCAAGCATCACCCTTTAGGTTATTTAGTAAACAATAAGTCTAAGTGTTACAAACTTAGGTTCCTGACTGTACAATATTATATTCTATTCTACTACTACAATGGATGCTAAGTGGACTACTCAGTAGGCCCGGACCCCGGCTTAGAGTTGTTTGTGACAACGCTAGCGTTGGACTTAGTTTAGATTCTGCAGGTTCATGTTTGAAAGTTTCCTCAAATGCGGGTAGAAAGGGATTCATTGTTCATTTAACTTTTCGGAACAATGTGTTTTGTTGTAGTCCTTGCTGAAAGCTTTTTATAATACCTAATTGTTCTTCTTATCGTATGGTTGATGAACAACCTGGTGTCCGAGTTTAAACTGCCTGTAGGCCTTTGGCATGGCTTTACACGCCATTGAAAAATCTCTCAGACGTGCCGGTTTCCTCGCGATGTCTTCCTTCACCGTTTCTAGCGTACTGATAAGTAATTTATAGTACGTACAAGAATTCGAATAGACTTTGGTGCATACCGGGGTTTGGCCTTTCGGCCTTTGACTTGACAGTCCAACGGTCATACCACTCGGCTATCACTGATTACCTAATAGCGATTTGGATGAAAGGGTATAAAAATATAAATAATCATGTCGTTATAAAACATGCAAGATAACTATATGAATGTGTTTTACATCCATTTTCTGTAGACAAACTAAAAATATACTGATGCACCGATCATTATAGTCTCAAAAACAATACGCAACAACAAGCCACCCACGATTTTAATCAACTTTCTCATTACCGAACATTCTGCTACACTTGGCCAATGGTTTCTTATTACGATAAAAAGAAAAAAGGATTCAAACGAGAAAAAATAGGAACAAGAGTTACTACCATGTTTTCACGCTGGCAACACCAACTTTTTTAATAACGCTCCATTATGCGAGTTTGGTATCACTTTCGATTCCATATCAGGCTCACTCACACTTCCATAACTTTCTGAGTGTTTTTTTTAGGTCGAAATTACTCAGTAGTATTAGTTTTTCTTTTGGGCGTACCGGTTTTAATGAATTATCAATTTATAGTAATGACTAGCTGTTGCCCACAACTATGTCCGCGTGAATTTCGGATAAAAACACCGGTAGACTATAATCAGATTTTCTGAGAAGTGGCAACCACTGTAAATTACTTACCAATAGGAATATAAATAGTATTTTAAAGATAACGGTATTTTTAAATACTAATGATTAAAACACAAGTGACTTAATTATGCTAAAATATAGATTTTTTTCGGTATTAACAGTGAATTAATGGCGTAGACTTTGCCATGTTAGTTGCGGGTCGCGGGTGTTTTGAGTATGAGATTATAAACGTCTTAACACGATACAAGGAATTGTGTATGACTTTGGCGACTTATTTCACAGAGAAACTACGTTAATGCGATATTTCAGAATCGTTCCATAAACTCAATTTTTCTAGACCTTAAGACTACATCATCGACAGCTTATCTCCGTCCATTGCTAGACATAGGACTTTTCTATGGCATGACTGATGGCAAACGACTGCTATCTTTGGCCTTCTTTCCATCCACATAAGACTACACCGCTGCTTAACGGCATCGTCAAGGGCCTATTTAATAGGCTAATCGATCTAAAGTCTTACTAAACCTATTCGAAGTGTATACATTTATACACAACCGATAGTAACCTCTCTGATTAATAATACAATACTTGAATGAACCTTTTACCTCTTACTTAGAGCTTCTTATTGTTGTTTCAAAGTCTGAAAAATAAACAAAGCCGCAAAAGTTTGCTAAATATAGCGGAACATTTTTGTTTGGCATATAAAATGTTATTCTTACTTTTTGAATGGAAAAAGTTGTGGTAAGATGCTTATATTTATAAACCACTAGCTTTTGCCCGCGACTTCGCCCGCGTGCCAAATTTCATCTAAAACCCTCCAGCGGTATCTCTGTCTGCCTGTTACGCCTTCACGATTAGTCGTGGCGTAACAGCTTACTGACTTACTTTTACATTTATAATATTAGTATGGATTAAAAAGCATAATATTACGCCTGTATTCCGTGACAGGGTAGGAACAGATGATGAGTTTTCATAATACCTCAATAATTCTCAGTAGCAGCCGGAGTCTGGATTTGTGCCCCATTGATGGTAAGAAGTTCGCCCCCATTACATTGAGAATTTGGGACCTATAACATAACTGGCAAAATTTGGGTGTACACCTCTGCCTACCCCTTCGGAGAATACAGGCGTGATATGACGTGTTTATATGCGCAACGTTTATTATTGATCGTAGCAATAAAATATGATAATACCGACATAAAGAAGCAGAATTTTTTGAATAATAAAATAGTTCAAAATAAAGTCATGTTAAAAATTATACTAAGCCGAGTGAGTTTATTTACAGTATCTTCGTACATTGTCGGTAATAACATTATTTTCTTTGCGCTCGTTTTAGTTCAAATATATTTTAATATGGAATTTTAGGTAATAGGTGGAAACATACGGAAACATATCATATAACAGGTTGACGACCTGATTAGCGCAGTGGCTAAGCGATTGGACTGCTGCGCTAAGGGTTGCGGGTTCGATTCCCGCACGGGGCAAAACTTTGTGCGAACCGCAGATATTTGTCCCGAGTCTGGGTGTTTGTGTATGTGAATATTTCATGTCTGTGAAACGCACCTACGATACAGGAGAAATTCCTAGTGTGGGGCGACGTTTTTTTTTTAAAAAAAAAAAAAATGTTATGGATTTTCTAAGCCAGTTGGTAGGTAAGTTCTGCCTGTATTCCCCGAAGGGGTAGACAGAGGTGTATTGCACCCATATTTTATCAATTATGCTATAGGTCCCAATGTAATACACAAATCCAGACTCCGTGCAGCTACTGAAGATTACCTAACGGAAAAACCTAGTAACACTTTACCCGACTCGAGATTCGAACTCGCGCCCTTTGCTTAGCAGGCGCGCTTAGCGACCACTAGACCAACGAGGAAGTCTACCTACCTTAATTTCAAACTTATTTCAGGTGACACCCAGTTTAAATACCGAAGCTCGTAAAACACCTTTTTAATATAATCCTTGTCAACCTTTTTATTTTGCAAAAATTAATTACATACTTTAAGGTTTTAATACGAGCATAAAATTGAAAGCTGAAATAACCCTTATCCTAATTTAGCATACCTTCATTAAACTTTTGGGAAATAAAACGACTAAATGACTGTTCAAAGTAGGTTTTATGTCTAATTGAATTAAGCAGGGGTAACGTAATCTGACATAATTATCTATATGGTAATATATTCTTTATAATAACAAATTAAATAGTTTAAATAGAGCGCCACTTACTTGCCTTTTTTTCAGCCTGCAATTAACCGCGCACAAATCCAAACTCCGTGCTGCTACTGAAAATTACCTAATACAAAAACCCAATAACACTGCTCAACCCGGGAATCGAACTTAAGATTTCACGCTTACCAGTCACGCTATGCGATCACTGGACCAACGTAACGCAGCAGATCTTTTTCTTATTTATAGTAAACTAGCTGCGCCACGCGTTAACAACTACATTTTTCGGGATAAAAAGTAACCTGTGTAACACAGGTTGTTTTATATCCCGAAAAATGCAGTGTGAGCTACCTCCATACCAAATTTTATCAAAATCGGTCCAGCCGTTTGAGCGTGAAGAAGTAACAAACTTACAAACTTTCACCTTTATAATAATAGTGAGATTAAGTTACAATAAAAAAAATATTCAGAACCTGCACTTTATAATTATATAACAAATAAATTAATATAACAGATGAGCAATCATCCCTACGGAGCTGGAGTCGTAACAAATTTATTAATTAAGTCAACTGTCGGCGGGTTTTAGTTCCCGACCGCGCCAGATGTGCATCGTTATTGTAAGTACCTACTTTGATTAATTGCTTCCGTAAGAATTATTAGTTCAGTGTCACTCACAATAAATAGGGATGATGTGTTGTTTGAATATCCCCACGTGCGCTGAGACTTAAAAATAAAATTAATATATGGTGAAATAAGCCAAGTTCGAACCCCTGAATAAATCAAAGCCATAGAAAAGTTATATTATGTTGTCACGAAAAAAAAGGTTAGGTAATGAGTCAATGACCTCTTTTCTGTCTGTATAGTATTTGACAGCGTTTTTATTCATTATGTTTTATTCTAATTCCCGTTTCAAATATTATATGGCTTTGACACTTTTTTATATAATTTACACATTTTATATAAATACTTTTAGTCTTTAGTTATGTTTTGAAACGATAGATGGCGTTTTTCAGTAACACGAGTTTTCTAGATGGCGGTGTTAAGATTTTCCACGATCTAATTATCTTCCAACAAATTATAGTCGTCTTTAGAAGTGTTACTTCTGGCTAAAGGCTCTTGCAGTCTCGCCTTTGTCCGGTTATGTCCAAAAAGACCCCCCTTGGGGTCGTCGACAGAAAGTATTCCGAAAAAAAAAACAAAAGGAAGTGATACTCTTTTTTATAGTGATGATGATGATTGTGATGATAATCTGGTTTAGTTTGACGATGAGGCAGTCTGGCTTCGGTCAGTCTTGTGATGGGTGAGGGTGACCGATTTCACATGTCGAGACCCTTCCGTCCTTCGGAAGGCACGTTAAGCCGTTGGTCATGCGCCTAAGCTCTCTCAACTATATTCCATTTTTATGTATAAAAGGAATAGGAAGTAGTAGTGACTGTTAAATCCGTTCTTCTATGGATTATTTTAATTATTATATTCCGAAAGAAAATAAAACTTAGGTAATGTAGAAACTTACCAGCGCATAACATAAAGTTGAAGCAAATAATCCATTAAAAGATTATTATTAGCATTTACATAATTGATGGGTTTTAAGTGCAGTTGCTCTGATTCTTCATTCGCGCAAACTTTTTCATCAGAACATTGTTATGCCTTTGTGGATTATAAGGATAAATGTAATTGATAAGTTTTGCTGGCTTTCTCCAATTTCTTCTTCTCTATACGAGAAGAGGCCTTCGCCCTACAGTGGGACAGTTATAGGCTGGTATTATTATGTCAAAATTTGCGTAATAAAAATATTCGTATTCATAAGAGTGTAAAACATTAGGTATTAACAGCTCTAGAAATAATTTCCAAAAACTACCAACTTGTTCATTTAGTACTATATCAGATAGTAACCAAGTCGTAGAAACCTTTTATTTGGTTAAGCCAGAAATACCGGTACCTAGATACCTAAATGTGTAATAACTAAAACATTTTAGTAGCTCATTAAATCAGCAAAAATTTATATTTTATTTTCAAGGTTATTTACAATTCTTAAAAATAAATAAATATATACAAAATAAAAATAAAATAAAATAAGTATTTGATCCCCTCGATATAAAATAATTATGACGGGCTTAGAAAACTAAATACTAAAATAAGTAAGCTAACCTTAAAGAATAAGTTACGTAATATGTTACTTAGCGAATAATATTATAAGTAGTTATATAGTTCATTTTGTATTTTGAAACTGTAACCGTGTAATATCTATCGAGCGCTATTCCCGCCGACAAACTGTCACACAGTTTGGTGGGTTTAATTATTGTTTTTATGTTTTTTAGAACCAATAAAAGATTTTATTTAAAAAAAAAAAAAAAAATTAAACTAAAAATTATGTATCAAAGTATTCGTCCTCATCGCTGTCGACTGGTAGGGTGCCCAAAAGGCTGGCGGCATTGCCACGTTGAATGGCAATGCTAATCTCATTAAATATGTATCGACTCTACATTTAACAATACATGAGGTTTTCCTATAGACCAATCTGTGGTTTTAAAAATACTCAAATATCCGTTGCCAGGGTAAACAAAAATAACGGCCGAGTGCAAATAGCGCAAAACCGTTTATTGAAAAACGAGCTAGCTCCCGCCCGCGACTTCGCCTGCAGTGAAACATTTTTCATGTTATTTCTATGATTGAAGTATCATATGTAGGATCATTCTAAATACTGGTAAATTAATTTGAGGAATCGGTTCAGTAGTTCCGGAGATTACCCCCAACATACATACAAAACAAAACAATTTTACCTCTTTATAATATTAGTACCTATAGACTTTGTACAACTTATTAAAACATAATTAAGAACTGAAATTTTAGCTTTTTTTTCAGCTTTTTAAACGGACAGTTCCGCGGGTCAGTCACTATCTCAATAGGTAAACAAAAGAAAACAACTTGGTTTTATCCCCTGTATTTACATATCGTTAGCGCCAAATGACGAGGAACTAAGCTACCCTGAGGGACACCTATGGGTGTATCTATTTATTTAAAGGGAAACCTCTTTTCAGAAGGTCGTTCTAAATTAGATTTATTTAACATTCATTTGTTTATAATCAACGCTTGACAATTTGGAGCCGCTCTCTGGAACATTAAAATTCGATATGAAAATAATCAACAATTAATTTTTGCACCATCATCATTGATGTACCATCATCATTGATGTACCATCATCAGCCGGAAGACATCCACTGTTGAAGAAAAGCCTCCCTCTTAGAACGCCACAATAAACGGCAACTTGCCATTTGCATACATCGGTAGCCCGCAACTCTGACGATATCGTCAATCCACCTGGGCCTCAAGTCTGCTATTACAATAGTGTCAGAATGGTCAATCATTGATTTCATAATTGTTGATTTTGACAAGTTTGGTAATCTGCTAACATACAAGCGTCATTATGACTTTCCAATGGTCGACCACTGACACTGTATTGAAATAAATGACATAAAATGGTATGAGTTTAGCAGATTACGAACTTTAGAAAAATGACAATGGCATCGTGTTGGAATGACGAATTTATAAAAAGTAGCCCGGATAGAAAATAGACTCGGGGCCCTGATAGGAGGCCTGCCAACACTGCGTCTTTCGGTTCGCTCGTGTTGCTCATGTCCATAGAATTGAAATCCGTCCATTTTTGTTATTCGCATACCAAAATAAAAACGTTAATTTAAATGTTAATATGGACTTGCCATATAAACATTTAAATTGACGTTTTTATTTAGTTAAAAATAATTAAAATAAATAATTAGAATTCTAACAGTGCACCTATAATAGCGGAAGGTTATTTCTTTTTAATCAGAGGGGCTTCCGAAAATTCCCCCGCAAGGAATACTAGGCGCAATAACCTTTAGGATTAAATTTGAGTATAAATCATTATTACGGCCTACTTTAGAAAGGTCCACAGAATTAAGTGTTTTTGCTGACAATCCCAATAGGAACAAAGTTATTATACCTTGTTAGTCAATCCCTTTTTGTTAACGATGTAAAGCGCTGATTACACAATGAAAAGTATTTTTTTAGAATATGATGTGTTACCAACTCGGAAAAAACCTGGCAAGTGTGTTTTTATTGGCAATACTTGATTAAACCTGCCTCATTTTATCCATGGTCATGAATAAAAATATGATTTAAAAAGAAATTCTTATTTCCTGCCTCGTAATTTGATTTTCGAAACTCTCTTTTTGAAATTCATTTGAATGCTCGGAAACATTTATATATTATGAAAAATCTTACATATACTTTATAAAAATATGTAGTACCTATGTTTATAAGGTATATCTAAGCCACTTAACTTACTTAACCATCAATAGCTTAGGTATTGGCATAATCCAATACAAAAAAGAACAGTTTAAAATAATATATCGTTCTTATCAAAATAATTTAACACACCAACATAAAATTCATATCTACATAACCCTCTTCAACGTACGCACAACCCTAGTCCATCATACAAAATGGCGGCATTTATAGACCGTTCCCTTCATAACAAAACATCGTAAAGTAAAAAAAACGAGACTCCTTAACGATCATACGTGAGGATAAATCTCTTTGTACAAACACATCCTGGAATAATAAATAGTTAAATTATCCTTAGTACCAACATACAATGAATTTGTAGCGTCTAAAAGTACCATTTCTATTCTGGTACTTTATCTTTAATATATTTATTTTAGTGTTACAGGGCCGTTTAGGGCTATTATCAATAGTTCCCTATAAAAAGTAATAGGGGTTGTCTTTTTGTATTCCTGTCATAATTTAGGGTTGTCAAATGTTAAAAATACCAAACGAGAAATGTTGTGAAGTTCAATAGTTTTTTAATAACCCTTCATTCCGGCTTTACGTTTGGTAAAAACATTGTAGTGACACATTATAAATTTCAAGCAATTACATCTAGCCTGTATTTCCCGAAGGGGTAGGTAAAGGTGTAGGTGATCTCTAGCACACCCACATTTTGTCAGTTATGTATTTAATAGGGGGCCTATTGCCATCAAGGGGGCAAAAACCCCAGTAACACTTTGCCCGTCCCTGGATTTCCACCAAGCACCTCGTGCTCAGCAGTTGCGCTTAACGTAAAAAAATTTGGTCCCATAAAAAATAAATCAATATTAATATATCAGTATTTTCAATTATAATTAGATGATCAAATAACCAACTATTTAAGTGAAATGTAGTAGAGTTCTTTTAACAACTACAAGAGTAACATCAGTGACAAAAATACTAGTACAAAAAAATCACACACTAATCGCATACCGTTACACATGGAGCATACTAGGTCAACGTATGGACATAATACCAACCTTTTTGGTGCCACATCGGGATCGGTTTGTTTGATTTTAGATTATGCTAATGCGGACACAGTGTGCAGTGATTTGTGGTTTGAAACAGTTGCAGTTTATATCAACGTTTTTAGAACTACTGACCGTATGCGAACTGCGAACGTGGAACTAAATTAGTGATGCTAACTTTTGTGTGTAAAACACTTATGTTTGGTTCGCTTATAATGTGGGCGGAACGACTTTTTGGGGGATGAATTAAGAATTGAATTCCTTAAATTTCATCGCTAGATATTAGTGAGATGAGTAAGAGTAACAAATAGCAATCAATTCACGACGAATTAGGTGCGGATGACAATTTTTGATCCTTCTGTCTGTGAGAAGCTGATTAACAAAATGATGGACCATACAAAACTCAAAAGTAAGAATATATTTATACGATACTTGCTTTTGCCCGCGGCTTTGCTCGCGTTAAGTAGCCTATGTCCTTTCTCGGATCTAAAACTTTCTACATACCAAATTTCATTACAATCCGCACAGCAGTCGTGAAGGCGTAACTGACCGGCAGAGTTACTTTCACATTTATAATATTAGTATGGAAGTACAGATACTAAATTCCAACTAACATTAAAAGTACAGTCAGCATCGAATTCACAATAATAAAAGTTAAAAATTCCATCCCGCACAACAATATTTTAAAATTCGTATACCAAAGTTGACAAAAACGAAATTCGTATTTCGAATCAAAAATTACAAATTCCCTATTTAGAAGTTGTCCAGTAAACTTTGGACGTTACAATAAATTTGGGAACACTTGAAAATAGGAAGTGCATGACGGAATATCCTTTGTGTTCGTTTCCTCTCATATCTGGGGTCCCTGGCAGGGTTCCAGCGTGAGGGTAATGGATACGAGTCAGTTATTGTGTCAGTTAGATTTCTGCTTGTTTAATATTTTCGTTTCACGTAACGTGGGTACATGAAACTAAAACATTTTGCGATAACGGCGTTCAAGACAAAAATTTTAGATGCAGCAGTTTATTAGGTACTAGCTTTTGCCCGCGGCTTCGCCCGCGTTATATAGCCTATGTCCATTCTCGGGTCTTAAGCTTTCTATATACCTAATTTCATCAAAATTGGTCCAGCAGTTTAGTCGTGAAGACAGTCGGACAGAGTTACTTTCACATTTATAATATTAGTATGGATATGGACATAGGCCTCTCTGTGTTTGGGTGTCTGTACCAGATCACCCGGATTTCACCTACAATGGCTACGATCTAACACGCACATCTCGCCATGGCAATTAAATTAATAAAGTCATAAATCGAATTAAATAAAAATAATGATATCGTAACGCCAATAAATTTTAACCTTTATGATAATGACGTTATATATAATCTATAAGACGATTCTGTTCCTCGTCTATATATTTATTTTATAGAAAGAAAGTAAGTATTGTGGTAGCGTTTACAAATAATTAATGTCCAACAAAATTTAACACTGAAAAAATTATTTACCAAATTGAAAGACAGTCGACAGACCGTATTTGTGTTGGTAATCAAATAATAAGCCGGGCAATGAGAAATACGTGCGCGCACTTTGTTGCAGTCACACGGCGATAAAAATGTTGCTTGTACAAATAATAAAATGTACTCTAAACTGTCGGGTTGCCAGCGTTTTGACATTTTATTTTATTTACAAAAACCTAACTAGTTCTTTTTGCCTACTGTAAAATCATTGTATGAGGAAATTATATGCTTTCTGTCTAAAAGTTATAGTGATCGTAGCTAAACAATAAAAGCGATTCTAATAGGATGATTATGCAGATGTTTGTAGGAGAGGACATAGGCGGATTTAGTCATGAAAAATTATAAAAAAAATCTAAATCGTGTAATATTTTATGGCAATATTGTAAACAATGAAGTGCCGAGTGATATTCAGCCAAGAAATTACTACCCCTTTTCCCCCCATGGGCGTCGTAAGAGGTGCCTAGAAAAAATCCAGAAGATGGCCAGCCGCGTCTTCTGTAACTACACCACCAATACTGCAATCCCCAAGCCGCTTGCCTGCCAAGCGTGGGGATTATGCTAACCCCCCGATTTTTATCCCATACTGGGATAAAAATCTTGTGAACATACCAACATTTAGTACTAGCTTAATTTAAGTTTAAGCTCTTATTCCTGGATAACCTAAATTTCATCAACACTGGCTATCAACAACTCATATTTTCGACTGAATGCAGCTGTTTATTGTATTTTACAGTTGCTGCATATTCATGTATCCTGAATGCGTTTATAAACTATGACGGTTATACAAATATTTGAAGATTGCACTTCCTACTTTGTAATGAGCCAGTAATTTTGTTAAGGGATACACGAGTTTTCATGTACCCAAAGTAAACAACATAACGCCTGTATTCGCCGTAGGGGTAGGCAGAGGTGCACATATAAATCCACATTTCTCCAGTTATGTTTTCTTTAGGTCCCAATGTAATAGGGGGCGAGCCTATTGCCATCAACCTGGCACAAATCCAGACTCCGTGCTGGTACTGAGAATTGCCTAATGGAAAAACCCAGTAACACTTTTCCCGACCCAGGATTTGAAAAGGACCTCGTGTTCAGCAGTCGCGCTTAGCAACCACTAGACCAACGAGGTAGTCAAGCAATCCCAAAGTAAATGTTACTATTCATTAGGTACTTCTCTTTGATAAGTTCAACTTCTATAAATAAATCTGTCTATAATTAATAATTGATCAATAAATTATTTTTATCTTATCATAATGCTCTACTTTAAAGAGAAATTGATTGATATTCTGTAAATAAAAGTTATTTTTGAGTTAATCTTTTATAAAGACCACTTCCTAAGGAAACCCTTACAAGTCCCAAAAGATAAGAAGCTTGTAAAGGCTCTTTTACCTTTATTAATCAGGGTCTATTTACATACCTATTACTCCACCAACTAGACACTCGGGTAGAATGCGGCTAATACACCCGCACACCGCCTCAGGTACCGCGTTAGTCATAGTACGGTTTGCAACTTTGACACGTGACGTCGCATTTGATAGGTGCCTATTGGGCTTGGTGGAGAAGTACATATCATAGTATATACAAACTCGTATGTGATATCCAAAGGGATAAGCAACAATTCTGGTTCAATTAATGACGACCTGATTAGCGCAGTGGCTAAGCGATTGGACTGCTGCGCTAAGAGTTGCAGGTTCAATTCCTGCACGGGGCAAAACTTTGTGCTAACCACTGATGTTTGTCCCAAATCTGAGTGTTTGTGTATGTGATATTTCATGTTTGTGAAATGCACCTACGATACTGGAGACATTCCTAGTGTGGGACAACGTTGTATTAAAAAAAAATTCAATTCTACCAACCCCAGGTACAAGCCCAAATTAAAAAGAGTACTATTTTTAATTAAATAAAGCAAAGGATTTATGTTCAAAACATTTATTATTCTCTGTTTTCAATGTTGACACAATTTCACTAATTCCCGCTTTACCCCGTAAAACTTCAGTTTTAGTAACACATTTATTACGAGCAACATCAAATTAAAATATATATCTGGTTATGACAAGTATAGAGATAGAATATAATTCAAATATTGTTATAACTAAAATATAACATTTATAAACACTAAACAAGAAACGAAAGACGAAAGATTTGGTCGGAAATGTTTCATAGCTGAGAGTAGGTAAATAGAGATTTTATAAAATTACAGTTATTTTTATACAAATTTGATAATCCCTAACATATCTTATGCATCTTACTTATTAGAAATTGAGACGCTTAAGGCACAGCAAATTACAATCTAACTAGAATATACAACTATTATAGACACTCTTGGTAACAATTTTTATTCTATTTCGCAAATTGTGATATGTACAAAAATATTTCCATCTTTATTATCTAGCATTATTCTTACAAAATTGAAATTAAAACATTCTGAGTATACACTGTATACATAAATAAATGCATTGGTGTGTGATGAAAATGATAAATCATACAGAAATAATAAATAAACACAGCTAAATACAACTAAGTTACCCAAACAATAAGCAGATTACACAAACGAAACACTGAACAGAAATACGTCTTTTGAACTCCACTCAATTATTGGCACAATTTCACTATATTTAGTCTCAGTGTCAATAAGGATCGGTTCCAGTCCTAGAACCGATATTCTTCAAATCAGGCACGCGTGTTGTCTCTTCGCTGCCTTTCGAGCTGTTTTCTGTGACTGTGGCGTTTTCGCGCTATTATTGCTATTAATATCACAACGACTGCTAGGGCAACGGCTATTCCGATCCACCAATATGTGTTATATGAAGCCTCTTTCGTGTTAACTCCATTTTGGTCCCCAGCAGCAACAGGATTCTTAATCTCCAACACTCCGACAGTGGACGTTTCTACGCTAAACTTAGAATTTGATTCTTCTCCTGTATCAATTACGTTTTCTACTACATCTTCATGTGTTTCACCTGTTACAGATTCTTTGACATTTTCTTTGTTTTCGGCTGAAGATGGAATTTCATTTTCTTCAGGTACTTCGCTGATTACAGGTTCGACGTAATCATCGGAATCATCACTTTCTGTTGACGGTTCTAACTGGCGATCTAAGTAGTCATCCAAAAACTTGTAGTAATCCGTCAACCCTGTGTACTCTAATCCATATTCTCGTTTAGCTAGAAGATCGCTAACCATTTCAGGCCAGACTGTACCGTAACCTTGTATCATTGCCTCCCTGTCAACAAAATGCTTATATTAGAATTTGGTGTAAAATGTTATAATACTACTAGCTGTTGCCCGCGACTTCGTTCGCGTGAATTTCGTGGTATGAAAAATAGATGTTGGCCGATTCTCAGACCTACTCAATACGCTCACAAAATTTCATGAGAATCGGTCTAGCCGTTTCGGAGGAGTATGGGAACGAAAACTGTGACACGAAAATTTTATATATATAGACTATATTACTGATAGAAAATACGTACATCAATCGATCGTTGTTTTCAGCAATATGGTTCAATAAATCCGCTTCGTCAGACATCAGTTCTTCAGCAAAAGACTGGTAAATTTGGTACTTTAGTATCAGTCCCATAAATTTTCTGTAATTAAAAACAACATAATTATGTTTGTTATTAAAACCTATACTTTGCAACTTTTATTTAGAACAGTTATATTGACTTTTAGGTTTTGCATTTTTGCATTACAAATGCTACTGAAATAGTGTCGGATACAGCAGACACAGTAGATCAATAGCTTGAGTCATTAATATTATCGAACTAGATATAAAAAAAGCCATCATTAGTTACTCACCCAATGTAAGGCTTATTGAACATTACATATGGGTCTCCAAGGAAATCACTGTCAGACGTTTCTATGTGAGAGAATTTTTTACGGAAGTCGCTCCAACTACTAGGTATCTTCGCGTACGGTATAGCTCCCATTAAAACTTTTATTCTCCATTCGTCGGCTGCCAAATAGAAGTTTAGCCTGCAAGACAAACATTTCAATGAAATATCTATGTGGTATCTATGACAAGTTAAAATGTTTTATTGATTATGCGAACTTACTTTGGTAAATCTCTTAAAGCCATAATCAGTTGCAAAACAAGGCGATGATGATTTCGGTTGTAGTTGAAAAGTTCCAACGGGAACAACCCAGCGTTGTTCAAAGCGTGTGGGTTTAGAGAAAGCAGGGACACAAAACCAGGAATAGCTTCATACACAGCTGGAACAAACATTCGGTAAGTTTCAAAGTTTTCAAAGAAATAACTTCGGAACTAAAACGGAGACTTACCAGAGTAGCGGGAAGCTTCTCTCAAAATATAAGTGTTATTGCTGTGTAAATTGATGTTCTGCTTGTAGACGATCTTCATGACAGCTTCGTGGGCTTCTATGTAGTTGGCTATACTTACGTCTTTACAAGTTATAGCTCTAACTTTGTTTGGTTTGCACGAGTCTACTAAGGTTGGCGGACAAGTACTGTTGAACGCTGATTCGGACCAAATATTTGGGTCTGCGTCTCCTAAGTTTAGAGCTTTGATGAGTTTTGCTGCTTGTTTGAAAGCTTCAGCTCCGCCTAAATTCTGAAGAACATTTTGAGTAGATTAGAAT
The DNA here is from genome assembly GCA_946251915.1 of Abrostola triplasia. Classification (NCBI taxonomy): domain Eukaryota; kingdom Metazoa; phylum Arthropoda; class Insecta; order Lepidoptera; family Noctuidae; genus Abrostola; species Abrostola triplasia. The sequence goes on from OX276430.1 coordinate 9,034,222, forward strand.
TTGGTTCTTATAAAAGAAAAATAATACAATAACAAAAATAGATTAATTAGCAAACAAGTCATACCTTTAACTGAAGATTTGCGTGTACTTTTTGATATATTCCTGCATGCTTTGGAAGGAGATTTTCTATAAGATTTGACCAATCATCTCCTGTTAAAGACCCTGTAAGAAAATCATAAAAATTTAAGCAAGTTTCCATATAATAGAATACCTTAATGTGTCCGAAAACACGAGTGTCAAAACATAAAACTGTTTATGAAGGCACTCTAGCGCGTAAGTTTATCTGATGTAGAGACACATGGGAGTTACAGTCTTAAATAAAACTAAGACATTATGTTCTAAGAAATTTAGAGAATCACTTTAAAGAATACGACACGTTATATAGATATCTTTACCCTGGGGTATCCCAACTTATAATAAAGTTTTAAGAGTTTAGTGTATTGGACAGTGACATGTGCAGAACTTTAAACGAAGAGATGATCTCTAAAAATCACGAGTCGCAATCAAATTATATGTTAATTAAAAAGGTCGTATGTCCTTACAAAATACGCCCTGATAGATTTAATTCTGTCTTTATTGTTCTGTAAAGGCACTATAAAGCCACAGTTCTAGTTATTGCTGAAACAAAACAAATAAAATTGCACAGGCTAAGTTACCGCTGTGCATTGAAACTATTTATTTTGTTTACCGACTGCAACAACTTTGCCGGTTTTAATTTTAACTTCGATATAACTTTTGCCTTGGAATATTCAGCATGTGTGTTTTATTTAGTATTATGGAGTACTAGCATGAGTTACGTTAACTTGGTTTATAGATGCGTTACTGTGGCAGTATTATTTAAATGGAAACTACTTTGTATATACGAAGTGCTTCTACCATAAAAGGCGTTAAAAGAAGACCATGAATTTTAAATGCATTTGTGATTTTTAAATCTGAAACTGGGAAACTTAATGCTTTGACTACTTACTTAGTAAATGTACTGGCAGAGTCTTGCCGACAGCGTCAGAACCCTTCAGCCTAAGTGCTATGTATTTGTGGAGTTTCAAGTAAAGAGGTTTCACATTTTCCCACAATTCTCGGGCCTTGAGTATGGCACCTTCGTACTCGCCTAGAGCATCCCAATATTCTTCCACTGAGTTGTAGTCTAAAGGAAAAATATAAATATTATTAGCATTCATATTCGGGGTTCTTGTTACAGTTTTTATAAGGAATACGTTAATTTATTACCCACTATTGAGCGAATAGATTGTAGGTTTGTTTATACGTGCCAATTTTCTCCAAACCGGCTTGACCGATTTTAATGCGGTTTTCGGTAATTTACCCATTTATACAGGCTTCAAAACCTATATCGATAATCTTATATTAATATAACTATAAAAATACTATAGATATGTAATAATTGTGGTATACTTGATAACAATTTTCTCGTGTCAATGTCAAATTTGGCTATTAAGAAGATCGAAAATATGTCAGCATAGGAAAATTGGCCTTCATAATTTCTGCCAATGTATTGTAGCATTCAATTGATGATATAAATGACATTAATTAAGTCCATCTCAACAATTTTGGTATTAAACGATTTCCTATTTATTAGCTTGAAAGTTTAACAGTTATTCCAGTATAAGCTTTTCAACATTATGCCAATTCCCCCAACTTTATTGCGAGTCGAAGTTTCGAGGTTTCGTTGTATGCTTATTGACAAATCCTAAATGGGTTTCAGTGTAACCCCCAGAGTCGCCGCTCGATTTCAGAATGTGAAATCTTAATTTAATATTAATTACAAAATTAAGATCCGACATTTCGGAAATCCGTTTGATTAATATGCTTAAGTAATTATAATTAACAAACGTAGTATCGTTATATTATTAAAATTGAGGGATTTGGGCACTCATACTTTTAAGGTCTTCCTTTACGAGATAATTTTGAATATTTTAATGATTGCTATTGATATTACTTTCAATTTATATTTTATTGATATAATTATAAACTGTTTCTGTTGGCACGGTAATCATAATTTGAGGAGTTAACTTGAGGGGGAGGCCTTTGTTCATCAGAGGACGTCTGCCGGCTGATGATGATGATGAACTTGAAGCAGGATAATTTTGTCCAGCTGTTTTCTAGTGTTAAAACAAACCATTCTTAATTGCATCAGCTTTTCTAATTTTAATTACTTCTGTACAGGGAATTAAACTAATCATCATCAGGCGGAAGACGTCCACTATTGAACAAAGGCCTCCCCCTTAGGTAAGAGGGGGGGTTGCCCTAATACCCAAGCTTGGCAACCGACGACACCCACGGGAGGAAAGGGAGTGGTCAATTCTAGACCGAATACCACTCAGCACTAAACTGATAAGGAGTAGAATATCTGCAGTCTTGATGTAAAGAACATTTAAATACCACGATGGCTCAGTTGGCAGAGCGACGCCACGGTACGATGAAGGTCGCGGGTTCGAGACCCGCTCGTGTCCATCATTTTTCAAATTTCCTTTATCAATTCAGATCATACTCACTGTTCATTTTCGATGCGTTCCGCAACAGTGGAAGCACGTGCTCCAAATACTGGTTGAGATCCGGGAGATTTTTCTCCCAAGACAGCTTCATGCGATGCAACGTCTCTTCGTCTTGTTGTCTTGCCAAATTGTAGTGTAACTCTGTCAAATCAAATTATATATGTACTAGCTGCGCCCCGCGGTGTTACCCGCTACATTTTTTCGGAATAAAAAGTAGCCTATGTTTAACACATAGACAAAAAAAAATTCCGGGGTGTCAGGCAGTCAGCTACCTCCATATGAAGTTTCATTAAAATCCATTCAGTAGTTTTTACATAACTTTAACTTTTGCGTTTATAATATTAGTAGGGATATGTCTGTATTTCACGAACTGGAGCCTTGCTATGGGCTTACACTGCAGGTCGGACGCCGCTACGGCCAGTTTCGTGCGGCGTCTCGGTTCCACAACGGAGCTCATAGTAACGCTGGTATTAAGATTTGCGTATTGCAGTGCTATATTTGGCTAGAACTATGTCATACGGCTCTTTTGTAGTTGTAGACTGTCGCAGATACGAAAGAACGTAGCTTGAGCTCGATAATAGGTAGCAATTTAGCGAGATAATTTCCATAATCCCATCAATATTTTAGACTTGCTTAGAAAAGAAATAATATGACATTGAGAAAATAGCAGGAGTTGATCTGTGTAAAAACCTACATACTTGTTGAAGTTGATTTTTCAGCGATTGTAGGAATATTATTTGTCTGTTTTCTAGAATATCAAAGTATTAAGCTTTAATTTGATGGTACACTTGTCCTTTCGTCCTTTGTATTCCAAATTACGCGAATAAATACGAACTATCTTAGATTCTCCGACACCCTCTAAATTCGAGTACTAACAGCATTAGGCATTAATAGAATTAAGTCCGGACTAATATAAGTCCAAGTCTGATTCTGACAAAGGTTCTGTTTATCTTGTAAACGGTAAGCTCTTAAACGTCTATCCTGCTAATTATGTAAACACGGATTTGTAAGCATTTTTGATTTACGGATCGCGTCTGTGTTGTTTTCTTATTTATATTTTATTTGTTTAATTTAGCATTATGTACCTTAAAGTAAACACAATATAATGGATGCGAGCAGCGGCACGGTGGCTCAGTTGGTTAGAGCAGCGTCACGGTACGGCGATGGTCGCTGATTCAAATCCTGCTCGTGTCCATCATTTTTCAAATTCCCTTTATCAACTTAGATTCAAGCTTAGCATGGGCAACATGCAAAAGAGACACCGAAAGTGATATACTTATACACAATTTTTTTTTAAACGACAATCGTAAGGCCGCGTTTTCACTAGGCGACATTTGTCCCGCGACTCTGTTGCTCGATACGAAATTTACTTGTCCCACACGATGCCACCCGACGTCGCCTGCAACATCTACGAGTCGCCGGACTTGTCGCAAGTGGGTGCTCCGCGAGCGTCGTCTTGCGCGACATCCATTCCTTCGACAGTCGCCCGACATGTCCCACAAAGTCGCAAAGACATGCAACGTAAACGTTGGGCGTGTCGCCGCGAAAACGCGGCTAACCCTCATTTTTTATGAATAGTTTAGTATTATATACTGAACGCTAAACTCACGTCGTACATAAGCCATTTTTAAGGATATAATAAAAGTATAAAATTAAACTATACGTGACTTATGCACTATAAAATATTTTATTCGCTCTGCAGTCGTATAAGATCGTTTAACAACTTCTCACCTGCACGTTCTCTTTTTAAAGCCGAACCTAGTGTTGCAATCATAACGACAGCTTGATATTAAAAACCTGAGTAAAACTTAATTTTAATACTTGGACTGCCCGCGAAATAGTCACAATTGCCTGATTTTTTTAAGCCATTTTACTATGTTGTCCATGCTAAGCTTAAATTCAAGTAATAAACGCATACGCCTACTTTTAACTCTTAAAAAGCTACTGTTCAAATGCTTCGCGTTTATTACAAAAAACTAAATAATATCACGCCTGTATTCCTCGACGCGGTAGGCAGAGGTGTACACTATTAACTGACATAGTACACCCACATTTCGCCAGTTATGTTATAGGCGAACCTATTGCCATCAACCGGTCACAAATCAAGACTCCGTACTGCTATTAAGAATTCCCTAACGGAAAAACCTAGTCACACTGCCCGAACCGGGATTCAAACCCAAAACCTCAATCAGCAGTCGCGCTTAGCTTCCACTAGACCAACGAGGCAGTACGGTGAAGCGTACATACATACATAAAGTCACTCCTGTTTCCCTGAGGGGTAGGCAAAGACCACGGATTTTTATTTGCTACGATCCTGGCATACTTCCTTTGTTTCATTCACACGCATCTCATTATACACGCTCGTCTGTGAAGAGGTTATTCATAAAAAGCATTTATTTTAGGAGTTTTTACTTTGTGCTGATTTCCTGATGCTTCCTTAAATCGACTTTTAACCTTCATCCCTTTATGGGAGCGTAAAATCTTCACCAGTGTTTTTTATTCATAAAAATACAGAGTGCTCTTACGGGAGATGAGAAATTAACTTTTTACAAACATTCGTGTTATTAAAAGTTCTCCTTTTCTTAATAAAATGTTAACGACTTGTGTTTTTGTTTTGTGACCCTCCTGTATTTGTCTTTAAACTTCCCCTTGTAAAAATACAGATTTATTTTTAAATTGGCTTATCAAATTGTTGTCTTTAATAGATGCTTTTCCTGTTACGATTGAGACCAAAATTTTTATTAAATTTTGGTCATTTCTGTCGAGATTTTGGACCAGGGTTTATGTTACTGTTATAAATTCGTGGATCTTTATTACACTGATGACGTCACGATACGACCTGTTTGGAGCAGTGGCTAAGCGATTGGATTGCTGCGCTAAGGGTTGCGGGTTCGATTCCTGGATGGGACATAGCTTTGTGCGATCCGCAGTGGTTGGCCCCGAGTCGGGGTGGTTTTGTATGTGATATTTCACTTTTGTTAAACGCACCCACGACACAGGAGAAATTCCTAGTGTGTGGCTACGTTTTTCTTAGTAAAAATCATTACTGTTAGTCCGGCTGTCCTGGTTAGAGAATAATATACATATACCTAAGGTTTACATTCGATTTTAAGTTAGTTTATATAATTTTAAGCAAACACATCATTGTATCTAGCAAAGCCGTAGTTGCCGTAACCTAGCAACGATTCCAAATAAGCTTTTATTTAACAGTTTAAATAGCAATTAAAAATATAAATAAACATTAAAGAGAAATCTTACCTCTTAATGTGCAATTACTGGCAGTGCCGCAATCGTAGTTGGTGGCGAATCTTATATTGTGCAGGGCATTATCGCCAAACGTTACGAGCTGTAAAGAGAGCAACCATTAGGATTATTGGCTATTCGAAGATACGTACGTACTATTTTATGATTGGTTTTTGTTTTACGGTTTTCGGGTAAACGGGACAGTAGTTGAGCCTTGCCGCTTAGAGGGATTCACTACTATTCCTATATTAGTATAGTACCCACTATAGTACCTATTTTTTTGTTTTTGGGGGAGAAACTTCAAAAGGCACCCGGCCCCTATGGGGTAGGGACCGGGGAGTATGGAATTTCTCACTAAAACCACCCCGGCGGTCACCATCTGCACAAACAAGGGAAGTCCCGGAACCTCTAAGAAGAGTAACTCAGGAACCTTCCCATGCGACGCCTATGTGGCATATCCCCGGGGAGACTGTACCTACGATAGTACCTACCAACATAAACATTGATGTATTTCTTGAACAGGGCGAAATTAACCAATCACTGCATTTAGTCTCATTAATCAGACAAATTGCATGTTAACAAAGATTGTTAAACGGAATATACACAATAAGTCAAAATGCTCATTGCCATTATCATAGATTAAGGCATAGGTAAGTTTAGAGTATTACATGATCAATACCAATTTTGACGATACAAAAGTCACATATAAAAAGTAAAATAACCTTTATGCATTAGGATATAAAGGCTATTTTCAACGCTAAACAAGCTAAAGGTCTAACTCGACTCTTTCATACATTTTTTTACTAAAACATAACCTAATAAAAACAATAAACTTGTAACAGTTTTCTCAAGGAAAAATTGCAAGCAGGTAAAATCGTGCAGCAATATATTTTATGGATAAGAGTCCAGCATGCTCCTCATAAATATACCCTTAGATTTATGTCCAATTACTTCCTACTATCTATCGTCATAAAAATAACTAAATGAATCTACTCAGGTCCTATCCTCATGCTGTATTAGTTTCTTGTAATTTTAAGAGCAAACAGCGGTGTATGTGTTCTAGATTTAAATTTTGTTATTGAGAATTTTAGTCTATGAATATTTGAGAACAATTTTGTATATAGAACAGGGTATTATGGCACTGGCCTGCAAGACTAAGTACATACTCCATTTTCAAAATTTTTATTTTTTCAAAAATATAGACGTTAGATTTTAAACAAACGTTTTATAGCAGGCTCTATTGTCATATAATTAAGAGTCATTCCAGACATTATCTTCTTTATAATATTATACTTTAAAAGTTATGCCCTTTTATAAGTGTGGCACTTAGTTTTGCAGGCATTTGTATATAAGCTTTACATTCTTACAATACATATCTTTAGAGATGCACTTTTAGGTAGGGTTCTATCATTCCTTTACTTTCAGTCGCAGTTCATTTTTAATATAAAATTTCAATATAATAAATAACTACAATGTATATACGTAGGTACAAATCCTAAAATATTTATTGTATGAATATAGAACCATTATAATATTTCCTTTTCCTCACCCGTATCCACTGTTCAGTTTCAAGTAGTGTGTCTCCCGGTTGAAGTAAGAGCTTGACTTTGCGCCGGAGCACGTTGTCGTCAGCTGACAGCGCGTGCGCAGTGAGAGCACTCCTTATGTCAGTTGTTTGCTGACAGACAAACATGCCGAACGTCTTGTCGCGTTCCAACTGTTAAACAATAATTATAAATATAGAAGATTAGATTTGTTATATTTTTTATTTGTCAAAATACTTATTCTAAACAAATATTAAAGTGGAATTTGTAAAATAAATAGCATTTTACTTTCCATAAAACGAAGTTTGCAATTATTTCTAAAATATTAATAATATTTCAAGTTAGTCGTATCTGTGGCGATTTGAGCACGTTCCTTCACAGAAGCGAGTGGTGGATGCTGGGACAAAAACGTATCAAGAAAGGATTATTATTTCTCTCCTTGATATCTTTTCAGTTATGTCGGTTTATCGTCTCATCGAGCTAGAAATTAGAGGGGCGCCGAGAGCAGAACTATGTTATTTCCGATGTATTTTGCTAGTCCGTTGGATTGACCAAAATTCTGCCAACATTATTGTAGTATCCACTAATGTATAGAATTATAATTATGTATTTGGCTCGCCCACACACCACCACGCACTTCTTGACTCACGGTCGAACACAGACTGCCCGCCACTCAGCCCGCACCTTGTGACGTATGCGCTTGAGCCAATCATGTTTACCCACATACACAACAATGAATATTATAATCATTAAATGAAAATACGACGATTAACGACTGCCTCGTTGGTCTAGTGGTTGCTAAGCGTGACTGCTAAGCACGAGGTCCTAGGTTCGAATCCCGGGTCGGGCAAAGTGTTACTGGGTTTTTCCATTAGGTAATTCTCAGTAGCAGCGTGGAGTCTGGATTGTGCCCGGTTGATGGCAATAGGCTCGCCCCCTATTACATTTGGACCGAAAAACATAACTTGCGAAATGTGGGTGTACTATATGCGCACCTCTGCCTACCCCCCCTTCGGGGAATACAGGCGTGATGTTGTGTAAATGAAAATAATGAGAAATATTCGTTGAGGTTTACCTTCGACGCCAATCCTTTACTACCTCCAGTGAGCTCATTCCACGCAGCATTGGCTCTCTGTTCGCAGTGGTCTACATAATCCAGCTCGACAAGGTCCACTAAAGACACCAGCCATCTTCTGTCGTCAGCACTGGATGAGGTGCCGCATTGGAGAGGAGAAAGAAGAGCGTAGAAGCAGATGTAGAGGAGAGTGACTGTTGGCCTCATTGTTGATCTGTGGAAGAAGAAAAAGGAGAATTAAGAAAGGGAATGTTTGTAGAGTTAAATAATTTGATAAATATGGAAAGGAAGTCAAAACATAACATTATATTTTTAACAAACTTTACTTAGTGAAGTAAACGGAGCTTTTAATAAAACAATATTGGTGCCAACCAATTAAATACAATATTTGATACGAAAGATAAAAGATCGACTAAAAATATTTTGATAATTAAAAGCCTTAGCCACATTATATTAAGGAAGAATCTAAGCTTATAATAAACACCTTCAGTCGTCTACCTTCAAAACAAAAATTAAAATAACAATTTTCAATGTATGGTGTGCTTTGAAATTTGTCTAGCGTTTTATAAAAGACAACAGAAAGCACTCACAGATCCTGTCAAACCACAAAAGTGGAGCCAAAAAGTTAGATATAATAAGAGGTTTCAAAAGATCTACGCGCGTGTGTCATGAAGACACTAAACTTATGTTTTTAGCACTTTCTACTAAAATTTGCAAAGGAATCTATAAAACATTGATAAATGTTCGAAATTAAATCCAAAGAAATGCTGAAGTAAGACTGAAATCCAGACAAGTACCAATCATGAGGCTACCAATTTTATATGTACTTTCATAGCCATTCTAAGACACGACTGACTAATTAGAACTAGTGCCTAAAAATGTCTAGACACGCCTCCTATTACTTATATTTTCTAGCGAAACGTAAGAGAACCCCCCCCCCCCAAAAGGGGGGGCCTTTTACCCTTTAAACGTACCTGTATTTGTTGCCAAGTATTCTATGTTGAATATTCCAGAAAGACTAAGGTTCAATAATATAACATCATCGACATAAGAACATTTAAAAAACTTTGACGTAACCTTACTTTTTATCAAGTTTCTCCATCAACTTAGTTTGCTACAACTTTTAAGGCCTTAAGAACTTGTATCTTTAGCCGTTATCTTTAAACACGTACGTTAGAATTATCAGACACTACCTTTCCCTACCCATTAGAAGGAGATTTGATGAAAGCCGGCTAATCCATATTGGATTCACACGAATTTAGCGGAATCCCTTCATTGAGTACATTCACTCCGTATTACAATTCACCATTGAATAAAGAGTAAGTTAAACTGGTTTTGTGTCTAAAAAACTTGCAATTTTCTTTATGGGTGCTATAAATACACAGACAGGTATCCAATACTTTATGTGAGACAAATAAAACAACACATTTCACGATTACTATTTACTATACTGTCTTTAACGTGAATTTTCAGTTTGATGTCCCTTTTCAGCGATTTCATGTCCCAGTATAACCGAGATTTTGGCTAAGAAGCCTTTTTCCCAAAACAAATATTTTCTTTTAAAAAAACGCTGACATCGGACGAATGAACTGGAGTATACTAACAACATGGTGATCTGAAGCTAAAGCACGTTTCTGTATTTACGACGTTCGCTAGCGTAGATTATTTAATATTCTAAAAGGAATCTATAGTGACTTCATAAATAAACAAGGAAATATTCTATAGAAATCTTATTCCTTTTAACTTTGGATTTACGAAAACAATTGCCTGAAGGCACAATGGTTTTAGAACCTTACCTCTATTAACTCATTATTTATGAAGAAACCTGAACTCCCTTTAAATAACCTGCGCAGTATCAATTATCTCAGCAATAAGGGGAGCCCCAAAAGCGAGAATTAATGAGGGAACCGCAAAATTAAAGATTTTTTCTTCACGTTCACCGTTAGAACCGTAGCTATTCATCCTTTATTCGTCTGAAAGGGTCACGATGATAAAAAAGAAAATTAAAGACCAGGCATTCATAAAGTGATTGTTGCTTTTATTCAACTCCTTTCAGACGAGGTATTAAAACTACATCAAGTGAGGAAAGGAAATGCAAAAGATTTTTTATGCAAATTACAACCTGAGTTATTGCCACAAATTTCCGAGAGAATGCGAGCTTTAGTGGTTCAAAAATTAAATCATTTGTTTCATACGTAACAAAGAAATTTAACAGTTGCGGGGGAAAACTGGACCAACACTGATTAGTTTTTAAATTTGAGGCATAAAGCATGACTATTATTTATAACTTCCTGTCACAATATTCAAAGCTTGAAATTATGAAACTCTAAAACTAGAATATACATACGGGGTTCACATATTTAAATGTACAATTTTACATTTTATTTATACTATAAAAAAATGAAACAATTTACATCCATTCTGCTTGGAAGCGACACCTGGCGAAACCTCGACAAGATCTCTTTTACATTAATGCAATTTTCCTTTAACTACATAAAACAGTCTAAAACTTGAATTTCCTGCACTTGTTTCGCTTGGTTTCAACATCGAGTTGTGTGACCTATTTCAACGAAATTTGCCTATTATACGCCACGTCAAGTTTCCAATGAAAAGCAGGCCAATTGAGCGCAACGGCAGTGCGGAAACCGGTCGTCCTATCGATGCCACTGCTCATATCAGTAGCGCTAGTAACGAGCTGACAGAATTTTTAACTTCCAATTTAGTTTCTAATCAAATAAGACACAAATTCGTTTGAGCAAAATTGGTCTTCTTTTTGGTTACGTGACACACTTGACCGCATTTCTTGTTCATGATTTTGAAAATTTAACTAAGTTCTCTAACTTCATCTGCTGAGTTTGTAATATAAGAGTACAAGCCAAAAATTAAGAAGTATACATATATCTAAAGCGAGGTATTTCTTTTAGTTTTTGATTACGAATGCAAACTGGAAAAACTAGATTTACAGAAAGAACTATTCAAATTTTGAGTGATTGCGCAAAATCTTCACGTACCAAGTTAGATGGCAAAAAATATGACGTTTGAAAGTTCCCAACCTCTGACGGGAGCATTAGCTAGACTTCTCGCGAATACTGATATGATTACACAACTTTCTCCTGAATATGCGCTAACAGCTGAAGCAGATGACTTGGCATTATCTTTTAATAAATAGCGCTAGTTTTGTTTAGTTTGCGACGATCTCTGTTCCCAAAACTTTTGCATTTTGAGTCCCGTGTGGTTAAATTGTTATATTCATTTGGTCCAGTTAATATGATTTTCACTGTATAAACAGCTTGTGTTTCCAAAGTTTTGTCACCTTGTTTGGTTGGAATTCAATAATTCTTTGTTTAAATCAACTGCAATCTGTAGTTGTATGGCATCAGTTAAATATTTTTTTATCAATATAATCTTAAAGACTTAGTTTATTATTTACGCCATATGAAAAGTGATAAGTTTGAACCGTCCAGTGTTTAAAATAAAGGGCTTCTTTACCATGTATTATGTATCAAAGAGGCAAGTTTTTCATTCATTAATCTAGCAACCTCCACTCAAACTCGAAACATGAAACCCTCGGACTTGATTAGTTTCCGTATATTTTTCAAAGGTTTTAGCCTTGTGAGCAAACTCGTAAGGTTTCCATAGACTTGAGGTATTCGCAACACGTATGATCTTCAATTACTTCCCTCACGGGCTAGTGGGCCGGCTTTGTTGCGGCTTATTAGGGAATGGGGAAACAGTCATTAGTGTAGAAATCCTCCACCCTAGTGGACGAATTAAGGTTTTTTAAGTCGTAAATTGCTCTCACTTGTGAGAACCGTTTTAGTGGTAAGTACTGGTAAATTGAATTGGTTTGTCGCTAGCCAGTTGGTTCTTTGAAGTTTGTTAGGAACTCGTGTTCACACGTGTAATTTGAAATCTTATTTTGCCAAATGCTTTTCTCTTATACAATACCCTCAAATAATAACAGACTGATAAAAAAATAATGTAGTAAGAACGCGGTATATTTGTAACGTTGACTTTAAAACTTGAACGGAAGAGGTAAAATTACGAATCTTCCATACATTGTAGCCTTAAAATATAAAACTCTTAGAGATAATATGAATGAACTGCGACCAAAGTCACTTGATCCTTGACGTTTTAAAAATTTAAAACGTATCTCGTTACAAAGTTGCGTGATGTGGTGCTGTCTCCGAAATTACTTATGTCTGCAAAGTTTAAGTTAATATTACGTTAAGGAGACTAACATTTTGTAGCTACGTAACTTGCTTTTTACATTTACTGGGGAAGCTTATTAAAGTACTTTAATCTTTCGGGATTGACAGTTGTTCATAATCACATAAAAATTATAAATGCGAAAGTGTGTGTGTGTTTGTTACTTCTTCACGCTTAAATGGCTGGACCAATTTTGATAAAATTTGGTATTGAGGTAGCTGAATATAGCGGGTAACACTGCCGCAGCTAGTTAGGTTAGTTAGGTGAATTTAACATTGTAGGTTTCCTTTCTTACTGTCATTAATAATTTTATAGTATATAAAACGAAACAAAAGGATTTTCTTACTATATTACCTCTATAAAACGTTTATTGGTGAGGGGAAACAAATAAAATAATACCTATAATTTTTACACAATGTAGGTATCTATAGCCAGCATTACTACTACTATATAGAGTTAGACTGCGAAGTCAAACGTCCCAATTTCAAACCCCGGTACGCACCAATGTCTATTCAAATCCACGTGTGTACAAATTAGTAATCTTTTGCTAAAAGACAGTGAAGAAAAACATCATGAGGAAACCAGCACAACTGTGAGATTTTTCAAAGGCGTGTAAAGCCACGTCAGACGCCTATAGGCGGTTTAAACTCCGACACCAGGTTGTTCATCAACCATACGACATGAAGGTATAATTATTTTCTTATTTGAATTTTTCATGTGATGTCAGCGAGTTTTACAGTCATGACATGCTGTCAGCTGGTCATGTATAATATAATATTTATATATTTATATTTCCAGAAAAAATATTACAAGGTTTGTCAAATGTATGTAGGTCATACACATCAATGAAAATCGAACAAACAGGAAAGGGAAGCATCTATCGTACAATAAGGATAACCGGAGCCTTCGATTATATTGATAGGATCGACTGTCTGTCAATTACATATTATGCAAGCCTGTCAACGTTTTAACAAAGATTTTTTTGGTGTAAGTATCTGATTCGTGTGTTAGTTTTCAGCATGAATAGGTTCAGTACAGTTCAGACTTTGACCAAAAGTTCGAGATATCATATAAGAATATACCCTCTAGATACAATAATCGAACGTTAAAGTCCCATACGAGAATATTATAGACCTTACAAAAATATTTTTCTGGATTAGTGCCCAGTTGATTGCAATAGGCTCAACCCTTATTACTTAGGGAACTATCACACAACTGCAAAATTTGGATGTACCTACCTATTAAGTGTATCTAATACCCATTGTACATCTATTGAGGTATTAGGTCACCTTATATAATACCTATAGTACCTCAATAGTCACTTAATACCCATAATACATTTACAAATTTTAAAGGTGTACCTCTGCGTACCCTGCGTAGCATACAGTCGTAATGTTATGTAAGATGAGAACTTTTTGTTATGCAAAGAGTATTTAAGTTGATTTTATAATTCATCTAGCTAACTTATAAATTATAAGTCACACATACCATTAGCACTTATCCAGTTATCTAAGTACAATACCGAAAATTCCTCAGGGCATAATACCTTCTGCATAATGTAGAGATTATATTATTTGCATTTACATGTTCTTAACTTTATACACATTATGGAATAAGCTGGTTCAGACACGTTAGTAATTGAGTGTACTGAACTCATATAAACGTGAATAGGGATCTATGTTTATATATTTTATTATATGCAGAGAACTGTCTAGCTACACGTGAAGATGTAACTAGTTAGATGAAGTCTGGAGGTGCTTTAACGAACCTTCTATTTGAAGTCGGTTAAAAAGGTTGGGTTTTCGTCTGCTATAGTTGTGTGTAATAGAAAAGGGGGTTGGGTTATTTGACTGCTTTTCTCTGTTACACATTCATTAATGTATCTTCCTAGATTTTCTTAAATACATAAATAATTATTTTCATTACCTATTTGTCTAACCAAGAATACAAAAAATTAAAGCATATTAAATGAATAAATGATTTATTTCTGTAAATAGGTTTTCACAAACACTTTTACACGTCAAAATTCAATAAAATTTTTAATAAAAACTTGATGGCGTCGGCATTTCCAACTGACTACTTCTGAAAATAAACGCCTAAACAAACTCAGGGGTCAATTCAGGGTTCAATATTAGTAAACGATAGCAGAACCAATACAAAGGACTTGCAATAAGTCAAAGGCTTGCTTCCAAGAATCGGTAGAACAATTACATAGTCAGAGCTTACATACGCGGTACTTCATTCTGTTAGGAGAATCAGAAATACAGTATGTTCTAAAACAAACGATTTCTAGCTTCCACTAAATTAAGGTCTTAGACAGCTTGTATTGAACATCGCTTCAAATCCTCCTATATATAAGCGTGACGGCTTAATGTTCAGCTGAAGTATAATAATGGACCTATCTGTACTGGCAATTTAATTTAAACAGCATCCGAGGGTTAATCTCGTTTAGGGTTAAACAATTGTTAATTCTACGTTACTGAAAACTTTTGCTAAATGTGTATAACCCTGTTCTTTTGATGAACGGTTTTAATTCTTATCGTATGGTTGATGAACAACCTGGTGACAGAGTTTAAACCGTCTGTTGGCCTCTGACATCTCTTTACACACCGTTGAATAATCTTCTCAGGTGTGCCGGTGTCCTCACGATGTTTTCCTTCACCGTTTTTAGCAACTTATAACTAATTTATAGTATGCGCATGA
Source organism: Abrostola triplasia (assembly GCA_946251915.1). NCBI lineage: Eukaryota > Metazoa > Arthropoda > Insecta > Lepidoptera > Noctuidae > Abrostola > Abrostola triplasia. Next base: position 9,049,506 of record OX276430.1, read on the forward strand.
ATTTAAAAAGTCTGCTTTGTAGAATTTTAGTTGAAATGTTACAAGCGAAGACGCTCATTTCAATTGTAGGAAGCTTAGAATATAGTTAGAGAAGTATGCCAGGATCGTAGCAAATGTAAATCCGTGGTCTCTGCCTACCCCTCAGGGAAACAGGCGTGACATTATGTATGTATGTATGTAGAATATAGTTACGACCTAGTCTCCATGACTTCTCGTTCCAAGAAGATACATTAAGAAATTATTAATTACCGTCTGTAATCCCTAAAGTGGTAGGCAGGGGTGTTACCCGTTATTAACACTGGCTGTGCGTGAAGCAGACACAATAGAAAAACAATAGCTATGCCCCCATCTGTGGGTCATTACACTGGGAAAGGGTTAAGATTGTAAATACGTAGTCGATATTTAGAATCAATCACAATCTATCAACCTATCATTGTAAGTCTGTAAGTGATAAGTCTAAAGCCTTTTTTGAGCCTATACTAGGTTCTTCGTATCTTACAACACACTTTTCCGATGTCAAAAGAGCATCACCCACCTAACTTGCTACAATCTAAAACATAACACGAACGAGCATAAAAATAAACTCAAAATTTCGGACGTGAATTTCCTTGTACCTTGTACAGAATCTGCGCTTAATTGAATTGAAATCTGATATTTTTTTATACGAATTAAGGGGATCATACAGCAAGGGGTTTTGGATGTTGATCCCCGAGTTTTGGTGGACAACGTTCGATGTTTTTTAATCACATCATGCAAATTTAATTGCCGTGAATATAGCTCGTTATTTTGAGGTCTTTGTTTATATTTTAACGACCTGCTTTTATACAATTTAGAAAAACTTCAAGATATCCAACTTTTATTTTAAAAAGTGTGATTTCTTTCATGGTCATATTAAGTGTAGCACATTATCATACTAATACAATAAAGACGGCAGTTGGTGTGTGTTTGAATGTTTGTTACGTGTTCACGCTTTAACAGCTGGGCAGATTTTGATAAAATGTTGTATGAAGGTAGCTGACAACCTAGATTAATACAGGCGAAAAATGTAGCACGTAACACCGCGGTGCACAGCCAGTCTATACTAATATTAAAAATGTAAAAGTAACTCTATATGCCTGTCTGTTACGCCCGCACAACAAAACCACTGGATGGATTTAGCATGTTTAAGACCTGAGAAAGGACATAGGCTACTTAACACGAGCCGCGGGTAAAAGCTAGTATTATATAAATAGTAAATCCTATCAGTTATATTATATACTTATGTATCACTAAAAACATTATATCTAATGTAATTAAGTTTCATACTATACAATATACTATCTTAATTCTTCTTTATTGTACACATAACTTAAATAACGAATAACAATATGAAATTAGATGTACCATCGATCAGAGAGACAAAAGAGCTACACCAAAGTTCTCCGCGTTATTCTGTTCCATTCCCAACACATTTAACCTCATTACTCATCGACAAACGCTACAAAATCGACATTCAAGACCAATAATTCTTCCTAATGCGACCATACATTTATATGGAAAAATGCATTTGATAAGTCGGTCTCTATCCTTCCCCGTTGGTTAGTGCGCAATGAAATATAGGTACATATTTGCGCTCCCGATGTGAACTTATTTCCATTTGCGATTGCATATAATGTTGCTAGACATCGGTAGTAAATGTGAAATATTATCCATAACTCGTAGTTTGTGGAGCTGGATTCTGGTTACTAACTAAAAATTGTAAGCTTTGTAAGTGTTTTACGACCGCTTTTTGTTGGCTGTCTGACGGCCGGTGCTCGTTGCGTTGTTAGTGATTACATTTTTAATATTCCTGTGTTTTGAGAAGGTTTTAAACATTTCAAAATTGTATAAGCTATAAAGCGTGCATCTGAACTACCTCACTGGTGTAGTAGCTAAACGCGACTGCTAAGCACGAGGTCTTGGATTCGAATCCCGGGGCGGGCAGTGTTACTAGGTTATTACCTAATGGGAAAACCAGGTAGAATTCTCTACTCTGAACGCTACTGAGAATTCTCAGTAGCAGCACGGATCTTATGAATTAATCTTATAGTCTCGTCATGAGCGAAACAATAAGAATAACTCATGCCAATGTAAAAGGTAAGATAGCTAGCTCAGGGTGTACTCGATCAATTTAATATCGTCACTCGAGGATGCACCCTGTATTATTGAAGGTATAACTAGAAGGTATCGCTCTATCTATCTTATCGTATTTGATATTTTTTTATCAGATTACTACCTCTAAGGTACTGCACGGGTGTCGGCAGAGTTGAATCATGATCAAGATTACACGATTGTATAGGTGATTATGTATTAGATAGAATTAAATTACAACACGTAAATTAACTGCCTTGTTGGTCTAGTGGCTGCTAAGCGCGACTACTGAGCACGAGGTCCTGGGTTCGAATCTCGGGTCGGGCAAGTGTTACTGGGTTTTCCATTAGGTCATTCTCAGTAACAGCAAGGAGTCTGGATTTGTGCCCGGTTGATGGCCATAGCCTCGCATCCTATTACATTGGGACCTAAAACATAACTGGCGAAATGTGGGTATACTAAAATGTGCACCTCTGCCTACCCCTTCGGGGAATACAGGCGTGATGTTATGCTTATGTTAAATTAACGAGAACACAAGTGTTTAACCGCATCCTCATTCTGCTTGTGACCACAGCCGGCGCAACCCGGTCGAAACGCCTAGCCATAAAATAAAAACTTGTGTTCGTATTAAATCCCATATTGCAATTTGACGACCTGTTTAGTGCAGTAGCTAAGCGATTGGACATCGGGTTCGATTCTCGCACGGGGCAAAACTTTGTGCAAACCACAGATGTTTGTCCCGTAGGTGTTTGTGTATGTGATATTTCATGTTTGTAAAACGCACCCACGACACAGGAGAAATACCTAGTATGGGGCGACGTTCCTAATAAAAAAAAAAAAATCTTCTGTTTTAGATGCTCACAGCAAACCCACCCCAGAACACTGCACTAATGGAAGTTGCAGGACGCATGTAACAATCTCAAACAGGAAGCATTGCAGGAATGAACAGCAGAAATACCGACACATCGCTTTTATTCACATCGGGAAAATATCACGTTTCAGAAATACTAACTCTATTGAAACGGTTTCTTTTTTGTATTAAATGTACCTATTGCAGCGCTGAGGCACTCTAAGGCGATGGCCACACAGAGAAGACGTAAGACGGTGGGTGCAGACATATGTCCCTTTGATTTACTTTCATACAAAATGTATAGAAAAGTTTCTGTATGTTTTGCATCGTGTCGTTTCTATACAATTTGTATGAAAATAAATCAAAGGAATACACGTCTGCACCCTTCGTCTTACGTTTTCTCTGTGTGGCCATCGCCTATGTATTTTGCGAAGACCATAATGCATAATTACAAATAAAATACGATCGCAACCGAAACTAGTCGGCCATTTTAGACACACGTGTAAATAACAAAGGAAGGGTTCAAATCCCGCTCGTGTCCATCATTTTTCAAATTTATTTTATCAAATTAGAACAAAGGTATCACTCAAGTGTTCTAATTCAAGGTTTCATTGTAAGTGTTAACCAAGACACGTATGTATATATAGAAGACAATTCACTACGAAGCAAACATACCACCATTAATAGGAAGTGTAAACGAATCGAGTTTCCACAAAAGAGAGTTCGTGAAGAACTTACTTTCTAACTCCAACGCCGACAGGCAAACGTGAATTCAAAGACAGTTGTTGTCCAGTTTCTCTAAGTAATGATGAGAACAGACAGGTATAATAAGTGCACACGCTGATGATGTGATCATGTGGAAACATGGTTGCATCAGAGTCGAATTCGAAGGAGTTCTACGATAATGAGTATGCATTTGGATACAAGACGACCAGAAAATAGTTTCATAGCTAACTGCACACTGCACTAGTAGAAGTATATAGTTTAGAACGTAATTAGATTTAGTATGCGCAAATGATTGTTGAACATAGCTACCATATTTTTTTAAGCAATGTACATCCATCCTATATATGTATTAAACAGGAAGACTATATTGGTACAATAGCTACTGCTAATGATCGCAGGTTTTATCATCGCACAGGACAAATTTACTAGTAATTTGCCAATATTTGAGTATAAAATGCGAGTAAAATTATTTGCTGGTAAATCGGACCAATGTCATTGGAATAAGCTATCTATGAGAAAAATAATACATACATATGTATCTAAACTCTTTGCAAAGAAATGAGTTTCGTTGTACTATTTATCTTTTTCGACCGTCAAGAAGAAATAAAATCAGGTCTAGCTGATTGATTGCTTAGCTGTCGTCTGGCCTTATGAATCGAAGTAAGAAATCTAGGATCGATCCTAAATTTTATTTACCAAGTTTAATTAAACCGTCTTCGTCAGTCAAAGACCTGTAACGAGACGCTCGGGATGTCTGAAGTTCTAACAAAGTTAGTAATAGACACTACTCTGTGTCTAACTAATTAATTTGGAGAGGTGACATTGTTGTTTCTAGAACAAATAGAACAAAAATTCTAGAAGAAATATGTATGTCGCTTGCTTCTATATTCCCATGAGAAACCGCAAACGATAAGGAAAACAAAGTTAGGATTTTAACAAAGAAAATAAAGAAGGTGCAAGTCTACGCAAACGTAATTAGAGATCTTTTTGCAGTTTCAAAAGAGATTTTGTTTTTATTATGCTTGATAGTAGATGACAATGTATAGTTTTAATAATATTAAAGTAAGTAATGGTCGTCAAGATTATGCTAAAGTAATCTGGGATAACCAAACGCGCAACTATCGAAAGTTAAGCAACACTAGTGATGATATACTGATATTGAATTAAAGCTATAATAGGTAAAGTTTCAATACCATATCAGCGGGCAACACCAACTGCAGGGTTGGGCCATCATTTCCTTCTGCGACACTCTCCTATTCTGTTAAACTGTCAATAATGTTGCTCCTGGATAATAAACACACTGTGTGTGTGTGTCTGTGATTGTGTGTGTGTGTGTGCATGCAAAGTGCATGTTGGTTAAAATTCATTACAAAGTCACTTAGATCAAAATCCCGATAGAGTAGTTGAGCAAACATTTAACCAATAGTGATCTGGAACTCGTCTTCATGATTAAGTTCATCGTACTGACTTCACGTCTTAAATTATGCTTACTCACGAACTTTGGCACTTAAAACTGTATTGAAAATCCTTAATATTGGTCAGTTAATGAAATCTCACTTAAGTTATCCTCAGTTTAAAGGATGAATTATTGTCATTAGTCAAAGATTATTTTGTGCTTTCACGAATTTATTTTCACCATGTTGTCCATCCTCTGATTCAAATTATTCCATCTAAAATTTAATCTTAATATACTAACATAAAATATTTGACTACGGGAAACAGTTTTTATCGACTAAATAAAAAAACCCCGTTCTATTCCAGTCGAGTCAAGGCTCTTGAATAAAAACGGTGCAACTAACTCAAGGGCACGTAAGATTTCTTGCTCAAGTTGGACAGTTGACGGTAACAATGATTGTAGAATCGCTTCGGGCGAATGCAGGAAATTCTGACTTCCTTTATTAAAAGAACTTTTCGATTTGAAGCTGCTGTTTTCAAGTACCTACTTGATGAAATAAAAAGAGCTAATTGCTGTTAGCTGATGTATGGATGGCCAGATGGACCGATGATTTAAGGAAGGTAGCTGGTAATGACTGGATGGCGAATACGGGAGAGCAGGCCTTGTGGTGTACCCTGGGGGAGGCCGACATTCATTAGTGAACTACAAAGGCTAATGTGATGATTATGTGAAATATAATTATGGATATTTGGCATCACCAACGCACTTTTGATGCCAGCATCGAATTACTTTTACTAGGTTTACAATGCATTAAATTATTAAACAAACGGGTTGTCACGGTGGCACTAACGTTGCGATCTACTGACGCATGTCAAGGCCGTAGAAATTCACTATGACATTTGTAACCTCGTTTTGCCCGTTTATTAGTACGTACAACATCTCTTGATCTAAATAGAGCTTAGTATTTATCTCATTATGCAAGCCTGACGTCATCAAACAACAAAAGTAGAAAACAATCTTCGATTAAATTTCTTCCCGTCACGCGACATTACAATCAAGGATGCTTTATGAAGTTACAAGTCAAAGCCATTTCCTCACAATTTCATTTTTATATTGTTTATCCATCAAACTGGCAAACTGTAATACAATTATTGTAAATGATTGGATAATGTCACCATCTATCAAATTAATACAATTAATAGTGTCGTTCATATATGGAATGATTAATGGTGCAAAACCAAAGTAATTTTTAATTAGGGTTTGTTATTCAAGTTAGCTTGTACTAATGGACTCCATTGATTTTCCATCCTCATGGGGAAGTCGCAACATGATAACGGCTTCATAATTTTTTACGGTATCAGCTTTCTACAAGCTTATATTTTCATTGCAGTTAAAGCTTAGCCTAAACTTACCTAACTTTTTTGTCATGGTGTCACATTAAGTCGTGGTGGCCTTTGCCCTGCAGTGGGACAGTTATAGGATGTTATTATCAATATTATATCGACACGGTAGAAGAAATTATGGACTAAGAAAAACTCTTAAATATCTTTGGTGCCCTAGTTACGAGTGTTTACAATGCCTTATATTATCCGTTTAGGATATATTCATAGTAACACGATCCACACATATTTGAGTAAGATAAAGCCTTATTTAAGTCAGTGACCTGGATCAGATCTGGTGGCCTGCCAAGTCTAGTATCTTGGCATTTTTCTGGCGCAAGCGAATGTATGAATGAAGTTCTAATCATATGATAGAATCAGTATCTATTACAATTTGATATAAACAGTTTTTTATAGGAATTACTTAGAGATTCGATTTTTTTTTTCGTTTTTTATTTCATATTCAAAAACTTGTACGTTGGTGCTCATTCGTTGAACTAAAATTTTTGTTTAGTTCATCTAAAAGAAAATGTAACCCACCTTTAGACTATTCCATTGACTATACTGAAGGTATTTAAGGATCCTTACCCCTTTTTCTTTTGAATCTTATCAATGCACTTTTTCAAACAAAAGAAGTATTCAATACCGGAACAACCCAAAGATTTCGAGGAAGAGGACGTCGATTAGAGTACCTACTCCTTTTTTTTCGATTTCATTTAAATTCCGAATCCTCAAGAACATCCTAACCAGTCTTAAGTCTCTAAGTTTTATTTTAAGATTTTCTTTTACATTCTTTTTTGTCCTTTCTCGTTTGTTTTTGAGTGTCTTGTATCTGTGTCAAATAAAACCTTTTTCTTTCTTTCTTCTTTTTTTTTCTCAAAGCGTTTATGCATCCATAAATGGTATACACGAGTGAAATACTCCTTTAATTGTCTATTTAATACGTGCGTGCTAATATCTGCAGTAATAAACGGTAAAGGTAATCTTCGTCGTGTCGGCATGAGCCTATAGCCACATGGAATAGCTCATGCCGTGGTGTAGAGATTGGTCAGTCAACGTGGATGGTAGTGAGGTTAAGTAGGGTGCGTCGGGCGTACTTAAGTATCATCGCTCGTGGAGGCCCTCTACTTGCACCTCAAAGGCAATGGAACATCGATGAGCTTTTGTTCAAACACATAAACGTCGAGCTTGACATCCTTGGTCAAGCTGCAAACCGTTTTCATAAGTGAGTTTAATGAAACAATGGTTTTTCCCAGAATCCTGCAAATATTAGTATGGTATTAATTGTAGTTCAGTGATTTATGCTTGTACTAGCGTAGGCATAGAAGGCTGGTAGTAACTATTTGTTGACTCTCAGTGATATGGAAAAATATGTAGATAAACAATCAATACATACAGTGGCTAAGTGATTGGACGCTTAAGACAAATATTTTTGTGATGCTGAATGTTTGTCCTGAATCTAGGTGTTTGTACAATTTCGATATTTTGTGCCTGTAGAATTTACAACCAATACCCAAGAAAATACTAGAGAGAAAATATTATTTTTTAATAAAAACATTGAAAATTCACACAAGAAATATTTACAACACAAAACGACTTGTGCGTCTCTCGCTCTAGCTATTAATAACTAGCTGCACCCCGGTGTTATCCGCTACATTTTTTCGGGCTCACCTAGCCTATGTGTTAATCCAGGGTGTCAGCTACCTCTATACAAAATTTTATCGAAATCGTTCCAGCCATTTGAGCATGAAGAGCAAACATACAAACTCACAAATTTTCGCCGTTATAATATTAGTATGATCGAAATTAAAATCGCAAATATTAATTCGATTAAAAAAAACGAGTCACCAAGCGTAATATTTTTTTTATGTAACGACATTGAACCTGAAATCCTTGCACCCTAAATCTGTTAAGGTCGGTTCATGCATGATTGGGAAACCACCCTTTGTAGATGTAACACATGTTCAGAATTTTTATTGACTCACTCGAGTGAATTTTTTCATCATACATTTTGTTTTGCAGATTGTTATGTGGTTAACTTCGTTGAAAACGTAAAGGTTTTTTATTTGTTGTATACAAAACATCACGCCCGTAATCCCCGTGGGCGTAGGCAGAGGTGTTTCACACTGCTTAAAAGCCCAGGGTAAGGAGCTAATTGCCCATCAATACCACATAATACTATACACACAACTTTATATGTCGAACGAGACCAATGTATTTTACAGTATCAATTCGGTTGTTAAGTTTTAAGAGACTAATAATAGCAATTTCCATAAGCGGAATGTTTAAAAAGTATCATCTAAAGGTATTTACTTAGATAGTCTTTTCCAAATGTATATCGTCCGTGTCAAATTGTATTGCACCACTTGGCGGAGCACTGTCGTGCCCCCAGATGTCTGTAATTTCATCTACAATACCTTAACAATTTATTTTTATTTTATTTATTAGGGAAAACAAACAATTACACATTACGAAATACACTTAAAAAGAAATGATACAGAAATGATACAAATGTGAAATCAACTACGTTCTCCACAGATACACAAATAGACAGTTTGGTAAAAAAGACAATCGATAAATACTAAAAAAATTTGGTCATAAAAATGCTTCCATGTTTCCACAGCCATTGTTCAGAAAAATCCTTGCAACGTTCGGCTTAGATTTGTAAAGGAAGTTTTTGCCTACTTTTTATGTAATAGCAACCGGGTTGCTTTAATAATAGACAGTAACAATCAGTACTGAGGAAGTAATCAAGAAAGTTGTTTGAGGCGACAGTCGTCGGTATAAGCAAGGGTTCGTTTTGATGATCAAAAGCTCGCCTTACAAGACTTGTATTTACCCGCGACCTTGTCTGACTTAATGAAATATTATGATCAAATCAAATCCAAGTAGATTTGAATGTTTAACAAAACAGTCTTTCAGTTTTTTGCTTCGACTTAATTTTTTTTTTATCGCCAGAGTATATTCAGTACTTTTAGCCATAAATTTTACCTCAAAACATTCCTAGAATTAAGTACGGAAAGCCCCATAAACCCAAGCGAGGAGATCCAAAATAATTAAAACAACAGACCTTTAACCTCAACTCAGAAAGCAATTTCCGTGAGCTGTCTTTGAATAATCCTTTATAACTTACGTAAGACGCAGGTAGTGAGGACAGAGCTTTGAATAAGACAAAGGAGTATATTATAGAGCCCAGTGATAATAAACTTAGGACGAATGTTAGACACGATCTTATTATCAAAGAAACCCGTCAACCCACGGTCTTTGCAAGTCTGCCGAAACATCAGGGAAAAATATCAACTTATTTCTATTACGTAGCACTATTCGATATTCTATGGTAGGATGACTGTTCTTTCAAAAGGCAGGTATACGAGTAAACACTACTAATGCGAGAGAACTGACCGGTTAAGCAATAAGAACTCTTATCCTGCGAGATACAGCACCGATTCACCAAACAAAAAAGGTAAATGATAATGACAAATGATTTTATTTTTGCAAATAGGTTTCAAAAAAACACTTATACACGTCATTTTTTTAAAACTAGATGGCATCGGCATTTCCTAAATAACTACCTCTGAGAAGAAAAACCAAAACAAACTCAGAGGTCAAGGTCTCTTTTAAAGTCCAGACAAGCTCAATATTTTATGTGAGAACAGTGTAGGTGGTCTGAGAAGTGGTCTTTTTAGGAAAGAACCACGGCGAGGGCTACTAAAGTTAAAGGGTTCTTTTAACTAGCCTCTCTAACCCTTTAGACTAGCGATTTTATTAAAAACATCCGAACATAATGGACAATAATTTATCATTTGTTGAATTTTTAAAGGTATATGAAGGGACGTTTCGCACACACGATATGTCTGAATGTTTTACCAAAGTCCCCACTTCGCAGGCACCCTTCGCAATAAATGATTCATGACTAGTCTCTCAACAGTGGAATGATGCTCGGTGTTGTTGAAAGCGCCGCAAAAGGGCTGTGTGAATCCAGTGAAATGTGCGTCGAGTTCCTCAAATTTTTGCTAACTTTTTATTGGAGTATTTCACTGTAATAAATGTTGTGCTGTTGATTTTTTATGTCAACTTGCCGTAAAATATTGAAATACGTTTTTGGGATTCTGATTATTCTTGTTTAAAGCTGGGAAATTTTTCAAGGCAAAGTCTAGATGAAGTTTACTATGTATCATCAATTTACTATAACTTTTCAAATGAAATGACAACTATTCAAACTTTTATACTACATGTTCTAAACGATAGTTTCACGTCCAGTTCTGATCTTTATTTCTTTCAATTTTGTCTCATACCTTTAAAAGGAGAAAATAATCTTAGTGTCATAGATATACATACTGTATTCACCACGTACCGGAATTAAAACCTGCAACAGAAAAAGAAAATTAAACAATACGGTCAAACATTTGGGTAGACTTATTTTAGAGAGATTTAAAATAGTACAGCAGAAGCAGATTTTAACAATAACCTAACCTAAACGGTTTTAATCCCAGAGCCTCCCTCCACGAGTAACAATACGATTACGTCTAGCCTACTCAAGATAGACAACCTTATTAAGATCATTATTTACTAGCCAGTCTCTATGCCTTAATCTGTTTCCATGGCAACGATTATTTAGCGAAGAATAATGTAGTTTCATGAGCCGACCATTTACCCATGATTAACCGCAACCAATTTGTCAATAAGTATTGGTACTTTAAAAGTTTTCCTAACAATAGTCTTCCGCATGTAATCAAAGAGAACTACTGTCGATCATCCAATTAGCAACACCGAACTAATCCAAATAATGAACAACGTGTTATTTCGGCCAATCAACTCGCGTCAACTGCCTCTATTGATTCATAAACCAATCAGTCTGTAGAGCGACATTTAGTGTTCATTAGGGTTTAATGACAATACACGTGTTTTAAGCTTATTTGTTTGTGGTTGCTAAGCGCGACTGCTGAGCACGAGGTCATAGGTTCGAATCCCGGGTCGGCCAAAGTGTTACTGGGTTTTTCCATTAGGTCATTCTTAAATAGCAGCACGGCGTCTGCATTTGTACCCGGTTTATGGCAATAGGCTCGCCCCGTATTACATTGGGTCCTAAAAACATAAGTGGCGAAATGTGGGTGTACTGTATGTGTACCTCTGCCTACCCCTTCGGGGAATACAGGCGTGATGTTATGTTGTTTGTGGTCTATTTTTGATTCCATCAGTTTCAAATTTCAGGCTTGTTTAGTTTACATATTTTGTTTTAATAGGTACTCGGTACGGTTTCGTGACGATGTTTTCTTTCACCGTTTTTAGCATCTGGTTACTCTTCATCTTCTATCTTATAACTAATTTATACCTTTCATTCAAATTCGTTAAGCCTTTGTTGTTAAGCGTTATGTTTGTTACTCAACCACTTAAAACCGGATCAACCTGACTTTAATATTTTATATAAGTTAGGATTATAACATTCAACTCTGGCTATTGCAGTCATGTGTTTATTTGGATATAGTTTTGGACTCGAACTTAAATACTTATATGACTTTTGGTGTCTTTGTTGCATGTTGCCCATGCTAGCGAGCACGGTGGCTCAGTTGGTTAGAGCAGCGCCACGTTACGGCGAAGGTCGGGGGTTCAAATCCTGCTCGTGTATATTTTTCAAATTTCCTTTATCAATTTAGATTAAATACTTATCTTAAACTCATAAACTGGAAGCTATTTTCTGTAAAGCTTAGAACCATATATCTGAATGTGAATATGTAGAGACAAATAGATGCTTCGACAAAGCTGCTACATACCACATAATTATTAAGAATTTAACTTTCCATATAGGTATATGGTGAATATGCGGCGAACAATACAAATGCTCAAATCTCGGTCGTTAGAATTATTCCATTCAATTTTGAAGCAGTAACCCCAGCATACAGGAGCTGGGTTTTCTGGTATTTACGATCAAAAGGCAGTTGATCCGTTTCCAGAAACGTTGACGGGAATCCTCTCCCATTTCGTTTTGATTCTATTGTTGTGTAATCTCTTCTGTATGCATAGCTTAGGATAGCGAGCCAGTCTCTTAAAGTGTTCCTTCGCGAATTTAAGTTCTAATCAAGATTTGGAAACTCCTTGAAGAAGCCTTTTCTAGGTAAAACGGCTTTCGCCTGACCTGCATGAAGTCTGTTATTTAAATACGATTATAATTAATTAAATTTGTCTAACTGCTTAATTGGAAAAAAATAATTAAAATATTTAAATTCAAAATGAAAAAGGACATTCGAAAAATGGTAGATATGAGCGAGATTCGAACCCACGTTGCTTAACCGTGGTGCAGCTCCTAGCAACTAAGCCAGAGTGCGAAGGCGAAGAGCTCTACTACGTATAAAAATGCTGTACTGCTTAAAAGATATGACTCTGATAAAAAATCGGAATTCTGACTTAATCTTAAGGTTCTATAACAATCTAGTATAAAAGTCTAGAGTAAGGCAATTGTATTGAGCCAATGTATTTCCAACTAATGTCTCTTTAATGGGCACTAAACAATATAGAGGGCCGCTTAAGAACCTTGAAGATCGGGATTCTCGGAGCCTACTTCTTAACAAATATTATTGTACTACCCACAAAAGATTATTTATTTTCTTCCTTATATTCACCGGTTTCATAAGCGACGTGATTAAATACACAAACAAGACAATTGAATAAAAGGATTGACCATAAACCGATTTCATTGGTTCCAATATATTTATAGATAGGAATATCATTTTGGTTATACCCAGGTACCGATTGCTGACAGACGTTTTTTTAGTTTCACTAACATTTCTTTATAGTCTTGTAAACGTTTTTTTACTATTTTAGAAAGAACGTGTATGTGCGCGCTCACTAAACTCCTGAAATTCGAAACGATGAAATTCGTTACTATAGCAACAAGAGTCATCGTCAATATCATCATCTTCAGCCGGAAGACGTACACTGTTAAACAAAGGCCTCCCTCCCTTAGTACACCGACAAGAGTACTACTTAAAATTTGTTTATGTGGTAAATTTATAGTTTAAATACCATAACTGAATAGAAATTGTGATCTTAAAGAAAAACTCTTACTAGGTGAATGTTGCACCTTAAGATGGGTGGGAGGAAACTCTCGAAATGTTAAAATTAAATGAAGATCTATTTAATTAACACTAATTGCAAAGGAACTCTCTTTTCCTTAATTTGATGACAGCCAATAGCACCTTAATCAATCAAGATGAAATCAGTGAGTGCGTAAGCAATTTATATTTACGAAAAATCCTTAGAAGCACCTTTTACTGCGACGATATAATTGTTCCAATTTCATTATTCTCCATCGGAGAAATTTGGAGCTACAATAATAATTTTCCATAAAATCTAATAGATCTTATTTAATGAAAGAAATAAATTAAATTTTGAAGGACTGGACGTCCTCTTGATATTCATAGCGCTTATTGAAGATTCTTTTCCCTTCTAAGTGTTTCATTTATAATTCTTTGATATGAAAATCTAATGGCGTTTATTTTGCATTGATATTAATTATTTTGTATTCTTCAATAAGTAGGCTTGTTATTTGAAAACTAATGTATTTAATTTATTTTCAAGACGAGAAAGAATTGAAACAATTATTCTGTTAAATACTGTTTTACTATCAACACATTTATTATCTGTATTCGTAGAATTATTTGCGCTTTGGCAAAGAATACTCGAACGCAGAGAAAATGTTTTCTCTACAAATATTCTACGTACCAGCTTTGTTCCTCTCAGAGGAAAAGTTCGTTAACTGTATCCTCAGTTTCTGTCTGAGGATGCTTTAGAAGCCTAAATTAGAGTTCCCTGTTAAGCCTACTTAAAACAGGTTAGTGTTTAAATTTTAGCCCAACTGAGACGCGACCTAAATAAACCTACGAAGTTCGTCAACTGACGAGCGACGGCTACATTTAATGTATTTAGTTCTCTTATTTAATCCGTACTCACATGCTTTTAAAATAAAAACAAAACTTCAAACATTACTAACACACCAACCAAAATAAATGTCACCGCATCATTATTAGCTTCCAAACTAAAAAGGTAGCATAATCTATATTTACTCGTAGTAACATCTTTTGAAACTATAATTAATTTTAAAAGATGCACCATTTTGCATTGAGACAATCTTCGGATTTCTTAATGCTTTAAAATTTGTCCTGATAAATTGCTATACCTATCACCCATGTTGAATTCCACAATCAATTTTCAACATCATCATCTATCATGGATATTTAAACCACCACGTTACCGAGGGGAATTTTATACTGCAGCCTTATTGAACATAAACTTTAATAGTTTTAAAATGATAAGAGGTTGATAGAAGAATTAAAATAGGTCTTATTCAATAACGGTTAATGTTATAGTAGAGCTTATCACACACACACAACATCACGCCTGTATTCCCCGAAGGGGTAAGCAGAGGTGCACATATAGTACACCCACATTTCGCCAGTTATGTTTTTGGGGCCCAATGTAATAGGGCTTATCAAATCTTGGGAATACTGGCTATAAGGTTTATTTATATGCTAAAATAACATTAAGCAATAACACTATTATGGAAATATAACGTAGTACCCAACGGTAATGTCGTTATAACGATCACCGATAAAGTTTCAGCAGCTATAACAGTATCATGGTGTGTTTGATGCAAAATTAGACCCATATGATGTGTTATAACTATTATTTTGAGTTTAAAGTGCTATAACAGTAACAGCTCTTTGATAGCCGCGGCTATTATGTTACCCGTTGCCCATTACCCTCAATTGATTTTAAAGTTGCGCTGAAAGCCACAACGCTACATTATTTCTCTCGTTCCTTTTCTTCCGTGGTAGACGGAGCCCTTTGACTGCGGGTACAAATTACCGCTTTATTACCAAGCACGTTGAAATAGTTAAGTACTGGTCTCAGCTTTAAGTTTATCAAGGATATTTCGAGCTACTACAGCATACAAGTATAAAAAAATACTGTTGTAAGATTTCATTATTAAAATCTTCATTTTTGTAGCCACAAAGAGTTTCACAACATTCACGTTTTCTTCTTTGTTGGATTCTTCCTTGTTATATTATAGATCTATCATTGCATAGACATAATCTATGTCATGGTGTAGAGAAGAGTACACAATCAGCTAATCTTAGTTCTCTAATTTTGTAGTGTGTGTAAACTCTCTCCCTGTATTAATATAATGTTACTTAGTATTTATAGCCTAAAGTCTGTCATTACATGGCGACCCTGCCAGGATCTCAGTCCTGTTAAGATAGTGAACGTTTGCGTACTTCAAGAGCCACCCAATTTGACTTCACGTCTTTTAAAAGAAGTCCTTAAAAATATTTCAGCACCACTACATTTTATTCAAACGAAAACTCATCGTAGTTTTGATGAAGGCGATAAACATGTACAAGCAACGATACCGAAAGTGTCCCAACGTTTGTAAGGAAATTTCTCAAATATCACTTTACGAAACAGCTTTCAACATCCTCAGTAAACGTTAACGTCAAATAAAGGAGAATGGAACACATATACACATACATAATTTAAACGAGAACCCATACATAGGCAACAGTTAAGCTGAAGAGATTCTGAATCGCAGTGCTTTACGCTTTTCCAATGGTTTTGTGTCTTTTGTATCTAAACGGGTGCTCTCAGAGATACTTGTAATGTTAGGATATGAGAGAAAGGATATGTCATTCAATTTTGCTGGTATTTTATTTTAGATCGAAATGATGTAATAGTTTTTTGACATCCACCCGTGTGTAAATCAAGTAAACCCCTTGTTAATTTTGTGAAGGAGTTGTGGGACTAATGACCGGAATAATACAAAACTTTCCAGCCTCACATAAGCAAACAAAATAAAAGTTAAAAATCTTGTTCTAGATTAGTTTATACCGAGTCCCCAAAACTTGGAGTACTGTAATCTATTAAGAGAAGTGTCGGTTCTGTCAACTATCGACTGCTTTTACAAGGATCTTCCTTCAAGCTTTTAAAAGAATCAAAATAGCAATTGCAACCTAAAACCAGTCTGATATTTTCTTCTGCTTCTTGGGCGTACACTCCGGAGCGGTCGTGGTCACGGATAGTCGAAATAATTAGATACACATAACATAACATCACTCCTGTAATCCCTGGAAGGGTAGGCAGAGGTCTGCATACAGTACACCCACATTTCGCCAGTTATGTTTTTAGGTCCCAATGTAATAGGGGGCGAGCCTATTGCCATCAACCGGGCACAACTCCAGATTCCGTGCTGCTACTAAGAACTACCTAATGGAAAAACCCAATTACACTTTACCCGACCCAGGATTCGAACCCAGGACCTCGTGCTCAGCAATCGCGCTTAGCAACCACTAGACCAACGAGGCATTATTAATTATATAATTAATTATTATTTAAATACGGTGAAATATTTTAACAGCAATTTATGACGATGTTTACGAAGAAAAATTATGATTAAACCGCAGAATTTCAGTGGTTCTACGAAAATAATTATTTAAATGTATCCAATTCGTTTTAAAACCAGTTAAGTAGCTGTTAATATTAAATGTTAGTGTTAAATTTACTTTTAATAACGATTGCAATTAATTAACATTTATTTGTATTTTTGTAATTACCTATATCAATTATTGATACTGGGTGTTAAGGTTATAATTAATTAAATAGATATGGTAATGACTGTGTACAGGCATTAATGGTGTTGGTTACATTTGTAAATTAAATGGCGCCAGTAAATGTAATCAATTGCAATTATACCAAATACCTACATGTTGTTCCTACATGAGTCTAAAAATAAACTCGAATCCGGTCGGGTTTTTCCCTTACGTAATTTTTAGCAGCATCACGCCTGGATTTGTGCCCCGTCGATGACTATAAGCCCACCCCATATTATACATGAATCTACAACATAATTAGCGTAGTGTCTATACACTTCTGCCTACCCTTTCAAGGGATCATCATCATCAGCCGGAAGATGTCCACTGTTGAACAGGCCTCCCCCTTAGAACGCGACAATGTGTGTTATTTCAGTGAATACGGGGGTGATGTTTTATTAGAATTTTCTAAAACCACGCCCCACACTAGGATATTTTCTTGTATCGTGGGTGCGTTACACAAACATGAAATATTACAGACACAAAAACCTAGACTCGAGACAAACATCTGCTGATAGCGCAAATTTCTGCACCGTGTGGGAATCGGACACGCAACACTTAGCGCAACAGTCCAGTCTTAGCCACTGCGAGAATCTTCGTTGATAAAATTATTTGATGATAGAACAAGGTTATACTGAGGAATTTCCATAGCTTCACCCAATTGACCTTGCAATACTAACAATCAACTTAATGATACAATTACTGATACAGATCTTATTGCAAATAAAGACGTATCGTTCTGCCTGTATCAAGTTATTAAAGGACAGTTATATGATTGAGATGAATGTAAGAAGAATATTAATGGGAATGCTTCGTTTGTAATGCTATCTTTGCGATCGTGCGAACGTACCTACTGAAATCCATATTGATATAGATATACACATAGCCTTCTGTAATAAATGTGGGCAGCAAGGAGGCATTTGGTTTTTTGCTTATGGGCTAGAATGTTGGTTAAATTAACTAAGCAACGAAAACTACATACATACATAACATCACGCCTGTATTCCCTGAAGGGGTAGGCACAGGTGCACATACAGTACACCCACATTTCGTCAGTTATGGTTTTAGGTCCCGATGTAATAGGAGGCGAGCCTATTGCGATCAACCGGGCACAAATCCAGACTCCTTGCTGCTACTAAGAAATACCTAATACTCAGTAACACTGCCCGACCCGGGATTCGAACCCAGGACCTCGTGCTCAGCAGTCGTGCTTAGCAACACTAGACCAACGAGACAGTCTAATGTAACAAAAAATAAGTCAGCATACGTACATAGGTATATTTTTTCCACTATGAAGATCGCAGTAATGAGTTTGATTGTAATAAGTTTTTTATTATAATTATTTTCATAGAAATATTGTTGTTTGTTGACAATGAAAGCTCTACAATATTTTCTATCACAAAAACTGAATAGACTCGAGATTTACCTGAAGTACCAATTACTAAAACCAACAAATAAGTCCCGAAATCAGTCCCTAATAAATCCCGTTCCGCAAAGGCAACCAATCAATTTCCTTAGGGAATAAATATTAATAATAAATTCAGACATAACAATAACGCGCAAAGAGTTTCTAAGGAACCGTAAAATATTGGTAGGTTCGATTCGGATGTATCCTTTCGATTCGTTCCCCAAGGCGGAGTACTATCCGGAGAGATTACTCCAGATTTTTCTCGGTCCGAAAACCGGGGGAGTTGGGAGTTTGCAACCTATCGTGCTACTTTACTCCGAGTGTGACGGAAAATGTGTGTTTGGAAACTTTTTAAAAAGCTCTTTGTGTGAAAATCTATTGGTTGATGCTTTCTTCTGCAGGATTATTCCGGACGCTTTTGAAAGGGGAGATAGATTTGTTGTCTTGATTTTTACTTTTTTTATTCAAAATGATTATTAACTAATGGAAAGGAATTTTCTAGGTACCTAAAGCTTGCAAAAACTGTCGATTAAATTGTATGAAATCTAAATGAACCCGATAATAGTATACTCCCAATTAATATTAATTTCATAGTAAAGGTGAAATACATCGAAGAAACCAGGTTTCCCAAAATTGATCGTTATTCACTTATACGAACTTTTATAAAACGAAATTGGGTAGTCAACTGGCCGAGTACCAATCTGATTCAAAACAAACTTTCAACCTGATGTTATTGCCATTCTAATGTTGCCTTCCGACTTCGAGTTACTTCTAGAAGTTCCATTTACTCCATAAGAGTAACGGTACGATACAAGTCAGATTCCAAGTGAGTTCAAGAATTCTAAACGTTAACAATAAAGTTCGCGTTTACTTCGAGACTGTTTTCCGTTATTAGAGGTTTTTGATGCCGTACCAAGTTAAACAGTTGTTTTGCCAGGCATTAATTCGTTTGTACGCTCAATTACTACATTTACTTACTTTGAATGTCAGTTGTAATTCGTTTTAATGTATTTTATGTTTGTTGGCGACTCCTGTTATGTTCTGAGCGAAAAGACCGGTTATTAGAATTAACTGTGGCTAGTTCAATTATTATTTTAGTTACTGTTACAGGTATTTTTTAATTAACAGAATCACAATATTACACTAATATTATAAAACTGAAAGTTTGTGATTGTGTGTTTTTGTTTGTTACCTCTTCACGCTCAAACGTCTAGACCTATTTTGATGAATTTTCATATGAAGGTAGCTGACACCCTGGATTAGCACATAGGCTAAAATTAGCAATAAGCGAGTAACACCACAGGACGCAGCTAGTGAAAAAAATAATCTAGACCGATAGGAAAAATGGACGTGTATAACAACCCCAATTTTGCAAAAGTAAAGGAACAATATTTGTAGTTTTTAAGTTAATACAAAAAATGTGAAATGTAAGCAACAGATACTCAAGTTCACTGAAATTATAGCCGTCAAACTGAATTTTATTATCACCAGTAATCATCTAAACTTTTACCGACGGTGGAAATTCAATTGAGGTTATCAGCCACTCTTGTTCGAAGAGCGGATAAAGTTGACAGGTGATTTTTGAAATCTTAACGACTGATGTTGGAGCACTGCTTTTGACGTAGAACTTATAGTGCATTTGAAGGTTCTGATAGTAAAAACATAACATAACTTCACGCCTGTATTCCCCGAAGAGGTAGGCAGAGATGCACATGTAGTACCACATTTCGCCAGTTATGTTCTTTAGGACCCAATATAATAGGGGCGAGCCTATTGCCATCAACCGGATCGATTTTGATGGTAGTCTGGATCATAATGGCAAATGACAATGATGAACTAGATGATAAATTATTAATACCAAAAATCCTATTAAATTATTTAAACTAATTATTAATTTTATTTAAATATCTGTTTTGACAAAGAACCATATTTTATGACCAATGGAGGGACTCAGAAAAAGTAACTATAAAGAGAATATTGGTTCTCGAAAGTGAAGTGTATATCCATATTCAGTTAATTTATAAAAAAAAAATCCGTTTATTTTTGGATAAGTATGTAAATTTTAACGAAATTTTAAAGCAGTTTTCGTTTGGCAATCAATTTTGTACCAAAACTTTGTTTGGGGAAACTTGGTAACCAATTCCAAAGCTTTCGACAAATATAGTGCATTAATGGTGCAATAAATTGTAAACTTACTAATCGTATGTAAGTGCTTTTTTAAGTAATTTTTTGATACAGCTGGTATAGTGAGAAAACGATTGCAATACAACTAGGAATTGTTAACATAAAAAGGTCTAGTTATCAATGTTTGTTTTCTTATCTGTTTCAGACGACTATTGCCCTGCAGGTAATCACTCATAAGATTACCAGCTTTGAATGGAACATCATCATCAGCCGGAAGACTGTAGAACAAAGGCCTCCCCCTTAAGAGAGGGGATGCCATAATCTTCACGCTTGGCAAGTGGCTTGGGGATCTCAGTATTGGTGGTGAAGTTACAGAAGACGCTGGTGCCCATCTTCTGGATTTTCCCTTAATCGCTTCTTGCGCCACACTCGGGAGGAAAGGCGGTGGTCAATGCTAGGCCGACCACATGGCACACTTGAATAGAACACCTATTAGTACATTTATAAACATAACCGCATTGGTAAAATTATATGTCATGGGTCGAATCAGGTCGGGTGATATGAATTGGAAAAACCTTTTATGAATGAATGGATCCACTTAGATGTTACTAAGTAATGTATTTCCAAGAGATGTATAAAGAAATGTTCGGGTAAATCAGACCTTTTCTATGGAAGAATAGAAGGCCAGTGAAAGAGAAATCAAATTATGAAACGATGAGAAACTATTCTTTGTCAATTTGTTATTTATGTACAGTGAAAAGATCATAAATTATAGGATAAAAAGTAACTAGAAATACTCGGAACTAGTTCTCCAGAATTCTAGATAGATACTAGCTGTTGCCCGCGACTTCGTCCGCGTGAATTTCAGGTTAAAAACTCTTATCACTAAGAGGTATGAAAAATAGATGTTGGCCGATTCTCAGACCCACTCAATATGCTCACAAAATTTGAAATTTAGAATCGGTCAAGCCGTTTCGGAGTAGTACGGTAAAGAACATTGTGACACGAGAATTTTATATATAAGATACATACATAAAATAATTGGAAACACGTACTATACGAATAGTATTTTATTCCTTTTGCCTCATAAACAAGAGTTGAATAGAATTTCATTTTAGAATAAGTTCTACACTGGTATTAAAAATGCAGCTGAACATTTCTACACGAGTAATAGAAAAGAAAGCTTTACATTGAACGTTTGACATTTAAACGTATGTTATATATAAAGGATAAGCAGCGATGGATGATATTGCAAAACTTGGAACTCAGCCGGGAACTATGGCCGTATACATTTTAAACATCAAGAAACGATAAAGCCGAGTATACAAAATGTTTTGTTCGCTCATTGGATTTTTGAAGTACCCACATTTCTCAATTCAGGAGCTTTGCAAAAAGTATCTCAATACATTAAAAAGTTATTTATGACTTAGATGACTTCGTTTCTACTAAAAGCTACACCGGTTCCGTTGATCTGTAAGGTTAAGCAGCACTAGTTAAGCACAGTCCTAGGATGGGTGATCATTTTCCCCACACGAACACCTCCTGATATCAATGGCTCCTTTGTGCGTTGAAAACTTACTAAGCCGTTGGGCCTTTTGATGTTTTCTTTGTCGTCTGCCTTATCAGTGACGTAGACAAAAAGTATAAAGAAATAAATACTGCACCTATCTTCGTGCACATTTCCTCCTGCGTATTTGTTGCTCAGTTAGCAAAATGGATCTGGAGGATGTTATAATGCAACTAGGACTTCGAACACAGCTTTCAGAATAGCAAGTAACACACTGTCGTGGTCAATCCGGTAGATTTCTGTATCTCTGTGTAATTAGACTCTCATGCTGGTGACATTAACACTAATGGTCAAAGCCTGTATGCGACAACGTTGCTATACACGTTTCAAAATCGATTAACAGTACAACCCCTATAACTAAGACATGTACTATTAAACCATTGATACATACGACCATATAAGTCTTCAAACATTATCACTAATAATAAGGGTGCAAGTATAGCCGTCAAGGGTGACGATACTTAAGTAGGTCCGGCGCACCCTGGACAGTCAACCTCGCTACCTTCCTTGTTGACTGACCAATCTCTACACCATGGCAGACCTGTTCCATG
This sequence comes from Abrostola triplasia, assembly GCA_946251915.1. Lineage (NCBI taxonomy): Eukaryota > Metazoa > Arthropoda > Insecta > Lepidoptera > Noctuidae > Abrostola > Abrostola triplasia. The sequence continues at coordinate 9,072,256 of OX276430.1, forward strand.
TGTGTATGTCTCATACGGAAGCGAAGAAGAAGAATTTTCTTGTATAGCGTTTATTTATCTTCATCTGCTAATCCATTTTCCATCATGTTGTCGACTTCCAGTCTAACTAGAAGAATACTAATGTCCTATGTGAAGCAATTCCTATCTGTCTTCTACAACCCAGTTACCTACTAAATAATACGATAGTTCATGGCAAGACTGGCAGTCGGTCTTTTGGGCTTCTGGCTACCCGCAATTACTGACAAAGGTCTAAGTATGTTATATATATAGCTGTCACTATGCTGGCTTAAAGTACTACCCTAGTTATAAAGGCCTTGGTACTAAAATGGATGGTCACAGTTTAACCACCGATCTTACAGTATATGACAGTTCGATTTTATGGAGGTATCATGAGAAAAGTTTTACTTTGAGGGTATAATGATAAATATTTTATTACCATTATGTAAATCTACAAAGAACAAAGAGAATAAATAAAATATTCTCAATTTTGATCGTGAATTTAATTTTGAATGTATCGGTTAAGAGTAAATATAATAAGGAATGTACGCAAATATGAACATCAATGGCAATTAACTGACTATTAATATTCGCAGATTCGCTATTAATGTAAGCCACCACACTGGTTTAGATCTCTTTCACCAATTAATTTTATTTATTTCACAATAGTTATTCTTCTTAGCTTAGCTTCTAACTAAATGGCATTGGCATTAAGAAAGTCATATGTAATATTATCTCAGTTCCAAATTCGAAGTTTAGAATCGTGCACGAAAATAGACAACGTCTTCAATTAAGTACATAACATAACATACGCCTGTATTCCCCGAAGGAGTAGGCAGAAGCGCACATATAGTACACCCACATTTCGCCAGTCATGTTTTAGGTCCCAATGTAATAGGGGGCGAGCCTATTGCCATCAACCGGGCACAAATCCAGGCTCCGTGCTGCTACTGAGAATTACCTATGGAAAAACACAGTAAGACTTTGCTCGACCCGAGATTCAAACCCAGGACCTCGTGCTCAGCAGTCGCGCTTAGCAACCACTAGACCAACAAGGCAGTCAAATATGTATGTAAATATTAATTGCCTTCTACTTTCCTCTTTAGAGAATAGAGACATGATGATTAAAACATAGGCGATAGATTTATACAAAAGCAACCAGAATCGATAGCAATATTTCTATCACAATTGTTAACAGGAACAAGTATAGTGAATCAATCCACTCGATGTTGAAATATGCGCGACAATAATATAAACAAAGTCGTCATGCTAGCATGTTAGTAGTATAAAGTTTGCCCGCGGCTTTACTTCTGTGGTATTTCTCATGGGAATTCCACATTTCTAGCTTGTTTATGAATAGCTGCTAAGCGCAATTACTGATACTAAAACTGGGTTCGAATCCCGAGTCGAGCAAAGTTTTCCTGAGGTTTTCCGTCAGCAGTATGGAATCTAGATGTATGCCCGGAAATAGGCTTGCCCCTATTACATTAGAAACTATAACAAAACTGACATGTTTTGTTAAAATTAAGACCTAATTGTCGCAGTGGCTAAGCGATTGGACTGCTAAGCTAAGAGTTGTGGGGTCGATACCAGCACGGGATAAGGACTTGTTCGATTCGCTTATGTTTGTCCCGAGTCTGGGTGTTTGTGTACCTATGTGATTTCACGTCTGAATTGTCTACTGTCGGTATGTCTACTGAGTGCGTGTAAACGCACCCACGATACAGTAGACATACCGAGAGGGGCGACGTTTAAAAAAAATAATGTGGGTGTAGGTACTATACCTGCATTTCTACCTACCCCTTTGAGGAGTATAGGCGTGATATTTTGTTATGTCAATTTATAGGCTACATAGACAAAAAATATACTTAGAAGAAATAGCTTATAGGTTAGTTCTTGGTATCGATGCCATTAAGCACGCCTATAATTTGCTCTCTCTCAGCCTAAAAAAAAGAGTAAACAAACTGACGATCGCATTCATATTATTGGGTTTACAAGCTTTGCATGCACTGTGGACTCGCGATTAATTCAGTCCAATGAATTGTTTGTTCACATAATAGCATTCACATTAATCAGGAATAGTCTCGATGTTCTGAATGTTGTTCATTGATGTTCATTTATAGCGTTTATTGGGCTTATATTTAGTTGTTTTTAGTGTTCAAAGTCAAATGTTGCTTCGTGTAAATAGTGTTGACAATCCCTACTAATATTATAAACGCAAAAGTTTGTAAGTATTGATGGATGTTTGTTACTCTTTCATCTAAAAGCTACTGAATGGATTTTATGATAACTTCAACTAATCTAATGACGTATGCGAGAGAAAGGGAAGCCAGACATAGTGGCGCCGTAACGCGTTACGTTACGAAGCAGTTTACCCTCCCATAAGAAATTATCTCTTAAAATTTACCAATATTCATTATCAACATTGACAACGTCACCTCCCTGTCTATTAAAACTAGAAGGGAACATGGCCACGATGGGTATTCAATAGATACTAGTTCTAGAAAACCAGTGCCTGTGACTAACTCAATTAATTTAGTTTGGCAAGGTCGCCTAGAATGTAACCTCTAACAAATCGGGACGAATTCGTGGAAATGTTGCTTTGAAATATTGTGATGTGATTAAGGGACACTAGAGCGTGATAGGGTTACATTTCTGCATGACATATGCCTGTATTTTCCGAAGGGGTTTTTGGGGGTGGTATATTGATAAACCAGTTGCCAACTGTGTTGATACCAAGTTATAGAGAAAAGCCTAAGTTTTTTTCTTTTTGAGATGTTCTTCAGAAAAGGCAAGTGAGGAGTACCTTTGACCGAAGAGCGTGTATGAGGAATGTGATGCGTGTGAATGAAGCAAAAGAAGTATGTCAGGATCGTAGCAATTGGAAATCCGTTGTCTCTGCCTACCCCTCAGGGACTACAGGGAGGAATAGGTGTGACTTTATGTATGTACGTTTTTTATTTTTTAATAATGTCGCCTTTCACTTGGAGTTTGTACTGTGTCGTGGATGCGTTTCACAAACATAAAATATCACATACACAAACACCTAGACTCGGGACAAACATCTGCGGTCGCACAAATTCAGCCAATCGCCAAGCTACTTCAACCAATGCCCAAAAATACTTTTTTTTATCAAGCAGACAGAAACCAAAGAATTTCTGAAGGGCTTTACTTAACGAATCCTGTTTACACTAGACGGATTACTTTGAAGATTGGACTGTTGCCAGGGACCTTCAGTTTTGATGTAAACGCAAGACAACAAGGCGTCACCGTGAATTGGAATTAATTTGTGACATCTCCATTTGTTTGGTGGCTGACCGGAATCACGTGGTTATACATGACGAAGAATTTACTTCCTATGAGAGAACTGCTGTCGGTTAAAAAATAGAAGATAAAGAATATACACGTGGAGAGTATAGATTGCTTACAGACAATGACGTCATTAATACAATGGTAGGCAGAGGTATTTTTTAGGAATATATAGAGGCACGTATTCCACTAACATAATGAGTAATAAGAATTAGGAGGCGACCCATCCAGCGACTAATTACCAATCAGCTGCGCCCCGTTGTGTTACCCGCTACATGTTTTCGGGATAAAAAGTAGCTATGTACTAATCCAGGGTTTCAGCTAGCTCCCTACCAAATTTCATAAAAAATGGTTCAGCCGTTTGGGCGACAAAAAATTACAAGCACACTAACGCACACACTCACAAACCTTCGTCTATTTATTATTGGTGTGATGCGAAATATTAAAAAAAGAACCAGTAGCTCCAATCTAGATTTACTAATCTTAATATTGCATGTCACTAAATAAATGAAATTCGAATATACAGGACACATAAAAATCTGGAAAATAACTAAATTTAAAAAATTTCAAATTTCCTTTATCAATTTAAACTTTAGAAAAATAAAATTTGTGCAATAAACTTCAACGGCAGCATGATAATTGAAAACTTTTCGCAGAATTTCACCAAGTTTTAAGGGTAAACAGGTCACATTTAATCTAGCGCCAAACCCTATTTACTAAATAAGAAATATTGCAAACAATCTTGAAAGACAATATTCGAACGTTCATTTGAATAAAATAACAAGCAGACGCAATAAATAATATTTTTACTCATTTAAACTTAAAGACATTTTCTTTATCTATAAAAACTGTTAATGAAATATGAAAGGTACTCTTCAATGTCACTCATAAAAATACATTACTAGCTACTCTGAATTTTAAAAGCAGATTTTTTTGTTATTTCGCCTGGCATTTGTTTTTTCAACGAATCATATGTTTTAAGTTTTATTGCAGTTGATGCTTCGTTAATTAATAAACATAACAACACGCCTGTATTCCCCGAAGGGGTAGGCAGAGGTGATCATTTAATACACCCACATTTCGCCAGTTATGTTTTTAGGACCCAATGTGAGGAGGCGAGCCTATTGTCATCAACCGGGCACAAATCCAGACTCCGAGCTGCTAATGATAATTACCAAATGAAAAAACTCAGTAAAAGATATTACTCTTGTATTTATGGAAGTAATTAATGTTACTCTTGCTGTGCAGCGTTGTTTTGCTTGAAATGCAAAAGGGTTGTTTATGGACCGATGTAATACCTCAAAGAAGTTGGCATATGTCAGCGAAGCTCAAAGGAATCAAGGCGTAGAGGCGGCAGTACGGCACCCTTATTAATAGTAGACACATATAATATAATGTATGGGGTAATTTATACCTATATATATGTGTGTATACTAGTCCTGCTATGTATTTCTAATACTATAGATACGAGAACTAATGACGCAGTTGGCACAGCTAAGTAAGTCCTTGGTCTTAGGCGTTCATGACTCCATTAGCAAAATTACCGGAAAGTTAATGCCAGGAAAATAAAAAATGCTGATAGTATTTTAGAAATATAGGTAAGTACCTACCTACATACATATTACAAACATTTAATAACATCACTTTTTAACAATTTTGAGTCGCATCGCGCTGACCCCAGATGATTGAACAGGGCAAGAACAGAACGCAACGACGAACCTGATTAGCGCAGTGGCTAAGCGATTGGACTGCTGTGCTAAGGGTTGCGGGTTCGATTCCCGCACGGGGCAAAACTTTGTGCGAACCACAGATGTTTGTCCCGAGTCTGGGTGTTTGTGTATGTGATATTTCATGTTTGTGAAGCGCACCCACGACACAGGAGAAATTCCTAGTGTGGGGCGACGTTTTTAAAAAAAAAAAAAAAAAAAAAAAATTTTTCAGGAAATATAAATTTAGTTAAAACTTAACACAAAAGTAAAAATACAAATAATTTAATTAATTATACGATAAAAGATCAGTGCACCAACCCTATTAATAGCAGCGATAATATTATTTGTTTACTTGTAACGGTGAGTCAGATCTGTCAATATGTCAGAGTCGGGGTTGGGTTATTGATAAACCGAACGATAAATTTACACGCATCCTTGCTAAATTTAACGATAATTATATCGTGAATACTATAATATTCTTGAGGTAACTGTATCTCGAGGAACATTAGCATGAATATAGCCTGTCTGCCTGATTTTAACAGGTACTGACGATATTGGCCTAAATTCACAGGCTTGAATATGTTTTGATAATGTATAGCAAAACACCGGAACTATAATATCTAAAGTAATTTTATCTTTTGCGTGTAAGGGGTTAGGCTCATCTACTAATCACCTGATAATTTTAGCAATTTTTTTTAATCCCCTTTCTACTCTGTTGATACTTGGTGAGGTATTAAACTAAAAACTGTTTTGTATTAAGTAATTTTCGATGGAGTGAAAGAGCTCAGCAGTTTTTTGTCGACGACATCACGCGTTCTTCGCAAAAATAAATGCATGTGATATCGCACTAAAAGCTCCCACCCCATTGTGATGTTTCGTGATGTTTTCCAAACTCCTCTCCCCCCCTTTCAAGCCTAACGTGATTAATCGACGATCCCTTAGATACATATGAACAAAGATGAAACGTTATTAATCTAAAACACCTCTAAGTCTATTGAAATCTCTATTCTCATTTATGAAAACTACAGAGAGTGGTATAATTTAAACAATGGTCCAAAATTATCATTTTTTATAAGAGAGTTTGTATGGATTCCTGTTTCTTATTATTCCATATCAAAAGAATACGAATCAAAAGACTATTACTTCGTATGAAACAGAAATAATTCGTAAAAGTGGCTACTTCAGAGCTGTGCCAAACGCGATTGTTTATCTTAAGTATCTCGCCTTCAGGAGCCAACAATTTCTAGTTTAAGATTATATTCTCAACCGTTATAGTTTCATTTTTGGTACTGCTATTTAAACAAAATAAAATCGACTAAAGACTGAGAGCAAAAGCATTATCTTTATATGACATCTTTTTTGTATCAACATGAGACGATTGTCACATGAAAATAGGTCACGCCGAGGCGTAGAGACTTGGAAATCAACAAGAATGGTAAAAGGGTCATACTAGGATGCGCCAGTCGGACTTAGGTATCATCTCTTGAGGTAACTCTATGTACACCACCAAATAACATGACTAGAGTCCATAGCTGCTATTTCAATAATCATGTTTAATGAAAATTCAATTTCCTATTAACGCATGACGTCATACCGTTACATAATATCTACGAAAGGGACAAAAGTTCACCCGAACAGCAAGTCACGTAAATGACTAATAGATCTAGTTTTGACATAACACAAGTACTCAAAACAAACATACACATGCTTCTATATAGCAATTTGAAGTTCGTCATTTGCTGTGTCATTTTGGTCGACTAATTCATCCATAGATTCCGTTTACAGTGATGGAATACCAAATCTATGAGTGTAACCATGCGATATGCACAACGCTATAATCCAGAATGAGATTTAGTGTTTTGGTTCGGTTGATTACAGTAATTTGGAGAGAGTTGTGTTTGGATCAGCGCAATCAATAGATGCATCCATCGTTATGAATTCATGAGAGCCAATGATATTGTTCTTATTATCTTTGCAACGTAATATCCAACAAGGTGATAAGAGAAATTATTATAGTCTCTCTCTTTTACTTTTTACTTTAACAAAGTCTCTTATACTTGTTTTGCCTTTTCGTCTAACTTGTTTACCACAAATCCATCATCTTCAATCAGATATAAATAGTTTTAATACTTAGTTAAATTCATATTGGGTTTTATTAATTTCATTTTAGAGACAGTGGTTTATAATCACCAAATAGGCCTCTGCCTCAATTACATTACACTTGTTAAACAAGCGTGATGATATTATTGATATTACATCTAAAACATTAAAATTCGTGTCAGTTATTTCTGGGAGCCGTGAAATCTAATACTTATAAATGTTCTATTTGAAATAAATTGATGTTAGTTGAGTTAACACACAAACATGATGCTAGTAACATAAATCAAAATAGAATACAATGCATTAGGTTAGTGAATTCAATACTATAAAAGCTGGTTTCGATGGATAGAATGATAGATAGAGCATAACAAGAGTAATATAATAAATATATATTTTATCAATCAGAAAATATGACGGTGATGGTAGATAGATTTTATAGTCAAAACCTAATACATTCCCTTTTGAGTAAACATACAGCGAAAACTGAAGACTTCAATATCCATGCCATCTAAACTTTGCTTAACGTTACAAAACCAAGATATACCAAGAAACATTGCGACCAGAGCAAACTGTAAAAGCTGACCCACTGAATAATTTAGACCCTATTCAAAATGGCGACCCGCTTCATTAAATATTATCCCAACAAAACGATCTTTTGTGATCCTCCTTAAAGCCCTAAACAAATTTCCGCTTACAGCCGTCAGGGTCGAAAACATTGGTAAGGCAGCATGCAACGATCTGGCTTCCATTGTCCGATTCACGTCTGCAACTTGCATGCACACCTCACAATAGAAATGCGCCTTCAGGTAGCCATTGTCATAGGACAGGCAAACAAATTCTGCATTTTTTTATTCCCTTTTAACTCTCCAGACAATACACCAGTTTTCCGCAATGAAGAAGAACTAAAGATGGGAAACAATTGTCTTTATTTGAAATGGTTCTGATGTTTCGAGGTTTGCTGGCTCAAAATGTTTAATTGTTATTTGGCTTGTTGTTATAGCTGAATGTTTGTGCAGTGTTTAGTTTTGAAGCCTATTGGATTCTTCACTGGGAAAAATGCAATTAACTGCCTTGTAGACTTTTGTTGACAATACTAGTTAAAATATGAAAGGAAAATCTTTGCTCGCGTAACCAATGGAAATTCTTACGACATTTATTTGTAACGTTAATATTACACTATCGGCTATAGAGTCAGTATGTGAGAAGTATACATTGAGATAAAACAAAACGCCATATAAATACGCACAAAATACTCGTCTGCCGAAATTGGGTGCTTAGCGCCAGAAATCACACTGAAATAAAGGGGAGCGTGGAACCTTACATAAGGCGAAAAGCTTAGTAATAAGAACATAAGTATCTTTAAAATTACAATTGTTTGGGCTAATGTTTAGACTTTAAAACTCTCAATATGAAACCACAGTAACGATCTAAATAATACACAATAAACGCTAGATATCGTCCAAGGACGAAGTAATAAGCAACCACAAACGAACATACGCTTCCATAAAACTGTTATTACAGAGCAAATGTTGCCGCTCGTTGTACCCGTAACGGCCACGTATTTGTAGTTACTTTAAATAATTCCACCAATTGTCTGTTCTGTTAAAATCAATGCCAAGAGCAATGATATTAAAATTGATAGTTCTGTTACCTACGAAATATTTGATCATCAGTAAAAAGCTTGTAAAATTACGCACAATATATCATCAACATCATCATCATCAACCGTTACAGTCTACTGCTGGACATAGGCTTCTCTCAATGTACGCCGCAAAGCTCGGTCTGCTGCTTTATGCATCCAGTCGCTGCCTGCCCTCATAAGCAAGTCAATATATTATTGTCACACTGCATTAGATGAAGCTTGGAAATTTAACGCTAAGTTAAGTGCATGAGATTAGAATTTGAAAAGCGTAAATAAAGAACTACAGATATCAACTCGCAAAGAGTCTCTGCAAGCAAGGCCAGGGTTCAGTTGCTGCACTGGCAGTGTTAGATGCAAGCTCATTGGACGTATTGGTATATGGTAAGCATCAATGGGAGTTTCTGATTGGTTTACCTACTCCATCTGATTACGTAGGTGTATATTGATACACTTTCAAAAGAAAGAAGAATGTCTTGCACCATGATATCTATCTAGTTGTCCCTATACAGTTAGCGAGTCGAACATACGAGTTATGTTTTATGCCCTTTGCTTTAGGTCACCAAATATTATAATATACTAGTAGGATCTGTTTTTATTAAGCAATCTGGTGCTGACGTTTATAGAAATACCAGTTGTCAGCCGTATGTAAACATCTTGGTCTAGACTGGGAATTTCTTATCGCCAATCCTTTCTTGTCAAGCCAGCAACAATTTGACTGGAATACTTAACGAATCAATTGAGTTAACTGCTCGAACGGTAGATTCTGATGGTGGAGCATGCGGTTTGTACCGAAATGGGTCTTGTGAATGCAGAATTCGATTCGATCTGAATACATCTCAAAGGCTCTTACCGTAGCAGGAACAAACTGGATGATTCAGCTGGATTGATTGAAAATAATAATATTGTGGTGGCAATTCTAAAGTCTATCGTCTCGAAACATTGTTACGTCAAACTCAGAAGTCATAATAATGAAAGGAGATTGAAGATATTGATTTGATATTTAAGGATCCTGTCGAGAGAAGAAATGTAACCAAGAAATAGGTAAGTACCTTCTACAACATACATACCTACCTATATAAACCGCCTTTATGTTTCACAGAACTTCGCGGAAACTTTCAAATAGACGTGAAAATTTCTAACATTCTTAGCTCGTTAAGAAACTTAAAGAAATGCTTTGGCAAGACTGCGTAGAACTAAGTTTCATTGTTACGAAAATTACTTGTAAAAATGATGTTTGCTTATTTATATTTTGTTTGGCAAACGACCTGTATTGCTAAGCTTATTAAACTTTTGATAATAATTAGTCTAATTACAAGGCTACGAAATTTATATGAAACAAAAAGTTTGTAAGAACCAATTTGAAAAACAAAACATTATAATAGATTAATTTAACGCCATTGAATCACATTCGGACCATCCACTTAATCTTCAACCGCAAAACATTGGGTAACCACTAATCAAAGAGTACATAAAACCATTAATAAATCTAAAGCTATTTACTTCGCTCCAAAAAGTTCCATTCGAGGGCCAAAATTTGCACCGTTACAACTTCAAAGGGAAAAAACAAAATAAATAAGACAAGATCCACTAGGACTGCCAATATTGGATATCAATTTGTAATCCTAATGTTGGGTTTCACGAAAGTAGGGATCAGATCGCAATTGTATTATTGTTTGATATCTAACATGATAATGGAGTTAGTTTGGGTCAACTAATCCCTGCTGCAATAACACTGAATTACGATGTTTGGCATCGATGGCGAATTAATGATGTGGGCAGCGTAAGCACTGTTTAGGATATTGCCTGGCTTTATATCCAAGACGTCTTCAAGGCTCAGACAGAGCTTAGGGTGTTATGGAAATTGAGGTTATATATCTGATGTATTGTGTGTAACCAAAGAACAATCCATGCATCAAATGTCAGCTATTCTTACTAATAGAAGAATAACGAATATTCTTATTTTAAACAAATGCAGAACTTTATTATAGCAGGGACTACCAATGATCTCGAAGTTTCGAAGAACTTAAACTATTATTATTATTATTTATTATTTCAGCCATGATCGTCCCACTGCAGGGCAAAGGCCTGGCCTTAAACTATAATCAAATAAAAACTTAAATCTAATATACATATAGGTAGAGCTATTGCTTTTGCTAATAAACCTAATTAAAGATTATAAGGTTTCCAAATTCTCTGGATGGCTCAATTGATGTTCGTTTGTCTCACTAAAACTCGAGAACGGCAAAACCAATTTGGCTAATTGTACTCTTAACACACTTATAGAAGTCCAAGGAAGGTTTAAACGGTGAGAAGGTGGTACGACCGGCCACCTATTCTCAAAATAACTGGGTTGAACCAAAATAGATTCAACTAAGAATCATCTACTATAATAATAGATATATACCAAAGATGATTATGTATTACACTGTTATTTGATATGTTCGTCAATATTTCCTGTTATTGATAAGGAAGGAAGCGTAGCATAAGGAATGCGTGGAATATAAAGTAGATGTAACGGAGAATTTGTATGAAAATCCTCGTATTTTTATTAAGTTCAAATAATGTGGCGTCTTGTTCGTCGTGTAACTGATAAGCTTTGAGACAATGTAGAAGGAATAGTAATATAAATAATGGATACAAATAGCAAGTTGTCGTACATTTTGGTGTTCTAAGGTGGAGGCCTTTGTTCAACAGTAGACGTCTTCCGGCTGATGGGAAGGACTCGTTGAAATGGACGGGACAAACAATAGATAAAAATATTTAAATTGTATAGAAATAAGATGATACCAAAATATGAATAAATGCTTGGATAACTAGTAGAGACATATTATCGTTTCATAAGAGTAATTGGTTTACATAAAATAAAAACATGTTGAGTTGTATTAACAAATATGTATAGAAACGAATCACCAGAAGCCGATGAAAGAATCTTTGAAAACCTCTAAAACGTTGGTGCATTAAACTATGTGCTTAATGGACCAAAACGGCGCAAACACACCGCTAACACCACAAACGGTTTTATGGGCAATTACAGAACATGTAGTTCGTTCGATCATGGGTGCAGTATTTGAGTGATCTTAGAACAACGTACCATCATCATGCTTCAAATCGGTAAGCAGAGATGTATTATTGTGCAGTATACTTACATTTCGCCAGTTATATTAATAGTTCCAATAAGAAAGGGAGGCGAACCTGTCTCTAGGCACAAATCTAAACTTCGCGCTGTGACTGGCTCCGGGAATCGAACCAGGACCCTGTACTGTCCAATCGCTTTGCCATAAGCTCAACGAGGCAGTTAAAATCCTATAACACTAATAGCTGCAAATTAAATTGATTTTAAAATCAGAGGAAAAGTTTAACAAAACCATATTGAAGTTGAAATTAAATCATGGTAATTGAATTTTGCAAGAAACACAATCGCCAATTAAAAACTTGGCGTTTGTACTAATTAAATATGACTAGGAACGCAAAAACGTAGCTTCTTCTTCGACCCAGTCATTAATTTAGGCTTGTTTCACAATGAAGTATTCGATACACATTTATTAATTATGAAGGTTTGGTGACAATACAATAATATGGTACTTTTGAACTGGTCTGATGATGGACTGGTGTTTCAACGGGTTTGGGTTTAAAAATATATTTTTAATTCGGTATTAAAACTAGAATAGATGACAATTTCATTCTGCTGTTACTTGATATGTTTACTCGTCTCTCTATTTAACTGTTCTTTTCTCATTTATTCTAGAGATAAGGTTCCTGCGGAATGAAGATTACAGAATACTTACAAGGATAGCTACAATTTTCGCTGAAAGTAAAACAGCGAGTACACACATAATGGCTCATTGTACGTTTTGCACGAACTAATGAACGCGCATCGCTGCGTGTTCGTTAGCTGTATGGTATAAAATTGTGTACACGGGAGATTGTATAGGAACGGTTAACCGGAATATTAATATTGTAATCAAGAAAAATATACTGTTTGTGATAATAAAAGTGATAGGTATTTTTTTCTGTACAAGAATACTATATAGGTACTTATGTTTTTAAGTAGAATGGTTTCAAATACTAATTAATACTAAATTGATAAAGGAAACTTCGTACGTCTTAAGGGTGACGTCAGTAAATACTACAAGGGAACTTGAAATTCGATGGATGCGAATGATACGGTGGCTCAGTTGGCAGGCCACGGTACGGCGAAAGTCGCGGGTTCGAGTCCCGCTCGTGTCCATCATTATTCAAGTTTCCTTTATCAATTTAGATTTAAGCCTAGCATGGCAACATGCCAAAAGATGCAAAAGTCATCCTAATTAATACTACTCAAATAGATTACAAGAACAATATCATAAAAGAACCCATACACATTATAACAATTGACCCTAACATCAAAAACAGCTGTGTGGTATCTAGCCTAGAGTAGACCATCCCCTTTCCTCCCTTGGGTATCATAAAAAGCGAATCCAGAAGATGGGTAGCAGCGTCTTCTGTACCTTGACCACCAATACTGCGATCCCTAAGCCGCTTGCCAAGCGTGGAGATTATGGCAACGCCCCCCTCCTCCCCCAAGGGTAGGCCTTTGTTTAACAGTGGACGTGTTCCGGCTGATGATGATAAACAACAGGTTTCTTTGGAAAAAATCTCGACTCCACTTCTAAGAACGACGTGTAAGAAGCTTTGTATAAACTTCTTAGAAAATCAGTGAAGCAAAAAACAAACTACAGAGGATTGAATGTCTCAATAACTTCTATTTATTTGAAGTGTTTCAAGCTGTTGGTCTCTGGGGCTTCACTTTCAACAAAGACCTTTGAAGCGTTTCGTTCTATTTGAATGGAAAATCGACGATAACGTGCATCAGTGTACTTCCTACAAATCAACTGCATGCAATGGTTTTCTTGTACTGATTTCGCTTTTTTATATAAATATGTCATCGCCTTAGGGATGCAATTCCTATAGGAATTAAATATAGGTAAAATTGCATACATGTACCTATAGGTACATATCTGATAGGTTATTTTTTAAACGTCGCCTTCACAGTTATTATTGCTGCTGTATTGTGGGTGCGTTTTACAAAAAAAAATAACATACAGAAACACTCAGATTCGGAACACTGTGGATCCCACAATTTTTTGTCCGGTGTGGAAATCGTCTGGGCATCCCTGGGCAGTCCAATCATTTAGCCACTGCGCCAATGAGGTCATCGCTAACACAGGTTTTTTATTTTTAATCTTACACCTAAATATTACTTCACACTTCTAACTTTCAGACAGATACAATAACTAAATAATACAAATCTTTATTCATCTGTGAATACTACCCAATCAGAACAATACTTATACCCACACAATATAAAAATACAGGCCGGCAAAAAGATTGGTCTCGCCGATTGCTGATAGTTCGCCGTTCAGCTGGCACGCTGTCAATATTGGTTTTTAACGCTCCCTTGGCGTTTTATTATTGTACCTAAAATAATAAGCACGTGTATCTTATGACGTCATCACTGACACACCTGTTTTCCTCTGGGATTGGTAGAGGTGGTACTGCAGACTCCCTGTCATTTATCGAACTCGATTCCTTGGTCCGTGGTGTCTTGGAAAAATAGTGAATTGTGAGTTTCCTTATAAGTTAACCCTTTCACTGTCCAGTGAATCACTTATAGTACACAGCAATTGTAAAACTATTGTGCTTACGAGTACTTAGGCTGACACCACATTAGGCGTGCGCGTTCCTCGCGCGTGTGTGTAGCGCGAGCACCGCGTGCACGCCGCGAGCGCACTGCGTGACCGTCGCGTTTTGCTGCCCTGCGTGTGTGGAGACTGCGTTCGCGTCGCTCACACGCTCCAGTAACCCGCACGCCTAATGTGGAGGACGCCTTATCGGATAGTCTACGTGTTAATATTCTTAAAATATATGTGACGTAAAAAAGACAAAACAGTCTATCGCTGAGATACGTATAATATTAAAAAAAACATATATATTATAGTGACAGATAACTTCAAGATTTCAGCAGTGTCTACACAGGACTTTCGACATATAATTAGCCAAAGGCACAGTAAAGACAGGATCTTGGTCTTAATTACTCACGTATTATACATAGTTACAGAAATTATATGCGCATCTCATATACACATTTCCTCCTACGATAAGAGTACAACACTTCAAGGCCTACCGCACACTGTGCCTTTATTTTCTAACTGATTTTATTTCGTGCGTACAAAGTACCACAAATTGAATGCGGTTAAAATGTTCACGTTTTCCTCGTTTGCGACGAGATTTTAGTTGAATACGCACGTAAATATAACGTCGGCTGTACGTGTTAAGTTTCTTGTTAAGTCAGAATGTTGTAAATATTATAGGAACAAAAATATCGTTATAATAATATGGAAAAAATTATCAACGGTGAAAGGCAATAAAATAATCTTAGTATACTTTTTCTATTCGATAGAAAACCCACGATTAAAGACCGGGCATCAAACACAAGTCGTTTTTTTCTAATTCTAGCCTAAATTGCCTGTTAGGAAAACAATATAATCTATCGATTTAGTTAATAGTTGTATTGTTGCTCTCTAGAAGAACCACTCTAACTTTGTCACCACCAGTAGACCTTTACCATTTCCTAATAAAAAAAACATAACATCACTCCTGTATGAGGAATACAAGAAGGGATAGGCACATAGGTATACACATTTTTTTAATAAATAGTATATTTTAGAGTAGACAAGCCTTTACGAAACATCGCTGAGAATTTTGACAGTGTGCGCTAAATCTCTTTAACCGCAGCATAATTTGGACAAGATTACAAGACATTTCAGGGAACAATGACTGCGAACATTTTGCATGAAGATTGCTATCAGACCCAGGAATATCAACCGCGAGAAGTTTATGACTCTGAGTTATATTGAACTTGTTTTTTTTATTATTGCCAGTTTAGGGATACTAGCAATACATAATTAAAAAGAACGCTTTCCAACAATCAACATGTTAACATAAAAGTTTGTAATGATTTTGTGCTTTCTTGGCCGAAGCTACAGCATCGATCACAAAACTATGCAGTCAATCTTAGTTTTACAAACGCCAGTTTTTTGTCCAGCATCTCTACCGGAGGCTTGTAGCAACCTGAAAAGGCTGATCGCTTTCTGAGATGATCTGGGATGGCTGAAGTAAAAGAGTGAAATTTTTGTCACGCACAATGGCAGACTCAAGTGGCTAAGTCCGGAAAATGCCCAGCTAAACCAAACCAAACGCCAGTTTTTCTGAGCAAAATAAACTATTCAAAAATGGTTAACATAACGCAAAACCTGAGGTTAAAACTCAACCACCTTTTGTTTTGTTTTATTCACTTTTATCCCCCAGCGGCGTTTCCTAGAACTTGTGGAAGAGCTTGAGGAATCCAGTGGAACGCACCGGCAGCCTTACAACGCCGCGCTTTAAACACATCCCGGGGGAATGTGAATCGTTTCCCCGAAGCCCTAGGAGTGCTCACTGGAAAAACGCCTGGCGCCTAGGGGCATCCAATATACACTCATCTCATCATGTGACAAGACCCTAGCTTTTTTTTATCGACAACTTGCTAGGGTTGACAAAATGATTTCTTTTCCAATCTTAAAATACGACGTGGCCGTTTTCTGCCCGTATCTTGTTGCAGACTATAAACAGAATTTGTTATTACTAGAAGCGCAAACTCGAAATATTTTAAATAAAATATTTGCTTTGAATGTCCACTATGTCGTTTGAGTTTACTGAAATCAATCTCCCTTGCTCGGACGTTCACTCGGAACGAATATAAGCTTATACAACATTCGCTTCGATCCAAACTGGTCGCTGTTTTATCAACGCCCATACATAATTAAGCAGCTATCAAACAGTTGTTAACTAAAAGCGATATTCTGGTTATACTATAGTTGAGCGAGTCATCAATTTGATATTAAGTGGTTGGCAGCGAGTTAATCCAAGTTAACTGTTGCCTATGCGTATTCCATTACGTTTGTGCCAAAAGTTAGTTTAGCTTCAATAGTGGACTTACCAATATGATCTGATGGCCTAAAATTTGGAAGCAGATTTTGATCTCAAACTAGATATTGTATTGGTTAGTTTAATCAGGTAATACAAATAGTACGTAGGTACTAGTACTAGTACTAACCTTAAAATTAACTTCAATTTAGTTGGAGATAGCCATTTTTATACCATAACAGACTTTCATACGAGCTGAAAAGGTGTGGCTATGATGAATCTTCTCTAGTAAGGGTATCAAACCTATCTAGCTATCTCTACTCAAGATAAGACATTACTCATTTATTGACAACAGAAAATGTATGAAACTTGTAAAAAGAAATATTTGTAAGTTGTATTTGTTAACCAGACTTGTCTAGCTTTTTATAAACCAACTCCAGGTTTTGTCTTTTTTTGTGATCATACGTGCCAATGATACTCTGGTTTACCAGTATGTAGCCGGACACATTCCCAATTGGTTCGGGGTTAAAAAACCACATATCAATACTCACAGCCACCGGTTTTTCACATACAAATATTTTTTTATGAAATAATGGGAAAATAGAAAATGCGAATAAAATCATTGCGTCCATTTTTATTATTGAGGTCAGTCTATAACTTTCGATGTTTAATTGACAACAAAGCGGCTCGACAAACATTTTTTTTGTGTAACTAGAACACGCATAACATTTTAGTGTTTTGGATGCTTGCCAAAGAGGTCAATGACAGCCGACAAAACTGAACTTGTGAATATATCGAATTAACCTATTTGGAATTTTCGATGCCCCCTTTTTCAGATCATTTGTATGTATGTAGTTCTGTATTCTAGCATCGATGCCGCACGAGAATGGTCAAGTATCAGGGCAAGAGGTCCTTGACCTCACAAAATTGAGGTTTCCCGCTAAGTGTTGCTCATGTTTATATTTTTTGTCCTGGGGTAAGAAATATATGAAAATAGTACCGAGATTATTACTATAAGAAGTTCTACAGAGACTCCTGCAGAATACACAGACCACAATTATCATATTTGATATCTCTTACTTGTCTCTCGAAAAGCTAAATTGTTTATGTTTAATTCAAATATGGACGGGATAAACTGCTTAGTCAAGATATTAATTTATTTATAACACATTCAGTAACAATCAATAATTAAACTAACAATATTGTCGATATAGACAGATGACATAGCTATGTTATTTGTACATGTTTATATTTTGCGTCAGTAAGATCACCATATTTATTCAACAAATCCGAGACACGCAAGAATATTCGCAACATTGCAAAGTAAATAAATTTCAAAGCTGACACGTTCCCTAAAAAATAATAAATCATTCTAAATTCTTTGCTGAACATGTGTGGATTATGGTTATAACGAAAATATATTTTTAAACGCAGAATCCAAGATACCTTTAAATTATATTTCTGAAAAAAATAAATCTTACAAAGAGAAAGTTATGAACGACATTGCAGACATCTAGTAGTAGGTACACAGTGTTCTTTTGTATAGTGTCTGTAATATGCACGATATTGTGATATGTTTAACTGTCTTTAGTAGTATTTATAGTTCGTATATTGTTTATTATTTTATTTAAATCCAGTTTGCGAATAATCAAAACATGCATATTATGGTATTGGCAAACATTTGCCATACATCGTCTAATATATTTTCTCTGTTACCTACTGGAAACCGTAAATACTTGGAGCACGTTTATAGAAAATATGACGTCATATCTCCTAGCTCGTGAAGGCGAAGGATAAGATTATGTCAATGTCATGTGGAAAACCAGGGTTTTTAAAGGGAAAATAGAAATTGGTGATTTTGCAAGCACATTTATGGAAATATTCACAGGTACCAACTTTTAAAAACAATATAATATAGGGACACAATAGAAGATGAAAATGTACAAGATGTAGCGGAATTGAGAAGTTGGTAAAATATAAATCAAAGCAAACGCGTATTGATGACGCTTGATTCGCGATTTCTGAAAGCATTCGTAGAAATTAAACTGAAATGTGGTAACTGCCAGCCCTAATAACATAACTGTAAAAATCATAACTAAGAACGGTAGTCTGCTAGAAAATAATGAGCAAGATGATGCATATCCTAATACAAATCCAATCGATGAGCTACGAGATGTTCGCGAACCTATAAATAGACAATTTAGAGTAACCATGAAGGTTTAAACATAAACGTAAGACGGCAACGGATATTACAAAGATTTGTATAAAATATGATTGTAATGCGATCCACCATTTAATATAAACGCAAAAGAAATAAGCTCTCCCATTTTGTTAAGGGCATAAGATAAATTGAAGATGTTTTGTCACAAAGAGGAAGGACAAACAATTTGGATTTTAGTTAAAGCGATATTCATAGGGATGAAATTGTGTTCTTTGTTCGTTATTCAAATGCTCGGCATTCATTATTGTTAGCGGAATGGAGACCTATGGAATGATACTTCAATTAGCAGTCAACGAGACAGTTGGACAATTACAACTATCGTGTATCATCGACTACTTACGATCATTCCTTTCAATTCTCTTCAGCCAAGTTTAATAAAGGAGAACAGAATGTAATCTTTGTTAACTGGAATTGCCACATCTAGTTCAGTCTTTGATTGACATTGAAATGCTTAGACCTCAGAGATTATTCTAAATTCTGGCTGAGATCAAATGGTTTTATAAAGGTCAATGTCTTTTTGTCTTTTATCATGCTATCGTGCAAATGGCAAGTTGTCGTTCATCGTGGCGATTTAAGGTAAGTTCTAAAGGTTAGGCCTTTGTGGACGTCTTCCGGCTGATGATGATGCTACATTATTTAGTGAAACAACAATTAGGTGTACTGTTTTTGAATAAAATAGAATTTCAGGTATCATTTGCACGCATATCTGGCATTGGCATATTAAGAAAAAAGAGAAACCTCCTTAAGTAAAATATTTGGTTTAAGAACATCATTATCATCATCAACCAGAAGGCATCCACTGTTAAACAAAGGCCTTCCCCTTAGAACGCCACAATGACCGACAGCGTGAACGTGTATCGTATTAAAAAACTCTGTCTATTGACTATAATACCTAAAAGTTCTTCCATTATAAATTATGAACAAAATATTCGATCTAAGCATCATGTGGTCATTATCAGCCACTAATGGATAATACTTCGAATTTAATGGACACTTGTTGGAATTAATCGCTTGCTAGACTTAATTATAGCAGTATGCTGCTCAGGGCATTCCATGTAGCAGACCCTGATAATTATTTATGGGCTGTTGTGATAATGTGTAAGCCCTGAAACGATGCACGTTGCGGTATAAAACCCGCTGTGAATACTGGCGAAATAGAAACTTTTTGGCTTTCAGTTATTTGAATAAAGAAGTAGACTTTCTCTAAGTTGTTCTGTTTCGAAGGAGAGTTTCAGAAACATAAAACATCCTACACACATCGACAGACAGACAAATATGTATCTGCGGATCGCACAAATATTTGTGCGGTAAAGGTAATCGAACCCACAACCTTTAACACAGCAATTTATTCACTTATTCATTGTGTCAATCATTTTTCAGGTCTTCAAAAGATTTTACCCTAATCGACACTCATAACGTTCAGAATACAGCAAAAGAAACAAAAGATATTCAGCTGACTACCCCAACTGTGTGATGATGAATCGTCTTGAACCTCATTAATCAAACCTTTATTAACTTCTACTATAGGATAAACGGCTAGCTCTTAAAAGTTTCAAGACACTTCGTGTGTAGGTAATCAAAACATGGAACGCGAACTGAAGAAAAAAATAATCTTGGTTACAGAATATTGTATCCTTCTGTAATAATGCCTAACATGTGCTTCCAAACGACGTCTATTTTTATCAAGACACAATATTAAATACATTGCGCAATAAAATTATATGTATCCCTTGATGAACATTTTCCTCATGATATTTAAATTTGCCGAAATTACTCGCTGTTCAACGTAGTATTTAATCGTAACTCGAGCAAAAAAATTTTGCAATTTACGTACATAATTGCTTAGACAAAACACCACTGGTAATAAGAGCGATTGGAGCGACGTGGTCGCTAACGGTTGGCCTTTTGGAGAGGCTCAGAGTCACTCAACGAGCTATGAAGAGAGCTGTGCTCGGGATTTCTTTGAGCGACAGGATCCGGAATATGAAAATT
The DNA here is from genome assembly GCA_946251915.1 of Abrostola triplasia. Taxonomy (NCBI): domain Eukaryota; kingdom Metazoa; phylum Arthropoda; class Insecta; order Lepidoptera; family Noctuidae; genus Abrostola; species Abrostola triplasia. The sequence continues at coordinate 9,093,170 of OX276430.1, forward strand.
CGCCAAAGAACTAGAGTCACAGACATAGCTCGAAGAATATGCATGTTGAAGTGGCAAAGGGCAGGCCATATCACTCGAAGAACCGATAACCGCTGGGAAAGAAAGGTTCTCGAGTGGCGACCATGAACCGAAAGACGCAGCGTTGGCAGGCCTCCCACCAGGTACACCGACGATATCGTCAGAATTGCGGGTAACCGGTGGATGCAATTGACCAGCTGACGACGAAAAAATAGGCTATGCTTAATTTCTATTTGTCTTCTGCTTTAAACGTCAGTTTTTTTTTACAACTGATGAATACGTAAAATCACATTTAGTTTAGTTTAATGGAACCCTAGAAGTAGCAAATTGGTAGATGAATAGAAATCGAATGGAACATAACTATATCACAGTCGCTGGCCACACAGAAAAGAAGTAAGACGAGGTCGCGTCGCAGACAGGGGGCAAATATATACTCCTTTGATTTACTTTCATACAAAATGTTTGCAAACATCGTGATATAAAACATGCAAAACAGACGGGGCGCAACATCTTCACCTTTTCTGTGGGGCCATAGATAATCTACGTAGTCGAAACATTATGACATGTCAATACATTTATAATTCTATGCGATTTCTAGCCGTCAAGAATTTTGTCACTTGTCAAAGTCTATTGTACCATATTCTTACAAATGAATGTTATCTTCTCTTATTTATTTAAACATTTTAAGTCGCCTTAAACTCATAGTATCTCAAAGCTACTTTAAAATACCTACTAAAAGGTATAGATATAAACGTATTAAATAAATAGATTCTACGTGGCTCAGTTTAATGGTCTACGAGTTTTAAATGAACATATACATAAGGTGGCTTTAGATTGGCATTCCAGTAGACTGGGGATGCTATACAACGCCGACGTTTACACGCACGTGACCTTAATACTAAACAGCTCTGAAGATTTCTTATTCTATGACGAACTTGTCCATTTAATAGGACATTTAGAATATTCGAATTTGAAATTGAATTATCTACAACACGGGAATTAACGCGACCACAAGTTTCGACCGAGTTGCACCAGCCAGCAAGGTTCGCCGTTATTCAATTGTATTATAATCACGCAACGAGATAGTTCTAAACTTAGTACTATTTAGGGATGCTTTAAATGAAAAAACCTCAAAGCTTCCTTTGTGTTTATTTCTGAGATTCAAATGTTTGGCGTTTATATAGGCTGAGCTGTTATCTGCACGAGAAGTCTACAGACTGCGCCTTACTTGTTAGATACGCAGAACGATCTTTAATTCAAGTACTAAAACGAAAAACTACTCGTTAATGAAAATAGACAGTAGATAGGAAAAACCCGATAACACTTTTCCCGACCCGGGATTCAAACTCAGGACCACGTGCTCAGCAGTCATAGCGACCACTAGATTAACGAGGCAGTCATATCAGAAATATCCTTCACTAAATCACTTGTCAATGACTGGAATTCACGTCACAGAACAAAATAATTGTTTTTCGCCCTTTGAACACTACAAATGACAATGGAGTGTCACGCATCGTGGGTTGCATATTCGTCATTTTAACAGCTGTAGGTAGATTCTACAACGAATTTAATGAATGTGTTCGGTATAGCCGTTGTTGAGCAGAATATCATAAAACAATCATTTTTGATAGTGGTATATTTGTGATTATTTTATGTTGGTATGTAGCAGAATTTACATTGAAGTGGTTTATGTCCGATTTCTATGTTACTGAGATGATATTGCGAAATCTTTGGAAGCAGACAGGTGTTTGAAAATGTGCACGTGCATTTACTGCAAAAGGTGTTAATTTCTTAGTCCTTAGCCATTGACGTGGCTGCCGAGTGATATCCGGCCTACAATTGACCTCTGCCTTTCCTCTCGTGTTGGTCGTATGAGGCGACTAAGGAAAAAATCCAGAATATGGGCAGCAATATTTTATGTAACTTCACAACCAATACTGATACTGGTGATACTTATGGCACCTGCCCCCTACTTACCTAAGGGGGAAGCCTTTGTTCAACAAGGACGTCTTCCGGCTGATGATGAAGTCATCGACGTAAGAGATGATGTACATCCCTTTTAATTGTCATTTCTTTGGGCAAAGCAAACGTTCCTGTGTATGATGACGCATAAAATGTAGATCAAATTATATTGGACGCAAAATTACATTTGTTTACCATACGTTCCCTAATCTCCTCATTTACGATATGAACTTGAAAATCCTACAGATTCCCGCTCCTCGTATTTGCAGAACAATATGATAAAATTGCTTCGACATATAACGAAAGCTCGGTATGCAATCGTTTCGTCAGAATTCATAAATAAATTATCATACAGTATTGTGTAGGATTCAAAAAGGACTCATACAGCGATTCATTTGCTGAAGATTCGCTGGTGTACTCAGTACGATCGTTAATGAAAGGAGTTTTTAGTTTATTTCGTATGAATATGATCATAAGCCTTTGCATTTAAATTCAGACCTTAGTTAGGTCCCTTACTGTAAGTGAAAAAGTAAAGGAGTAGGCTAAAGTATGTATTATAACAGGTCGACTCAAGCCTGCTTTCGGACCTACATTGTTCATACACAAACTTACGTTTGTCTGGACTTTAAAAGAGACATTGACCCCTGAGTTCGTTTAGGCATTTCTTCTTAGAGGTAGTTAGTTAAGAAATGCCAACGCCATCCATTTTTTATGTTTTTTTATTGAAATTTGACGTGTAAAAGTGTTTTTGAAAACCTATTTACAGAAATAATTCATTTATTCATAACATCTACTTACTACATGTGAAGCTTTGCATGTAAAGGTCTAGATGATTTTCTTTTCTATTTCAAAAAAATACGCCCCGCGCTTTTAACTTTCTTCTGTATCGTAAGTGCGTTCTACAAACATTAAATATCACTTACACAAACACCCAGAGGCAAGACAAACATATGCGGATCACACGAATTTCTGGACTCGCCAACAACGACAATCAGGACGTCAATTTTTTTTTTTACAGCCTGTGTTGTCCCACGGCAGGACAAAAGTCTTCCTTTTTATTCTTTCTATCCATTCTTTCCTGAATGCAAGCAAAAGTTTTAAATAGTCATTACAAAAATGAAGACAGATAAAGAAAAGTGAGATATAAAGGATCATTATTATCACTGACAGCGAATCTAAAAAAAAGCACTAACTTTGAGACCCAAAAAAATTTGACTTAGAGAATCTCAGATCCAGATCCAAGTTTTAGGCACTCAGGAAATGGAATCTCGACCTCTATTTCCGCCTAAAATGTTCCCGTCAACTGCCAGAGGCACTTCACTCCTCAACGTTTAAAAACTTTAATATTTTACTATCAAAATTAGTTATACTCTCACGATAAAGGACAACAAGCAATGGAAATATAGGCGGGCTTGTCGATAAGGTTGGAGGTTTGTTAATGGCAATATTTGGAGTCGAAGCAATATAGGTAAATACAAAGAGCCTAGCTATTCCAAACTAATTTCATCACAATTTTCGATAGAATACCCGACTAGTTCGGACTTTAACAGATTTTAAGATCTGTGGAGAAGCAACAGTAGGTACCTCTCTTTTTTTTTTTTTTTTTTTAAAACGTCGCCCCACACTAGGAATTTCTCCTGTATCGTGGGTGCGTTTCACAAACATGAAATATCACAAACACAAACACCCAGACTCGGGACAAACATCTGTGGTACGCACAAAGTTTTGCCCCGTGCGGGAATCGAACCCGCAACCCTTAGCGCAGCAGTCCAATCGCTTAACCACTGCGCTAATCAGGTCGTCACTGCACTGCGCTACCCGTTTGACGAATACAAAAATGAAAATTGTCGTGTCGTAAGGTATAGTATACGTACCTTGGTATTATCGAACACACACCAATCTATTTTAGACAGATAAATGAACAAACAAAAGGCGTATAAATTCCAATAAATTTAACACATATTTACACAAGCGAATCGTCGGTACAAACATTGCGAAATGGATTAGTAATGTATACAGTACAATGTATATTCGGATGAGACCAAAATAGGGGCTTTGAATGTTTTTCTTTTTTTTTCATACAAACAATTTTGTTTGTGACTAGGTACATTTTAATAAATTGAATACAAATTGACTCAGTCACTCGTATTTAAGCGTATCCTTACCTAATAGTGTTGCATACAGAATAGAAATAAAACGATTTAATTCAAAGAAAATACTTTTGTTGGTAGCTTAGTTAAACCTATATTTTTCCTAAAGTTTTCAAAATTTTAAATATTATATAGTTTCATAATCCCGGTGTGTACAATTTCATCCAAATATATCCAAAAAGGCGTGATTTAAACAAACATCTAAATGCAGAAACTCCTTTACTAAAATAATTAAATATTTACGAATCTATTTGAATATCACACATGTCGATCTGCCAAAAAGCAATGTAAAAAGAAAACTAGAGGAAACTCAAACATATAGTAGTTCACCGCGTCCTATGACAGTTCATAAAAACCACTGCATTACATTCGATAATCCTACTTCTACACACTGAACGCGCACGTATCCTTACTTTACATATTCCTTGCTACTTTTGTGAGAAGCAAAACTTCTCTTTTAGTTCTGCAGCGGGAAGTGTACGCTGAATATCTCAATAAGTCCACACAGTACAAATGGTTTGGAGTACCAGGTTTTATTAAAACCGTGCCCTGAATATTTGGTAGACGTTTCATCGCGTATTTATGTTTGTAATAAAAATAATGCTCTCACGCTTATCCGAACGAAGGCATAGAGAGATATTTCTTATTCCCTGCATGTTTTGTATGAAACTACTAACTGCATCGAATGGGTTAACACTTCGACGGTAATTAAACCTGTAGCACTAAGCAGGATTGATATATTTTTTTATCTTAGTCAGAAAATGTCCAGCTCTAGGTATTACACTGTCCAGTACACTACTGGGTATAAACCTACCTTTTTCTTTGCCAATTCTCTCTATCTTGAGAGTTACTAATCCAGGTGTTCTTAGCAAATTGATTTATGTCGACAACCCTACGTTCTTTTGGCCGTCCGTGGTTTCTTTAACCCAACCCTGGCCAGCATTCTCTATTATTTAAAATTAAATACATTCCCTAAATAATGTATTCAGTTTACTTAAAGAATCCTTATCCTCCTAACAATATAGAGTTCTAAGATGAATAAACGCAGGAACATGACGTCATTACAGGCTTCTTTATTAACACCGTGCTCAGAATATTAAGAATAATTAAGATCAGTATTCTAAAGGAAAATTATATCTATGTATATTATTACCATGGATGGCTGCCTAGATGTTCAGATGAGATGTCATATATTCGTAAATGTTTACAATGTAATGTAATATTAATTTAATTAAATTAAGAATTTAAAAGAGTATGTTTGTTTCCAGGCAATCTTAACTTTACCCTTTCCCAGTGTAATGACCCACCGATGGGGCTGTTTTACTATTGTGTCTGCTTCACGCACAGTCAAAGTGTTAATATAGAGTTCTTTTGAGTAATACGGAAATTAAATTTATTAGCGTTTTACTAAATAAAAAGTAGCACGAAGGATATTTCAAACATACTATTCGTAAAACCACAGATTAGATAATAAATGAAGTTGTTACTACGTCATCATCAGCCGGAAGACGCCCACTGTTGGACAAAGGCATCCACCATCAAACTCCACTTTATTACTTACAACCCTTAAACAGAAAATGCTGGGATAACACAAAACAATTTCCCGTAAAACCCAACGAATCTTCCACACAGTGTTCAAATGGCCCTTTTCACAATACGACGGAATAGATCAACATCCTAAAAAGTCATAAAAACCGATTGATAATGTCAAACGACCCACTGTGCGGCCGTATGTCAAAAGTGACAATGTGAATGTGTAATTTGTCACAAATGGTCCGTTTGTGAGAGCTCTATAAATTTCACGTAAAACATGGTTGACACAACATTACGTTGTATTAACCGACTTGGAAAGAGGAGGACGTTTTTTTTTATTGTGAGTATTTTTAGACAGGTTTCGTTTCAATTTCGTGAATATATGATTGCGTATGTACAGCAGTGGACTGAGAAAGGCTGATGATAAAGATTGCCTTTGAAGATGGAACTCTTAAATCAATGAAAATTAATATCTCATGGTTTCTGCGATCCGCAAGTTTGTGTAAGATGTTTATAAATGTTAGTATTATTTTCTAAAAAGGTATCATCATGTTTTTTCAGATTAAAACGACGATATCGCGCAAAAGAGATATATACACTTCACTCTTATAAAACGGTCTCTTTCAAACATATTTCATCTTCAAGAATGGATTAGTCGGTATTTAAATAAAACACTTTGTTGAAACAAAAAATGTCAAAGAGCGCAGCGTCTACAAGAAAATTCTTATTAAATTAGCTACTCATAATTATTTCAAACAATTGCGAAATGGGTCAGTTGTATAAAGACTCGCGCCGTTGTTTTAAATTAAAACGTTGGACCTTAGTTTTTATACTTCCATAAAAGCCTGGTTTGAATAAAGAAAAAAAATTGAAACTGCTGTTGTTCAGGTTTTAGGTTCACGCTAAGTATTCATACACCATTTTATGACGAATAGAGATATATTTTATATACAAGCTAGGTACGTAAAATAGGGCTCTAACAAAAACATGAAAAGGAATATCTTTGTTAAGTCAAAATGTTATTTTTTACTCAATTTTATTGCTGGGTTAGGTAACTAAATTAAAATTTAACTCTTCCACTCGATGTTTCATTATGATAATTATTTTCACGTTATCATCTAGTCCGTGAATAATATCTTTGTTAGATAATGATCATGAAAACCATCCATACATTCAATATTATTTACAATGTAATTCCGATTATACTCACGTATGTATTCGGATATGCCCGACTAGTTTCGAACCCGAACGGAGCCCTTACTCATGAGCTGGTTACGCGACAGAGTTGCGAGCCGAACTCGCGGCTCCGAGCAGTTCCGCTCGAGTTCGAAACTAGTCTGGCATTCCCAAATACACACGTGAGTATAAAAAGAATATGCGATTAATAATAAGGATAACACTCTCGAAAGTTATTATAGTAAAATATTCTCCATTGTTTTAATTCCATAATACTCTGACATTAATTTATTTTATACAGTGGTGTCGCGTTCCACAAAAATGTGTGTCGCCTAAGCTCCTGCAAAAACATATTATTTTGGTGATTGTAATGTAGACAGTAAAGGCCATAAGCGGATGTATGAATATTTTTTTAGGTCAATATGCCTCGTTTCAAGCGGCCCTTTCCACAGAACTGCGTGACAGGTCTATAGACTACACAAAGGTCAAACCAATAAGTCTCGTAACTTTTGCGTGTGATATTAAAACGACCGAATATTTATTGAATTTAAATGATCTTTGGTCTTGTTTCTATTTGCCCAAACTTTTTACTTTGTAGATTTTGATGTTGTTTGTTTAGCTCGCGTTCAAAACTAAACGAAGAAAACTGTAATCTGGAATGTTTCTTAATGAATATCACTATTTGTCGTCAGTCTATGTTTAGAGAAGGGTGGAACTTTTTAGACTTGCATATCAATTTCACCCTAACCGCATAGTTGCAAACCCGTAATCCTTCAGTAGATTGGAAGCACTAATATGGCATCTAAGGCGTCACACCCAAGAAATTCATATTACCAAGGAGAGGCGATAGTAATGAGATACCCATTTGTCTTGGTAAGGTTTCGCCGAAATATTCCTGGAACGACGCTCTTGAGAAGCGCTCAAAACGCCAGCGATGGATGGAAGCATCAATTTTCTTCTAGGTTTTGATTTCCATGACAGATGTGGTGTGTCAGAATCTCATAAACGAGTCGTTTTGGCACTGGAGAGAATGTTTGGTGATATTTTTAGATGTTGAATTTTGTGGGGAAAGGAAGTTAATGTTTCCCGTAGAATTGGGGAAATGAGTTGCAAAGCTTTTTCAAGAAAAGGAATACACACGTTTGAATTGTAAGTCTGCCATAAGAATAATTTTCTTATTTATAAACAGCTTAAAAAAAGTTCTGTACGACCCCGTACCGCGTAAAGGTAAATGACAAATATCAAAATGGTGGATAGCATTGTTCTTTGTCACTTTAATCGGTTTTCACAGTAAGCCGCCATAAAGTTCTCAGAAACTTTTCAAAATAATTGCAATATATTGCTGACACCCTGGATTACACATGCTCCTTTTTTACCCAAAAAAATTAATAGGTAAAACCGCGGGGCACAGCTAGTAAGTACCTATATTAAAAAACTGTCATGTCAGTGCTTCAGTTTCAATGTTTTACTGCCAGCAATCACTGTTGATACACGGTATATTACGGTAGTTTTATACCTCAAAAGGGTATAAAGCTTATTTTACGATATTGGAGTAAACAGAACTTTGCGGTTTCTATACGCAGTAATAATAAAATAGTTCCATTAAATATCTTAACGTTGGCAGTTCAAAATGGCGTGCGTGGATGTAGATTTGAGTGCTGTTTTATGGGCTTTGATTTTTAATATTCGACGATTCTGGGATTTTCTTCTATCATCGCTATTGCAAAACCCAGGTGAAACTAGATTAAATTGCAAAATTTCTTTCTAAGCAAAGAAATTATAAAGTACATAAAATAGTTCATAACTGCTTATAACATCAAGAGAGATGTTTATTTTACCTTGTACCCGTATTGTCCAATACTGTGTAAGTCCGTTCGCTCCATTCTTCCTACTTGGGTTTTTGGCGACGTTTTTTACGTAGGTACAGAAGATGCAGCGTTGGCAAGCCTCCCACCAGGTGGACCGACGATATCATCAGAATTGCGGGCAACCCGTGGATGCAATTGGCAAGCTGTCGTTCACTGTGGCGTTCTAACGGGGAAGCCTTTGTTCAACAGTTGACATCTTCTGGCTGATAATGATGTTGAATATTTACATTGTGATCCGCAGACTTCTCTAAAGTCTGCCAAAGTTTAAAATTAAAATCAAGCTCAATTCAGAGCTAAACTTTTTTTTCCACACGTGACCAAAGGGCTGGTTCATTTTTTGGCCAAAGAATTAGCAGTGCCATTCAACGTGGCAATGCTGCCAGTTTTTTGGGCACGTTACTGGTTTTAATAATTTTTTGATACTTTTTAACTTTTTATTTTTGTATATATTGTTTTTATTTTGTATTAGATTTAAGATGTAAATAGTTGTAAAATAGTTATAATAATCAAATTAAATAAATAAATAAAAAAAAAGAGCTAAACCAACATCGGCCACAATGACATAAATATCATCGAATTTGATCGCAGATAGAGGATCGTTTATTGGGACCGGCTTTATCCTTCCCATCCGAAACAATTTAGGCATCAATAAACCTTCAACAACCCAAAGTTTATGCACGTTATAACCAGAAGGAAACATAAAAGTCAAACGTTTACATTTCTCTAGATAAACGTATAAAGGTCGTCCCAATAAAACTGTCGATAAATAGAATCAACTACTAAACGGAAGATTTCTTGTATCGTACTTAAGAATAGGTTTTGTTTCTGGAATTCTTTTTGTGTCCATAAGGGCGTTTCCCGTCGAAAATGAGACCATATTCAGTGTCAATGTGTGAGGAAATGTTACTGCGGATTCTGCTTTTTAAGCGCTTGGTGTTTCTCTTATAAACGTGACCAAAAATCCATGCAATAACGTCCCCAAACGTTGAAATGTTTACTTCCCATATTTAACTACAACATAGTCAAAGTTATAGGGAATAAACGCTGTATAAATCGAGTCTCTCTCTCTCTCTTTTGTCTTTCCAAAATCTTTATAATATCTACATTGATAGCCATCAAAATTCACCATACATTACAAATTGTACTAACATAATGGTTGGTTATTTAATCACCGCGTACGGAACCATAAATTGAAGTTATGAACGTTTTTATTAACCCTAAGAATAAACTCTATTTGAATTGGAGCGGTGGGGCAAGGAACTTCAAGATATGTAATGAACCATTTAGAACGAACCCATAGCATTTTATTGGAAATAATATCGAGAACGAAAAGCACTAAAAGATTAGTCGATGTTACAACAGTAAAAAGTTTGTAGGAATCGAGAAATTACATTCGATTTTTATTGAATTAAAACGATTCAATGTCTTCTTCTATTTTGGCAACGGGGTCGAGGTTTCGTGAATTTGGACGGGATTCAGCAATAAGTGATAAATTATTTTAAGGTACAGTCGGCAACATAAGTAGTTGAACATGTTAAGAAATTTCAAATTGTAGTTCAAATGTCGATCTGAAACATTGACGTTTTACTAGGTATATTATAATAAGGTGATCTTCAAGTAATGGTATTTTAAAAAAATTTAATGTACCGTTATAATGTTACGTACATACACTGTACTCAGTGTTAAAAAAAAGTTTGTCTCAATTGAGTTCTGTTAATTTTAGTGTCATTTTTTTCATGTTGCCCATGCTAAGCTTAAATCTTAATTGATAAAGGGAACTTGAAAAAGGATGGACACGAGCGGGATTTTGAACCCGCGACCTTCGCCGTACCGCAGCGCTGCTTTAACCAACTGAGCAGCGCCACGGTACGGCGAAGGTCGGAATTTAGATTCTGTTAATTGTTGACATTAATGTCTAGTTAATCACGTCACGTACCAATTGTAAATCGTCGTTTATCGCTTTGCGAGTTCTTTAGAATTATTATTAACCCAAAAGACGACCGAATAGTGAAGCTAAGTGAATGATTGTAGTTTTCATTATTTTAGAAGACTATAATACCTAATAAATTATAGCTTTGTCAAAGGTTAATCGGAACCAGAGTTACAAAAAAATACTATAAGTAATATTTTTCACACAAACAGAATTCAATACAAAAACTTTTACAGCCAGATACAAGTGACAACATGAAGCACTGGAGTATTTTCTACGGACTTATTTTACACGTTAAGAGATAAATCTGCTAATATCTAGCTAGGTAACCCGGTAATCGTCGTCCTGCCTTTTTTCCATAGATTTCTTTGATATTTTAATACCTATTCTGCTATTCCGAGACGAATCCAACAAATCAGAGATTATTAAAATTGATCCAGCCGTTTTCGAGTTTATAACTCGGTGTGGTGTAACTAAACTTTGTATTATACATATAGAAGAAGATGTTTCAAGTTCGTACGTTTGAGCAAACGACTGAAAATCAAGCATGTATACAGTGAAGATACTCCTTTGTTCTGACAAGGAAGCGCTTTATTACGACGTACTTAGCAGAAACAATTCTGTTAAGTACCACTGCACATTGTAATGGTAATATACTCCATACACTGACAACCTGGCTGGAGGCCTTTTATTAGGTCTCGCCAAACGACCGGTTAAGCAGTCAGAGCTCCTTCAGAGCCAACTGCGAGAGACAAGTTCGAAAAAAAAAAATACACTGACAAGAAGACACATCATAAGCTAGCTACTGTTCGGAACCTCCGCTTGGAAATTAACAATCTCTGTTACTTTTTAGGGTTGCGCACGCAAAGGGTAAAACGGGACCCTATTAATAAGACGCTCTCCGTCCGTCGGTCTGTCACCAGGCTGTATCTCATAAACCGTGATAATATTAGTTAGATAGTTGATTTTTTTGCTGATAATGTATTTCTGTTACCGGTATAACAACAAATACTAAAACAGAATAAAATAAATATTTAAGGAAGCCACACAACAAACGTGATTTTTTGCCGTTTTAGGTAACTAGCTTTTGCCCGAGGCTTCGCCCGCGTTAAGAGCATATGTCCTTTCTCGGGTCTTAAACTTTCCACGTGCCAAATTTCATCAAAATCCGTCCAGCGGTTTAGTCGTGAAGACGTAACAAACTAACAGACAAACAGAGTTACTTTCACATTTATAATATAAAGTATTTATGGTACGGACCCTTTCGTGCGCGAGTCCGAGTCGCTATTGGCTGGTTTTTAGTTTGAAAGTTTCGCGTACATTATTCACAACTGGCAGGAAAGTGCTTAAGTGAAAAATAAGACGATGTTTAATGCCGTTGAGACGGACGAAAGTTTTGCATTAATTGAACAATTTGATAGCTGTTTAAAGTGCATTATAATGAAGAAGCGAGCGACGAATAATTTTTTGTTACTTGGTGTGTCGCTGTTTTGCGTGGTAAGTCTAACATGAACATGGTGGAATAGAAACCAGTTTATTGTAATCGTTGATGATGATTAGTTATTATTTATTGAGCTTTAGTGATAGCCAAGTAATAAGACTTGGACTACCAAGTCAAAGGTCACATGCGAATGAACCAATGCCTTTTCGAAGTCATGTGCGTATTATAAATTAGTTATGAGTTGCTTAAAGCGGTGAAGGAAAACATTTAAAGGACACCGGCACACCTGAGAGATTTTACAACGGTGTGTTAAGCTGTATCAGGGGCTTTCGGGCGGCTAAGCTGCTGTTTTTGAGAACACAGACGCTAGTCTTCTCTCTCGTTCATTCTAATTAGAAAAGTAATGAGTGTGAAAGTGACAGAACACAGTCTTACCCATTTTAATTAAATATATTATACTGATCCGTGCTTAGTAATCCACTAATCACTTTACGTATATGAGTCGGTTCAATTACAAAGCGATCACACAAATTCCCTGCGCTAATAAGGTGCGTAATTGGATTAATTTGTTCGTAAGAAGTTGTTATGTATTGTATTATGTACATAACATCACGCCTGTATTCCCCGAAGGGGTAGGCAAAGGTGCACATATAGTACACCCACATTTCGCCAGTTATGTCTTAGGTCCCAATGTAATAGGGGGCGAGCCTATTGCCATCATCCGGGCACAAATCCAGACTCCGTGCTGCTACTGAGAATTACCTAATGGAAAAACCCAATAACACTTTGCCCGACCCAGGATTCGAACCCAGGACCTAGTGCTCAGCAGTCGCGCTTAGCAACCACTAGACCAACGAGGCAGTCGTACATTGTTTTATACTATTCTATCCATGTTTCCTGGTTCGTTCTAAGGGGGAGGCCTTTCTTCAACAGTGGACGTCTTCAGGCTAATGATGATGATTCTAGTTTAAGGTTTTTTTCGAGGAAAATAATTAGGAATTAACCGTTATTCATTTTTTATTGTGAACAAAGAAGAGCAATGCTTCTTTTAATAGGAGGAGAACGTAAACCTTAACCGTGTAACGTTTTTGACTTGGCAGTCTAACGGTCATACCACTCGGATATCACTGCGGCTGCATTCAATTATCAAACCTGCCTGTAAATCAGAACCTAACATTCTCTGGCTTCACGAGAAAACAGTATAGAAAACAGATTGACGTCTGAAAAACATTCACCTAAATACCCACAAGAAATACGAGTAAATGTTCGTTCTTTTATTTATAGGTAACATACAATGCGTAGACAAATCAATAACAAAAATCTATTAGCCTATGTAAAGCAGTAGTGTATAACAATATTCCACGTTAATGTAAATCACGTCGATGCAATGCCATCAGCCTGTCGACCAGAAATCATTCTGTCACGTCAGCTGCTCACTTGACAACCTCCGTGTTTCGTATTGACGTTACTGCACTACACGTCAAAGTTGAATCATTCTAACATGTCTAGACACGTGGTGTGGTAGAATAAAATAGAAAAAAAAGTTATAGTAGCAAAAACAACTTTGCATCACATAAAACAATGCAACCTTAGTAGTCATGGTGGTTCTTGATAAAAAGAAATCAATTGTATTATTTCGTAGTTTCGTACTACCCACGTTTTGTTATTTTGGTCATTTGTGTGAAATAAGGTGAAGATTAACTTAAACATCATGACAGAACTACTGATATATAAATGTGATAAAATAAAAAAAACAATACATTTGAAACCACTTAGTACTGGTTAGGTTGAGTTGATATAACCTTACATTAAAATTACCAAGTCATCATCAGCTGGAAGACATCCACTATTGAACAAAGGCCTTCCCCTTAGAACGCCACAATGAACGACAACTAGTCATCTTCATCTACCGGTTGCCCGCAACCCTGAAGATGTCTTCGGTCCACCTGGTCATCTTTCAGTAAATGACTTTGCAAAGTGGCTATCATGAATAACAATATAAATATTCCCCATGTGACAAAAGGCGCGAACGTGATACCAACTTAGACGTCCTATGAAATTCATCGCACTGTCACAACGTACACCAACTTTACTTCGCTTACTACTAATTTGTCTGGCTAGCAGTCATGAAATCCAACTTTGGATATTACTGCGGGAATGTGAAAGAAATGTAGTGGCAATACATTATGTATGTATTGCAAAACATTTATTCCATATTCCAGAAGAGAAGAGAATTTCAGGAGAATATAACAGTAGGTAAATGAAATTAGAAGATAAGAAAGTACCAAAATGGCGTAAGGATCAAAACGCGCGCTGGAGGAGGAGACTATAATATTTATTTCGGTGTTATTATACTATGGTGCTCCTAAATTTTACCTAATCACAATACTTATTAAAGGCGGCCTTTCATCCACTCCAATATAATCCCAATCCACAGTTCATAATCATGATATTAATTACAATGTTCCCGGAAAACTTTCTGTCGCGCGCTTTTGCTAGTTCATCAATCCTGATTGGCTGCGACCTAATAACAGAACCACAGATGCTGTGTTATTACGCAGTGCGAGCCGTTTGGTACGCAGTGCGGCTTTGTGCTCGCGATCCTCTCATCCAGGACACTGAATACTATCTGTACTGTACAATGTTTATTTGAAGTATAGCTCTGTAATACGACTGACGAGCGAAAGCTTTTGAGTTCCACTTTTAAAGCAGAAATTGATTGTTTCATGATTTTTTTGGCACGGGTTTTATGTTGACATTCCTAATACTGTCCAGAAAATGAATTCAGAAGTGTGTAGGTACAGCACTTTTGTCTTTAGTTTGCGGGCAATACTGGTGATATTTTTTTTTTTTTCTTTTTTTTTTTTTTAAAAAAAACGTCGCCCCACTCTAGGAATTTCTCCTGTGTCGTGGGTGCGTTTCACAAACATGAAATATCACATACACTAACACCCAGACTCGGGACAAACATCTGTGGTTCGCACAAAGTTTTGCCCCGTGCGGGAATCGAACCCGCAACCCTTAGCGCAGCAGTCCAATCGCTTAGCCACTGCGCTAATCAGGTCGTCTAATATTGATGTTACACCCATCAAAGGCAAATATTCTACGATGATTCTTCTTCTTAAAGTGTTAGTCTAATGCTATTGCCTGAAGACGGTCTTTGGATTACTTGAAAGAGACATACAACAGCCGACAGTAGAATGTGATTGAATAAGTACATATTTGTTTACTATTATCCTTGGCTGAAAAAGAATACCAGCCTTTATTCCTAAGAACATTGTGGAGAAATAAGGTCGCCACGATGGGATAGACGAACTAGCAGAAGAAACTATCTACGCCTACCCCATCGAGGATTACAAGTTTAATTTTATACAACAAAATGAATTTTAAAATACTTGCTTTTCCTAAATATAGAGAAAGTAAGTACTTGTACAGAATAAAAAGTTTTGAATTGAATTAAATGAAACATGGCTAAGGAATAGCTAACCAATAAAAAGAGAGCAGGAGGACGAAGAGACCAACACTAACAACAACAAATAACACAACGCCTTTGATTATAAATCCAGCAAACTAGTGAACCGATTTTAATGGGGCTTTTATCGCTTAAGTTGTTTTTAACGATTAGTTGGGAGCAATAAAACTTGACGCAATGACCGTGTCGTTTTAAACAAGAGTTACAGTTAATTTACACCAATTTATTGCAACCGCAATGTAAAGCCAGTACTGTCTGGACAGTGAAAACTCGCCTTAGAAACTTAGGATAGAATCTTCACTACAAAAAAAATGACATCACGCCTGTATTCCCCAAAGGGGTAGACAGAGGTGCACATTTAGTACACTAACATTTCGCCAGTTATGTTTTAGGTCCCAATGTAATAGGGGGCGAGCCTATTGCCATCAACCGGGCACAAATCCAGACTCCGTGCTGCTACTAAGAATTAGCAATGGAACCTAATGGAAAAACCCAGTAATACTTTGCCCGACCCGGGATTCGAACCCAGGACCTAGTGCTCAGCAGTCGCGCTTAGCTACCACTAGACCAACGAGGCAGTCTTCACTAATAGATACTAAATTCACGAATTGGTTATAGTAAAAGCATACGACATACATTTTGTAGTCACGCAAAGAGAATATCCAAAACATTCTTATTATTTAGTAGGTATAATATATAACGATAAAACCGCACATTTTTATTGGAAGCAATAAATTAACAGATCACATCTGTATCGCTACATGGAAATGAGAAAGGAAAAATAGAAAACATTCGCCTATTTTCGTTACGTATTCCAGCGAAGCAAACACTAAACTAAGGTATGATCAAATTATGATAGATATGTTATACGGGATACTAGACATTCGGGATGATAAATCTTTATTGAAACATGATTTGACCAAAAATAAAACTAGCATATCACATGAAGAAATACAAAATAACTAAGATACAACCAACGATGAAGAGGAATACAAGATTAATACTAGAAATGAACAAGAAAAAGAAAGAAAGTAATCGTACAGTAGGTTAAAAGAAAGACAGCAGTTTCAAAGTTTAACTAAGACAAACGTGAGTGGAACTGCCAGCAAAGGATAATCTAAAAGAAAATAAATTAGAAAAGGAGGATTAAGACGATCGGGATAGACGTCCTTTATCTTAACCATGACGTTGCTATTATTGAGAAGTAGAAATTAAAAGTGCAAAGTTAAAGCGTTTATTGTAGCCACACTAAACAACTATGCACTTTTGATCACTCAATAATATTATAATATTTTTCTACTGTCCATTCCATTAGCCATTGCACTGGTGTTGTCGAAAGCAAATAAACAGATTCATTCATATGTAGATATGTATTATCAAATGCCTTAGATGCATTGTGTTTAGGTATTGCTTGGAAGCCAATCATCTCAGTAATAACTATCATCAACAACCGTATTACGTGACGTGTCTCGCTTGTGGGTGATATGCAGAAATATAAAGCCACGACCATATCAGGCCTATTTGTTAAGACTGGTATACTGAGCAAGCTACGATTTTGATTATGAATATTACATACCTTAACCATGTAGGTAGAATATTATATTCACCCTTTATTAGTTTATTACTAACGAATCATGGAATAAATAAGTTACAGAGACCGGAGAGATATGATGGTTTGTGTGCAAAACACTTACCAAAGTGTTTAATAATATCGTAATTATAACCGTATGCTACAAGAATCTATTTCGTTGAAATGACTTTAATTTATGATATTAAAATGGCCTTTAGTGACATTTTAAAATATAAAAAGGCATTTAGGAGGACCTTTTATGTTTATTATAAGCTATAATTATACCTAGTATATATTATTCAAAGAATGTCACGAAATCAAACAAAAAAAGAATTAGATTAAAAAAAAGAAAATGATTTTATTAATCACAAACAACAAGATTCGAAGAAAAAGTAAACTATGATATCACTTCAGATTTCTAAGAAACTACTATTCATCCAAAAACGCAAAGTAAAAATGAAATGTACTTTTAATTTGTCAAAAGCAGAAAAATCCTCAAAACCACATAAAAGACGAAACCTCAGACTAGAGAAAAATATAATGAAATACCAAAAACTACACGTTCTTGCAAGTACTCAGTTATCAGAGTAAACACTTCAGATTGAGAGCAAAAACATTTTACGTGTAAAAAAACAAAGTTAAAAAAAGAAGAACAAGAGACTATGAATATACAAGACAAGTAATTCATTATTTTATTCTCACATCGTGACGCTTGTCTTAACATAATCCAAGTCTTGGCATCCAAGATTTAAAAAGATCCCAGTAGTGCTAAGCCTTGGAAAAAGAAGATGATTAAACTATGTCTCCACGTCTAATGTACAGTATAAGAAATTGCTAAGAGCGACTTGCTCCAGAATGATCCCACTACAAAAGATCCAAAAGGGAACACAATGAAGAAGACGCCTTTGAACCTTAAATACAGACACGAAGTAATGTAAGTATGAAAGTATTTTAACACCCATTTCATTCACCCACACGCACATACTAAAAGCTTTTGTAGCCAGTAAATGTTTACTGGAGCGATACATGTACTACACGTATTTGACATTCAGAGATGCGAGTAATCATTTGACTTTTATATTTCTTGTCCCAAAAAGAACCATTTTAAATATCTTTAGTGTTGAATAAAACAGAAGTTCTAAAACAACACCGGGATACGTTCGTAATGTTGAACTCTCGTATATTGTTTGGAATGAAAATATTCAGGAGGGTCGTGTGAGCTTCGCAGTTTATCTCAGCTGAAGTTGGCCAAATGTTGGCCTGGAAGCTTAATTGGTAATCTATACGTTGGGAAATTGACTTGGGTCCAACATGTGAGCTTAGTATCCATCGAGCGCGGTCTCGCTGATGCTAGTAACTGAATATTCATTAAGACAAGTAGCTGTTAGTCTCATAAGCTTTATAGAGTCGGTTTAATTGAAAGTGGATGCATCATAATATGGCTTTGCTACATTAGTCTCTCTTCAAAGATTACAATAACTTAAGCTTCACATTATACACTACAAACTTCATTATTACCAGCTTATCTCAGTCCACAGCTGGACATATGCCTCTACTATGGCACAAACTTATCACAAATCAAACTTGATTGTTCTTAAGCTTCGCATAATTAACTCTTATGAAGTTTGTATTTCAATATTAACATGAGCAAATACTCCACTAAATAAACCGCTCCGTATATTTTCGCGGTACCTCGTAATCAATCATGTTTAATTTAGTTTCAGAAGCTCATCAAGCATTCCAGTCGCCGCTACCAAAAACCGGGAATCACATCACGAGTTGCAAACAACCGGTCCATACGTGGGTACATTGTATTTGTGTACCTTTTATGTACGTTACAGGCAAAATACGAATACAGATTTAACTAGTTTCATCCAGGTCGAACTTACTTCGACAAATGATGGAACGTAAAACGAAAACACCTAGTGCTCGCCAGCTGCTATCACGGTACGTTTTTTGCTTGTTTAGTAAGCTAACTAATGCTATCCAATTTCTCGGAAATTCGAAAAATAATTTACACAGCAAAAGTTAAAATCTGCTTTTTCTTGGAGATACTGATGAGTATACTTACGTGTACAACCAGCTCGATGTATGCCACTCCCAGTCCTGCGAACAAACAGAGTTCATATTAGTAATGTGGAAAACGTGAACGATTTCCAGTCAAGTCAGCCGTTCATGCGTTCCTGTGAGATCTAATACGTTCCTTTTATCGATGCTAAAGCGTTTTATGTTTTGAAAGGAGGTTTTAATGCCTGGATTTAGTTTTAAAATGGAACTTAATTCAAAATTGGAATGATTGGTGACGTATTTCTTTTGAAGGTTTACATGATTCCGTTTTATAGCTGATCTAAGAACACGGTATGAGCTTTTCTTCTACTATAACTTTAGTCGATAAGACAAGGTAAAGTTTTAATTCGTCTGAGATATGATTGTCGTAAAATATGATTATTTCGCATTTGAAAGTTCGTTTTACGACTGTTGTCGCTGCAGTTCCCAACTGCCGGTATTCAAATCGATTTACCGACGAATTTAAACTGGTGAAACGAAACTCGGACTAAGCTTTAGATTGGAAAGTCAGAGTTTTAAAGCGTGAAGTTGACAACAGTAGCGCTATTTCAATATTTAAATAGCTACGCGTTGTAGTTTACAAATTGCTGGTATAACTTGCTAAAAATTTGCAAGAGTATGGTAAGAGATGTTTTTGTAATAGATTCCGAAAGTATCAGTGTAGCTGCGTTTTTACCATAATATTATCTTAAAGCTTGTTAACTTGTAAATAAGGATAAAATACTAATAACATGTTTTTTAATATTATGAGTTTTAATTCTGGGCAAAGGCCTTTGATTTCTAATTTTTTGATTTCCCATATTTCACTGCTAACTTTGGCCAGCTCTAGCCAAACATTCTTTAAGAATAAAAAAATCCTTCCAATCACAACCAAATAAAATTATACAAAATTTAATCACAATCCATCCAAACATGGAAGCGTAAACATTGTAGGAAACGCCATTAGGCAGGCATTCTTACCACATAAAAAATGAAAGATTAAGCCATAAATGTTGGGAATGGTGGAAAAAATCTGGCCAGTTGTTTGTGTAAATCTCTCGGACGTCTCGAATCCCACAACGAATTTATGTAATCAGGAACAAAAATACGACCAGCAATAAAAGTACGTCATTCATATACCCTGGTTTACGTTTGCGATGTAGTACTTGTGGATACTAGAGAAGCGGCTATAAAAATGGTGTCTCTGAGGTTTGTGTGTAACTATTTGTTTTTTTTTTACTTTGTTTTCCCTCAAAATGCTACCAATCTTTACTTTAGGCCTGTGAACCAGTGCATTGTCGTTTTTGAGAGTCTCTGAGATTTCTTGTTCTGTGCTCTGAATGGAGCACCGGTTGCCTCTCAATGCTGTGCCGTACGGAATGAACTTTGTGGAGTTGAAAACGAATGGACATCGAAAAGAATAAAAAATATATATGCTTGACGTATGTCATATTCAACAAACGACTTGCCACTAGTTTGCGGCCCCATTACGAATTCAAAAGTGAGTGCGTAGAAGCCTCAGTCTGTAGCCATTATTTCTCGGATTGCCTTAGGTAAAAAATCTTCGAACACATTATTTTTTACATTATCGTCACAAAATGTTTCCCTTCTATTAATCAAAAACACCGTAACCTCCATTCTGGTGTAATCACAAAACCAACACGCGAAATCTTGACCCAAAACGAATAGTTTCATTTACGCATACAAACTCTACTTTAGTCTCTGGAGCGTTAAGCCTGAATAATTCAACAAGTAGGTAATCGATGAGCGTACCAAGGCCCCACAATTTCAGTTAACACGGCCTAATTAAAACTGAATGATGAACGAGACCTTGAACATCAATAAGTCTTACACGCTAATGAGCCACTTACACTACTCGTAATAATTATCTCGTAGCTACTATTCTAATTAATGTTTTCCGACTCTCGAGTACCTGTTAAGAAAACTCGTCTTTTAGGAACAGGTACTTCGACAGCTTAAAAGTTCACATTTGTGTAAGTCTGCCTACATTTTACGCTTTAATTTTATGTCTTTGAGAAACAGTTACGATAGCTCTTAATGAGTTTTATACATGGTGTAGAATTATTAGACGTCAAACTAATTTGCCTAGGAAGGTACAGAGAAACGAAATATGGTTCTATAAAAATAACTGCAGTACAAAGCTTCGTAGAGACAATATTAAAATAAGACAATGTCCTTCACAGTATCCGATGACAAATTGAGGAGACTGGTGCCGCAGTAGGGGACCCTCAAATATCACAAGTCGTAATCGTAAAAAGTTCTTAGTTATTAACGGTTATGGCCCGTTTACTTAGGAGCCATTTTATGGGGTATCGCTACCGTCTATATTGTTACAAAACAAATGATAAAACTAAATAAAGTTATGACTATTGATCGCGATTGGTGGAGAACTGTCTATCTATCATCATATTGATTTTGACGTGAAAGAGATAGGTATGAAAACTATCTAGATAGCTTCCATAGCATGCGAATTATTTACGTACGGTATGTTTACTGCGAATTGTATGAGTACGATGCCGGCGCGCCTAGATAGTAATAATATTTTTGTTAAATTTTTATACCTCATCATCATTAACCAGAAGATGTCCACTGTTAAACAAAGGCCTCCCCCTGGGGGATTTTTATATAGTTATATGTACTATATTCTTCGTTAAAATGAGGGAGGGTGGGGGATGAATCAGTTTCTCTAGCTAAATTGTAGGGGTGACAATATCGAAAAAGTTAGGGACCACTGATCGAAAGAGAAACCTACCACCTACCATACAGAGGGAGGTATATCAACCAGCTTAGAATTCAATGTTGCTTCATATGATCACTCCATCAACCTCTGATGTAGACATTTTGCCAATCATCTAAAAGCCCATTATAATGGGTGGCCGATTGACACTTATTGTACCTACAAGGTTCATTATACTTACGTCTCTCTTTTCCGTCGATGGAATAGAATTGTATTCTTAATTTATACCCTACTACAATAAAAAAACTCACCGCGAAAAAAAACCCTATCATGGACGAAGATTTCCCCCCAATGTATTGTTCTACGTGTTTTTTAAATGTTGCCTTTATTCTCACACACATAGAGTGGAAATTCCAACGAGACATTAGTAGGAGGTCTATTTGTATCTACTTAGAGCTGCTCTGCCAGTCGGGTAACCTAACCAACGCTTGCAAATGTTTGACCATTATTCTCCAATCGTATTAATTGCACGTCTTTAATTAAGACAAAGCTTAATTGGTACCGATTGAAACGTGCAGGCTTTGTTTGGTGTAATATTTTAATTTGTATTACAATTTTAGTATTAAACTTGTACTCAATTGTGTGACGTCAACACGTAGCTTACAAGCGTGGTGATCAGTGCTCCTTCCTTTTGTATGAGAGGACTTTATAGCAGTGGTACAGTTACAGGCTGATACAATGCTAGTAATGATGGAACCTATACTTAATGGTGTGACGTGACACGCAGCTCACAAGCGTGGTGACTGGTGATCAATTCGTTCCTTCTGTATGATAGGACTTTGTAGCAGTGGGACAGTTACAGGTTGATACAATACCTACTAGTAATGATGGAACCTCTACTTAATGGTGTGACGTCAACCCGCAGCTGACATGCGTGGTGTCTAGAGATCAATGGTCGTTCCTTCTGTATGAGGGGACTTTGTAGCAGTGGGACAGTTACAGGCTGATACAATTCTAGTGATGATGGAACCTCTACTTAATGGTGTGACGTCAACCCGCAGCTGACATGCGTGGTGTCTAGAGATCAATGGTCGTTCCTTCTGTATGAGGGGACTTTGTAGCAGTGGGACAGTTACAGGCTGATACAATTCTAGTGATGATGGAACCTCTACATAATAGTGTGACGTCACGCTGCTCACATGCGTATTATTTTTATTAATTGGAAATCAAAGTGTTAATGGAGTTCAAGAGACCTTGGCCCAGTAGTGGCTAATTAGGCTATTTATAAATATAGGGATAAATAAACTCGTTAGTTTGATAGTAACTTGGCTTTCTGCCAAATAAGATACGTTTAGCTTACATTCTCTGTTCCGTGTTATTGATTTTCCTAATAATTTTGCTGGTGATTGTAAAGTATACAAACTAAAGTTCAGAAATGATGCGTGTATCTAAAGGTCTAACAGATTACTATGTAATTTATTCTTTCTTTTTTTTTAAACGTAGCCCCACCCTAGGAACTTCTCCTGTGCCGTGGGTGCGTTTCACAAACATGAAATATCACATACACAAACACCCAGACTCGGGACAAACATCTGTGGTTTAAACAACATTTTGCAAATCGAACCCACAACCCTTAGCTCAGCAGTCTAATCGCTTAGCCACTGCACTGATCAGGTCGTCAAATTCTATTTCACGCTCAAACAAATTAATGTTTATTAAACTTCATTTAAGAAAGATCAAAGCAGCCACAAAACATAGCCACACTAGTTGAGTTAAAACTAACAAAAAAACTCGAAAACCCTTTGTTTCAAACGTTTTTCTTTCTTTCTTTCTAATTTTAAAATGGTATTTCATTAATCCTCAAATAAGATTTCTTTGAACATAACATCGCCTTAAACATGCCTTACTTACATTATTTTGTTAAGGTCAAGCCACCAACGTATTCTCCATTTTCTAATTTAAAATCTAAAATATGAGACTAAGATATAAAGGATCCTAATCTTAAACATTTTGGAGCATAGAAATACAAAGAACTGTCTAACTTAGGTTAACTTTAATCACAGTGATGGTTCTCTGTGGAAATTTATTTTAACCCTTGATTGGGTCCCTGATACTGTGACTTGAGACGTAGGGGTTAACCAACGGGTGGGGGTGAGTTCATAACTTTATAGCACCGGTGGTGCTGGCAAATTGTATTATTGCAGTTTATGGCATAAGTTATAGTGTAATATAGGTACCTATGTATGTAGATATAATGTATACAATCATGTCTCTACCTTTGAATTTATTTGCGATCCATAAATAAGTTATCAGTTGCTAAAAACGGTGACGCAAAACATCGTGAGGAAACCGGCACACCTGAGAGATTTTTCAACAGTCTGTGAAGCTATGTCCGAGGCCTACAGGCGGTTTAAACTCATACGATGAGAAGATAGATATATCATTCTATACGATTTAAAGAAAGGCTACTGAAGAAAAGTAATATAAAATCTCATAAAGACACCCTGTATACAGTAAACTAAAGTGTTAACTTCGCAACCCGTTTCACACCTATCAGTATAATCGATTTGCCAACTAGTTACCTACCAACCCATTACAAACTTTAGATAATAGCCATCGCAGTTGTTAGTTGCATCACTGGCGCTACTATAAAGTTTGTGTGGCGACGTCACCTCAGTATTTCAAAGGGATATGAAAAATACTTTACTACACTGAGCGTCTTGCTTTTTTATTTATTTATTAAACTCTTTGTGTTGTGTACATGCATCAAATATAAATTAAATACATATGTTATATTTTTTACATAATAAATATGAAATGTACCATATACAGTCGACCAAAAATATGGTCTACAACCCTACGATTGAGGTTCATTTGACCGTTATGAGCATTTTTTAAATATCATGCAGTTCACTCTTTTTTGGCCCCAAATTTGAAATCGACCCCGTGAAACAACAAGGTCAAGGCAAACTTGTGCGGCTCGCACAAATTTTTGCCCCATGCGGGAATCGAACCCGCCACTGCGTCAATTAGGTCGTCATTTATTATTTTTCACCTTTTATTATTTTTCTGGAAATAAATTATTATTATTATTTAACTGGTTCGTATCTTAAACCCACCATATGTAATTTCTCGAACATTCTTACAAAGTCAAAACTCGTAAGCGCACCCCTAGCGTAAACCGTCAAAACTTCACGAAACAACCTTAGTCAGTAAATTTTAAGGGCTTTACACCCTTGACTTATAATTAGCCCTTTAATTTGATAATGCCTATACTCGAATACAAATAACATAACCAATCCTTTATTTGCAGCCCGTTTTACCGAATTTGAACTCTATCGCATTACTGATATGACTGATAAAACTGCAGTTAACAGTTGGTATTGGAATACATTGTCGCATTGAATGTTATCCTTATTACCTACAGAATAGAAGCCAAAATCGGTTGAGTAGACTCTAATTATGTTTGTCCATCCAAGGCAGTGGTTCCCAACCATAGGCTATTCCTAGAATATTTTGAAACAGAAGCTTAAGTTGATCAAAAACTGATACGAAAGCCTTTTAACATGGCTTCTAGTGAAATTGCAAAAGAAATCAAGGAAGAACTAATTGAATTTCAATATAATACAAACCGTAATGACGCATTTGAATCTCATTTAATTGAGAAGTTTTGGTGTAAAAAAGCAGGTCTTTACTGACGAAAAAGAAAACAAAGTGGTTCCTGGTCAGTAAAAGGTTGAGAACCACTGGCATAAGGCTATTTTAAATGGAGCTTAGTATCGAATATCGGGTACTGCAATTAAGCCTTAGTTAACCTCAAAAGTTAAACAACTCGGTTGACATAATCCCTCTTTAATCGGCCTTAAGGTACATTAATGTTAAGGCGGTTTCCCTACCTTATTAGGTACCATAATATTTACTTTGTTAAGTGTTATGCCCCAAGTTTTAATTGAATAAATTGTGGGTATAGAAGAAGGTAGGATTTATCCTTCTTGTGTATGTTGTCGGTATCTTTAGCAAGCATAGCGTAACAGACTTAAATTGGACAATTTCTGAGTAAATATGTTGCCTAAATTGCACAAATATCTTCCCTGTGTATTGTGTATCTATAGCCAATGTTTTGGACTCCATTTAATGTTCGTGTTAAAATAAAGTCGATTTAAATATATGACAACAGATTGGTATAGATTCTGTTTGGTATTGGTAGAGACTTTGGCCTCGAATATCCTTTAATTTGGTACCTTTCTACTAAAAAAGTTTAGCTAACATGGGAAGCGGACATGGGAAGTTACTATTTTTTTTTTTTTTTTTTTTTTTTAAAAACTTCGCCCCACACTAGGAATTTCTCCTGTGTCGTGGGTGCGTTACACAAACATGAAATATCACATACACTAACACCCAGACTCGGGACAAACGTCTGTGGTTCACACAAAGTTTTGCCCCGTGCGGGAATCGAACCCGCAACCTTCAGCGCAGTAGTCCAATCGCTTAGCCACTGCGCTAATCAGGTCGTCAAATTACTGTATATTCCGGTTATAGTCACGGGTGTATTCGGGAATGCCCGACTAGTTTCGAACTCGAACGGAGCCCTTATTCATGAGGGGTTACGCGGCAGAGTCGCGAGCCGAAAGTTATTATAGTAAAATGGAAAGATACTAACAATATCATACAAAAATATTAATAAAACATTGAAATCCAATTTCAGATTTTGTATGTTGATATATAGTAGGTATGTAGGAACACACTACACGGACTAATCTGCTGGTAGTAGATACATACTTTACATTTACGTTCAAATAAATAATAAATACCATAATTTATAATAATGTTAGGATTACCGCAACTCTCTACTCTGGTTTGACCACAACATTAATGCATACGAAATTATAAAATTATCTCACTTCATATTGTGCAGAATTGTTGTGTATTAGGCCACTAATGCATAAGTATTATAATAACATGGTTTTATTTCAGATAATGTGCAGGCCTACTTATACTGTAATACATAACATAACATCACGCCTGTATTCCCCGAAGGGGTAGGCAGAGGTGCACATATAGAACACCCACATTTCGCCAGTTATGTTTTAGGTCCCAATGTACTAGGAGGCGAGCCTATTGCCATCAACCGGGCACAAATCCAGACTCCGCGCTGCTACTGAGAATTACCTAGTGGAAAAACCCAGCAACACTTTGCCCGACCCGGGACCTCGTGCTCAGCAGTCGCGCTTAGCAACCACTAGACCAACGAGGCAGTCGTAGTTATAATGTAATTATTTTTTTTAATACATTAACTTATTAAGTAAGCTATAGCTAGTAGTTCCAAGGTGACAAAATGACAAAGAGTATAATATGCTGAGTACCTTTATTTAGTTATGTAGGTACCTATTAGTTACGCCGAACTTTGCCACAGACCTTTAGAACGCCAGAGCATATACGCATCGGCACCACTTCCACGCTAAGTCACAAATCGAATGTCGTTTTCTTGTGTCAGCTAACGGTGGCGTGTTCGGCACGTTCTCACTCGTCGGCTATATCCGACCGTGGCGTTCTAAAGGTTATAGCATAAAACACACCGAGAATGAATCTGCTGTCATACTATCCATGTAGAATGACTTAATTAGCGCAGTAGCTGAGTGATTGGACTCCTGCGCTAAGAGTTGTGGGTATGATTTCCGTACGGGAGAAAAAATTGTGTGATCCGCAGATGTTTGTCCCGAGTCTGGCTGTTTGTGTATGTGATATTTCATGTTTGTGAAACGCACCCACGACACAGGAGAAAGTCCTAGCGTGGGGGGACGATTAGAAAAAGTCGCCCCACGCTAGGACTTCTCGGCGAAAAATGCAGTGTAAACTGAAGTACCTACAATATAGGTACATAATTATAATAAGCAGTAGCTACACCCGCGAAACGAACTGCGTTATCTGTGTGGCCGAGCCTTATATCATCTCTACAGCTAAACCTAGACACCACAAAGGAGACAAGCATTCATTTCTTAGAATATATCACTGTTCTGATAAAATATTTGCAAAGCTCAGTAACCTCTGTATGGCGGAGCGCCAACATACTAACAAATACCGCGGTCGCATTCGCTTTTTCCATTTATCGGCAGGTGTTTAATCCGCTTAAATGGTGTACGTAACAGGGGTGATGGAATCCAATAGATTAACTTGTATAGATTGTAATGAAAATGAGGACATTAATGGTTAAATGGGTATATTGAAGATACTGAAATACTTTTTTTGGTAGGATAATTTTACTGCCTTTTAGAGTGAAAAGTAGCTGTAGTTTATCTTCATAGGAAGGACTTGGTCAAAGTCGGTATATATAAGTTTTAGACAGCTCGATGTAACAAATAGATAGTAAAGTAAGAACCAACATTAATAACAATCTGCGACAGCCAAAAAAATATTAAGCAGTCCAGCCAAAATGTTAAATAAGAGATCATTTCCGACAACTAAGTATTTCACCTGATGATAAGTGCATGCTCGCATAGCTTGCCTAAAAGATTCCTAATGACTTAAAAACACCCGATTATAACTAAGTATCCAAAACTTATATAGAAATGTTTGTAATGGGTCTAGGATCCAGTGCCTTCACAAATTTGTATAAGCAATTTGATCTAGATGAGTGTACCTATTGTAGAATGTATGCTGTATCTATTGACCAGTCAGAAGTCATCCCTACTAATATTATAAACGCGAAAATTTGAGAATATGGATGCATGTTTGTTACTCTTTCACGTAAAAACTACTGAATGGATTTTAATGAAATTTCATATGGAGGTAGCTGAGACCCTGGATTATACACAGGCTACGTTATATTCCGAAAAAATGTAGCGGGTAACACCGCAGGGCGCAGCTAGTAAGAAATAATCCCACCAACGACGCCGTTCGAAATCTGATCCACAAAGTAAAATAATACAGCCCGTAGATGATGTTAATAAAATGAAATATGACCCCATATATAACCAACGAACAGTATGTTTGAGTATCAAGCTGTACCCATTGACAGACATTTTGTTTTATTAACTTAATTCGCTAATAAATAACGTTTGCGTCTCCACTGCGGTTTTATGAGTCGGAGCCAAAAATCTGCGAGATTTCGCGCGTGTTAAAAAAGTGCGGTTCTCCGAGGTATTGCTAAAGACAGTACGTCAAATGCCTCCTAGTACCTAATTTTTTATTTAACTATTGATAAAATAAATTTCTTAAAAAAAATCAGAACGATGAACTATGTTTTTTCTTCATCTGAATTTTTTGAGTAATCGAATAAAATGCAATTCTCAGAGTTTAATCATCCGAAATTTTCTTTGTTTAATTGCCTCAGCGCGAGATGTAATAACCATTTTAATCACCTTATAATGGACATGCTTCAGTATGCAGCCTTTGAATGATAATAGCATAAAGGTGCCCAGACATCCACTGACTCCTGTCTGAGCTCAAGCGCGAATTAAGCCAATTAACAGACTTATCGATTTTAATCTTATCTAGGAGCTCGGAAAAAATCTGATAAAAGTTCGAATCGAATGATCTATCTAGTTCTATTTGATTTATTCGATTTTTTAAAACCTAGCTTTACATGCATCATAGATCACGCTAATGGCAACGGATTACCAAAACATTAATTAATACCAAATAATTAATCATTTAAATATTCAAACACTTGTAATAGTTTATTTGTGGTTTTCATTTTATATTTTACTAGCTTTTGCCTGCGTCTTCGTCTGCGTTAAGTAGCCTATGTCCTTTTTTGTCCCAGAAATAATCTACTTATTCATTTGAAATATACGAAATGGATAAATTCTAAACCTCTATTCTGTCTGATAGCCGATATTTCACTATTAGGTTTCGATGTCCAAATAGCAGTTGCTCCGTGGAGTATACTCGCACTGAACTAATATTTACATGCACGTTGTTAGACTACCTGATCTTAGGGACTTGTAAACACACTGTGAGTTAGATATCTAAATCTGGATTTACCTCTCAGAGTTCGTTAAGCTCTTTGTCTATAACCGAATTAAAGCGATATTTCATACTTTAATGGATCGTGTTCAAATATTTTGTGACAAAGCGCTCTAAGCTATTATTTATGTATGTAAATCTTTCTGAAATGTTTAACTACTGACCTGTTGATAGCCAATAGAAGTCGTGGAAATCGAGTGATCAAACATTAACAATCTTCCATGAAATCAAAAAGAGAAATAAATCATCAATGCCAAATTATAAAATCTGAGAATCCGGATAACGAATGAACTTTATAAAAGTCAGGAGCAAACACGTATTAAAGATAACCTTACTTAGCTGAACTGGAGGAATTCTTAATTGGATTATTAAAGTTGATGAAAAGTTTCATATGAATCTTTACCATTAAAAAGATATGAAATATGTATTACTTTATGATGGATCTGGATCAGTCGTATCAGCTTTATAAAGTTAGGATAACAATGATTGCAGTAAAGCTACAAATGCCGTTAGTCTTGAAGCAAAAGGTAATGATGATGACGCAAATCCCAATACCAAATGATGATGAATAAGCTCTTTGGTGAATTAGTAATTAAGAAATGTATTCATTTTGTAAGGTTATTCCAAAAACCTTCAACCTTGTTGGCTTAGTCTATAACAAATAACTACTAACATTAATCCCAAACAAATAAAACATTGATGCTAAACGGAATCGGCTTTTAGTCTGCTAAATCTTTTTGGCGACAAAATGTCAGCCAGAACGCCAAAAAAATATTTTCTAAGCTAGAGCACCAAGAATCTAACAAATGAACTGGAAATAACCGAACGTATCGGTTTCTTGGCTGTTACGATGGTATCTCCTATTGAATGGACTATCTCCAACACGGTTACCATGTGGGCCCAACAATGGCTCCCAATTAATTGCTAACGATCGACGGAACTCATTACTTTGATCCTATACTTTGCTTTCTTATCTTAATGGGGAGAACTGTTTTTGATATTAGTTGCGTGATTTAAGTGATATTTGGGATCTTCTTGGCAACGAATGGTCTCAGATTTCTGGTTTTGACGTAATTAATGTTAGAGTATATTGTATCTATTGGTCTAACAACGGAGATCTTATTTTGTATGAAATTATTTAACAGATGAAACATGAACATGATAACTACAAAACTATTACTAAGGTAAACATTTCAAAATTAATAAATTTGATAATACAGGCTAAATTTAGTCAAAGCTAGTTACGCTACTCACTGACGCTAACTCAATTGAAGTTTGCAGAAGTAACAATGTAGTAACATGTAAATAGCTTCTTAACGCAGAACCATTAAAAAAAATCAAAGGCACAGTGAGGAATGATGATCTACAAATCTAGCACATGCGTACAAAATTCTTTAACTGAAATTACGAAACTGGATTCATGAAGCCCTTAGACCAAAGGTTAGAGAAAAGCCAGACGCTAGACCAATCAACTTTATCTAACGTATTCTTTGAAGTGCTGTCTGTTGATAATTGTGAACATACTTGTACGCATCTGGTATACGTTAGTTGACCTTAGACCTAAGTCCGTATGATAAATGCACAGATAAATTCACTGTGTCTTGATTGTGTGATTTGTTGTTGTATATCTAGGTTAGTGTTGGTACAACATATCAATTTAGAATCAATTGAGTTGGATTTGAACACTTTAGAGAACAGAGTTCCGTTGTTATAGATTTGAGATTTCATTTTACAGCGGCGTGGACTATCTGGATGAATAAAATGGGTTTTTATTTGCTGTTTGAGATAAACCTATTGAATTAGAATTTCCGAGAATACCCGGAGGCAAAATCACAAATACATTGAAGATTTTATATTATCCATCCAATATTGTTCCGAATATCAAAAATAAACATCCCTTGCAACCTAATTAAAATGGATACGAAAACTAACAAACAGTTTCACAAAAAGATAAGAAAAAGTTTGGCCCTTGTTAATAAAACAAACATTAAACAAAAGAAAGAAACCAGACAAAAGATTGAGCGAGTCGATTTGTGCAATAAATTGTGAAGGATAAGTCGAGGTACGGGAAAACGAAAAATAAATTATTCGCCAAGAAATATTATGTTGAGCACCAACCTTATAACATATTCCATTAAGAATTAACATTGCTACTGACCTATGTCCCTTTGCAGATTACGAAGAGATGGATACTGTCTTTCATAATGGGAGAACAACAAGATTAGTTTCGCAAATTCACATTTCAGAATATTGGGCTCAGGGATTAAGATTAGGTACCTAAAGAAAAACGAAAGATTTTACTTAAAGTCACGCCTGTCTTCCTGAGGGGTAGGCAGAGACCACGGATTTCATCATTTGCTACAATCCTGGCATAAGTATGCCGTATGCCGCGAAAGATTAAAGTCAAACAAAAGCATTTTGAAGTTATTCGACGAACTTATGAAAAATACATTTGAAATGTGTCAAAGAATAAGATTCAGTGAACCCAACCTCACATAAAACAAATATACACACGCATCGTTTTTTAATATTTCATACTATCGTGTAGTTCATTTCAGTCATCTAATCAATTATAAAAAATACTTCAGTAGATATCCAGATATCCATTGCCATAATTTACCAAGCAGTGCCCAAAATAAAAGAAGTACTAACTGGCTATTGATCTATGCAGTCAATAAATATACATTTGCCAATCACTTCGTAATAAAAGAACATCAATATATTGCGTTAGAAACCTTCGAGTGAAGCAAGCAGGTTTTATATAAGACGTTGAATAACTATTAGAATAACCATAAAGACTGTATAAACTGCAGACATATTTAAAAATAATCACAATGTTATAACATACTCAAAACGCAACAACGGTACTATAAAATTGCATCCACAACGAACCCGACTGGAAGAAATGAAATACTAGACATCAATACAAGTCTTGATCCTTAATTCAAAGACAAGACGTCATAATACACCGCAGAGCACAAGTATCAATATCATACAACCACACTTGAGGACAATAAACTAAGCTTACAATATTGCAGTTTTAAATTCTGAATCGTTGCTTACCGAAGCCTTTACAAGCATTAACTTAATACCCTGGAATCTTTCTCGTAAAACGCTTTGTGGAATCGGTTACATTTTGTTTCGAACTTTTTTTACTTCAGTCGACATCAATGAATAAAACATTAGATAGTAGGTGAGTACCAACTAATATTATAAACGCGAAAGTTAGTACGGATGGATGTTTGTTACTCTTTCACGTAAAAACTACTGAATGGATTTTAATGAAATTTCATATGGAGGTAGCTGACAGCCTGAATGAACACATTAGCATTTTTTTATCCCGAAAAAATGTAGCGGGTAACACCGCGGGGCGCAGCTAGTAAAACATAATGGTATAGGAGATTTGTCTGAAGCTATGCAGTAAAATCCAAAAAATATAATAGTTATGACGAATACAGAAATCAGAAAGAAGGATCAAAGAATCATTAAAACACACCTACGTTCACTTCAGAATCCAGAAGTATTTTCCTTGATGAGAAGTCTTGATACCCACGTTCCGCCGCTCATCAAAAGTCTTTTGTAAAATATGGCGAGTGGAAAGCTATTTATACGGTTTATCGGCACTCAAGACGCTCTTGACTGCCTCGTTGGTCTAGTGGTCGCTAAGCGCGGCTGCTGAGCACGAGGTCCTGGGTTCGAATCCCGGTTCGGGCAAAGTGTTATTGGGTTTTTCCATTAGGTAATTCTCAGTAGCAGCACGGAGTCTGGATTTGTGCCCGGTTGGTGGCAATAGGCTCGCCCCCTATTACATTGGGACCTAAAACATAACCGGCGAAATGTGGGTGTACTATATGTGCACCTCTGCCTACCCCTTCGGGGAATACAGGCGTGATGTTATGTATCGGCACTCAAGACTCAATTGCCAGCAACATTGTCAAAAAGTCATTTTTCTAATTACAAAAGAGGCGAAATTAGAAGCAATATGAATGGAAAGTTATATTGAAAATGCTACTCACTTACACACTTATAAACTAAGGGAAACTGTAAGATCATAAGTCATATAATGTACTTCTCTACGTTAACACTGAGTACCCAATTTTGACTTAAAATAACAGCAAATGGAAATGTTGCTTTCATTAAAATAATTTCAGTTTCATGAAATT
Source organism: Abrostola triplasia (assembly GCA_946251915.1). Taxonomy (NCBI): domain Eukaryota; kingdom Metazoa; phylum Arthropoda; class Insecta; order Lepidoptera; family Noctuidae; genus Abrostola; species Abrostola triplasia. Next base: position 9,127,162 of record OX276430.1, read on the forward strand.
AGTGCCTAGACTTGGGTTGAAATAATTTCGCTCCGGGGTGAATTCTATGTAAAGTGATGTTATTAATGTGAGGTCATAGAAATTATGTATTTTATATGAATATTTAATTTAATTCAGTGACTTAGAGGAATCGCTTTTAATTTATTATAGGATTTATTAATATGTACTGAATTACAATTAATACTCAACTGTGTTGATGTTGCTGGCATATGCCATGAATATACTTTATGGCTGTTGTTCAAAAACGGTTTAGCGTCTGCATTTTTTTAAACAATTTGTTAAAAACCCATACATGAAACTCGAAGTAAACTAGTGGCTAGAGGCTAACATACAACCGAGATAAAAATTAAGAAAGACAGGTGAAGAAAACGGCTGGTCCTTTTATAGGCACTTCGTACCAAAGGACCAAAATTCGGCTCTACGTTTGCTCGTTTCATCATTATGGCAACAGCCTAACTTCATAGCCCAGATACTTTGTATAAAGCCAGTACACGATACGATCGCCTACTATTATCTTAGGTGCTTCTGTTCATTATAACCTTCGACGTAACATTTATAGACTACACGAAGAGAGTACTACACTAAAAATAAATTCTGATAAAGGAACGCAATAATATGGTGACAAAAAGAACTTAAGTTTTTCTGGGTTACCGTTAGCTTGTATTGAAACCGTAACACTAGAGTAGGTTTGTCTTCAAAAATATCCAAATAGCAAACATATACAAATAATTTATAAGTCTTACGCCGACGTTCTATCAAATAAAGCAGTCTCCTGGCTATCGTTATCAGACAAAGCTACTTCACAGGAATATAGCAGTTACCTAGTAGGTAGAGTGAGTACGATGATACCTGCTATTTTTCAACAAAAGGAAATTAAAATATAGTATTAAAAAACAAATATTAATGAATTCATTTCAGTACACAGTATCCGATGGCAAAAAGTACGCGACCAACGAACATGCAAAGTCTAAAAGGACCAATAATACTGATTAAAAGTTTTAACTGTATACTCATTTGTTTGCAATTATTATAGATACAACGGAATTGAAAAACTGTCAATGTTGTACCTTTCTACAGCTCATAATCTAGAGCGCTCCTTCGATATATTTTTTTAAGTTAAATTGACGCGTAAGGTACTAATTATGTGTTTTACGTTATAAAGACGCAATTCTTCCCGTAGCAACTAAAATTCATATACCTTTTAGATACGTGAACTAGATTCTATACCTACTGGAAACTGAACTTAAGTATTCCCTAGTTTCAATATTTCAACTCGACATTGATGTTTCGATAACTTTGACTACGAAAGCAAAGAATAAAATAAGGTACAGATAGTATCTTGCCAAATAGTAATTTATAAGAATTCTGTTTTTGTCTAAAAAAATATATTTACAAGAAAATCTTTTTGCGTTGTTTTTTATTTCAAACAGTTAGTATTATTACTCTACATTGTAAAGAATTCACGGGTGTCAATGACACTAACTTGTACGGACCCAATTATCTTAGCAACGAAGAAAATTATATGTCTGATAAAATCGGCAAATAAAGAATACGAGTAAATGTATTCTTAACTAAAAGTCATGTGTCAGTTGTTTTTCTCTTTTGGGAATAGGTATGGTAGCTTCATTGAAGTAAAGCGACTAGAAAACATAGAATTGCCGTTAGGTATAATGTAATGCTAGCTGCGTCTCGCGGTGTTACCCGCTTCCTTTTTATGTAACCTATGTGTTAATCAAGGGTGTCAGCTACCTCCATATGAAATTTCATCATTTTTCAAATTTCCTTCATCAATTTAAACACTATAATACATTTCTTAGTTGTAACCTAATAGCTGTTTAGTACACAAGTAGGTAGGTACTTAAACATTGAAATTGAACCTTAATATTACCAGTTGACTGCCTACACATTATTGGCCCAACTTTTATTTGCATAAACTTGTATTTGAATTATTTCCTATTCACGAGGCTGCTCCTAAGCAAACATAGTTTCTTTACTATGTTTTGGACTTCGGTTCACTTGTTCCAATCCTGTTAAGCGAAAACGTGTTTTAGCGGTACTAAAATAGAAGCTGTTTTTGAGTGGGTAAGGTGGTTGTAAAAGTCCCATTAAAATCTGGTCGATGGGTACTTTTGAAGTGGGGTTTGTAAATAGGGATTTGTCAAAGATTTCGCTAGTTTCAGTTCTAAACGTTTGACGGTCAAGTCTGGCGAATTACGCTGCTCTGCTTTACTATTTACATACGAGTAAGTGCTTGAGTGGCTTGTAGCAAACCTGTTCCCTTACTATGAACTCTTGAAGCAGGTCAGTTTACGTTATACAAGCGAGATGCCGCTATGTGCAATGTAATGCGGCATCTCCCTTCCACTACGTAAACTGTCTTTAAGAGTTTATGGTAAAAGGGCTGACCATGCGAAAGATACGTAAACAAACTAAAGTCTAGAACGTCTGTTTGTGGTTTACGTAAAACGTAGATGTCTGCTTTCATATAAATTCGTGTTGTGAGAGCTTGAGACGTTCGTAAAAGGTAAGTGGATGTCATTGAAGCATTATTTTGTTATACTAGTTATAACTAACCACATTTTACCATGATTAATTCTACATAACTTGAGATAAGGTGACAACATCATAGATAAATAAACAACATATTTAAAAGAAAGAAAAATATAATAAAAATACGACAACCCCATCATTAACAGGCAAAGACTTAGAAAATAAATACAAGACTTTTTATAAGTATACATAATAAATAAGACTCATTTAATGCCACATTTCACTAAATACCATATTATGGTATTTAAGTCCGAATAAGCATAAGTCGTAGCATTGCGCATGCGTTATAATGTCCTTACACAGAGCAAATCCTAGCGAAGGACACGATTTTATGCTTCCTACTCCTAGATCCCTAGGCTCTAAAAGGCATTGACATCAAATCTATAGCCTTTCCTCATCAATTCGGTCCTTCCCGCCCAATACAAGCCGCGATAAACTCACTTTATTTACAATACCAATAAAGTGTTTTATAGTCACTATTTATTTGGACGTAACAAATTTATTGTCTGTAATACCATCCCCACTTATCAAACGAGAGTAATCACTGTGTCGTCACCCGACACTTTATTAGAAAATACCGACAAGAAATCTGATATTATAATGACGAACTCGATATGGCAGGGTAATAAGAAATCGCTTTGAATACTGATGGAAGGTCAGGGGAGTGATGGATTGATAATGCGTATGTTTGTGACTTTGATCTTATTAAAACTTCTTAAATGGAAGGTCAGAGCATTTGCAGGCAGGGTTCGGGGGTTCAAAATCAATCAACGAGGTGTTTTCAACAAAATAACATAACAATTTATGTACCAACCTAGTTACTGTTTTTGAAGGTACTCCTAACGGGATTGGCACACAGAAAATACTGTAAGGATTATAACTAATTCTACTGTAAATTGTTTTCTTAATCACGCTATGTAGTCACAATGATTTAATTACAATTTGTTTTGGACTTCATTAGAGTCAATAATATTTTTATTATCTGTCATCGTTTAACTAATTTATGAAGTAGTCGCATTAAATAATATACTTGATTAATTTATACGTTAATTGTAATTAATCCACACATTATTAAATTATTTTACTTTAACTTATAGTATTAAAACATTTTTGTAAGTTCGTCAAATGATCGCTGGATTGGGTGGGGCGCCCCCACCTTTAAATAGAGGGGTAGAATGCGATAATGGACACTAGCTGTTAAGGTGGGAGCGCCTCGGTCAGCAGTCGTCGTTTGGAACTGAGAGGGTCAAGAAGTTTAAAGTGAATAAAAGTTTAAGTGTATTTTAGAAAACGTTGTGCGTACTTATTTCTCCTGACCTAAGCCTTTAGGTCAGAAGTGGGATCATCAGGAAAATCTCATATTTTCTTGTCACGCTCACGGCTCGAAAAGAAACGTAAGTAACGCATGAATTCTGTTTTAGCAGCTATAGTTTGTGAAAGTAACCTCGTGTTAGAGTTGTATTTTTTTTCTTTATTTTTTTTTTCTCTCTCCCGAATAAATGATTGCATAATTATGTATTTGTTTAAGCGCTGACTGTTACCGAGCGTACAGTTATTAATTTATTGTATCCAAATAGAACAAGTACCTACATGTAATTACATGATACCGAAATATGTAATAAAGTTTTAAACCAGCTCAGGCGCAGTTACCCGCACGTGTAAACTTGGCTTTAGTTGTGTTTGTATTATGTATGTTGTGTAGGGCACCACATCACTATAGAAATGGATAACTTAACTATTTTGGAAACATCATTTGTTTTGTTTTTACTTTACTTTATTGAAACAAATTATGCAATACCTTTATTTAGTCCGTAAATCCTATCAGAATACTAATGTAAATTCCATTAGAATAAAGCCATTTTGAAAAAAATATTATAATATATTACTTAACTTAGTTGTACGCTTTTGTTTACACGTTATATACGGAGTGATACGTGTTATGTAAGTAAAGGAAGTACGAACAAAAAAAAAAAAAAAAAAGGGGATGTAATAAGGCGTTAAATCATTTATTTAATAATATCAATACGAGGTTGTACGTGTTTTAATCATAACTTTGATGTCGCTGGCTGATGTCTAGACAAATTAATTTTCGTATTTATTTACTGGTGAGGTATATGAACGGGTATCAAGCTTAAGATGAAAGTTTCAGGTCAGGTCGTGATGGATAATTATGGAAATGCCCGAGGTAAAGGGTCTATTGGAAATGAAGGCCGAGGTAAAGGCCCAAATGGAAAGGAAACCCGAGGTAAAGGGTCTAATGGGAACGAAGCCCGAGGTAAAGGGCAGGAGCAATTAATTTCGGATGATGGTAATGTGACCAGTCAAGGTGAGGGATTGGCACATACATCAGTAGAAGAACCCGAGGTAAGGGCTCAGGGAGTACAATTCGTTTCTGACCCGGATGGGGGTGCACAAAGCTCGAGGCAAGAGCATGTGTACCTGACTTCGAATGGAACACATGAAGGTATTAGATATGTGGACGAAAATAGCAGGGAAGAAAGGCGCAAGGAAGAGGCATCTGGGCAATCATCACGACCTAGGAGGAGGAGAAGACGTCGTTATTCGACATCTTCGGAATCAACTGATGTGTCTCCACCACCCAAGAGGTCGAAGGGGTCAAGACAAAAGGATCCCGATAATAAGTTAATGGATAAGTTTCTTGCTATTTTAGAAAAGGTTAAAGGCTCGGATAAACCTAGAATGTCTTTTAACACAAATGTGATACCGGAGTTCGACCCTATGTCCAAAGAACAAACCATACTCTCATGGTTAACCAAAGTAGAGGAGTGTGCTGAAATTTATGGTTGGGAAGAAAAGGAAGTTATTCACTACTCTCTTCCCAAATTAACTGGTGTAGCAAAAACATGGTATCTGGGTCTAACTTCGATATTGCATACATGGTCAGAATGGAAAAGGAAACTAATCGAATCCTTTCCGTGTAGGGAGGATTATGCCGAGCTTTTAACCGAGATGTTGGCCAAAAAGGCAAAATATGGAGAATCTTTGGAGCACTATTATTATGCGAAGGTCAATTTATTAAATAGGTGTAGAATTAATGGCAAACGTGCAGTAGACTGTATCTTGTATGGAGTAGAAGACCGAGCTGTCAAAGTTGGTGCTCAGGCTGCCCAGTTCAATGAACCAGAGCAGGTACTTAAATACTTTAGAACTGTTAAAAGTGGACCGAGCAGAGATGGTCAAGACCATACGCGTAGGCCTTTCGACCGTCGACTCGGGAGCAACTCGAATCGACCAGGTTTGCCCAAAACAGGTACTGGTACTACTAACCCCAATATAAAGTGTTACAACTGCAACGAGGTTGGTCACCCAAGCTTTAAATGTGATAAACCTGCCGTAAAATGTACACTTTGTGATCGACTAGGTCACCTGCCTGCTAATTGTATCAGGAATTCAAAAACGGTAACCGAGACTGATAGAAACAAGACACCAGGTAAAGACCAATCACAAAAACAGGTATCTGAGGTGACTGCCGATGACGTTGGATTGAGTAAGTATGTGCTGGATATCAAGGTGAATGGTTCGATAATTTCGTGTCACATTGATTTGGGTAGTCAATGTTCTCTTATTAAGGTAAGCAGTGCCAAATCTTTAAATCTTCAGATTACTACACGACCGAACATGCCTATACTTAGGGGTATAGGAGCTAGCCTGATAAGTCCAATAGGAGTTGCTGTGACATCCGTCGAGGTTCAAGACTTAACAGAAATAATAGATTTGTATGTCGTAGAAGATTATGTACTAGTGTATCCTGTTTTGTTAGGCCATTCATTCACGGAACGGCCTGATATCCTGATTATTAAAACACCGGATGAAATCAAATTCCAAAGAATGCCACCAAATAAAATAGAAATGATGGTGTCTGGTGATAATGAAATCCCTGGCAATACACTACGAGCGGTTCGAGTCCATACGAATACACGATCTAATTGTCATGTTCATGTGAATGGAGCACTGCGAGGTCCCGCAGGTAAGGAATATTACTTACTTCCTGGTCAGTACGAGATCAAGGATGGATATGGTGCAGTCTTGATGTATAATATGTCCTCGACCGCCATGAGGATTACTGATGGTACTTTGTTAACGCGTTGTTTGCAAAGAAGCCCTGTTGTATCAAATGACATTCTAAGTTCATTCAGCGTAACTTTCGATGACGTTGACATGGAATCTGCGGTGAATTGCAATCCTAGTTTGAACGAAAGCCAGCGTCGAGAATTACAAGGCTTGCTTGCAAAGTACAATCATTGTTTTTCTAGAGGACTTCATGATTTAGGTTATACGCCAGTCGCTGAAATGACAATTGACCTCAATGATGCAGAGCCGGTGGTTTACCGCCCGTATCGCATGTCATACGCCGAAAGGTCAATGGTAAGAGATATGATCCAGGAGATGTTGGAAAGCGACATAATTAGCGAATCGTCATCGCCCTACGCGAGCCCAATTGTCATGGTTCAGAAGAAAACCGGGGACAAACGTTTGTGCGTAGATTACAGAGCTCTTAACCGGAAGACCAAGAAGGACCACTATCCTTTACCGCGGGTAGAGGACCAACTAGATCTACTTGCAGGTAATTCTTTATTTACATCTCTGGATTTGGCATCAGGCTATTACCAGATCCCGATATCCGAAGAGTCTCGACCCAAGACCGCCTTCGTGACGCCCGACGGACAATACGAGTACAATCGCATGCCTTTCGGGTTAGTTAATGCGCCATCAGTCTTCCAACGCACCATAAACAAAATTCTTATGGAAGCCAAAGTGAAGTATGCGCTTGTATATATGGATGATATACTTATTCCATCCAAAGGTTTCGATGACGGCATGCAACGGTTAGAAGAAGTACTGCAGTTACTCAACAAAGGTGGGCTAACTCTGAAACTTAGTAAATGCCATTTCTTTTTAGACTCTATAGACTTTCTTGGCTTCGACGTGAGTGCCAATGGTATCAGGCCAGGGAGTAGAAAAACAGAAGCTGTCTCTAAGTTCCCAACACCTAATAATCAACACGACGTACGACAGTTCCTTGGCCTTTCTGGGTTTTTCAGACGGTTCATCAAAGGGTATGCTGTCATTACCTCACCCTTAACTGATCTACTTAAGAAAAATGCGGGTTGGGTTTGGAGTAAGGAGCAAGAACAAGCATTTACCAAGGTAAAAGAGCTACTTACAAGTCGACCGATACTTGCTCTTTATAATCCAAAAGCCGAAACAGAGCTGCACACGGACGCCTGTAAAGAAGGCTTGGCAGGAATACTGCTTCAACGAAATTCGAACTGTGTGCTCCAGCCAGTATCCTATTTCAGCCGCAAGACTACCATTGACGAACGCAAAATGCATTCGTATGAGCTCGAAACGCTAGCGGTAGTTTCCTCACTAAATCGTTTCAGGGTTTATCTGGTAGGTATACAGTTCAAAATTCTAACTGACTGTAACGCCCTAAGGTCGACATTAGTAAAAAGGGATCTTATACCCCGCATTGCACGCTGGTGGGTTTTACTTCAGGAATACGACTGTTCCATCGAATATCGGCCTGGAACTCGAATGGCCCACGCAGATGCCCTAAGCAGAAATCCAGTGAACAATCCGGTAAGCGAACAACACATTCTGGATGTCTTACCGATACATCAGACTGACCAGGACTGGATCTCTACTGTTCAATCTGCTGACGACGAAGTAAAGAAAATCAAAGAAATTCTGCTAGACCCCGCCGCCGCTGAAGCTATTGACGTGCACAAAAATTACAAACTTAAGAACGATAGAGTTTTCCGCGTTGTAGGAGATGATTTGAAATGGTTAGTACCACGAGGCGTACGTTGGCAAATTCTTAAAATGAACCACGACGATGTAGGCCATTGTGGATTCGAAAAAACATTGCATCGCATTAAAGACCATTACTGGTTTCGAAAGATGCGCAGGTTTGTAAAAAAATATGTTTCTTCTTGCTTGGAATGCGCTCATCACAAGACTCCTGGTGGTAAAAGAGAAGGTGAATTACATCCCATAGAGAAGGTCAGTATACCCTTTCATACCGTGCACGCAGACCACCTGGGACCATTTGTAAAAAGCAAAAACGGAAATTGTTATTTATTAGTGATTGTGGACGGCTTTACAAAATATGTAAGTATAAACCCGGTAAGGAATACCAAATCAATAACATCTGTAAGAGTGATGAAGCAATATGTAAGTTATTTTGGAGTTCCCACACGGCTGATTACGGACAAGGGAACTAGTTTTACCAGCAAGACGTTTCAAGAGTTTGTACAAAACTTTGGCATAAAGCATATACAAAATGCTGTGTCTACACCTAGGGCGAACGGCCAAGTGGAGCGTTTCAATAGGACCATTTTGGATGCTTTATCGACTTCCAGCCACGGTGGAGATGATAAGTCCTGGGACGAGCACATCGCCAATATACAGGTTGGTATTAATACTACTCAACATAAAACTACCGGTAAGAGCCCATCAGAGTTGTTATTTGGGTTTAACGTAACCAGTCGAACAGAAGGAAAATTAAGTGATATTATCAACGAAACTATTAACAGGACCCCTATAGAACAGCTACAGGAGCTGAGAGAAAATGTTGGAGAGAAGATAAAAGAGCAGCAGGTAAGAGACGCTACAAATTACAATAAACATAGAAAATCACCCACACAATACAAAGAGGGAGATTTAGTCCGCGTGGAAAGGCAGGTACCGCACGATGGTAAATCACAGAAACTCACCGTTAAGCACCAGGGCCCATATCGCATAGTAAAAGTGCTTCCTAATGATAGATTTTTAATTGAGGACACACCTCTAACCCGTAAACACGGCAGAAAGTATGAGGGTATTGTTGCAATAGATAAAATTCAACCCTGGATGAATTTTAACAGAGACTTAGAATCAGACTCTTCTGAGAATGACTGCACAAGTGGGAACGAGTAGATGTGTGTCCAAACCTACTTTGTTTAATTATAAGAATGATTGAGATTATATTGCATTGTATTTGGTGTACTATCACTTAAAAACTACAACATTTGTTTTATAGTTATCCATTGCAGTTTACTTAGATATCTTTTTAATTGAAGTTCATTAAAGCGATGGGACTCGCTTTTCACAGGATGGCCGAGCTGTAAGGATTATAACTAATTCTACTGTAAATTGTTTTCTTAATCACGCTATGTAGTCACAATGATTTAATTACAATTTGTTTTGGACTTCATTAGAGTCAATAATATTTTTATTATCTGTCATCGTTTAACTAATTTATGAAGTAGTCGCATTAAATAATATACTTGATTAATTTATACGTTAATTGTAATTAATCCACACATTATTAAATTATTTTACTTTAACTTATAGTATTAAAACATTTTTGTAAGTTCGTCAAATGATCGCTGGATTGGGTGGGGCGCCCCCACCTTTAAATAGAGGGGTAGAATGCGATAATGGACACTAGCTGTTAAGGTGGGAGCGCCTCGGTCAGCAGTCGTCGTTTGGAACTGAGAGGGTCAAGAAGTTTAAAGTGAATAAAAGTTTAAGTGTATTTTAGAAAACGTTGTGCGTACTTATTTCTCCTGACCTAAGCCTTTAATACGTAAGACGAGGACGTTTGTATACATTTTGTATGACAGTAAATAAATGGGGCATACGTCTGCGCCTTGTCTGCGACGCTTCCTTTTCTTACGTCTTTTATGTGTGGCCATCGCCTTAAGAGTCGCCTTACGGCTTAGGTACGACTTGCACCAATTTTGTAACAGAAGCTTTCACGAGGGACGATACTTAATAGAGTTTACGAACACGGAGAAGTCAGCCCAAACCTGCCGACTGGCAATTTTTTTTAACATGGCTTACGTGCGAATACGAAGTACGAGCTTGACTTATTTAAAGAGAAATGATCTATCGCAGCTTACAACCGAGAGGAATAGAGGCAGAAAAGAGGGGCCTTTGCCCTATAGTAGGACGATCATGGCTGAAAAAAAAAATGCTTGATCTATTCTAATTGTACACAATTATAGCACTAGACAGAAGACTGACTTAGAATTGTGCCCGATTAATGTCAAAAACACAATACGTGTTTTGTAATCGAATAGCAAACAGATACCAACGTATCAAGGTTATACGGGAGATCGATTGGTTTAACAGTTTGGTGGATAATAGACATCAATACCGTTGGGAGCACAAAGGAGTCAGTTTCAACGCCACACTATATTGGCCGTATGCTTAACACTACTCGAATTTAATCCGATTAAGTATCGAGACAGAAGATAGATCGAGAAACCGTGTTAAATACAGGTATACAGTCTTTAAACTATACCTATCACGAATTAAATTCGATTTAACTATGTTACAGGCAGGCTTCCCACCAGGTGGACCGACGCTATCGTCAGAGTTGCGGGCAACCGGTGGATGCAAATTGCAAGTTGTCCTTTAAGGGGGAGGCCTTTGTTCCACAGTAGACGTCTTCCGGCTGACGTTGATGATGTTACAGGGACATCGAGTCACAAAATCGATCGAGAAACCGATGTTGGTAACTCCAACTAAAATACAGATATTAATAAATTCAGTTTCATTTAGCCTACCTTTTCAGTAAAAAAGATGGTTAAAAAAACTAGGCAGATAATCTTTAGAGTACCGTTCTCTTCAACGCGAGTTGATTGGCCGATATAATTGAATTCATTATTCTATTACTTGCTATCGAAATTGCCTTGGGCTGAGGTCGTCAAACCTCCAAAAATCCGATACCATCTAAATTCTTTTTGAATATGCCTTTATTCATAAATTCAATAGAATTTTTTCATCTTGTCTTATCTGGAGTAGTGTAGGTAGGTACAATATAGAAAATAATGAGGACTATTCTGTATTGTTAAAGTAATGTAAGATATAAACTCGAGTCGTAATGATTGGAAGCACTCGTTTTGCTTTTTATTTAAAAATTGCTTAGCAATAGATTTTTCTTGTATCGCAATAATGTGTAATAGACAGAGATAAATATAGCACTAACAGCTAGACCAAGATAATATCTTTAGATTTTGTAAAGCATATTGTGTGAACCTATTTCGAACATAAGATAAAAATAATGCAGAAAAATTCTAAAATTAAAAGTAAATAAAATTATCGGCCTGAATGTACCCATTAATAAAGAATGGAACTATTTAATTATACCCTAAAAAAAAATACCTTTCAATATTGAAATGAAGCTAGGTTTATGGATTTTATCGCGGTTTTAATTGATTTTTATGGTCCCGATGTTTCGAATCCTTTACAGCATTCATGGTCACGGGCCGACTGAGGAGGTGTTAAACGCGATAAAATCCGTATACCTAGTTTCATTTCAATGTCTAATATTCGCGTAAGTGATAGAAATCGTTATACCGTTCAATAATCATGTCTATAATTAAGGTACAGTAAATATAAAAACTATCCGGCCTAGAATTGGCCACCCGCTTTCTTTCCGTGGTTGTCGTATGGCGACGAGGCGACTAAGGGAACATTCAGAAGATGGGCAGCAGTGTCTTCTTTCACCACTAATACTGCGACTCCCAAGCCGTTTGCCAAGGGTGGGGATTTTATGAACCCAATAAAGGGGAGGCCGTTGTTCAATAGTGGACGTCTTCTGGCTGATGTTGAAGTTGTTGTATATAAAAATGAGGACCCTTTTGAATCAATATTATTCAATATCCATATTATTAAACAATGTGTTTAATTAAATACCTACCGTACAGAACATAGTAGATAAAAACGAAAAAGATAAAACACCCGCAGGGTATTCTGGTAAGTATAATATTTTTGCAAACCCATTACGAGGTCCCTTATAATTGCTACAGAGCGCTAAAAGCTCCTAAATGCTAACAAATTAAGTAATTTTAAAACTCATATCCCACAACATATTTTTTCGTAAAAGGTTTTAAAAGGTGGTTAAGTTATACAAACATGTTTGTAAGTATATCTTTTGTCACAGCGGGTATACTTAACAAAAACTAGCTAACTGCGCAGAAGATAATTATTATAGGTAGTGCGTGCACAAGTGTGTATTCTGTGATACTCAGTTTCATAGAACAGTAAACTTGTTTAAAGAGTTTATTCGCAAGACCAATTTGTTAACGTGATGCCCGACATTCCGACCCACGGACAAAAAAACCGGAGTCTGGATGTTTGTATCTGTGATATTTCATGTTTGTGAAACGCACCCATGATACAGGAGAAACTCCTAGTGGGGCGAAGTTTTTTTGTTACAAAAAAATGTGTCAAAAATGGACAAGCACCCAAACTCAGACCATAGCAAGCGCAACTTAACCCCCCAGCTCGTCTGATCAAAGCTATTACGTATCTACGAGTAGAGATACAGGTTTAATGTACCATACTAGTAACAGATAGCGATCACTGTTATTTCCTTACTGGAAACATAAAGATTCGTTGCTAGGCGTTGGCAGCGCTCCACAATGCATAAAGAGACGCGAGCAAGTTACTTGTCCTCTGTTTGATTCGAATGCAACGGTACACAGTATTGAGATCACAGTATTTAATCATAAGGTTCCGTAGATATTTCTGCAATATCTCTTTATAGATTTGGTTGGTCGTTACTAAGAACGAAACATATAAAGATCAACACCCGAACAATAATTATTTTGTACATTAATCTTAGACTGTACTTATGCATTTGTTTTTGGTGTGCAATAAACAGAAAATATCTATTCATCTAAGTTATTTTGTCTGAATTTACATACCTTTTTTTACTTTGTTTACCTGTCCTACTTAAGTATAAAAAGAACGTCGTAAGAGAAACATTTAAATGTTTTCTTTTCCAGGAGTCTACGCATCCATATTTCATCAAAAATCTACTAATAATACCTACATATATGTATGTTGTTAAGTGTTGGTACCTATTCAATAGTCCACGCCCGGTTGTCTCCTCTTACGACTTACCATTTCATCTATGAAATGTTTTTAAGTATATCCATAATCAGTCCCCCAGGCCCCAACAGATTCTAAAACTTTTATTTAGAATTTAATTGTCACGAAGACTCAATATTATTTCGATTGCAATTAGAGTTGAGCACCGCTCAAGCTGACAGTCAAGTAAGAGTGCCAATAATTCACTCGCTGCGCACGGAACCATAAAATATCCGGATCATTAAAATAGGATAAGGATGTCGACACGCGACGTTTCCCTGCAAACGCCAGGTCAGCGAATGTGAAAATGTAAGAAATAAAAGTGTCTGAACAGTCAACCTCGTGATTCTTGCTCGATTTATTTGTTGGAACGGGCACCATTTTTTAAGTGCTTCTTTGAGTTCTGGTAACTTTAAGAGACTTTCTTAAAGGTGAGTTTCACGGGTTTATAAGAATAAAAGACTTGTAATCATCTGTAGCGGTTTTAACTCACTATAGTGTTAAATGTATGCTGTGTAATCCTCCTTCTATTTGCATACAACTCAACTAAGTTTGTCTTAAGTCCAACAGTCGGACACAGAGACTGTCTAAGACAGTCTTCGTTATGTCGGAAACGCAAAACAATAAGTTTAATTAGACCAGAATAATAAGTTATTTACTTTATAATTAATTTCAGCCATTTTGTGTTAAACATAGAAAGTTAAGACAATACTTTTTATCCGCAGGATATCAAAGGACCAGTTTTCGAAGTTCAAGACCGGTATGCTTTTACTTTATTTTACGATCTACATGAATATTCAGAATCGTCATGAGCACACGCGAAAGCTAATGTTCTTACACACAAGTTTGCCCACCATTGGGACCTTACATTACTTTTTATTACAAACATTTCACATTAAAATGGTCCTACGAGTCCCGTGATTAAACTGCGGCAGCCACATAGGACCAGATAAGTGTAATTGTATGAATAATTTAATACAATTTTAGATGAATTTTTGTACTTTATGTACCTACCCATTTTCCGCAAATGTTTACGACTAGTACGGTTAAACTAAAATAATGTTGGTTATAAAGTAGATTATTTTCGGGAATTTACATAATTAAAATAACTAATTATTTTGAATGTTACCTCGCGTGTGGTATACGCGGTTTAACGTGGGATAGTTTGAATATAAGTTTGAAGTGTTTCACTAGTTTATATTCAGATACTGCTCGTTTGCGAGTGCACAATTATTTTCTGTCATCATTTGTGAAATAAATTTTAGCTTCTTAACTAAATCACATGCTAATAATACCTACTAATAATAATATAAAATGTAGAAATGTATGGTGCATTTACCCATTTTGTACATCTACAAATATTTTTTTCTTTGAAAATAATAATTTCAAATTATTGTCAGAATTCAATGTGTATAGAAGTAATTTATCGAATGCCTATTAAAATTATTAAGTTAAGGCGTTTTTTTAAAGTTAAGTATCTACGTTATTTATCTCGTTGTAAAACGTTCAACAAGACCAATATATTCATATTGATGATTAAAATATACGCAAGTACTTCATGACGTACAAGTTCTTATTCTTACAGCATCCTATTACAGTACCTACGACGTACTAGCAGTATTACTATGTAATAAGGTACGTTTACCAACGCAACAGTTTGCATGCTAAGTCGTTGTAATCTTCAGTAGTTCTAAACAAGAATAGCTGATGGGGTCGAAGCTTTGTGCAAACTACTTCCAAGTAAAATAGGATAGATAACCCGACACTTGTAGGTACATACCAGATAAATTACGGTCAGTAAACACGAAACTAAGAGGTACTACGTAAGCTTTTGAATAATTTTGCTGCGATGTCGTACCTAAGGACAGTTTGACCGAAAGGACCAAAACCGCAAACGTTGTAACCCTAGCGTTGCTGTGATATTCTGGAGACAATTTTACGCTGTTTGAAACTATATCTAATCTAAACGAGGACAGCAACATATCCAGTAAAATCTAATTTATTTATCAGAAAATACTACTTGATTTTAAGTGTACAATACTTTTGAGGCGCAGCTACGGCCCTGATAATAATAAACTCGATATGAAGTTGATAAATGATTGATTGTTAAACCATAGTAAGACTAATCGTTACTACAAACCGTCAAGACTAGTATACCGTAATAAACTTTCAAAAACGGAAGTCGATTAATCTGTGTAGTTTTAAAAAGTGTAATTTCCATTCGTTCACACTCAATACCAATAAATCATTCACCCCATCACTAGGAGTGAGTTTGTTTATCCTCTACCCACGTGGGAAAGAATCAATTATTCACTCTGATAAATATAGGGTGTATTTATTTCTGGTTTTAAATTGGTTCGTTCTAAAATTAGATTTTATTATTTTGTTTGAGTAGATTTATTGCATACATTTTACACGTAAGTTCACTTGTTTTGAACGTATTTTAATTTAAAATAAATATACCTTAACAATATTATTCTTTTGTTTGTTTTTTTCTGGTAAGTAATGAATTTTTGTGTATTAACATGTTAAATGAATATTTACTTACAGCCTTATTTTCCAGAAGTGCTGACTTTATTGGTGCTTGTGGTACATGACATTTTGACGAACTAATTGGCGCAGCGGTTCGATTCCCGCACGGGAGGAAAATTTGTGCGATCCGCAGATGTTTGTCCTGAGTATAGGTGTGAATGTGATATTTCATGTTTGTGCAACGCATCCACGATACAGGAGACATTTTTAATGCGAAGCGACGTTTTTTTAGAAAAAAATACAAAGCACGTAATTTTAGATACTGTTATCTATAATATTATCTACATTTTATATTCAGAGCTCTTTATATGCTCATGTCTCACATGCCACGCTTATTAGATCTAGAATTTGATAGAAGTGTAAAACACCTCAAGTTTTATAAAAGGTAAACTTTAATGCGTTGATATTGTTACACAAATTAAATGAAAGTGATCTAGCGTTAGTACGTGGACTTCATTCAACAAAGTTAATTATACTTTTAGCTTCAGGATAATAAATACTCATATAAACTTTTTAGTGTTAACTGCACTCAACGGAGTTCGTGTGTTAAACTTTGAAACAACACATCTGTTGAAGTTAAATGGCACGATGAATGAATAAGAATGAAATGAAGATTGTACTTATATAAAAAAAATGGTGATGATATATATATATTACCTACATACGGCCGTAGTGAAAACAGCCTTAAGTATACTTATAAAAACAAAACTATATGTTCAATGCCTTGCCTACAACAAAAGTATCAAAACCTCTTGCTTTCGTTAGTTCATTGAGCTAAATATACATTCTGAAGTATAAAGACCTAGGGTCAAAGGAACATAGAATTGCAATGTATCTGAGTAGCAGAATTTATTTTTTGCGCATCACTCAAACTCGTAATGTCACGACGCCGGTCTAGACTGAACGACTCGAAAGACGAATGTTCAGAATACTGGCTTTAAAAGCTAGCAGTATCAATTGCTAATCATAAGTAAAAGTTGGTAGGTAGGTACCTACGTTTTTTTATTCTGGAGAAATAAAACATGTGCTCCAAATTGTGTTCACAATAAAAAAAAAATTACGTCATGGTGTCCTAGAGGTTGACAAACTGGATTTGTATACACAATTTTGCGGGTTCAAACCCAGGCATGTATCAACGTGACTTTTCAATGTCATAAATACTTTCTTAGATATTCTAAGAAAGTATTAGCATTGAAATCTCGACTGACGGTCTGGCTGTGAGATAACCTGGATTTACTTATCGCCAATCCGCAGTGAGCTAGAGTAGTGATCAACGCTCAATCCTTCTCTATAAGGAAAAACGCTTTTGCCCTGCAGATAGACAGTTGGGCTGTGATTATATTATTTAATTTCGTTTTTTTTTATATAACGAAATTTTGAGAAAAACTTTTTAGATCCCTGGTTACTAGTTTATAACGTCAGACTTAAACCCATATTACTTAATTCCCGTCACGCTACTCTACGATAAATATTTATAGTCTCGGTGCACCAAGTTTTGGCCACTCGATCCGTCAAAATGTCGCTGGGAGAAGTAGTGCCGACCTATTTACCGAGTTAGAACTATATACGTACACATATAGGTATAATGTTGTAAGTAGATACAGCCATATAAATAGAAATTCAGATTTTCAACCGTCTTTAAAGGGATATGGTTATAATGTTGTATGTATTTTGTTGATTTTAACTGGCGACCTGATTGGCGCAGGGGGTAAGCTATGCTGTGCTTGGTTGCGAGTTCGATTCCCGCACGGGACAAAAATTTGTGCAATCCGCAGATGTTTGTCGCGGATGATGTTGTCGGTGTTGATGTATGTTATATTTCATATTTGTGATACGCACCCACGATACAGGTGTGGGGCGACGTTTAATAAAAAAAATATGTAATTGTCACATGACTTGAATCATTTTAAAATGATCTAGGTATGTATAATAAGAGAGAGATATAATACTTAAGACTTAGGAATTTGACATAGATTACAGAGCAACTTAAATAGCGGGCGGAGAAACAGTGAGACACGGCATTATTGTTCTTGGTATGCTAATAGTAAGTATTAGGCTGCCTGGTACCTATGTTAATAAGTGAGTCTAGCCTGCTAAGACAATGCATTGTCAATGTATCTGCAAAGGAATGCAGCGCAGGTGGTGTGACTAAGACAGAGCAAAGCGTAGTTCGGTTGTATAATAGTATTGATCAGACTATGTCCAACTTATGGCTTACTCGCCAATTAAATTTCCACCAAATTGAATTGATTGGAATTAAACGTAATACTGGCGCCAAATTATTTCAATAGTATGTGTCCATTAGAAGAACTGAGATCAAACATTGACGACATTATTTTTTTTAAATTTAAACTTAATCATGTTCTTATAGGGGCTAACTACAGCGCCGCCATTTTCTGTAGGGGCTATAAACGAAAAAATCAATACAATGGGATTACTTCCCTATTTAAAACGCAAGGAATTTGAAACTAACCGACCCTTTGACTATTAAAATGTTGGAAGAATTCAAATTAGACGCTATCGCGTTTCCCTCAAACTTACTAGAACCGGTAAACAAACAAAACTTTATTCATTTGTTGGGCAACGGATACAAATACGTGTACTCAACAAATACCGACTATTTAATTTACAATAGGCCTATAACCTATTTTATGTATCGTAAACAACATTTTAATTTTAATGCCTCGTGGATACAATTGTTATGATCATATTAGGTGCGTATTTTTACTGGTTTTGAAACCAAAGAATTTGTAACACATTTATTCTAACGTATTTAATAAACAAGCATCAATATACGTACGTAGGTCCATAAAAAGTCTCTGTGTACCATGCATGCAGCAAAGAATCTATCGCACAAACCTCTGTAGGTACCTAAAAATCATAGAATAGTAACCCGGTTTTCAACTGACTTCTAAAAAGGAGGAGGATCTCAGTTCGACTTTTTTTTACAGAAGAAAACTGCAGTGCCCCTTTATTTACGACCTAACAAGTAAGATTTTAAATATGAAAAACCATTACTCACAAACCTCTTCGGAACATCTTCAAAATCCTAGCATTATTGAATATTAAAACATACGTCAGAAATCTTGTCGTATTGTTCATCGTATTGTTACAAATCCGAACAAACCGACCTGTAATACAGCGCATACTTCCTAACAATAGATAGAATGCTTACGCACAACGGTTCTCCATGAAAAACCGGTAATTGGAAACCACTTTTTGTGCGAAGAGAGCATTGAGCCAACATACCTTTGTCAGAGTTTCATTGTGTATCTGCTGTTATTGGTAGATTATGGAGGGAATACAAATGAAATGAAAGATAATTATCAAACACAATGCGGTTTGAGGGTAGCTATTCATTTATGATTACATGTGCTTAGTGTAGGCAAGTGGTTTGGCTCGACTGGTTCCAATTACAGATGTCGCGTTGTTTTGATTTTGAAAAACAATCTCTATAGCCAATATTAGATCAACTCTCGGGGGGTTAAACTTGTTTTCTTATTAGCGTGCTATCAATCAATGTAAAACTTAACCCTTTCCCAGTGTAATGACCCACCGATGGGGCATAGCTATTGTTTTACTATTCTGCTTCACGCAGTCAAAGTGTTAATGTATTTAATCATAGCTTACGCAGCCATCTTTAATCTTGGTGGTAAACTTATCAGATTTAAATAAATCAAAATGGTAGGTAAGTATGTCTTTTCCTCTGCCACCAATAACGCGAACTTTACGAAACAAAATTATCCTCGTAGCCTATGCAAAGGTTTGTGGGGAAGTGGAATCTAACGCCCTTACAATCTTTATCCGCTGACAAGGCCATAAAGTCTTCGTGAAGGTAAAAACAAACTGAAATCATATCCAAATTAAGTAGGTGACTTTTATCTTCTTTACAACGAAATGGAGTGGTATTTTTAAAAGAAGATTAATAATTAATTATATAGACTAGATATTCAATAAAACGGAAAAATAAAAAAAGCAATTGCCATGTCTCGCTCTAGGGCAAAAGCTTTTTGTACGATGTCGATTTGAGATCATAGTTCAATTCTGAACGATTAATTTATTCTTTGACAATAACATAAAAGTCAATTATTGTCTTCGATTAACTTCGAAAGTACAAAAGATGTTGAAAAATGTCACATCATTACGCAGTTATGTCCAAGAATAGAATGCTTATTGTTTAATAAAAAAATACGGGATATTTCCGCAATGAATCGAGATTAAATTTCCATGTGGTATAAATCTACTGATAATTTATATACTGATATTTTTCCTGTCAGTCCCGATCGACACACTGTGAGTATGATATATTAAAATCCATTTTAACTAATCAATAATCCTGATGCAACTGTATTAACAATTTGACTGTGCTTGAAGCAGACACAATAGTAAAACAATAGGTAATAGCTATGCCCCACCTGTGGGTCATTACACTGGGAAAGGGTTAATATCATGGCAATAATCTATTGGCAGACATAATTACCAGTACAGGAATAACTCTTTGTTAAAGCAATTAATTAAAATTCTGCATAAACGTCACGATTTGGATCAGATAAAATATGATCCCATTACGCATGGGTTAAATGAACAAACAACTCCATTATTGTGCTGTCAATCAATTCATTTATTATTTGCATCATTTCATTCGTTATCAATAGCATCGGTAATTAATCATAAATAATGTTTTTATGTCCGCAGTTCGCGTTATAAACGATTTAAATTTGGACAGGTTGGGTTCAATTCATCTTTTTTTCATAGTATCCACTTAATGACAAGAGTAGTCGAAGGGTATACTTCGTTATTATTTAGGAAAATTGTCTATTTGTGGTACTATCTGTTCGAGTTACATTTCATTGAACAAGAAAGCAATCACACTGATTGCAGTTTCAATCAAGGCATGATAAAACGAAGGGGTAGACGAAATACATTGTTTACATTATATTGTTTAATTAAAACTCAAGTCTTAAATATAGCTGCGCCCCGCGGTGTTACGCACTACATTTTTTCGGGATAAAAAGTAAGCCTATGTGTTAATCCAGGGTGTCAGCTACCTCCATATGAAATTTCATTAAAATCAATTCAGTAGTTTTTACGTAAAAGAGTAACAAACATCGATCCTTACAAATTTTGCGTTTAAAGCATTAGTAGGGATTCAGTTAAAACGAAGCAAAAAAAGGTTTCACACACAAAAATTAAACAAACACAAGTACAGGCATCTCTAAAGCTAATTGTACAACGTGATTACTAAGTAAAATTGTGGAGTGATGGACCCACATCATAACTGTAGCATGACATTGGTTAATTAGGTACAGCCGCTTAATACTATCAGTCACATTTGTTAGCCTATGACCGTAACTAACATAGAAGGATAAAAAACCCATACGGAATGAAGAAGAGAAATACTGACAATATAGATTATGACAAATCGATCGATCAAATAGTTTATATCTTGGTATCCCCAAAAAAAATCCTAAAAAAAATAGCAAGATAAGAAACGCATTAGGGGCTAAAGAAGAGAAATACAGAAAATATAGATACATATTTCTGTATATGACAGATCTAAAGTAAATTAAATCTTAGTAACAAAAGATTATTTACATTTCGAAGACATAAAAATCCCGAAAATCGTGATGAAAACAAAAGTATTCGTCTTTAATTAAGATCCAAACAGTTAAGAACAATCAATAATACGATTGCTGGATCTAATAGCAAAAGTTAAACGTAAAAAGTTTTAGAAGCACTCGAAGTACCAAACTCGTTATAACACATGTAACTCAATTTTGAAAATTCATGAAAAGTTTTAAATAAGATGAATTCAATCGTGCATCAGAACTTCAATAATAGAAAGTTAGAAACTGCTTAAAAATGAGATAGCGTCGTTAAGTAAGTCGTCGTCAACAGCCGGACGACGTCCACTGTTGAACAAAGGCCTTTCCTTTAGGTAAAGGGAGGGGTTACTATAATCCCCACGCTTGGCAAGCGGCTTGAGGATCGCAGTATTGGGTGAAACAAACATGTAAAGAGGTTACCAATAAATTTGTAATGACATAATTACAAAACCAAAGCTTCCTTGTGAAAGATGAATTATCTCCGGGAAAATTTGTTTTGGAACGTTTGAAGAAGAACAATAGGCACATACTCTGTTAAATGAGAAATAATACGATTCATCATTCCAGAACCGACGACCGCATGAAATTTCATAAATGAGAGTCTAACCGCAAAAGCATCAGTGTAATGATGCCCTACTCAAATCGTAATTTCGGATCTTCCTGACTAGAACTTATGGAAGTTACAAGAATTGATTGTGTTCTCGAATTCAAACTGCTGACTTTACTTTAGTTAGCAGTTTGTGTGAAGAACGTGTCTCCCAAAATCTTTACTAACTTTATAAATGTGAAATGCCAACGTACTAACTTTTACTTCATCACGACCAAATCACCTTACCGATATTTAGAAAATTACGTTCAGAGATGGCTAGATTCGAGGCTTTTTCTACAATTCGTAAGATTTTCTATCCCAGAAATGCCACAAAAAATAGTCGTGTAAGAAAACTAGTTTATTACAGTTTTTCTTTAGAACCAAACTTATTTTTCATCTCATCTATATCTGCATCCAAACCTTCAATGTCTCGATTTCATTTAATATCGCTCAAGTCACCAAGAACATTATAATTACATAATCTCGTAAGGGACCAGCTATTGGAAGGTTGGAATGCTCAATGAGAATAGCATACGAGTACTCGACCCGTGAATCGATAAATTCCTATGCGTGGGACCTAATGACAGGGGACTAAAAGGGACGCTGACGGTATTTTAAGGATATTGGTAAACTGTAAGGTTTAGTCTAAAATTTGAACAAAGATCTTCTACTTAAGTTGCTTAATACTTTCCACGTAATTTAAGTGGTAGGTAAAACATATAGGCAGGGATCCACAGAGGTCGTTTGAAGCAATTTTCCGTGAGTAGCTTTTGATGAGACGTCCAAATTTTGCTCCGAAAATTTTCGACTGTTCTAGCTAACAGGGGCAGTGGCCAAACAGAGAAGACGTAAGATGAGAACGTATCGCGACTTTTTAAAACTTATAGAAAACGAATAAACTTGGTTTCTGCGCCCCGTCTTTTCTGTATGTTTTCCGTCGCAACGTTTGTATTACATTTTGTATGAAAGTACATCAAAGGGGGTATTTATCTGCGCCTCGTCTACGGAGCGTCCACGTCTTGCGTCTTTTCTATGTAGCCAACGCCTTACAAACAGGTAAAGTGCTGGACTAAGCAATAGTCCGTAAAAGCACTAAGATAAAGACTACGGTAAAGTTTAAATGGACCAACATTATTCACGAGTCGAGATGTGTAGCTCTAGCCCACTTGTCGACAAATGTAGTAGGATCTTTAATAAATAAAGTTGATTTAGAATCAGTTGACAATATCAGTTACACCTATTATTTATGCTAAGATAATCGCTGGGTATAATTTAATGGGTAAATACGTAATATCCTGACAGAATTTAATATAACCCCAAAAAATTTATAGGCACCTCTAGTCTTAAATGAATGTAGGTCTAAAAACAGTTGTTCTTTGGCTTTTATCGTTAAGGTCTACAATAGTATCGCCAGAGAAGTGCTAAATAGGCGTCGCATGGAGAGGTCCCGCAGTTAGTCTTTTTAGAGGTCCCGGGACTTCCTTCGTTCGTGTAGATAGTTTTAGTGAGGTGGAACTCCCATACACCCCGGTCCCTACAACACAGGGGCCGGGTTTAAAGGTTTCCCTTCAAAAACAGAAAAAAGTACAAGGTACACTACAGTACGGTAGTACAATACCTACCTACATATAAACTACTGTAATAACCCACATATGAATTATTTTATACCTGACTGTTATATACATATTATACCTACTCACAAAACAGCTTTACATCAATCTTCTTTTCTTCAAAACCTTGTAGGTTAACCATGTAGGTATATATACTAAACTTCCTCAAACGTATTTTTTCTGAATCCTTTCCTGGGTAAAACTATCAACTTTATGAAAATATTTAATATTTTTCTTGCCTGGTTTCGATTATGGGCATCGGCCAGCCTTCGACGCGACGGCGCCAAAGGCTATCAGTCTCCAATAGATATAGAGATTGCTTTGTTATTGGAATTGCAATCGCTGTTGATATGGAATTGAGACATTTGAATATTATTTCAATAAATATTTCTTGAGTTGGAATATGTAAAAAAATACTTTCCCCACAAATAGGTTTAACGTGATTGCCAAATTTTAATATTTAAATTGGCCTGTAAGATATATAACATGTAAATATGTAGTCTCTACTTACTATATATTATTATGTGATTTCTTTTTGCGCCCCACGGAGATAACCGCAAAATTTTTTGGGACAAAAAGTAGTCTTCCTTTCGCTTGTCATATTTTTAACACAATAGTAAAACAGTAACATAGTAAAACGCGTCTTGACTATGGATTTAATGTTAATCCAGGGTGTCAGCTATCTTCATATCAAATTTAATCAAAATTGGTCCAGCCGTTTGAGCGTAAAAAGTAACAAACATACAAACACCCTCACAAATTTCGCCTTTACAATTTTGTGTGATTTCTAAGTAAATTACTAATAAAGCTTGTATAACATTCGTTTAGCAATAAATTGTCTTCTATCGAATGACTAATCACAAAGAAACACCTGTTACATTATTGTTTATTGGGTAGTATAAAAATAACATAATAAATTCAAGGCAGCCATCAATTGAGTCATATTAAGATAATAGATACCAATGTTGAATCATATCGATATAAAATATCATATCGATAGTCATTTGAATCATATCGATGGTTATCTGATAAATCGACTTACACCTGTATTTACCAAAATATTGTCTATAGGTAATATATTTTTAAATTAGAATACTTAGGTAGGTATCGTATTTCAATATTCTTTCTTCTGCATTCTCTGTTTCTTGGTGTGCAATCCCTACTAACATTATAAACACGAAAGTTTGATGGATTTTATGGATGGATGTGTGTTACGCTTTCACGTAAAAACTACTAAATGGATTTTGATGAAATTGCATATGGAGGTAGCTGACACCCTGGATAATACATAGGCTACTTTTTATCTCAAAAAATGTAGCGGGTAACACAGCGGGGCGCAGCTAGTAAAGAATATCATCTATCGATTTTTTTTCTAAGGGCAACGAAACACAGATTCATGTAAAAACATAACATAACATAACATCACGCCTGTATTCCCCGAAGGGGTAGGCAGAGGTGCACATATAGTACACCCACATTTCGCCAGTTATGTTTTAGGTCCCAACGTAATAGGATAGGGGGCGAGCCTATTGCCATCAACCGGGCACAAATCCAGACTCCGTGCTGCTACTGAGAATAACCTAATGGAAAAACCAAGTAACACTTTGCCCGACCCGGGATTCGAACCCAGGACCTCGTGCTCAGCAGTCGCGCTTAATAACCACTAAACCAACGAGGCATTCATGTAATAAAAAGTGTAAAAATAGCAGACGTTATTCAGCTAAAAAAAAGATCAATATCAAAGTATTTACGTCACAATATATTAGTTTACTAGAAGAACTGTTTACAAACAAAGTTATTTAAAGAAATTTTCAGAATTAATCATGCTTCAAGGAAAGCTATTCAATAGAGTAATTTGGTAGATAAATTGCGTTCATTTAGCTGATATAAGTAATAAATTATGAAAAGTATTTTATTTACTTTTGAGAATAAAGAAAATTGGTTAAGAGGTTGAACTGAATGTAATTTTGAACTAAAAAACAACGCTGAGGTTATTTCTTCTGTAATGTATGGGTAATAATCTTCTTATATATAAAAATAAATTGCTGTTTGTTAGTCTCGCTAAAACTCAAGAAAGGCTGGGCCGATTTGGCAAATTTTGGTCTTGAAATATTCGTGACTGCGTCGTTGGTCTAGTGGTTGCTAAGCGCGACTGCTGAGCACGAGGCCCTGGGTTCGAATCCCGGGTCGGGCAAAGTGTTACTGCGTTTTTCCATTAGGTAATTTCAGTGGCAGCACGGAGTCTGGATTTGTGCCCAGTTGATGGCAATAGGCTCGCC
Source organism: Abrostola triplasia (assembly GCA_946251915.1). NCBI lineage: Eukaryota > Metazoa > Arthropoda > Insecta > Lepidoptera > Noctuidae > Abrostola > Abrostola triplasia. Next base: position 9,153,218 of record OX276430.1, read on the forward strand.
CTCTATAACATTGGGACCTAAAAACATAACTGGCGAAATGTGGGTGTACTGTATGTGCACCTCTGTCTACCCCTTCGGGGAAAACAGGCGACGAGGCAACGAGGCAGTCAATTCAGCTTTATATTAGTAGGTACCTATATAGATTAAGTCCTGAAAGGGTATTTTATTAATAATACGGGGTTTCACAAGTCAAATACTTAGCAACGTTATTAACTTGTAAATCTTCGTTCAGCTTTGTTGACGTAAACAATATTTAATTAGACTACATTAAAATAAAATATATTACGGACACACAAATTTTATAATGTTTTGTTTCATTAAGTAAACAATTGTTTAAATACAATTAATTATATAAACTAGACCTAAAAACATAACTGGCGAAATGTGGGTGTATTATATGTGCACCTCTGTCTACCCCTTCGGGGAATACAGGCGTGTAATGTTATTATGTAATTATACAAAGCAACAAGTTTATTCAAGACTAAAATTAGTTTAAATACTTTATCGATTACTTAAAAAATAAAAATGCGATTAAAAGTCGTCGCAAAAAATTGGTGAAGTAAGCTGTTAACTTGAAGACAGATTAATTGAAAAAATCTGGTCTTATTAACTCCGCCTTTTCCAATTAAAGATTATCTTACTCCGACACCCTTGCCCTTGGAAGGCGTCCAATGATCGACTTATTGAACTGAGTAAACTTCTCCCTTTAGTTATCGTCGAGATAATTACTGTCCAAAATTGTTCGCGCAAAAAAGCGAATGAAGTCAATATTCCCAGTGGACCAACGAAAAATATCTGAAGATATCTCACTTTACGACGAACGCGAAAATAAATGAAAACTTTTGTTTCTCATACCAAGTTAGACGCAACGTCACAGTTATCGGCTTTTACGATGCAACATAGACTCAGTTTACGACACAATTTGAGAGGAAGTATATCCAGAAATCTTATCAGATTAATTCCTCATATTAGTAACATTCAGACGTCGAATTCCATTTCCTTTCCACAATTAAATTATTCCATAACGAATAGCTACAGGAAGACTGCCTCGTTGGTCTAGTGGTTGGTAAGCGCGACTGCTGAGCACGAGGTCCTGGGTTCGAATCCCGGGTCGGGCAAAGTGTTACTGGGTTTTTTCGAAAGGGAATTCTTAGTAGCAGCACGGAGTCTGGATTTTTGCCCGCTTGATGGCAAGGCTCGCCCCCTATTACATTGGGACTTAAACACATAACTGGCGAAATGTGGGTGTACTGTATGTGCACTTCTGCCTATCCCTTCGGGGAAAACAGGCGTGATGTTATGTAGGATGATGTTATGAATAGCTACAAATAAACTGCCCGAACGTAACGAGAACGTCCAATTACAAATAGTATTACGCAACCTTTATAAATAGCACGAGGGACGAATCGAAAACATCCCTTTCATGGGATTGAGTAAACAATCAAGGTATTTCAGGTTTATTTAAACCGGGATAAAAAAGCAGAGGAAAATAAGGTTTTTGGGATTTACATAATCCCATATTTTGATCCCCTTGTTAAAAAAGCAATATCAAGTGGTTCCTTCCCTGATTTTTTTATCGTCTGTGGCTCAGTGTAGCAGCAGAAATGTGCTTCAAAGAGAGGTAGCGAGTGCCTTAATTTAAACTTGGTCTACGTTTTTAAAAGATGGCAAGGGAATTAATGGGCGGCCTAATGGTAAGTGGTTACGGTAAACTTTTTACGTTAGCTAGAGATGTTATATTAGAGACAAATCTAGATATTCCTAATATTGGATATAGGTGCAATCTCATATTAGGATACAATACCTATTACTGGATATTAGTCAAATATTAGTTTAGCCGATGTTAATATCCTTACTATACTCTATTTTATTAGCTTACTATTATATATTTTTCGTAGTCAAAATTAATTGCACGCTATCGCTAATAATCGCTTAACAAGACTAAGTTACTAAAGGTATTTGTGTACAAATAATGTACTTCTACATTAATTGTTAATGTTACTTAGTAACAAATGTCGTATTCGTCACAACATTTGCATGCCTTTTACAAAAGGCGGGACGTGTGAACTATGAGTACTTATATTTAGACCAAATAATGTAAAGATGACTGTTCCTGTGAATAAATTTATATTCCTAAGTATTGAAAAAACACTAGCAACCTATTTTTATAAAACATTTATTGCATCATAAGTATAACGAAATCAATAATGGATTTAATGCGTAACACATACAAATACGAGTCCATTAGCTATGTAGAAATTTATCTGTAATGTTGTTTTTATAACACGTGCATATCGACTTTGTACTCACTTATCGAGGAGTAAATACATTATTTCCTAATTTTGACTGTTTGGTCTCGTGGTTGCTAAGCGCACTACTGAGCACAAGGTCCTGGGTTCGAATCCCGGGACGGGCAAAGTGTTACTGGGTTTTTTCCATTAGGTAATTCTCAGTAGCCGCAAGGAATCTCGATTTGTGCCCGGTGTATGGCAATAGGCTCGCCCCCTATTACATTGGGACCTAAAAAAAAACAACTGGCGAAATGTGGGTGTACTATATTATAAGCACCTCTGCCTACCCCTTCGGGGAATACAGGCGAGATGTTATGTTTGACAGTCAAATTGAGATGCTGGGTAGTTTGTTGCGCCTTTTCTTCTTCCCAGTTTAGCAATAGAACGCGGTGACGGCCGTTTTGGAGGCTGCCTTGATATAATTGACATTCAAAACATAGGTACTATTATTTAGCCTATTTTAAATAAATGATTCTATATCTTTATCTTTGATCTATAAAATTCTGGAGTTCAGTAAATATGACTTGTGAGTAGGTATTTTATTATTTTAAAATAAATCACCTTTCTCTCCGAGAGTTTTTTCAGCGGTGTTTAATACCATGTCAGAGAGCTACAAGCGGTTTAAACTCGAACACCAGGTTTTTCACCAACCATACGATAAGAGGTAGCCAAAGCACTTATTTGTAACGTTTGAAAAATAGCCGTCTATAAAACCTATTGATAACTCCGTCCTAATGCCCTACATAGTAGCCATAACTATAACCTCTTTACCACAGACCCCATCTCATTTGAGAACACACACGTTGATACATTAACCTAAATAAATAACGCATTATTACGTGATACGGATTCCGGCGTATATCAGTATATCTGTAACCGGGTTGCGTGATAGAGTTTTAAATATAAAATATATATTTCTTTAGATATTAATCACAAAATACCGACACCACGATTTTAATTAAAAATGGTATATAAATGTATTGGTTTGTGTAATATAATGATTAGATCTGTATATCATCACAGTTAATTCCTCCAAGTAAAAGAAGATAGGTAGAGAATAAAAAAATGTTTATTTCAAGTAAATATATAATCTTCAATTACATAGATATAATTCCGTTGCACACCGACCTGACACCCAACTATGTAGGATCCATGTTAAGGCAAATTCTTCATTAGTTGGTGGTGTAGAAAGTACATACTTATGCGACACCAAAACACGTACTTTTGCTTGTATTTAAACCACAGATTAGACTATTAGATTACATTGTATAATACCGTCTAGGTACGAGCGGTCAATGCGAAAAACAACAACATTTGGATTAGGAATAATACTTTTCCAACGTATTATGATTTATCTAAATCACAGTTGGGTGAGCCAGTGCTTAAAAATATAAGCTCTGTTGCTTTTAAGTACCATTTGATTGGTCGTAAATGTTGCTGAATACCTCCCTAGAACAGCCATAAAACGATTAGCAAGATTAAGTTTTAATGTTCAAGAATAAAAACAAAAGAATTCAAATAAAATACTCAATATTTTTTGTGATCTTAGAGCGAAAATAGGTTTACGTTCTTGGTTATTGCCTACGATGACAAATACAGGGAACTTTTTTCCGCCTTAATTGGTTTAGTTAAGGACTTTTTCGAGCTATCAAAATATTACAAACTAGATGCGCCCCGCGGTGTTACCCACTACATTTGTTCGGGATAAAAAGTAGCAGTTCGACTCGCGACTCTGCCGCGTAACCATCTCATGAATAAGGGCTTCGTTCGAGTTTGAAACTAATCGAGCATTCCCGAATACACGTGTGAGTATAACCGGAATATACAGAAAATAAAAAGTAGCCTATGTGTTAATCCAGGGTGTCAGCTACTTCCACATGAAATTTCAATAAGTCCATTTAGTAGTTTTTAAGTGAAAGAGTAACAAACATCCATCCATACTTACAAACTATCGCGTTAAAATATTAGTAGGGATTTGACTAATCCTTGACTTTTTGACCAATTTACATTGATTATGATAACTTACATTATGATAACGACCTGATGATGACCCTAAAAGACTAAAGTACCTCAAGCCAATAATTATAATAAGAGTTAAGATTTTATCAAACTTTTAGACAGTCTTGTGCAAATTGAAAATTACAATACTAAATGATAACTTAATGCTAACTTGATGCTAAGGTTTGCAAGTGAAATTAATGTGAACTGAACTATCTTCACTTACTTCTGCGGTATCAACAGACTAGACTAGAAATCGGAACTTACAAAAGATTAGCTCCATACATACCTACATACATAGCCAAGAGGCAAACCGCTGGTCGATTAAAAATGTATTAAAATGAAAAATATATGTATTCGACAATCGACATATATCATTGATAACATAGTCAAAACAATATTCGATCCCCATAAATTTATCGTCAGAGTTGCGGGCAACCGGTGGATGCAATTGGCAAGTTGTCGTTCTTTGTGGCATTCTAAGGGGAGGCCTTTGTTCAACAGTGGACGTCTTCCGGTTGATGATAATGATAAATTTATCATTCTATTCGATTTCTGGATTTTGTCACTCGTCTACGCAACAGTACCGATAGAAGTCACCTGCAATAGGAACGATAGACTACACTGTAATAGGGGAGATGTACTCTTCGCTAGCTCAAATACCTCGTTTTCAGTTACCTTTTTTCGCTTTGTAATGCCAGCGCACCTTTGACACGCTGTTTTAAACGTAACTTGGCATGTGACATTGTTTACGAGCTTGACAATTGTCACAGCTACCTACATAGCGAATGAAAACGGCATTTAGGAGTAGCCAGCACGAAGTATACCATTGTACTTCGAAATATGAAATAACACTAAAGTTTTATGATATCTTGTTTTGTTTACCGCTGTATTTTAATAATTATTAGTCTGTACGTATAACATAACACTAGAAGTCTGTTAATCAAGTGACTATACTGTGACTAATAATTACTTACTCAACAGCTAGTGATTTTTGACAGCTTATTTCTTAGTCTGAAAGTAAGTCTATTACAGTATAGAGGGAACTAATTACCCGACTACTCGACACGATTGCGCGTTGGTATAGTAAAGATAGGGTTATGTTTAAAACACATTGTGTTAACTCCGGACAGTTGCAACTTAATGTGTAGAATATAGGTGACGACCTGATTGGCGCAGTGGCTAATCGATTGGACTGCTGCGCTAAAAGTCGCGGGTTCGATTCCCGCACGGCACAACCCGCGTTGTGTAACCCGCAGATATTTGTCCAGAGTGCTGGTGTACGTTTACGTGACGCTTTTTTAAACAAGTGTTTGTATGTAACGTTCTAATATAAATTAGTTTGTTTTGTATTTCACTGACTGCCTCGTTGGTCTAGTGGTTGCTAAGCGCGACTGCTGAGCACGAGGTCCTGGGTTCGAATCCCGGGTCGGGCAAACTGTTACTGGGTTTTTCCATTAGGTAATTCTCAGTAACAGCACGGAGTCTGGATTTGTGCCCGGTTGATGGCAATAGGCTCGTCCCCTATTACATTGGGACCTAAAACATAACTGGCGAAATGTGGGTGTACTATATGTGCACCTCTGCCTACCCCTTCGGGGAATACAGGCGTGATGTTATGTATGTATGTATGTATTTCACTACTTCAAGAATAATTTAATATTTTAATGGCACTCATTAAAATGATAAATTAAAAGTATTTTAGTAGAACAATTAGTGACCTAAACTTAGCTCATTAGTTATCAAAATAATCACCATTCTTGTAAAGTATAAAAAGACTTACCAAACTTCAGTGATTTTGTTTTTATAGAGAAACTTATTTCTAATAATGTTTGGAGCTTACCTGAAAAAGAAAATACATAGATATTATTATAGGAAATATTAATTATACTACCCTAGCACCTTGATTTTATTACTATAAAAAGCTACAAAGCTTTTCCCTGGGGTTTTTTTTTAAACGGGACCAGCCCACTAATCGTGCCCATCATTGCGGCTCCTGTAAGCCAGGATCGACATTGAGAACCATCGAAGCAATTAAGCTCAAGGCGTCCCAGAGAAATGACTAGACAGTCTTGGAACCCGCAACGAAAGTAATCATAAAATAATATAGGAGGAGTAGGAATTGATATCAAGCGTAACTTCAATTTCCATTCTATTGCAATGCACTGATATATTGTACTGGTAACTAAACTCATCTTTATTAAGACACCCACAATAATACATTTTAATGGAATCTATGTTAATTCGTGGGTGTCGTAAGAACTAAAGGAAAATCCAGAAGTCGGGCAGCAGCGTCTTCTGTAACTTCACCACCAATACTGCGATCCCCAAGCCGTTTGCCAAGCGTGGGGATTATGGCAACCTCCCCCCCTACCTACGGAGCAGGCCTTTGTTCAACAGTGGACACTTACGGCTGCTGATGATAAGTAAGTAAGTAGCTTTAAGTTATATACCTACCTAGAAAACATTATTTGAAAACGAATCCGTTTACCTTGAAACATACACTTCGCTTTCTTTAAAGCAACTGATACAGCTAAGTTCTCGTTATTGATAAAAGTGGCACGTTATACCTAAGTCAGTAACTTAATAAAGGCACCAACCTAAATTCAATTACTTTTTATCAGAACGTGACCCGTCTTGATTAATTAATAACTGAAATTGATTTCAAATATCTGGAACATTCGTTTATACAGTCAATTATGAAAGGAACGAGCCTTGAGGTATTCTATATGGGTAGGTAGGTACTATACTCGTATTTCTTAAAAAGTTTATTTATGAGTTTAACATTTTTATACCATGGTATACCTACATATGGTCGTGGTGGCCTAGTGGCATAGATAATATCCTAGTGTTTCTAAAACACCACTGACTAACGGTGACGGAAAACATCGTGGATATAATTATCTGAAATCGCCAACCCGCAGTGAGTTAGCGTGGTGATCTATACTTAATCCATCTGTATACGAAATTTCTCAAAGGGTTAGGCAGAGCCCACGTACCTATTTCTATTTGCTGCGATCCTAACATACTCCTTTCTCCTCATTTACACGCATCTCTTTCCCCATACACGCTCATCGGTTAAGGATACTCCTCACTTGATTTTTTTTTCGGTCGGTCTAGCCGATCTCACGTTATTACGTGACCAGGGGAAACAGAAATTCATTTTTATACAGGTAGATATATAGCTAGTATCTGCCTATTATTAAGTCTATTAAAAATACCCTTTATAATATATTTTTATTTATCACACAGATACAAAATAATGTACTTAGACAATGATACTCCCAACTTGCTCGTTCTTAGCTTGAAAGGTTTGTAGGTAAATAATTATATTCTTGACTTACGAATTAATTAATGTAATGATCAAAGTAAGGCGAGTCAAAGGCCGTGATGAGATGCGGGTAACAAGAAATGGGACAATCTGGTATTATAATAGACATACCTTTAAACGGTAGAACAAACCTTATACCACCTGACATATAAATTAAGATTAGGGTCAGGACACATTGATCGACGGCGTTCGACAGTTTGTCTTTACAAAAAAATATTGCCACCTAATTAAAAAACATAACATATTATCACGCCTGTATTCCCCGAAGGGGTAGGCAGATGTGCACATACAGTACACCCACATTTCGCCAGTTATGTTTACAGCTAGCGAATGCGATATCTTCGCTAGCGCGATGCAGAATCACAACGTCACTCGTCCTTCAACGTGTAGATGTCACTTCAGTCTCTTAGAATATCGAAGAAAGTTGGTGGTTGGTATTTAAGACTAAAGCTTAGGTTTGAACATCAACCCTGTTGTAATAAGAGTATAGTGTATCTTGTCCCTTATTTTCAACAGCCTAATCAAGTCCCTATTACATATAGGGGATGAGCTTCTTTGCCTTTAAGTAGTGCGTACCATATAACAGTAGTTATAGGTAAATAAGGCTACCGTATGTAAATAAGGCTTTATAAGGGACATTTTGGATAACATATAACAAGAATTTAATAGCTATAATCTCAAGATAAAGTTACAAAACAATTTTAGGGCTTATTTTTTGAGGATTATCCATCCCGGCTTATCGTGAGGCGGGCCATGAATTGTTTTACCCCAATAACTTATTTATTAAAGTATCAATAAAAGTGATGTAGGGTAGACCAAGTAGGCAAGTACCTACTACTTAAATAATGATGAATATATAAGGATCCCGAAATGTTAAATAAAAGTTATAAGAAATTTCTTTATTTAAGCAATAATAATATTTATTTATTGACCAAAAAATAAGTAACAGTTACAGAGTACATTGCGACTTAAACTAGATCTTAAACAACGGAAGATACAATAATTCTTAAGTTACACTAGTGTAGAACTAAACTAATATAAAAAAAATACATTTTTAGCACATAAAAAGGTTAATAATATAGTTCATAAAAAGTATTTTGCAATAGCTATAATACGTTTAAATTAACTATTTCACTATCCACTACATATTATAGTAAACATCGAACCCCTTATTCATAAAACATTACAAATTAAACCATGGACTAAATTATATCCGTCATTATCGTTTGCATGTCAAAGAATATAGATGTCAATATACTTAATACGGGGTTTAGTTAATGCCGGTATGATCCTCGTTTATGAATAAGAAGGCGATTGGTTAGTAGTCTACTAAGCGGTCAGACAACATGTTAATAAATATATATTATCGTGACGCAATATTTATTTATCTCGCAGGAACTCTGTGTTCTTACCAGTCTCAATGATATTAGGATCCTTCTATTATATTGCCCATTATACACCTTAAACTATTTCCTCTAATTGCTTGAAGACAGCAAATTGATAATTATTATGTTGATTTAAAAATTTACCTATTTATAAAAAATTTCGCATCAAAAATGATCGGTCTACAAGCTTATATGTATATGGTAAAATCCTAAAATGATTTTTAGGTAAATCCTATCTGGAAGTGTCCACTCTACTCTTTTTTTGGCCTAAGTAATCAATCAGGATTAAAAATATATTTGCCTATCAACAAATCGAAGCTTATTTCGTGCGTATTAAAACTTTTTGCCGATCATTTCATCCGGTGATTTATTTTGTTTGATACAGTTTTAGACCTAACCCTTTTAAATTTAAAAAAATATTTAAAATGCCAGCAAATTAGTAGAGTAGGTGTCAACAATCCCTGATTGGCGCCGTAGCTAAGCGATTGGACTTCTGCACTTTGAGTTGCGGGTTCTATTCCCGCACGGGACCAAAATGAGTGTGATCCACAGATTTTTGTCCCGTCTTGATGTTTGTGTATGTGATATTATTTAACGTTTGTAAAACCATCCACATCCCACAACCACCCATGGATCATAAAGGAGAAATTCCTAGTGGGGCGACGTTTTTTGTAAAGACTAAATAAAGCTGAAAAAGTTCACACAACGTCGTGAATTCTATTCAAAAATAAAGGTAAGATTGATATCTAAACCTCACATTTACAATAGTTGATCGAAAGTTGTGCTGAAACTGAGAAGTTTTTAATATTAAAGGTTATTACATCCAAGCTAACTCCTTAAGTAAATTACTCTGAAGTGAAGCCTTATCAACGACAAACTTTACCTGAACATAATCTGAATATCTTTGTACTTGAAGACTCTTAAGTTCACGTATTATAACAAGGTACCATGTGGTCTAGACACGTCATTACGGGTTCTAACAATCAGGATTTTTGTTAGCCATGGTTTGTAACATTAGTGACGTCACATGCCACGATCGAAGAGATTTGACAGTTGGATACGAATAATTAAAATTGGTAAGCTGGGTTGCACCAACTTACTTTAACAATAACAAACATTGAAATAAAACCAGGTTTACGGATTTTATCGCGGTTTTTAATTGATTTTTGGTCCCGACGTTTCAAATCCTTTACAGCATTTATGGTCACGGGCAGATTAAAATAACAAACATGTAAAAGTACCGGTTAGGCAAAATAGAGCAAGAGCCCACGACGGCCAGACCTTCGTTATTTTATAAAAGCTGAAAGTCCTTCTGTGCATGTAGAACAAGTATACAGGTAAGAACGACCAGCAACTATAGAGTTTGGGTCGTGGTTACTTAGGCTGGTACCAGGTAGTAAAGGTGTACAAAATAGTACCTTAAATTCGTTAAAGTATAAAGCTCAATTTGTTTATATATTCTTTGGGATAACTTAAGAAATCTCGTCATCCATTGCCGGACACTTATGACAGTTGCTACCCCCTGCCAGACACCCCTAAAGTTTAATAAATTATAATTATACTTTCGTTATAGTATAAAAGCTAAATTTTATATATGTTACTTGGGGACATATAAAAATATGTTACCTCAATAGCCGGACAGTTTTAATGGTTTTTACATCTTGCCAGACACATTGAAAGTCCGCTGTAGGTGCGCTAGGCTCTTAGGCTAAAAAATGAGTTGCACCATGTGACAATTTTTTAGATGACTTTATAATTTTAACAGTAACCGTAACCGACCAAACTTCGCTGGTTAAACTTAATTATAACATTTGCAGATTTTAATATGACAATGACACTGGCAGTAAAATTTATCAATTGACAGCGTCGTTTGAGTTTTCATCTAGTATTGCCATATTTTAAAATGTTTTTCGAAACTGATTTAAGGTCTTATTTCACTGGAGACCCTGATAAATTTAACTATACCAAGAAATACAATGGTGCAACCCAATCCGCATTCAATGTTAAAGTCAGCGTTAAGCCATAACTTTAACCACTAATATGGTGCAACCCGACATTAAACTTCTAAATACATTTCGCCTTCCATGTTTCAAGTTTTACTTAATATTTAAGTAATTAATTTGTATCAGTAAACTGAAGATAACAGCTCATAATAATCATTACACAGATTAAATCCGGGCACTTGGTTCAAATTAATTCATTAAAGGTAATTCGCGATCCTTAGTAAAGTAATTAATAAATAATGAATGAATGAAATCTGCCTTGTTTTCGATGTCAAAGACTGGAGGATTTACAGACTAGTTAGGGTTCCGTACCTAAAGGGTAAAGCGGGACCCTATTACTACGCTGTCCGTCCGTCCGTCTGTCACCAGGCCTGTATCTCATGAACCGTAATAGTTAGGCAGTTGACATTTTCACAGATGATGTATTTCTGTTGCCGCTATAACCACAAATATGATAATAATAGAAAAAACAAATATGGTAAACAGGATAAAATAATTTTTAAAGGGGGCTCTCATACAAGAAAAGGGTTTTTTTGCCGTTTTGATAGATAATGGGATGGAACCCTTCGCGCGCGATTCCGAGACGCACGTGGCCGGTTTTTTTCTTTAAATTCAATTTCTAGGTCAGGCAGTCTCGTTTTCAAACCATACACATACCTATAGGTAAGTAAGTTTACATCTCAAACATACATAAAGTCACGCCTGTTTCCCAGATGGCTAGGCAGAGACCACGGATTTCCATTCGCTACGATCCTGGCATACTTCTTTTGCCACATTCACGCATCACATTCCTCACACGCTCGTCGTCTCAAACATGCTTGAAAAAAACAATAACAACTGATTCCTGAGTCTGCTTCGATGTCTTCTTCCAAAATTTATTGTTTTTTTTTTTTTTTATTGGGACAAGCCCACCACTCGTGCCCATCATTGCAACTCCTGTAAGCCAGGATCTACAATGATAACCGTTGAGAACCATCGAGGCAATGAAGCTCGAGGCGTCCCAGAGAAATGACTCGACTGTCTTGGAACCCGCAACGAAATTAATCATAGAAGAATATATAGGAATAAGTAAAATGTAAACAAAACTGTCAATAACTCGCTAGCAATCAAGGACGAGAATAATTAATTCAATGCCCAACAGGAAACGGGAAAGAAAAGTATTTTTTTTTTTTTTTTTTTTAAAAAAAACGTCGCCCCACACTAGGATTTTCTCCTGTGTCGTGGGTGCGTTTCACAAACATGAAATATCACATACACTAACACCCAGACTCGGGACAAACATCTGTGGTTCGCACAAAGTTTTGCCCCGTGCGGGAATCGAACCCGCGACCCTTAGCGCAGCAGTCCAATCGCTTAGCCACTGCGCTATTCAGGTCGTCAAAGTAGTAATTAAATACGTTTCTTATCCGACAAAACAGTAGGTTAGTGCATATTTCTCGTTGGTCTTGCAGTTGCGCGACTGCTGCGCATGAATTCCTGGGTTCACTTCCCGGATCGGGCAGTGTTATTAAGTTTGTTTCGTTAGGTTAGGTTTTGTCAATAGGAACACGGAGCCAGGTGTCCTGATAATGATAATTGCCTCTCCCCCTATTGCCTGACGCCTTAAGTATATACTCTGCCTTGTTGGTCTAGTAGTTGTTAAGCGCGACTGCTGAGCACGAGGTCCTGGGTTCGCATCGCGTTAAAAGGCAAAATGTTAGTTTTTTTAGCACCTCGGAGTCTGGATTTATGCTCGACTTAACTAGCCCCTAATACATTGGTACTTATAACATAACCGTCTAAAGGTGTTCTATGTAATGTGCTCCAACCTTTGGCGCAGCAGTCAAATCGTTAGGCCACTGCGTCGTCTGCACGTGCTAATGAAGTCGTCAAATTCAAAGAGTCATCTTTATATCCTCTGCAATAAGTCCCAGGAGAATTCTGTTAAAGGTCCCAATACCGTATTATTAGATCAATGTGTTATATGATAGCTGCAAGCTCCAGTCTAAACTGCAGCAGAAAATTGTGAAGTGAATTATTGAATTACTGCCGTCGTCAGAACTGATATATTGCCTCGACTGGTGACGACGTCTACGGCAGAAATGTTCCTAGATATTCGAAGGTATTACCACCACAACTCAATATAGGTAGACAATTGATAAAAAAAAATATTTTCTGTAAACAAATTTTACGAGAATACTTAGGTATGACACTATTCTTATAAAACAAGGTGATCTTTTAGGTAACATCACTTTTAGTCTGGTAGCAAAATTCAGTCAGTTCCAAATTGGAATCTTACTTTTTATTTTTTATTAAAAATAGTCCATCAGATCAGTTCTAAGCTCAAAATAAATATATCCGTAGATCAAATACATATTTGCCTATGTATTTGATCTAAGGATATATAATCCGGTATCAAACGTAACCATACAGATTTGCCTAAATCGGGTATCAAACTTATCATGCTGCTGACCAATAACATTCGTTCACTAAACTGGTAATCGAGAAAACCGGCACACCTGAGATATTTTTCAGCGGTGTGTAACGCGATGTCAGATGCCTTCAGGCGGTCTTAACTCTGACACCAGGTTCATTAACCATATGATAAGAAGATCTGGTAACCAAAAGAAACAAGAAACTTACAAAAAAACAAATATACTACCTAACTTCACTAATTAAAAACGAGGAAGTTCCAAGTCAAAGACTAAATTTTCGGAACCAATTGGCTTAACTTTTTCCGACGCTACCTTCTTCGTAATTTGATCCCTCACCGTGTCTGTGACAAAATTTATATGAAATACAAAGACTAAAAGTAAATTAAACTTTGTCCTAATATTTTCACACAAAAGAAAAATTTTCTTTTGATGGCAATAAAGTTTAATGTCGTTTTGTTTGTGAGTTTTCATCCTTATTTTCCAATCCTTTTATCTTTTGTTTGTAAGTCTTCCGTTATCAGTCAGCTTGGGGTGGCTTCAATCATTTTGTCTGTCAAATTATAACTTGATAATAGATATATTCATTTGACTTCGGCTGTGCTTCGGAACGCACGTTAAGCCGTTGGTCCTGCGCCTGATATCTCTTCGGTCGAGTCGGTATACCGCCGCATCAGACTATGAGAGTGAGGGAATAGGGAGTGCACCTGTGTTTGAACGCATTCTTGTACAATATAATATTTCCTGCGCAGTTGGCTAGTCCCAGCTGAGAAAGGTCGCCATGATTGAACTCGGTCAGGGCAACATTAATAATTTGGCTAGTTATTTATATGAGATACTAATCATGAGTATAATAATCATTATTCCTCTACAAAGGCATGCCTTCATTATTTCCCAGTATTAAAAATGTGTAATTTTGGTTGCTTATCTCCACCTTCAAAAGAAGTACAAATATCAAGAGTATTGTATTGTAAATATAGCCTGCGAGTTCACGGTAGGTAAACAAAAGGCCAGCTTTATCTCACGCCAATTTAGGACTAGAAGAAAAAAGGCAATATTTATTCCAGACAAAGATATAAAAGAGGGTGTAGTTATGCCTACAGGTTAAAAAGCCAATAATAAAATACTCGGGTTTATAGCAGTACCAGAAAACATTCATATTCTCAATGCCCAAAAAACCAAGAGCGTGGGAAGCTGGCTCCGGTTTTTACGGAGTTTGGTCGAGAGCCAAGAATTAAATCTTACTACTTATAGACCCTCCCACGATTTAGCACTTTTGTACGAAGCCTTGTGACGTAATATTAGTATAATGTAATATCCGTGTCCGCAAAACCAGTATGACAAAGCCCTGAGTCATTGCACTGTCGATTTTTAATATTTTTGACCTTCAGTATGCGACGTCATTTATGGAACCAAAAAACTGCAACTTTCTGTCATCTGGTCCTTTTAATTTTACGTGGTAATAAAAAGAAACGCCCATGAAACAAATTGACATGAGTCAAGTTACCGAAATAGTCGGAAAATAAGTTAATTGAGATGACTGTACCAAAATACTCGAGTAATTAAAAAGCATACTGTTGACAGCTGGGTTTAATTCATAACTTTCTGGTGACGACCAATGATGTGTCAAAAAGGATAGATACGTCATGCTAACAAAATGAGCGAGAAAAGTGTTCTGAACTTGAGCCCGAACTGCACTAGTATTATGTAAAAACGGACAAAAATTGTACTACTTAAGACTACAATTGTCCCCTTTTCGAGTGTTTAAAATGAACGCGCTAGTAACATATCTGTACTTTTGAAATATCATTGCTGACCACAGTTTAATTTTTCATTACACCAACATAAGCCGTTTTTCAGAATGGTAGACCAAAGATCTTCAAGTCTACGATCCTAACATACCCCCTTCGCTTCTATCACTAGCATATTTGACATCGATAGCAGCTAAAAGGTTAAACATTCAATTTAACAAGCCATTCTTAGAACAGAATTTTTCCAATACCCGTGGGTGTCACAGACGCACGAAATATTAATGCAAGCGTCTATCGTAGGTTTTACACCTATTTCCTGAACTAAGTTGTTGTAGAGGAAACTTCCTTAAGACTATTCTAGAAGGTCAAATGGAAGGTAGAAGAAGATGGGAAGGCCAATGAATAGTTTTATTCAGTGAGTAAAGGAGAAGGTAGGAGTTGAGATGAACAGGATGAAATGTGAAATGGAATTCTGAAAATAGAAAACTGTGACGTTTCTTCCACCGACAAAAGCAAAGAAGAAGATGGAACTAAGTGTGAATTTATCAGATTTTTTATCGATATAATTTTTCTGTAAGCAAAACCCAATATCATTAGGTACAAAACAAAAAGTGCTAAGACCTTCTCAATCTTACATGTCAGGTAAACTGATGATTCCATTAACTAATACAGGCGAAAATAAACACATAACTAACTAAAGTTCTCCCATGTTTTAAGCTCTATAGTAACCTTGAACGTTCCCTACCTTTATGGGCAAACTATTTTATTACTTGTCTTCCTGATAGACGACACTTCGAACACGCGTTCCAGAATATTGACGTTGAGGGAGAGACATGCCAATGCTTTCTGTTTCAAGATCAATAACAAGGTCTCCACGCCTGTATTCCCTATAGAGTAGGCAGTATTATTGCGCGGATATTTCACTAATGTGTCATGTGATAGCTTTTATAGTACAATTTTATTTTTAACCAGCAAAGAAGTGTACAGACTGAGACAATAGAGTGGAAGAAATCGGTTTGCGTCTAATGATGATGATGGTAAATACTGCCGCTGTCTCATCACAAGCTGACGACCTGATTAGCGCAGTGGCTAAGTGATTGGACTGCTGCGCTAAGGGTTGCGGGTTCGATTCCCGCACGGGGCAAAACTTTGTACGACCCACAGATGTTTGTCCCGAGTCTGGATGTTTGTGTATGATATTTCATGTTTGTGAAACGCACCCACGACACAGGAGAAATTCCTAGTGTGGGGCGACGTTTAAAAAAAAAAAAAAAAAAAAAAAAAAAAAAAAAGCCAACGTTACGTCCTTTATCTGTCTCTGTATTTCTGTATCTGACCTGTATTTCTATACTCTCCTCTTCTCTATTTCTGTGCTACATTAATATTATAAACCTGAAAAGTTTGTTCGTTTGGTTAAATACGCTAACCTCAGGAACTACTACTGGTTTTAATTGGAAACATATTTTTATACAAGCTAACCCGGCGAATCGTTTAAACCTTCCCTGGATTTCCACGAGTATTTCAAGACCGAAATTAGCTAAATTGATCCAGCCGTTCTCGAATTTTAGCGAGACTAACGAACAGCAATTCTTGTCACATTCATTCAAGAAGATGAAGATATGACTAGGACGAAACCTTTTAAACAATTGGACAAGCAGTGACTGCCTCGTTGGTCTAGTGGTTGCTAAGCGCGACTGCAGAGCACGAGGTCCTGGGTTCGGATCCCGGGTCGGGCAAAGTGTTACTGGATTTTTCCATTAGGTAATTCTCAGTAGCAGCACGGAGTCTGGATTTGTGCCCGGTTGATGGCAATAGGCTCGCCCCCTATTACATTGGGACCTAAAAACATAACTGGCGAAATGTGGGTGTACTATATGTGCACCTCTGCCTACCTCTTCGGGGAATACAGGCGTGATGTTATGTGGACAAGCAGTTTTCAATGATAAACAAACAGACAAACAAAAAAGTGTAATTTTATATTACGCAACGATAAGACATAAATTACACAATTAGGTCGTCAGGCTTATAAACAGGAACAGATAACAATATTTACATACTTCTATCAACGTGACCTATAATTAGAAATTTCATCAGCCTTATCAGTTACATCTGTAATCTTATCTACTCTATTTCCAACGTGTAGCAATATTGTTTCGGTATTTTTACGAGGTTATAAAACACTGAGCGCAAGTGTAAGTGGCCTACTGCAGGAGTGTGGGCCAGTGTTATAAAATTACTCAATTTCGCGCCTGTAAACATTGCTTTATGAGGGTAAACAAAATAATGAAGTAACTGGAGTAGGTGAAATTGTTTTGGATGTTGCTTGTTTTTTTGTAACGAGATAAACATCTTGGCTCGTGTTTTTAACTTTTTTAGGGTCTACTCTTGGGTAATTAATAACCACGACTCATTAAGAAATATGAAAATAACCTCGTAAGAATAATTTAAGTATACTTTTGCTCTTATTACAATTTAATTTTTACAGTTTTCCTGCCACATTTCATAAAATTACTTATGAAAATATGGAGTGAAATGTCTCTAAAAATTAACACCTCTGCCTACCCCGTCGGCAAATACTGGCGTAATAATATTAAAATATCAAAACATACTCAACCGTTTATTTTGCAACTAAGAATCAAATGGAAAACTCCATTTTATTTATATCTTTTTTCATGACAGCCCTAAAAATATGATTGCGGAAAGTTCGTAAAGCGTGCTCGAGCTAAGGGCTCTATTACTGCAGTGTGCAGAGGAAAAGGTGTAGGGTTCTCACTTCTCAGTTTCACTTAAGTGTGCTGTGTTTTAGCTCAACTCTAACTTAGACGCGCGACCTTGAAGACGTTCTAAGTTTATTTATATTTAACCCTTTCAGTGTCCAGTAGTGGCAAAGCGAACTTGACTAAAGTTTTATTACTGTGTAGTGTGTACCTGTACTACCAACTTACACTACATGCTTCGAGAGAGGTTAGTTTTAAAAACTTTTGTTAATTCTATGGTAGTACACGTGATTATAATTAGTGTGGAATGGCATTAAGCTGTGAATTGACGACCACGACAGGCTTCCCTATTCGTACCAGAAAGTCAGAAAACCTTGCCTTTATGTAAATTATATCTATGGATATATAAAGGGAGGCCTTGGCCCAGCAGTGGGACGATATGGGTTCCTAATAATAATAAAATTAACCTATCCGGCCTAGAATTGACCACCCCTCTTTCCTCCTGTGGGTGTCGTAAATCCAGAAGATCGGCAGCAGTGACTTCTGTAACTTCACCACCAATACTGCGATCCCCAAGCCGCTTGGCAAGCGAGGGGACTATGGCAAACCGCCCCTTTACCTAAGGGGGAGGCCTGTGTTCAACAGTGGACGTTTTCCAGCTGATGATGATACATAAATGATGAAGATACATGGTTTACATAATAGTAGAGTTTAATATTTAATGTACGGAGTTATTTTATAACATCGCATTGGAGTGTCTGTGAATGGTCTTATAAATGATAAATAAATAAATAAAATGCTCATATGTGTCGAGTATTTATATAATTATATATAATACCCACGACAGAAACATTCTACACTAGCATGTAGGATTTTTCTGTTCCCGGTTATTTTAGTAGCATTTCAGTTAGCTAAGGAATTCTTTGTGCCGTTTCTCTTACTAAACAGTGATACAAGGTAGCTTTTTAATTAAATTAAAGATGAAGAGAAAGAGAGCTAATTTAATTAAAGATATAGGTACCTACTTGTTTTTATACAGTATACTACATTGGACGACCTGATTGGCGCAATGGCTAAGCGATTGGACTGCTGCGCTAGGGGTTGTGTGTTCGATTCTTGCACGTGACAAAAAATTGTGTAATCCGCAGATGTTTGTCCCGAGTGGCGTGTGGGCGTGATATTTCATGTTTGTGAAACGCACTCATGATACAGGAGAAGTTCTTTGTGTGGGGCGACGTTTTTTTATCAAAACAACTTACATACACAAAGATGTTGAAATCAAACGATTTCTCTGGATATTTTTTGAATTTTTTCTTCATTCATGGTGACCGGTCACATATCGGTCATAGTAATGTCCGCGTAAGTAATAGAAATCACATAAGATGTATTAATACAATCTTAACTAAGTTTTACTAGATACTTACACTCAGCCATTCCCAGAGTTGGTTACACAAATTAATATCATAAGCCTTATGATACATTAATATGCAAGTTTTCATCATTGACGCAACTTAAGGGCTTTAGGCACGCCCCAAAACTTCGTCGTGTATAACTCAAGTTGTTTACAAAGGTCCGAGTGACGCCATATGGTCTCCATAGTTTGTTACAAGTACCTACTGCCTACAAGCTTGTCTACGTTTCCTAGTGTTAAGTAAATAGGGAATTTAGTTGAGCAGTCTTCATAACTTATCACCAACGTAGACCTTTTAATACGACTGCCCAAAAACAGAGCGTAATATTTTCTGCATTCATGTATGTGAGTTTTCATCATATACTCAGAGTGGATGCCACACAACATGATAAGGCGTCGCGGTAGGCCCAGAAGGAGATGGCGAGACGAGCTGGACTCCTTTAAAGAAAATTGGTCAATTGCAGCTTACAACCGAGAGGAATGGAGGAAGGGAAGGGAGGCCTTCGCCCTGCAGTGGGACGATCATGGCTGAAATAAATGTATGTGAGATAGATAATATTCTTTACTTCACACTCATTCTTTAAAACAAAGATACTTTCAAAATAATCTTGCAACCTTACACTACTGTAATCCACTTACTATTTTAAACTCAAAAGACTACGCACTACGAACCATTTAGAAGAATATTCGACTAATAAAACGAGACAACAGCATCACAAAAATCCGTGAACACATCTCACGTATAACAAGATATATTCATGTCAACGATGTTCTAAAACCCTCACGCCGCTGCCGCAGCGGGACTCAAGAGCTATTCCTCTAAATCCCCTTTAATTTGTCATAACGATCGAAGCTATTTGACTTGGTATAACCGTCCACCACTCACTGTAAATGTTTCCTGTTAGCCGATCATTGTTTCTTGTATAAGAAGATCAACTCATATATCGTTGAGGAGTAAACAAAGATAGAGGATTCTTTTATGGAAACATTGGCAGGGTTAATGAAGTTGTTGTTAATTCGTAGTCGTGGATTACATTAAATTGTTCGGGTCTTAGCTTATGATTGAAATACTGTAATTTTGAATAACCTAGATACATAATCTTGAAGTTGCATTGTTGATGGCCGCGAGAAATATCTATACTATATGAAATTGCGCTTGGAATTTTCACTTTTTTAGATGAAGACAAATTATGAAATTACCAACCTACGCGTGTTAAAATCGTATTTAAAACTATGATACCTATGCGTTTATATGCAATTTTTCATGCAACTTCACAATAATGTACCGATATTTAGTGTTATAAGTACTAACACCTGTGGACACCAAAACCTTCTACTCGAGGAGGAAGAAATCGATATAAAATGATTATAAAGGTACCTTTATTATGCTTGTTAGCCTCGCCAAGTCACAAGCAAACAGTTACATAAATCACAAACATATCTATATCATCTATAACATATCTGTCTATAAAGAAATTGCATGTTCTCCGATGCTGGAGAAATATATACGTATTGAATACGGGTATTGAAGAAAATTTTGAATAGCTTAAAATAACAGAACTTCACTATTTTCAGTCGGCAAAAAATACTGATAACTGGAAGGAATTTCAAAGATTACAATTTCATTATGACCTATAAATAACCTAGCGCAAATAATGTAGGGATCCCAATTTTAAAATCTCTTAATCCGTGGTCTCTGCCTACCCCTCTGGGAAACAGGCGTACCTTTATGTAGGTATGTATGAATTTCAAAATCTGAATCTGCAGTGTATTTATTTGTTAATCAAAATGAGAAAACTTTTAATTACTCAATGAAGAGATAATCACCTAGTTTTTACAGTGGATCAAACTGAAACTGTATGAATTTACCAAAGTTATATAAGTCCATAGATAAACGATTGTTGCTACTGTTGTTTTATAAACTTTCAAATAGTAACAATAATACTTATTATTATGTCAGACCATAAAAACGTCGAGAGAAAAGAAAATAAAAATACTCCGAACATGCATATGTACCTACACCACTTGTTTCAGAAACATTTTGGGTATGATTACAGGGAAAAACGAGGGATACAAATGGGAAACCAAGGCTTGTTGAGGTAAATGCCAGGGTGAACCAAGGGCCCCCGGCTAGCGATGGGACAGAGAAACACCGTACCGGTTTTAGCCGGTAAGAGTCCGGTATACCCCTTCAATCGCCTCGGGCTGAACGGGATAGAACAAGGAATCCCTGTACAAAAATACTTCCTATTATACTGTATTTATAATAGTTCAAGGATACGTAGGTAGGTCGTTTAATGTAGGTACAGTCAAGAGCAAAAGTAGATGATCAAAATCAGAAATTCAATACTAATGTACGGAGTTCGAGTCAGAACTCTGTGGCGTCGTAGTGATTCAAAAGTATGTTATTGTAAATTATACCAAACATTTACTACTAGTACAGCTGCCATATATTCGTGATCACCGTTAATTAGTATTGAATTTCAGATTTTGATCATCTACTTTTGCTGTTGACTGTTCTTTATCTGAATGAGTGTAAGTACAATGCTTTATTGATTTGTCTTTAGAGTTCTCTAAAATTAAGCTTGCTTTAGTTTTCCATTGTAAGAAAAATAAGGTAATGTTTGTAGCATAGAACTGGTGCCAAGATACAACAAGATAGGGTCGCGTTTGACTACGAACGAGAGCATGAGATGAAGGCTAGATTTTGATAAAATTGGAAGGAGTGGGATGGTAAGCGACCAAAAATTCAAGGAATTACTAACTGGCCTAGAGACTCAGCGATTGGACTCCTGCGGGGAAGGTTGCGGGTCCGATTCCCGCTCGAGACATAAATTTGATCCGATCCTCAGATTTTTGTCCCGAGTTTGAGTGTGTATATGATAGATCATGTTTGTGAAACGCACCCAAGATTCAGAAGAAAACAAAATATTCTTCGGGTGGGAAAACGATTTGGAAAAACAGGCATAAATGGGCATCTATGTATAGTAAAGTAAGTTAAAAGGAACGCGCAAGAACTTTCTTTAAATAAAATCTTCCACATTTCAGCAGAAAAATGATTTATCTATATGCAATTACTGCATAAATGCATTTCTCAATGCAAGCAACGTTAGCCTCACATTACCCTCGTTCTACATCTGCGCATCATCATCCAAGCCACTCACGACCCGCTCATGCAAGTCATCGGCCATAATTCGAGCCAGACGTACAAGTATTTATCGTGAGAGCTAGCTGTTTTATCGTAACGATTAAATGTAGGAACGCCCTAATAAAAGTATCGAAATGTGAGTTTTGAAAATATTTGAATACCTACGACATTTTTTCGATGCAACTATTATATTATTATTATCAAATTTTTAAGTTTACCTTTTGTAAGGATTTTTACTCTGGCTATCAAACTGTGGATAAGGTTAACTTTTGTAAGGAATTTTATAAAGGATTTTTAAAGGACCTGGTAGAGTTTAAGTAGACTGCGATGATTTTTAGACATACAGACTCAGAAGTAAACATAATAACTTCAACAAGACAACTTTAATTTAGTATGAAGACCGTCTGAGCATTAGTCAAATATTCCCTTTTAACAAAAATTAAAATACTTATTTTAAGGCTTATGGAAGTAATTATTACATCTTCACTGCTAGTCAATACATTTACTTTAGCGCAAAGTACAATACAATTTGAATTTACATATATTATTACAAACAACCTTATATCCTAAAAATCCGATTTAAAAATCACCTTCCAATGATACTAGGGTGAAGAATATTTCTAAAACTTTCCATACCAAATATTCTAGAGTATGAAAAATAGATAAGAAGTCTCAGTGAGCCAATCTCGGTGATATGAATGAATAATATCCGCAGAGAATCGCCATCAATAATTCATTGAACGAAATTGTCACCACAGATGCAGAGGTTATAAATAATATCGCGTGACGTGCATGCGTAGATGTTGTGTGGTCTAAAGGAAAAGATGAGGCGGGTAAGGTAGTTAACACTTGGATTCAATCGTAAAATAAATATGTGATGGCTGCGAGCAACAACGCGGTATCTCAGTAGGTAAAAGATTTTTCTAATTATTTTTATTACTTTTAAATTTTGCCTAGCATAGGCCGCATGTAAAAAGAAAATTAAAATCGAATAAAATTAATACTTACTTCAGGGGCTTCGTGGCTACTGCGCAGTCTATTTGTAAGGTTAAGCAACCTTTGCTATGACCAATTCTTGGATAGACGTTGGTCCCGTAAATGTCTTCGTTTGTCGTATCAGACCACCTGTGTTTGCGAACACATCACATATGTGCACTAAAATGTCGAGCGTAGTCTACTTTGAGCAAACTGATTGTTTCTATTCAATTGGCAGGGACGGGGAAAATTCCTTTTAATTCATCAATGCTTAAACCATTTCAGTAATGATAACATCAACTTCCATTCAGAGAAAGACTCATAAATACTTATATCAAATGATGGAAATGACGGTTGATTGTTTTATTATTTTGGATTGCGTCCGTATTGCGTCAGTATATACACATAAGCGGTAAAACATTTTATTGTTTTTATTTTGATTGGTTTAATCATCAACATACATAATGCCGTGTCGTGTGATGAATACATAATATTTATATTATTGTAGAGGATACCATATTTCATTACGTAGCTCGTTAATAAAACTTTAGGGTCTGTTCACATTGACATTCGCGCTACCTTCGCGGCTAGCACGCGCTACACTTGAACAATTGCCGTGCGCGAATCCCGCACGCGTCTGGCGTTCAACCTAAAACGCGCGTGCTATTGTCGCGGGTAGCAGATGTCAATGGTCTTTATATAAACCAATTCCTAAACAGTTGTACGGTTTCCTGGAATACATTTACTTTTTCCTTTCTAAATTCAAAAAATATTTAAATGATTTTTTATTTCTTTTTAAATATATGATAAAGGTTTTCTCTTATAACTTGTACCACCACGATGTCCGAGTGGCCGTTGGCTTCAAGTGATAGACACTTGAGAGTAGCAATTGAGATCGCTGACGTAGATTCCGTCGGGGATAAAGACTGTAACTTAGAATTACCTTCTAAGTTATGTTATCTATTCTGGCGTCATATATGGAATATATTGTACATGCTATCTATGTCAGCTAAACAATGGTATAATAAAGGAGCTCTCTATCCTTCAGTACTTACTCACTGCGTCTATTCCTTTACAAAGTTTATTTTAGTATAAGGTCTAAACGTTTGTATTTTCGTTTATCGTAAATCAGTGCGGTTTTTTACTTTGATGAATAAAAAAAAACGTTACATCGGATTGAGAACCTCCTCTTTTTTTTTAAGTCGGCTAAAAATAGTTCACTTTGACTTGTTGTAGGCCTCTTTATTTATGCCAAAATAACCGCTTCCGTGGTAACGTTACTCAGAGTAATGTAGTAATTACTCTGAGTAACGTTATCGTGGCATAGTGCTAACCAAACCACAGTCTATAAAAAATCCGCACACTATTTACAACTTTTTCTAAAAATATTTTTACCAGTCTCTAATCAATCTCAATTTGGGCCTCCCGCAGTCTAGTCTACCTATAGGTACCTGCCTACCTACGGTTGGTCTAACTGTTATTTCTGAAGCGTGCCTATACAGAAGCCAAGTTCGGAATAAAATATCACTTGACCTTAATATAAATAAATGGCTTTCAAGGGACAGCAACTTAAGTGTTATAAATTGATTGCGACGAAAATGGATACTGGGCGAGTATTGCTCTTAATTAATAGAGAGAACTTCAAATCACAGGTACTCGAAGTTCAAAGTTATGTCGATAAATGCGCAATGATCAAAGAGAAGGTAGGTTACCATGGAGATTCTGAACTTTTCTTCAACACACCCACCCTAGATAACTTGACGAATAGAAATCGATTGGAATGAACAATACATGGGTTTGATATATTATGTTAACGATAACATAATCGAAACATTATATCATCCCCATGTATTTTTCATTCTATTCTATTTAACAAGCCGACATTTTAGGTACATACTTATGTAGATAGACGAAACGTGGGTGTAAAATATAATACTTCCATGTTATCTTTTGGGAAAGAAAGAGCTACCTACGCAAGGGTAAGGCATGTATAATGTATAAGTAGGAATCTATACAACTCGAAGTATTTTCCTCATTTAATTTTAATTTTAGAATAGCCATAAAATGCCTTTAAATACGCCATTACACCACGTAGGTATACACAGCGTCTATTCTCTCAACCTCCTTTGTGAACAGACCTATAAACAATCTGAATTTCGACCGGAATACTTTCAGTTCAGTCGCATTGTTTGGGGTCGCCGAATTCAAATCCAGGTCCATAACTCCATACTATCCCGTTTAAAGGAATACTGACTGATTCAATTACTATTTTAATGGTTAACCTGTTTCTGCTGTCCTGTTTCTTGAGAGGTACTAGCCTCGTTGTTATTTCTGAACGATGATAAAACTTCTAAGTGTGGTTAATAGTAACGATAGCCGAGTGGTATGACCGTTGAACTGCCAAATCAAGCGTCACAAGTACCTACAATGCAAGCGCCAATGTATTTTCGAATTCATGTGCGTACTATAAATTAGTTATCAGTTGCTAAAAACTGTGAAGGAAAACATCGTGAGGAAACCGACACACCTAAGAGATTTATCAACGGCGTGTAAAGCCACGTCAGAGGCCTACAGGCGGTTTAAACTCTGACACCAGGTTGTTAATCAACCATGCGATAAGATAAAGCGTGGTTCACTTAAAAGACATTTTCTCATAAGTTTTAGAGATCTCTCTTCTTAGACATGTATACGACAGTACCTTGATGCATCCTTCTTTTTACATAAGTGAGAAGATAAATTATAATCTAACGTTTTACGATTTTAAATTGTAGGTACCTATATATCACGCGTCGGTGTTCATAAGAGTAGGCACGTCGTAACGCGCGCTTTTCAACTGGTACCAATTATAATCTTGATACGGCTTGAAGATTTACTCACCCTGAAAAAAAAGAAAAATGAAAACATTAATTCTCTGCATAAATTGTACTCTGTGCATTATTGAATGATGTTAACCGAAATTGTTTCTATTTTTGTAATTTGATAATATTATGTTGCTATGGTTTTAGCCAATCTAGTTGCCTGTCAGTCATAAAAACACAAACGTATTCTACAAAGCCACTGTAACTACCAGGGTGTCAGATGCATAAAGGAGCTACACGGTACGGCGCGTGATCGCTCCCCGCGTCACGAACTACTGATTGAGATTGATTCAATACAGTTCATGGCTACACACATAGGTATCATAGTCACATGTACATCGTAGTTTATATTAATGGTGAGCGTTCTTTTGTTTCACTGTTGTCCAATAAAAAAGGTTTTTAACTTTTTATGTGTTTTCATGTGTGAAAATTCCGTCGTTGCTGATATATTCGGACAGCCACAAAAGCACAAATAACAAAGCTTTAAATAAAGGAAATGTAAAACATTAAAAAATAACAACAAATGTACTCGAATAGTGAGCCAATTAGTCTGGCTGGTCCAGTTGAGCATGACAATGATACGATGGTATAAAAAAAATTGTGTGGTCCACCATTTTTCCAATATTAGATATCCTTATTAAATTTCATATCTGCCAAAAAGCACCTACGATATAAACATAACATAACATAACATCACGCCTGTATTCCCCGAAGGGGTAGGCAGAGGTGCACATACAGTACACCCACATTTCGCCAGTTATTTTTTAGATCCCAATGTAATAGGGGGCGAGCCTATTGCCATCAACCGGGCACAAATCCAGACTCCGTGCTGCTACTGAGACTTAACTAATGGAAAAACCCAGTATCACTTTGCCCGACCCGGGATTCGAACCCAGGACCTCGTGCTTAGCAGACGCGCAATCAATAGACCAATGATATAGATAAAAGTATATAGCTACCTAGTGTTATTCCAAAATACAAGAACCTAGTCCCTAAGAGATTTCGAATAACCTCAAACCGAAAGTACGACACAAAACAGCAGAAAATCGATTTATATGCTAGCCATTTGAAATTAGAAGTTAATTTGTCGATCACTAATCAAGACTTCGTCCATTATCTGGAAGCAATAAAAACCGGCTTTCAATTCTCATTACCGTAACAAATGATGTGCAAAATCCATTTCGAATAATAAAACACGCGTATTACCGTAATTACCGGTAATTAAGACTATGGCAACTTAGACGTAGACGAACATTTATTATTACAAAAAAGAACCTACGGCTATCTTTAATAAACCCATAAATAATTTTCGTCGTTTTACCAATGCAAGTGTGACATGCTTAAATACTTATGCTTTTAATAAAATTATTCTTCTAATATATTCGTACTTAAGTACAATACATACCTATGTAAGTACATGCCTAAAGCATTTCACCATTTTTAATTCACGTCAGTATCATATTACCTAACTCCATAACAGAAGAGTATCAATCAATGTGAACTCCAAAAATTCCATTCGCTGCTATAACAATCCAGCCACCTTACCGTGAATTCTTAAAGCAGGACAGTGGACATTGTGGAAGCGAGACGCCGCTACGTGCAGTGAAATAGGTCGTCTTGCTTCCACAACGTAAACTGTCCTGCTTTAAGAGTTCATGGTTCAAGCAGTATAAAAAATATCATCGGTCTTATAGATACAGACATTACCTAATCCAACAATAAGTGCTGTGACCAACTCGATTACTATTAAAGACACCGAAGAACAAGGTCAATAAATAAGTATTTAGTGGGGAGAAGACATGATTAAATACCAACTAGTGTAGAAACAATTCGTGTTCAAGGACGATGTCATTGGTCGCTTCCTAGTTATAATTGATGGGTTTCACTTCTGCAAATCGATTTTGGGGCTTCGCCGTATTTTAGGGTACGGGTACCCTCAAACTTTATCCACAATCAAGTCTCTATATTTCAGATTACTTATGTCCTGGTACTTATTGATTGGAAGAGATTAAATCCCTACAAATGAATGTAACTGGCAAAATTATGAATAAATTGATGATATGCTCATTTGGGAACTATGACGATGTAGAAGCAAGACGTCGCATTACACTGCAGGTAATGGCGTCTCGCTTCAACAACGTAAACTGTCCTGCTTTAAGAATTCATGGTAAGGGGGCTGTAGCGTTTTGTCTTGCAAAAAATATTCATAGATAGAATTATCTTTCTCGGTAAAGTGCTTCTGCAAATATTTGCATTTACACACATCTACTAGGACTGCCTCGTTGGTCTAGTGGCTGCTAAGCGCGACTGCTGAGCACGAGGTCCTGGGTTCGAATCCCGGGTCGGGCAAAGTGTTACTGGGTTTTTCCATTAGGTAATTCTCAGTAACAGTACGGAGTCTGGATTTGTGCCCGGTTGATGGCAATAGGCTCGCCCCCTATTACATTGGGACCTAAAACATAACTGGCGAAATGTGGGTGTACTATATGTACACCTCTGCCTACCCCTACGGGGAATACAGGCGTGATGTTATGTATGTTTTACACACATCCTCACGATAAAAATAAATTCTTAGAATGGAGTACGGATTCAATTAAAACAAAGAAAAAAGAACTGGCGAACACGTGAAAGAATAAACTGTTTGTATTTTACTGAGTATACTATACTGTATATTAACTACGAAAATCAACTTCAGTATAAAAGGACTTGGAAAACTCGTAACAGTATATTATTTCGATTAGGCCACTCAAGAAATCAAGAAACTTTTTCTTAGCCTTTCATTCCCACTGCCTCTTAACTTTTGCTTGATAAACTGCCAATCACAACCAGCGATTGGAACTAAGACCTTTTTTAGCACACTTACAACTACATCACGCCTGGTATTACCTAAAGGGGTACGCAGAGGTCATCCACATTTCGACAGTTACGTTATAAGTCCCAATGTAATATTGCTTTTATTGCGAGCCTATTGCCATCAACCAGGCACAAATTGGGACACTAAATACAAATGGAAAAACTCAGTAGTACTGCCTGACCCAGGATTCGAACCCAGGACTTCTTGCTCAGCAGCTGCGCTTAGCGAGTGCTAGACAACGAGGCAGTCAGAGACCGACAAGTTCAAGGTAAAAACTGATTGCTTAGATCGGGAATGTAGGTCTCATTCAGACGCATTCCATGGGTTCCCCCTCTTACTGGAGCAATTTTTATTGAGATTCCAACGTCACTAGGCTATACGCAATGGAATATAAAGTTATGACAGTGCTTGGAATGAAAATCGTACAATTAAAACGTATTGTAAGATAAATACGAGATACTGGGACGTGAGTGAAATATGGGAGGCATTGCTGCATGAATGGAATGAATGACTTTTTTTATCTTACTTATTGCCGCAGCATTGAGTTTATTCGGTCATATTTTAGTTTATTGAAGACATAATTATGGCTATCGTAGAGAGCTGAACTGTTAAAGAAAGTTTCCAAAAAATACGAAAACCAATAACTGCCTCGTTGGTCTAAGTGGTCGCTAAGCGCGACTGCTGAGCACGAGGTCCTGGGTTCGAATCCCGGGTCGGGCAAAGTGTTACTGGGTTTTTCCATTAGGTAATTTTCAGTGGCAGCACGGAGTCTGGATTTGTGCCCGGTTGATGGCAATAGGCTCGCCCCCTATTACATTGGGACCTAAAACATAACTGGGGAAACGTGGGTGTACTATATATGCACCTCTGCCTACCCCTTCCGGGAATACAGGCGTGATGTTATGTTATGTTATGTTTACGAAAACCATCAAAAAACGGTCTTTGCAATTTTACAGTTGAAATTAGTACATTTCAAAATGGCTGGCAGCGGTTGGAAGCGGAAGGCCGAAGATCGAGCTCAGTGGCGTGCTATAGCAGAGGCCTATGTCCAGCAGTGGAGGGAGATGGGCTGATGATGATCATAATTACAGTTTCGAGGAGGTTAATATAATAGTAAAAAGTCCAACATCGAATCCAAATTAAAAATATACATATTTTATTACGAATGTCAGATTTCACAGAGGCTTAGCCAACATAAATTTAGAAGGACTCACAATTACGCCGTGAAATCAAAGTAAGTAAGATGACAATTAATTTGTCTAGACAGAATCATGACAATGGTCTTGCAAATTAACTCTCCTAAATGACTAGATAGTTTTGCGTAGACATATTTTTAGGTGAAAGTCGCCAATATAATTTGTGATACACTACCTACTACAATGGGCACGAAAAAATTTAAGAAAATCTGTTCATCCAAATATGAAATTAATACCCTTTATAGTCCCCAGTGTAGTAACTAATATTATCAAAAGCGCAAGGGTAATGGATAGATATTTTTTCAAAATCAAGGAGTTAGTGGATCTATTCATTCATGCCCTTAAAATATTCCTGAGACATAAGAAAATATCAAAACATTGGTATAGAGACTATGAATTTATTATATCTACTGTCTATAGTATAGAAAAGCTTTATTGTACATATAAGTTGATATACTCAAAATAACCGCCAATATTTTGCAACATCTATCTAAAATTGAAGTCAACAAGTCTGGGAAGATTTGCTTATGTCTAGCGACAGATTCAATTTAGTTTTCGTGTCACCAATCGATTGAATCTTACCTGAGATTTTTGTTAGACGCAAACGTGTTTTTTCTGAATATAGGTACGTATTCCAGACACCAAACTTTAGTCGGAGTTTGAATAAAAATGGAATCGTGAATCGAATACGAAAGTGTGACGTAAAAGAATAAAGATGACATAAAATAAGGTACGCGACACACTATCGAGCTGTGCGAAAGCGATATTTTTTGTTCCTGTGCAAATAAATGCGACAGATTACTCTTTTAATTTCTTGTTCAAAAATAACATCACGCCTGTATTCCCCGAAGGGGTAGGCAGAGGTGCACAATGCACATATACCAAGCCTACCCACATTTCGCCAGTTATGTTGCAAGTCTCAAGTAATAGGGGGCGAGCCTATTGCCATCAACCGGACACAAATCCAGACTCCGTGCTACTGAGAATTACCTAATGGAAAATCCCGGTAACACTTTGGCCGACCCGGGATTCCAACCCAGGACCTCGTGCTCAGCAGTCGCACTTAGCAACAACTAGACCAACGATTACAAAACCCACATAAATACAACTACATAACGTAATCATTAAAACATAATAGCAATCATATATTTAACGTGAATTGGGCAAATTACACAATACATTGAAGCCACAGGCCTCCACACAATTGGATGATGTCCATTGTATGATGCCAACTAATTAAACAGGCTGGAAAATGTGTTAGGAACTCTTTGCGATCCGCCGTGATCCGAGCGCTAACGAACCTACGATCCAGGAGCTAGGAATGAATATTCTAACAAGATTGTTTTGCTACGTTTTTTTTCTTTCAATTCTATTCGAGATTTCGGATTCAAATTACTTTGTTTTTCTTGGTACAACTAAAATACGTTTTTGTAACATTATGATAAGAACTGGTAAGAATTCTGATTTCTCTTTTAATTAAAGTTACGTTTTTATTTGACGTAAAAACTTTAGTTCTTTGTGATTAATCAGGTTTATTTTTCTTATAAAATGTTCTGGTTATTTCGTCTTGTAACTAATCATAGTAATGAAACTTTAGATTAACTGTTCCGGGATCTAAATATGTTTTACTTAGCTTTTAATTGGAACATGTACCCAAATTCAAAGAAATATTAGATTGTATCTCAGCAGTTTCATATTCACATTCACAGAAGTGAAAAATGCATTTCAAACGAAATATAAAACAATTCGATGTCTATTAAATTCCCTGCATAGCTCCCGGTATATCGAACGTGGGCTAAACCGAAATGGCGAACGCACGTCATTTCGTTAATTGGGACAGAGACCAAGGCCAGATGTGCAATATCGGCAGCGATTTTTTTCATAATTGCAGGGATGGGTCAAATTAACCCGAGGCTTCCGCCCCTACAATTTCGTCCCGTCCATATATTACGTCTTGTGAACACTGTTTTCTTCCCCACTAGTGTAGATAATACTAGGTATACCTCCCATCCATTTGTTCTTATGACGTCATGTAATCTTGTATTAAACGTCTGTAGAATTACTTGAAACCTTCATATATTCATAGTTTTATGTCTGGAGTTTACGTTTGCTATTCAAATTTCTCTGTGACCTTTACTGGTCTTTGGCTGGGGAAACGTGTGGCGGTTCTTTATCATATACAGGAACTAGATACCTTAGATTCTATAGGTCTAGGAAATTTAATTTTATTTATGAATCATTAGTAAGTCGGGGGAGGCCTTTGTTCCACTGTGGAAGTGTTCCGGCTAATAGTGATGGTGAAGTGGGTAACTTCAACTTATCAGATAAAGATGGGTAGATCATGAGATTTTCAATTCAAACGACACCTGCCTTTTATAATGAGAGCAACAACCTACTCCTTGTTTCAACTACTACCTACATTCCTAATTACTACCGTGCCAATTTTCGATGACAAAAGAAGCCGAAAATATGTGAAAAATCCCCTACTCATGATAATATTATTTAAAAAAAGATCAGTATCGAATACACCAACCTCCATAACAGGTACGTAGTAAAAAAACTCGATAAAAAATACATAAATAAAACAGAGCTTTTCCATATTTAAACCCTTTTAGTGATCACATAAAGAATAAAAAAATAAGGAAAACCTGCTCTCTTCCATCGACATAAATTTCCACATTATGTTAAAATATGACGTCATACAGCCAGAAATTTTATTCCTTTGTCATACACGCGTCTGTACATTATACGCGGGTAATCCACTGCAGTAGCGATTTATTTAACCGCTATTGAGAAACCTAAATCATATTTATTGTCCAGCTACATGCGTATTCTGTATCTCAGCTAATGTTCTTGGCAGTGAACCAGAAATAGCTAAATTACAACTTAGTGGCGTAATTTATATGAATGAAAAGTAACGCGGTTCCGTTTGACGTATATTCATTTTTTTCTCGGCAACTGGGTCACTCTTTTCGATGTAGGCGGAATAATTTGGGTTCGATTTTGCTTTTTTTGGGTAATATTTTGCGTTATTGGAAAATAATGTAGACTTTAGACATCAAAGGAAATGAGAAGGTTTGTAATGTTGACTGCTGAATCGTTGTTTTTCGTTCTACGTTTCTCTAAATAGGTTATATTTTTTTATAATGAGTAAAATGTCACCCGACTCCATCAATTTCTCCTGTGTCGTGGGAGCATTTCACAAACATGAAATATCACATACAGAAACTCATCAAACATCTACGGATCACACAAATGTTTGCCCCGAGCGGGAATTGAACCCGCAACTCTTAGCGCAGCAGTCAAATTCATTAGCCACTGTTCTAGATCTTACTATTAATACGACTCGCTGTCTAAGCGATTGATATGTTTGTTTTCTCTTCAACAAATTACGATATACAATAATCCGACTGTAAGGCATGGTTTTATTTTCTTAGGCAGAAATCCGCTAGTATTGGCACATCACCAACGAATATTGATAATTTCCTTACTAGCTTCGAGACTTTTGTTGGTAACCAAGCCACTAGCAGTTTCTTTTACTCAAATCAAATAGTCGAAAAGAAACATAACTGCATAGCTCTTCAAAGAATCCTTAAGTACCATTTACAGAGTCGAAACGCACCTTAACATAAAATACTGTCACCGATAATATTCTGCCTATCTCGTCAATACTATAAAATGTGAGGCAGTGACGTTCATAAAGTTGATACTGAAGATTGATCGATGCCTATTGACATATCGCCTCTGCGAGTACCGTCATAAGTCAATGCTGACAACGTAATGTTTACGAATAAATAATATACCGACTTTAAATAACATTAATGTTTATTTGTTACTGACCCGCTTCGGGTTGAAGGTCTTTTCTTATTATTGTGAAGAAGAATGATCATATTTGCATACAGTTAACGAGTCTAGATTCTATTTGATTTCTATTCATCTAGAGTTTTGCTGCTTGTCTACTAGGCAGACTGCTCAATTCAGGATTTCCTGATGATATTTTCTCATAATCATCATCAGCCGGAAGACGTCCACTGTTGAACAAAGGCCTCCCCCTTAAGTAAAGGGAGGGGTTGTCATAATCCCAACGCTTGGCAAGCGGCTTGGGGATCGCAGTATTGGTGAAATAAGTTGCAGAAGACGCTGCTGCCCATCTTCTGGATTTTACCTTAGGCGCCTCTTACGACACCTACGGGAGGAAAGGTGTGGTCAATTCTAGGCCGGATACCACACGGCACATACACGGCGATATTTCCTACACTGATTATAATAACTCATTAGTCTCGATTGTCAAAAGTAAGTCTAAAGTCTCCATAATATCCAGGGTTAAAAAGAAAATCGAACTAGTAACCAGTCTCAAATCAAATAAACGTCAAAATCACATCTTTAGAGTGGAGAACGTTGTCAAATTGAATATGCATACATTTGCTGGGGAAGACGTCAGTGTTCCGAGAAATCCAATGTCAATATGAGGTAGGATAAAAATCTGAATACCAGATGGCTGGAAGCATTTAACTTTATCGGTGTAAAATTATTGTTTGTGGTACCTATCTATGTTAAAAAATATATTTTATAATATATACCACCCAGAAATAGTCCAAGAATTTAAATAAGTTGGTTACATAGTACATTTTGTCCCTGAACCTTAAATTTAAATTACCTAGTTCAGTTTCGTACCCTGCCGTCATTATCGGCTTTTGCAAAATAAATTTATTTAAATTTAATGAAGTTACATATCTTAGGTACGTTTATTTCGATAGCAACTCGTATTTCTAAATTGATGTTCTGAAAACCGTATTTGAATGAACGAATTCTTGGTATTGTATTGCTTGATTGATTTTATATATTGTTTAACACCTAAAGCTATAAGTCCATTTTATCTAATTGGTGAGTTAGATGTTCATCAATTAAATAATATTGCTGTATGATATATGTTTTTATAATTAGTAGGCATAATAACTTTCGTGAGTGTTATCCATTTTATTCACTGTATATTCCGGTTATACTCACGAGTGTATTCGAGAATGCCCGACTAGTTTCTCGAACCTCTAGTTCATCGAAATATATTATAGGATCAGATACTTTTTTGAATAATGTAGTTATTAATTATGGTGCGCTGGCAGGCAAAAAGAGAGGTATATAACCAGCAGTGGGTAACATCGGGATGCGGATGATCAATAATATTATTTCATCCAATTATTGCTAAGGGCATCTTACATCACGCTACGTAGGTATAGAATCTGCAAATGGCGTCATAATCTTTGTTTCGTGTCGTCATCTATTTACCAAACATTATCTAATTTCAGCCAAAACATCAAGTCACTTAACAAGGATGTCAACGTCACCGCATTCTTGTTAACAAAGTCATGTATACATGACATCATTACTGATTCCCGGATCATACGACGAATTTCCATTCTCTAACCCCTATTCCCCTGGGAAGAAAGGTTCTCGAGTGGCGACCACGAACCGGAAGACGCAGCGTTGGCAGACCTCCCACCAGATGGACCGACGATATCAGAATTGCGGGCAACCGGTTGATGGAATTGGCAAGCTGTCGTTCATTGTGGCGTTCTAAGGGGGAGGCCTTTGTTCAACAGTGGACGTCTTCCGGCTGATGATGATGAACCCCTATTCTAACTTCCCCTTATCACTTCGCTTACTCTCTCACAGCATTCTCGATACAAGCTCGTCAGTTTAAGGTTCCCCCTCCAAGCCTTTTTCCAGAACTTCTCCTTACTAGTCAGAAATCGCCGAATAATTGCCCTTAGCGCTAATCCAACACACGCTTCGTATACTGTTTTATATTATTCTTTGTTATATTAAGTTAATGTCACATTGTTTAATACCACACAGATTAATGCTTTATCTAGACCCGTTTTGTTTATTATCGTGTTTGCTGAAATCCTTCTACCTTGACTCAGGTACGATAGATAACATAAATACTTTCCTATCGCGACCTTCTTCGCCTTTATAAGGATCCTACCTTTTTGATTCTATTATTGTCACGGACACAAATCTTCATGGATGTCTGTGACCCTGGTAGAATGGATATGCCTGTATTTATCCCCTAAAATGTAACAGTGAATTTCCACAACTCGCAAGAGGTTTCTTCGCTGGCTACTAGATCCGTGTACAGAAAAAGCAACAGATTTTTTTGCAAAGGAATGTTACCGTACCCGACGTATCTTAAATGGAACAAATCATTAATCAAGTATTAACTAGTACCATTCGGGTTTTATTATTTTTATTTAATGTTTAATTAGCATGTCTTCCTCAACGCCAACCACTTTATAGTGCTAAAACAGTAACGGTATATTACAGGCCGATGTTCACCGGTAGACGTCTATTGGCTGATTCGAATACCTGTGGCCAGTAACACCGATAAACTATCGAATCTCACTCAACTATATCAATCTTATCTGACATTCCAATGTATCAAGATTGTTGCAGTTACCGTCTCTGCAGCCAATTGTTTGGATTACGCTTACTTTTGTTATTCAGCTGATGATGTAAGTATAATAAGAATTACTCTAGTATATAATGTATACAAAGTTTCAGACTACAATTATCCGTTGGTGTTTATTTATCTACTCTAGCAGAATCAAGTTTCTATAAGTAAACATACACTAGACTAAGGATGTTCCATAATATACTATCCATACAATAAGACACTTATATGTTGCTAACCACACAGCAATTTAAACACTAAAATACCAAACATCAACTAACATTGTATTAACAAAACAATAGCAAATTAAAATCAGCATAATCCCTTTGTTTGCTCTTGAAAAGTTCCGGATAATAAATTGAATAAGCGAAAAATATCCACGTATCTTATCTACTCACTAGTGCGAACCATTAATAATGATAACGCATCCGTTTTACCTATTTCAGCACTACGGATGGGCCTGTCGGAGTTAGGGGTCCGATTACGGAACGAATGTATCACCCCATATCAAGCTGAACTCACAACACTTCATTCAAACCCCCATGACATGCAGGATAAAATCAAGATTCACTTAATGAAGTGCGAAATGTTTCGTTTTTGAGTTTGGGTTGTTTGATTATTAGATTTTTTTTTTTTAACTCCGCCCCACACTTAGAATATCTCATGTGTCGTGAGGGTGTTCTACAAACATGAAATATCACATACATATACACCCAGACTCGAAACAAACATCTGCGGATCACACAATTTTTTGTCAGCAACCCACAGCGTAGCAGTCCGCTTAGCCATTGCACAAACCAGGTCGTCGTGATTGTCTCATTCACGACACACATTCGCCGACACTATCTAGTTTGTTACAAAAACAATTAGCCACCTAATTAACAAACATAACATAACATCACGCCTGTATTCCTAGAAGGGGTAGGCAGAGTTGCACATATAGTACACCCACATTTCGGCGCGAGCCTATTGCTATCAACTG
The DNA here is from genome assembly GCA_946251915.1 of Abrostola triplasia. Lineage (NCBI taxonomy): Eukaryota > Metazoa > Arthropoda > Insecta > Lepidoptera > Noctuidae > Abrostola > Abrostola triplasia. The sequence continues at coordinate 9,190,977 of OX276430.1, forward strand.
AGCACAAATGCAGACTTGTAAAAGTCGATATACAGAAATAATTTATTTATTATTAGACTTTTTTGATATTTCTAGGACTCTTACTGATAGCACTATTGGCGAGCGTTGTATCCAATTTTATTATCAGAGGTACACTACACCTATAGTAGAATCCATTGATAGAGCTCAGGCCAAAGTCATAAGCAAACCTATGCAATATCATTCCTTTATGTATTACTGGCTGCGCCCCGCGGTGTTACCCGCTACATTTTTTCGGGATAAAAAGTAGGCTATGTCTTAATCCAGGGTGTCAGCTACCTCCATATGAAATTTTATTAACATCCATTCAGTAATTTTTACGTGAAAGAGTTAGAAACATCCATCCATAATTAAAAACTTGCACGTTTATAATATTAGTAGGGATTTCTCTATCTATAGAATTACCGACCTTGTCTTTTACCCAATTATTTTGTGGTTGGCGCTATATCTTCTGTTCATCCTTTTCGTCGTCTTGGGATTCACACTTTTCCAACTCATACATCATACGGTAATTTTTTTTCTACTACGTATGCAACACTGGCTTACTGAATACTTACTCGAAAAAACGCTGTTATTTTATGTACTTCAGGGAAAAATATTCTCTCATTTGATGAAAGGTGTTAATAGACTTTTCAAAGCTAATAACACTTAGAACATACTGTTTTGAAAACTGTTAAAAATGGTAAAATGCAATATCAATATTAAGTAAATAATACACGTTTATGACATATTAAAACTGTCCGTCCGTTTGTTCAAATGCGCAAAATATTCAAATATTTGCATAGTTTAATTTTTATTCACATGAGTATTGGTATAAATGACAGCGTGTATTTGCACTCAAATATTTGTTTAAAATATATTTATGACTATTGAGGAACCAAGCGTAACGGTCGTAGCGGAATTTAAATCTTACTGACAATGAAATAAGATTTCATTTCTGATGTTCCTAAACTTCCTAAAGTAATAATTTATAACATGCTCAGACACAGTCTGTAAATATCTACAACTAGGTCTAGGTCAAAAATGTTTCTCGTGTGCTAATTAAACCGCCAATAAACACGAGTCGGTTCAGGTTTAACACTCGTTATGTTCCGAGCAAAAAATAACTTGATACACACACGCTATAGCTACTATGACGTGTTTTGGGGAGCATTATTTTATTTACGACGATTACAATAGAACATATTTTCAAATCCGTGAATCAAATGAGTTCTGCTCCTAACAAGTCCACGTATTTATAATCAGCAAGAAGACGTCCACTGTTAAATAAAGGCCTCTTTGATAAAGGAGGGTGCCATAATCCCCACGAACGACGTAAATTTACAAAAGACGCTGCTGCCCATCTTCTGGGTTTTCCCTATGTAGCCTCTTACGACACCCACGGCAGGAAAGGGTGTGGTGAAAAGGGTTCCACTCGGCAAGTTCACGTATTATGTTCTATTAACAAATTATGTTCGTTCCTTCTCTATATAAGAAGAAGCTTGTTTGTAGGGGGGGGGGGGGGGGTTAAACAATGGACTGTCAACAAATTATACGAAGCATGTGTTAACCTAATATAATGAAGAGAAGAGAATGGCTTACTTAGATATAAGCGGAATGTCAGGTTAGGATAGGTACATAATACCACATTCCTACTACCTATTTATATAAAAACTTTCAAACGACAATAAAATCCCGCCTTCAACTCTACAATATTGTCACCATTTAATTTCAACACAAATTCGTCCCAACCCAACATGTGCAACGGTCGTCCAGACTTTTACTTGATTAATTAACCCTGTAAACGCGTACGGAGGATGAATTTAGTGGGTCGTGTCACTGCATACATATTAAAGGAGTTTACATAGGTTGCTGGCTCGGAAGTGTTCTGAAATGTGAGTTACTGCGTCTTTTTGGGGTTGAAATTCTGTTGAATATGAAGCAGCGTTCGTAGGTTTGGTATAATATTTTCGTGTACATTTTGGTGCATTCGATGTTTCATCCCCAAGTTTTTTGCAAGATAGGAATATGGATGGTGTGTTGTTTAAATTACTGGAGCGTTGATACTGTTGTACCTACTAATTAATTGAAACGCAGACTTAACACATGACTAATCTATTAGTGTCCCAGACGACCTACCCTAGTCGATTATATCATTATAATCGGTATTAAATAGCTGCACCCCGCGGTGTTACCCGCTACCTTTTTTCGAGATAAAAAGTATAGTAGCCTATACGTTAACCCAGGGTGTCCGCTACCTCCGTTTGAAATTTCACCAAAATCGGTCAAGCCGTTTGAGCGTGACGAGGTAACAAACATACAAACACACAAAATTTCGCCTGTATAATATTAGTGTGATAGCGAATCAACAGAATACTACTACGAAAATAAATACCAATTTACCAACAAGAATCGATAAACCAACGTGTCGGCTATTTTAGAGTTATTTACCTCGGAGCTATTGTTTAACGTAAATATGCGCATAAATTTATGTTACAATAGAATGAATGAACCCGATTCCAGTGGGAAATGTTTAAATAATATGCTAAGTTTAAGTACATATAGTAGAGTTAGGGTTAGTAGGCAACGAACATTTTAACAATGTCCATGTGACACATCATTCAGTAATATTTAAATTAAAGAATTTATTTATTTTCTCATAAGATGCTACAAATAAACAATAGCAATATTTGTATGTTAGGTACTTTTTATCACTGGCAAGAAATCACGCAAATAGTTCCGGCTATTCATATAAAGCTTAAATTGTATATCCTATATCCTATAAATAAGCCTAACGTTTACTAAGATTAAAACCTCTTTTTTTTCAACCTAAAGAAAAATAAATAGGTTTTAAATTACGAACGAACAAAGATGTGACTGTTTAAACAAAGACTAAATTACGTATATCCAATGAATGAGCCTAAAGTTCACTAAGATTAAGGCCTCTTTTTTCAACCTCTTTTTCTATTGGCAGATGATTGAGGTTATTAACATTATGCTATGATGTCATAGTACATTCAGTATTCTTTCGACGAATCGTGACTTGAAAAATATTGACGGGTTTGCTACTCAATATTTATAGTGAGTCCAATCTTCAACGTATCGCCTCTATTCAAGTGGTTACCAACCATTACCTAATCAATGCTTCTGTTAACAAATAACTACCAGAAAAAAAAATTGTATGAACAAATTTTTGTCTGCAAATTTGCTGCTATGGTTAATATTAGGTTACAGGGACCTGTGTCCCATGCATTTTTGATACGAAATAAGAATAATTTTACTCTCAAGCCCATAAAGTCTCACCGAAAATCAAGTTCTAAACGAAAGTTAAGGCGGACCGCTGAACTAAACATTGTGAGGTAAACTGTGATATGTGTGCCCGCATAAGAGATTGTTAAAAAAAAACATGACATCAAGCCTGTATTCCCCGAAGGGGTAAGCAGAGGTGCACATTTAGTACACCCACATTTCGCCAGTTATGTTTTAGGTCCCAATATAATGGGGGCGAGCCTATTGCCATCAACCGGGCACAAATCCAGACTCCGTGCTGCTACTGAGAATTACCTAACGGAAAAACCCAGTAACACTTTTGCCTGACCCGGGATTCGAACCCAGGACATCGTTCTTAGCAGTCGCGCTTAGCGACCACTAGACCAACGAGGCAGTCAAGAGATTGTTCACCGGTATGTTAAGCCATATTAGAGGTTTACAGGCGATTTAAACTCTGATACCAGGTTGATCTTCAACCATACGGTAAGAAGGCCATGAACCCTTAAAGCAGGACAGTTTACGCTGTGGAAGCGAGACGCCACAATACACTACACGTAGCAACATCTCGCTCTCACATCATAAACTATACTTTAAGAGTCATAAGAAGGGGGCTGATCGAAAAGAAGATTCAAATTCACAATTACCTACTTCTTGTTTCAAAAGAACCTCACGTTGACCTACACTAAAACCCGAATCAAACTACAGCAGAAATATTAAATACCTAGTCAAGTAGTCACTCTTTGAAATTATGAAGAACGTATTTCACCCCTAAAATATATGCATGCGATACTTATCATGGGTCAAGGGTAGTTTACCCTGGAGGGACCGAAACGTAATTTAAAATTAAATCTGTAGTCCGTACCGTGAAGGAAAACAACGTGAGGGTATCCGAATGTTAATAATTACTGGACTACGTTACATTGGCTTACCGCAGCCTGTATCGAATGCCTTTGCCTGACCCATATGAGAAGATACTATTGAATATATTGTATGTTCAAGAAAGTAATGAATACTTTAGTTAGGAGAGGACTTTAAACAGTTTTTTTTATTAAACATTTACAGTCAAGTTTAGCTATTTCAACCACATAAGGACTTTTTTCTGTGTCGTACCCGCAACCCTTAGTGCAGCCAATCGCTTAGCCACTGGGCCAATCAGGTTGTCAAAAGTGTAGGCAATGGAAAAACAAACTGAAAATTCGCAAATTTGTTATGCTACAACAATTAAAATCGATTCGTAATTCTGGATAAGAAACAGAATTGTATAGACCTAACAAAAATGTTAGCCGTAATTAAATTATAAACTTTTATCATATTTCACTAAGCTTTATTGTCTAACGCTCGGAAAATACTTTAATTTCCAAAGGGATTTTCCATTAAATTAATTTGGGTAAAGATTAGTAATACTTAGCTTGAGTTAGCACTTAATTGAAGATAGACAGTGAGTCGGAATTAGGCAATTTATTTTGTGAAAAACAACGGGTCGTTTTTAATGAGCCGGATTGAATAGATAATGGACCCTGGTGCCTTACCCAAATGTCCTTCAGATGGTACGAGCGTCTGTAAGGACAGGTCAACTCAAACTCGCCGTGGTTCTTTCCTAAAAGACCACTTCTCAGACCACCTACACAGTTCTCACATGAAATATTGAGCGTGTCTGGACTTCAAAAGAGATCTTGATCCCTGAGTTTGTTTCGGTATTTCTTCTCAGAGGTAGTCAGATATTGAATGCCGATGCTATCTAGTTTAAAAAAAAAATACGTGTGAAAGTGTTTTTGTAAAATCTATTTTTAATAAAATCATTCATCATGCTTTCTTAAAGCAGGAGAGTTTCCGTTGAGAAAGCGAGATGCCACACGACACTGCACGTAACGGCGCGCAGTGTCTCGCTTTCACAATGGAAAGTGTCCTGCATTGAAGAGTTAGAGTAGCGTGGAGTAAGAGGCATGCAGTGTGAATTCACCTGTATCTATTTGCAGGTCACTTAGCATAAATTCATGTTATAAAAACTATTTGTCTTCTAGTCACAACGTGATTTAGGACCTGCCCATGTTGGTCTATATAACAGTGTCTTGTCTAACCCAGTTTCATGGCCAAAATGCTATATAAAGTTGTTAATTTAGGTTTGAGAAGAAGACTGTAATTAGTGTATAGTTTAATTACGGGGGTGGCATGTTTAGCTGTGAACAAGTCCTTATTAAAGTTACCAATAAAGATTTTTTTTAAATCACTATCAGTATGTTTTTTTATTGTGTAATATAGGTACGCCACGATGGTATCCTTATTAGTTAGATACATTGAGTGATACGTATTGGGACTAATTAACACGTATTTGAGTTCAGAAGGTCACCTCGTTAATTACTAATTACAGCTATTAGTGCAACGATATAATGTGGCAGCAGATAGGATAACAAAAATTCTCAATGTTCAAAACGAGTTTAGCTTATCGTAGTTATATCAAAAAACATTTAACACATAATTCAATTTATTTATTTATTTATATAAGGTTAGCCAACAATTATTTACACAAAGCATATACAATAAATATACACATTAAAAAAAAAACATTATTTAACAAATAAGAAACGATGAAATACTGTCCGAAGGATTAACAAAAAACGATCAATTTACAGTTCACAGGAAACATTTATATTCACTGCTCATATTACTACTAACTCAAAATACACAAAGAATCTTCACAACGACTCACGAACGACATAAGTTCTTAAGAAACACGATATCTTATCATCGCGCGATTCCATTGAGAAAATTGATGGCAGTTAGCACGGCCGGAACCGGCTTGTCGGGACAGACGCAGCATTGTATGCTAATGCGGCCATTGAGAACGAATCAATCAAGCGAAATGAATAATATCGGGTACACACGGCGCGGTTTTGTTTGGCGTTTTTGCGGGTTATGTTTCGCTTCCGTTGGTTTAACCGAAATGTGTTGATAATGTTTTTGACATTAAACGAGTTCGATATTAATATTAGATATTAATATAATATGTTTCGAAACATCCAGTTTCAATGATTTTATTCATAAACATCAGATGTGAATTAAGTAGCCGATAATGGGAAGCAAAGCGACGATTAATTAATTACATCGGGCTGGTATCAATTATTGTATTCGCTTACATTTTGCGTTGGAGTATACGTGGAAAGTCATTAAACAATTATAGGTACCTAGTAGTTATTTGGCACATATTAATGTTTGAAATATAGGTACTCCATTAAATGTAATACTCTTATCAGAAACTAATTAAATTCCATAATACTAGAGCGTGATAATGATATCAAGGTCCTAATAAAAATAAAATATGTGCATTTAACTACTTGATATATTAATTGCACGACATACTGCTTTAATTGCCCACCTGCACATTTTGAATAACATATTGCTACTTTTTTTTACTTGCATTAATGAACTCATAATGTAATTAACGCAATTGAGGAAAGACTAAGAAAAACATTAAACATTTTATAATTGCTGGCATAAGAATGAAAAGCGTCCAGCACTTTTCGCGCCCGTCGTGTTTTACCTTTTTGTAAACTTTTAGATAAGTACCTACTTTTTCTTAATAGCGAATCCCTACAATACCTAATTCAGTCTGCTAAGTACTTACTCTTTGTACTTCTGAAGCTTATTTTATAACTCATATCCCATTAAATGCAAAATGATGATTTATTATTAAAATGTTTTACCTATTATAGAACGCGGAGCCTAGGTCCCACAATACAGGGAATCCTAGTGTGGGATCTAGGGCCCAATCAACATTGTAAAATATCTTTCAGCTAACATATTATATGTTAGCGTACTGTGTTTAAAAAATTATCAATATCTACTTCAAATAATTGTAAGTAGCTATGGACAAATTTAAATCTTTAAAGTTTAAACTCTATCAATACCTACCAATAAAAAAAAAGATTTTGAGTAAAATGCGACATATTGATAAATAAGCCTTCCGTCTGTTCACAACATTAGTTGACGAATGGCGCTAAAACATTTTAGCGGCAAAGTAAACTTGACACAATTGTGCATTAGCATATTCGTGGATAGCATTGAGTGTGAAGAAAATAGTTTTATTACTGCGGAACTGGATATCCGCAATTAATAGTACAAGGTACAAGCACTGACATACATATAAAGTCACGCCTATCGCAAATAAATCAGTGTACTTGTGAATATTTTTGTGAATAGGTCAACGACCTTCTCTATTTTGGTAGTTAATGGCGTGAGTGCTTAACCAATGATGTTGCATGTTTTCGAAAACACGTTGGTAGGTAATTTATCATTTTCTTGCATTATATTCACAATGAAGCTACCATTAAGAAAATAAATATTGTGAATTTGAAGAAAATATATTATGTATATGTGCATGACCTTAGACAAGATTTTAGGTACTTAATAATAAAAAAAGGTTTATTTTAAACTAGCTGCGCCCCGCGGTGTTACCCGCTACAGTTTTTCGGGATAAAAAGTAGCCTATATGTTAATCCAGGGTATAACCTATCTACATAGCAAATTTCAACGAAATCGGTCCAGCCGTTTATGCGTGAAAGAGTAACAAACATCCACACATCCATTCTCACAAACTTTCACATTTATAATATTAGTAGGATATTAGTAGGATAGTAGGAAGTAGGATAGTAGGATTATACCTAGTATCTATTTACACACGGGCAACTCATTTTTTGTTTTATTTTATCTTTGTGAGGTTGACAGCACTAAAACCGCAACACATTACAAGCGGTTGTTGTATCACTTTACGTAACGAAACAAAAGCACTACTACATCACCAATCAAAGCAAAAACTCCTTTAAAATACAACTAAAACAGCAAAGCGAGACAGGCAACAAGTCGTACCGGTTTCAAAGAACTGGGCCCTTACTATAGGCTGTTCAAACACAACGTATCCGTTGCAGAAGCGAGACGCCACTACGTGCTATGTAGTGCAGCGTCTCGCTTCCACAACGACCACCTCCTGCTTTAAAAGCTTATAGTAAGGGCCCTATCCTCTAGAGTGAAGACGGAGTATAGATATTAATTTCAAAGGCTTAGCCAAAGAGCTGGCTGAATGTGGGACCAATGATAACTTCAACTCGGAATGTTTCACTCACGGATGTCGCTTCGCTATTATGTAATCTAATCCATGAGAATTTTTTGTCTTTCACATAAGCCTGATCTAGCTTACCTACTTTAATACTTAGGTACTCCTGTTACAATGCTAGGAAAGGTCTACTTTTTATCTCAAAGGGAGCAGCTAAGTTATTTACTAATAAAGAAGAGTCTAGTACACGAGTTCTATGAACACTGTACTTCAAATTACAGTGCACAAGAAATAATCTTCAATACCTGCTACTGAGGATTTTTCCTTGTTAAAACGTGTCTTTACTGCACGTGGTCGAACAAGCGAGAACAAATACCTTTAGGGCTGGACAGTAGCGCCAAAATATGAAAACATTCTTAGAAAATAAGCAGGAAAAGCGGGAAATATAAAGCTGTAATCAAATCAAAGATAAGATTTCCATTTAGGAAGCTCGATTCCATTTTTATATTGATACTATGCATGCTCGTTTCACGTAACAAAACCATCCCAACCAATATTAAGGTAGCGTTTCCAATACAATTTAATCAGAGCCGCCATAAAATAAACACACATGTACATTAATGTATCGATAGGTATACACGATAAGCAATTTGCAGTTACCACGGTAATGAACAAGCGTAACGGGTGAATGAGAGAGCATGTTTAGCCTACGTCACGGGGTGATTCCTAAGGTAGAATAAGATTGTTCATAGACTGATCGTTTATGTGGCGATAATAAACACGAAATTGAGGATTGTGACAAATAAATAATAGATACAATTTATAAAAGAAATAAAGTAGGTAAATGGGTAGTAAAAAAATAACCCAGCGATGAATGAAATCGTTATAAAACGCACATAAACAACGTTAGAAAAGTAAATGTTAACAATAAGATTCACGTAATTTGAAGACACATAAAATAGTTCGACAATCGTGTAAAAGTCGAATGTCATTGGTCATAAACAATCAAATAGGTATGTTTGCTGTCACTGTTAACGTAAAAGTTTGATCATGTTTTACTATATTTTGACTCGCGGCTATAAACACTTAGATTAAGTTTGAAAGTGACTGTAAAAGTTCGCAATGTGAGAAACAAGGAGGTATTATAGCACCTCCCTTATTTTATATCTACGCCCAACAAAAAAAAGGTCTTAATAGCTCTCTGAATTCTTTTTTTAAACTGCGCCCCACACTAGGAATTCTCCTGTATGGTGAGTGCGCACTAACACCAAGACTCGGGACAAACATCTGCTGATCGCACAAATTTTTGGGCCAAGCGGGAATTGAACCCGCAACCTCAAGCGCAGCAGTCAAATCGCCTAACCACTGCGCCAATCAAGTCATCAAAACCCTAACGTCTAATTACATACTAAGCAACTAAGAGATACTACTGAATACTAATCCACACGTTAATACTTCAACTGTGAAGGACAATGACCGACCGATGATATGTAACCAGTTTAAACACACGTGGACTTCTTATTCAAACACATTACACACTAAGGAATTAAGTTGGTATTATGTTGTGCATACAAATTATGTTGGCGCGTCAAGCCGCGTAACGTAAATATATTTTGAGATTAAAATCTCGTATATTGAAGGTCAGTGCATGTCGTCTTACAAATAGCGACATTGACCCAATGACGTAATAGGAAATAGTTGTTTTACTATAATAACTTTCGTGAGTGTCATCTACATTATTTACTGTATATTCCGGTTATACTCACGCCTGTATTCGGGAATGCCCGACTAGTTTCAAACTCGAACGGAGCCCTTATTCATGAGCTGGTTACGCGGCAGAGTCAGTTCGGATAAATAAGGGCTCCGTTCGAGTTCGAAACTAGTCAGGTATTCCCAAATACACCCGTAAGTATAACCGGAATATACAGTAAATAATAAGGAAACAATTATTTTATTAATTGTACCTCAATGTCAACGAATTATAATTGTTTTAAACAGATAATTACTGAGGGTAAACTGGTCTCGCTGAAGTTGTGAAAGAAATAACACGAAATTAAAATAAAAGCTGCATTGGTGGCATGATGAATTAGTGATTCCATAAAGGTCGGATTCCAGGCGATTGCGGGACATAAAATAAACAATCTGCTTCGCAATACCTTTGTCAATACGCTCTTTACGATTTATACCAACGTAAATACATTAATGGCACCTGCATAATGAGACAAATATGTTGAATATCAACAACGATATACGTAATTGCATGAAAACGGTGAAAATAAACACGCGGTCTTAAATTGGTATATGTGGGTGAATCCTCTGAGAGAATCAAGTAAATTCTACGAAGAGGAAGCACAACTATAAACCAGCTTTTCTAGATTAGTCATCACGCCTATATTCCCCGAAGGGGTAGGCAGAGGTGCACATATAGTACACCCACATTTCGCCAGTAATGTTTTAGGTCCCAATGTAAGAGGGGGCGAGCCTATTGCCATTAACCGGGCACAAATCCAGACTCCGTGCTGCTACTGAGAATTACCTAATGGAAAAACCCAGTAACACTTCGCCCGACCCGGGATTTGAACTGAGGACCTCTTGCTCAGCAGTCGCGCTTAGCAACCACTAGACCAACGAGGCAGTCTTCTGACTTCTAGATTATTCATTACCTTATTACCTTAATTTTTAAGCATTTGATGATATACGATAGACATATAAATATCTTCCCGTTAATTTCCCTAAACGTTCACAGACTCTTCCGCAAATAAAGTACTTACGTAACCACGGAGTCACCAGTCCTAAGTCTTTCAGAAGCTACGTCCCTTCTCCCTTGGTTAAATAACAGCGTGATAACCACGATCCCTTGTTAAAGTCCTATTAAGATAATGTAATCTTCAGAATGACCCAACTGGAAATAGATCACGATGTTATCATATCAAAGTTAAATTATACGACGATAATGATCGTGTCCGTAGGATTAAGAATATAATTCCACTTCGTCACCAGAAAAATCGATAGAGGCGACGAATTCCTAATGGTAACTTCACGGCGTCTGATAACACGGGCCGCACCAGCTCCAGCACCGTGCCGCCAATGGTAGGCACTCGTTCGTCGTACTTGCTGGCCCGTAAACATCGGCTCCGGGTGACCCGGCCCGTGTTAAACGCGCCGTGAGAAGTCACTATAAGGGTGCTCTGCTGCATGAATGGCAATAGGCTAGCCCCTGCGCCTATAGGGACTTGAGCAAAGGAATATGAGAGTAAGGTTTCAAAAGACACGTGTAATTAACAAAATATAAACATAAAATCACGCCTGTATTCCCCGAAGGGGTATGCATAGGTGCACATATAGTACACCCACATTCCGCCAGTTATGTTTGTAGGTCCCAATGTAACAGGGGGCGAGCCTATCGCCGTCAACCGGGCACAAATCCAGACTCCGTGCTGCTACTGAGAATTACCCAATGGAAAAACCCAGTAACACTTTGCCCGACCCGGGATTCGAAACCCAGAACCTCGTGCACAGCAGTCGCGCTTAGCAACCACTAGACAGTCAAACGTGTAATTGTAAGCAAAGATAATGATCGTGCAGATTGATAATATAATTCATTACGATACAGCGACTCTAGATATTGAGGTCATTCTCGTGCTAATTAATCGCGTTCGGAATTATGTATGCCGTGTATTTTAATTACCGACACATTGGCCGCACATAAAGAATGATAAAAGATTATTTAAAATATGTTTTCGTTTTGATATTTTTTTTAAAAAAAAACGTCGGCCCTCACTAGGAATTTCTCCTGTGTCGTGGGTGCGTTTCACAAACATAAAATATGACATACACAAACACCCAGACTCGGGACAAACATCTGTGGTTCGCACAAAGTTTTGCCCCTTGCGGGAATCGAACCCGCAACCCTTAGCGCAGCAGTCCAATCACTTAGCCACTGCGCTAATCAGGTAGTCAAACGTGTTTTTAACCTATTAAATGCCGAGGCTTTTTTCCTTGACACAACGCTTGTAGTTAGCCAGTAAACCTATATCAATATTTATTCTGTATACCTTATTAATTATGTAGAGAAGTAGGTAAGGTATAAGGGTAATACGGTAAGGCTGATCCACATTTTCGCTAGACCCATTTTTACCAAGAATCGAGAGATTGTTTAGGATATCCCTACCTCGTAATATTACAAACGCGAAAGTTTGTAAGTATTTTTCAAAGTCAAAGTAATTTATTGCAAACATAGGTAATAAGTACATAATACATGATGAAGCATACATATGGATGTATGTTTGTTACTCTTTCACATAAAAACTACTGAAAGGAGTTTAATGAAATTTCATATGGAGGTAGCTGTTACCCTGGATTACCACATAGGCTACTTTTTAGGCCGAAACAATGTAGCGAGTAACATCGCGAGGCGCATCTAGTTTTAGAATAACTAAGAAAGTACTACCTAGTAAGATGGCTGTACTACCCTAGATTAGAAACCGCAACGTAGAAATGTTCGGGGAAATAAGCGATAAGGGAATCGAGCTTACCTCAAATGTGGCAACATTCGCCCACAAACTTACTCAATCAACATCTCTTGACGTGGCAGCTAACCGCTGACTTACTAAGATCATCGCGGATCAAATATTTGCTTGACGTAGGCCTACAGATGTTTGAGCACGTGAGATTTGTAAACATACACGAGAATTCTTAGCAAGGGAAACCACTGCGCATCTACCAACACTTTATTTTATGTAGCACTAGGCCTGTCTCTTAAGTTACTACTCGCATTCTATTAAGTTATTACGTTCCATGTCATCACATCACACAAATATTATAAAGGCTAAGTTTGTATATTTGAATGTTTGTTACCTCTTCACGCTCAAACGGCTAGACCGATGTTGTTGAAATTTCATATGGAGATAGCTGACACTCTGGATTAACACATAAGCTACTTTTTATCCCGAAAAAATGGAGCGGGTAACACCGCGGGGCGCAGCTAGTAATATCATAATTATGAGTTTACCAAACAATTCAATCCTGTATAATTACTAAACTGATACCTACATACTTAGTTTACTCAAGTAATATTAATTTTACAACACTAAGACAAAAGATAATCTGCTCATCACTCGTCCAACTGAACTCATTTACAAAACCATTTACAACAGTTATTTCGTCAGAATAATCACCATCATTTAATACGACAGTTTGAATCGTCAGAATAAAGAAACCATTAGACTAATTCCTAGGCAAACAGATTATCTCACAAACGGTGTCATCGCATTATCTGTTAGCATTACAGTACATAAGTCTAGTAAATACATAACAGAGGTTGAGTAAATATTTACCATGTCTTGTCACAGTTTTGTTATCGTCAAGCGAAATGTGAAACTGTTGGACATGATAGAGCTTTGGTTCTCTAACGTAACATGACGCCTGTATTCCTTGAAGGGGTAGGCAGAGGTACAAATTTATAGTACACCCACATAGGTACAGAAAGAGGCCTAGCATTTTTTAATTAAGTACACATTTTTATATATTTACAAAGCATAACTCGTTGACTGCCTCGTTGGTCTAGTGGTTGCTAAGCGCGACTGCTGAGCACGAGGTCCTGGGTTCGAATCCCGGGTCGGGCAAAGTGTTACTGGGCTTTTCCATTAGGTAATTCTCAGTAGCAGCACGGAGTCTGGATTTGTGCCCGGTTGATGGCAATAGGCTCGCCCCCTATTACATGGGGACCTAAAAACATAACTGGCGAAATGTGGGTGTACTATATGTGCAACTCTGCCTACCCCTTCGGGGAATACAGACGTGACGTTATGTTTTTTTTACAAAACATAACGGAGGGCTCACTATACTATGAAATACTTTAGACTTTTGGAGCATTCGGTGCCAATTCCCGTAGGAAACAAGCATCTATTAAACTAAACACATTAATTTTAAAGCGGGCAATAATCAATATGCGGTAATGATATGTGGTGACGGAAAAACTTATCGAGGCTTTCCCCTAACGTACCTAGTTCCAGCAAAATTGCTCAGGTTTCTCCCCCCACATATTTTAAAGCAATATCGGAAGAGAACTTTTGCCATACAATATTTACCTGCAATTTTGAGACCTTGAGTTTTGATTTATAACTGTGTAATGACTAAATACGGAGGATTAGCCGTAACATTATAATAATTAAGATATATCTCCCGTTTCAGGAGCTCCCTCAGCGCTGGGTCTTATCTCGGATTAGCAATTAATTAAGAGAAAACAGAACCAACAATATTTACTTGCACGTGGAAACGGTATGACGGATTTTTTTTTTTCTTTAAAAAAATACATCGCCCACACTAGGGATTTCTCCTGTGTCGTGAGTGCGTTTCACAAACATGAAATATCACATAGGTACACTAACACCCAGACTCGGGACAAACATCTGTGGTTCGCACAAAGTTTTGCCCCGTGCGGGAATCGAACCCGCAACCCTTAGCGCAGCAGTACAATCGCTTAGCCACTGCGCTAATCAGGTCGTCGAATGTTGTAGTACCTAGTAAGAAAATTTACGAAGAAACTAGAAAGGATAAGTACCTATATACGTACAACCTATATCGTTACGTTACATGCATACTTGTCAAAGGAAACAAGTATGAAATAAACCTTATATCATATCCTCCCCAACTTTTCCAACATTCTCATCTTCTTAGAGCATCTTTGTGTTATTACACCAACGTATTTCGTTGGAAATGTTTCTTGACAAAGCGTGGTTAGAATTAGCAAGTGTAAGTAGGTTTTCTTAATTTATTTTGGCTGTTTTGGTCTAGCTGTGGCTTACTTGAATAATCTAGTATAAGGTTTGTGTTTAGCCTTATATTAAATTACATTTGTTGGTTGTACAGTCTGAAATATGATGGAAAGACGGTCTGGAGAGATTTCTGAACGGTGGGTATATGAAACAAAAGAGGAACCAATCAGACAATGCGTTATTACTGAACGTAGGCTGGGATGCCAGGCCAGAACCATATCACACAACATTGCATATTCCGATTTCGTCCGGTGAGTTTCGTAGGAGATGACTAAGAGAAAATCTAGAAGATAGGCATCAACGTCTTCTGAAACTTTAGTACCCATACTGCGATCCCCAACCCGCTTGCCAAGCGTGAATATTATGGCAGTGACTACCTAAGGAGGATGCCTTTGTTCAACAGTGGACGTCTTCCGGCTGATAATGATACCGTCTATTAAAAAAATCTTTACTTTCTGACGGAGATCGCAATAGTGAAACCAAACTTTATAAACATTACTGACGTCATAAAAACTTTTGTTCGAACATAATCGTCTAAGAAAGTTAACTGAGTTTAACTCGGATTGTTTGCAACTGACTGACCCAGTTTTGAGCAACCAACGACAGTTTAAAGGGTATGTAATTTCGTATTATGATGCGGTAGAATGCATAACTAAGCTGAGTATTAGTTATTAAGTAATTTGGGGACTTAAGGTAACTATTGACGCCATGCCTAAGGGAGGCTCGGATATTTGATTCTCGTTTTCGAGTGTTTGAGTATGAGACTCGTGTGTGTTATTGCCTAATATTTAACCCTATGGTTGCTGCAGCAGATTATTTAAACCCTTCACTTGCCTATGGCAATATTTTGATGTTGGTGTGTATTGGCGGTGAAGTTACAGAAGACTGGATTCTGCTTTAGTCGCCTCTTACGACACCCACGGGAGGAAAGCGGGTGGACAATTTTAGGCCAGATGGCACTCGCCAGTATAATATAAAATAAATTAGGTATTTTATACCGTACTAATTTTAACAAAGCTATTGCAAAGCAATAAAATATTAAAATGGACTAGCAGAACGGCGCTCTCCTTCCTTTTTAAACTCCATAGACTTATAATGAAGCAAACTGGCTACCTTCTTACTAACCAATAAGGCATGGTCTCATGGTGATAAGTCTAATTATTATTATTTAAAAATCGGATAATGAAAACACTCGAGACGCCACATGTTAGCCTATGAATTCGTTAAAACCAGACAAAAAGCCATAAATTAAGAAAAATAAAATTAGTTGTCAAAAAAACGAGTTACCTACTTAATTAAAAATATAAAAACGATTTCAAAATTAAACACAAACAAATTGACCTATTTTGTCAAGACCGAACATATTCAAACAAGATTACCATGGATTCTAACCGCCGAAAACGTTCACTGTTGATTAATTAAAAAAGACAAATATACGAGAACAAAGTGGGGCGCTAACGAAGGCCTCAGTAGTCACCTCCGTAGAAAACAAAACAATAAATATCCCACATTTATTTATTATGTTACAAATATAATTACTGGCAACTGACAAGTGACGTCAACTGTAATTACGAACGTGACACTGGCTGGATTTTATTTTAAATTAAGAACAGTTTGTTTTCTTTCTTTTCAATATGGCCGATAACAAAATAAGTAAAAAATAAAATATAATAATAACTGTATTATAGTTATTCACATTTAAGAATTTAGGTACCTGCTAATTAAGTATAGCTAATTAATTACTCTCGGCTTCAAATTGTTAAAGGAGTCGTCGAATTGTTTACCTAAATACAACAAAAACAAACTAATATAAAGTTAGACAGACTGACAAATGACGTCATTTGTTTAATTACTCGAAGCACTGAGACGAAATATTTTGTCAAGATGTGGGAAGAAGTATTAGTTGTGTTATTTTAAGAAATATTACGTACCTACTAGCTTTCTCCCGCGGTTTCGTCCGCGTATTATCTTTGTCTGCATGTTTCCCTATTCTTGTCTCATATTTCATAGCATTCTGTTAAGTGGTTTTGTCGTGATGACTAACAAACAGACAGTTATTTTTGCTTTCGTTAAGATGGCAACTAAAATCGTTTACTTGGTAATGTAAAAATAAATTGTGGGATGCCCAATTTAATCTGTAACTTTAGTACGTATGTAGACGTTTGTAGAAGATTCAATTAATTAGCCCCAGTGACGTTTATTGTATAGGTATGACGTCACCAGTTTTCACCATGCAGGCTTCAGTGACGTCATTTCTTCAACCAAAGATGGGACTGTAATTTGTATTGAACTGCTACGTTGAACTGAATAACATAAATGGAATCACTTCCACGGAAAGATTTTTTATTATCGTCCCAGTCAGACTGGTGGAGAATCCGACTGCCTTGTTTCAAAATAAATATTATGAGTTTATGTTCTTCATTATACAATCCAAAAATAGATATTAAGCTGTAAAGAACAGATAACTTTGATCTTAGACAAAAGGCCAAGAAGCGATGTAGATATACAAAAACCACGACCAAGCTGATTTAATAACTAAGTTACCTTTGTTAGGTACTGGTGATCAACAAAAAAGAATTGTTAGCTTAAGAACATACATAAGTTTTTTTTTTGCCGAAAATATCTTCAAACCTGTCATTGTCACTGTCAAATATTTTCAATATCTACTGTCAACACCGGTACTTGTTACCCTACTCGTATTAAGGGCACTGATCCCATTTCTTTCCACACATTCTTTAACGAACTACTTTGTATAATCAGCTGTTAGCATTACATAAGAACTTTGAACAACAGACGTCGGTTACAGCACTTAATGGAATAGGTGTTTGACGTCTTCGAATTTTAAATTTCGTTGTTTGGAAAGCAAGATGTCGACATGAGGTATTCTAATTTCAAATTCTGTACTACGCTTTGGCAATCATGGGTAGTGATTAGGCTGTATGTAACGTATGTACGTATTTTTAAATGACTTCACCATTTGTTTTAGTCCTTGACTACAGTTTCATTGTTCTCATAATACGCTAAGGCATAACCATAATATAAGGGACTATACTGTATACACAGTAGAATATGACGGGAGATAGGTTGCCAAATGCCAAAACCAAAAATATTTTAACTGCCGATTTGTCAGTCTTCCGTCAGATGTAACAATAAAAATAACCTCACAGTTTTTAGCTAACCATTAGGTATCCTTTCCTATCTATTTTCCAGTAAGACTCACAGTTAACTAAGAGAATATATAATCAGAATCGCAGGAAACATCGTATTCCAGTACATGTTAATCCCATCCATGCGATCACTAATTTCATCTGCAACCTAACCGTTCATTCGCCGTAGAGTACCATCCCGAACTAAGGAATTACTGATGAATCTGCAAACTAATCTTAGCAACGCAGAAGCACGAATCATTGAAGACATAACATCGAACATTTGCAATATATCTCAAATTGCAGCACAGAGGATACAGTAAGGGAATGAGCATTACACAGAATGGAACACGCTTGGTTCCATTTACATAGCGCTCATCTGACCAATTAGCCGCATGATATTAGTTAGCGCAGCACTGGCTACAGTAGTCAGTGATATGCCCAATTATTGCACCTAATTTTGACAATAATTTGAGCATTCATCTACACGTAATGAGCCTTCTATATCAGTGTTTATGGATCGTAAAACCAAAACAAACAGTAAATCAAATGTGTAATTACGCCTAGATAATTTGGTATATGTGAGGAGCTTCAGAATATTATTAGTCTGTTAGTTTATAACTGAGTTCGTTTGATCTTCCAAATTGACGGGATCGAAGTTGGTCTTAATATGTCTAGCGACACCCGTCTAAGCTGTTCAAAAACACATCAGACTCTAAACGGCCAATATTGTACATGAACTGATATAGAAAATGAACGGTCAGATTGGTAAATTCTGATTTTCGATTCTCTGGAAGATATTCACCTATCGTTTTGACTTCTATGTAAAAAAGACGTAAGGAATATTATCCTCCGTGCTTCGGTTCTACAGCCGTTGTAAGTAACTAATGCTTTATGTTTAAATTTCTCTGTCATTTTCTGTCTAATGTAGAATTACTGAAGACAAAAAGAAAAGTAATTGTATAAGTATTGAACTTCTGAACATATTGTTAGTAAGACCGTTAATGCATTTATGAACTGTGTCAGCAATAACACGGCGGGTTTTAAATTATACCTATTTGACTCAGTGCAAAATTTACATCAACTATTCATTCAGTTTCAGAAAACATTCTCCAAAAATCTGGATTAAACTCCAAGCTCTATAAAATTTGCAGCGAGTTCAACATTAAGTTAGACCACGGAGTTATTGAAGTTAATACAATATTAAAACAGCTGGAAGTTTTTAAAGGAACCTTGTATTCAAGGTAAATGACACTATTGACAGTACCTAATACGTGTAACAAAGACGATGCTTAACCAAAACTTGGACTGCCGTGTTGGTCTAGTGGTCGCTGAACGGACTGGTGAGCGAGACGGCATAGATGCAACTCCGGATCGGGCATTGTTGTTGGGTTTTTCCATTTGGAAATTTTCAGTAGCAGCACGGAGTTTGATTTGCGTGCGTTTGATGGCAATAGGCTCGCCCCCTATTACATTAGGACCTATAGAACTGGTAAAATGTGGGTTAACTACACGCCTTCTCTTTCCGGGAATTCAGGCGAGATGTTATGTTATGTTTACTATATTAAATCAGCTGGAAGTTTTCAACGACCATCGCGTCAAGGCAAATTACGTTATTGACAGTAATAAGTGTAATGGCGACGATGCTTAAACAAAAGTAGGGCGAGGTTTGCACTTTGAGCTGCCCTCCTACCATGAAATCTTAAAGCAGGACATTATCCGTTGTGGAAGCGTGATGCCTTACTACATTGCACGTGGCGGCGTCTCGCTGGTACGGGGGCTGGTCTGTAGTTAACTATGTAGTGGAGAGTTCGCTACTCAACGCACACCCAAATCAATTGGCGAGACTTTCTTTTAAACTCGCTTTGTTAGTCGATATATGGTATTTTATGTAAGTTAATATTAGTTCTAAAATTTTAACATACTCGTATCAGTGTTTATTTGACCCTAGATTTTTATTTCGCAAATTGCATCATTGTCTCATATACCACCTACGTAGGTACTTACTTTTTTTATATGAATAATATTTATTATGAGAAGACTATTTGCAGCTCAAATAAAAACCTTGCTAATAATAACAACATTCACAGAGATGGAAATAAAGGAAGATATAATTAAAATACCTATGAATCTTGTGAAAGCAATGAACAAAATGTTCCGAACATTGAATAAAATTCCGGCAATTTACTCAAGCTTAACGTTCCACTCATAACGTGGATGTGTTGAATACTTATTTACACAACGATATAATTAAACGATTCATACTCAAAAGGATTAATAATTTAAAGTACACGTCCACAAATATCGCTTGTCGTGATAATGGTCTGTCGTTTACTGTATGAGTAAAAGTTTGTTTTGTATATTATCATGCTTCTCCCGAAGGTATGAGAAATAGTGTCTATACTTCTGCACAATGTATACATCTTATTTCTCGCTATAAGTATCAAATTGAGTCTCAACAGTTAAGTATAAACAGCCATATAATGGCCAGAATGTTCAATGCACTTTCGAATCTACGTCGCACGCAACGCAAGAATATGTTGGCTATAGTATATTAATAGCATCTATTTATTACCCCTAGGTACTTTGACCAGTGAAGTTCTTTCCCAAGAATACAAGGGTCAACCTACAGATGACTCCACTGCCAACTGACTTCCGTAACCCTGTTTATTTGATCACGAACATTTTTCTTTGGGAACCCGCAGTGAATTCGCTTGACCCTTCCCTTGAAGGATTGTGACCTCGACCTGTCATATGTCAGACTGCTCCAGAATTTCGGTGGTCACTGAGCTAACTGGTGTAGAAATTGGTTTTCTAGGTATTGTTTGGAATGCAGTAACAGATACCTTCAATGAAACGGTGACAGACTGGAAATTAAGCCCGACACGACACGTACGCTTGTCGTGTGAGATCAATGTATTGGAGCCGACTACAATAAAGGGAATGTTCTCATTTGCGTATGTTTTTTAGTAGGTACTGGAACTACTGGGTATGTTTTGTCATGGGTATCATTTGGGTATGTTATTCGATGTTGCAATGCAGTTGATCGTAGTATTAATAAGCTATTTTCATTGTAATTAAAATAACATATTATCGAATTGAAGAAAAATTACGATTTGATTTTAGATTTCGAAGATTATTAAAAAAAGAATTCAACCCAAGTTTAAAGATAAATGTTGCCTATAGAATCGCAGTAATTTGCAATGTAACCTCCTACGGAACTAAGCTATTATTACTGTACAAGTTACAGCAAAAAACAAAACGTTGCAGTCCGAATTATTTTAATAAACATATTATATTGTCCAAAAAAAATAATAACGTGTATTACTACATCTACCTAAATATACAAAATAGCTGCCATTATCTGCCAGAGGATTTGGAACTTTAACTAGGTGCCATGTTTAAGTCCAAAATCGTTCGGCAGATTATAACTCGGACTTAACTGAGAAACAGTTAGGACAACTGTCTCTGCAACATGCCGGGGGCAGTTCTCAAACAATTATATCCTAGGTTCTATGCGCCGGTAAATTTAACACCTAGGTTGACGCTGTCTTTGTGTTGAGCTCAGTGTGATATATTTAGGGTAGATACACACAGATCTCTTTACTTTTAACCTCGTAAGGCCCAACTTAAATTTAGGTCGATATATATAATGGCCCAATGTACTAAAAAAAGGTGCAAGTAGTTGCGGCCCAGAACTTTGATTTAGTGAAAAAGTTTTCAAATGTAATGCTTTTGGCTAAACTATTTTAAGGGGTATTTCTTTTACCTAAAATTAACTATTTCATGCAAAAAATATTTTGAGTTGTTGTTGTCAAAATTAGAGATGCGTTCAAGGTTAATAATTACATTAATATTAACGTAATTGTTAATAACATTATTGAAACCAAAAAAATACGTTTAAATATCATGTCATAATTTTAGGTCGCTGGGCCCTAATTTAATGATTTTAAAAAGTGTCTTGGGCCGCAGTGTCAACATTTTTTTTGTCATTAAATTAGGTCGTTGGGCCTTACGAGGTTAAGTATTAATTGCAGTTAATAAGTATTCTGTACCTTGCACTTTTTAATACCTCAGCCCCCTTACCATGAACACTTGAAACAGAACAGTTAACGTTGTGGAAGCGAGTCGCCGCATTATACTGCACGTAGCGGCGTCTCGCTTCCACATCCTAAACTGTCCTGCTTTAAGAGTTCAGGGTAAGGGGGCAGTTAGAGACATATAGAGCAGATACACAGTATTGTATTCATTTGAATTTTAATAAGATTTAGTATTATGCCCTTCGCACTTTTTGATATTCCATTGTAGGTAGATAGTACCAAGTATATTTTACGTAAAAATAGGTCACGAAATGAACACGGGATGATTTGAATATTAATTTGATTGAGTATGCCCTTCGAACTTTTTAATAATCCGCTGTTGGTAGTTAATAGTGTATTTTACGCGGAAATAGGTCACGGGATTAATAGATTGGATGCATGCATTTGTTATCAATACTTGATTGATTAGTAATTTGTCAAACGCAAGGGTTAATCCAAACTTGACAGAGGCATCCATATTTCGTTGGAACAATTCAAATTGATGATACTGTTTAATGATCATTGACATTAGGAAATCATTATTAAGTTTATTTAACTGTTCTGATTTGTATTTCATTGATGGCAAAACAAATGACAGGTGTATAAATGGAATGTCAATTCAAAGTTGAAAGCATTCCCGTGTCGTAATTTTTTTTAATAATTAAGCAATGCTATAGTTTAAAAGTTAGAAATATACCTATTGCTGTTCTCTCCTTATGTATAATTCAAAATAGGTTGAATAATCAGTAAAGAATAGTTAATGTAATGTTATAACAATAATGGTCGATTTTTCATCCGTCAGTTAAGTAACATTTTCATTTTGACAGTTACTAAATGTAAAATATGACAAAACGTCAAATTTATTCTGCTGATAAAAAATCAGGCGATTGAACAATCTGCCTTTGTAGTTCAAGTCAAGTTAGGTTAAAGTATTTTTAAGTTCGTGAACTACCAATGAATCGTGAGCAAGCCAGTCTTTTGGGCACGTTACCGATCGAAGTCGATTGGGATGATTTCTTTAATGCTTTTTAACTATATAATTTTGTGTAGGTATATTGTTTTTATTTTATATTAGAATTTTGTAAAATTGTTATTATTTTAAATAGGTTATATTGTAAATTTATTGTAATTAAATAAATTCGTGAATTATTGTATTTCGAGTAGAGATAGGTTAAGGTTCTTTTAAGTTCGTGAACTAAATATACAAGGCTCAAAAGACTCGTGAGTGTTAAAAAAATACAATAAGTAACACTAACATGCACATAAGCTTACAAATGATAACGGAGTGAAGATGCGGAAGGATGCGGACGTGTCTATACAGCGCCGCCATTTTGTGGACTATGCGGGTCAACGCTGATATGTGTGGTAGTGCCCTAAGACGGCTTTATGTACGCAATATAAATAGACATCGTCTTCATTGTAATCTTGGCAGGTGAAGGGTTAACTTCATGGTAAGTATGTTACAGGTAGGTCTCCTATATTGTTTAAAAATAAAGTTTGCTCTAAACTACGCCTTTCTCTTGTATAGTGGGTGCTAACATACACAAACACCCAGACCCGAGAATAACATGTTCTGCGTTCACACAAAATTTTGTCCCTTGCGGGAATCAAACCCGCAATCATTAGCGTAGTCAATCGCTTAGTTAATTGTACTAATATGGAATTAAATATGTAACCTGTCTTTTTCCACAGTATCTTTCAGAATCGGTACATCAGTTTCGCCATAAACACATGACAAACAAACAGACACCGTCGAAGACACTTATAATAATGACACAGATCTATTGAGCTTTTTTACTCATTGCTCATATTACTATTAGGTGCTTCTGGTTGCTTCTCCTGAAGTAAGTAAGTACACGTTCAGTATGTCAATACCCACAAGATAACTTTGATTCACAATAAAATTCAAAGCGAACAATGTCTGGGCTAAACCGCTTGAGTGTGGCACAAGATGGTTGATAAAAAGGGTTAGCCGGCCATTTAGCGCGCGAAGACGCCATTCACTTTAACTATAGCATGATAGCGTGAATGTACGTAAGTAGGTACCTATATTGTACCTATGGACGGAGTAATGATAGTAATAGTAGTGTATTTCTTAGTAAAACATAGGTACAATTTCTTTCTCTTCGGTTCTCGAGTGGCGACCACGAACCGGAAGACGCAGCGTTGGCAGGCCTCCCACCAGATGGACCGACGATATCGTCAGAATTGCGGGCAACCGGTGGATGGAATTGGCAAGCTGTCGTTCATTGTGGCGTTCTAAGGGGGAGGCCTTTGTTCAGCAGTGGACGTCTTCCGGCTAATGATGATGATGATGATGACAATTTCTTAGTAAAACATAGATTTATGCTCCCAGAATATTGTTGGCTAAATAGGAATTGATTTTAAAAAAATTGTTGATCAGCTGACAAAGATTAAAATTCAGAGGTGCCAAATGACAAACTGCTAGAGTAGGAATATTTTAAGTGAGTTTTACAGATAACTAAATAGTCTTGCTAATCGTATATAGTTATTAACAAAGACAAGCGTAATATGCCTATATTCGTTCCAGCTAACTGATAATCCGTCACGACGAAAGATAGGAGAAAAGTTTAACAAAAAATAATTTAAGTATTAGGTTTAAAGTTTAAGGGGGAGAGCCTTTGTTCAACAGTGGACGTCTTCCGGCTGATGATGATTTAGGTTTAAACAGTAAATAGGTATAAAAGAAAACACGTAACATTATTCACCACGTAGGCAGAAAAGTATTAAATAACCCTTCCTCTGATCGGGTTTAAAGATAAAAAATCACTTATTCAAATTAAAATAAATTATAGTACCTAGGTTCTTTTTAAACGTCGAATTACACCAAGACAGCCCCCCAAAATGCCCGCCCTTTTCAGCTTCCTAGTGGGTGGGTAGAAGAAACGGCGCGACAAACTACCAAGCAGCACAATAGAGGTATAGACTATTAATTAAGGTACTAAAATAACCCTTAGCACTCACTAGATCTAATCTGGAATGGTACCTAGACCTATCTTTCCAGTCGGTGTATTAAATCCTAACCTTTACTTTTATCTTTTGAAGTTATCTCGGTTTTACGTGAATCTTCATTACCGCTTTATATTGTTCACGCTACGTAGGTCCGTAGGAATATGCAGTAAATGTAAATTATGGGTTTTATACGCAAGTCTGGTAAACTGCTTTGTAAGTTATTATTTTAATAGCCGATAGGTATAGAATCTTACCTATTTAGTAAACGTGACTTATATACCTATTAAGTATATTGTGAGTACCTATATGTATGTGTATACAAACTATTTGAATTTATTAATTGCTAGCTGCGCCCCGCGGTGTACCCGCTACATTTTTCGTAGTAGCCTATGTGTTAATCCAGTTAATCCATCAAAATCGGCCGAGCCGTTTGAGCGTGAAGAGGCACCGAGCTGTTACTGAGAATTATTAAATTTAAAAAACCCAATAATAAGGCCCGACATGGAGAACTCATGACCTCATGCTCAACAGTCGCACTTCACGACCACTAGATAAACAAGACGAATTAAATATTGTAGGTATTATAGTATCTGAAACAGGTAAAGTACCTACTTACCTACTTAGCAAAATGAAAGCAAAGGTTCTCAGTCTCCTTGTAGGTTCACAAAGGTGAAACAAACAAATCCTTTCATACTTCGCATAAAGATCGTATTACATTGAGTAGTTTGAACCCTTTGTAAGTGCTAGACTAAGCATACTGAAACACTGTTCCAAATGATTGGACCTTTGGCAAAACTGACTAAAAAAATTTGAACAGTCAAATGTATGAAAAAGGTTCTAGAGAATTAGGGCGTAAACATTTTTTTTGTTTCGGATTATCGATATGTGTGTGGATCGTGTTACATAGGTAGTTCATTTGTTTTTGCTTTTTGTATGCAAAACCGAACGTTTTCTCTTTTTCAATAATTATGTAAACGCATAGGTTAACCTTGACCTCTTTCAAAAATGTCATTGTCAATGTTTTTAATGCTGTTTTGAATGTAGAACAGCGATAATCATTATACTGACATAATATTTATATCGTTAACCTAAACAATTTAAATTTTCACGCGGTCAACCGCTATCTGTCGGACAAAAACTGAGAGGGTTAACAAATGCTCAACCAAGTTCCGCAAACATCAGCACATAACCCTCCAACGCCACATTCCTTCCGTACGCTTCAAAGGTCACATCAACCCATTAACCGAATTTATTCATCAAAAGACATTCGCAGTACAATTGCACATTTTGTGCTCAACCCCCCGATGGCGCGAGCGTGCCGCGTATATTATTTAAGCCAGACGAGAATTTACGATTTACATTTAGTAAAATGACGTGAACAATTTGCGAGTGGATTTTGGGTTTATTAAGTGACGGCTTTGAACTTTAGAATCTGCACTGCTTGCATGAAAAGTTAAATTAACATAACGCATAAAATTTAAATACCTACTTACACTTTAATGATCGTGTCAAAAGGATCATTAACACAGTTAATAAAGTAGAATACAAACTATGTTTTATTAATTAATGTTTAAAAACTAAACTCCTTTTTGAAATACTGTTTTAGTACGGTGCTCCTGAAAAGTTATTTTTATGCACTAAGGCCTGACTTTGAAATGCGAATCTCTTTATTTGCATTACACCTGCAACTACCTACTAGTAGAAGCCAAATTACGACATCAAACAGGTCTTTATCACGTACTAGGGCAAGTTTGAAATCAAAGAGTAGAGATTATTGCCTACCAACTAAATATAATATTGTTATCATTTCAGCGCCTGCATTTCAAATAAACAGTACAGTTACGAGAAACGTAGGCGGCTGTGGCGTGGGAACCATGTGTAGCTAGAATTAAACAGTTTTGCTACGCCCACAGTGTCGCTCACTGCTAATTAGAAAATTAAACCACATTCGATGATATATTAACAGTATAATATTTGCCGTTTACAAACCTTTTCAATTAGGCGTATTCATAAAACTATTGCTAGAAACAATTAAAACGAACAGTATTTTTGGTATTGCTCACGAATTATCAATTTCACATAATGCCTGCAGATAGGCATAATATAAACTGATGATGTGTCAGCAATACACAGCAGTGGCCTATCTGCACTGCCATTATCAATGTTTTTTTTATCCGAAACACTAAACAAGAGGTGACGAAAATTTGAAGATAGAAACACTTTGGCAAAGCTTGGTAATAGGCTGCCAGCCCGTCTACAGGATTACCGAAACATAACTCGGCACTGAAACTTAACAGCCCGTTCACATGAAAACGATGCGTTATTTTTCCGGACCGTTAATTTCACAATACGTTTTTTCGTGCGGCAATATGTGTATACGAGTTTCACACGAAGGTATCGGATACAGTAAAACAACGCAACCAAATATTACGCTTCACTTAATAATGTACAGACAACAATGAAAGCAGGTAAACATAAAAAAACATAATATAAGTAATATCAGCAGTTGAAGATCAATTTTTTTTTTATTACTCAATCATAAATTACGTACACATATTTTAAAACTTAATTCTAACACAAATAAAGTGCTTTTTATCGTTTTTTTTGTATATTAATTTCACAAATCATCATCTTTCTTAAAATTTCAGTTAACTATGGTAACTATAATTCTCTTTCTTGTAACTATATTTCATCTTTCAATTTATGTTCTTAATCTACTTCTGTTGCTGACTGTACCTTTATCGATAGTCGTGTGAACAATCTATAAAACGTAGTTTATAGAGCGTAGAAATTCAGGTTTACATTTAGTCCGATTAATTTACGGACGAATTGGACCACCGAATATTGAAACTGACAGAATAATATTTTTTTTATGATTTCATTGCGACTGGGTACCGAGAATTGAAATCTTTAAAAAAATATTAAAACCGTGTAAGTTTTTTTGGCAGCTTCACATAGGTATCATTATTTCATTTTCTTTGAAAAAAAAACAGTTACACGTTAAAACCTATGCAATAAGTTCTTAAATTATTATTAAATCATTAGGCTGCCTCGTTGGTCTAGTGGTTGCTAAGTGCGACTGCTGAGCACGAGGTCCTGGGTTCGAATCCCGGGTCGGGCAAAGTGTTACTGGGTTTTTCCATTAGGTAATTCTCAGTAGCAGCACGGAGTCTGGATTTGTGCCCGGTTGATGGCAATAGGCTCGCCCCCTATTACATTGGGACCTAAAACATAACTGGCGAAATGTGGGTGTACTAAATGTGCACCTCTGCCTACCCCTTCGGGGAATACAGGCGTGATGTTATGTTATGTTATGTAAATCATTAGGCCTAACATTGCCAGACAGCTAGTAAGTACGTCTTTCAGTATTTCAGACAAAACACTTAACTCTACGTCCATGCTTGTCGTGTTTGTCAACGTAATAATAAATGATACAAGCTCTTCTTTAATTTCCCAGCTCTTGTTAATGGCGCAATCGCCACTTCTCTCCTCTCCCTCATGCTTTTCATCCTCTGTTTCATCCCTAAACTCCTGCTGTTGAACGATAAAAGCTGCAGTTGTGACATATCAAAAGCAGTACTTAACAGTAGCAGTACCTACTAATATGTATTCATTTAAAGGTTATAAGACGTCTATAAATACCTTATTGACACCGAAGTTCGACGTCATCATTATTTTAAGACCACATCTTTTGTTTCCTTCTAAGAAGCCCAGTCATCTCTTCAGAAATAAAAATGAATTTTAGAACACAATTTGAATCTTATTGTTTCTTTTTCCTTGAGCGAGGCAAAGGTAATACATAAATCCTGACTAACAGTAAGGTCAGATTTATTTCGAATTTAACACGCGATGCCTATTCAGCCAACGTATTCCATCCACAAGGGTTTCTTATGAAAGATCCGGTAACAATAATACGCAAATAATACATATTATGTCATTATTAATTATAACACGCCGATCCGGGAAAGGAACCAATAATTAGGTAGTGATTCTTATAATTTCTACGAATCCAGTTTTCCCAAATAACTAAAAAAATAATTAGGTATTCAATTGTTTAGTTCTATTGCCAATTTTCCTGCATTGGTTTTTCTTGTGTACGTAAATTGAAACAATAACTAGATTATTACAATTTGAATGTTTTCCTTTTTAGAATCACGCACCATCCGATTTAGAATGTATGAGTACTTAATAAGTAGACCTAACTTCATTGTGGTTAGGTTTAGCTATATGTGTAAGGATATTATAACAAGAATTACAGTCAGTCATGTTTCTGGTAAGTTTTGACGTAATAACTGTTCAAGGTCCCTAAGTATTGTCCCATTTTCCTTATTATATGTGCAATTACATATTAATAGACTTAACAATAATGTCTTGTAGATGGATAATGATATAATATAGTAATTCATATAGGTCCTTGCATCGAATAAATTATCAAGCCCTCACGAAAATGTTATGTAACCAGGAAATCAGATGGAATTTGGACTGACAATTGAGGTACTATACCATCCCAGTTGACCGGTCAATCTAACACGACGACATGTTCTTATTCTATCTGACATAAATACTTTACAAGGCTTATGCCTAAAGAAGAATACCACATGTGTCTCTATATTGCAGTAAGTTTATTTGTCATCTTTCACGTTGTGAGATCGCGAGACCATTAGTACCTTATAGGCCACTTCTGACACCTTTAACATTCTTCTTCTTCCTTTCTTCGTGGATCTGTCTAGTTCAAAAATGTTCCAAAAATGTCAGAAATCTGATGTTTTAAACATAAAAAAATACAGTCGAATTTAGAACCTTCTCCATTTTTGGAGTCGGTTAAAAAAGATTAATAACGTCGTAGCCTTAGATCTAATAAACGATATATCTAAACAAGAGGACTAAAGTTTTAAGCGACATTCGACCTTAATCATTAGCGAATCCCTACATTTGAAAATTTCAAACTCACAGAAGCTTCAAAATTAACAAGTTGATTAAATACGAAAGTAAGGAAACAATACTAAGTTGTAACTTCCTAATAAAGTTAACCCTTTGAGGTTCACACCTAAACAAACTTGGTTTACCAACGCTAGGGCTAGTCGAGACGGTTTTCGGTCCAAACAACCAAATTTTTGGTCAGTTGGACCATCGCCAGAATACAAATGCGACATTTAAAAATAGTTGGGTTACACTATCAATGCACATAAATAGTGTAAAAGTAAGTACGCACGGTTTTGTTTTCAAAACATTCGACTGTCGTCTTTGTGGCGTTTATAAAGTAGACCATCTAATATTCAACTATAAACATACCGAAATGAATCCAATGTATGAAAATGTATCTGATTGGAAGGTCCAACATCAGTTGTATGTAGAATTGTAGACGTTGATAAAAGTATAGACAAATGCACAACGAAAGTCTAGAATAGAACAAAAGTTAAATTAGTTGGAACTTTTCTACCATTTCGATACAATCATTTACACAAGAAAACTGTTACCAATCGGGGCAATAACCAATAATACCCGACAAAACCATGTTTAGACTGGTTAGCTAACAAACAGGCAGACAATGAAATTGTTTTGACACTAACATACCTACATATTATACACAAATATGTTTTTTTTGTTTTTTTTTTAAAAAACGTCGCCCCACCCTTGGAATTTCTCCTGTGTCGTGAGCGCGTTTCACAAACATGAAACATCACATACACAAACACCCAGACTCGGGACAAACATCTGTGGTTCGCACAAAGTTTTGCCCCGTGCGGGAATCGAACCCGCAACCCTTAGGCAGCAGTCCAATCGCTTAGCCCCTGCGCTAATCAGATCTTCAATTCAAATAGATATCTACCTAATTAAAAAATCCGTTACAGGATAACTGAGTTACATTAATTCCAACCACAATTTTCCATTTACATTTATTTTAGTAACATGTGTTCTACAAACTATATAGGTACGCCCAAAAGGTATTACAAATTCACCTGAACAATCGGGCATCCATTAAAATTCGCATTTCTGCCTTCAGCCACGTTTTATCCGACAACGGATTCGCCTCAATCGCTTTTTATCATTCCGAATCACAAATAGCCCCGAAAGGAAGTTAGATTTATGAATACAAAAACGGTATTGAATATTTTTTCTTACAACTGTTTTGCCGTTATATTGTTTTATTCATCGAATCAATTGTAATACTGGAAAATTTTCAGCTAACAGCAAGTTGTCACCAACAGTTACAGATCACTGACGTCTACACCGTCTCTACTTCTTCAAATTATTTATCAGCTTTGGAATTTTTGATTTCCTCTTGAAGTTTCGTAATAGCTTATTTTTGATGCGCCCTCTTATACTGATCTTTGGCATTTAGACTGGCAGACATTGAAGTAAAACTAGGTTTACGGATTTTATCGCGGTTTTTTAATGGATTTTTGGTCCCGACGAATCGAATCCTTTACAGCATTCATGGTCACGGGCAGACTGGGGTGTCAAACGTCTAATTTGGCAGACATTTAAAGAACCTTTAGATAAAACTCAATAGTCTGTAGAATAAGTACACGAAGCAATCGTGCAATTTTTGAATGAGGATAATGATAAATTTCGTTATCATTCTCATTTAAACTACGGTAACTATTTTAATTAAACTATCCATTAGCGCTATCAGAAGCTTTAAGTCAAGAAATAATTACTCGAAATCTAACTTCATCTTCATAATTTCGTACCTAATAATATAATATTCTCTGGATGAATGATTTAGAACTGCCTCGTTGGTCTAGTGGTTGCTAAGCGCGACTGCTGAGCACGAGGTCCTAGGTTTGACTCCCGGGTCGGGCAAAGTGTTATTGGGTTTTTCCATTAGGTAATTCTCAGTAGCAGCACGGAGTCTGGATTTGTGCCCGGTTGATGGCAATAGGCCCGCCCCCTATTACATTGGGACCTAAAACATAACCGGCGAAAAGTGGGTGTACTATACATATGTGCACCTCTGCCTACCCTTTCGGGGAATACAGGGGTGATGTTATGTATGTTATATAATATTGTAATATATACCTAACACAGATAGTACCTACTCACATAATTATACTATAATATTATACTACGGTAAACGGAATTTATCTTGTCTCACTAATTTGAGATCTTCATGTAAGTAATATCCTAAGAACATAATTTTATCAATAACTTTCTTACATCTTACAACATCTTGGTACGAAGTTCTTTGTCTCGTGTTATTTAAAGCACCTACATACGTATTTGTATAGGTAAGGTACTCGTAACATATTTTCGCGGGAACACTGATAACATCATTAATGTTCGTAACATAATTTAGCAAGCAGCTAAGTCATTTATTCGTGTTACCCCACCTGTGACACCATTCAAATAAGTGTTTAACATCGAAATTCTGATATATTAGTAGACTTAGATTGTTCTATTTTAAAAGACGACTATTAACTACAGTAAACCGAGAAACTAAATAAAAATGATTTTATCAAGCCCATAAATAATTGCAAGGCAATACTCAATACGTGATTTGGGAGACAGTCGAATATTTACGGGTAAATGCTATATCTGGCGTTGGGGGTTTATTGCGGCAAACTTGGGTTTTTGTAGGTACGCACTTTGTTTGCAAGGTCGTCGCTTTTTTGTTTATAGTTCTGTTTTTGTGTACGCAAAGTTTCCTGTATTACTATTACAAGGATTACGAATCTGATAATTTTGATCATGACAAACGAATTTGTTGCTTTAAAAAATGTGTATTGAACAACCTTTAGAATTTGTTTGTTAATTTGAGTCTTTTAAGTTGTTTTAAGACTCGATCGAATTGATTATCAATGAAACATGATCGAGATCATTAATTTTAATAACTGCATGTAGCCAGTAAGGCCCGATCTGTAAGGCCACTTCAATATTGTAATATCAGAAGATTTTTTTTAAGAATTCTACCTAAGTTCGAATCTGCGGGTAAATAAACTGTATGTAATGAAACCATGATTATATTCGTAGGCCTTTGCCCTGTAGTGGGACAATATAGATTCATAATAACGCAGTACTTCTTGACACGGCTTGCATTGTCAGGAGGTTCCTATCTTTGAAGTCCTAACTGAACTCAATATAGCTAGGTAGGTATGTTGTTAGGTACTTACCTACAATACAAACATAAAAAAACGCCTTGATAACCGCCTCATAATTTTGTTAACTTTAGTTAAAATATACCTACCACAGTCGTAATCGTAGATATTGGCTTTACATAATTATGCAAATCCAATTAGATTACTGCTAACTGTATACCTACCTACTTAAAAAATATGAATGTGCGTAAACCCTTGAAGGTCAAATAAAACAGTTTTAAATAAAGTGGCTTATTGGATACGTTTTACATTCAAATGTAAGTCCGTAATTACGAAGCTAAGGTTTAAATAAAATAAGTTTTAATAGGTATAGCTTCTTTAGCATGCACCTAGAAAACCATTAGCAATTTTTAAATTATGAAGTAGCCACCTAGCGGCATTAGCAATGAAGAAGTCGGAACCCTTTACTTCAATGTTGCGTGAATCTTATGAAGCCGCAATATTGACCTTTGAACTGTAAGTACAGTTACTATTTCACTTATCGCTCGCACAATGATAACATTACTGATTCATTCACTACATTATCAAGTACGTACACTAAAAATGCACACGATTGTGTACTTTAGTCTTGATCGTATCCGGTTCTAGAGTTTACGATAAACGTGACAAGACAACGGTCGCGATAACTTCAACGAACATCAAAGGTATAATAAATAAACCGATTTTTTAACACCAACTCGATTCATGATTCTATAAAAACGACTACTCGTATAATGCAAAACTTTTCCAAATTACGATTAACTACTTACAGCGAAACGCCGGTCAAGTTGTAATCCGTGTGACGTAAAACAACTACACAACTTCGCAAACACAATTAGTGACACTGCAGTCGCGTTTATCACAAAAAGTTGACACAAAACGACGTCATTATAGCACTAAACATCACTTTTCTCAAGTTTTTTAAACACTACGAATATCGGAATGACGGTTACGTCGCGGCACACGACGCTATCAACATAACCACGTCGCGCGGCGGTCGCTCGCAAACTGAATGAATGAATCGAATCGCGAGTCGCGACGATAGTCGAGAGTTCGAGACGATGTACGCGTGTACACTCGATACAGTAAGCGCGTAAGTTGTGCGTAACAAAATTCCACAACCTTAGTCGCTGGTCGTAAGGTCGCACTTTTGGGATTACGCGAAAATTATATTTTATTGTTATCTTCTACAAGTTCGTATACAAAAAACAGGTCACGTACTCTGTATAAACGAACTGTTTTTAATACAATTTTGCCAGCTACGGTCTTTGAGTAGATATAGCCCGTTCTATTCGTGAAACTACCTACACACTTTGTTTTTTTAGTGAAATAGTTGAGAGAAATAATAGTAGGCGTATGGTATTGTTTTGATTAATTTCTTTAGGACCTACTCGTCAATACTTTTAAGAAAGTTCCAGAGATATTTTTTGTAATAAATGTCTTGTAAACTTTTGTAATACAAATTCGTATGAATAAACCATCACGTCTTGATAGACGGCGTCCTGAAATTCGGGTCATTGTTCCATGAATTTTTGATTTTACTTAATTTTACCAACAAAGTTTTGATCTGGATTTAACATAGCTTACATTTTTCTACGTCATCATTATTTTCGTAACTGTTCTATACGTATTAGTGTGTACCTAAATTTACGCCTTTATTCCACGAAGGAGTAGGCAGAAGTGGTTAACCACATTTACCCAGTTATAAGTCTCATAATACGTAATAGGACTAACAGTAGGCAAGTCTATCGCCTTTTAAAAAATAACATCACGCCTGAAATCCAAACTCCGTACTGCTACTAAGATTTACCTAATAGAAAAACCGAGTAACACTGCCTAGACTAAACTTTTATCAAGCGTATTCTATTAACCCTTTTCTTACTTATAGGTAAACTAGCTGCGCCCCGCAGTGTTACCCGCTACATTTTTTCGAGATAAAAAGCCTATTTGTTAATCCAGGGTGTCAACTACCTCCATATGGAATCGGTCTAACCGTTTGAGCGTGAAGAGGTGACAAACATACAAACACACTCGCAAACTTTTGCCCTTATAATATTAGAGTGATTACTATAGTGTCTTAACGCCTACTTTAGATAGTTCACTCTCACTTGAAACACTAGGTACATTAATCCATAATGGTAAAACTTCCATTAAGTACTTTTTGAATGGCTGCCATTAAACTTGAGGCCTATAAGTTAAGGCTGGAACTCAATGGAAATACATTATTTATAGACGAAGTTATATCAAGGTAAGGGCCGTATCAAACACTTAGACGTAAGTTAAGTTAGTTCTGTCTTTACACAGGTGCTTGTAGGGTGTACTTGGGTAGTTTTCCAAAAAAGAAATGCGTCCAGGTAAAATAAATAATGACGTGAAGGTCGGCCTATTGTCTTCGACATCAGCGTCTTGCCATCAAGACTGAAGTGCTAACTTTTAAATAATCGCGTTGCATGATTATAATTGAAAATAACAACACGTGAATTTATGCAAACACAACTTTATTAATTTTTGGCTTGACGTTTTACCGAGTTACACCGGCCGTGGTCACAAGCAGACTCACAGTCATCAGTCTGCTTGTGACCGTATGGTCGAAACGTCAAGCCAAAAATTAATAAATTTGTGTTCGCGTTTATTCCCGCGTTATTATTTTCTACTATAAGTCTGAATTGGCTTTTATATGCTCAGCGGCGTTACCATGAGCATGCATTGCAGGTGATTTTCCGTTGTGGAAGTGTGACGCCATACTACACAGATTATAGCGGCGCCCCGTTTCCACAGCGGAAAAAGACCTGCAATGCAATCTTATAGCAGGGCAGGGTTTAAAATATTCAAGAATGTGTCCCTAAGTAAGGCTAGTTTTCGCCCCATCTAACTGATGAATTTTCTAAATGCTCATAATGTAGCTGTGTTAACGATCTACTAATCTGAAATACCATATACAAAAACACATCATAAAACAAATATCTGCGGGTCACAGTTCTTTTTTAATAACGGCACCCCACACTGGGTATTTTCCTATATCGTGGGTGCATTCCAAAAATATGTAATATCACAAAAACCCAGACTTGAGACAAACCTATCACAAATCAAATCGCTTAGCCATTGCGCCAATTACGTTTGCAGAGAATTGAAAATAAGGCGATTAGGGCCCAGGTCGTCAATTTATAATACCGTTTAAATTTAAATAAAAGCTTCAGTGACAGCTCTCTTCTTCTTCTTCTAAGGAGAAGTAGCTCTCTGTAACGTTCCATTAATTTGAATGCGTAACCACAGTAAGATTGTTTGCCCCCAAAGTTATATCTTGACGTTTGTTCCGTGTAAGTAGGTCACTAAGTCAGATAGGTAGGTAGTGAGGAGCGCAAGGAATTTTGGCTTCGAGGCCCGCAGCGTGAGATCTTAATCCTAGTTAATATGGAAAATAGTAGATTACTGGTTAGGTTACGTACTTAGGTGAAAAAATATTGTATATCCATAGTGTGTGCCTAACTGCCTATTGAAGTGTCAAGCCAATGGATACGAACGGGTTACCCCACAGTTTTTTTTTAATCTGTTTTCTGACAGCCAGTAGTTGGCGTTGTAGGCATTTTCAAGTTCCCTTTTGCTTCCATATCTTAAGATCTTATAAGACTGCCTTTGTGAACAGGCTACATAAAAAAGGAAAACTTATTGTAATGGCAATCTATGATTATTATATTATATATGGTATATTAATATATGCCTTATTAGATTACCTATATAAGTAACATACTAGGTTTTAGATACTCTAACTATAACGTGCGATTGTATACGCTATTTATAGGAGAACAGAGAGCGTCAAGAGCACAGAGACTGACTTTCAAATAGTACTTTACTGAATGGAAATTCGAACCATTCATTTGCTTACTCGCCCGCAATTGATTCAAAGACGAAGAATGACGAACGGCATGCATGTCAGGCAATCTACAAAACACGACGAATAAACACGAAACGATTCGAAAACATGTTTGCGATTGTTTGTTAGTACTGCTGTGGTATGTGTGTATACATCCAAAGCCTTGGCATTTGTTACATAGCTACAAAACCTTTGATTTCAACCTCA
The DNA here is from genome assembly GCA_946251915.1 of Abrostola triplasia. Classification (NCBI taxonomy): domain Eukaryota; kingdom Metazoa; phylum Arthropoda; class Insecta; order Lepidoptera; family Noctuidae; genus Abrostola; species Abrostola triplasia. Next base: position 9,228,421 of record OX276430.1, read on the forward strand.
TTATGATGATGACTCAAATATTACCATCATCATATGCAATGCAAGTAAACGTACAGCCTCAATGAACGTTGTAAAAGTGAGACGCCCGTCGCACTGACTGCCTCGTTGGTCTAGTGGTTGCTAAGCGCGACTGCTGAGCACGAGGTCCCGAGTTCGAATCCCGGGTCGGGCAAAATGTTACTGGGTTTTTCCATTAGGTAATTCTCAGTCGCAGCACGGAGTCTGGATTTGTGCCCGGTTGATGGCAATAGGCTCGCCCCCTATTACATTGGGACCTAAAACATTACTGGCGAAATGTGAGTGTACTATATGTGCACCTCTGCCTACCCCTTCGGGGAATACAGGCGTGATGTTATGTTGTTTTTATCATATGCTATGAAAGTAAACGTACAGCCCCTTACCATGAACTCCTAAAGCAGGGCAATTAACGTTGTATAAGCGAGACGCCGTATTAGATTACACTGCACGTAGCGGCGTCTCGCTCCCACATCATAAACTGCGCTGCTTTATAGTTCATGGGAAGGAGGCAGATCACAACAGTGTAACATAATTATTAATTAGGTATGCTTAAGTCTTTGTTGTTTTAATATACAGCTGACTAATGTGTAGGTAATGACAAATGCCTTCCTATTTACATTGGACTTTTATTTACTTTGACAAGCCAATATTGTTTTGTCTACAAAATTGGCGCAGTGGGTAAGCGATTCTAGATTAAAAAGAAGGAATATCTAGTGCCGGATTTGCTTTTATTTATTTTCGTATACAGAATAAATAATAATAACAGCCTATAACTGTCCCACTGCAGGGCAAAATCCTCTTGTCTACGAGAAGGATTGAGCATTGATCACCGCGGTAGCTTACTGCGGGCGATTTCAAATAATTCAATCCAGGTTTCCTCACGATGTGTTCCGTCACCATGAGTCAGTGGTGTCTTAGAATATTATCTAAGAAAGTATTTATAACATTGAAAAAGTCACATTGTTACTTCCCCGGGTTTGAACCTGCAACCTTGTGCATACAAATCCGGTATGTTAACCACTAGGCCACCACGACCACGACAGAACAAATATATAAAATAAATTATACAGAACACTTTTACTTTGGGGAACACAGCTAGGTTTATTAAACAGTCATTGTACTTACCTACATACAAAATTATTCAGTACTTAAGTTAATACTGCTTATATTACGCATATACTCACTTTATTTTACGTACCCATACATATTATGTTGATATATTCAGCATCCAGATAAATTATTTATTAACTCATTTTGACAACCTTACCATAAATTTCCAAGGCCTATGTACTCAATAACTTGCTTTACACTTTGAAGTACCTGGCCACATCTGAGGCACCTACAGCCGCTATTAAACTTAATCAATTCCCCATAAGTTTACACCAAACACCTGGCGACTTGACCGACCTGTTCACATTTAATCAGCACGTGGAATGCATTTATGAGTACTTCAGATAACTTGGACGGCGAGTCACGAACTGAAGGCATTAAATTAAATTAGTATGCACTGATGACGTTTTGACTTAATTGCATTTGTATTATTATAGTCTGCACTATACGTACTTAAAGCCTCCTAGCTATATGTAGGTACGTACAGTCAGCATTATAAGTATTGTGTCAAACTTGTGTCAAATAATTGAAAAAAAAAACAGAATCTCAGTCACGGATGGAAGTGAATAAAGCTGTTATAGTTTGAAGCAGCTACTACACCTACTAGGTGTAAAACTTTCTTAGTGAATATTGAATAAAACCAATTCACACTTAAATCTAGAGCACTATAATGAGATAGTTTATCGCACCTAGCTTTATTAACAAACACAGCTCCCAAATGCATGTGGATTCGTAATGGCAGGATGTTATTAGTGCACAGGTGGTTATTACTGGCCATTTCCCCGTAAAATCCTATAGTCGCCACTCACTGTACTCATGGGATGCGGACCAGCTATTAAAACCAACCACGCAGCAACAGGTCAATGAACTGGGTATGGTTTAGCTTTTGTTTCGTGCAGAATAAAACATCTTATACATATTGTTTAATGAATATCATCATGTCACAGTTGAAGTTAGATTGTGTGCAATAAAGAAGTGAGATGTTAGGATTTGTACGTCGCAGATTAGGGTTAAAATGTATTATGATTATCATTACATGTGTACATGCCTTCCCCAAGACGTGGTAGATGCACTGAGTGTAAAAAGGGGACAAACATTAAGGTAATGTTTGTATATCGCATCGCATATAGAAAAATAAATAATCCGCCCCTAGGTCTAGATTTGTCCGTAAAAGGAAATAACAAGAATATAAAAAAATTAAAAGACATTAGTCCACCGTTGTTTACTAAACGATCATTGATATACAAAAAATCTTTTTTGTACATCAATGTAAACAATTTGATTGTTTAGAATGTCTCTTTTTGTTTACAATTTAATTAGGAAATTAGCCTTCTTATCTCATTTAAAACAATGCTATTTTAGTAATTGACGGACACAGACATTATCATTATATTGTTGTTACTGTCAAATCGAATACTATTTATGTAGGCATGGAAGCAAAGGTCAAACAAATTCATTACCAAACCAGTTATACGCATATTTGAAATGATTGATTAGATAATTTTAGCGTCACAAGTTCAAGCGGTCGGTTCTGAAAAAAAAACATAGTAGATAATATTCAGTGGGCAAAGGTCGACACGAATTCATACAACAAGTAATAAACAGATACTCGGTACACATTTGTTTGGAATGTAGAACTGTTTGTTATGTTGGCACTGCACTTGGCGTATTTGTACAAATATTTGCGATATTTATGAGTTCAAAAATGAACCTTTTCACAGGCAACTTACGGTGTATTTTACATGACTAAGATGCCACGAATAATTGGGCGACTACGCCAAATCAAGCGCCAGCATTACAAGTGTTAGAGGTAGCCGTTCATTGTGGCGTTTTAAGGAAGACTTTTGTTTAATTTAGCAGTGGAGGTCTTTCGATGATTAGAGGTTTATATTTATTTACCTTCTTACTATTATAATGTTTGGCATTGTCTTCTCACATAGATACAGATATTTGTTTCAACACTAAGATGAACTGGTCAGTATTTCTTGACAATAAGTAGATGGATGTACAAATTCAAATTCAAAATGTTTTTATTTCATATAAACCTATTACAGGCGCTTATGAAACGTTAGGATGCTAGTTGCACGGTTCCAAAATGTCTTTCCAATGGAGAAAAACCGGCAAGAAACTTCAGAGGTTACTCATTTAAGAAAGAAAAATGGTACAAATTTGTAAATTTACATAGTTTCATTATGCGACAACAAAGCAAACTAATACTGATAGAAGGGAAAAAAAATAACAAATTGGGCCAAAAACCCACGGTGCAATTAAAACTAGTAGCTATCACTATTCTTTACATTGTGGTCACATTTACAATATTGAAGAAACCTACCTAAGAAATACATATTAGGGTCTCCTATATTATCAGTCTACTCTGTGATGGCATATTCCTCGCTGTACTCTTTAAAATTAAGTATTAAGTATGAAGCAGAACTTAGTAAAACCCTTAAACAGGCGAAGATATTGCTTTACCTACATACATACAGCTCCATTTCGAAAGCACTTAAAAATCACCGGTCCTTTGGAACGTATAATAGATGATTTTTGTTTAGAATTACTTTGGGCCGTTTAGACTAAATAACCAGCAACCAACCTATACGGTTCCTAAAGACGACACCACGTAATACAAAAGTATAATGATCCATGTATCTGATTCATTCCGTTACTAATGATTGGCAACCAAGGTCACATGTTTAACACAAAGCGTCTTTATCAATCGAATGTCTGGTTTCCATTAAACGCTGACCAATTGGCTTTGACTGTATATTGTTACCGACCTTCAAAGTATGATAAGGTACCTACTGCGATACTCGATCGCGATTCTTGTCTTCCTGGAATGGTTCAGAGCGGATGTGGGTATTGGTCGATGGAGGTTGGTTGGCCTATACTATAATAATCTATATTGTTCAGAAAAATACATAATTTAAAATTTTTTATCCGGTCTCTACTAACGACCAACCTAACAAAAAATTTAGTATTACGTTGCGACACCTGAGGATGGTAGCCAGGACCTCGCACTCAGCAGTCAGTACACGTGATAGATATATCTACCGATAATCGATATAGTACCGAATAAACCGAGCTAGATAATACCATAACTGCGGTAAGTATAAGCGCCATTAATAGAGGGCAGACCATTGTGTTGTAAGTGGGTGATTAGGGGTTCAAGTATTGGGCAAACGGTACTTACTTGTCTCGTACGCATTGATTGAAGGGGTTGCGTGTTCAGAGAGGATTATTCTGTTTTATAAGAAGCAAAATGTTGGCTATTAGCAAGCGACTGTTATAGGTAGATACTTGAGCCTATATTGAGGTGTTTCTTAGTTAGAAATCTTGTGACAGATATATTACTAAACTATTATTTACTATATATTCCGGTTATACTCACGGGTGTATTCGGGAATGCCCGACTAGTTTCGGACTCGAACGGAGTCCTTATTCATGAGCTGGTTACGCGACAGAGTCGCGAGCCGAACTATATCGCGAGTATAACCGGAATATATAGTAAATAATATGGATAACACTCGCGAAAGTTGTTATAGTAAAATACTAAACTATTGTCTGCATTTATGTACCTACATGACTTTCGGTGTGATTTTAGCATCCGTGTCCCCTTTTTCCCTTTTTAAATTTATGGTCTGTATTATTTAAACACTTTATCAGCTACGATGAACTATATTAGTTCAGCTTCCTTACCATGAACTGTTAAATCAGGACATTTTACGTTGTGGAACAGAGACACCACAATACGAAATGTGGGTGTACTATATGTGCACCTCTGCCTAGCCCTTCGGGGAATACAGGCGTAATGTTATGTTAAAAGTTCATGGTAAGGGCCCAGTTGTACCTTGTATACTTAATCCAGAAACTGTATTAAACATTTTGCAAAGTGACATTGGTGTTTATCTGATCTCAATGTGACCTCGCCGTACGCATATAAATAAACCGCCAGTAAACATTCTACTTACGCCACTATTTCTATAAGTATGAGAAATAATAGTTGACTAAACAAACGAGTCGACCCCACCAAGAACAATTAAACTTGCTCGTAAACACCGTTAGTCAGCTGTGTTCGTTAATTCCAAACTTTTGATGGTAACTTCTGGTGTGTCGGCACAATCGATCGACTTAAGAGTTTCTGAACATTACTTTGTTCAAGTCTGATCAAATCTTTGTTTGTAAATCTGTAGTCGATATTCTTGATTTGGGGGTCCTTTAATATGGTACCGATTCCTATATCACGACAATGATGAACGACGATATCGTCGGTCCACCTGGTAGGAGGCCTGCCAATGCTGGTCTTCCGGTTCGTGGTCGCCACTCGAGAACCTTTCTCCCCCAGTGGTTATCGGTTCTTCAAGTGATATGGCATGCCCATTACCACTTCAACTGGCATAACGAGTGCTCACACTCCCAAAACGGCGAAAAAAATATTCTACGAATAATAGCGATAGCTTCATGAGTGTCTGGGCTCAGACTAGGTTTTGAGGAGCTGAAATTAAATACCTTTGGCGACTACTACTTAGTTTATTACTTGGTACTTTGCACTTTACAAATATATTGTTCTTGAGAATAGCTTTATACAGAGCAAGATTGGTTTACGTTATTTGATGTATCGCACACGCGGGCGCGCGGTGCATGCGCTTATATATGCTCGGTGTCCTTGGAGTGGGGAGCGCGTGGCGACGCGACTGCCCCTGGCGGGGTTGAGCGTTAACATACTTCCCCCGTTGAAGGTGTAGCCTTCAACTGTTCTTCATCAGGCTTCAACAAGGGGCACAGGCGATTTACAGCTCGCCTCACTGTACCATTAGCAGTGGCTACATCGGCTACTCTTGATACACCATCTTTACCCATGTGTAGGTCTTGTATGCGTCCCATTTTCCATTTTAGGGGAGGTAAATTGTTATCCTTGATAATAACCATATCTCCAATACTTAGTGTGGTACCAGCCTTGCGCCACTTTGTACGATGTTGTAGCTCAGATATGTACTCATGTTGCCATCTCATCCAAAAATGCTGTCTCATTAATTCCAATTGCTCATATCTGTGGAGTCGATTGCAGTTAATAGTTGTCAAGTTGGGAGAGGGAAGAGCTATCAGTGGTTTTCCGACGAGAAAATGCCCGGGAGTCAGGGGTTGGAAATCATGGGGGTCAGATGACATAGGATATAAGGGCCTGGAATTTAATATGGCTTCTACTTGGACAAATAAAGTGGAAAGCTCCTCATATGTTAAGTGCCTATTCCCTAATATTCTTTTTACGTGGAACTTAGCTGACTTTACCCCTGCTTCCCACAATCCCCCAAAATTAGGGGCATACGGTGGTATGAAAGCAAACTTCATGCCTTCATCTGAACAAAATTTATATATATCCTCCTTATTGTCTACTAAAAATCTATTGAGCTCAGAGCTAGCTCCTACAAAATTTGTAGCATTATCGCTATATAATAAGCAAGGTTTAGAACGGCGTGCAATAAATCTCCTAAGTGATAATATAAATGCTTCCGTGCTTAAATCGCTAACTACTTCTAAGTGTATAGATTTGGTTGTAAAACACACAAATAAACACATATAACATTTACTTATTTTACAACCGCGGCCTTTCCTATCCGTTATTAAATAGGGACCAGCAAAGTCTACTCCCGAAGTTTCAAAGGGCGTCCCTGGATTCAAACGCTCCTTAGGTAGGTTACCCATAATCGGTACTATAGCTTTAAATCTAAATCGCTTACAGACTATACAATTATTAACTACACTCCTAGCCACCCTCCTAGCATTTACTACCCAGTATCTTTCTCTAACAGCTGATAATAATAACTGAGGTGCAGCGTGCAGCAACTTAATATGTTCATTTTCAAAGATTAGTTTGGATAGGCGGTGCTTGGAATCTAAAAGCAAGGGATGTTTTCTATCATGCGAGATAGATGCATTTTTTATACGACCTCCCACTCTCATTACCTTGTATTTAGAGTCCAAGAAGGGACTAAGCGATAAAATCTTACTCTTACTACTAATGAGTTTATCGTTTAATAATCTAATAAATTCGTCGCTAAATGAGTCTTGTTGCGATAATTTTACTAAATAAATTGTGCTATCCCTTAACTCATCAGCGCTTAAGGCACAACTCTTATTTCTAAATTCTTTAATTTTAATTCTACAGTTGTTAACAAATCTAAGTACATATGCCATAGCACGTTGGAGTCTACTGTACTTGGAATAACGTTCAAATTCAATTAAATTGTGTTTAATGCTTACATTTACATTAGTTAAACATGTGCTAATGACCTTGGTTTCCGGTAATGTTACATTTTTTAACTTATAATAATCTACTATAGGCCAATAATCACTGTTTAGGGATAAAAAGTGTGGCCCACTCCACCATAGTTTTTGTACTTTATCGTTTAGGTCTTCCACTCCTCTCGAGATGTAGTCTGCGGGGTTTTGATCTGTTGGTACGTATCGCCACTCGCTTTCCCTAGTAAGGTTGTTAATTTTATTTACTCTATTTGCTACAAAAATTTTTAATTGTTTGGGAGTCGCGCGAGCGGTACGCAGCCAACCGAGCACTACCATAGAATCTGTCCAGTAAACACAACGCACCACAGTACATCGCAAGGAGTGAGTCACCCTTTTTCCTAGCTCGGCGGACAGCAGAGCGCCACACAATTCAAGTTTAGGAATTGACAACGTTTTTAATGGAGCAATCCTTGATTTAGCACAAAGTAATTGAACATGAATACCTCCGTTCTGACCGACCGAACGCGCATAAGCACAGGTACCATACGCACACATAGATGCGTCTGAAAAAATATGAATTTCAATCTGTACTACATCCTTACAAATTACATGTCTAGGTACCATTATGCTAGATAAAGAATTCATGTTTTGTACAAAGTTATTCCATAAATGTTCTATTTCATCTACTACTGGGTCGTCCCATTCGGACTTACATACCCATACCTTCTGTAAGATCAATTTAGCCTTCACTACAAATATACTTAAAAGACCTAAAGGATCATAAATCTTTGCAATAGATGATAAGATATTACGTTTAGTAACCCTTTCCGGTTTATTAACCTGTACAGAAAATTGGAACAAATCAGACTGAGGCGACCAAGTTAGACCTAAAGTACTAGTGACTTCCTTAAATTCTGTCAATGCCTTCACTTCCTGCAATCTATTTTCGGTTAATAACTGAGTGGCGTTCGACCGGAATTTTCGTAAACTAAAACAACCCGAATCTACAGTTTTAGTAATTTCTCTACAAATACGATTTAACCCTTCTTCTGTTTGATGTCCCGTGATCAAATCATCCATGAAAAAGTCATGTTTAATTATCTCCTTAACTTCAGGATCATCACACTCATTAGATAATTGCAAAAGACAACGAGTACTTAAATAGGGTGCGGAAGCGGTCCCGTATGTAACTGTATTTAATTTTAAATGCTTTAATGGTTCGTACTCGTTCTCCCTCCATACTATCATTTGCAAATGTCTTTGACTTTCAGAAATTAATATTTGTCTGTACATTTTCTCTATATCTGAAGTCATAACATAATTATGTTGTCTAAATCTAATTAATATACTAAATAAATCATCTTGAATCACCGGTCCTACCATTTGTATATCATTTAACGAATACCCACTGCTTGTTTTCTCAGAAGCGTTAAATACAACACGGAGTTTAGTTGTCTCACTCTTTTCTTTAATAACTGGGTGATGCGGTAAATAATATGCAAAGTCAGGCTTGCAGGTTTCAGATAAGTGACCCAATTGTTTATATTCCTTAATAAACTCAACATAAGAACCCTTTACATTAGGTTGCTTACTCAATCTCCTTTCTAAATTTACTAAGCGCGCCTTGGCCTTTGACAATGAATCACCTAGTACAGTCGGAGGAGTATGGAAAGGTATTTTTACGCAAAACCTTCCTTCTTTAGTTCTATGCATATACTTTAGAAAGTGTTCTTCGCAAAATTCTTCTTCATTACTATACTGGATATCATCTATACTTAATATTTCCTCAACCTTCCAAAATTTCTCCAACTGTTTACAAATATTTGTAGCTAAATTACATTTTGCTTCATACTTAGACGTACATTGATTTACAGGACCAGTAACTAACCAACCCAACTTAGAATATTGCAATGTTGGACGACCTTTACCTAATTTTACTTGTTGACCAGTTACCAACTCCCAAAACAAATCAGCTCCTATTAATAAATCTACCTCAGAGGGCTCATAGAATCTGCTATCTGCTAAATCTACTAATATGTCGCCGGGAATATTAAATTCATTTACATCTACCTTTACATTCGGCAACATATTCGTGATTTTTTGTATAATCATACAGTTTAACTCAATGGAAAAACTATTACGCATTGAATTTATTTTAAACTTACAACTTTCTGCTAATTCTATCTTATTATTTCCTATACCGTAAATATTACCTGTTTGATTAATCCGTTTACAGGACAATCCTAATTTATTACAAAACTTCTCAGTTACTAATGAGATTTGACTACCAGAATCTAATAATGCGCGTGCTACATAATGTTTATTGTTTACTTCACTAACGACGTCGACGAGCGCGGTGGACAATAGAACATACCGAGTGCTATCTGCCGATAAGGAAACCGGTTCCGCCGCCGGCAGCGCAAGCGCACACCGCTCTGGCATGGTAGTTGTAGCTCCGGGTGGCCGCGGCGCCAGCGTCGGTTCGCATTCCGTGGCCTGGTGCACCATTCCGACTGAATTTAATTGTGGCGTAACCGTATTTTGCTCTCTGCTTGAATTTACATTATTATCTGCTGATTGAGGTTTATTTCTATGTAATAATGTGTTATGTTTATATTTGCAAATTTTACATCCAAATGATTTACAATTATATGCGCGATGACCTGGTTTAAAACAGTTAATACACAATTTATTTTTTGAAATAACATCGTTTTTCTCTTGTAAACTCATAGAAATAAACTTTGTACATTCAAACAGACGGTGTTCTTGATTACAAATGACACAATTCAAGCTACGATTATTACTAGCCTGTGTGGATGCAACAAAACAAGATGCTTTTTCGCCTTTATGAGTAACGCTAGATTTACTAGGTTTCGCACATTCTAATACGTCCGCTCGGTCACGCAAAAATTTAAAGAAATCATCGAGGGTAGGGACGTCTGCTAAAGTACTTTTATGTTCCTCCCACCTTCTACTTGTTACATTATCCAGTTTACTCACGGCTAAATGAATAACAATAGTATCCCAATGTTCTACTGGTTCTTCTAATGATTTTAAACCTCTCAAATTCTTTGTTATGTGGTCAATCATGAATCGCAACGATTTATCAGACTCTTTAGTTATACATTCCATACCAAATAATGATCTCATGTGGTTACCAATTAAAAGACGTTTACTATTATACCTTTGACATAGCAAGTCCCACGCTAAACGATAGCTATCAGAACAAAATGATAATGATTTAATAACCAATGCGGCACTACCCTCTAACGACGATCGTAAGTAGTGGAACTTACTAATCGTCTCAATTGACTCATTATTATGTATTAAAGATTCAAATTTATCTCGATACTCTAACCAATTGTTATAATCGCCATTGAATGTGGGCAACTTAATAGTGGGTAATTTAATGGAGGTTGTATATGGATTTGCACTTTCAAAACTATCTGATGATTTTAAAGTTTGCTGGGCTATACACCGTTTCTTGAGGTTTCCTTCTTCAATTTTATCTAAAATACATTGACCTTGTGATATCATAGAATAAAATTGAGCCTCGATCTCGGAACGCACTTTCATTTGTTCTTCCGGAGATTCAGACTCAATTTCAATTTCCGACTGCAGTTCGTCGAAAGTGCAAAAACATGTTTCTAATTTAGATAACCTTAATCTTAACTCAGAAACCTGCTCATCATTTAATGTGTCTGCTGTCCTTACGCCCTCCAAATAACCTTTGAAAATTGTTAGTCTACCCCTTATGTAACTTCTCCTTTTTATTGGATCTGCACATTTTCTACTGGCTAGAGACATCGCGATAAGACTATAAAACTACGTTCCTACGTTGTGTTTAATACAAATAAAATATAGCTACCCAGGTTTTACAAAAGAATAGGATATCGGAACTTTACACTGAAATTTCCAAATAATCTGCACATGGGACAAATAAGGAGGTAGTAGGAAATAATGGAACGGGCTTACCAAATATTGTTTCTGCTTGAGATATTCCTTTACTTTACTCTCTCTTCCCTTTATCCTTGTATTTCCTTTCCTTCTTGTCCTTTATATTTATTCCTTTTTAATATGTTTCGACATCCATATCCTGGTCACGGCACCAAAATGTCTGGGCTCAGACTAGGTTTTGAGGAGCTGAAATTAAATACCTTTGGCGACTACTACTTAGTTTATTACTTGGTACTTTGCACTTTACAAATATATTGTTCTTGAGAATAGCTTTATACAGAGCAAGATTGGTTTACGTTATTTGATGTATCGCACACGCGGGCGCGCGGTGCATGCGCTTATATATGCTCGGTGTCCTTGGAGTGGGGAGCGCGTGGCGACGCGACTGCCCCTGGCGGGGTTGAGCGTTAACAATGAGAATGCATGACAAAGGGACTTAATGCTGCTTCATGTTGGCCATCACATGTTTTATGCGTTCCGGAACGCGATCGGGCATCGCTAACGATTTAATGGGATGACGCTGAAAACGTGACAGTAGACCAGAAAATGCAATTATACTTCGTAATTTCGCTCACTATGCAAATATGCTTTTCACTTTAAGTATAGCACTTAAAGTTACATGGTGCAACAGTATTATGAAATATTAAGTTAAAGCATATGACCTGTGACCAGCGACTTCACCCACGTTTTACTTTCTTTTACCGTGGAACCCTAAATATAAAATTGAAAAATAGTCTATGTAACTCCTTATAACATCAGCTATCTGCCAGCAAAAGTCTCGTCAACTTCGGTCTAGCTGTTTTGGAGATATGGGACTGTTAAGAATATCCGATCAATGTTTTTCAGGTGTTCTCTACTTGATATTTTCTGCAGTTGACTTAGTTAGACTGGTGATGATGATGATAATGCATACATACATATACTTCAGGTCTTATGTTACAGCCTATGTAATACAGATATTACATAGAAATAGCTACATCAATGTAACGTAGGTACACAAAGAACACGTAGCTCAGTCTCAGATGCACTTAGTCTTGGGATTGACTTGTTTGGAAATGTGTGCATACGATATTCGTGCCACTTAAGATACAGGTAACGTACCTAGTAAGTATAGAGTAGGTTTTAAACTACATCATTTTGGTATAAATATTTATTTGTTAAGTAAAGCGTAACTAATAATACATAACATCACGTCTGTATTCCCCGAAGGGGTATGCGGAGGTGACTGTGGAGTGCACCCACATTTCGCCAGTTATTTTATGAGTCCCAAATCCCAATGTAATGAAGGACGAGTCTATACTTAAATTCAGCATTATCGATAATATCACATAAATAACTACACCATAAATTACGCGCAAATTGCTTACATATTAATAGATTTAATCGCAATTTAATTTATGAAGCTATATAGGTACAAGAATATGACTACAAAATTACACACGCTTAGCTCATTCTACATTCAACAGGTTAAGTTCGTTAACCCCGGCTTTACGACCTACGTCAAGTTACACCTTTAGGGCCTTAACACGTCCCTAATCTATATTGAGGTAGATTACGTTAACTTTGAGCCTAAAATGCGCTAGATTTAGTTAAAGTGTATATAAACTAATTTAATGCTAAAGCTAATTGGTACTGAAATGCGTACTCCCCAAGCTAGAAAACTAAACGAATGTGAAAACGATTTTTCCATTCGATAATTCTCAGTAGAAGCACGGTTTCTGGATTTTTACTAGGTGGATAAAAATAGGCTTGCTGTTACATTAGGACCTTTACAACGTATCGAGCGAAATGTGGGTGTATCACCTTTCGGCAAATACAGGGGAGAGGTTCCTATTATGTCATAAATGAAGATTTTTATTATCCAGGACATCTATGTACAAGTTCCTATACAAGTTAAAAAGCTTAACTAAGACCATGAACAAACGGTTACAGTTTTAATTAGGCTGACATCACCATTTAATCCGAGTCTGGGCATACACATGTCTTACATGACACGAAAAACATCCTAGAATCCTAAAAACACTCAGTCCGAGTGCGACAAATTATTCTACCTATTCAACGAACACCCATTTTGCCAGGTACAAAGCATAGGTCAGATATCAAGCAAATAGAATTCACTATCAGATTTAAACTCCCATTTGAATGATAAACGCCTTTAATTGAAAGGCCTGCTCCTAAATCTAGTGGTATTATTCCACCCACGCCTCTTCCAAGACTGGTTACACAGGAATACATAATGTCTGGTTCTAACAATTTCTGAAGTGACGACGAGATGGTTCGATCAGCCCCCTTACCACGAACTCTTAAAACAGGGCAGTTTATGTTGAAGAAGCGAGACGCCGCTTCGTGCATTGTAATTTGTAATGCGGTGTCTCGCTTTCACAACGTAAACTGCCATGCTTGAAGAGGACATGGTAGGCAGGCTGTCAAATGTACAACTCAATTTTTAATTGAATTGTTAATGTTTAGCTGAAATGATTCAATTTACGCTTAGCCATCCCACTGACATAAAGAGAGGTTGCTAACTTAATCACGTAACTTCTACTTGAATTCGAATTAAGTTTGATTTTATTATTCAGTTCAAATCTTGAAGTGATCTTGTAATACAGTTTCTGTCAGGTTCGTTTGTCTCGTGGTCGTACGGCGGACCTTGATTTTGTATATTTACATCCATCTCTATACGAGGAGAGGCCTTTGCCTTGCAGTGGGACATTATAGGCCGTGATTATTATTATCAATCACGTATGTTATCTCCCTAAGAGTACGTTATGATGTACTGCTTTAATCACAAGTTTATAGATTAAAATAATTTAATCAAAATAGACTATTTAAATACCTAGTAAGTACTCTCTCATCGTCATTCATAAGGCAGCCTCTAAATACGCCCACCCTTCATACATAATACACCCACGTTTCGTCGCTTATAATAAGTCTCAGTCAAGTCAGCAAAATATTAGCTAGTCATGGGCCATGCTAAAATTTATTTGATTTGTTTGTGCATTTTCGATTTTAGGTCCGGAAAAGATTTTCTGATCCAACGACGCATTATATCGTTTTGGGCAGCGTTTCTCCTTTGTCATCATCATCATCAGCTACAAGACGTCCGCTGTTGAACAAAGGCCTGCCCCTTAGAACGCTAATTTGTTGTAATGCTTTACGTAAAACGAAGAACCAATCTCAGACTGTCAAACTAAAACTGTTATCAGTAAGTATGAAATAAAATCGAGAGAAATCTTCTAGAAGATCATCTATTATTACCATAAATGTAGCAACACAGTTTATTTAACTCAATATTAACAAACAAGGATTATCGTGAGAACAAGATCGTTACTTGAGTTAATTATTTGAATTATAATAATTCTCCTTCGATTTACGCGACTCATATAAACATTGTGCGACCGCTAGTGCTCCCATTGCAGTCGTTGTCTAGCTTCGAGCGAGACCCACCTTTCCCCAGAGACCTATGCACAGTGACCTCGTACACGACCTACTTTGGTCCCAGTTTATGTAGACTATGCTTTGGTTGAGTACCTTAGTAATACCTAAACAGCACTGATAGCCGAGTAGTATGACTGCCGTTAGACTGCCAAGTCAAAGGTCGAAAGTTTAAACCCCGGCACGGACCAATGACTTTGCTATCTTATAAATTAGTTATCAGTCGCTAAAAACGGTGAAGGGAAACATCGTAAGGAAACCAGCACACCTGAGACATTTTCCAACGGTGTGTAAAGCCACGTCAGAGGCCTACAGGCGGTTTAAACGTTGACACCAGGTTGTTCATGAACCATACGAAAAGAAGAAGTATTACCTATATAAGTATCAAGTCTGTTTTCCTCGAAAAGGGAGGTAAGCGATTGCACCCACATTTCGAACTAACATATTAATAGGGGGCGAGCCTTTACCCATTTACGCGATACGGTAAGTCAATTGATAACGTGTTTGGTCAAGTTCATGTTCGCGAACTTTTCGGGTAGTAGGCTATCAATTAACTTACCAAAAGTATAATATTACGTTTACGAGTGTGTTGTAATTATACTCGTAACTAGTTAACAGATTATATAGGAGCTAGCGAATTTATCTGTGTGAAATTTTTTTGACATCTTTTCCTAGATGTAAACCTTAAAGATCCATTCTAAATATTGGTGTAACATACATACATAAAGTCACGCCTGTTTCCCTGAGGGGTAGGCAGAGACCACGGATTTCCATTTGCTACGATCCTGGCATACTTCTTTTGCTTCATTCACACGCATCACATTCCTCATACACGCTCTTCGGTTGAGGGTACTCCTCACTTGCCCTTTTTGCAGAACATCTCCGATTTGGTCTAGGTATGTTCGCCTAGGTCTTCCCCTTTCCGATACTCCACTAACACTCGCCTCATATATTCGTTTTGTCATTCTTCTTTCATCCATCCTTTCTACATGCCCAAACCATCTAAGCATTGGTGTAAGAATTTTGAAAATCGGGTGGATCGTTTTGAAGTATTTTTTAATATTTTTTTTACCTTTTACATGCAACCTTTTCCTTATATAATATTAGTATAGATGCCGGAATCAATGCTGGTTGTTAAGTAAGCCAGCCATTCTCAGTTCAGAAAACATTTTTGCAATACCTCTTTTAACGCTGAAGGTTGGAAACCCCTGTTACCATGGAGACAAATGTATAAGAATCAACACGGTACTTTATATGATAAGGACATGTATCTGTGGCTATTAATGTCAGTCATAAATCTCATCGAATTACACTGCTCGATTTTTCTGTGCGTTCATGAGAAAATCTCTACTTTGTTGGATAGTCATGTATTTTATTTGGATTGTAGGTGCTTTAATGGGGCGAATGACAACTATCACCAATAGAACAGGAAATCGAACATAAACATAACATAACATCACGCCTGTATTCCCCGAAGAGGTAGACAGAGGTCCACATATAGTACACCCGCATTTCGCCAGTTATGTTTTTCGGTCCCAATGTAATAGGGGGCGAGCCTATTGCCATCAACCGGGCACAAATCCAGACGCCGCGCTGCTACTGAGAATCACCTAACGGAAAAACCCAGTAACACTGCCCGACCCGGGATTCGAACCCAGGACCTCGTGCTCATCCGTCACGCTTAGCAACCACTAGACCAACGAGGCAGTCAAGACAAATATACTGACAATACATTTTTCTTTGATAGTTTCGAGATGAGTTATCTACAACAATAAAAGCTCAAATATACAAAGCCAGTAAGCAAGTTGGTAGCGGGGCTAAGTGACCAGAGTGTGTCGAACAACTGAATATTGGTTCTACCGATCATCTTCATCATCAGCCGGATGACGTCCACTGTTGAACAAAGGCTTCCCCCTCCTCCTCCTTCTCTCTCCTCCTTACAGCACAACCAATATTGGCATAGATTTAAGAGTGGTCCTCCAATCCATGATTTACCTTAACTAAAAGATTAAACACATAAGCCACGCCCACAATAGATCGAATTACTAAAAATACGCTTTTAAAAGTTCCTTTAATTTCAGTAGTCTATTTATAACTGGCAAGTATATAAGGACCTATTTACTGTCTTAAGGTAACATACACACTACCTGGATAAACTTAATTAATTAAGTATTCACTTAGCTTCCGGATGTGTTACGAGTTCGGAATAGTTTCTTTGAGTTCAAAGGACTAATCAAACTTAATACGTCTATTTATGGATATATCGAAACACTTACAAATTAATTTGTTTATTAGGTTAATTGATTAATTTGAGTGACGTTAACCATCGTTAACCTGGATTTAATTTTCTGAAATCAGCAACCCGATGTGAGCTCACGTGGTGATCGATGTTAAACCCCTTCTCTATAGGATAAAAGGCCGGCCCAGCCGTGGGACAGTTATATATGCTGTTATGGATATTATTTTACATGGGTTTCAAGGGTTCAAACACTTGAAAGTGCGACTGTTTCCATCAACTGACAAGCATACTCCGCAGGCTTAAGGGGAACCAATCCATCATACTTCCAGACTTTCCACACTACATTAACCTTATCATATTGAAGAGAACATAGTAATGGAACTGGACTTTCACTGAACGTTTTGGTAACCAACACATTACTTTTTTTAAGGTTTTAAAGCCTTTGTCCAGTATATACCTTAATAAATAAATGATTTATTTCTGTAAATAGGTTTTCACAAAGACTTTACACATCAAAATTTAATAAAAAATAAAATAAAAACTAGTCGTCGGCATTTCCTAACTAGTCAGTTAGGAAATGCCGACGCCATCTAGTCGGTAAGGTAAGGTAGTCACCTTTGAGTAGAAATGCCGAAAGACTATGATTATAAGCAGCTATAATATAATCAACTTAGATTCACAATCTTATTCCATAATCCTAATAAAAAGAGTTGAAAACAAACAGACAACATTAAGAGCTTAATTATAAATTAAATAAAAAAGTTTCTTGAGTTCGAAGAAAATACTCAAAAAACAGTCAGAAAGTTGAAGAAACGAAAATATTAGAAGGAAAAGATGAAGTAATAAATGTTAGGGAAGTTATAGGAACTAATTTAAAAAGTTTTTTGGAATATTAATCGTCGCTGTAAAATGTCTGCAATTAAAGGCCGTCGTACTAGACCTTTATTATTTGATAATAAAAATCTTTGGAAATTTCACCTTCCGATTTTTTGCATCGAAATATGGGTCCATTTGGGAGGACGTAAATTACTATATTTTTGGACATTTATCGCGTGAAATACATGTAAAAGCTTTGCAATTAACCATTCATAGGTGTATGAATGGTTAATTGCAAAGCTTTTACTAAAGGGTTATAATTGAGATGTCAATACCTATGTAAGTACTAAAATATATATTTTAAACACACATAACACAACGTCACGCCTGTATTCCCCGAAGGGGTAGGCGGAGATGCACATACAGTACACCCACATTTCGCCAGTTATGTTTTTAGGTCCCAATGTAATAGGGGGCGAGCCTATTGCCATTAACCGGGCAGAAATCCAGACTCCGTGCTGCTACTAAGAATTACCTAATGGAAAAACCTACTAACACTTTGCACGACCCGAGATTCGAACCCAGGACCTCGTGCTCAGCAGTCAGATATATTTTAGTGAAAATATAATAAACGCTGATAACGGAGTGGTATGATCGTTGCACTGCCAAGTCAAAGGCCGCAAGTTCAAACCCCGGTACGCATTAATGTATTTTCGAATTCATGTGCGTATTAAGTTATCAATTGGTAAAAACGGTGAAGGAAAACATGGCGAGTAAACCGGCGTACTTGAGAGATTTTCAACGGTGTGTAAAGCCATGTCAAAGGCCTACAGGCGGTTTAAACTCTGACACCAGGTTGTCCATCGACCATACGATAAGAAGAGAAAAATACAGTAAATTATTATATCATATTAAAATTTGTTTTTATTAATTACGTTTATACTTACTAAGCAGAGAAGAATGGCAGAGTAGAACGGAGGACTATACTAGCAGTGGGTGATACAGGGCTGAATGATGATAATTCTGACCCAAATATTTACATTAATTTGGATTTACTTAATTAAGAAAAGCAGCACGTAGTAAAACAATGACTTTGTTAATTAAACTAGAAAACGTATTTCGTAATTACTTTTTGTAAAATTAATTGGATACCTAGCTATTCTTACCGATTACCTTAGTTGCGCGTCTGACATAACAATTACTATCCGTAGACTGCGATCCTTGTAGACACTCTTGTACTAAGACCAAAATACGAGGGACAAGATGGGATTGGCCGAAATAATATTAGAGAAACATAGAAGGCAATAATTCTCTCTTACCATGAACTTTTAAGGGACATTTTCAGTTGTGGAAGAGAGATGCCGCAATACACTATACGTAGCGGCTTCTCGCTTGCACATTGGAAAATGTCCTGCTTTAAGAGTTTATGGTAGAGGGGCTGATTAGGTAGGCAGGATAGGCAGTGGCTAAGTTGGACTGCTGGACTAACCGTTGCGTGTTTGATTATTGTTTAAAAATCAACTTCCTCATCAGCTGGAAATGAGTTGTTATATGCATATTTGGTAAACGCTTTATAGCAGTTAGGAAACCTAACCAGCTATTACTAATCAGTATTATTTCATAGTTAAATCTTAGCCTAACATTACCTTAATGCAGTGCATAACATGATTTATGTTTATTACTCCTTAATCTATAATCTACATCAAACCATCTAATCACGCAAGTCTATTAGCCTATTGAATAGCACACGCTATTATGTATGTATTTATGTACATTATAATATCGCTTACTTAATTATCCGCTCACACAAATCCTTCATAAGCTAAATCTCCAATTTCTAGGGAAAAGCCGTCATAATGTAGCAACACTAATAAATACGTATTAATACCGGCAAGCCCGCTCCCAGTTCTTTACGAGAAATACGTACGCTAATTGCTGATTAGATGTGGGAATTGGGAAAAAGTTGCCAGTTGAGATATGTAAAATCCGGCACATGGCACTTAGGCGCGGATCCTCTGGCGGGTGATTGTATATTACTGAGATATTGGTTAATTTTATTCATGGTAATGAACTTGCTTTGCGTTTTGTGGAAGACCCTAGTTCAAATCTAAGAGTTGACAGTTATAGTTATAGTATATTTCTGGCACTTCCTGGATACTTTAGGTATATATTTTCATCATACATACGAGTATAATTCAATGAGATTGAAAAAGCTATACATTAATTAAACATAGGTAGTTTCAATGTTATTTGGATATATACATGGAGTAAATAAGGCATTGCGCAAACGTGAACACTATTCAGTCTTGTGTCGGATACAAGCTACTTATGAAAATTGAATTTCTATTACATCATAATCAGCCGAAAGACGTCCACTGCTGAACAAAGGCCTCCCACTTAGGACGGCACAATGAACGACAATTTGCCAGTTGCATCCACCGGTTGCCCGCATCTCTGCCGATATCGTCGGTCCACCTGGTGGTGATTTCTATAGAACTAGTATGAAATCAGCCACTCCCTGCGCAGACGTAAATCGCCGCTACAGGATACAGCAACTATAGTTTCCTGTGACAGTGTGTCGTGTAGGAAACAAAAAGTGTGTTCGTTTGCGCAGAACTTCTAAAGACAACGAATTTTGTTCATGGAAACCCAAAATGTCGTGTGTCACAGTTTTCTACTAACATAGAACCGTCCATCTCAGTTAGATTTCCTCGTGGCATTGTATTTTACTTCTAAACCTGCCCACGTGATGAATTGTGTTCCGTCAAGAATCTGAATCGGTATTCGTAACTGTTGTCTTCACCTGGAAATAAGACAGACCATTTCACCCGTGTCTATAGCTAAGAATATTATTTGTACGATGTTGCGAGCGAGCTTTGTAACGTAAAAAGTCGGTGACACAGTTGTGGTGCGGTCTACAACGGCACCAACTTGTGGGAGAAAAAATTGCAAAGATAGCAAATAAATAAAAAAAAAAAGAAAGTCAAACATAAAAAAGGCACGGACGAAAGTCTGTAGAATAGTAAAAGTTATTTAAAAAAACTCCGATCTAACTTAACTAGGAAATATTAATCACCATTTCCTCATCTACCATTCTCATTCAATACTAAAACAACAGAACCAAATTGTCTCTTCACAGAGAGCCAGAACGAGCATAAAACACAGCGAAAATATCCGTGAAACAAGACAGTATTATGCACAACTCGTACTAATTTATTCTAGCAATTAGCAGTACGATGTATTTTTCTCCCCAGAGTCGCTGGGACCTACAAAATATACACTGTGTAAGATTTTACGTTATGCTCGTACATTATAAATTGGATCTTCCGTGCCGTCCTTTGGGAAAGACTCCAGAGAAAGCTATGTAAGCGACCATTATTTTGAAGATATGCGAATCTTGGCTACAGAAATGTTTTGATAACGCCAAGAATTATGTGCAGCGTGGGTTGTGCGTTTTGTTGTACTCGTTGTTTTGTTTAGCGAATGAAAATTTTGATACGATTAGAATACAGAAATAAATGGTTTGTAGGTACAATTATTATTGTTCGCCTGGAATGTCCCACTGCTGGGCAAAGGCCTCCCCACTCTCTTTCCACATCTCCCTGTTACCAGCTGCCAGCGACCAGCCTTGCATAAACAAGTCGAGTTCGTCCTGCCATCGCCGTCTAGGTCTTCCTCGCTGTCGTCTCCCTTGTTGAGGGGTCCAGTCCGATGTTAGTTTTGCCCAGCTCCATTTTAACATTGTAGGTACAAGCTCTCTGTTTATTTTGCGTACAGATTTATAGTTTTCCGATATGAAAATAGTTTCTTTACGTAAGATAACGTTACGTAAATCGATGCGTTGTTTAGTGGCATTTGAGGCAATCCGACATATTACAAAATATAAACATCCATGAATTTATAAGTAGGTACAAAAATAATAGGTTTATACAAAAGTTGTTTACTGAACTGAGTGCCAATATGAGGCCTTTTTTATACAAGCTTTTATATCAATTTAATTTATTCAGATTGTCTCAAACAAAGGAATGACATATCGTTATTGGTTATTACACAGCTTCATCGGTCAGTCCTATAATAAATATTCCAGATATTAATTAGCAGTCGGTAAGTAACCGCTATTTAACATAACGTTATAACTAGCAGTTGCTAGCCGTAATCCCAATTAAGTTTAATTGGGATTACACTTCAGCGATCACCGTCTTTGGGATTGTGTTACTTTATTAACCTTTACTTTCGTCACGATTAGGTAAAACTAGGTAAACCAATTTACTGGATTATGGATTATTTAAAAGTCGGAATCAATTAGTTCTTTTAAAGTATCGACCTATTTTTTCTTTTTTGAAAAAAAACGTCGCCCCACGCAATTTCTCCAGTATAGTGGGTGCGTTTCACAAACATGAAATACATACATACATACGTAACATCGCGCCTGTATTCTCCGAAGGGGTAGGCAGAGGTGCATATTTAGTACACCCACATTTCGCCAGTTATGTTTTAGTTCCCAATGTAATAGGGGCGAGCCTATTGCCATCAACCGGGCACAAATCCAGACTCCATGCTGCCACTGAGAATTACCAAATGGAAAAACCCAGTAACACTTTGCCCGACCCGGGATTCGAACCCAGGACCTCGTGCTCAGCAGTCACGCTTAGCAACCACACACCAACGAGGCAGTCAATCACTAAACAAAACATTTATAAAGTTCCCATAAATTGAAAGCAAAAATCTTCCTTATTAATATAGTTTCAATCAAAACAAGGAACGCCAGCCACATTATTTATGCCCGTCTCTCCGGGAATTCATGTTCTGGCAAGTTAAGCTTGTGTCTTGTAACTATTTCTTGGTAGACCAACGTATCAAGCTTCTCGTCTGTATTTTGGCCCGCAAAGGCGTTTTGTGTAACAGCGTGTGTACCGATTCTTGTGAATGATACGCTTCTAGATACAGATGCTTGTCTGTCTTGTTTGGACATGTTTGAGTTTCTAAACGTACCCACATTTCTGTGTTGTATTCCAAGTTATGGCGCTTAATTCAGAAATAGTAACGTCGGAACATGTAAGAAACTGTGACTGCTCAGTTGGGTCAATCAAATTGGGTTTTCAGCCTCCTTACCATGAATTCTTAAACTGTCCTGTTATAAGAGTTTATGGTAAGGGGGCAGATCCTACTCCTCATTCAAAAATACATTATACGTAGTGTTAGCTAGTTTGACTTCGATTTTATAATTTTAAACCGGCTTCGAAAAGGAGGAGGCAGTATATTCGGCGCCAATTCTCTTTCCTCCACTACTTCCTCATCAAGGTAAAATAGAAAGTTTAGCTATGCAAATATTACTCTCCCTTGAAAGCTGCGTGAGATAACTGTAGGGTAAAGCATGCATATGGTTAAATCAAATAATCCGAATACGCTTCCTTGGCAGTCGGATAAAAACTAAAACATTTAAAGTATTACCAACCATGACTTAAGCGAGACGTCATTATATCAGCTCAACGTGGCCTAAATTTCAACGCAGTCAATAATGAAGATTATCAGAAGCAACAATCAGTATAGACCCGTGCACTAACTAACTTACCTCTCATAACTCAACTTGTGCCGAACTACATAGACGGGCAGGTCATTGCGCAGATATTAACTAACTTTGCTCATCTACGTCCACTAATTACTGTACGAAATATACTGTCAAACACGATAACAATCTATACATCTATGAGTCTGTGGCAACATTTATGGGTCTATTCGCCAAATATACATACATGACTGCCTCGTTGGTCTAGTGGTTGCTAAGCGCGACTACTGAGCACGGGGTCCTCGGTCCGAATCCCGGGTCGAGCAAAGTGTTGCTAGGTTTTTCCATAGGTAATTCCCAGTAGCAGCACGGAGTCTGGATTTGTGCCCGGTTGATGGCAATAGGCTCTCCCCTATTACATGGAGACCTAAAAACATAACTGGCGAAATTGAGGTGTACTATATCTGTAAATCTGCCTACCTCATCGGGGATTTTTTTTATTTATGTTAAAATAGCCACCTAAAAAGGATAAAAACAAAGCGAGACTTTTTCGATGTGGAAGCGAGCTACGTGCAGTACTACGTCTTGCTTCCACAACGGAAAATGATTTAAGGCTGGACAGTACCAACAAAATGTTTGATAACAATTCAATTTCATAAAACCCATGTTTTTCCTAAATATATTTGCGAGGCTAGCGTAACTAATGTAATAGAACTAAGTTTCCAACGGCTATCAAAATTTCCTTTTTGGTTTCGCCGCCTCTGAGTACCAACACATTTCGTTTTGTTGTGGCTGCAAAACATTTAATTGAATCTAAATGAAACATGATAGTTTGTTCTTCACATTTAGCTTCTGTAAGTAGGTAGGTAGATATAACTCTCTTTATCGTATGGTTGATGAACAGCCTGGTATCAGAATTAATATCGAATCTAGGGCTCTGACATAGCTTTACACACCGTTGAAAAATCTCTCAGGTGTGCCGGTTTCTTGACGATGTTTACCTTCACCGTTTTCAGCAATTGATAACTAATTTATTTAGTACGCATGTGAATTCGCAACGACATAGATGTGTGCCGGGGTTTGAGCTTGCGATCTTTGACTTGGCAGTCCAACGGTCATACGATTCGGCTATAACTGCTCTAATATAAATGTTGTTTAACAATCTTCTCAAAAATCAGCGGAGACTAGTCCATGTAAGCCTTTGTGATCTTTAATTTACCCAAAACCTACCAGTAGAAATAAACACAGCTTATCCACAGGTTTGTCGCCCAAATTTGTTTACAGGTGAATTTGGACAAGAAAATTCAGCCGCTATAAATTATGTAAAAGCGATTTGACGCTAAGTATCCCTACATAAATATAAATTGCATTAACGGTACATCTGTAGGGGAGATACGTTATCCAAGACAAAGGTAAGCGTGATGAAACCCGCGAACGTGATTAAATATTCAACTGTACCTACAGGACGGTTATGAAGAAGCACTGGCTTATGTACCGAGATGTAGCGACGAGTTATGAAAGAACACAGGTAAACATCTGGTACGGTACATAAAAGAATTAATAATAATCTTAAAACTAACAACAGGTAAATGGATAGAAAATGCGTTTTTTTACAAGCTTTTATTTAATCTATGATATTTCTTATCAATCTAGATGCTGACGATTTAGATACGTAAGCTATGGATGATATTTTTTTGATTAACATAATTAACGTTAGAAATGTTTCATAAAAATATATTCAAGTACTCCATAATATTACTTGGTTAAAAACTAGATAAAGTGGCTAAAAGAATTTCCCATTAAATAGTCCGCGTATTTCGCAAAGTAATTCTAGAATCAATGGAGAGTAGTGTTCATTTCTATGAAGTCATTGTACAAAAAAGTAAATCATGAAACGAAGCTTATGACCACGCAACTAATGGGGCAGTTGGAGAGAAAAGTAGTGCGAAAATAAATAATATCCATCTAGGAAAGCAATCATATATTTCTGAACCGGAACCAGTGAGCCGAATCAAATATATCAAATAGAAAATGGTACACCAACCCAGAATATTACCTATCATATATGTATAAAGCCTATCAGGAGCATAAGAGAAACGATTGACTGAAGCAACGACTCGATAACTACGTTACGAAGACAAGGATCCCATAAAATCATTAGTATATTAGTACGGAAGTTCTGTTTGTTCGTTAAGATTTCTCATAAAATCCCCTGGAATAGTCCGTGGGCAGATCGTTGATGTGTCATATGTAGAAGTTTATAGTACCCTCTCATTTGTGTCTTGTTATAGGTGTAATTAATGGCTTCGGAACTGTAGTTGGTCTTATTGGTTTGGTTTAGTAAAACTGGGTGTAGGTAGTAACAATTGTTTTATATATTCTGAAAGATACATAGGTACTCATCATCATCATCATCCACAGCCTTCAATATCCCACTGCTGGGTATAAGCTTCCCTTAAACAATGCCATCCGCCGCGGTCCTGTGCCAATCTTGTCCAGGTGCGCCCCGCAATCTTTATTATGTCGTCCATTAAATAACATTTTAGATCCAAATCTATACGTGATTAATATTACAAAAATATTAATTTCTTCATTTAAACTTAGTTTAGTCTAATCCGTGTTAAACTTATTGAGAAATTCAATCAAATTGCCCATTAAACTATTTACAAAACACATCGAATAACTGAATGTTCAAATGGGGGACCAGCTAGCTAAACTATTTGGAATAGTGGAACTAGTGTTGCACGAACAAAAGTTTATTTAGATCTCGTTGTATTTTAAAATAAAAGTTGGAACCGACGTAAAACTTTTGCGGTACGCCTAAACTATTGTAGATTAAAGACTACTGTTCGAACGTATTTTGTGTATTATGGGACGTTTATAAAATACCGTGACTTACATTCCTACCTTCATTTACCATTAAACCTACTGACACCATACCGGGTATTTTAAGGCGTTTGATGATGTATACTTAAATCGACCATCAGAAACAAAAGCTGAAGCAATTAGTTTATCCCTACTAATATTATAAACGTGAAAGTTTGTAAAGTATGGATGGATGTTTGTTACTCTTTCACGTAAAAACTACTCAATAGATTTTAATGAAATTTTATATGGAGGCAGCTGACACCCTGGATTCGCACATTAGCTTTTTATCCCGAAAAAATGTAGCGGGTAACACCGCGGGGCGCAGCTAGTTTACTACAAACCATCCATGTGAGACTCAAAGTCCCGTTGTCCAGTCCAATAATAATGACATTTGAATGGGTAACAGTTCCATTAAAGTAGCTCCGTGTTTATTATTTTAACGTACGTGCCAAAATTAACTTCATCATTTGAGCTCAATCGAAGGAGAAGGAAAAAAAAGAGGCCTTTGTCCTGCAGTATGACAATGAGATGGCCTGATAATAATGAGATGTATATAGGTAGTTACTAATGAACGATCCATTTGAAGGCTTTAAGGAAACCTTAACAATAAAATAACCATCTTAGTAACCTATTGCAAGCGATAAGGAGTGATATCCCAAACATTTACTGTTCCGAATTTCGCGTAGAAAATTCATGTCAAAAAATATTTAATAAACGCTAATGAAATTCGTTTGCGAAATTAAAAATTCTTATAGCCAAATTGTTGGCTTCCTGACTGCCTGTTTGGCGGTCAATTTATGCCCGGTTATTTTATTACAACTTCTTCTTTACGAAACGTAGTTCCCTACATTATGACAAGTAATGATTTCTCTAAAAGTTATTATGAAAGTAAATGGAAAAGTATATATTATATAACTTTGGTCGCAATCAGTGGTCCCTGCTTTCAAAAATGGTTACTATAGGGCTTTGAAAATCACACACATTTCACAACATTTAAAGAACTTTTTCTTCACACGGCATTTGAAGAACTTATTTTCCAAAAAGTGGATTGTCATCAAGATGTGAAATCTAAAAAACTAATTCTGAAGGCATTTTTATCAAAACACGAAACCTCAATGAAATCACATCTCTTGATTATGAAGGATAGTGTCCTAATTTACCAGAACAGCACTAAAATACTCAACCCACTCCCACCGAAACGACACTAATAACGTTGCCCAAAAACGAAACACGTGTCTTGAATCCAGAAAATTTACAACCCCAGTCATCTCTCAAATGTGTCGTAAAAGTAAACCTTCCGTAACTTCAACATAAAATATCAACGGAACATCTAATATTGCGCAATGTCAAAAGAACAAAAGAGAATGGGATTTCTCCATTTGTCATTACAATTGTAATAATAACAAGGACTATATACAAAGAGTTAGATATTTACTGTATACATAATAACACATCCTCTTTAGTAGGTACGATATAATACACGCGTGAGTAAATTTGAACCCTCAGCGCTACACCATGCGACGGTGGTACTTCTTTTGTTTCGAACATACAAATGAATGACTAAATTCGATTAATAAATTAAGACTTACAAAGGTCAGGCCGGCTGTATTCAATTCTTTTAATTGAGGAAATAGAAAAGCAAGAATTGGTTTAAAAATGGAAGCAATTAATCCATAGTTTTAGTAGATGACAAAAATGTGGACAATGAAGTGAAACTTAAGATGTATATAAATATCGTAATTGAACATAGACTGCCTCGTTGGTCTAGTGGTTGCTAAGCGCGACTGCTGAGCAAGAGGTCCTGAGTTCGAGTTACTGGGTTTTTCCATTAGGTAATTCTCAGTAGCAGCACGGAGTCTGGATTTGTGCCCGGTTGATGGCAATAGGCTCGCCCCCTATTACATTGGGACCTAAAATAATTAGTTTCAGAAGAGGTTGCCTGCGGACAAAATTTGTCAATTTTTTGCTGTCTGCACTTATTTTTCATGTAAACTATAACTATGTCAAATCTCACATTTCTCTAACTTAATAATGTTACACATTTCAGTAAGAGCATAGAGCAACCCCTCCCTTTACCTAAGGGGAAGGCCTTTGTTCGACAGTGGACGCGTTCCGGCTGATGATAAAGACTATAGAGTATAATGACAAATATAATTCATCTTTCCTAAGTTTAAACTTTAAATTACATACTCTCAGTCCGAGTAATTTTCGTAAAATGTTCCCATAGACATGGTACAGATGATAACTATAAATGTTTCGATTGAAAGAATTAAAAATTCAACAGACAACAGAAAAAGGTTTAGATAAATAACATATAGATATTATTATGTAGTCTTTGTTACTTGAATAATACCAATACCTACGAAGGTAATTTTGACTTGATAGAATATTCATAAAAATATGTGAAAGTAAATTACTTATTTACATTTATAAACGGTTGGCTTTCTGCGAAAAGCTCCACAATTTATTGGAAATTCTTCACAAACGAGTGTCGTGAAGGTCGTTTTATATTACATGAGCAATAATTCGTATGAAACACATATAATATAACTTATTAATCTTATTAGATGTATTAAACTGGTAAATCTTTTGCGTGCCGCATGTTCTTTTATCAACAATACATTTTGCTATTTCTTCTTAATGTTTTTAGTACTTTCTTTTAGTCGACATTCCAAGGGGTTCGTTCAGAAAAGACTAGCTCCCTTACCATGAAGTCTTAAAGCAGGACACTTTAGGTTGTGGAAGCGAGACGCCGGATTACACTGCACGTAGCGGCGTCATGTAAGTTTATAGCAAAGGGCCTGTATTATACACTTGCCTGAAAAAAAAAAGTATCACACTTTTAAAAATACAATAACTTTTTAAGGAAATTAAAGGACTAAAATAAAAAGTAATGTGTGTATGTAGTACTTTGTGTGTGTGTGTGTGTGTGTGTGTGTGTGTGCTATAGTTATAGCTATAAGAAAGCTGATAAAATATCCAATAAAACGTTTTTTTTTATTTTAATCACTAACTTCTATAGTTTAGAAAAAAGTAAAATTCAAAAATGTGTACTATTTGATCTTGCAGGCTATTCTTCATCTTAAATTATTCTTCATCCTTTTTTTATTTGACATTGCAAGAGATTCGTACAGAATAGACCCGTATTATGTATTTTACCGCTAAGCCAAGTACCTACTCAGCCCTTGTGTCGAGAATGTCATCAACTCCATCAGTGTTAATGACTTTATTCCACTAATACAGCTATCTAGGTAAACACTAATTACTTTAGAAACTCCGGCTTTGGTTCCGAAGTAGATCCCAAAGTACTAAGTCCGGAACAAAGTAAATAAAAATAACTTAGTGAAGGATTACAACTCTAAGGACGAAATAGACTATAGGAACCAACTTCCATTAAGTAAGTATATATAGTAGGTACATATGCTATATATTCTTTTTTGATTCATTTCGTTGCGGGTTCCAAGACAGTCGAGTAATTTCTCTGGGTCGCCTCGAGCTTCATTGCCTCGATGGTTCTCAATGGTTATCATTGTAGATCCTGGTTTCCAGAAGTCGCCATAATGAGCACGAGTGGTGGGCTTGTCCCAAAAAGAAATTAGTAGGTATACCTTTGCTTGGGAGGAATTTTTTTACCTGTCTGTGATAAGAGATATTATAATAGGTATAATAACAGCTTATAACTGTTCCACTGCAGGGCAACGGTAGACACATATAAGCGAGACGCCACTACGTGCATAGTAGTGTGGTGTCACGCTTCCAAAACGAAAAAAGTCCTGCTTTAAGAGTTCATGGTAAAGGGGCAGGATGTCAAAACTGAAGACCAGAATAAAAGTATATTGTCTTTTGTTTCGAAGCAATGAATTTCGCATTGAATTTTACGTTTAAACAACGATGTGAAGAAAAGCCATAATGTAATCCAGTTCTAGCTATGTATCACAGCACAACTAATTTTTTTTTTTGTTTTAAAAAAACGTCGCCCCACACTAGGATTTTCTCCTGTGTCGTGGGTGCGTTTCACAAACATGAAATATCACATACACTAACACCCAGACTTGGGACAAACATCTGTGGTTCGCACAAAGTTTTGCCCCGTGCGGGAATCGAACCCGCGACCCTTAGCGCAGCAGTCCAATCACTTAGCCACTGCGCTATTCAGGTCGTCGAATTTTGAACGCAGAGTACATCATGTTATGTATTCAAATATACTCGTAGGTGGCTGAAATCCCATAATGTGCTACCAATAGGTAGACCAAACAACGCAGGTGAAACAGGGTACTTCTAAACTTCGAATATAGGCACGCAAGAGGGTTAGAAAGCTTTGGCCGATGCTTAGTTCATTACTTTTTATAATAACCGCTTTAAACAACAAAGAAATTCACACTTTCTTAGTCCCTTTCATGTCGTTTTCGTTCAATTCTATTGAAACCGAACCCATAACGAATAGAGATTGGAATGATAGAAAATAAAAACCGTACTCACGTAATTCGCATGCAAAATGGAACGCGCGGGGTGAAATAATGAAATGTCATTTTAGCTGTGTTTATTCTTCTTTGAAGAGAATAAAAGGTGAGAGTAGATACACATTATGATGGAGTTATATGGAGTTTAGATGCTATAGTATTGAAATGTGAATATCGGATATTCATTTTATGATAATAGAACCTTTTTGGGCCGATAGAGTTTCAATTTCTCGTTATTATGTAGCTGTAGATACCTATTCTTTATATTAAATACATTACCGTACAAACTTTACTTAACTTTGATTATGTATGTATATGCCTACATATTTATAATAACCCCTGTTATCCTCAAAAGGGCAGCCTGCGGCTGTACCCTATCAGTTATTTTTTAATAAAACGTTGCCCCACTCCAGGAATTTTTCCTGTATTGTAGGACTGTGGGTGCGTTTCACAAACATGAAATATCAGAAAGACCAACACCTAGACTCGGGACAAACATCTGCGGATCACAGATTTTTTTGTGCAGTACGGGGAAACCTTAACCCTTAGCGGAGCAGTCCAATCGCCTAGTCATTGTGCCAATCATAAGTATATTACCACTCATCATAAGTTCCTAGTGCCATATCGTATTATGGTATTCATCAAGGAGGCCCAGTGGTTTTTGCAAATTAACACTAAACCTTTAGCTGCCCTTTGAGTGTAGGTATAATCAATATCCTACAAAAATCTTTATTCGATCAAATAGGCAAAATACAGAAACCACCAGATGCAATCACGAAACAAAGCCGAAGGTCCGATCAATATTAATAGTTTAGCTTCGTCTACATGTAATATAACTGTTGGCATTTGGCCAGACGCGTAAGCGAGGAAATGGCAAGAAAATTTATAGTTACGCACCAAGGCATTTCGGCTATGAGTAGCCGGCCACAAAGTTTTGCTAAAGGGGAAAGTTGGGCGAGTGAGTATGAATTTGACAAGCTGCATAGTGACTTTTTTATAGGGACAGGGTGTCGATCGGTCGGTCTGCGCTCAGAATTAATATTGTGGGAGAGACCAATATGCACTTTGTTAAGTATGCGTGTAAGCATAACTATGTTCGAGTAGACTTTGTTGTCTTTATGGATAAGTTTACAATCATCATCATCAGCCGGAAGCCGCCCACTGTAGAAAAAATGCCTTCCCCTTAGAACGTCACAATGAACGGCCACATACCATTTGCATCCACCGGTTTACAATAACATTTTTATTTTATAAGGTATTCTTTTTTGTAGTATGCACAGTTGCACACGTCAAAAGGTATAGCTAATTTTTGACTGAACTTATTCCCATCTTTTTAGCAACATTACCATTATTTTAAGCTCTAATCCATAATTCTGATGGAAGCAACTATGGCCTTATTTTAAACGCTTAACAATTTAATAGCGACACATTTTATTTACGTTATTGTACTAATATCTTCTAATATCTATGCGCTCTATAGCTTAACAAGACTCGAAGGCAGGTGATAACACTTGTGTCCAGCAATGCTAGTAAACATAGTAACAGTAACAGTTCCTGGCATCCGAAGTATTGTTGGACAGTTTATCTTTGTTTTTTTGCAGATAACACGTGAACTTAACATGTATGCAGTCGATTTTTCCAATTCGTTTTCCTGATAATGCAAAAGTTTGCGCGTTTATTTGGTAACTAACATCTCTGCGGTCCTGGTACCCGAATCGTGAAGTTGTTTTTCTTCTGATATATATAAAGATGTTTTGTAAAACCAATAAATACTAAATAAACACCAATATATAGGTATTACATAATTATGTAGGTACTTGTTTATACCTACAATGTCGTTTAGCATTAGGTGTGAAAAGTTATTCCTCTTTCTAATGACGGGAAAGCTCCTTAACAAATTTTTTTGCCAGCCTATTTACCTGATATTTTACTGCTGAGAAAAAATACTTTTAGCTTCCAAATATCCATAAAGTGTTTAAATGATCCCGCCATCTCCGTGCGGTACTTTCGCTTCTCCGGTTCTGTCTTACGTCAACTAATAAGTACATTAACATACCTATACGTCTGTATAAAAACAATATTTCATTATGAGAAACGCAGCGAACTGAATTTCATCTTTATCATATTAAAAAGTTAGTACACAAGCCCCATTTTTTACGAACCAATTTCCTCTCTCCATTTTAAGGCTTCATTCCAAAAGTTTATAAGCAGCCATTGATTAACTTGGAACGTGCAAATTGCTGTTTCAAATCGTTTTTGTTGATCCCCGATTGGTCACTTTCAAACTCCAATGTGTTTTCATTGGTTCGATACAATCCTTTATAATTAGTGTGGATTATTTTATTACGAAAGTTTGGTGAGCCCTTTCTCCTTAAATTGTAGGTGCTATTTAAAGGGAATTGGAAACTTAATTATAATTAGTAATGGATATGAAAGTAGTGTAATTATAACTAAGTATTTTGAGCAATAGACAGGGCGACAGACTGCCTCGTTGGTCAAGAGGTTACTAAGCGCCACTGCCGAGCATGAGGTCCTGGGATCGAATCCCGGGTCGGGCAAAGTGTCTGGGATTTTCCATTCGGTAATTATTTGTAGCCGCTCGGAGTCTGGATTTGTGCCCGGTTGATGGCAATAGGCTCGCCCCCTATTACATTGGGACCAAAACAAATGTGTCTGAAGTATGTGAGATTTGGTAGAAACTTAGTTAAAGTTAAGCTTAAGAAATTATTTTTTCTTGAAAATATGTTCCTAACATTAAAATAATATTAAAAATAGTTGGCAGAGAATCACGCCACTCTGTAAAAGTTATGACGTTGAAAAATAACGGAAAAATAATCTTGAGACTTTTTACGACTAGTCTAGACATTAAAAGTGTTGAAAAGAATTATTTTTGTATCACACGGTGCGATGCCTTAGATGTTTATATCAAAAAGCAGATTAAAAGTCCATTTGAACTAAGTATTTTGCGCTAATTAACACGTCTAACGATAAAGCAACAGTTTGTTTTTTAAACCAATTAATGTATGAGTATTTTACCTTTAAGTAATAGTGGATATACAGTACGAATGAAACCTACGGAGAGTTAATTATGCAGATCGAGAAATGCACTTATTGAAATGTATATTGAGACGCGTGCCCGCAACGATATTAAATCAAAACCAAACTTAATCTGAGAATTTCCATTGTTATTCCTTATCCATTATATTATTATTTACTAACTTTCACCCAAGACTTCATCCGCGTGGATTTCGAATGCTTTATAGCCTGCCTTCCTCAATAAATGGCTATCCAACACAAAAAATATTTTTTGAATTCGAACCCGTTGGTAGTTCCTGAGATTAGCGCGTTCAACCAAATGTACAAACAAACACTTCTGCTTTACAATATGGTATACTAGCTGCCCCTCCCCCCCGGTGTTTCCCGCTACATTTTTTCGGGATAAAAAGTAGCCTATGTGTTAATCCAGGGTGTCAGCTACCTCCATTTAAAATTTCATTAAAATCCATTCAGTAGTTTTTACGTGAGAGAGTAACAAACATCCATCCATACTTACAAACTTTGGCGTTTATAATATTAGTAGGGATTGATCCACTACCTACCTATAACGTCTAGCATAGGCGTAGTACAAAATATCCAACCACATCACGAGTTCGACATCTCACTTTATCATACAAGGCGGGATATACTCCACATACCGCTGCCCAGTAAATTAATTATGAAAACGTTTTTCAAACTCAATTGACATACATAACTAAATAACGAGCTCATAAGCAATGAGTCTTGATTATAATGTTAGTTTTTATTAAAACGAGTCCGTTCTACATAGGTCAATAGATTTACAGCATCTAAATTAATGTGGTTTGTGGGTGATAGCGAAATATGTAATGTAACCAAGCTACTGAATAAAACGCTCCACGCTAGAAATTTCACCTGTATTGTGGGTGCGTTTCACATACATGAAATATCACATACACGCACAATTTTTTGTACAGTGCGAACAAGCGCGACTGCTGGGCACGAGGACTCGAATCCCGGGTCGGGCAAAGTGTTGCTGGGTTTTTCCATCAGGTAATTCTCAGTAGCAGCACGAAGTCTGGATTTGTGCCCGGTTGATGGCAATAAGCTCGCCCCCTATTATATTGGAACCGAGAAACATAGCTGGCGAAATGTGGGTGTACTATATGTGCATCTCTGCCTACCCGTTCGGAGAATACCGGCATGATGTTATGTGTATGTATATCGTACTTTTTTGCCCTTTGCTCCACAAACAAGTCTTTGTCAAGCCTCAAAGGATTTTCATAGGGGTTAATGCCCTATGAAAATCCTTTGTAAATTGAGGATTGGGGTTCGCAAACTGTTATTACTGCGCGGATTACCTTTGAAATTACGAAGTTGCTAACTCTATAATGTGATTGCTTAGTTTCGTATAGACGTGTCTTTAGCAATGGATACAGCTTTTAGCAGAATTGTTTGTAGAGAAAATTGCGAGTGTTTCTGCAAATAATGTAGCGCAATTAGTTTTACATTTAGTATAACTAGAAACTATCGGTTTTATGCAAATATTGTAGCTCTGTTTGTAAAAAGATATGGTGCTACACGATCTAACTAAATTAAAAGCACACAAACTGCACCTGTTAGGTCGAGTTTTGGATGAGTTCCTCTTTGCTTATTAAAACTTTTGATTAATTATAAATAATTACTTCCTAACTTTACTTGGTTTATTAAACTAGCCTTACGATGTTAGTATCCAGCGGTGCCTACACTCCGGTGTACCTACATAGTACCGTAGCTCAGGTCTCTGCCGTTTCAGCACTGAATATGATATCGTCTTTGTCTTGGGGGTCCAATTTTAACATATTTGTATATAAGCTTCACTGTGAATACAATCAGATAGTTAAATTATCATAACGACAAATAATATTAAATCATTTGCATAAAGAAGATATTTAAAAAGTTTGCACTGCAATCAGAATTGCGGAGCCGAATAAATACAGGCTCATGGCACAAAGAAAACTATATTACCAATCATACCAACTGGCTGATTATAAAACAAATTGATTTAAAATTCGAACACTGATTTGAGCCGTCCGCCATATTTGACAGCCGCGCGCTCCGCGAAATTGACATTATTATTATCATACATGAATACTTACAAATTATTGATATTACTCTATAGGATTATTACATCTGAATGATTTTATATTGACAAAAATGCAGTCCGTGGTGACGTTTGAAAAACCGTTGCCGCATCTGAGCTTGGCGGACTGGGATGCCCGCCTCTACGGATTACAGGTACTCTATGATATTTTCTTTCTTGGCAATTTCTTAGTTTCATTAACGTAATATTCATGCTAAATACAATGTGGACTTACCATCTTCTCACATTACTGCTACAATCTGCATTTTACTTTAATAATGCAGCCGGCAATGCTTTTTTCCATTTAATTTCATACCGTTTGTTTATGGGATAGAAGTATTGTAAATTACTTTCATGTTAATCTTCAGACATTCTGTAATTCGTTATTTTCTCTAAATAAGTAGGTATGTTCCTTTCCCGTTATTCTAAATTACAAATATTATACCCGCCATAATCCATCTATAACAATAAATACCCAACTCTTTATTACCAAAGACCTCCAAAGACATAAAAATTTCTCCATCAAATCGTCTATTATGAACATTTTATATATATACACAATATCATCAATTCCCTAATAATTTTATGGAAGCCCGGTTCGCAGTATACCTAAATTAGAAAAGTTTTATGTCTCTTTGTGGCCCTGGAATTGTCTGGACAGCCAACTGCCTATCGCGATCAAATGCCTATCTACGAAGTCTCAGTTGAATAATGGCTGCTTTACTTTCTCATTTAAGTTTCATTCTTTCATTGATTTTTCGATATGTCTAAGTATTGATAGACAGGGTTATATTGAATTTTTGCTGGTTTTAATATATTATATGTGAGTAGTAGAACATTTTTTTTTGTTGAAGTCTCTTCTTAGGGGGCAGGATTTGTATTATTTCCATCAAAAATCGTTCACAATTTATTAACAATCACGTAAGCATATCTACCAATAGTTTTTAAAAAGAATTAACTAACTACGAATAAGTGTATTGAATGGGTCACTTCACATGAAAACTAAGCTGAGCCATTAACTCGCAACATAAGAAGAAATAAAAACTAAAAGGATAAGTACACACGTGGATAGAAAAGTATTTGTTTGTGAAGGTGAGGCGAGCGCGCAACTAATTTGCTAAACAGGGCGCTTATGCATACCTAACTTACACAAGGGAGAGTTTTAACTTTTACTAGAGCAGTTTAATATAAAGTTTTAGTGTCGCACTAACTTTATTCCTAGCAGTGTTGTTTAATTTGGGAGTAAACAACAAACAAATTAATGTATTAATTACTGCCTAGTACGGTTGGTAACGAAATTCGCTTCGCACACGTAGTAAATCAAATGAAAAGCGCTTTATTGCGTCAATAAGTTATTTGATTTTACACAAAATTGATACTAGTTCATTTTATACTACAGCATAAGTGCATATTGTAGAGGGAAGGTGAGAGGTGTCTTCTTATATTGAAAGGAAGCTAGTTCTAAAGCGTTTAAGCTTGTTGCAATGTTCCAGGTATAGTGTTAAGTGCATTGCAGTACCGTCTGCATGTTAGGTATTATTCAGCTTAAAGATTGCCCGATATTTTTTTAAAAACGTCGCCCCATGCTATCGTTGTTTTCTGTATCGTGGGTGCGTTTCACAATCATGAAATAAGTATCACATACAAAAACACCCAGACTCGGGACAAACATCTGCAAAAAATTTTTGTTCCGTGCGGGAATCGAATCTGCAAACCTTAACGCAGCAGTCAGAAATGAATGCTTTGTTAGTCGTATGTAGATAATACAAAAGTAATCTTAATCCCACTGCTATATTTAATAAGCTTATTGATAAAATGTAGTAAATACACACCTACTCGTGTTTCGTCATACTAATTAGAAATCTAGCTAAACAATCCACCAAATCCGTTCTGTTTAGCTAATGAAGTAATGAGTAAAGTTGGACTGTTTTCAGTAAACTTTCCCTAATCAAGCTCTGTTTGTATTTACCTAGTCGTATAATATTTTAACGTAAAATACAGCCTTATAATTTTACCTTGGGTACAAAATAGTTGTGCTGTCGCAATGATTTTTCAACATTTGATTTTTTACTTTGATTTCCACACAACAACATTCAAACAAAACTAAAATAATAAAGCCTTAATAAAGCTGTAAAACAAAACATTAAGCAACAAAACTTCTAACAGCAAAGTATTGCTATAATACTTTTAACAGGCGCTTTCCTCACTAATACAAGGTATACAACGATGCGTTTAGCCAGGAAATGAGGGGTGTACGGTCTGATGACCGATGGTCGTGACATCATCCCACGCTCCACAATTTCCCTGTGTCAAACTTTAGGGGCGTTGGCAGCCTGTGACAGCTTTAGATGATGAGCAACGAGCGACGCTGTGCATACATTACTGCCCACGACTATACGCTTACACTCGATGTTATAAATAGAATTTAGTCGCTACTTAGCGTTATGCAAGACTGTAAACACAGGCAATTTAGATGTCTCTTCGTTATTAAAATTTGTAAAAACTACACTACCTACACACTAACTACACTTTGAATAATATGTTGAATGATTTTAGTTATTTTTTCAGTAGTGGCTCTACTCTGTGTTTACAATAAACAGAAATGTGAAGGAAGTATAATATTGTTTTAAGTGTGCTTAAAATACACATTTGCCTAAGTTTTCTTCAATCATTACAGCTAAGCCTCTTTCGATTCTGTGTCTTAACTCTCAACAAAAACACCAATAATACAAGACACTGCTTTAATACAATAGTTTTCCAACAGGTAACCGCCGACACAAGGAGGGCTGATGCCTTCGATCTACGTCACAGTGCACACCAGCTCCGAAATGAAACCCGTATCAAGACAGAATGGGACAGCTACCATAACAACAATCGCCTTAGAGCCAGGTTAGATTTATTTGATATTGTTAGAAGAGGTTATATAGAATAGATTGTATGTTAAAGGTAGTTTATTTGTTTGTTGAAAATGGCTGATTTTGCAGCCTTCGAACTTTTTTAAGGACTATTTTTTTGGATATAAGTGAATTGAAATTAAAAGCGGTTTGCAACCGTTACATCGCGATAATATGCTATAGTTTTGTATGTTAAATAACAAGTGAAAATCAAATTATTATTTACGGTGAAATGGAGGGAATGGAGACCTTTGCCCAGCAGGACAAAACAGGCTAGAAAACTCTTTAGAATACTAGAGGAATAACATTGTATTTTAAAACTGTTTTACATAATATCCAGAGTCTACGAGATCGAGCAATGGAGGTCTACTCTCCAAGAGCTACTTGATCTTCTGGACCGAGAGATGGCCAGTCTCAAAGAAGAGAAGGCGTCTACTGAGAGAGAACTGGAACAGCTCAATCTCCCTCTCCTCGTGTGCTCCGAGTGCTTATCCAACAGAGATGGTAGACGCAGCTCAGAACTGACTTACGATCTTGCTGATACAGAACTTAAAAAGGTAAAATATCTTTTTATTTTTTCTTTTCACTGCTTGTTTCTAGATTTTGGTTTTGTTCTTGCAATTTTTTTTCTCTAGGTTGTTTTTTTCTCTCTATAGTAACCTAACATAAAATACATGCACATTTATTATCAAGAATTACCGTGGTCAGTTAGTAAGAGAAAAGTAAAACGTATTTGTTGATTCAAACTGACACTTACGCATGTTTACTCGTTGATAATAACATATTAACAATTTGTAACTGTCCCAATAATTACTAAAAATTCTGGAGTATAGCTGATCTAGGATGAAGGTGATGCATGATAGGGACAATGAATGATGACTCAGTTTTTTTTAATATAATTCATATTCTGAAAGATGGTGTAGCATTAATATGAAGACGTTTTTTATCTTTAATGTAAAAGTATTTTTATTACGACTGAAAAAACTAATTAAATACGACAAAAATTATAAAGTTATAAGCATTTTAAGTTATTGTTAGGCAGTGAGAGCATCTGCTTAGAAATGACGTCACGCCTAATTTATTGCATAGTAAATTTTACATCATCACGTATACTTAGTGTTTTGCGGGAGAGGGATAGAAAATGCCCCCTCTACAAACTTCAAATTGCTACATTTCCTCAATTTTTTTCATGGATTTTATGTATTTTTTCAGCTTTCCCATCCCTTTATCCTTTTTTAGATTTAAATAGATTAATACTATTTTTGTAATATAGTCATTAGGTATCCTTCTCTATACGAGAAGAGGCCTTTGCCCTGCAGTAGGACAGTTATAGGCTGATATTATTTATTATTAGTCATTATCCAAGTTAAGGCTTTTCATCAAGGATAATAGATATCTCATATAGTAATCCTAAAAATACTGTATTGGTTTGTGGAATGGTCATAAGCATAACCTAAAAACTCATAATCCTAAGCTTTGTTTTCTGATTACTAGTCTAAACACAATAGCTACTGCAGAACTTATTTGCTGATAGTTAAGTCCACTTGTAATTCCAATTAGTTCGCAGATGGGTTGTAGGCTAAGCTTGTTACAGACTACATTACAATTACGTGTAAACGTTAGTACGTATTGCTTTTAAAGCTATTTGAACGTCTATATTGTTTGTTTGAACATTAAAAACAGACTGTGATGTAAAAATAACAATATATAAAAATAATAATTATTATTTTTTAATACTTAGATGATGATGAAGATGTTTGCTTTTTCCAATTTTATATTACATATAGTTATACCCGCTACATTTTTTCGGGATAAAAAATAGCCTATGTGTTAATCCAGCTACCTCCATATGAAATTTCATTAAAATCCATTCTGTAGTTTTTACGTGAAAAAGTTCCAACAATCATCCATTCATACTTACAAACTTTCGCGTTTATAATATTAGTAGGGATTATTAATATTTGCATGCTACATTAATGCAAATAAAGATATATTCTATCTATTATATTCTAATAACTTGTAAAAGTTATTCATTTGACTTTTAAGTACGTTATGAGCTAAATATATGGCTGATAAAACCTGCTAATATTATCTCTTACTAATGTTATTAGTAGCAATATAAGTCACACTACGCCTCTACAATTGCTTTAAATTAACTCAGGTAATTAGTCGTAAAGTGCTTCTAATTATAATTATTATCGCAATAGTCTAATTATACTTAAGTTAGGTGTGTTCACGACTATATTATTTTAGTTTATGTGTATGATCCCAACATACAATATCTTGATCGTCCTTATACGTTGAATTATTGTTGATAGTTTAAACCCTAGTTAGTACTAAGTCTAGCTCAAACATAAATAGATTTAATTTGTAAATATTATGACAAATGAAAAAGAAGCATACTTGTATTAGAGTACGTATTTCTCTTACAAGGATTCTGTCGTTTATTTATTTCATTCAGGAGCCCCCATAAGTATAATAATTATAGTATATTTAAGGTTAATTCCAGATTAAAATCAAAAAAGTATTTCTAAATCCTTCTCTTATAAGAAAAATCACATTGCACTCTCTTTAATCTACACCACAGACGATGATATAACAAATAAGTAATTAAAATCTTATACAGTACAAGTTTGTAGGTTCGAAATCGATTATTTTTTATCATGCCCACAGGAACTCTGCGTCACAGAAAGCAATAAGAAGATGTTGATTGACAGGTGTCAATCAGCGTGGGAGAAAATCAACAAGTTAGAAGTCATCAAGTTCAAACTCCAGTTGGATTTGAACGACAAGAATGAAGCGCTTCAGATCGATAAGGACATGCTTAACTTGGACAAAGACTGTGCCAATATTACATACAAAACTGACTCCTTGAAAACACCTAAAAGGTAGGTTCTAAGTCTAACTCTTGTGGGGTTACTATAAACAGGCTTTGCAGGCCATTTTCCGCTATCAGAGCGAAGACGTCGCACTACACTGCACGTAGCGGCGTCTCGCTTCCACAGGGGAAGATGACCTGCAATGCAGTCTCATACGTAAGACACCTCTGCCACCGTACCATGAACTCTTAAAGCAGGTCAGTTCACAATGTGGAAGCGAGACGCCGCGTTTCGCATCGACAACGTAAACTGTCCTGCTTCAAGAGTTCACGTTAATGGGGATGTTAATACACATTTTATATCCTAGATAATGATAGTACTCAGTAGAATTTCTCTTGCATCTTGCTTGTTTTATACTTATTAATATTAAATTAGTATGAACGTTAATTCAAAGTACAATTTTAATACATAGTTTCGGTTCTTTCTCGTGTCTATATAGTCAAAATTTTATCATTATTTTCATACAAATAAATGTCATTTTTAACAGTAACTCATTAGGTACGCTAAACTAGTTAAGACTGGACCAAAACTATGAGTTAAAAATAAGATACACGCTTTATGATAACTAACACAAGATATGTATGATTCTCTCAAAAATTTAACAAGCGTAGCCCTAAGCAGAAAGCCAAACAGTAAACAATTAGCTCAACGCTTCCTCTACTATCACTAGTTCTATACTCAAATAACATTAAGACGCCAAGATACGCTGAGCCACGCCAATTAACCAGACGGTCTCCTTGAATTTAAAAGGACTTGAAACTTGGTACTTCTAAACAATTAAATTTTACAAGTACCAAGTTATGGCGGTCCCAGCGTGTCGCTGCACCTGCGGCTGACTTAAAAGGTTCAGCATCCTAGTCTCATTAATAAGACACGGTATGAGTAGGTAGACGGTAAGCGACACAACTTGCCATTTAGTACCAAGACTTTTTTTTCATACTATCATCATAAATAATACTTTCTTCGCTTAGGAAAAGTGAATGAATATAAATACGTCCATATTTTCTTTTGTAAAAGGTACTTAAGCTGTGTTCGCACGAATTTAGGTAGGTAACGTACTAAAGTGGTTTTAGGGAGTAACGCCTGAGGTCTAAATAAAGAAGAAAAAAGCTAGAAATTTTATAAGCTTTGTCTAAACGAAAAACGAAACTTATAGCTTCTGAATATATTTCGAAATAGGTAATACAGTTTTACTGTATGGTTTTAATAAATAGCAAGTCTTGCCAATTTGATATAAAATTTAAAATTAGAAGCGAGTGCTTTACTAATAAAAACTATTTACTCTAGACGTCGACAAAAGTCAGTTCCCAAAAACGCCGAACATTCACTGATTATCTGCGCCATACATACAATACAAAAGAAGAAACGGCGCAATAAGATTCCAACTAAAAAACTTTAAATTTAAAATAATAACCTATCCTATAAAAAGTTGATTAACATAATTATTGCAATTTCTTTATATTAATATTGGCAGGTAGTATCTACCATAGCTTTTAGATACTTAAGCTTGTTAAGCCTCAGGAGTACTTCGAAGAGATTAATTATCAAGAAAGTTTCCATCAAAGAAATAATTATTAGCATTCATTCCGTTAAATGGCGCTATAGCTATGATGGAAGTTATATTTAGATTGTACGTTAAATTTAGAAGAGTGTAGCGAATATCCTGTCGGAATTTACGTGTTACCGATTTCTGCGAATAGCTACGTAATGCGATGTTTCTGTTAATATAATCAGTTGTAAGATTTCGGCTATTAACTTACCCAAGGGATTTTGAAGCTCATTTACCATTTCAGAGTGCGTGATGTGTATTTGAGTGTGGGAGAGATGTGGTTTTGCCTCTTATTACAACAGCTTAGTTTCCTCAGAATTTCTTACTGTACATTTATTCCGTAATTTGCTGCCTTTTATATTTACTAAAAGTCTAAAGACGAGCTCAACGATTTTCAGTTATACA
This sequence comes from Abrostola triplasia, assembly GCA_946251915.1. Taxonomy (NCBI): domain Eukaryota; kingdom Metazoa; phylum Arthropoda; class Insecta; order Lepidoptera; family Noctuidae; genus Abrostola; species Abrostola triplasia. Next base: position 9,271,934 of record OX276430.1, read on the forward strand.
AATTCACCACGTCACATTAATATTTCTACAATGTCTAATTGTTTTTTAAGTATTATTTAAAGTAAATTACCTCCATACCAGGATGATAACAAACCAGCAATGGGTAGACAAATGCGAAGCTACAAAACAAATGGCGATCTCTGAACTTCAAGATACCTTGCGTTTGCGCGAATCGTTGTTCGTAGCGCGAGGACGCGCGAGAAACGCCCTCAGAGCGCAAACTGACGTCACCAACTACATGCTGCGTAGACGTATATATGATACGCAAAGGGCTAGGAACGAGCTTGATTGGCAGAAGATGAAGGTATATACCTTAAACCCACTAAAACCAATTGATAATGTCATTATTTTTTATAGTTGTGTATAGGGTGGGCATAACGGCGGCTTGCAATAGACCACTGCACCTATTCATGTAGATATCCTTTCATACAGTTACGAAAGCTTAGCAAAGAATCGTAGACTTGATCCTTCCATTATTTGGTCATGGTAATACACCAGACAGTTGGAAAACTTTAAGTTGGTATCGTCTAACAAAAGTATTATCTCCAGAAAACTTTATTCATATAGTTAGGTCCCGAATAAGACAAATAACTTAGAAGTTTCTCAATTGTGTTAGAGGATGTTATATCTCCCGTTTTTTATCCAAAACATTGTTCAGGTGACACTCGTAAATACACTTACTTACTTTATTACCTTCTTGACTCAACGTAAGAGGGAAGATGAATAAAGTATCTAATTCTCTTCTGTCTTCGGATAATCAAAAGTGGTGGTGAACCTGGAAGATGCTCGATAATTATGCCCCTCCACCCTTTTTAAATTGGACTTAGATGAGGGGTGAAATGTGTGTGTAGAACCTTGTGTTAAAAAGATAAAACTTTTGCTTACCTACATCTTCGGGCACTATAAGCGTGTCTTTATACTTTTTTAAACTATAGTATTTAGGACTAATGCCACAAAAGATTAAAAATCCAATAAGACAGTAGGCCATTTAACTACTCTTTACTACTATACAGATGGAAGAGAACATGGATAAGTTAGCAACAGAACTGAAAACTATGGGAGAACAGTTTGCCGATAAAGTGAATGCGTTGAAAGTGGCTGAAACCCGCTTGGAGACGCGAGGGTACCGTCCGGGGTCGGAGCTGGCTGCTGATGAAGCTGATATAGGGCTCAAGGATGAGGTTCGAAGCCTCAGGGAGACGATCCGCCAGTTGCAGGAGAAACTGGATTGTGCTAAGTAAGTTTTCTATTTAGTTTTAGTTTGACTCAAAGACGATAAATAACCCCAGTATTATTTGCATACAGTTAAGTTTTAGGGAGAAAATTTTACAAAAATAATGCTTTTCGTGTTTTTTAATCATAGGGGTATGATAAAAAAAGTAAGATTGATAATTATAACAACTGCATTCAACTTTAAATGTTTTGATAAACATATAAAAGAAAATAATATTTAGTATCTACTATTACATTATGACGTCTTTGTGTTGTAGTCAAATTTATTATAATAGATACATTACCTTAAAACGACGTCAACGATTGACCACAAAGCTAGAATTCAGTAATTTACTCCATACATTTCCAACACGGAATTTATTGGAATTTACTATTGGGGTGAGCTTTTTAGCCAGTGCGATCCAGACAACTTGAATAGAGCCGAAATTAGTAATTTCCTGGAGCTTATTTCCACTAAATGACAAATATTATTTCAATGCGGAGATTTTAACCTTTGCCACGCGAACTATTTTCCACGTAAAGGAAATTACGATTTTAATAATAATCCCATTCACATCTCTATCCGTGGTCTAAATTTAAACTATGTACGTTTAATAGTTAGGTTTGATAGGACTAGAAGTTTGTAGTTAAACATAACATTACGCCTGTATTCCCCGAAGGGGTAGGCAGAGGTGTACATAATATAGTACACCCTCATTTCGCCAGTTATGTAATAGGGGGCGAGCCTATTGCCATCAACCGGGCACAAATCTAGACTCCGTGCTGCTACTGAGAATGACCTAATGGAAAAACCCAGTAACACTTTGCCCGACCCGGGATTCAAACCCAGGACCTCGCGCTCAGCAGTCGCGCTTAGCAACCACTAGACCAACGAGGCAGACAGTCTGTCAGTTTGTAGTTATTACCTTTATTAATATTTTTTTTTATGTAGATTCTTGCGGCACCAGCAATTTACCGTTTCTCGTGAACACGTAAACTATAGTCATGTGTATCGTACACTGTAGAAATAATACGCAGTCCAACTTTCAATCTTAGCATAATATGACGGCGTTATTAAGTTCGATTCCTGCACGGGACAAAACTATGTGTGATCCACAGATGTTTGTCTCGAGTCTGGGTGCTTGTGTTTGTGATATTTCATGTCTGTGAAACGCACCCACAATACAGGAGAAATTTCGAGTGTGATGCGTCGTTCAAAAAAAATGTATAGCAAAGCTAATTAATTATTTTACACGAATCTCTTTTCAGGGCTACGTACAACGCTCTCGAATCGGCTTCCATCAAAATCGGAATCGACCTGAACGACAAGAACCAATCCTTGGAAACTGATACCAGGGCGCTAGAAATGAGAGCGGCTCTTGAACCGAAGAGGCCTCAAGGTACCGACAAGAACTTGATACTGGCCAGCATGAAAGACGAAGTCCCGAACGTTGAAGCTTAACACTCGGAAATCTTTGAAAAATACTCGGAAAACTGAGTAAAACAACTCGGAAAAACAGAAAAAATACATTTTTAGGGTTGTCGAAAATTATTTTTGCGGAAGTCGAACAAAAATTACAGTTGATTTGGTTTTCCGAAATTTATTAGTGTATCGTCTAATTAAAACTGTTATTATAAAATTTAATATATTTTACGAGTTAATATGCTGTGAATATTTGATTGTTTGTTTATGCGACGTTTATGTGCTTTCATGTAATTAACACCAATTAATGAGTGATAAAATTTTGTAATTGTTAATTTTATGTTATTTGTTATTCATAGTTTATTTACGAATTTATAATTAATATGTTTATGATCAACTTTAATCTACGACATAATTTTACTTCCTATTACGATTTAACTTTAGATAACTTTTCTGTGGATAGTTCGAATAAATGTTTTTTTAAATTAAAAAGCTTTTGAATTATCCAGTCTTACCGTACACTATAAAATATACACCTAATGGTAATTTTATTGGGTGCAAATACATATTTAATCTATGAAGTATTTTTCAACTTAATTCTAATACAAAGTTTTTTTTTTTTTCGAACTTGTCTCTCGCAGTTAGCTCTGAGGGACCTCTTACTGCTTAACCGGTCGTTTGGCGAGACCTAATAAAAGACCTCCAGCCAGGTCTAATACAAAGTAAAAACAATATACATATACCAAAATAAGCAGTTAAAAATGGTTGTTGGGCTTTGTTAATTCCCCTTTGACTTAGATTTCTATTTTTTCATAAGTCTCTGGCAAAGTTCTAACAAGAAAGACTGGAAACGAACTGATTTGTTTGTGCAAACAATATTTTTGCTAGTTAGCGAAACGGCTAGAGGGGCATAAAAGGTCCCGGCAGCTTCGGCTGGCCGAGTTTTCTGGTCTCGGACCGGGCGCGTCCCCGGGTGGCGGATAGGGGAATGCCGTGCAGATATGTGCGGTACCGGTTTTTACCGGCGCGGACCAAAACCAGACACGTGGGATCGCTCCTCATTCATTGAGGAGTGGTCATAGTCGGTCGCTGGGGGGTGGGGAAGTTCGCTCCCGGTACGTGTCTGTTTTCAGACACGACTGGGATGCGGACTAGCGACCGGCTGAGTTGGGATCGCTTCTCGCGAGAGAGGCGATCATAGCGGCGGGTCTGGTCAGACGCCTTTTGTCTGGCCGGACGGCGATCTTTGATCACCGTCGTGTTGGTCTGCACTTTGCGGTTTTGCGAGGTGCGGAGTGCCGGTCGGCGTCTCGGAATTATTCCGAGCAGCGGCGACGGCGGAGTGCTTGTTTCCTCCTCTCCTTCTGGAGGGGGAGGTGGTTACGAGCGCGGGCGGCGGGTCCGGCTGTTCACGAGAGTGGCAGTCGGGCATGGCAGTTGGCCACCGCCGGCCGAACCCGTAATCCTGTTCCTTTTGGGACAGGGACGGGGGTCTCTTGCCTTTATTGGCTGGGGGCCGCGTGAAGAAAACACTTTAAAATTACCCTAAGCTCGAGCTGGTGACGTCCGGCCGTGGGCTGAATGGCGGGGGTGAACCCCGTCCCGAGGACGTCTCAGGGGACCTGACCCCTGATTAATAAAAAAGGAACAATACTCATATGATGGCGCCTGGCAAAAGACAACTACCCCAGGGAGGTACCGGCCGCTCAGCGGCCGGGGAATCCTCTGCGGGCCCTTCGGGACCCGTCTGCCCCTCGTATTCTGGGGGGGGCAACCACCGCCACTCGTCTGCTCCTGCGAGCAGCACGAGAATGAGCAGATCGGGCTCTAGAGGCTCGGAAGCTGACGTGGAGCCGACTTCGGACGGCGGCGCGTCAGTCTTCACGAGCGCTGAGGACCTCGTGGTCGGGGCGGCAGCTAAGGGCTACCGGAAACGGCCACGAACGGCCTCACCATCGCCTGACGGCGACTCGAGGCCGACATCGAGATCGCGCTCCGGGAGCGCATCAAAGAGAGGCAGGGGCCGACCGCCAACCACCGGCAAATATGTCGGTATGGCCAAGGCCCAAGCCGAATTAAAGGCCGCTCTCAAGGCCGCGGAGGACCAGCAGCGGAAGCAAGACGCGGAGGACGAAATCCTCCGCGCCGAAGCCGCTGTCAAAAAGAGGGAAGAGGCCCGGAAGCGGCAACTGGAGGAGGAGTCGGATGACTCCGAACTCCAGGACAGATTGGGGGTCATCATCCAGGAGTCCATCGAGGACAGCCTGAAGCTGGTGTCGAAGGTTGCCGCCAAGTCTGGCAACCTTAAGGGCGGATACGTGCGGATTCTGAACGAATCCGCAAAACGTATCCGCCGAGATGTGGAACTCCTGGCCGGGCGTAATGTCACGGAGGAGTCGGCCCTGCTCCAAGAGGCGTGCGTTGGCATGAGAGATGAAAACGAGCGCCTCTGCAAGGAACTGAAGAAGCTCCGTCGCGAGGTGACGGAGCTCACGAAGAAGCAGGGCGCGGCCGAGGCCGCCGCTGCTGCGATGGCGCCCCCCCTGGACGCCGAGGAGTTGACGCGCAACATCTTGGTCCAAGTTGGGACCATGGTGGACGCGAAGCTCGCCACTGAGCAGCGGACCCGTCCGCCCCTTGCGGCGGACAGGAGACGTGCGGACCCGCCAACCCCGGTGGAGTTCGTACCTGCGGCGAAAGCCGCAAAACTGCGGCCTGCTGCTTCGGACCCTGTCAAGGGAAAGAAGCAGCAGGCCAAGGGGAAGAGGGTCGCGGAGCCTCCGCGGCCTTCAACCTCTACGGCGTCGGCTGCCCCTGAGGCCACCGGCCGTGCCAGCCCCATCCTAACGGAGGAGGGCTGGACCACGGTGGTCAAGAAGGGGAAACAGAAGAAGCCCGAGGCGCCCACCAAGCCCTCGGGGGCCCCCAAAAAGGGCCAATCGAAGAAGGCGCCTAAGAAGGCGCCTAAGAAGAAGAGGGCACCGAGGCTGCGCGCGCCGCGCTCATCGGCTGTAGTCATCACGCTGCAGCCGGGCGCGGTGGAGCGCGGCCTGTCCTACGCGGCGGTCCTCGCCACGGCCATGGACAAGGTGCCCCTTGCGGACATCGGCATCGCCGACCTGCGATACAGGCAGGCGGTGTCCGGTGCCCGCATCTTTGAGTTGCCGGGGGCGGATAGCGGCGAGAGGGCTGACGCCCTCGCCGCAAAGTTAAGGGAGGCACTGGGTGCCGAGGACGTCCGGGTCTCCAGGCCCACCAAGTGCGCAGAAATGCGCATTTCTGGCTTGGACGACTGCGCGACGTCCGAGAGTGTTGCTGCCGCAGTAGCCCGTACGGGTGGCTGCACGGTCGGCGAAGTCAAGGCGGGGGAGGTGCGAAGAACCCCCTCCGGCCTTGGCAGCGCATGGGTGCGCTGCCCTGTGGCAGCCGCCAACAAGGTGGCTCGGGGTAGGCTGCTGGTGGGATGGGTCTCGGCGCAGGTAAAACTGCTGGAGGCCAGACCCACCCGCTGCTTCCGCTGCCTACTCAATGGGCACGTGCAATATTCTTGCACGTCCGAGGTGGATCGCCGCACGCAATGTTACCGCTGCGGCGAGGTCGGCCACCTGGCCAAGTTGTGTGCCAGGGACCCGCATTGCACAGCCTGTGCTGCCGCGGGTCTAAAGGCCGACCACCCGATCGGCACCAAGCCCTGTGGGGCTCGCGTGCCTCGAAAGGGTATGGGGAAGGCCGCAGTTTCGCGGTCGACCCCTGCTCCAGCTGCCACGGGTGGGGAGGTGGTGCCCATGTCTTCCTGATGTGGCCCACCTCTCCGTCTGATGTCGCGCACCCATGCGTCAAAGGGTCAGCGAGGTGACGGAGCCCCGTTGCCTTGCTGAGCAGAGGCCCGCGGAGGCTGGGTTGGGAGACCCACCTCTGCATTGCACTGGCCTCTGCACTGAAAGTCCTGTACCCCCCTACCTCTACATAGGGGGGAGAGAAGAATCCGCCCCTTTACAGGGCGGATAGCGCTGGCGGGGTTGGCGGTAGAATGCTATAGCGACCCCGCCTCCCCGCCAATTATGCGCTTATGCAGGCAAAGTGTGAGGTTTTTAGTGGGTATGCCCCTGTGGATCTTATTGGGTTCATGGGGGAGAGTCCCACATATCCCCGTCGCCTCCCAGCGGCGGGGAATGCGTAACGCATTTCCCTCACGTTAAAAAAAAAAAAAAAAAAAAAAAAAAAGGGGCATAAAAGGTCAAATTGCCATGCATGACGGTGACACTTGTTTTTCGTATAGCAAAGAAGTCGTAAGCTACAGTTCGAAAACAGTGACCCAAAAATGTAGGTTTTTTAGAAAACTGTATTGCAGAGAAGCAATTTTAAAGTATTATTTTTTGAATTTGGCACAGAATAGCGAATTTATTATTAGCGGTTTAATAGATCACAACAAATTCGCTATAAAAAAGTATGTTCTCCAAATCAAATTTTGGTCATGGCGGCCTACATCCTCTGAGACTAGCCAACTGCGCAGTAATTATTATAAGTACACAAGTTTGCGCGTAAACACAGGTGCACTACGTATTCCCTCACTCTCATAGTTCGTTGTGACGGTAGTCCGATACGACTCGAGATTTTGAGGCTCAGGACCAACAGCGTAACGTGGATTTCGAAGCACGAAGAGGTCTCGTATACATGTAAAAATAGTCACCCATCACTAGACTGGGCACGAGCACGAGCGACTAATTTCCTCCGACCTGCGCGGTAGCCACGTAGCGATGACTCCGTCTATTTATTATTTGTAAGAAATTAGAAGAAGCTTCTATATAACTAAAAGAAATGCTTTCTGCCTTACCCTGAACTATGTTAGGGGGTGGTATCTATATTTTTTGTGTGGTAAATTTACGTACGAATTTCCTATTATTCCTTTGTCCCTTTCTCAACAAAGCGCTTGCTAAGTTCATAATATTATAGAGTTCATATAGGTCCTTACCCAATATAAGCTCTAAAAATATTTTATACGCACCTACTTAAACAAAAATAACTTAAGCAATCTATCAGTTAATTTCCCGTTATCATGACAGGCATTGTGTACATTAACTTACTCACTTTTTTGTTTATTTTTCGTCGTATTTTTAGACTCGCCGTTTACTTCCGATGAGGTCCATGATAGGGCATTATGTCGCGTTTCGGAAGTGACTGGCCTCAAAATGGTAGGTAAACGATGATCGATTGTCAGACTTCATCAACGGAATACGAATATCTGGAGGGTTGCCAGTAATATTGAACTTTGAGGGGTAATTTACTTGGTAGTTTTAGGCCAGCGTCTCATTTGGATACTTAATTCACAATTAATAAATGTTGGATGATAGAACGTTAATTTGGTTTTCGTATTCCATATTGCACTTTGCACTGTATTGCCGTAATTAGCTTCAAGTTTTACGCTTAATATTTCTGTGATGTTATAATTGATGAAAAAATACGACTTCACTTGTCTCCAAATGAGAACGTAGTATCTATATAATTTGTTCGTTCTCCGTAATTGTAAAAAGACTATGAGATTTTTTGTGTAGTAGTCTGAAATTCTACTCTATAACTGCTTTTGTTTATAAAACAAATGATAAACATCAGAAATGTTGAATAGCTAAAGTATTGTTACTAAATAAAACTGGTTTAATCAACATTAATTATGTTAATATCATGAAGTTGCCGGCATTTTTAATAATCATGAATGGTAATGATCCTAAAATAGTGGCCGATATGTAATTTTTTTAATAAATACATAATCACACCAGCTGCCCCGAGACGAGTTCAGACCTTACAGATTTTATGCTACAATCAGCTGCTTCTGTTTCTTTCACTCTTGTCAAATCCTTTATGCAAGTTAGTTGGTTTATAACACTTAAGTGTTAAGTAATCTTACTATGAAGTAAAATCATAGTGTGGGAACCTTTCATCCATTCATTTTCTGACTTTAGTGGTGTAAGGCCCGGTTTCCACCAAAGTAGGGAGGAGAGGAGACTGGAGGAGATGTGTTTGAATAAACCAATCAGATTTCGTTATTTCCAAGAAATGAGTGGATAACGGAATTCTATTGGTTTATTAAAACACATATTATCTGTTCTGCTAGTGTGGCCTAGGCTTTACATGTAGAGAGCCATCTTATTAGTAATGTCATGCTCATTAACATGTTTTTTAAACGTCGCCCCGCACTATGTATGTTACCTATGTTTAAACAAATAAATTTATTCTATTCTATTCTACTATGATTTTCTCCTATATCGTGTGTACTTTTCACTAACATGAAATATACACAAACACCTAAACATTTTTGTTCCATGCGAGAATCGAGCCCGCAACCTTTGGCGCAACAGTCAAATCGCTTAACCGCTGCGCCGATAAGGTCGTCAATTTACCTACACATATAACTATAATGTTACGGGCTAATATTTTAGCTAAAGTTAAGTAGCAACTAATATTTTTTAACTGTTTGAATTGTAACGGTTACAGTAGTCGACTAATCTCAATTATCTTTTGGTTAAGAGACTAATAGTATCGTATGGCCGGATGAAAATTCCAAACAAGTTTGACGAGCCAGTCAGCAGACTTTAAAACCGGTTCCACTGGTTTGTTGACAAGCTTCAACGGTGAACGATGACGCGGTATTGACTATAGTTTATAGTAATACAGCATTTCACTATGAAGGCTTTTTCGGAGTATATTCTTTTGTTTATTTATGAGCTTGTAGTACTTATAGTCGATATTTTTTGTACTAAAGAAAACAGGCGTGACTTTGTATTTTCTTAGATTAATAACTACTTGAAAGTGATTTTTGATAAAAAATTTAAAATGTAATTGCACAATTATTGTGTTACGTTTTAGGTTATCTGAAGGCACAATTTTTTTACAATTTTAATCTTTTTTGCATGTTGTGGCCATGCTAAGCACACGAGCAAACTTGAACCAACAACCTGCGCTGTTCCGTGGCGATTATTCTTCTTACTGAGCTATCATTACATATTTTTTAGTTTTGCTGTATGCGATTTTATTTTGATTTTAACTGCGTTTCAAATTCCGGCAATGAAATGTTTTGCCAGAAATATGTATGTAAAAGCAATACGTAGGTATGCTGCCCATCTTAGTCTGACTCAGTGGATACAGGCGTCATGCCTAACAAAAGAATAACAAGCAAAACCAGCTACAAAGCCTGTACATAATATCTTTAAAGCTGTCTGTAACACTAGCTAAATCTAATTATCAGATCCATATAGATAATGGATATCTCCCGTGGTCTCCAGACATGGTTCGTTTGCCCGGCCCCTCAGATTTAGTATAAAACCCCGGGAATTGAGATCAGTCTTCACATTCATCCTTCTGCCTCTTCGCCTGATCCACATTTGAAGAAAACCTTCCAAGTAAGTATTTTATTTATTTATTTATTTATACTTTATATACATGTTTGTACAAAGGCGGACTTAATGCCATTAGGCATTTTCTACCAGTCAACCTTAGGGTGATGCAGAGTCGAAAAGTGGTAGATGCACTAAGTATACAATGTGTAGACTAAAATACTAACAAAATGTATACATAAACATACTTACTATTATGTCATACATACATACAATATTACAATACATACATCGGTATAATATACTTACATAAACTTACAAAATAAATTAAACTTGGAGTGATTCTGCCATTGATTACTTAAGGAAATGTGCACGGACTTTCTTTTTAAAAGAGTACCGACTGTTAGCCATCCTGATTTCTACAGGGAGGGCATTCCACAGAAGAATGGACTGCACAAAGAAGGTGGAATGAACAAAATCAGAGCGGTGAGAAGGACATTGTAAGAGACGATTATGTGAAGATCGAAGAGTTTTGTTGTGGTTAGCGGATAGGTACTGAAAATTAGAAGTTAAGTAAGAAGGAGAATTAGGAGAGTCAAGCAAAGAATAAAGAGTAGTCAAGGCCCGAATAGATCGGCGCTGCCGAATTGGTAACCAATTTAACAGCGATCGATAACCAGATACGTGGTCGTATTTTCGTAAGTTGAAAATGAATCGAATGCAGTTGTTGAGAAGTCTGTCCAATTTATTGAGCAAGTCTGCATTCAGGTCAAAGTAGCACACGTCACCATAGTCGATAATAGGGAGAATTAGGGACTGTACAAGCATTGCCTTAGTATGTGAAGGGAGAAAATTCTTGAGACGATACAGCGCGCGCAGTACACCGGTGACTCTCTGACCCACACTTGCGACTTGTTTTTGCCAACTGAGAGTGTGGTCGATATATAACCCAAGATCTTTGACACAGGACTCAGTAGGAATTACTGTGCCATCAAATATGATGGGTGGGACAGCCATGCCGCCTACCTTTGTCATGTTTCGGTGACTTCCCATAACTATTGCTTGGCACTTAGCAGGATTTACGGAGACACCAAACTTCCCGGACCATATTTTAATATTAATTAAATCCTGGTTAATGCTATGGATTCCACTGGCTAAATTATCCACACCTACTTGTGTATACAGCTGTAGGTCGTCGGCATAAAGGTGATACGCACATTGAAGGTTGTTAGTGATCAGGTTAATAAAAACAGAAAACAGAAGAGGAGAAAGAATACCGCCTTGTGGAACGCCAGATTCCAGTTTGCTCCATGCCGAAGAAGACTCACCGACATGAACCGACTGTTGACGTTCCTGAAGGTAAGATGAGAACCATGCCAGGGCATCCTGAGAGATCCTAAGATGGGAGAGGACGGCAAGGAGGATATCATGACTGACGGTATTAAAGGCATTTGAGAAGTCAATCAATACCAAGATAGTGACTTTGTTGTCCTCCATGCCTGATTTAATATCGCCAGTCACCTTAAGGAGTGCAGAAACTGTGCTATGCCCAGGTCTGAACCCCGATTGCAAGGGATCTAGAAGCTTGTTGTGGTGAACAAAATGTGAAATTTGCTTATGCACGCAAGCTTCCACCACTTTAGAGAGGAAAGGAAGGATAGAAATAGGTCGATAATGGTTAGGAAGGGACGGGTTGGAAATCTTTGGCAGGGGACGAACATATGCTTTCTGCCACAATGCTGGGAATGAACCGGAACTAAGGGAAAAGTTTGTTATGTGGCAGATAGCTGGTAGGAGATAATCCAGAATAGTCACAATCATCCGCCGACTAATCGTATCACAACCCACCGCTTTGGACTTAATAGACAGGATAATCTTTTTGATCTCAGCAGGAGCCACTAGTGAAAAATTAAAGGGATTTATAACAGGGCGCGTTAGACCATTTATGTAATTGATAGTTTCTTGTTGGGTAAGACTATTAAAAACGGGAGTGGAAGTGAAATGTTGGTTTAGTTCATCTAAGCCAATTGAATTCGGAAGGTCTAAATGATGCGGTTTACCGATACCAAGAGTCCTAAGGAATTTCCAGATATCAGCAGAAGAAGACGAAGTAATATTGTCCAGAATGTGTCGGCGTTTGGCGTTGCGTATCATCTGATTACACCGGTTCCTAGCAGTCTTGAAAAGAAGCCAATTTTCATCTATCCGATCCCTTTTAAATTTACGAAACGCTCGGTCGCGGCGCCTCATAGCCATAAGAATCCCTCTCGACATCCACGGGGCAGGTGGCCGCTTCATTTTAATTTTACGTACTGGAGCGTGAGTGTCATAAAGCTGGGTTAATGTTTCATTAAATATTGTAATTTTATTGTCCACCGTAGTAGCATCTAAAAGGGGCTGCCAATTTATTCCTGACGCATCCTTTCGAAGGCTCTCCGTATCCATACGGGCAAAGCAACGCATGAGCAGTACCCTTGGTTTGAGTTTGGGCAATTTTATTTTACTGTGAACTGCCTTGTTCTTTGTGCCTGTCTTAAAATGTAAACTTTTTTCGCAATCCCCATTATAGTCATTTCTGTTTTATGGTGTGAACAAGCAATTTTATTTCCCTCTTCTTTTATTATTTGATGCTTCAACTGAATCATCGATGTCTGTAAGCAACTATGCTGCAAGAAACTATAATTTCAATGTACCGTAATTGTTCAAAGAGTTATACTTCGAAATAGCCGGGTATGGCTTGTTCCTAGATTGGTAACTTACTGTCAAAGTTCTGCCAGTACTACTGGAATACCAAAATTGGTAGTAATGTTTAGGAAGTAATTAGATTGGAGACATAAACATATACATCTGTAATTGAAGTTAATTTTACAACTCATTATGTTCACGACAATTCGAGCTTCGAATATCTACTACATCCTTATGCAAAACACTTTGTGTACCCATATTTGTACGCACCAACTGCGTAAACTCCAAACAGACTCAAATTCATACCTTAATCCCGTTCTAGATGTCGTCCATTTTACAAACCGGACCGGTATATTTTGTCAGCATGATTTCATACGCGGAAACACATTTTTTTTGTAGTTAGAGACCATAGAGCATCAATCACAGCATCTCGTATCCGGCAGGATCGAGAATTCATAATTTTAAGTTTAGGAAGTTGTATTAACAATAATTGAGATTTAAACCGATCGTGTGATAACGAGATCCGCTTCCTAAAAGCCACTGTATGCGTTCGCAGTTGATTTTCATCTAGACAATTTCCATTGCTTCGTAATTACGTACGTTTCGAAGGCTCGCCGGCTTAACAGAGCTATGTAAATCTGGTAACGATATTACCGGTGCCTATCAGCTACTTAGTACACGAACCGTGTCTAGAGGTTGTTTACATTTGACTTTTGTTCGTCGGCGCGGAAGTAAAATGCTTTTGTCCTAAATGTTGGTTTATTCTGCAACGTCATAACACGTGCCGAAAAAAGTGGTTAGCTATACGTCAGATACGTGTGTTTGACTCACGTGAGATGCTAATTCTTAAGGTCAATCAGGCTCATAATATGTTTATAGAACTGAATTTATAGACAGATTTTAGCTTTAAGAAAGAGAATTGCAGCAAAACTTATTTATAGGATAATACTCGACAAATAATGTACTGTCAAATGCAAATTATTTCGGGAATTAATTGTATGAATACGTCTGCAAAGAGTTATTGAATAGCCCCAAAAGTATCATCCACTTACAAACATTCAGGCGCCCCGGGCTACCGCTGAAGGCGAGCCGGTTGATTCAGACTCGACAGAATAACGTGGACATACTCACTAATTACATTGCAACATTTTCTAGAAGTAAAATTGTTAATTAGGGGTATAACAATGCTGGACTATTTATGTATAAAGGATTGGATTTATATGACAGTAGATGATAATATAAAAAAAGAACAAAATTTTAAAAATAAATATTTTGTTTCTCCCAAAATAAAAAAGTAATTAAAAAGTTTTTGAATGTGGACTTTCTGACCCTGTTATAAGGTGCAATTTTGCAGGTCACAGGTTCGACGTATTATGAAATAACCGCTAGATACAAACGATCACGATAAAACCGATATTTACCTGTTTACTATCTTCAATACATGGACATGTTACAATGCATCTTACGAAACAATGATTCACAGTTTCCTTGAAAGACATCGAGCAATAGTTTCGCTATCAATGGATAAATCACACCTTGGTCTACTTAATGTATTACATAAAATTCATGTGCGGATTCCCAATGGTCTTGGCCATTTTGTCTATTAGTTTTTTTTATAAAAGATCGAGCTATGCGGAAGAAATTGTTTGAAACTGATATTTATAATATTGCGGTGATATTTACAACCAGTTTCGATTGGATATATGTTTATGAGGATAATACAAGATTTTAATGACTATTTGTTCTTTGTTGCTAATTCATGAACGAGTTTTAGGTACGTCACGGACTAACGCTGTCAGACAATAATAAAAGACCAGCCAAATATTTTAAATTATAATATCTATGTACTAGTTAGAATTTTTTTTTCTAGAAACTTTATGTTATGTTTGTAATGAAAAGAATACACATTAAGTGCTGTCGGTGACGAAAACTTTGTTACAAGGCAATCCACAAGCAACTAAGTCATAGTCAAAGATTGCAAAATGACATTTGGTTCGTGTCGCGACGTGTGAGCACATGGATAGAAAAAAATGAATATTTCTGAGAATCTTTAAACACAGTTGGTTTACCAACCAATACACTTTTTCTTGCCTTCTATTTTCCTATAAAAGTGATATGTCTTACTAGCTACACAGCTAAATAAATAATAATTTAAAAATTATAAATTCCAGCAAACATGTCGTGGTAAAAATTATGACAGTATAAAACCGTTTGAAATTCAAAATTTTCTACTATTGTTTCGACATGATATAGAAAATTAGAACAGACCATGCCACGATTAAAAGTCTACTTAGTCACCCGGTAATAACGGGTCTGACTGTCCAGGATGCGAGAAACAATCACTTAAATTTCGCCACCTGAATTTCGTCACGACTCAAACAGAATTTCAAATGACAATCCACGTTAACATCATCGCAACGTCATCGACTTCCTACTTAGAACTTTCGTCTTTCGCAAAGGTAGAGGTACCGAGAGATCCGTTTCCTGGGATAACCCTTAACACGCTCGCCCCACCCCAACTGCACCATAGTTATGTGGTTACATATTTAAACAAGTTCCATTTACAAGCGGACGCCTGCCAAGAATTTTCCGTTAATATACGCGGGTCGTGATCGTTGCAAGTTCGTTAATTGTTGCAGTGCTGTCGTTGTCACTATGTGCTTTCTTTGTGTTGTCTCTTGAGTTGCCCAAATGGCAAACTGTAACGAGCTTTCCGTGATTAGTAATTAAGGTAAGTTCGCTTTCAGTTATTGTGTTGATATTACCTATCTATATTTCTTATCAATGTGCAATTAATAATTATATAAAAGAGAGTAGGTATCTAAAGAGTTTTTATCACTAAACTTTCTTCTTATTCCTCATTTGATATTATTAGTGTCCTAAAGTCTCAGAAGCTTAAGCAAACAGATTCTATTAAAAAGGCACCTAAATTATTTAATTTGTAATGAGGTACAATGCTTAGTACATTAAATTAGATATTATATTAATATTGTCTGGTTCAAAGACATGTCAGTGTTATTGGAGCGTCACTTCGCACTGTAAATTAATTGTATGACTAGAGCCTTTGTCTTGCAGTACAACGGCTACAAATTGTTATAATTACTGTTTAATATAATTTATTAATTATAATTACTTAGTATATGCTTTGCTTCATTTATATTACTGACAGTTTCAAATTAGTTAACAAATTAATCTACATAAGAAGAAAACACTAGAATAAAAAAATGACGATCTGATTGGTGCAGTGAGTACCTATACTGTGCTTGACCCTATAACTTAGATTCGCAGGTTAGAATCCTGCACCAAAATATTTGTATGATCCACCAATTTGTTCCAAGTCTGTGTATCTATACTATTATATGTTTAAAAAGTTTTGTAGGGAAACTATGTTTGTTTTAAATGAGTAGCTTCCTAGTATAATAATACGCTTTCAGATCACAAAAATGGCCGGCAAGATCACCGCTGCATTCATCGTGTTTGTCGCCGCTGCGTTCCTCGCCAACTTCGGTCATGTCGCCTGCAACCCTGCTATTGGTGAGTACCACTTTCTATATTAGGTAGGTACTCTTACTGCTTCTTCTCAGCCCCCTGGCTGGAGGCCTTTTATTAGGTCTCGCCAAACGACCGGTTAAGCAGTAAAAGCTCTCTCAGAGCTAACTGCGAGAGACAAGTTCGAAAAAAAAAATTTTTCTTACCGTGTCGATGGCAAAAGAAAGGTATCTTACTGTTAGCAGTTAGTAGCCTAGATTATCTCACTGAAGAGTAGCTGGTAAAGGTCCCGGCTTTTTGGATCAACTAGTTAGTGTTGGTCATGATAAATAGTGGAATGGTAGGCTAACTCTAGTAAAAAAGTTAACAATACAAGCGACATGTTTACGGCTTTCCAAACTACATTTTTACTAATGGGCTCAAACTGAATTAATTGCTTTGTAGTTTTATAAACAAATACAGAGAATACATTAACAAATACGAATATAGTTAATAATAATTAATTTATTCCTTATTTTAAAATATTAATTTTTGACGACCTGATTAGCGCAGTGGCTAAGCGATTGGACTGCTGCGCTAAGGGTTGCGGGTTCGATTCCCGCACGGGGCAAAAACTTTGTGCGAACCACAGATATTTGTCCCGAGTCTGGGTGTTTGTGTATGTGGTATTTCATGTTTGTAAAACGCACCCACGACACAGGAGAAATTCCTAGTGTGGGGCGACGTTTTAAAAAAAAAAAAAAAAAAAAATACATTTTTTAATAAAGGTATTATATTAAATAGGTATAAAGACAGCAAAATAAAGTATATTATACTTTAGTAATATTACATTAAATTATAAAAAATAGAGTGGTGGCCGAGAGGATTCTGTAGAGCCCCTGGCAGACCTCCAGCAAGGTGGACTGATGATGTTGTTGCTGTACTGGGAAAGACCTGGATGTAAAAGGCCCAAAACAGGAATCAGTGGCGGTTAGGGGAGGAGGCTTATGCCCAGCAGTGGGTCACTTAAAAGCTGATGATGATGATGATAATAGTCGCCAACCGGCATCGGGAACGGGGTCCTTATATGTTTATTATTACCGTACATAAACGTATTTAGATTAACAAATACATGATATTACATAACCCTCCATCAAACTACCGATGTAATCTCTTCTGTAATATTCTTTATAAATATGTAGATACCCTCTTACCTACTTTGTATTCGGGATGCTTTATTACTTCTAAATATAACATTTCGCAGAAACCTTATTCCGGCAAAAATGGGTTTTGTAGCTCAAGCATTCATAAGGGTATACTTAAGTTTCTTTAATACTACAGAACTCCTATTAATTATAATTATTATTCCTATTTTGAATTATTAAAAAATAATTAATATCCTATAATATATTTAGAATCAAACAATCAATTAAGAGTCACTACAAACGAGAAAGAACATTTTAAACTTGAAATATAAAAAATACCACAATGTAAAGCTCAAGACACACAACTGACAATGAAGACTAAAATTATCGACTATATTTTCTCTACCACACGTTAAACGTTCAGGAATTGCCTTTGAACTGACAACAAAATCCTCTCAGAAAAGCTTTCGGCACACCGAACCACTTCTACCTCTTTCAGTGAAGAAATAGTGTTTGAGTATCTAATTATTACGCTATTCTGCGACAACTGACAATCTATTGCTGAATATTGATATTGGTAGACGATGGATATTAAGGAATTCTGGAAGTTCCACTGGAATTTTTTGACGTTACGTTATAGCATTAGTATAACATTGTACTGTAGGATATAGTAGCCCTCGATTGATATATTATATAGGGTACATGCATATTTGCCATCCTTAACAAGTCTATTCACTAAGTTACAACAAGAATTAAACGCACGAAAGAAAAAAAATACAACATTGGATTGGATAAACGTAATCAAACCAGATCTAAAAAACATAACATGCATAAAACCTAATATCACGCCTGTATTTCGCGCAGGGATAGGCAGATGTGCACATAGTATACCCACATTTTGGCCAAGTTATGTTATAGGTCCCAAAGTAATAGGGGGCGAGCCTATTGCCATTAACCGGGCACAAATCAAGACTCCGTGCTGCTACCGAACGGAGAAACTCAAAACACTTTCCTCGAGCTGGGATTTGAACCCATGACCTCATGCTCAGCAGTTGCGCTAAGCGACCTCTAGACCAGCGACGCCGGCTAAAAAATAAACCAGTTTTATATCTTCTTAATTATTCTAAGACAATGATTCTTAATACTATTCATATTATACTAAGTATTTAAATAATTGCGAAAGCTGACCGCTTTTAAATTAATTTTAATTAAATTCAAACATACAGCATACAGAATTAATTTTATAAGGACCACGCTTAAGATGAAACGTGACTGAAGAATATGTTTTAAATAATGTCTTTGTGTTCAGATAATCTTAATTGAATCCTAGATTACAATTCCGTCTTAGAATTAAAATTGAAGGTAGGTACTACATACATACATACATAAAGTCATGCCTGTTTCCCTGAGGGGTAGGCAGAGACCATGGATTTCAATTTGTTACGATTCTGGCATACTTCTAAGAGAATTTTTGAAGAGCAAAAACAAAGTTTCAGAAGACTTGGATAAATTGTTGAATGATGATTAAATATAATAATAATTGAAGAAAGAAATCTGTAGATTAAGCAGGCCAGTGGGCAATAATATTTATATTTACTGATGCACTATAAAGTATTTTCTGAGAAAGCTACTAGTTAAAATAACATTACATCACGCCTATTTTCCCCGAAAGGGTAGGCAGAGGTGCACATACAGTACACCCACATTAATTGGCCTTCTCAAATTAAAGTTCACTTAAAAAACGGATTCCGGTAATAAAACGACAAAAAATAGCAAAACAAATATTTATAAACAGTGTGTTTTATATTCTTCTTTTATAGCGCACACGAGAGATGTATTCAAAGTCTGATCGCAGAGACAATGACCTCAATCCGCAATTTGGACACCTCACTTTCGCTGAAGTTACGCAATTTCACCTTAGCCTCTTACACTTGACCCCGTAGCGACGATCGTTACTTTAAACCGTGTTATGGGCATTATTTTGTTAGATAAACAAGTAAAAAATTGCTCAGAAAAAAATAATTTAATTCCTAATATCTCATAAAGACTCGAGCGTTTTTTCGTCTATGGTGAGACAGCAGTGCCCCTAGTTTCCTTTGCCCCAGTCTAAATAGTCAAGGTTACATCTTAGTCTTTATAAAACAAATACCATGAGTCACATCTGAGTCGACTGACTTTTCTAAACCATTCAAATCGTAAAATGACACAAACCCCGCGCTTGTTTTTACGAGATACTAATTATTTGTTTGAAAGGCTTTTAAAAACATCTATAATGCCACAAGCTGTGTTACCTATAGGTATCTAATGGACAAACACTTGAAATTTATCCAACAAACATCGTGTAACTCTAGCCATGTCTTCTTCAAGATTTTATTCTTAACATGAGCCTGATAAACGCCCACTACTGCAAATTTTCTTACCATTAGCGCGTACTCTTTTACGAGACCCAAGGGAGGCCAGACGCCATTCTTCTAGTACCACACGGTGCCGGTACAAAAGTATTCAACGTTTAATTTTCTTACATCTGCAGTCTACTCTGCAAGTAACTTTAAAATGTTCTAAGGAGACCCAAGAGTAACATTTAGATTAATAAAAAATTTGCATGGTCGTTTGAATGGAGTATTTTATATGTTTCTTCGTATTTTTGACGCTTGCAATTCTTTGCATCTTGTGATGGTTCGGTACAGGCGGTAGGTAACCTTATTATTAAAGCTTAATGAAACAAATCGTTGTGTTGGTAGTTTAGTAGAAATAAGACCACGTTTCCTTTGAGATACCTTTTGCTACATTTAAGTAACTATCTACTCTTCTTCTTGTCATTAAACTTAGGAGACTTGCTCTTGTCGGAGGAGCTAACGTCATTGTTATCGGCATTCCATTTGACCGCTTGGTACGTCTCAACTTCTACCTTCTCTTACTCGTAGGTAAAAAAAAACACATTTAAATACGTTACCGTATCAAGAAAGTTTAAAACTTTGGTAGAACATGTTCGGTTCAAATGCATTATCTTGTAAGGTACCTACTAGAACCATTATTGGTTTATTATGGAAGCCTGTTGCTTAACTATACATGGCTAATTTATATAGGTTTGCAGATTGAATAGGTATGGCGCGGATGCATCAACTAATTAGTAAGTATGGACATACCTACATAACAGCATGCCTTTATCTCTGTAATTGGATCAACTTGGATGATCGCCAGTGTCACGAGACATAATTTGTAGCATAGGTATATATGTATCTTAGTGCCTACACTTAGATAACAGCTGGTTGAATTTAGCAGCATAGGTATTTTGTTAGACGTAGTGCTGGCAGGCCTTCTACCACGAGGACCGATTACATCATCAGAGTTGCGGGAAACCGGTGAACGCAAGTGGCAAGTTGCCGCTCATTATGACGTCCTAAGGGGGAGGCCTTTGTTCAACAGTGGGAATCTTCCGGGTGATGATGATCTATATCCTGTCGCTTGGCTGTGTCATCGGACTATGAGTGCGAGGGAATAGAGACGCACCTGTTTTTAGTTTTCACAAACATTTGTGCATTCATTTCCCTAACGCGGCTAGTTTGTTTAGATTAGCTGCCGTGACCAAACTGCCTTCAGGTATGTAAGTAAGAGGACTTTACTTTTAAGTACTTAATTGAACATTTTGCAGATTTTTCTATTATCTTACTCCTATTTTTACACGCTCATTTTCATATACGGCCATAATTATAAACGCAGGTATAATGAAAAATAAGTCTGGATTTATTCATTATCATTTTTTTCCTCAATAACAGTTAATCAAATCCCTCTTAATCCCATCATTTAATCTTACCTTTATATCACTGGCAACATTGTTAAACGTCAATTCATACTACCGTTTTTTCCCTAGCTACTGGCTACGAACCCATGGAGATTTGCATCGAGAACTGCGCTCAATGCAAGAAGATGTTGGGCGCTTGGTTCGAGGGCCCCCTCTGTGCGGAATCCTGCATCAAGTTCAAGGGAAAACTGATTCCTGAGTGCGAAGACTTCGCCAGCATCTCGCCTTTCCTCAACAAGCTTTAAGTTTTGAATTCGACGAACGTGTGAATTGACTGGGCCGCGTATATTTTAAGCAGCTTTATTGTAGATAACAATAAGAATTCCGATTCGCCATGTAGGTATTGTGTTACAGATGAATTCATTCAAGTAAATTGATTTTATCTGACTTCAGTTTTGTGTGCTAGATGTCGCTATTTCGATATTATTTTGACATAAATGTCACTAATATTAGACCGACAATTTGTGGTATTCTATAAATTTTATTTCTGGAAATTAACACAATAGATACTGTGGAAACTGCTAAAGTTTTAGATTTTGATAACACTTTTTTAATTTATATTTGTGGCCCAGAAGATTCACAGATTGAGAATTGTAACATTCCAACCGACGACATGCCAAAGTAATTGATACTCTATAAACATTAGAATTAAGAAGAATTTTGTTTGTAAGTTTTATACTCGATGTTATTACAGGGATTACTATTTAAGATTATATTGAAAAATAAATGAATTGCAAATTAATATTCGTTTTATTTGTATAAAATAGAATACAATATTTTATTTGATATTTGGATGAAGCTATACAAAAAAAAAATATTGTAAGACTCAAATACAATCAATCACTACACAGTATAAGTCACTACGCAATATATTTGATAGATAAGTCGCTTGTTCATAAAAAATTAAAAAAATGCCGCCAGCGTTTTGGGCACCTGGTATCGATAGCGATGAGAAGGAAATACTGTCATGCATAATTTTCTGATTTTTCATTTGTATAATAATTATATTAACTGTCATAACGAAGATTTTAAAAATAAAAAAATATATGAGAAGCAAGGTTTGCTGGCTCTTTACTAGGCGTATTTGTCCAAATATTCGTGGCATCTTAGTAATGCAAAATACACCGTCAGTTAAATGCAATAAAGTTCATTTTTGTACTCGGAAATATTGCAAATATTTGAACAAATACGCCAAGT
Organism: Abrostola triplasia; assembly: GCA_946251915.1. Lineage (NCBI taxonomy): Eukaryota > Metazoa > Arthropoda > Insecta > Lepidoptera > Noctuidae > Abrostola > Abrostola triplasia. The sequence goes on from OX276430.1 coordinate 9,294,194, forward strand.
GTAGTGCCACCATTATATTCAAACCGATGAAACTAAATGTGGGTAAATTATTATTAGTAACTGATACTCCCTCTTACAAACAAACGATGCTAACATGATTGTGTTAAAAGATAACTACCTATTAAGTCTTTTGACATTTCTATTTTTTGACAAGCAAACGACAGTGACAGGTATCATTCATTCAACACTGATATTTTTGTTCCAAGCTTTTATTTCACTTGCAATGTATGGATGTATGTATGTGACTTTGTTTAGGTCAAATCTTGCAATCTAAATTAGAACCACTTTTTGACATCCTATTGAAATGAAATTTTTCATACTTAAATACGATACGAGTAACAATTCAATATTATGGTTATAATTTAAAAGCTAGTGTTAAAAATATATTTTAAATATTAACTTATTTATAAGTAGGGCCTAGTGCGCATGCGTGACTTTTGCATATTTGGATAGTGAGTAGTGAAATATTGTACTTAGGACGAAATATAAGACTAGTTTGTTGAAGCCAGTTTAAAAAATATTTGAAACGGCAATAATGCCGTCATATATATACTAAGTTTCTTATATTATGCTAAACTTATACACATACACACACTATCGCAGATAACATTTCATTAAACTCTACCAATAAATCCATTCTTAAATATTAATTTCTTAATGTTCTTAGTAAATCGCTTAAGTTCTAACAGAGTTGATTAAGTCATCAAAATTTATTCGTATACCATAGGTATTATAGTTATTAAAATTAGATTTTCTTTTATCAGTATGCAGGTTTGATACCAACATAGTTTTTATTATGAGCGGTGAAATGACAGTGAATATACCTTCTGGTAAAAACAACATCCCTGCCTCTCCCTTAGGGAATTATTAGCGAGATATCGTAATAATATCAAGGCCCTGAAGGGGTAGGCAGAGGTGTACCAATAGTACACCCACATTTCAGTTCAGTTCCAGTTATGTAGGTTCCAATGTAATAGAGGCGAGCCTATTGCCCACAACCGGGCAAAAAGCCAGACTTCGTGCTGCTACTGAGAATTACCTAATGGAAAAATCCAATAACACATTGCCCGACCCGGGATTTGAACCCAGAAACTCGCGCTTAGCAACCACTAGATCAACGAGGCAGTAGTGATAACTTGAGCATAATTTCATCAATGACTTCTTTGTCACCAATTAATTAATTTGGCAAAAACCATTAAATAGTTCTAATATTATGTAACAACCTTAGCCATGAAGCCATTATTATTTGAGACATTTTTCTCTACTTTCCTGTAACTGTTAGAATTAGAGCGATGTGACGTCACATTCAGGTCACGTGACCACACATTTCAATCACGTGACCCAACTTCTGGTCACGTGACCCACATTCATTGCTCCCGTGGTCTGTAGTCGTTACTACAAGTGTTATGGACCATCTTCGCTGGTCAGTTCACCGCCACCTCTATGGAACTCGTGTCTGGTTCTGCAAGTGTTGGCGGCTCGTCTGGTGCAACTGAAAGGAAAAGAATAAACATTACAACTTGTTAAAGAAAAGGAGGGGAAGGTTGGGTTAAGGGGGGAGGGTTGCCATAATTCCCACGCTTGGCAAGCAGCTTGAGGATCGCAGTATTGATGGCGAAGTTACAGAAGGCGCTGCTGCCTCTGTCCTGTGTCTTCTGGATTTTCTCTCCACACTCACTCGGGAGGAAAGAGAACTTGGTCAATTCTAGGGCTTGATAAAAATAACGGGAAGCAATTAATGTACTAAAGTTCTGCCGTTCAGGTAATCAGGTATAGTACAAGATCTGGACTATTTCTGGTGAGAAAAACTTTTCTTACCATCAGTGGTATCCGTGGGTACTTCCCCAGAAACATCCATTGCTTCTGCTTCTTGAGATTTTTCTTCTACAGATGGGAGCTGAAACAATTGCATAGGTACCTACTATTAGTAATCAAACTACTGAAAAGTAGAAATAAACCTAGACCCTCGCTTTTTTCTGGGGAAATGCTTATAAACTTCCTCAGTCCTGGGGCGGACGGAGGGGTCCTCTTAACTACCTAAGGTCACAGGACGCAGGATGCGTGCGCTACGCGGCATCCCTCGACAAGTGCCGACACGCCTCTTATCTGCGGAGGCCGGTTGACCATTGCCCTATCCACTTCACCAAATAAAATAATTTGGTACTTATCTAACTATTAGCTGAGCCCCGCGGTGATACCCGCTACAATTTTTCGGGATAAAGAGTAGACTATGTGTAATCCAGGGTGTCAGCTACGTCGATACCAAATTTTATCATTATCGGTCCAGTCGTTTGAGCGTGAAGAGGTAACAAACACACTCACAAACCTTTCCCTTTATAATATTAGTCGGATTGTGTCTATTTCAAGCACAGTTGTAATGTTTAAATGTTACAAACCTCTGGAGCAGCTCTCGGTATCTTCCCAATCTTGTGTCTGACACTGAACGGTGCGCATTTCTCGTAGTAGCTGATCACAAAGTCTGGATACGCCTCACCTAACTCGTGGCCTGGGACCACGTCTAACTCCAAGCAGCCATGCCTGTAAGTAGCGTTTTAAAAGTGAAGGAGATATAAATAATATATATATGAGTACTGCTCTATTATTTGGTTTAATAGTACAATGGGCCAAATTTACATCAGAATCGATCCCTCAACAAGGGAAACGGCACGTTAGGCTATTCGTAATATTAAATAATATAATATTCGTAATAGTACCCTGTTCCCGACTCCGGTTAGCGACTATTTTTAAAATTTTTAAATATATTTTATTATTATTTATATTGCTGTTTTGAAAACTCAAACATCATTAGAATTTTTGTTAATTTTTTCTCTGTAATACAAGTACTACATTATGCTTAAATATGTACGAGTTAGATACATTTTCATACATTTAGGGCAATGCAAAATAAATTTAAAATACTTACCATTTCACCAAAAAGTAAAGAGCACCATGAAACAGTTGACCAGCTAGAATCTTTTCAGGAGATAAGCCTCGAGCTAGGCCTCGCGGTTTGTCGATCTCCTGTATGGCCTGTGAACAATGAAATGCAATATTTTAAAGCCACTAATATTATATTAAATCTTCATCATGTACAGTTTATCCGGTTACGTCCAATAAGACCCCCCTCGGGGTCGTCGACACAAAGTATTCCGAAAAAAAAAAAAAAAACATCATCTACAGCCTTCAATATCCCACTGCTGGGTATAAGCCTCCCTTTAACAATGCCATCAGTCTTGTGCCAATGTCATTCAGATATATATAAAAATTAAATAATCTATCGTTATAATAGGCAAAAGTTAGTAGTTAACTTCAAGTTACATAGGAAACTGGGAACTGAATTGATCATTTCCAAGCTGCACCTATTTCTGGTAGACAGTAATAATGAAATGGTAAACAATAATCTCTTTTATTCTGTGCTCTGCTTGGTATGAAATGCGGATCGCAAAATCCCGATAATTGCCCGTTTTTTAATTTTATTCAATATCCCGGTTTGCGACCCCAGGTATGCATATAAGCATATTTTATCTACTATATATCTTTATCTAGACTGTCTCGTTGGTCTAGTGGTTGCTAAGCGCGACTGCTGTGCACGAGGTCCTGGGTATGTATCCCGGGTCGGGCAAAGTGTTACTGGGTTTTTCCGTTAGGTAATTCTCAGTAGCAGCACAGAGTCTGGATATGTGCCCGGTTGATGGCAACAGGTTCGCCCCCTAGTACATTGGGACCTAAAAAAAAACATAACTTGCGAAATGTGGGTGTACTACGTGTGCACCTCTGCCTACCCCTTCGGGGAATACAGGCGTGATTTTATGTATCTATTAAGCAACATCCACAAGTATATTAAATCATCTACCTCAACTTTTTTCTTCTTATCCCTTCTGCTCCTCTTGCGGCTAGCTAGGCTCTCTTCTATTGGGTCTGGCACTGCTGCTGCTGCAGCCGCAGCGGCAGCAGTGGCAGCGGCGGCGGCAGCGGCGGCTGCAGCAGCAGCAGCAGCGGCAGCAGCAACAGCAGCTTCCTCCTTCTCCCTCTTAATGCGAGCATCCTCATATGCTGATATTAGTTCTGGACAATCAAGGTTGTCTTCTGGTTCCCAAGTATTATCCTCACTGAAATTATAAAGTTATTATTCATTATGAGTTGTAGGTACTACAAGTGTGGTCAATGGTCATGCATGGTCATAAAAAAGATGTGTGCTTAAAAGAATGATCACTATAAGTAATTTACTCATATTTAAAGACTTAATGCCATTTATTATGAATTATGCCATTCTGGCAAATTAAGTATCTATAACCACATAAAATGGACCTTTCAGAATATATTACAATATAATTTAAATTGTATACAATATAATCTAAAAAAGTATTACCACAAAATTTTAGTATAAACATATCAATCATTAATCCTAAAAACATACACTAAGCATTTGCCTCCACCTTCTTTGTGGGAACTGCCAAGTTATGGAATTCCTTGCAGATTTTTTATTCCCAGAGAACTATGAATGAATGGTTTTCAAGACAAGTTATGCATTTCATGTTTTCTCAGGGGCTCCATTTTAGGCTACAATATCCCTTACCATCAGGCGAATTGTGGGCACTATTTAGTACGGAAAAAAATTGCTTACTTAGAATATCCTTTCCACTTAAGAAGGTATTCAACTTTGCCATTCTTGATCCTACGGTCTAGAACTTTCTCTACTGAGAACTCTTCGTGTCTTCCACCCTGAGGTCCCATTGACGTCGGCGTCATGGTAGTCAACGCTGGTGTAGTCTCCATCGGCTGACTTGGAGCAGCCACTTGAGGGAAGCTCAGATCAGGTTGAGCTAATGACTCCATAGGTTCATCCATCTTAAACACTGCAATTTAATAATAAAATCTATTTTAATTAAGCATTCTTGAAGACAACAAAAGTTAAAGGTAATTTAATGACATAAGTAATTATAAATCGTTAAAAAAAAATGCACTTTGTTTGTTGTTTTGATAGCGTCGTGTTATTGTGAAACCGGCTGACTATTGTTGGTGGGAAAATGAGAATTAGACTTACCTTGAATTATTATTTCACTGTTGGTATAAAATATAAGCGCGATAAAACAGATTCGATTAAAATATTGTCTAAAGTTATATGGATATTGATTAGAAGTGAAGAAAATTAAAATATTTCCAATTCCAATTTACTCCTAAAACTTCGAAGGATTTGACAATGACAAGCAAAGAGAAACAAATACTTTACTTTTTATTTTACCATAGATAATTTAGGCATAGTACACAGACTATATATTGTATCAGGGGGAGACTAGAGTGAAAATGTTTTAAAGTTAGTTCAAAAATATAATTACACATCAATATTTTAATTCTATTATCAATTAAATTAAAAATATTTTTTCAAATGAATACGATTCCAAAATTATTTATTTGCATAATATAAACAAATGGCATGCCGCATGTGCCAAAGCCTCAAGTCTAGGTCCATAAAAAAATTACAACATCAACATAACCTACAAATAATTCGTAGACTGTCGAAAACAGATTAATATAATTTTTAAAATAAGCCTAAGTGAGTAATATCTTGGTACTTAGACACAGAAACTTCTCTTGAAGAAAGTTCTAAGATTCATTATAATTAAGGTATTGTGTCCTAGTTACTTTAAAGTTAATTATTTCCATACGCAGAATGTTTATTTATTGCAATGCATGCTTTAAAGTTAAAATACTAAGTTTATGGTAGAAAAATAATGTTGGTATAGAGGATTTAATGCATCGTGCTTTCTTCTTTTCTAGGCAATGGCTAGCACGGGTCCTTTTTCAAGCAGCACAGCGTTTTGCGCAAGGTGTGGTTCCATTCTGCCTCTATTACAAGATTTCGGTTCAGTCAAGTGCTACGCGTGTAAAGCCTCCTTTGATGCTGAAAGTAAGTGATATAATAGTTCTAACATGTGAATAATTATTATTCGAGGCTAATAGAAGGCTGTTTTTGTTGTTTAGTGTTAAAAATTAAGTTATTATTGTGAATACATCATAACAATTCGCTTATCCATTTAAACATGTATTCTTGTATCATCTTCGCCATCAGCCTGAAGACATCCACTGTGGAACAAAGGCCTCCCCCTTAGAACACCACAATGAATAACAACTTGCCATTTGCATCCACCGGTTGGCCGCATCTCTGAAGTTGACTCTTGTTGTATCCTACCTATTAAATAAATTATAGCAGTTTATCACTAAACAAAATTGGTTTTCTTGTTAACTAGATTGATTCTAAAAGTGCTCTATACCTTATGACTATCATCATGCCGGAAGACGTCCACTGTTGAACAAAGGCCCTTAGAACGCCACAATAAACAACAGCTTGCCAATTCCATCCACCAGTTGCCTGGAATTCTGACGATATCATCAGTCCATCTGGTGGGAGAACCTTATGACTATGCCTAACTTAATTTTATTTTCAGATTTCAACAATCTTAAATTCAATTACACAATTCATTTCAACGCAGTATCAGTAGTTACACATGAGAATATGCTGAACACAGATGGCCCTGAAGGTCCCGTCGTAGAGAGAAGGTGTCCTAAATGTGGTAACGATAGGATGTCATATGCCACACTACAACTCAGATCGGCCGATGAAGGACAAACCGTATTCTACACATGTATATCTTGCAAGTATGTTATTATTGTATTTTTTAAGCAATTAGTATTAACATATTGCCTATCTAAGTGGACACGATAGTTAAACAATTGTTCAGTACCGTAAGTGGTACAGTAGACTGTGAAAGGGTTATAGATTAGGAACCCAGTTCCACAGTACTTAAGATCAAAATTAAGCCATTATTTTTATTTATTTATTTATTTAGCGAAACCTTAAAACTATCATTACAGGTGAGTACTACCCAATGCGATAGCTAGGCACTTATGACTTATTACTATTATTAATATATAGACTTATTATTATTATCAAAAAAGTTTTATTATCATATTTAGAGTTCAAAGTAACATGAACAAACTGGCTACATCACATCTCAGAACACATAGATGCCTAAACTTTAAAAATGCAAGAGAACACTATAACATTACATCATCCCTGTATTCCCTAAAGGGTGTTTAGTACACCCACATTTTGCCAGCTATGTAACAGGTCCCAATACTCCCAATGTAATAGGGGGTGTGCCTTTTGCCATAAACCAGCCACAAATCCTAATGCCATGCTGCTGAGAATTATCATAGTGAAAAACTCAATAACACTTCGCCAGACCTGGTTTTCGAATCCATGACTTTTGGGTGTACTATATGTATGTGCACCTCTGCCTACCCCTTCGGGGAATACAGGCGTGATGTTATGTTATGTTTATGTTTTTTTGTGCTCAGCAGTTCAGCTTAGCAACCTCTAGAAAAACAAGGCTGGCAACATTATTATACAAATACAGTTTTTTAAGTTTGCCTACTTTTTTTTCAGATACAAGGAGACGGAAAATTCATAAAAGAGTTCATTGTATATATTAAATGTAAGGAGCCTATTTTTAAGTAAATTGTTATTTTAATTAATACCTTTTTTTATTTTTATACTATACACGAAACATAGAAATGAAACAAAAAGTTTTTCCTATTCTTTCTTAGTATGAGAAGAGGCCTTTATCATGTACTGGGGTAGACAGGTATATACATACTTATTTTATTTAAATATAGACTAAATTATATTGTTTAGATGTATTGGATATAGTTTTCATACTTGATTTTTTTTTATAAACGTAGGTAGCTCCACACTTATAAATTTTCCTTGTATCGTGGGTGCGTTTCACAAACATGAAATATCATATACACAAACACCCGGTCTCGGGACAAACATGATTGTATGAATAGCACTATTTTTTATATCCCGTGCGGGGATCATACCCGCAACCCTTAGTGCAACAGTCCAATCGCTTACACCCTGCCTTTTGTCAGTCTATTAAAAAAGTAATAATTTCGATGAAAATCAATTTTTCCTGCACGGGAAATGAACCCGTAAGAACATCAGACAGCTGCTGACGTCTAAAAAAAATGACAAAGTCGACCCTAGTAGCTCAGTGGTTAAAGTGATCTTACTGCGTTATAGGTATAGGTTTGATCCATTTGCACAGTGACGACCTGATTAGCGCAGTGGCTAAGCGATTGGACTGCTGCGCTAAGGGTTGCGGGTTCGATTCCTGAACGGGGCAAAACTTTGTGCGAATCACAGATGTTTGTCCCGAGTCTGTGTGTTTGTGTATGTGATATTTCATGTTTGTGAAACGCACCCACGATACAGGAAAAATTCCTAGAGTGGGGCGACGTTTAAAAAAAAGACCTATATAATAATATACCTGATATTTTTGCGTGTAACTGATATCAAAATCAAGATACTAAAGAAATTATACTAATATCGCAACAACGTATTATTAACACAAAAAAATATATAATCACGGCTGTTTTCGAACCAGCCAGCTATTACTTAGAAATTGCCTTGAAACTATCAGACACTAATCCTTCACTTAGCAAGTCAGCCTACATATTTTCTTAAACACTAGTCATTACCTACAATTCTCAACTCATTCAAGCTACACTTGCCTCACTACAGGTGAAACTTACAGCACGCGCTACCGCCGAAGAATCTAAGCATTTTTTTATTAAATAAAGATGGATATACGTTATATTGTACGTGTGAAAGAGATAGGTGATAGTTTTTGATCGAGAGCGTTGCGGAGTCGAGATGAGACGGTAATTAATTTGATCAGTACGTTGCTTATGTATGGATAGTGATGGCGGTTGTCGATGATTTGTTTCGATGTTATTGTTTAGTTCGTTTTGTGCGGAGTTTTAAATTAATGCTCTATGTATATTATAATAAGGTTGTTTTCTGGGTTTACATTAGGTAAATTTAAAAATGCGTATGCTATTTATTTTTCTCTAAAGCTCTTCTGCTAGAAATACCAATATTTCTGTCTTTATCCTGGTGGAATAGCATTCAGCATTTACGATTCCAAACCCCTCCATAGACCATAACACTCTGTAGCCATGAGTTTCTTTCGTAAGTCTAACTCTTCGGTTGTCTTATATATTATACATTCAAGCAGTCCAAATCTGTCGTACCCAGACGTGTCGAAATCTAATACTTGCTTGCTTTCCCCTTAATTTCCAATGCTAAAATAACGGGATGCATTAAAACGAATGATAATACTCTCCTACTGCTTATCCTTTTCAATTATCGGTCCAATTAAATGTCTAGATAAAAGCCTTACGGAATTCCAGTAATAAAACTTAAAGGTATCTTGTCACTCCAGATTTATTGAATGACTTAAAACAATAACGGTGAATGTAATCAGCACGCTCGGGGTGACCCCTGTTGAACTGACAGCCTTTTCGCGACACCCACGCTCTTATTTACGGCTATTGACGCGGGGATATTGTAGGGATATACAGAAGTTCTACTTTACGCGATGGTAACATTTGTTTACTTTTTTATTGTTTTTTAAAACGTCGCCCCACACTAGGATTTTCTACAATATCGTGACTTCATTTCACTATCATGAGAAACCACATACAGAAACATACTCGGAACAAACATTTGCGGATGGCATAATTTTTTGTCTCTTGCGGGAATTGTACCTGCAACCCTTAGCGCAGCAGTCCAATCGCTTAGCCACTGCGCCAATCAGGTAGTCAAACTATGTATACGGTTTTACTCACGTGTATATTCGGGAATACCCGAGTTGTTTCGGATTCAAACCGAGCCCTTATCGGGATCTATATACCAACATTTCTACACTTATCATAAATCTGAAGTAGGTGGCGACTTGTCGAGACCAAAGATATTATTTTGGATTTTCCAAGCATTGAAATCGATGTAAGAAATAATTCCAAATGTTAGATATATCATGTTTGTTTTTAGTTTGTAATGGCGTAGGGGTATACGCATACTGCACAATAAGTAAATTTGTAAAACAATATTAAACTAGTGGCACCCGACTGTGACTAGAAGCAGAGAGTTTTATGGTTGAATTAAGAAAAAACAAATTAAAATGTAGCTAATGTCGCTTGACATTAAATCAATGGAGGAGGGTGCAGTAAGTTCGGTCCTGCTGCCTGCCAATTTAAAAAAACAATGTAACATCACGCCTGTATTCCCCGAAGGGGTAGGCAGAGGTGCATATATAGTACACCCACATTTCGACAGTTATGTTTTTAGGTCCCAGTGTAATAGGGGCGAGCCTATTGCCAACAACCGGGCACGAATCCAGACTCCGTGCTGCTACTGAGAATTACCTAATGGAAAAACCCAGTAACACTTAACCTGCCAACCTATTTCCGAGAGTCCCAGTTTTCTGGCAGCGGTAGGTACATAGCCTAAAGCTTTGTAATTTCGTGGTTCTGTCACATCGATATCGATGTTTCGTTCCACCTGTCACTAGTGCGGGGGCCGGGCGGCAGGTGCGCACAGACGCGGCGGCGCGCCAGTCTCCCGCGGCACTCGCTCCGACCACACGTCGCGACATACCGCACTATTATCGACACGTGCGTGGCGCAACCCTAATCTGTTGTTCTATATTCAAAACTGTGTTGTGTTAACTCTATACAGCCGGGATTAATCGACTTTTTATAACAGTAAGTTTAATCGATTTTATTATTATTATTTAAGTGTTACATATTTGGGTTATGTTTTGGTTTCAGTGTGATAATTCAGTAATGCGTTACCAATTGACACAATAACGTGTTTTGAACGTTCGCAACGGTGAAAATCCGCTTTTCGCTCATTTAAGTGTGTCAGTGTGTTAGCATTTTCTTCGGTGCAGAAAAAAAATCGAAATGTTTTTACCAATCCGTAAAACTTTCATCTGAATAGTCGTGCCAAAATCAGCCGGATAGCGTTTATGCATCTTAATATTGCTTACAATCAATTAAGCCGTCCCACATTTCCGAGTTCTCAAGGCATTTAACACGCGAAGCGTTGTTAAACTTAATGTACTTACAAAGGGGTATCAAGACGTTCGCATTCGCGGCGGAAAGATACATTTTGTAAACGATAAAAGATAAGGCCGACAAGGGAAAACATGGCACGTTAAAAGCCGCATACAAAAGACATCAACGCGCCACGCACGCGCACCCAGTCTGTGTCAGCGGTTTCTCAGTGTACAGTAAGTTTTGTATACATGTTTGAACATGGGAATTGTACTACGGTGTAGTATACAATACGAATTCATGATAATTATGTTTATGATTGTAATTTGTAAATCTGGGAATGAGTAGTTTTTATAATTAACATAATCATTGTTGAATGAAAAAATGGTTGCAAACGGATTCAGAGAAGAATTACTTTTCTCTAAAAGCTTTTCTCAGTTTCCATCTCTTAATATTTCTTAAATAATTTATCGTAAATATAATGAGACGACACTCGTAAAAGTGTTATAAAATGATTTATTAATCAATTTGCTACAAAACTATTCAACATTTTATTTGTCGAACATTCATATTTAATATTCATCTTCTTGAAAGTTTCCCCGTTTCTTCGGACATCTGGTTATATTTATTCAACGAAAGTTTATCGCTTCATAAAATAACTTACTTTCGTCGTAATAATATCCTCTTTATAATATTTTCGTTAATGTATAACTAGTTTCCTCCTGCGACTTCGTCTGCGTGTATTTCGAATGTTTTATACCTTTTTTTTTTTATAAAACGTCGCCCCACACTAGGAATTTCTCCTGTGTCGTGGGTGCGTTACACAATCATGAAATATCACATACACAAACACCCAGACTCGGGACAAACATCTGTGGTTCGCACAAAGTTTTGCCCCATGCGGGAATCGAACCCGCAACCCTCAGCGCAGCAGTCCAATCGCTTAGCCACTGCGCTAATCAGGTCGTCATAATATCACACTCCTTGACAAATGGACTATCCAATAGATTATTTTCAATGTGAACTAGTAGTTCCTAAAATTCGGCAGTAGGTCGGTACTACTCGGTCGCAACGTCAAGCCAAAAATTAAAAACTTGTATTCGTGTTAATTCCCATGTTGTAATATAATTCTTTTAAAAGTATCTTTGAACAGCCCCCTTACTATGAACTTTTAAAGCAGGACATTTTCCGTTGTAAAAGCGAGGCACCGTTACGTGCTGTGTAGTGTAGCCTCTCGCTTCCACATCCATGAGTTCATGGTAAGGGGCAGCAATAGCTTTGAACAAGGCGCCTGAAAAGACTCGCCAGTATATAAAGAAAACCTTGGGCAGTCAGCCTAATTAACATGCTGACTGGCTCGGACTGAGAAGGCATGAGCTATTCACATTGTCAGCTGATTGGTATCCGGCCTAGAATTGACCACCTTTCCTCCTGTGGGTGTCGTAAGAGGCGACTAAGGGAAAACCCAGAAGATGGGCAGCAGCGTCTTCTGTAACTTACTTACTTTTTACTTTTTTTTTATGATAACGCCCCCCCCCTTTCCCAAGGGGGAGGCCTTAGTTCAACAGTGGACGTCTTCCAGCTGATGATTCACATTATACAGCTCACGTTTTTCTCTCTCGATCGAACATCACACTACAGCGCATTCTATACTGTAAGAATTCCCAAAATAAGAAATATCAAAGTTCAAATATGTATAAATAAAGTCGAAAGCCGGTAAACGCCAAATCGATTCCCCTAATCGATTGAAATGTTAATCGAATTGATTAAGCGATTGTGGTATTGGATATCGATTTGACTTGTTTTACCCAGACTTTACTTGCCTAGGCTTGGTGTACTTGTTCCATGTTTATGAAATACAAGATATAGCCCGCGGCTTTGTGTAGAAAATTGATTTTGTGTCTTTTCCGAGTAAAATTGGCTTACATCCACCTTGGAGTTCCATTTAAAAAATTCTGGTGTTTTTTTTTAATTTGGATGAATGGTTGCGAAGATTATTGTTATTATAAGCCTGTATGATCCCTCTGCAGGGCAAAGGCCTCCCTTTCCCCCTTTCTCTGGTCCCTTTCTGTGTCCACTCGAGGCCAGTCCTTTAGTTAGGAGTCTAGTTCGTCACGCCATCTTTTTCTCGGCCTGCCACAAAGATTAACTCTTACAATAAACTTTCCGTACGTACCTCTATATAAATTAGTAGATACAGATATAGATTGATGTTAATTAATACACAACTGGGTAAACAATGTTTGTCGGATTGATTGGAACGAAGATTACCCCACGCTAGACGTCACAACTTGATTGGGTGAAATTATACGTAGGTTCATATCTTTAGTTTTAATCTTATATCATTATTTTATACAAAAGGCGTAACTCCTGGTTGTAATGAGAATACGTCTCTGCATAGTTAACCTTAAACTCGGTGAGTCAAGATAGCCTTAATTTTTAACCCTATCAGTTCGGTGTCACACAAGGCTCTCATTATACCTAGTACTTTTTTTTTTCGGGGAAAAAATCTTACTTACCATCCCACTATCCATGGGGGAAGATAGGCGGGGGGGGGGGGACTGCCTGTTGTGAAACAACAGACCCTACCCACTAAAATAACCCTGGTGTAGCCCACATCGCTATAAAGGACGGCATGGGATTCCCATAGGCTGACGCCACGCCTCCCCAGCATTATACCTAGCACCTACATCGTATACATAAATCGGATAAAAACATCCAAAGTATTTGCCGGACAAAAATATTTTTGAACCTCACGTTATGCAAACTAGGTAAATAAAGGTGCCTCAGTTTGACCCAAACAAACTGCCCCTCCCACACTCCCTGTTCCGAAGATATAGGCACTGCGTTGATTCATCCACTGCGCTCAGTTTATCTACTGCGCTAATTTACCCACTGCGCTTATTTGCCCACTGCGTTTATTCACCTACTGCGCTCAGTTACCCACTACGCTTATTTACCCATAGCGCACTGTTACCCCGAATGTCTATCAATATATTCAGTAATTTCTGGTTAGGTTAAGAGGCTTCTTAGAGTGTGGTTGATTGCCCACAAAACACATAAGACATTAAACACTGAATATTTACGCATGTAACAGGGTATTAATTAGAAATCAGTATTCAGGAAAGATAAACCTTTGTTCAATAGAATTTTGTTCTTATTCTCAATGTGCCAAAGTCCTTTTTTATTTGAAGACTCATATGGCTCTTTAAACAGAGCCCTGTCTGTAATTCCTTCTTATAAATACCGTATACACATAAAAGTAATCTTTAAATTACTTTAGCGTTGAACTTAACTGTAACTTAACACTTAATTATGTCTGTTTTAACAAGAACAAGTACAGTCGGCAACAGAAGTTAAGAAAAAGCTTAACAAGTTTAGAAACTTACTTTCATATAAGTCAAAGAAATACACAACAATTAAAATTATAGTCTCAAATGATAAGAAAGTCTAAATCATATAAGAATATTTAGATTTAGAGACTCTACTAGGTTATAAAATATTATTCAATTAAAGTTTGTCTTTTGTTACATAAAACGTCACTCAACACTACGAATTTCTCTTACGAGTATATCATGTCACATACACAATACCCAGACTCAGAACAAACATCTGTGGATCACAAATTTTAGTCGCTTGGCCACTGCGCCAATCAGGCCGTCAGTAATGGTATGTCTAAAGTTTTAATTGTTCAGCTATTTATGTTGTTGAGTGTACAAGTGTACATATTTCACGCGGCTTCACATGTTAGTGAAAATAGCGGTGTACAAGTAAATGTAATCTAATTAAATAATGACGGGTTTACTTATTAGATTCGTATCTGATCCATTTTTTAATCCGTTATTTAGTTGCGTATTAACATAGCAGAATTTCTTGTTGGATGAATTTATGAATTACTAGCTGCTCCCCGCGGCGTTACTTGCTATATATTTTGGGATAAACAGTAAGCCTATGTGTTAATTCAGGGTTTCAGCTACCTTCATATGAAATTTCATCAAAATCGGTCTAGCCGTTTGAGCGTGAAGAGGTAACAAACACACTCACAATCTTTCGCCTTTATAATATGAGTGTGAAGGGTGATTTATATTATAATATTGTGGGCCTCTGAGAGCCGTACAAATAAATTTGCTTGAAAGTGAACACGCTGTAACTATGTCATCATAAGATGAACAGAAAATTCTATCTGAAATAATACTGCCCCCTTACCATGAACTCTTAAAGCAGGATATTTTCCGTCGTGGAAGACGAGACGCCACGCTACACTGTACGGAACAACGTTTCGCTTCTCGGGGTTCGGTTCCTTCACAGGTCAAAAATTTGTGCGATCCGCAGATGTTTGTCCCGAGACAGGATGTTTATGTATGTGATGTCATGTTTGTGAAACGCAACTACGATACAGTAGGAACTCCTAGTGTGGGGCAAAGTTTTAAAAAAACACATTCCATGTTTCGATCGCCTTACGCATTTGAAAGTAAAACCATAACTTCTTTTCATTAAAATTATAGTTTTACAATAACAATCAGCTGATTCACGTAAATTCTTTTCCCGAAGTCGTCAACAGAGGTCAGTAACCCAGTTTTCTAAATTAGAATTTATTAGTCAATAATACTTATCAGTCAGCTTTCTATCACAAATATTAATTTTGATTTACGTATTCCATCGAAGAATGTTTGGATTATTCAAATGTAGTTTTGTTTAGCTACGTTGTTGGGAAAGATATAGGTTTAGATACTTCTTACCTTTGATAAACTTTTATTTACAAAGTTATTCACACTTATTTACACTCCTTAAAAATAAATATAAACTAAACAAAAATTGAAACTAAAAATTATGCATCAAAGTATTCCTCCTCATCGCTGTCGACTGGTAGGGTGCCCAAAAGGCTGGCGGCATTGCCACGTTAAATGGCAATGCTAATTCTTTGGCCGAAAAACAGGCCTTTTGGTCAACCGTCGCGTCAACCAACTGTTTAGAGAGGTCTCTAAAAAGAAGACGGTTTAGATAATGTTTAAATGATAAATTATTTATTAGATTGGTTTACAGGACTATTTTGTACACATTATTTACTGTATATTCCGGTTATACTCACGGGTGTATTCGGGAATGCCCGACTAGTTTCGAACTCGACCGGAGCCCTTATTCATGAGCTGGTTACGCGGCAGAGTCGCGAGCCGAACTGTATGTGTCTTTTGTACACGTCATTATTTTTTAAAGACTAGATGGATTCGATTTGCATTCGGTTAGCCATGGTTTAACTAAGCTTTGATGTAAGTTTTTGCCATTTACGATATCTTTTTGATAAAGGTATTAAAGAGGAATTTTATTAGGGAATTTTTAAGCTTATTTAACAGGACACAAAGTTGGTTTTTGTTGTTCCCCATTTTAATAGTACCCAGTAAGGTGTTTGGTGTCTCGTTGGAATTTCGTATTTATTAGTTTATGGTTAAGGAGTTACTCTATTATTATCGGTTTAGGAAAAGTCTAAGAAACATTCTTTTCATTTCTGATTCAAAAATAGTTTTAGTTGCGTATTTAGTCAGTAACAGAGCCGATATCTGTATCATAACATCACGCCTGCATTCCCTGAAGCGGTATGTAGAGGTGTCCCTGTAACTACTTTACGTAACTAGGTGCATACTAAATAACTGGCGAACTGTGGCCTTAATATTTAAAGTGGCGAGCCTATTGCCACTAACTGGGCAAATCCAGCCCACATACTACTACTGAGAATGACCTAATGGAAAAACTCAGCAACACTTCCCGACTCGGAATTCGAGCCTAGGTCCTCATGCTCAGCAGTCGCGCTTATCAACCACTATACCAACGAGGCAGTCAGTCAATTAGTTGGTCAAAGTCAAAATATAATCTAAAACCAGATATAAATATTAGAATAATCTCCCTATTATAATAAATTATTTAGACGAACTTTATACCGCTGTAAAGCTAAGAAGATTATAAACTGATCGTTATTTCGCTGTGAAATAGCTTCGGTATCTGTTGAGAACGAGGCTAATAAACGTTATTGGAGACTTTGAGTTGGTTAAGTGTGTATCGTACCTTTTATCAATACATCAATACACATAAATAAAATTGTAGAGTCTGTGTTGATATTTTGGGATGATATCATTAAAATAACTGCAGAACTTCGAATAAATGAATTTTATTTTATATTTTTTTTTCTGACGTCTCTCGCAGTTAGCTCTGAAGGAGCTCTTACTGCTTAACCGGGTGATTGGTAAGACCTAATAAAAGGCCTTCAGCCAGAATTTATTTTACCATGGACGCGGTTTAAACTCTGACACCAGGTTGTTCATCAACCATGCGCTATGAAGACGAAGAGCACTGCTCGATAACGTCCTAGGCTACGAGAATTGACCTATAGTTACCTTGAACTTAAGTACGCTCTGTTTAAGAAAGATACCACTAAGGAAAGAGAAGACATTATTGATGTCTTAAATGGTTTATAAAGAACATATGGAGTTGTTTCGATGCTCCGTAATGAAAGGAAGGACAAACAGTGCTTTCACATTCTATAATGAAGTAAAGCCGTTTATTACAGGAAACAACATATCTTTAATACTATTATTGGTCGTACGCAATGTCTAATTATTGTCGCCTCATACATAACTCCATGGTACGGGGGCAGGTTGTCAAAGCTATGGATATGTTAGGTCAAATTTAATAGATCTTGGACATGTATATTTGCTTCTATAAATACACATCTATGTATATTGTATAGGTACATATTTATATGTATAACAGAATATATATACCGCATAATATGTCCCGACGACTGCTTTCACAAGTTGAGTCAACAAACATGAAAGTGAATATTTAGCTCATTTTTTGCATTAAATAATTATTTTATTAATATTTGATTAGCACAATGACTAAGAGTATCTAATGGCTTTGGACTCTATGCTAAAGATCGATGTTGTATCCTCATAAATATATTGTCTGATGAATTAAAAAGTTTGATAAGTATTGAGTAAGTTGATTGTAGAGTTGAAATAGTTGAAACCTCTTGTTTAATTATTTTAGAATTGGTTTTAAAATTCTCATGTATCGCTTTTCCATTTCTATTAAGTTCATTGTCCAATTTGTCATTTAATTTATCAAAAGAAAAACGCAAAAGCTGTTAACGCTATCAACTAAACACTACAGGTCCTAATGAGACATAATAGGCCACAGTAATGAACAAAAAATACATTAACTTTAAATGATAATATTTCCCTAGTTCATTAAAATAGTATAAATTCCTCGTCCAACAAATAAAATATTAACAATAATAACGTATGTAATCTAGAGACGTTACTGTTAAGAGCCGAGCTAGTCTTGAAGCGAACTCTCACTAGCGTGTGATGTTAGCCGGCTGGATTCTGACCCGGGTTCTGTATCTATACTTCTACATTTATAAGTAGACTTTAGTGTCTATTTCTTATTAATGTTGAAGAAATGTCTTGGTGTTCTTGAGAATATACTATGGAATATCCTTTGATCTTGCTTGATAACAGCTACTGAATCACCATTTTGGATTTTATTTGATAGTTAACTAAGTTCTTTTTTAATTGCCTCAACATTTGAGTGTAATATTGTAGTGTATAGTAATAGTATTCTAATAAATTCCTAAGTATAGAAATAATAATTATGTTAGGTAAAGCTTTCATTCATACCAAAATTGTAAGTCTGAATCACGAAATCGTTCGAAAACAAAAATGAATCAGCAATTCTTTAATCGAATTACATATATCCTTTCACGTAAAACAATATAACATCGAATTTACTTTCTAAAAAAGCGTCACGATTAAAATTGAGTATTACAGCTGCGGGACCCTAAATATTGCGGTGCCGCTGCGAGCTAGCGGAATTCCATAAAATCATGATTAATTTATTAATGTTATACTGCTCATCGCTGCGCTCTCTCCTCTAAATGGGGCTTACGCTTCGGTGGCCGGGCCGTATCCTCGTAAGAAACAGTTAGTGGCATAAAGCCGAGATTATTTTAGTTTGACACTTTCGGCCGCGGCTCTGGCACTCGGGTGCTTGCTTGAGATATGTGGCAAATTGCGTGGGTTGCCACAAGCATGAGTATTAATGCCGTTTTATACGTAAAATATGACTTTACTGTCTTCTAACTTCAGATACGTATGTTGTATGGAGGTATTACCAAAAAAAAAGAGAATTAATGCTTGAATGGACATTATTTTGAGAAATGATATTTGACAATGCTACATGGGTTGAGTGTTGTCATACTTTTTAATCGCGATAGTTACTTCATTCATAAATGTTATTCGTGAATGTATTAGTGAACTTTGGTTTGTGTTCTTTAAAAGCTTGCATCACGGTATGTTTTATTAATTTTCAGCTTATTACTTCATGGCTTTGTCTTTGTGAGTCTAAGAACCACATGGGTGGCTATTTATTGACTTGTTGGATCCTAGTTAAGGGGTGTCGGGGTTCTTTGCTGACCCTTTTATTCGCAAAGACTACGGTTGGAAAATTAAGCATCATTTGTAGCGGCATCTTCGCTTATTCTTCTGTTTTTATAAGATAATCTGTTCTACTCTTCTTGGTTTACAACCTACCAGATTATATATTACAAGACTATAACTGATCAGACTTAGTTCATATACGTAATTTGATAGCGTACGATATCTTTCAGGGTTAATGACTTTGGTAACTTGAGCCCTATCAGTAATAAAATCAACTGGTCTTAAACTTATTTTAGTACACTCATTGGCTCAGCGAACAAGCGTTTGTTTGATGCTCTGTTCTTCATGAGCCTTCAGCCCGAACTGGAATTGTTAAGGTATATTGATGTATGCATCATCTTCAGTTACTTACCTAATAGATCATACAATATATTTAGCTCTTGCGTTAGCTTGTATATTATATTATAGCTTGATTCTACTATCAGTAAACTGGTACAGCCATATGTCCGTTCTAAAATAGAAAAATAAAACATACGATATTTTGATTAAGCTGGAAATATCAACACAGACGACAAACAAGTTTCAGAGATCTAAATTTATAACAACTAACAAAACTAACTTTCCTCATAATGAAAAAAGCACGTGTAACACATACATAACGTATACAGCACGTGTCATGTTTTAGTATAATGCCTGCTAATTATTCTCGTGTCCCGCTAGTTTCGGACTGGCTCACACACCTCATTCCGTACGGTAGCGCTTACTGTTCGTGAAATGGTGTTGTGAAATGTTTACGCGTTATCTCGTACGTGCTTTACTCCGTGCTTTTGACGGATTTCAATTCGAACGTTCCATTTGAATTTGAAACTTTTTAAATGTTTCTAGGTTTTTCTTTTTTTCTTAACTTGGTGGCGACATGAGCTAGTTCAGAGATTGTAAACCTTTATGGATAAAATATATGCCAATTTTTTTTCTAAGAAATGTTAAAATGGCTATCTATTATAGTTAATTTTATATAATACTAGCTGACCCGGGGTATGAAAAATAGATGTTGGCCGATTCTCAGACCTACTCAATATAGATATCGTGTTATGTTTGGTACCTAATGCACACAATTTTCTGCCCGCTATTCGTATTCTTTCTTCTATTTCCATTCTTGGTTGTCTGGAAGAAATTGCTTTAAGCAATAAGACCGCCACCTGCACTGTTTTTAGTATTAAGGTTTTTCTGTATTCTCAGTTTCTTGGTGAGCAGTAAAGAATATTATCTATCTATCGATATGCTTTTGAATAATGTTGACTTAGTGATTAGTAGAAAAATATCAAAACTTAATAGGTAGTACTACTATTAATTATTATTTAAACTTCACGATATTCACTTCATGTGCCATTTGTTCAGCATCTCTGAGCTAATTAATTGTCAAAAGCAAAGAAAGCCATTAATGTCGTGTAGAAATTACCCAGGCAACAAAGATGATAGCGTGAATGATATCCTCTCTTACTTACCTGCAGTCCATTCAAATAACAGAACATAACATCACGCCTGTATTCCCCGAAGGGGTAGGCAGAGGTGCACAAACACTACACCCACATTTCGCCAGTTATGTTTTTAGGTCCTAATGTAATAGGGGGCGAGCCTATTGCCATCAACCGGGCACAAATCCAGACTTCATGCTGCTACTAAGTCCAGGACCTCGTGCTTAGCAGTCGCGCTTAGCAACCACTAGACCAACGAGGCAGTCGTTCTTCTAATATTACAGAATATATCGATGCTTTAGGCATTTTAACTGTCAGGTATGTCATTAATCGTGTATTATCTATCTTGATCGCCATTTTATGCGATTTCGCTGTACATTCATAACAAAGTAACGTCGTGGGTGATTACATTTACATAGTTTCACCCGTTTGGCTGTGCCAACTCATGCATGATCAATTGGCTCGTGTAAATCTTGTTAGGAATTTTGGTGTATCTTTTCTAGAAATTTGGTTTAACTCGCCAAAGCCTTGTACATAGTTTAAATATATACTGCGCAGTAGTCACACGTTCATTGGTAATTAATTTAAAATAGAAGCAGAAAGAAATCACTTTAATTAAAAACAATAGATATAACAGCCAGTATTACATACATACATAAAGTCACGCCTGTTTCTCTGAGGGGTAGGCAGAGACCACGGATTTCCATTTGCTACGATCCTGGCATACTTCTTTTGCTTCATTCACACGCATCACATTCCTCATACACGCTCTTCGGTTGAGGGTATTACATTATATTACAGCCAGTATTAATGAGGCATATCGCAGCAAATCATAAAACCAACCGTCTAATTCCCTTGAATTTGTCGCAGAACGTGTGTCGTGTCGAGAATGAGACACGCGACTCATAGCTGCGACAGATGTACCGTACGATTTTGTTACTAGAGAACCCGTAGAAGCGGCACGGGTCAAATGTGTCACATGCTTTATGGCCATTCAACATGGCAATGCCGCCAGCCTTTTGGGCACCCTACCAGTCGACAGCGATGAGGAGGAATACTTTGATGCATAATTTTTAGTTTCAATTTTTTATTTTGTACATTTTTCTTTTTAAGGAGTGTAAATAAGTTTGTAAAAATAAATAATTAAATACTATTACAGAATAATAAACTTACACGAATATGAGACATTGAAATAAAACTAGTACCTACACAAGTTTATGCGAACAGCTATGGTATAAATAATATACTCCGCCCAAACTTTATGGCGTAGAATCTGATAAGGGAATTCACAACAACATCCAACATCTAATGTTTCGATGGACACATATGTGTGTTGTCTATTCCTAGACTTATTTGCATAGAGTCGTGTTTTGTTTCTAGCTTTTCCTATAAAGTGTAATTTGTATGGAAATTGACGCGGGAATGTTGCCAACTTTGTCACAAATACCAATAGGTTGAAAGTTGCTATCATAACGGTTAGATACGGCACTTATGTTGGCAATACCGTAAACTGTCAAAGTCATTCGAAAATTGATTTTGCGAATTACTTTTGCAAAGAACCGGCTGTCTTCCAGCGTCAAGCGTAAGTAATTGTTGATACCTTATTACTACAACAACAATGCTAATAAAACGAACGCTTAAACACAAAATCATAAAAAACCGCAAATGACGGCTATAAGTTTTCTGTGTGAACGTTATAATCAAGTTACCTTTATATCAAGTGACGATAAATTACATTAATTACTCTACTTAGATGGAAAATAATTATCTTATTGTTCAATTTGTGCGTGCGATATTCTGTAATGTCATCTCATGCGATTTTCGTATTAATAATACGACCTCTGATTACACTAGTTCCCGCCAGGCGTTGGGTCTTTAGTCTTTCATATCCTGCATATTTTGGGGTAAATAGAAGCGTATTGCTACTTCTTGCCCCAGAGACTTTTTTTGCGCAAAAATTAAGTAGACTTTCCGTTACTTCCTTGTTGCGTGATAAAAGGACCAATCAACGATTTTTTTTTATATTAGTATTGTATAGTTTAAGTACCTAAGGCTTCATACTATCTATTCATAGAGATAATAAGATTATGCTATACGGTACGAATACAGTAATTCCCCAAATTAATTTATACATACACCTATAATTACTCACACAAACACTTTACAAATTAATTTCAAAATTACTAACAAAAATTTCGACGTGCCGCCTCTATTCCATTCTCAGTTCGTCGGCCCATCAGAGCAAGACATTTGAAATTAAAAATATATAACGGCAGTGTGATCTTATAAACAATTGTTCTGATTTTCTTCGGACATAAATGCAGTGAAGCTATCATTATCACATACACGTAGACTTCTTTATGACTGCTGTGCGCCGATTATGATGTCTGGTAAGTAAATGATGCGGTTTTGGAACAAACGTTCATTTTTTTTGTGTATGACATGATTGAATGTTTGGAGTGAATTTTTCTGAGTGTATTGTTGAGGAATATTTTACCGTATGTCCCTAGTTATAGAGGGTATATTACCATGTATAGGGTTCAGCTGAAGATCAGTGGGTGCCCTTCGCACACCGTATACAGAGCTGCATCCCTTGCCACATATATAAGTATATATCATGTTATTGTTTTAAACGTATGTTTTTATATTATGTGTGGCAAAATAAATGGTTTAAATAACCAAGAAAATAATATCAACTTTTAAACTATCGTATCTATAGTCTGCTTGTGACCACGGCCGGTGTACCTCGTTCGAAACATCAAGCCAAAAATAAAATAAAATGTGTTCGCGTTAATTCCCGTGTTGTAATTTTCTATTAAAATAATATCAATTTGTCAAATAGGTGTTGCTATTAGAGTAAGAAATTAACGATGTAAACGTTAATAAAAATGTCTAGTACAGTTTCCGATGTGCAAGCGAGACGCCACACTACACTGCACGGAACGGTGTCTCTCTTTAACAACGAGAAATGTCCTGCTTTAAGTTCATGGTAAGGGGACTGTACACAGAAAACAAACACCTACAGTCGAGACCAATAAAATATGAATTGTCACTTCAAACAAGTGATGGGGCAGCCCATGCCGCCTATATTTTTGGGGGCACATGAATTATGTATATCTCGACCAACAATACATACATACAATCATGTAAATAACTGTACTTTACTGTCTCGTGTGTTCCCATGATCGATTGGTCGCTGAGATGTAAACGTCTTGCGATTCGTGGCTTCTGGGTTTGTGTCGTGATTTCATTTGTTTTGACCTGTATTGTGGAGAATTCATTGACGGTAGCTTTTACGTGCTTTTCGTAGGTATTTTTATTATTTGAAAGGCGCCGTAAAGTATAGAGACTAGGCTGTTAATTGAACGGCTTATTAATCTAGTTGGCAGCAACAAATATAAAGAAAGTATATAAGTATACAGTAAATGGATGTTGTTAATATTTACTAAAATATTTTTTCCCTCACTGGTATTTTCTTGTATATCGTGCGGTTGAAAGACATGAGATTTCATACGCAGGTACTCTGAATCGGGTCCACTTACCCGCCTGGGGACAAATTCTGTGCACAAACTTGAATAACTATTGATATAGGTACTTACATATTATTATCACTAATCGAAGGCACGTTAAGCCGTTGGTCCTGCGCCTGATCTCTCTCCGGTCGTGTCGGTCACCGTCCCATCCCGTCTCTATGAGAGTGAATATGGAGTGCACCTGTGTTTGCGCGCCTACTTGTGCACTATACCTCCTGCCTAGTTGTCCAGTCTCAAATGAGACAGGCCGCTGTGATCGAAATTCGGTCAGGAGAACATTATTATTAACAGTATACCATATTGTAGTACTTATAGCATTATCCTTTTGACGATTGAAAAGCGTAGGAGTAAATATATTAGACAAGCTTTCGATGTTTCTCGATATACTTATACCCGCCTTCATTAGCCTTCGGCCCGCGTAAATTAAGAAATTAATCAAAACTAACAACGCCTGGAATTATAAATTGAAACGACGAATTATTTAATTAAAATGTTTATACTTCTAAATCAATCATTGTAACATAATGCGGCAGAAGTAATCTTTGATCATAATTAAAATAAGTCAAACTCATATATGAATTTTAAGTAGGTATTTGAACTATTAAAATAAGATTAACCTCATCAACATTGAATAAAGAAGAAGTTTTTGACGATTGAAGATAGACGACACCCTTAAGACGTAAATACTAAGGGAACTTGAAATTTGATGGATGCGAGCAGCGACACGGTGGCTCAGTTGGTTAGAGCAGCGTCACGGTACGGCGAAGTTCGCGGGTTCAAATCCCGCTCGTGTCCATCATTTTTCAAATTTCCTTTATCAATTTAGATTCAAGCTTAGCATGGGCAACATGCAAAAATGAAACCAAAAGTCATATAAAGAAGTTTTTTTCCAAAACCCCAAGAAAATGTGACGGGGGGTGAGCCGAGCCTATTTTATAATAACTAGGCACGAATACAGACTTCGTGATGCTACTGAGAATGACTAAATAAAAAAAAACGAAAGGGTTTTCCCGACCCGGGAATAGACCTTACGCTCAGCAATTAATAATGTATAAGAGGGTTATGATCGTCAGATTAACGGTCAGCATGAAAATTAGGATTATTAAGAAAAAAAAAATTGAAATTGACAATACATCTACGAACCACGAAAGATGTTAAATAAGTTAGATAAATTCGTAATGGGTTCGTCGTTCACATTGGAACTGCTTCATCGGCTGGAGAAACCTTGTTATAACATTATTCATTGTTAATATAACAATAAATAATGTCCAACACTGACTATAAAGTCAGCTTATTGTGGCACTTAAATGTTGACTGTAAGGGATTAACTTGTTATATTATATTTTAAGAGAAAGTTGACACTTCAAATGTTAAGTGGACCTTAAATAAAATATTAGTCACAATACCAAGCCTACATACAATTTGTTGTTCCAAAGAGGAACGAAGAAACTTGATTAAATCTGATTCTACAGTAACTGTAAAATGATTTTGAAAATACAACGGAGTTAGTTACTATCATATTGCTTTGCAGGCTGGTTTCCAATGTGGAAGCGAGACGACGCTACGTGCAGGGTATTGCGGGGTCTCGTTTCCACAACAGAAAGTGACCTGCAATGCAAACTATAGTAAGGCACCTGCCCCCTTACCATGTACTCTTAAAGCAGGGCAGTTGAGTTGTGGACTCGATTCCCGCACGGGACAAAAAATTGTGCGATCCGCAGATGTTTGTCCCGACTCTGGGTGTTTGTGTATGTGATATTTCATGTTTGTGAAACGCACCCACGGTACAGGACACATTCCTAATGTGGGGCGACGTTTTAAAAAAAGAACCATGATTATTAGAACTGGTATATAAGACTATTCTACGTAGTATAAACCGTAATATATTATCCTAGTTACTTGTCATACGCATGATATCATCGATATTTTTAGTCAGTCGCCTTTCGCGAATAAAAGAACATCGAAAGTCACTTTAATACTGGTTATAAAATCAATATAGTGAAAAAAGAAATTGTATGTTTAATGTGTTTTGTCATTATCAGCTTTAGATGCAGGATACTCAGCTGTAGTGGTTTTGATGCCATTACCAATAGTTGGTGTTAAGTATTTAATGAACTCTATAGGCACAGTCTAAATATTGGACTTAGGCAATCTCAGTTTTCCGGCCTAGAACTGGCTACCCCCTTTCCACCCGTGTGTGGTAGGTGGGAAAATCCAGAAGATGGGCAGCAGCTTCTGTAACTTCACCACCAATACTGCGGTCCCCAAGCTGCTTGCCAAGCGTGGGGACTATAGCTCCCCCCAATCCAAGGGAAAAGTTCTCTCTGTTCAACAGTCGAGTGTTCCGGCTGATGATGAATCTCAGTTAGGGATTTCGATGTCAGAATTTCTGCGGGAAAACTTACCACGTAACTGGCGTAACTGGAGATGCACGTTATAACCATTATTGACGGTTCTTTTAATTTTGGAATCAAGAATCGAGTATGTGCTGTAGTATCTTTGATATTGACTGTCTTAAAAAGGATTATCCCTAACATGAGAAACAGCTAGGTATTAAAAAGAGTGTAACGCAGTCTCTGATTTGTTCATTGACCAATAGCATCATGTAGTTACATATACCCACGATAATTCATTTTACGACTGTGTAGAGTAATTGAAAACAGCACAATTTTATTTACCATAAAGTAATAACACACCTCCTTATCTATTACAAATCATTACTTCTTAAATAGACAAGTTCAATGTCATACATGTTACTACCATTAATTTATAGCCTCGAGGTGTTTAGTACGTGACCAATGTAAGTAGACCTTTTGTTCTCTTTACAGAGAGCTCGAAGAACCTTAATTCGAGCACATACAGAGGTCATCAAAACCGGTTAAGGCTGATGATTGTGCTTGGAAGCTCTTGTACCTAACCTCTATGCTACTTAATGTTTATTCGAATTTGAACTTTATTACTGATGTCTTAAGGTTTATTGATAGGTAAAAGCTACGCCCAGGTGTGATAAAAAATACAATGAGATATGATGATTAAAATTTTTTTTTCAACGTCTCCGAGCTAAAATTTTACTCGTTCTGAGTAACTAAATTATGTTTTATGGTTGTAGGTACATGGGATATTGAGTTATAGAGTTTGTCTGCTCTATTCCATGGTGTAACTACTCATTTAATTATAAAAGTAATAAATACTAATAAGAGTGCCAGCGGTCATTATTTGCGGCTTTTGGAAACGTTTTTTGCTGTGCAGAATTATGATGTAACCTCCTTTTTTAAGTTTACAGAGTTTTAAATTACGGTAAAGGGACTTTGGAAGGTAGAGTTGACAAACATGAATTGATTAACTTCCTTAGTTAGCACATAGATACAACTTTAGCAGTGTTCTCATCATTCTGAAGGTTGGAAGCTCTCAGAGCTCTATAGGAGAATGGCCGTTTTGTCCCCACCTTGTATCAAATTGTGACATATGCCATTTTAAAGTTCTTAACAATAGCTTGATTTTATTGTATGACACCAACATTGAGAGTTGTGCAGGGAAAGAACTATGACAGTTTTTCTTCTTGTTTTATATGGATGTTATGTTCGCTTATGTATTCTACCTACTTTTATACATACTTTTGTATCATGGGGATAGCGCCTATACCAATTAGCCCATTCTCCTCAATAGGCTCATCTCATATTACATAGCTGTTATTTTTAGTGAAGTTTTTCTTTTCAAAATCAAATCCTTTATTTCACTCGACTTATAAATTAACAAGCGTCCTTTTTTCTACGTGATGACTGTTTCAGACCTTATGCATTGCTAATGTCTGATTTTCCTTCACTTTCAAGTGACTAAGCGAAAGACAAGGTTCTTAGGTACCGTTATTAGAAATAGTATTGGTCTAATCTGTCCTATCTAATCTGATTCTACATCAGATTGGTCTTGTACTTCTTTAAGATTCTTTACATTTACAAACAGCGTTATTCACCTAAACCAACAACACAAGCAATTATTAATATAGTCGTAACACTTAAACTTTCGCTGCATTATCCTAGATTGTTAAATCGTCCGCAACTAGATGCACTGTAATCAGTAAGATGGCGGCACTTACCATTAACTCTGCCGATGGCTTAACGTGGCTTTACTTACCGTCTGGTGAGAAATGAAGCCATAACGCGTAGTGCAGTATTGCTGTAGTCGTATGCGTATTATTGTTGTAGATTGCGTTCTGCACCTGCTGTTATGTGTCGGAGTGGCGTAGTGTTTTCTTTTCTGTATCATCACGCTTTCCTTACGAGGTAGGTTGGAATTATTGCTTCGGCACGCCCATGTTTCCTCAGATAGTTTTGGTTACAAGTCTATTCTTCTTATAGTAAGGTTGATGAACAACTTGGTGTCAGAGTTTAGACCACCTGTAGGCACCGTTGAAAAATCTCTTAAATGTGCCAGTTTCCTCACGGCGAACTCACCATACGGCCTGTCTATTATTAGTCACCTCAACAAACCTACAATTTATCGGGAATAATACAGAACATACTGTTACCTGAAGATCCACATAAAAATCAATCTTAATATCTTACGATTAAAAACAGTTTTAAAAACTCTATTAATACCAGTCTCTCACAACATCTATCAATGATAAAAACCTGTAAAGAAAAGCGACGAGTGTGGTCGTTCAGTTATTACCACATCAAACAACATTAATACAGATTCAAATCTATGCTCAACTTGAGCAATAACCACTATTATTTGACAGTATATTATTTATAGTATACACGGTAGGTATAAACGACTTCCGTACCCTAAGGGTTGCTTGATTACACTCACATAATCTATTTCATCAGCTTTCCCTAAGGCGGGCTGCAAACTATTGTTGAGCATGTTATGCTTGGCCCCGATTGATTCGTAAATATCCGCACTCAGTAATTATCGTGTGTAGCCAATGGGTACTGTGGCAAAGATTAAGTGTGTAGACGGTGCATGAAAAAAATATGTAGGCTAGGTATTACTTTTTGTGCCTACGTGTTTTTTGTAGGGATCAACAGAACTATAAGTTTTTGTTTCAAGTTTATTGACGTTTTGAGCTACTTACAATTATTTGGTTAATTGATGAGTTTTATACCTATGATGTTAGGAGCGGAAGGCCGAAGATCGACCACAGTGGCGTGCTATAGGAGAGGCCTATGTCCAGCCGTAGACGGAGATAGGCTGATGTGAATCTATGATTGGTTTTATAACAGCATTTTTGCGATGCTTTGTTTTAACTTGTAAGTCTTTTTGAGAACCAGAAACACGTAAATGTAATTAACAGGAAATTCATTAGCAGTATTGCCAGTCTATGTATAATCTGTTAGGTTAATCAAACATTGAATTTCTACTGCGTCGACGATGAAAATTTGCAGATATCGGAAATATTTGACCCTACTGGGGTGTTAAATTTAATAGTGCAATAATTGTTTGTTGTACTCAGACCACACAGCAGAAACGGCACATCGATTTCATCTCTGTATTCGACATTTACGACTGGCGCGGCGCTTCAGGCTCGAACTTATTAATTCACCAATACTTTATCGTAACCATAAATATCACGTGTCTTGTCTGCACAATTTATAATACATGGACGCATCATACCCGGTCGAAGTGATCGCAATCAAATGAAACGATGAAATGGAACGATATACAATATAACAAACTCACAATTAAACTCGGCCTTATCGCTCCAGTTTCGAGAACAATACTGTTGGTTTTACAAATTAGATGTACCTTACTGTTTCCGTGAACACAATAGACAATGTAATCGTGCTTAGCCCAGTAATGGATATCTAACAAAGATGATGATACGGAGATCGTGAGATACAAACGTTTATTGATATTGTCCGTAATGGAATTTTATTATAATTTATATCGTTGAAAGCGATTCGTGATTTACGAATTAAGTATAATTGTAGTTGATGATCTTTCAGATGCGTCTTTGTGGTTTTGGTGTTTTAAAACTTGATGGTATAAGAAAGTGATTATCATAATGATGAACATTGAACATGTGTCTGGATATTTGGAACTTGTTCTGAAGAAGTAGTCCAATATTTTTTGTATACAAACATATATTAAAAATGATTTATGGAATACGTTTTTAAACACTGCGTATAATACGTAGCTAGATATACGGTGTCTAAACTAAAGTTCGATCTAACTATATAGCAGAACTTTAAAGTCAGTGATCATCACAAACCAATTATCTAGCATACTAAATAAATAATGTTTCAGAAAAAAATCCTATTGTAATACAACCCCTTATCATATAGCCATAAGATCAGTGTACTACATCGTAGATAAAATATAGCATCTTATACATATTATTGAGGTTTAAAACGCGATGTTTGATCGCAATTGATATCTACTGTGTTCCTAGGACAGTAAAACAATGTAAATAAGACTCTCAGTAAGAAATGTCCGCTCTATATCAACAACAGCAGCTCTTTAAATATGACCTTTTGTAACTTTTTTGCATGTTGCTATGCTATGCATGAAACTTGAGAAAAAAAGGAAAAAAGGGAACTTGAAATTCGATGGATGCGAGCAGTGACACGGTGGCTCAGTTGGCAGAGCAGCGCCACGGTACGGCGACTGTCGCGGGTACGAGTCCCGCTCGTGTCCATCATTTTTCAAGTTTCCCTTTATCAATTAAAAAAAAAAGCTTTTTAAATATCAAAAGATCTGTATTTCTGTCACACCGGATTAGTGTTTAGTCCAGCCCCCTTACCATGGAACTTTTAATCTTAAAGCAGGACAGGTTTAAGTTGTGAGACGCCGCATTGCACTGCACGTAGCAGCGTTTCGCTTTCACATCGTAAACAGTCCTACGTTAAAAATTCATGGTAAGGGGCAGTATCAACAAAGTCTCTAAATAAAAGCCTCTACATATCCCAGAGATATAATCAGAGGTTAACAAGTAATTATGTCGAGTAGAGGCTAACAAGAGGCGATGTATTAAACGTAGGAGCTTCCAATTTAGTCGCTACACAGTTTTAACGAGCTTACCTTACGAAACGTTTATTCACGCCCATAATTACCGATATTCACACAGATAACGCTATTTACGCACGTTATAGAGTTCGGTAAAGTTGGGTCTACACTTGTTTATGTTGCTTTGGCTCGAGTCTTACTACGCTCTAATGTATGTCAAAAAAGTTGCGTTTACTAATAAAAAGTCTTGCTTTTTGAACACCGTGTTAGGTTGGTAGTCTTGTGTTAAAGTTGGCAATATGTCAGTACGTATAAATTGATTGTGGTGGTATGTCTGAATCACAAATATGATACGCAAGTACGTATTTGTTTTTATTTGAGCCGAAACCCAAATATTTTCATATTTGGTTAGCGAAACATTTAGTTGCATCTAAAAAAGTATAAACGTTTACATTTCCTCGATTGGCCAAACCTGGCCCCGTATCAGACCAAATAACTGCTCAATTCGATGACTAAAACCCTGATTTGTGCAGTGGCTAAGCGATTGGACTACTGCGCTAAGGGATGCCGGTTTGATTTCCACACGGAACAAATAATTGTGTGATTCGCAGATGTTTTCCCGATGTTTGTGTATGTGATATTTTATGTTTGTAAAACGCACCCACGATACAGGAGAAATTCCGAGCGTGGTGCGAAGTTTAAAAAAAATGGCAATCCTTACTTATTTTCTACTGAGCCGTAGGGGAAAATATCTTTATATCACCTGTTTCAACAGATTTTATATTAAACAAATGTGTGTACTTCTTTAGAATCCCTACCATATAGATTTATAGTAAGCTTGCGGTTTCAACAGAACAAGACCATTGTTTTCCAAAAACAGTTTTAGAAGTTATATTATGTTTATTATTTTACGACTACGACGGTACATTTTTGTTTTTATATAAGTTTTGTATTGTAATTATTTTTATTGTATTTTCCTGTACTTTGTAACTAGATAATTAGATTATGTTGGGAATTAGAGAATAATGTTATCACAATTTTTAACAAGATTAGTCTTGCCCTGTTTTACATAAACTTAATTGTTTTATAGCACATTTTTAATTAAAATTCATGGATACTAATTATACAATTGTGATAAGGCTGTTTTTTTAACAAGATGCAAAATAGAAATAGTAAGTTACGGTAAATATAAATATTAATCAAGATTAAACAATGTATTTATACCTACTCAAGTAAGATTATATTTCAGAAGCTCATATTGGCTGTTCGTTAATCGAATTTCCAGAAGATATCATCAGAGTTGCAGGTAACCGGTAGATGCAAATGGCACGTTGCCGTTTATAGTGGCGTTCTAAGGGGGAGGCCTTTGTTCATCAGTGGATGTCTTCTGGCTGTTGATGATGAATCGAATTTCATTTCTATGGCTTTAGTGACCTGATCATTTGACAAATGACTGCAGTCAACAGTGTGTATTGTAAATATTTTTTAGCTTCAAGCCTACAGCATAGAATCAATCAACCTCCGTTGCTTTAACTGCAAAATGTCTGTTTGCGTTATGTTTAAACAAATGGGGTTTAAGAGAGACATGATTAATAATATAATAACGCTTCAAAACAAAACATAAACAGCCCTATATACGGGGCGATGGGTCGTACGTAAATCGTGACCATCGATCGCAAATTGCCGCTCATACTTCGTCGGTCGGTCTTGCACTCTTCTTCTTCGTATTGGTAGGAGCCCGAAAATAGTTCTTCTGATCTTCGTGCAGGCGCCAGAGGCATGAGTATGCAAAATTAAGATTCCAGATGTTGCCGGTAAGATTGTTGGTCCCATTTTTGCCCCATCCAAGGGGATACCTTAGGAAATGTCGCGTTTATCGCTTAAACAAATGCTTTGGAACCTTATACCGATAATGTAACCGGCAACATTCGGAATCCGCAAGCTTTTCTGAAGTTAAGCCAATTTACATAATGCTGTATTCACATTTTGCAAACTCAACCCTCCAGCACCCGGTCTATCTGTCATATTCTTGTCTGGAACAAAACAAAAGAGCGATGGATTCAAGAGGATTTTATGCGATCTGCGATAT
Organism: Abrostola triplasia; assembly: GCA_946251915.1. Lineage (NCBI taxonomy): Eukaryota > Metazoa > Arthropoda > Insecta > Lepidoptera > Noctuidae > Abrostola > Abrostola triplasia. The sequence continues at coordinate 9,327,573 of OX276430.1, forward strand.
CTACAATGGCGCCTTCGATGTTACGTCTTCTCTCGTCTCCGTGCCGTTTTGTGGACCTACTACCTACAATGAAGTAAATTGAGTGCGGTGTCGCGCACGCGCGATCCGTCGTTACGATTAATCTGATGCGACGGACCGTTACGGCGGATTGTACCATATAAGGGGCCCTTTTAAGTTGTGTGAAAGCCATTACTTATGCCAGCTAATGTTTGTGCAGTAAGCTACTGATTTACTATGAACGTCTCGGAATGATATATCGCTTCCGATCGTCATTTACTTTACGTTTGTCGTGCTTATCTTATGTCGTTCTCACAACTAGCGTGTGCTTGCAGACAAATTCTATTCATCGGTGAATTATTAGGGATGTTTCTTTTTAAGTATCTTAGTGCGTAATTAAGTGAATATATTATTTATATATGTTTAAGATTGGAAACATATAATGCTTCGGAGCTTTAGTCCTGCGCCCGATATCTCTCCGTTCCATCCGACCAAGAGTATTTGGGAATTGTGAGTTCACCTGTTTACGCACTAGTATGTCATATACCTCTGAAGTTGACTAACACTGACTGACAGGACTAAAATACGACTAGTATAGTAAATTATGAATCTATAAACACGCTGACTTAATATACCACAAAAAACAATCCTAAAAAATGTTTAATCTTGGGATTAAGTTCACTGTATAGAAGCTTTATCCCATAACGCAAAAGTCTATCGTATATACCTAGTATTCGAGTATATCTAACAAAAACACATCAATAAATTGAATAGCACGTTACCTGTTTGTCTCAGGCCATCAAAAATAAGTACATGTTACACCATGAAAAACCGATTTAGTTTTGACAGTAAACTCTAAGCCTAGTCACCGCAACTAACCTATCCTAGTCACCACATCATTCAAAACAATGACTGGCTTATATTTTATAGTCGGTAAAGGTGAAAGCAGAAACTGCCATCAACTTTAATGTGGGAGTTTTACAATCTTGGCAGCCGTTGTGTGCTATGATTTACTTGTTAATTACTTGTTAGCTTGTAATATACTAGTTTTGCCTCCGGATTCTCCTGTATGATGTTTACGATATCTCTTTGTAAAAGTTTTGTAGTCGCGTTTAATGCGATGGCTAAGTAATTGCCTCGTTGGTCTAGTGGTTGCTAAGCGCGACTGCTGAGCACGAGGTCCAGGGTTCGAATCCCGGGTCGGGCAAAGTGTTACTGGGATTTTCCATTAGGTAATTCTCAGTGGCAGCACGGAGTCTGGATATGTGCCCGGTTGATGGCAATAGGCTCGCCCCCTATTACATTGTGACCTAAAAACATAACTGGCGAAATGTGGGTGTACTATATGTGCACCTCTGCCTACCCCTTCGGGGAATACAGGCGTGATGTTATGTAAGTAATTGGACATCATGGGATTGCTTGCTATATTGCCACAAGGAGTAAAACGCGCACCAGTGATAAGCAGTTGATAAATTATAAGATGTTTTTATGTACAGGAATAAAATAAATGATATCTAACAGCCTATAATGTCCCACTACAGGGCAAAGGCCTATTCTCGCAACGAAAAGGAATGAGTATTGATCCCCACGCTAGCTCACTGAGGGATGGCGATTTTAGATACTTAAATCCAGGTTTCCTCACGATGTTTTCCGTCACCGTTAGTCAGTGGTGTCTTAGAATAACAAAGAAAGTATTTATAACATTGAAAAAGTCATATTGATACTTGCTCAGGATTCAACCTGCAACCTTGTGCATACAAATCCGGTATGTTAACCACTAGGCCACCACGCAACTAAGATACTGAAATAAAATTATTCATAACCTTTTGTAAACTAAACTAATTAGCTTATTAGCTAATTAGTAGTAACAGTAAAATTATAAATAGCAAGGGAAATCAAGCGAAGATTTTTCTTAAGAATTAACCGTCAGTACGTCTTTACGAGTAGATGTGCGGAGAAACGCTACCAACAATAAAGATACGTTTAAACAATTATGGCCTGTATGTAAAGGTAAAAGAGTATATAATCGCGTGTTGGTTTCCGTTGAGTAAGACAAGACTGAGTAGACCATATGAATATATTTCACGCTGAGATATTGGGCACTGGGGCAATATATACGGTATACCGTTTATTACTGTATGCCTAGCCATTATATCTGTTAATATGATAAAAATATTACGTAGTCAACGCTATTTTCTCTAGTCAGTGAGTGGAAAATGTGAGGGTTAAGGCTGGCATTTATAATTGAAATAAGCCCGATAAGAATCGTGGTTTACTATCACGATAACGTTTATAGTACAATGATATGTAGTAGTGCTGATATACCTGACTTAATTTAATTTTATACCTGCCTACCCCTCGGGGAAACAGGCGTGACTTTATGCATGTAAATTAATAGTTGGTGGGGAGCTGTACGGATGTGTGGATAAAGGCTGTGCCGTGTGCAATTGGTAGTCTTCTTATCGTATGGTTGATGAACAACCTGGTGTCAGAGTTTAAACCGCCTGTAGGCCTCTGACGTGGCTTTACATACCGTGGAAAAATCTCTCAGGTCTGCCGGTTTCCTCACAATGTTTTCCTTCACCGTTTTTAGCTACCTACTGATAACGAATTTACAGTAAGCAAATGAATCCTAAAATACAGTCTGACTGAAAACACTGATAGCCGAGTGGTATGACCGTTAGACTGTCAAGTCAAAGATCTCAAGTACAAACCCCGGCACGAACCAATGTCTTTTCGAATTCATGTGCGAACTATATGTATACTAGTTATTAGTTGCTAAATACGGTGAATGAAAATGTGAGGAAATCGGCACACCTGAGAGATTTTTCAAAAGTGTGTAAAGCCATGTCAGAGGCCTACAGGTGGTTTAAACTCTGACACCAGATTGTTCATCAATGATACGATAAGAAGAAGTGGCATTCATTTAAAAATAATACTCATCTAGTGAAAAGCTTTCAATGACTATGCAGTACCTCCCTACATATTGATTCGTTTTATTCGAGATTGCGAATAGTCTTTGCTTATATCACGTCTTGGAACGCAGTAGTAACGGCTAGAAACATAACATAACATAACATCAGCCTGTATTCCCCGAAGGGGTAGGCAAAGGTGTAAATAATATAGTACACCCTCATTTCGCCAGTTATGTTTTAAGTCCCAATGTAATAGGGGGCGAGCCTATTGCCATCAACCGGGCACAAATCCAGACTCCGTGCTGCTACTGAGAATGACCTAATGGAAAAAACCAGTAACATTTTGCCCGACCCGGGATTCGAACCCAGGACCTCGTGCTCAGCAGTCGCGCTTAGCAACAACTAGACCAACGAGGCACTCAAATAGTCAACGGTTAGAATATTGAAGTAAAACTAGGTTTACGGATTTTATCGCGTCTGCCCGTGACTATGAATGCTGTAAAGGATTCGAAACGTAGGGACCAAGCATTACCAAGCTGCCAATCTTTTGGTGCACGTTGCGTTAAGTATGCAAAACTTTATTTCAATCCGATGTCAAGAAGTGGTTTTTTTATTGCAAGATTTTACCAATACAAACTAACAGACATACATATAAGCATTGCAAGTTAAATTACAGCTTGTAAAAAGCTGTAATCTCATTGAAATAAAACTAGGTTTACGGATTTTATCGCAGTTTTAATTGATTTTTTTGTCCCGACGTTTCGAATATAATCTTTTTATTTCAATGTTTTATATTCGCGTAAGTGATAGAAATCGTTATGTTAGCGGTAATCTCGCTCATTTTCCATTAAGACAAACTATGCTCCATTCACTGGAACTGGAAGTAATGTCTGCTCATCCCACGTACAGAGAAGTCGCGAAACTCCGTATGTAAGTCACAGCGTACCGTAGTGTAGTCGTCACACGTGTACCGTTAACGTCCACACGGCACGGTCGCGTTCTTGTCCCGCCGCCGCCGTGCGCATGCGCCTGTTTGTTGATAACACCAATTTCTCGTATTCTACACATGTCATTGGTGTTCTGGTGTGTCTGTCTGGTGATGTTGTGTTGTCATGGCAACGTATGGTGGTTATGTGGAAATTATTTGAAAGCTTTGTGAGGAGGTGTGGTTCGTTCTATACGCGCGCATGTTGATGCTCATGTAATACCTGTAATGTTGTGCCCTCTAAAGGTGTTCCCTCACCTAAAGAATCGAGCATTATCTAAAGGAAGAGAACCGAGCATTACAGTGCGAAAATTGATGATAAAATGTGTAATATTTTGATACAACTTGTAATGTAATATTCAAAGTCTAATCTGAAATGTTACATTAGGCGGCAAATAGGACTTAGAGCTTTGCAAGGTGCTTTCCCACCTAGAGCCTAGGCTAGCTTAGATTATTAAGTATCTACTTATAAATTAAGTTTAAGTACAAAATATGGAGACAAAACTCGATGTAGAAAACTGAATGGTAAAAGAGACATTTTGCTCAAAATCTAACTAAAAGCGCTATATAACTGGAAATTCCTTTGCACAACAAGTTAGTATAGAACCAAGTAAGGTACTCGCAACTATGAATAGTCGGCTGAAGCTTCCAACACCTAGCTCAAAAATGTCTGAATGGGCCATTGTTATATTCATACAGCATATTAACGTGTTGTTATTAATACATGTACTCTCAAGAAAGCTAGTCATGACATACCTTAGTTCAGTTGATGGCTGAGAATTTCGCCAAAGAATTTTTCTTACGCCACAATGTCTAGTAAAAATTGCAAAATTATTAACTGTGAAGGTGGTTTAAGCCAAACGAAATTAGGACTTAAAATAATTTATGTTACGTTATGAGCTTTTAAAAAGAAGCAAAATAATTTATTTGCTTTTAAACTCGTTGCTGACTGCCTCGTTGGTCTAGTGGTAGTAAAGCGCGACTGCTGGGCACAAGGTCCTGAGTTCGAATCGAAAGTTTCTCTATTAGGTAATTCTTAGTAGCAGCACGGAGTCTGGATTTGTGACCGGTTGATAGCAATAGGCTCGCCCCCTATTACATTGGGACCTAAAACATAACTGGCGAAATGTGGGTGTACTGTATGTGCACCTCTGCCTACCCATTCGGGGAATACAGGCGTGATGTTATGTTGAACTCTTGTGAGTTTTAGTGCTAACAAATATTTTTATAGTTCCACATGCTCTAAGATTTTTTTTAGATAAATTATTGTAGAAATTTCCCACTTTCTTAATAAATGCAATAAACTTTATTAGGTATAGGTTTTATCTAGTATCAATATAGGACGACCTGTTTGGCGCAGTGGCTAAGCGATTGGACTGCTGCGCTAAGGGTTGCGGGTTCGATTCCCGCACGGGGCAAAACTTTGTGCGAACCACAGATATTTGTCCCGAGTCTGGGTGAAAAAAAAAAATATGATGTTTTTTTTAAATCGGTTCCAAGTTATGTGACGTTTGACTTTTCTACCACTATATAAAAGCTTTCAACTTGTTGCTTCAAGCTTTCAACATCAGACGAATACCGATATTTTGTTGTCATTAAAATAACTTATTTTTAGATTTAAAAATACCTTTAAATTCCAAAATGACTCAAATAAATCGTACGCCAAGTCTTAATTAATCATCGATTCCAATACAACACCGAATCGAATAAACAAATCGATTTTTTTATCTCGAGTTCCATAATCATCACTAACTTTCGACAAAACACGATGCTCTCACGAATTCGGTCAATCGATAATCGATATCAATATATCTTTGTTTACCTTATATCGATTTCCTGAGAATTAGAAAGTTGAATCGATAACTATTGTATTACACGTCAGTTGTAATACCGCTATATAAAAATGCGATGATTTTCATCTACGTAGTTTTTATTTTGGCATTGTAAGATGAATTGCCGATTAATTTGACGGAGGTAATACACTTCTTTGAGTGTTTTCAGTGTTTAGAATCTCATCAGCAATTTTCGCTTTTTGTTAGTGTGACGTATGACATAAGTTTTCGATGTACGAACAGTCCATTAATAAAGCGAGTAATGAACGGTCGTGTTTTACTGCGCTGTGCAATCCCATCCTCGTCGCCACCGAGAAATATGTGTGTTGGGTAGGGATTGCACAGCGCAGTAAAACACGACCGTTCATTACTCGCTTTATTAATGGACTGTTCGTACATCGAAAACTTATGACATACGTCACAGTTAGCAAACCACTTAAATTAAAAATGACTGGCACAAGAACATGCTGAATACATTTCGCGATTTTTTTTTTAAATTATGCTTTTAAATGTACTTAATAAAATAATGTGTGTTGTTAAATGAAATAATACATAATGTAATACAAATATCTTGTATTGGCGCACATTGTGCAGGCACTAAGAGAACGATTGGAGCACTGACAAGAAACTCTAAACTTTTTAAATTATTAGTGTGAGGTTTTTGAGGATGCAGTTTTCTTGATTTCGTTCTTGCCATGGTTAAAGCATCTTTATTATCGCACACCATAAGGTACAATTTGGAACCATAAGACGTCAGTCTTTTTACTTCTACGCTACTCTCTCCATCTCTTTTTACCTATAAATCCCATATGGTCAGTCTGCTTTCCTTCTTTTCCTCTTCTTGCATCCTCTGTCCAAGACGTCATCTTTGAAGACTTGACATTTTTTGAGCGTTTCATCTTAGGCTATTAAGAAACAACTCCACAAATAGCTAATTTCTGCCATTTGTTTCAGGTACACCCAGCAGTTCGGACCGTGTGCAGTGAATATATATATTATGTGCAGTGAAGCTGTATACTTCGACTCGAGGGACCGAAGGTGACAATTGTGTAGTGTATATATGATAGTGAGTGGTGTATGATGATCGTTTGGCGAACGAAGAATACTAGTCGTCGGAAATACGGGGGCTGGTGAGTACCGACTTTATAATTCCTATTCGAATATGCGATATTTTCCTTTCCTTGAAAAATGGGCAAAAATGCGTGATCTACTCTAATTTGTCGCTGTGGGAATATTGAAAGCCTTTAGTTATTAATTAAATATTAAAATATAGGGCTACTATTGAAGATTTTTATCCGAGAGATCTTAGTAAGTGTAGTCCTCGATTGCAAAGTGTCGGATTTGGCTGTCAGTTCATTTCTTTTACGCTGTTCTGCCTTGTTGTTTCCTTTTCCTTTACGTTCACAGAATAACACACTTTTTGTGCTATATCGACATGATTTGGTATAGTACATTTTAAGGAATTGAAATCTTGACGCTATTCAACTGTTTAGCTTAAAAAAAAATTGATGGCATGATGATTTTCTTAGGTATACAGCAAATGAATTAATGATAATATGGCACAATGATCAAAGTAACAATTAGTAGTACAGTCAGGTGTCAAAACAAGCAGGATGTCACATGCTGAACTATTGAGAGTCCAGCACACGACGGAAACAGTTTACCCGTAATTACAACAATAATTACACCGTCGACGTGTTCCTAGTAGTATTAGTAGACTTGGAACTCTCCATCCTTTCCCACGAACGTTGCTAACCATTTTTTTTTTTAAAACGTCGCCCCACACTAGGAATTTCTCCTGTATCGTAGGTGCGTTTCACAAACATGAAATACTAGCTGCGCCCCGCGGTGTTACCCGCTACATTTTTTCGGGATAAAAAGTAGCCTATATGTTAATCCAGGGTATAACCTATCTACATACCAAATTTCAACCAAATCGGTCCAGCCGTTTATGCGTGAAAGAGTAACAAACATCCACACATCCATACTCACAAACTTTCACATTTATAATATTAGTAAGATTCACATAAATAAACACCCAGACTCGAGACAAACATCTGTGGTTCGCACATATTTTTGTTCCATGCGGGAATCGAACACGCAATTCGTAGCGCAGCAGTCCAATCGCTTAGCCACTACTCCAATCAGTTCGTCAAAGTGGTCGAAGACTACACAAAATAAATACCGACAGGCAAAATGAAAAAGCAATTGTAAATTCTATTTACATTATAACTTTTATAAATGTAACTTCTGAATAAGGTTTCAATTACGCGAGTACCGGCAATACGTTAGCTAGACTGTCTTATCCTTCAAGTGAAATAAACGCACAGATAAAGTTGCTACAGGATGCAGTAATTGACTAGGTAATAACCCGACATAGTCCGTAACATAAACATAAAACTAATAAACCAATTGAAAATAATCTTTCAATGCGAATCAATTTGATCAATTCTGAATGCATTTTGATTTTATTGCTCTCTTCTATTAGCTGAATAAAAAAACTGATAGGTATTTATAGACTGCCTCGTTGGTCTAGTGGTTGCTACGCGCGACTGCTGAGCACGAGGTCCTGGGTTCGAATTCCCGGTCGGGCAATGTTACTGGGTTTTTTCATTAGGTAATTCTCAGTAGCAGCACGGAATCTGGATTTGTGCCCGGTTGATGGCAATAGGCTCGCCCCCTATTACATTGGGACCTTAAATATAACGTGCGAAATGTGGGTGTACTATACCTCTGCCTACAACAGCCTGAATTATAACTTTATCCTTAGGATCCATTCATACAGAGCGGCTCAGAAAAGAGAGTGCATTTTGATGCCGATTATAATAACTCAATACTTTATTGCCGATTATAATAAAGTTCTCGATTATTTGAATAAGGGGTTATTCATTAATCACGTGATGTTTTTCATTTAAATTCATTTTTTTTTAAGGGACAAGCTCACCCTTTTGCCCATCATTGCGAATCCTGTAAGCCAGGATCTACAATGATAACCATTGAGAACCATCAAGCAATGAAGCTCGAGGCGATTTTCGATGGAGTGCGAAAGCTCTGCACATTCTCATATAACAAAACAAATGAAATATAAAAAATAAACCTTATTTCAATTAAACAAGACTCTAATTTAATCGTATCAAAGTCTGCCCTCCTCCGAGCCGGCCTGTATACGGATCCTTATACCGCCGCGGGGCGCGATCATAGTCTCCAGTCTGGTATGACACGCATCGTTGACTGCGATGGCCTGCTGAGAACAAGAACTCCTAATATCCTCTTTCTGTCTGTAGTCCTTTTACAATGTCATGTTACTCCATTTCGCTGTAGGGAGGGAGTTGACTTTGATTTTACAATGTACAGTCGCTAGGAATGAGATTTGAAAACTCTTGTTTACCTACGATTTTTTGTTGAATAATTTGAAAAAATTTTGGCGTGTTGATATAACATTTACCCATATGCTTTATATACATTATCATCGTCAGCCCGTTACAGTCCACTGCTGGACATCAATGCTTATAAAAAGTAAAAAGATAAGCCATTCAGTTTGGTAGCGGGGCATTACAAACATACATAACATTACGCCTGTATTCCCCGAAGGGGTAGGCAGAGGTGCACATATAGTACACCCACATTTCGCCAGTTCTGTTTTTAGGTCCGGGGCATTCATTCAATTAATTGAGTATCACCACTCGCAGAAGCTTTTTAATGCACTCCAACTTAATAAACATTTAGGTATGTTTGTCAACGACTGTACTACAAGGATTAAGAATGTATTAATCCAACTTTATAACAGTATTTGTTTGTACACGACTGTACCGCTGTCTGGGATTAACAATGTTTATTACTTTACGTCAAAATTGTCCGACGCACGCACCATGCAGTCGACTGCAGGATATTTGACGTGCGATTATTATGACGCTCTATTTATCCCATACTGTAGATGTCGTAATAGTTTATACGCGTGGATTCGCTGTTGGGAAGCCTTAAGTTAAAATTATGTTATGGTAAGTCGACTTATAGTATACTAGCTGCGCCCCGCGGTGTTACCCGCTACATTTTTTTGGGATAAAAAGTAGCCTATGTGCTATTTCTGGGTGTCAGCTACCTCCATGCGAAATTTCATCAAAATTGGTCTAGCGGTTTGAGCGTGAAGAGGTAACAAACACACAAACTTTCGCCTTTTTATAATATTAGTGTGACTAGCTTTTCCCGCGTGTAAAACCCTTACAATTCTTTCATGAATGTATCAGCTATAACGAAACCATCATTGTTTTCTGACTGTAGCAAACGTTTTTGACCATAAATTATCTTTATGCCATGAAAAAAGGAAGGTCCAACTATCCATCCTCCTTTCTGCGAACGAAGGATAAACAAACCCACACATATTCGCATTAATTATAGTAATGGGAACTTTAGTAAATGAGTACTGGCCTCGCAAAGAGCTGACAAGTTGTCAATGTTTGAGACTTGGGTATAAAGCTGGTATGTTATTGCACTGCCTTGAGTGGGATAGGCCAATAATGTTTGGAATGCTCGAAGACATAGGCTTGAAAGAGATATTTATACAGACATTCCTGTGTCTGCGTAAAAGGAACAGTATTCTGGAACTGTTATTTCTGCAGATATTTGTCCCGACTCTGATCGTTTATGCCACTTATTTCTGAAACGCAAGCAGTAGGAACAATTCAAAAAATTTGACGACCTGATTAGCGCAGTGGCTAAGCAATTGGACTGCTGCGCTAAGGGTTGCGGGTTCGATTCCCGCACGGGGCAAAACTTTGTGCGAACCACAGATGTTTGTCCCGAGTCTGGGTGTTCGTGTTTGTGATATTTCATGTTTGTGAAACACACCCACGATATAGGAGAAATTCCTAGTGTAGGGCGACGGTTTAAAAAAAAAATTGCCAGCTACAAAAATGCTCAATTGTATTTTATGTAACACACTGTATATCTCCATGTGTGGTTTAACTCTGAATGAAGACAAATGATTGCAAACATGCATTAAGTTTCAATATACGCATTATTTCTAACCGCACGCGAACCTGCGTAGGATTTTATAAGCTAAAATAATATGTGATTACATATTACGACACCACAATTCATATGAAGTATCGTAAATGTGGTAGTGGCACGTGTTGTGGTCGCTTCTAACGGGGTGGTGGTTGGGTCACTCACACACGTAAACCTGACGCGTGCGCGTTCGAACCAATACACAATAAAGTGTATTCTTATAAGAGAATACAGGAGGTTTCTGACTTATATACATACACATAATAACTCGGCCAAATGCCATATTAATCAGAAATTCAGTTCAGTGTACAGGCACATTAATTTTTTCTTTTTATAATTCATCAGCCTTCAATATCCTAAACTATGGCATTTGCCGCAGTCCTGTGCTATTCTTACCCAGGTACTCATCACGTAGTTCCATGTGATAGGCAGCCAGTCTATCGTCAATTATCAGGTCCAAAACAGTTTTATCCCCACTTATCGATGGAACAATTCTTAATGTTTGCGCAATTAAATTTAAAGGATATATTTTTATAGAATTAACATTATAGAAAGAGAGTAGGGAAGACTTTTCCCTTTCATGGGACATTATAGGCTCCAAGCAAACTAAGAAAAAAATATAGACATTTCTGTCATACATAGGAGTATGACACTTTTAAATGTAGATGCTCTAACAAGCTAGAGACAAAACACAAACCCGTTATCAAAGGTCGCGGTTGACATTTAAGTGTCCCACATATAAATGCCAATTGGACAATGCTATCAGTTTAAGTACACACACATCTTTCTGTCTTAGCGAGACAATCGTAGGTCGTGAAACAAAGCACACTTTTATTATTTATTTGATAGGCGTGTAATGCAGATATTGCTGTCGTTTTCAACTATAAAGATTACCTTATATGAAAAGTATAGTAATAACAACATATTTAAGTAAACTTTCTTGTAGTTTTGTCCATATATGAAGATATACAGGGCTTTGTGGCAGTTCGTCTGCTACTGTCGCAGATTTTTTTTTGTTAAGATGATGTTGTGGTCTGCTAGTCCAGGTTTAGGAAATCAAATTAATTAAACCTAAATTTAATGGCTTAATAACCAAGCTTTAGCACGTATGGCGATCAAGGCTCATTCCTCTACTGTATGCGAAAATCTTTACTTAGGCAGACAGTTCTTAGACTGGTACAGGTTGCATGGAGTTGTATGGAGTTGCATCATGTAGTGAAAGCCACCTTAAATTGCGTCGGTGTTCACGTAAATTTGATTGATGAAAACGACCCACATTCCGCTAACCGAACTTAATAATTCAAGGAAGAGGTTGAAAAAGCGGGCGCGCCGCACCACTGTGAACGTCCGTCTGGGGTCCGTAGGTGGTCCGTGTGATTGGATAATTACACAACGGTTTTAAAATTTGAAGTGGTGTTCTTTTTCTAAGTTCTTTCTAAAACTTTTGTTTAAATCTTTTAAATGAGTTCCATTTATGAATTTTTTAAGGGTTTTTTTTTCTTGTCTTTGCTATTCATTTTCATAATTATACGACTGAATATATAGACTTTTTTCACTATGTACCTAAAAGTTTTAAATACAATTCGTTAGATTTTACATAATCGTCTCCTTATATCTTTATTTTTCTTAAAATACACACAGGAATCTATCGATTAACCAATGCCTATACCATCGGCATCGGAAAATGAAATTCGTTTGCATATTTGAGTAGTAACTTCACATGATCTTGTGACTTATCGACAAAATTCCTCATTAAAGTGCCGGTTATCGATATATTTGCTTCAATACCGTTCGTAGATAGTATCTCGGTGTTTACCACGGGAATCGCAGTGGGGTCTAAGGTCTTACGGCGACACTGGTTTGGTTAGGTATAACTTTATATGGGTATTTTATGTTTAGTCCTTTGCTGGAATATTTTAGTTTTGTTTCTGTGTAAAACTGGAAACAGTCGCGTTTAAGGGAGGATGCTTATGGCCAGTAGTGGGTCATATAACAGATGATGATGATGATATCGCTTGGGTTTTTAATGTATCGAAGCTACGGATATAAGGCATGCAAAAATCACATTCATTACGGACTAGCTGCCCCCCGCGGTGTTACCCGCTATATTTTTTTGGGATAAAATGCCTGTGTAAATCCAGAGTGTCAGCTACCTCTATATAAAATTTCATCAAAATCGGTCTAGCTGTTTGAGCATGAAGAGGGAACAAACATGCAAACACACTCACAAACTTTCACCTTTATAATATTAGTGTGAATTGTGATACCAACATTGATGAGGCACTTTTAGAAGCCCTTCCGTACGTAGTGTCTTTAAAAAGGGTATTCTGTACAGTTCCTTGTCTACCATCCAATCTCCAGACTAATGATTGTTGTCTCGCATAGAAGCTTTGAGCCGAGTAATTACTAATTAAGGATTATTAATGAGGGTTACTTACTATGTCTGCGCCCTCGACCTGTTCATTATAAATACTTGTATTGGAACCCGTTTATGCCTGGCAGGTGTCAAATATTTGTCGGCTGATATTTAATAAAAGAAGGGATTTAGATACATTTATTCGCCATCTTTCTCGGCCTTTATACTTAGATATCTTACATAGAAAAAATCTTCTAAGACGAATTACACAAAATTTTCGATACCTTACATTTATTTTTGGCATGGAACCCTAAGGCGTCCCTCGAGCGATAAGGCTGGTTCTTTGCTCCCAAAACTGTTGAAAAAAAATCACAATCATCCGGTCCTGCAATAAGCAATTTATTCCGCAAAGCTCGGGCTCCAGGCTTCTTCTGTGCTTACGTTAACAGGTTATAAATAGGGAAATGTATCTGTATTCGTATTATAAGGGTTAAGTTTGGTGAGGATGTAGGATATGTAGATAGAAAATAGTTCATTGTAAACTATCTCTTACAACTTATATCGTTAGTATTAATTATCATGAGGATACAATGGAGTTTTTAAAGCGACATTCAACAGACCTTTAGAGGGAGACATTAAAACATAGGTGATACAGTAGGTACAGTAGTATATAAATGTATTATACACCTTCAATCCTCTAGTTACGTAATAAATTATTAAAACGAGTGTATTCAGTTCATGCTTTCCGTATTAGGTAGTTTCCTTACATGCATACATAAAGTCACGCCTATTACCCAGAGTAGAGGAAGAAGAGCCAGAGACCACGGGTTTCCATTAGCTATAATCCTGACATACTTCTTTCGTTTCATTTACTCGAAGTTTCCTCGCCATTCCTTTTTTGAATGAACCTTATCCTGCCATTCATAAATGGGATCCACAACTGTAATTAAGTGGGCTCTCTGCCCCCAAAAATAAATTACAAAAAAAAGTTACGCCCCGAATACAATACCTTCTTTTCTGAAGTTAGTTAAAGCTCGCAGCCTTTAGAGTTACATTGAAAACCTCCCAGTTATTAAGTGATGGTTATTACATATTACCTGTAGATAAATAATCGGTGTATTCATTTAAGTGTATTTTGTTATCTCTGTGTCGGCCAGTACCGTATGGTATACTGCCCCCTTACCATGAACTTTTAAAGCAGGACAGTTTAAGTTGTAGAAGCGAGACGGCCGCATTACACTGCACGTAGCGACGTCTTGTAACTGGCCTGCTTTAAGAGATCATGGTAAGGGGGCCGGCATACAAAAATGTTTCGAGACATTTTGGCAATAAATTTAGCGAGTGTGTTTTGTTTTTTGTCGATGTTAATTTGGTATGTTTGGTTTGGACGCGGCGTGTTTAATTATCATGTGTGATGAATAATATTTAGTTAATTAATGAAAGGAGGATTGATACGGCCAGTATTGCGACGGAATAGTTCGATGGGAAAAAAGCAAACGTATTTTTTTACAGCATCAGTTTTCTTATTATAAGAACAGTTTAGTACGATCAGGGTGTACCTTACTACTTGTAAGTAGTAGCTTTTATGAGTGATTATACCCGTTGTCAGGTGTCAATTCACGCAGATACAAAAAAGAATATATTGGTCTTGGTTTTAACCTTTGGCCTGAAGCAGTGTTGTTTCGTGTGAAATTGACTGCTACAGTTTAGGAAGTGTGCCCCTTATATTGCAATAGGCTCACTCCCATTACTATGATGCTTATACTGTGATTGGCAGAACTTGTGCCGGTCATCATCAGCTGGAAGACGTGTACTGCTGAACAAAAGCCTCCCCTTAAAGGGTATAGGGGTGCTTCCATAATCCCCACGCTTGGCAAGCGACTTGGAGATCGCAGTATTGGTGGTGAAATTACAGAAAACTGATGCCCATCTTCTGGATTTTCTCTTACTCGCCTCCTACCCAGAGGGAAACTTGTACCAAATCTACACTTCTACTTAGTCTTTTAAAAATTATTATCGAGATGACATACATACATAATTACATTAGTTATTCATGAGCATAATGTATTTTACTCTAACACTGAATATTTAGCACTAGAAAAAACAAAAGCCTCAGAATTTATGATCCACGATTTATGTAAAGAGCTATTTTAAATTCCATGATTTTTAAATCCAAGTCACGCGCAATCAAGTACTCGTATGATCAGTACGTATTATTATTAGGGGAAATCGGATCGATATTGAGATCTAATCGAGTCGCGTGCGCCTCGTTCGCAACACGCATGCGCGGCGGGAGCATGATGACGCACTTTCGAAAATGTGATAGAGGTGCATTTTTGAAATTGGTTCACATACGATTGCAGTAAATAGGTACTTATATAGGTGTATACCTATAAATATGCAATCATATTTCTCATTACAAAATGATATGATAATTGAGAAACATGTACCGTGCGTCTCATATTTCCTTTACTGATTAACATTTTATCATTAGGGTTTTGAACTCAAATCATTTTCCTGAGAGACCAGTTCAATACCGTTATCTTGGTTTTAGGTCCTAGCTTACAAGACCTGTATAATAAACGACGATTATAATTGAAAAAAAAAAATTTGGTTGTTCTCTTTACAGCATTCGAATTAAGAAGTTTGTTAATTAATAAAAAAAATAAAAAGGTTTATTTAAGAAACTTGTACAACTATTTAAAAATCATACATAGGGACCTCCTTTTAAGTAAAAGTAATACCTGTGTTAGGAGGCCCAAATAATATTATTCGTAAATCGAACAGGATACAGCCAATAGGCCAATACGCAAGCAGCTGACCAATAATCTAATAATACTCCACAAATATTTGTACATCACATACAAAACGCACTCTTACCGTTAAACCATCGCATGTTGGCCGTGCCTATTTGCCATGTACACCAACTATTTGCCAAGCACACCGTCTATTTGCCAAGTATACTGATATTTGATATAACCATCACTTACAGTAACGGTCTTTACTTATTATAATGTCACGGAAACGGCTTGGACTCATAGTATTTGTGTGGCCGCCTATTACACCGACTTGTAATTATTTGTCATGAATTTTCTACTTGTTAGACTAGTTACATGTTAAATGTAGTTATTAGTGTTGACGTATGCATATTTTGTACATCCAGAACGAAGTTAATTTTAATAATTTTCTCTAATCTGGTCTGGTTTCTAAGAAATGCATTCCCATATAACGCTTCTATTTCACTCATCAACTCAATTTATTCGCAGTCTTGATTATCCGAATAGTTGTAGAATTCTGGACACTTCTAATTTAGAAAATAAATCTACACTTCTCGTGAGTATACTAAAGAGAGGAATAAACAATTTCTTCGTTTTGAACATTTAAAATGCGTTCCTATAATTTAATGTTTAACTACTTGATCCGGCAAATTATGTACCGCCTTCTCACCGTTTAAACCTACCCTAGACTTCCACAAATATTTCAAGACCAAATTTAGCCAAATCGGTCCAGCTATTCTCAAGTTTTTGTGACACTAACGTACAATCCATATTTTTATATTTTTTCCAAAAAACAAAACAATTTTTTTAAATTTTATTACACTACGGTGTAATGGGTGACAAATTCATGCTTTCACAATCTTCATGGTAGGCTGCAGAAATTTTGCCATAACGAGTGCCAACCAATAAAGACATTATCAAACTGGTAACCGTTTATCTTGCTAACTCGTACTTTATACTGTCAGTTAATAGTAAGACTTTGTTTAACTACGAAGTGACGGAGCCTATAATTTACTTTGTTTCCAACTTGCATGTTTCATTTGTGTGTTTAGTTTGAAACCGAATGAATGTGTAGAGTATGAGTTACATGAAGCTTTAGTATAGAACTGCCTCGTTGGTCAAGTGGTCGCTATGCGCGACTGCTGAGCACGAGGTCCTGGGTTCGAATCCCGGGTCGGGCAAAGTGTTACTGGGATTTTCCATTAGGTAATTCTCAATAGCAGCACAGAGTCTGGATTTGTGCCCGGTTGATGGCAATAGGCTCGCCCCCTATTACATTGGGACCTAAAAACATAACTGGCGAAATGTGGGTGTACTATATGTGCAGTGCCTACCCCTTCGGGGAATACAGGCGTGATGTTATGTTTATGTATGTAGTATAGAAGGTTGTAAGAAAGTTGTTGGTTAGATATTAAGCACGACTACTTATTGAATCCTTACTTACTTGTCGCCTCATGATCATCAGCCTATCTCCGTCCACTGCTGGACATAGTTCTCTCCTATGACACGCCACGGGCTCGATCTTCGGGCTTCCGCTTGAATTGAATTAAACTTTACACCCTTCTTCTTATCGTATGGTTGATGAACAACCTGGTGTCAGAGTTTAAACCGCCGTAGGCCTTTGACATGGCTTTACACACCGTTGAAAAATCTCTCAGGTATGCCGGATTCCTCATGTTTTCCTTTTTTAGCCACTGATAAATAATTTATAGTACGCACATGAATTCGAAAAGACATTGGTGCGTGGCGGAGTTTGGACCTTGAAAGAAGACGGTAACATTCTATGCTGACGAAGTTGCAGACTAATAAATAAGTCTCTTCAATTCTTCTTTTGTCTCGAGTTCTAAGAAGCTCCATTTCCATTACGTTCCCTTTTTAAATTGACGTACTTCTGGTACCTACTGTCAGTGGACAGTAAGTACGTACACACTGTAGCTCTCTGCAAGCTACACTTAAGACTTCTCGTATCCGTAAATAACTTCACAACGTTGTAAAACAATACATAATTGTTAGCTCATTAATTATAGGGACATCCAATTATTGAAATATTATCTGGTTGTAATAAATTAATGTAATTGACAGCCGCAGTACCGCAGGGCGAGAAATAATTAATAGTTTTAATTTCTCAATTTATCTTGATGTAATGGAATTTACAATTAATGGCGACAGTTGTATTTCTAATTGATTGTAAATTGTGTACTTTGAAGAGGTTTTTGTAGATGGAAGTACTGTTGTAGATTTATAGTGGTCAAATAAAAGTATCAGATAGGGATCTGAAGTGTTTTATGACTATTTTATGGTAAGTTAAAATGTATATTTACTGTTGGTTTCATTGAAACGGTACGTAGAGATGTTGTGAGACATCTATATTCTGTCGATGGCGGTATTAATTAAGTAGCAGTATTAAATTTACCAATAGGACCCTAATGTCTCAACCAAGTGAATCTAAAAAATAATTGTTTGATAAAAATAGTACCCTAATCACATTCTAATGATAATAATGATCATGTTATTGCTATTGCACTGATGGGGAATCTTAATTACATTTTTATGGTGAATATTGTAGTTAAACTGCACATACCAAGATCTATAACATAATTGTAAACATCATGCCATGCCAATATTTATAAAATAAAGAGCTCAGACTATTTCTCGTAGCTATAGGCGAACACTGCAAAAAAAGTTTTTTAATTTTGGAATTACAAAAAAGTAATTGTTGTTTGTCTAGTTACATATTTTACATCAAATTCTTAGCTGCCAGTACGACCACCATGACGATATCAGTCTCATTGTAAATCTTATTTTGAATATGGAATCTCCAGTTCACACTCAGCCGTTATATTTTAATATTCAAATAAACCAATAAGAGATATAACGACGTCAGACCACGATATTATACAACTGACATTGGCCGTGAACGGAGAAAAGAAAGTTAATACTGGTATCATTAATTTATATTGTGGCTGTAAGATCCGCTTGGCCAGTTATGGTTCTTATTTTAAAACAAATATGAGTTCTTTTTTTGAATTATTTAATGGAATAATGTTTAAATTGGTTTAAATAATTAAATTAAAATTGAGAAAAAACTTAGGAAAAAAATGTAGTTTAATTATTGTTTCTTATTGTTTAGGCGCCATATTATTTCTTTACTTTGTTTATTATTGCTGTTTTGTGTTTATTTCAACGGAAATTTTTAAATGTATGTTAGGTTAATCAATTAAATGACGATGTCTAAATGTCATAATGCATAATGAATATTATTTTAACTGTATTTTGTTTAATCCTAGCCCCATTACCATAGATTAGATAAACTACCCTCACTCTTAAAGCAGGTCATTTTCCATTGTAGAAGGGAGACACCGCCACGTGCAATGTAGTGTTGCTTCTCGCTTCCACTATGAAAAATAAGACGATACTTTTAGAGTTCATGGTATGGGGGCTGGTCTTTTACGAAGACAAAATTTCTCGCTATATTTTTACAGTCACATTCTCGATAATGTCTGTTAGTAGATGAAAAGATTAGTGATTGAATACTAGAAGCCAATCATACTGATTAAGATGTAGACTCTTCGTATTTACAACTAAGACGATGCAGGAGATAATCTGCAGCCGACATTGACCGCGATCGTTTTCTACGAGAAAGCAAATTGTGGTGTCGTCAAAACTAAACTAGTTTAAACTTTCAGTTCATTCATAAAATATTTTCACTTATGTAAATCATTATATAAATAATAATGAAGCCTCTGTGAACTATTCGCGAATTTAATATTAGAAACACATTCATACTGCACTCATTAAAAAGTTTTATGAATTTTGAATATCGAAAGAGAAATTTTAGTTTGAATTTTTAATTTTGGAATCATTTATTTTGTTTTTTTTTAGCATCCTGTATGCCATTTACAAACTAATATCTAACCGGTATTTATAAGTACGTTCTTTCTGAAGAATTCTAGATGACATAGTAATGCATTAATTAGTCTTACTTAACTGATAAGTCCACGTGCTTTGGTAATCCGTTTAATTAATTAATTTTGGTACACCGTCTTTCTTGTGTGTTCCATAAATTGGTACATAAGTTTTCCTATGAAAAAAATTAAAACGTCTAACTTGTTAGTTGATTTTTCGTTCACTACGTATTTGGTAGTTAACTACAGCCAGAATAAATGGTACTCGTGACCTTTCGTCTCTACCATAGACGGGTAAAATAACCTCTATTCAAAATAAGATATGTCTGCCTATAAGTAAGTTGCCTCTCAGAGACGCGAATAGAAACCTAATGGTTGTGTCACGGCTAGTAATGGCAAAGACTAAAGGTTGGGAGCATGGTTACAAGTAAGATCGTGAGTTTAAATCCCGATTCGTTTGTACTATTATTGGAGCGACGTCTCTGAGATAAAATGGTAACATAAATTGGTTTTAAATATGGCTGTCGTGTGCTAGCTGCGACTTATTTACTTCATCAGTAAAATCATTATAACATTTTCTATGCCTTGCGTTTCGAATTGTCGTGTTTGAGAATAGGCCGCCTCATTTCTTACAATGACCTACGTATTTCGGATTCTTACTATATTGACATTAATGGTTCTTCAGGCACTATTTAAAGGTGTGCAGTTCACCCATATGTCGTTACGTTACCACGTATTACGTTACGCACCCAGCTACGTTATATCCCCCTTATTTATAGTAGGTAGGACGTAGGTAGATAGGACTGCCTCGTTGGTCTAGTGGTTGCTAAGCGCGACTGCTGAGCACGAGGTCCTGGGTTCGAATCCCGGGTCGGGCAAAGTGTTACTGGGTTTTTCCATTAGATCTTTCGGGTGATGGCAATAGGCTCGCCCCCTATTACATTGGGGCCTAAAACATAACGGGCGAAATGTGCACCTCTGCCTACCCCTTCAGGGAATACAGGCGTGATGTCATGTATGTCTAATAATATTGTTCTTTTCCTTTCAGGTCCAAAATGGCATCAGATGTCGCGTCACACATAAGAAAATCAACGTTTTTATGGCTCATCTTAGCCTTAACGAATGTAAGTAGATTTAGAACAATAAATCAAATAGATTTGTGCCCGGTTGATGGCAATAGGCTCCCTATTATATAGGGACCTAAAAAAAAACATAAAATGTGGGTGTACTGTATGTGCACCTCTGCCTACCCCTTCGGGGAATACAGGCGTGATGTTATGTTTTTGTTATGTTTAAAGGGTCTAGTAATTGCAACGACTGCGTTTGACCTCGACAGTTGTGAGAGCAGGTCTTGGTCCCTCACATAAACAGTAATCGAGTGAGACGGGCTCTGAAACGCCGATGCCACTTGCAATTGTATTTTACGACAGATGTCAAGGGCTATTCTCTAGTCGCGTTTAAAACAAATCGAACGAGTTGACTGTGATGGAATCTCGAATTCTCAGCTGGATTATTTTCTGTTGCAAATCCTTACAATATTATTTAGAGAACATGAGGATTTCTATCATTTATGCGAATAATATAATTAGACATTGGAAAGATTCGAAACGTCGCCGTTGCCGTCGGGTCAAAAAACATAGTTTTAGTCATAGAACTTTTGAATAAATCAATAATTTCAAACCGTTGCAACAGTAGCTTAAAAACTAGTGAATTAATCAATTTTGAATCCTATGCTATAAACAGTTAATACTAAATTCCTATTAAATGAGAGTTACTCTGTCTGAATTTTTTTACGATATCGAATCTGTCATAAAATCGATTTTAAATTTGGATATGGTTTGATCCCTAAGGAAAGGAATTACCTACTACGTACTTTATAGGTACGAGTATCCTAATTAAATTGCTTAATCAACTATTCGTTAAAAGGCGTAAAGTTATAAGTAACCTATATTTAGTTATCATGACCTAAAAATATAACAATTTTAACTTACAAAACTTAGATTATTTTCATTTAGTATGATGAATTGTGATTGTGGCGTTCTAAGGGGGAGGCCTTTGTTCAACTGTGGACGTCTTCCTACATTATTAGATCACATTCTTAGCCGTCTGTCCATAAACTGTTATACAAATAAACAGAGTTACGATCAAATCGATATTAACATTTAAGGCGACTAGATTTCACAATGACTTAATTTATTTCATTTGCCTGTCTAGACTATCGATTAGAAATCTGTTGTTCGTCCGACTGAACACTTAACGAATGAAAACAACTCTTGTCATTCGTGTTGAGAAATATATATCGATAACAGAATCGATATCTCGCTTTCATTTTCTTTTTGATGCGTGTGAAAGACGTATTAAATTCAAAATGCCGTAATAAAAGTAAGATTGGAACAAATTACGAACGATATTAAAACTAAATAATAATTTTTATAGTGTTTGATTCTGATTGATGATTGGTATTGATGTTCAGTTGTATGTAACACTCGTTACTGTATGTATCTTAATTGGTTTATGACTGTTTAATTGATAGGTTATGTATTTGTATGTGTATATAATAATGCCTGATTTGTGAACTGAATTGAGAGGAAGATCGTTTTCTTGGTTTCCGACATTGTTATCTAAGCTTAAAATAAACTTGTCAGTACCTATTACATTTTTTAGTTCTTGTTTGTCATTTATTGATCCGAAATAATAGTCGCCTAATAGTCTCAGTTCTTCCTCATAATGGTTTACGTTATAACACGACTCTACATAATATCACGCCTGTATTCCCTGAAGGGGTAGGATGGCGTGTGCAGTACACCTACATTTTGCCAGTTATGTTGTTGATCCCAAAGTAGGTAATAGCCGGTGAGCCTGTTGCCATCAACTAGGCACAAATCTAGACTCCGTGGTGCTATTGAGAAATACCTAATGGAAAAACTCAGTAACACTGCCCGACCCGGGATTCGAACCCAAGACCTCATGCTTAGCAGTCGCGATTAGCCACTAAACCAATGAGGCAGTCATGACTTTACATCAATAAAGTATTATACTTAAATGTCTTGCCCTTTTTAAAAATAAAAATAATTGTATTCTAAAATTTAAAAAAAAGTCTTAATTCAAACCCAGAATAACCAAGCTCCGTTTCCAACAAAAACTCGGCCTAGTAGTAGACCATTGAGTAAGCAGAATCGAAACGCCGTCCTTGGCGAGGTCGACCGTCCAACCCGGCCGAATACCGTTGCCGAACCATCTGTACATTTGTATCTGAACTAGCGACTTTCACATTTGGTCGGTTAGCTGTGTTCTGTGTCCGCTCCATTTGACGCGGTGTGGTAGCATGCACGTCCGCCGACACACATAGCGTACATATCGCACGGTAACTGGACCAAGTTAGTAAAAACATACGGATAGAGTAAGTACGGTTCGCAGAAGTAAGAGCGCGGCTCAATTAATTTTCAATATGTGTGTTTGTCCTTTTCTAACGTTACTTCTATAGTTTCAATAATTACTAGAAGGTTTATTGTTCATTCACTTTGCAGCTTTATTTCTCTTGTAAAAAGGTAATATTGATCTTTCACCTTGAAGAGGTTTATTTCAATTATGTGAAACAAAAGAACGTTGAAAGAAGGTGTAAAAAATGTTCTCAAAACTTATTTACAATAGGTAAATAAAACCTTAATTTTTATTATATAAAAAAAATACCTAGGTACTTATAATTTTATAAAAAGAAGGCAGAATATTTCGGTGTATCTTATTGACCTAACTTGAAATAAATAAATTGTAAGTAGCACAATTTGGTTCCGAGTACAAAAATAAATGCTATTAGAGTAATTCTCAATTTCACAAAGATGTAACACATGTTTCTATCGGTACTTAGCGTTCCGGGTTGTAAGCATTAGCATCATGGATAATTATTGCCACGTATTACAGCTTTGAACATGACCCACTTCTGCGAATAAAAAAAATGTCTGTACGTTGTAGTACCTACATAATCTACATGCCTATAAAAATAGGTAATAAACAAACCCCTATAGCACACACAAACAGACCCCACCCCATGAAAAATAGTCTACAACCTTTAAAAACAATCAGAAATAATATGCGTGTGCGCCTCATCTCCCTAATATCTTATATTCCGTTAAACATCTCACTGTATATTCTTAAGAGAAAAAACGAAGAGCCTATATCAAAATACTGTTGGTCCTAATTGCATATTATTATTAAGTATACCACTACTTTCTGTATTGACTGGCCAATCTTTAAACCACAGCATGTCCTGTTTTTATATATACTACCTCATTCTCATGGCTACAGCGCAGATCAGCCGTGCTCGATCAGTCTTGTGGGTGGCCGTTTTTCTCATGGCAAGACCCCTCAATATCACCTTTGTATACCATGTGTTTATGCGAATAAATGTATTCTATTCTATTCTCAGTGCTTAGCGCTTCGGACAGCACGTTAAGTCGTTGGTCCAGCGCTTGATATCTCTCCGGTCGTGTCAGTCTGCCGTCCCATCGGACGATGAGAGTGAAGGTATAGAGAGTGGACCTGTGTTTGCGCGGGTACTTGTACATAGCGTGCCATATTATGATTAAGACCAAAATTTACTTACTATCTATGTTTAACAAATAACTTTGATTTGATTTGCATTTTATCTTCTGCGTAGTTGGCTACTCTCAGATAAGCAGTGACCAAAATTTGGTCAGGAGAACATTATTAACAGCTTGTTACACCTTTTTGCAGAACATCTCTCGTTCTGCAAAAAGGGCAAGTGAAGAGTACCCTCAACGAAGCAAAAGAAGTATGCCAGGATCGTAGTAAATGGAAATCCGTGGTCTCTGCCTACCCCTCAGGGAAAGGCATGACTTTATGTATGTTACGAAAAGGGCAATTATTTCATTATTTGTAGGCATCTAACTGAACTCATAATGAACCTTTCAGGCGTATCTCATGTTCTTCAGAAACAATTCCAAACGGCACAAAATTGAGCCAAACAATAGAATTTGATACCTGATAGCAGTCAGCGATAAGACATAATGGTGTGTAATGAGGTTGTATCAGCTGCAACCACAGTGCTGCATCCATAACACGGAATGTACTTAACTCAATACTGCCTTCTTGTTAGGGCTCCTACTTTGTCTATTGTGGAAATGATTTAAATGTTTTGTGTATCTTTAATAGTTGAAAAAGACATGAGCTTACTTTTCCGCCCTCTATTTACTTGTGGGTATTTGTCTTTTTAATGGAGCCCCAACGTTATGTAGCCTTTTAAGCTTACCTACTTCCACTTTTTCTTGTCGTATAGGTGATATCATGAACTCTTCAAGGACGGTTTCCGATGTCGTCTCGTTTTCACAACGAAAAATGTCTTACTTTAAGAGTTAATGGCCAAAGCTTACTTGATAATGGTGGTAATTTTGGGCAATGATTCAAACTCGATTTATGTTGTACTCTTTAATAACTATATGGGAATGATGATGGGGATGACGCAAAAAGGTTATTTTACGTAGATTAAGTCAGTTTTGTTAACACGATAAATAGCATTTGACTCAATGACAATGTAAAGACATTAAGGAGATTATGGGAGATATATACTCCTTTATTAGTTAGCCTGTTTTGTTCCACTGCGAGCAATGGCCTCCCCTTTATTTCTCCACAATTCTCTGTTCGATGCTATTTCCGACCATGTCTTTCCCACTTGTCAAAATTCCTTCCATCGCCATATATACTCCTGGTAAAGGAAAACCTATGCCTACCCCATTGGGAACTAGAGGTGTGACGTATTTAATTCCTCTCGCAAATCTGATAACCAAATACAAAAATCCCTGAGATTACAATGCCGCATTAAATGTTAAAAGCAATTAATTACAAATACGTTGATCGATCTGATAACGCGGTGAGTTAATATTGAAATACGCTGATGTGACTTAGGTCAAGTCCAGTCGAGATTACGGTGCGATAGGAACTCAAATGTCGACACAGTGACTGATTATGCTAGTTAAGACGAAAGATTATAAGAAGGTAGGTACTCTTTGAAGCAAGCTTTGATGTTTTAATGGTTACTCAAGCATTTTTATAATTGATTTGGAGATAATTAATCTTAAATCAATTTAGATCCTGTTACAGCTTTATTCCATAAGTATTGGGAAATGTGTCTAATCTATAATAATGAGCGTATAAAAAGAGATAATTTGGAATAAAAAGATAAACCGATTATTTTACTGATGAGCGCATTATTTCAAAACGATTGGTCTAGCTAATGTTTGCATAAAATACATTGTTAAAAATTTTTTAGTTAGTTAAATAATTGCTCATTCAGGTCATTTTTGTATCATGATATGTGACGGATGTCGATAATGTTAACAAATATAATATCGTAGGTATTACTCAACTTAGACACTAGCTTTTAAACGGAGTGAGAATGTCGTGATTTAAGAAAAGTTTTTATACCTATTTCAGTACCAAAAATCTCACATATTGAGTACCTATACGCAAATAATTTCAGAAGTTCTCCAAGATAAATCTGCGCACACCGGCCAGCCCTACAGGCATGTCACGTCCCCGTCAAACGTCCGCAACAACACGTCCTGCCTAACACGTAATGGTTTGTGAAAGCCGTGTGAACTCCACATGTGTCCCATTGTACCCCACGTACGATCACTACAATTATCTACAGCACTAATTACTCTACGACACAGTTTAGAATACCAGTAGTTTCCTTCTAATTGTGGCAAATCGATTGACGTGCTTCGCTGTGATCGATTAGTTTCTTTTATACAAAATGAGATAATTATAGTACAATTTTCATCGGATGTAGGCAAGTTATAGACGATTTTTATTGAAGTGTTAATTGATTTCCAATAAATGAGACATAATTAGACCGGTTTGTGATTTTTTGTTAACTTTTGAGTTCGCAAATTAATTGAAAAAGCTTTCAAAGACGTTTGAGATTGGTCGACGCGATTAATATAAGTACCCACTTTGGAGAAAGAATATACTTACATTTGAATTGCCCAAGACGAGTTTTGATAAAATTCAGTATTTTCGCGAAACAGGAAAAGTAGGATTTATAATGAGGCAGCTTGATCTTATCACGCCTGCACAAACCTTGTGTGTCCATGTGTCGAATCCCGTGTGCATGATATCATCTTAGAAACCGTCGAATAACCTTCAATAAACAGGGGCTTTATTATTAAACGCTGTCATTTATCGGTAGGTAAGTTTTCTCTTTAATAAAATGTATTCACTATTATCTTGGCCGACTGCCTTCAGTTTTCCACACGTGCGCCATAGAAGATTTCTCCAGGTCAGTAGTTTACAGGTTGGAAATGAGACAGGACCTCCAATTGCAGCACTGCACTTTCCATGAATAAAAGATAAATGGGCCTAGAAAACAATAAGGGCTGTGCGTGATCTGTGTGGTGTATTTGTAACTGTGTAAGTGGCCACAAATTTGCCTATCCGTGGATTCTGATGAATATGCAGATCTTGTTGGCTAGATGACGCCTCGTCGTGGAATGCTAACGGTTGGTTCACTTCGACAATGAATCTTGTCACATAGGTTTTACTATCGAAAGTAATGTGGAGCCGGTTTTTGAAGATGTGCGCACGCGCGATTCGAGCCGTAGCATAAACGTGATCGTGTTAGGTGGAATTGATGTGACACATTTCTGGAGATTACAGCGGATAAAATGCTATACTAATATAGTCTTTATTCCTTCATGGTTAGGCCTATGTGTGTACATTTTATTAAGGTAGGTATACTTCTAAATACTTCTTATATGTTATACTTATGTTTGTAATAGATACTCACTTATTATATTATCTAATGAGATATTATTTTGACAGCAGTCAAATGTTGTCAGTATAAGTAGGATTGCCATCAATTTACTCGTTGATCCTTTCGACCTTTCTGATCAGAATCAAAATACTTTTCGCACTTTATAAGCACTATTACTTTTTAAGCAATCGCCACAGATCGGCGAAGATAGTAAAATCCCGCTAAAGTCTATAAAAAGTTTCCTTAATAAAAGAGAACTTTTTTAATACTAAAATACTGAAGAACTTTAAAGAAAACAAATCAGAGTGCGAACGCTTCGTCACAGGCACTAAAGTGTGAATTGACACTAATTGTTCATGCGTCTAGGCTTTCCTTTCCATCACGATGTTATCACGGAGACTCGCTGTACGTGTCTACACGCCGCTTATAGCTATCCGTTTTGTTATCGCAGTAATGGTGTTGGCTTAATTAGGATGATATACTGGATTTCTGGTATTTATTTTAGTTTTAATTGTTAGTACATACATACATACATAACATCACGCCTGTATTCCCCGAAGGGGTAGGCAGAGGTGCACATATGTATAGTACACCCACAGTTCGCCAGTTATGTTTTAGGTCCCAATGTAATAGGGGGCGAGCCTATTGCCATCAACCGGGCACTAATCCAGACTCCGTGCTGCTACTGAGAAATACCTAATGGAATAACCCAGTATCAATTTGCCCGACCCGGGATTCGAACCCAGGACCTCGTGCTCAGCAGTCGCGCTTAGTAACCACTAGACCAACGAGGCAGTCAAGTATAGTGGTAGTTACAGTATGCTTACTATACCCAAGTTTAGATTTACACAATTTTATTTTATATTTTTTTTATTGAAGGTGTGTTTTGATAACAGATTATCTTCTGTTTAAATTTTATATCACAGTTTATTTTAACGAGGTTAGACGTAAATAAGTATTTGTGTGATCTATTTAGATCACCCAATTGTTTGACCCGTGTAAAAATCGAACTCGCAATATACCTTCCAATAATAGACACAGCATTCGACTTACTTAAATTGGTCGTTGAATTTCAGCTTCTTATTATATAGTGTCTAAATTTTAATCATACCAGACCCAGACATTTAATCCTTATTTAAATAAATATTATTTCATCAGATTTTGCCATTTGATTGAACAAAAGTTTGAGGAGCTTAACTCGAGTTATATATTCTAGAAAGCATAAGATAAATTGAAATAGTACCTTTTAATTTCTATCTAATACTTACGTAGTTTAAATAACAGTAGCTATAACAGGCATCAAAGGCTTATAGGTCGTTTCAGGTCATAATATTTATACTTTTAGTGCCTTCTTCCTATTTATGATGGGTATGTAAATATTTTACCACATACGGTGTTAATTGTAATTATGGACTTCAACATGGCACATCTAACAAATTGATACCGCTGTTAAAAGCAGGAAGTTATTTTTTTATTAACATATTAATGGTGTGAATTGTGAAATATTTACATTGAACGATTTACGACCCATCGCGTCGTGTCTGTGACATGAGAGATGGTTTGTTCTTTGAATTTTCACTTGCGAATCATCCGGCACTACCAGTGATTCAACCATGTTTGATTAGGGATAGTTTTTTTTTTTATTAAGCTCACTATAAGTAGTTTCTGTTTGTCATAATCATTATTAGCTACCGATTAAATAATAAACATAACACCTCGCCTGTATTCCCCGAAGGGGTAGACAGAGGTGCACATACAGTACACCCACATTTCGCCAGTTATGTTTTTTAGGTCCCAGTGTAATAGGGGGCGAGCCTATTGCCATCAACCGGGCACAAATCGAGACTCCGTGCCGCTACCGAGAATTACCTAATGGAAAAACCCAGTAACACTTTGCCCGACCCGGGATTCGAACCCAGGACCTCGTGCTCAGCAGTCGCGCTTAGCAACCACTAGACCAACGAGGCAGTAACGTCAGTTGTGTGTTCACCCCTTATGTAGTAGCCTGTTATATGTGTGCTGAGAGGTTGTAAGTGCAAAAGGACCTAACCTACCCTTTCGTATTTTGTCATGTTAATGTTCTTTTGGTATGTATGAACATACCGACGTGACGGTAATCAATTGGGTACTATATACTTATGAAGCATTATGAACAACGCTTGACCCAGCACTCACCACCCACATAAACTTATTAACATTTACTTATCGATCAACATTGTTTATATTGCTATTAAAATTGGCTCTTTGTTCACGTGTTCGAGTTTCACTTCATAATTATTAGCTTCGGTAAATATTGATATATGAAAAGACTAAATATGCTCGGTGTTTGGCTCGCGACTCCGCCACGTCACCAGCTCATAATGGAGCTCCGTTTGAGTCCGAAACAAGTGTCTTACTAAGCTTATATTATAACTAGCTGTTGCCCGCGACTTCGTCCGCGTGAATTTCAGGTAAAAACGCCAGTAGACTATGATCAGATTTTGTAAGTAAGTGGAAAACACTACAAATTACTTACCGAATGGAATACACATAGTATTTTAATGATAAAGGTATATTTCAAATTAAGATGGGGCTAGTTTACTTTTAATACCGATTTTGTATGATCGGTAAATATTGAGTGACTAACAGGAAAGTTATTGACACGATTTGTTGGCTTATAAGGAATTTCAATTTTAAATGTATCTTTATTTTACTGTATCTATGTACTACATTGACAGCATGCATTTCTCTGAACTACGGTTGTAGTTTTGTCTTCAGCAGACAACATTTACAGAGAGTGTGGACTGGTAACTCAGAAGCGACCGTCATACAGTAATCCGTGTAAAAATCAGCTGGTTTCTAGGCCTTAATTAAGTCTACCTCTGCGTGTGCTAATGGTGATAGTTTGTATGCCAAAATGCGCCAAGCGCTTGTATTGAAATTTATTGTAGCCGAAATTTAAACGAACTGCTCATGTCCGTCACCCATAGGTTGCGCCTGTGGGCGACGAACTTGGGCAGTTCGATGCTCAAACAGAAAAGGCGGTTTTAAGGGACATAAGGCACGTAGGCCGTACCTACGTGGTGAGCGCGACCAATCGCGAAGAGGCGAGTCAGAATTTGTTTAAAGAGATGGTGTAGCATACGCGGATCGCGAGTCCCTCAACCTATATTGGTCTAGTGTTCGTAAAATGCGACTGCTGAGCGGGAGTTCCGTGTGTTTGTTTACCAGATCGGAAAGAGTGATTGGTTTTTCCACTAATTCTCGGTGGCAGTACCGACTTTAAATTTGTGCCCGGCTAATGAAAATTTATGTCTATGATGATTATCTACAAAAGGATAACTTTGAGGTGGATCACAGACCTTTAACTTGACGATGGTTGCCTACAGTCCACTTTCTGCTAGAGAGTTAAAACATATAAACCAATAAAATTAAAAATATTATGTTGTTTGAATAAGCAAATATCTTGCCGAACGCGGGAATCACACTATTAAATCATATTTTTACCAACTTATCCAAGAACGTGAAATAATGAGCAGAATTCTATATACCCCGTCTAAATATTACTATTTATTGATATTTATGTATATCCAGTGTATAAAGTGAAATATATAAAGAAAGTTTTTACAGAGCATTTAAGTCAGAAAATATTTCTCTAAAATCACCGACGAACAGGAATGTGCCGATCCATCACATGATTGTTGTTCCTGCTTAGTTCTGTCTAAAACTTTCACTATGTGGTATTGTACATTTTTACTATAATTATGACTACATTTCGGCAAATTTCTCTTAAAACTATTGCGTAACTCTCCAAGAACAGACGTTTTATTGCTTCGAATTGATGTGTATCTAGTGTATGGCGAGCGCTTATATTTTGTCATCTAAGGGAGAGAGCGGTAGTAATTCCGGAAGACAATTTTGCCACCGTTATTTGTTTCCTAACCTCTGCAAGAATGCCAGTGGTAACAAATGTTTTCCCTGTTCCACCAGGAGCATCCAAGAAAAACATTTTACCCTGGCCAAGCCCAACGCTTTCAAGGACAATATTGTAAATCTGTGCTTTCTCTGAGGTAAATTTAGTGACGTAGTCATTCACGATGGTGGTCATTGCGTCTTGGTCATAATTTGTTTCGGCGACATACTTCCTGTTTCCACGTTCTTGATTATTTAATGGTTGCGGAGCCGGTAAACCGTATTCCAATAGTGGATTGCCCCCGATGGCAATGACTACGTCTTGATGAGAACTGAGACAGTGGTTCAAAATGCGTTCATCAGTTTCTCCGATGTCTCCTTCAATAGTATGTCTTAAAGCCCATGAAATATCCTCAGAGAGATGACGCCAATATTTTTCCCGCAACAAAACCGGGTTTGCAATACCGCAGAATACCAACATGACGGCAAACAAATGTCATAGGCGACTTGGGCTATCACTAACGCTAGCCTCCAGGAGAGTGTTGTCCCAGTGTTGGTCACCGTCAAGAAGATTTCGTGCTACGCAGGCTGCACGAAATGTCGGATACTCCATACCATCAACTGTCCTTAAGAATGCAAATGACGTTGGCCCCTATACGATGTGAAGCAATAGCCGCAAATAATAGCACTCGGCATTATTTGTATGCACAGTGTAAATCCTTCCCAATGCAGTGTCCATAAAGATTCCCGGAATTCTTCGACAATACGACCACGTCGATGTCGATTAAATACACCTCTTTGCTTGTAGTATGTATAGTACGACGGCACCTCATCATACGTAAGTGACTTTGCAAAAAAATCAACTTCACAGAGACGTAAAAATGCCAAGAGTCGTCTGTTGGAATCGTAGATAATACCTGACGTCACCCTTAAGACGTAAATACTAAAAGGGAACTTGAAATTTGATGGATGCGAGCAGTGACACGGTGGCTCAGTTGGCAGAGCGGCACCACGGTATGGCGACTGTTGCGGGTTCGAGTCCCGCTCGTGTCCATCATTTTTCAAGTTTCCCTTAATCAATTTAAAATTTAAGCCTAGCATGGCAACATGCATAAAAAATACCAAAAGTCATATAAATTTGGGTTGGTATTATCGGTTTAGTGGTTTGTAGCTGTAAAGGTACAACACTGAATTGGTAATCGTAGATTCCAACAGATAATACCTAACGTCACCCTCAAGACGTAAATACTAAAAGGGAACTTGAAATTTGATGGATGCGAGCAGTGACACGGTGGCTCAGTTGGCAGAGCGGCGCCACGGTACGGCGACTGTCGCGGGTTTGAGTCCCGCTGGTGTCCATCATTTTTCAAGTTTCCCTTAATCAATTTAAAAATGCCAAGAGTGTTGATTGGCGGGGATTTTCCAATCGCTCTAATACATTGGCGGGGTCGAAAAAAAATGCGCTGGCCATTCTCAAAATGGACGTCCATGAATTCATGACCTCTGGATGCCGATCTTGTATAGAGAACGCCAGCATTCGCCATACTGCTTCTGAAGTACTAATGTAGCGACCAGACTGGTACTTGGTCACTTCATCCCGATCAGTGCTTTGCAAAGCGAACGTTGCCTGGTCACTACCCTTGTTTACGTATTTGCAAATGTATTTAATTGACTCGACGCTGGAACACGATTCAACATTGATGTGTGTTTCAAACGTCCTAGAAAGCACAGGTGAGTATGGAACAACCTATCTGTTGTCAACGTGAAGCGACTGCTTTTGGCTTCAGAATTGTTTGGACATCACTTATTTGAAATGGTGAATTTACAAACTTACTAATGTAGAAAAAAAATAAAAATTTAGAACTATAATTTACTGGAAATTGTTGGTAATAATATTATGTTAAAATATATATTATAATTGTCTTTTTATTGATATTTAAGTCAAAAAACATGCAAAAAGAAATTAAAGCTAACGCAAAAAGAAAAACCTTCGGCAAGAATCGATCTCACTATGCATAACTCGTAGGGCGATCGTTAAACCGCCACGCTACGATGACACATAGCAACATGTTTAAAATAGACGTTTCTATACATGTCATGATTCACTGCTCAGTTCCTTGTGGATATAGCGTGATGATTTCTACTTCAGAAGTTCATCTGTAAGTAATCTGCATAATGCAACTATTGGTTTCGTCTTTTTATCATTCTACGGCAAACATTAGACAAAACAAAGACATAATGCAATATTGCTCAGCCCTCTTTGCAAATGCCGTGATGATATTAAGCATACCGACGCGCCGGCCCCTAAAGAATATATTTGCAAACTTTCAGCGGATTCTATTCAGTAGTTTTTACGTTAATCTAACACATACATACAGACAAACAGACAAACAGACAAACAGACAAAAATTCTAAAAATTATATTTTTGGCTTCAGAAGCGTTCAGACATCCCATTGCACTTATTTTTTTTCAAATATCTTCAATGTACAGTTTTGACTTCGTTACGATTTTATTATATGTATAGATAACAGCCTATAACTGTCCCACTGCAGGACAAAGGCCTCTTCTCGTATAGAGAAGGATTAAGCATTGATCACCACGCTAGCTCACTGCGGGTTGGCGATTTCAGATAATTGAATCCAGGTTTCCTCACGATATTTTCCGTCACTGTTACTCAGTTGTGTCTTAGAATAACTAAGAAAGTATAAATAACATTGAAGAAGTCACATTGTACTTGCCTGGTTTTGAACCTGTGTCGTTGAGCATACAGTTTTGCTATGTTAACCACGAGGCCACCACGACATTTTACATGAGCTTGCGTGGAAGCGAGCTGTCGTACTATTGCGGAAAATGTCCTGCAATTCAAGCTCATAGTGACCCTGCTAGATGGCTAATTAAGCCTATGCTTTTACTCGGATGCCTTTGTCAATGGAGTGTATCTTACATTAAAGTATCTCCGATATGTTCAGTTTCAATGAGTTCCTAACTAATGAGCTTTTTGTACAATTCCCTTTGAAAGTAATAACTTGAAACTATGCAATTAAAATGATTAGTAATTAAACGTTTACGAGATATAAACAGTAGATTAAAATTCTTGAACCTAACCTAAGCGGTTGTACAATATTGATTACTATTAAAGTGGTTTAAATATTAAACAATGGATGACTTCAAAGCATAAAATTGGAAATTAATGTTTGTTGATAGTTGATCTTTACATTTTCATACGTCCATACTAATATTATAAATGTGAAAATAACTCTGTCTGTCTGTCTATTGTGCCTTTACGGATAAACCGCTGGTCGAATTTTGATGAAATTTCGCATGTAGAAAGTTTAAGGACATAGGCTTCTTAATGCGGGCTGCGAGTAAAAGCTAGCACTTCATATTTGTATAGCTTAGTGTAAGGAATGGTAGTAGGTTGCAACATAAATATCGTTATTTTAAGTTTTATTTATGACATAACTTTGTCCATCCACTAATTACAAATGTTATATTCGGATGACAACATTTACATGCCTTTTAAAAAAGGTGGGACATATAAACTATGCAATATATAATTATCTAACTAGCTGCACCCCGCGGTGTTACCCGCTACATTTTTTTGGGATAAAAAGTAGCCTATGTGTTAATACAAGGTGTCAGCAACCTCCATATGAAATTCATTAAAATCCATTCCGTAGTTTTTACGTGAAAGAGTAACAAACATCCATCCATACTAACAAACTTTCGCGTTTATAATATTAGTAGGGCTTCCATTAAAGCTCGAATATAAGGTCAATAATACAACCCCCTCCATAGAAGACAATAACAACTCTTACTCAACAAGCACAGTTAGCGGAACTCAAAGAAAACCAAACCTTTAATGAACAGACGAAACCTATAATAAATATCATCGCCCAAAGAATTCCATTCATAGCGACATTCCCGGTACCTCAATTTGTACGTCGTTAACAACCAATATGCCGATAAGACAGATGTTCTGGCTACACGAACGTGTAATTTATAACTCATAACACAGTATGGCGGCAAGTTAACTATAAATAGAAGAAATAGAATGGTAATCATCAAATTACATGTTAGTTTCGTGTTTAGGTGGTTGGGATAAATCGGTCAAGTGTGACGCGGTGATCACTATATTTTGTGGGTGTGCCTATGCGTCGCAATGCAATTTTTTATTAAGTACTTTTGCGGCCGCGTCCTATTATCCAATACACGTTTCACGGTAAGCGGCTGAAGCTCTAATACCTACCTAATACTAGGTAGGTACAGATTCAACCACTTACCGGACACCCAAAAATAGTATGGTAATTGTATTAATGGAGTATTATAGGACCTGTCTATAGGTGAATAAAGAATGCTTAAAAGGTGAATTTCCAGTCTAGCTTATACTTACCTACTGAGCTTTACTTTAAAGTACCCAATTCTTGTAGATGTCCAAGTTAATTTACTATAATAACTTTCGTGAGTGTTATCCATATTATTTACTATATTTCCCGGTTATACTCACGTACGTTAGAGTCCGAAACTAGTCGGGCATTCCCGAATATCGACTTGAGTATAACCGGGATATATAGTAGATAATATGTCCAAGTTAAGTTCAAAATCGAAGCTCATGGTAAGGGGGCAGTAAAGGCCCTACGTTTTCGAGGAATGCAGGCGTCAAAAGATAAAAGAATAAAATACTTTAAAGATAATTTAATTAAGCAAAAAAAGAATAACAATATAATAAATAAGGAGTTTGAAAGTAAAAACTCCTGCATAATATACCCATATTGTACCTATACCGTTTAAGAAAATACTTTCACTAAGTCAAAAATTCTGTATAAACAGCGCGTTTGGCTTTTAACGCAGTGAAAGTATTTTATGTTATGCTAAATTCTTATTAATAGCGGTCTCAAGTTTGCGGATTAGTACAGTTATTTAATTTAAATAATGTTAATAGAGATAATTTGGACATCTTTGCGGGAAAGACGTGGCCTGAAATGGCATTAGACAGGGTTTTGTGGAGGAATAATTGGGAGGCCTTTGCCCAGCAGTGGGACACCGAACAGGCTACATAAAAAAAAATGTTAATAACCATTGAGGACAGATTCAGTTTTGGCTTAATATTCAACCTTACAATATTAGCGGTTTTTAATAATTTATACATAAATTTTAAATTGATTGTGGGAAACTTGAAAAATGATGGACACGAGCGGGACTCGAACCCGCGACAGTCGCCGTACCGTGGCGCTACTCTGCCAACTGAGCCACCGTGTCACTGCTCGCATCCATCAAATTTCAAGCTCCCTTTTAGTAAATACTAAAAGGGAGCTTGAAATTTCTTGTGTCTTAAGGGTGACGTCAAAATATACACAAGACAAGATTGGCACAGGACCGGCGGAAGGCATTGTTTAAGGGAGGCTTATACCCAGCAGTGGGATATTGAAGGCTGTGGATGATAATGATGACCTACACAGAAATGAATATAATGTATAATTAATAACCTACTATTTGAGGACATGCGTCAGTGATCCCAAACGGGTAGCAAAAGAATGACGTCATGACTATAAAGCTCCGTTTAGCAAATCTTTCTTAAATCGTCAAGAAAAAAGAACTCTTTTACTATAATAACTTTTGTGAGTGTTATTCATATTATTTACTATATATTCCGGTTATACTCACGGGTGTATTCGGGAATGCCCGACTACTTTCGAACTCAAACGGAGCCCTTATTCATGAGCTGGTAACGCGGCAGAGTCGCGAGCCGAACTTAGAATTTAGAACCGAGTTTGAAACTAGTCGGGCATTCCCGAGTACACCCGTGAGTATAACTGGAATATACAGTAAAAAAGATCTCTTCCTGGTTTTCTTGTATTGACATGCAGCTTTCTGCAGCATTAAATAACAATTTCTATGTATCACAAAAAGCTATCTCAATAAAGCCAAGAGCATTCGTTTCGGCTGTTACCATAATTTCGTGATTAAGTTCGAATGTAGTCACAATATCATTTGAATTAACATCTAATGCGCTTTTAAAATAACCGCCTTACATCCTATAAACATTAGGCCCATTATTTCATTGACTTCACCATTCAAATCAACATTATCGTATCTATGTTAGTTAAAATGGCCGTCGTTTAACTATTCTTATCTTAAAATCCATTCTAACAGTCATCGGCTCACTCACAATTAATTAAATGTAAGTTTTATGTAAAGTTCCATTTAAATCGAATTAACCGGATTTATAATTAATCATTTATCATGAACATCAATGGGTAATGTACTATTGTGACTTATTATGAGGTATCCATCAAACCTGAATCTAAAAACACTAAACTACAAGCAAGGATGGAGATTGCTCCAATTCTATGTTTAAAATAGTCTTGCACTAGGACAGAGAAGGTTAGTATTTTGTTTCTAAAAATACGCTATCATTTTCCTCACTTCATAATCTAAACCTATTGGTCTGCAACGTAAGGATGTGCTGAAGAAAAATGTTTGTGTATGTAGCAAATAATATTTCTAACGAGTCTAAGAGTTTGTACATGTAATATCTGTATAGAATCTGCAAAACGCACCTACAAAGAAATAATCTTAGAGTGGGGGGGCATGGTGAAAAAAGATACGCCCCGTATCCGCCCCGTAACCTCCTTTAAAATCGGTTAAAAAGAACCCAGCCGGTCCGGAATTACGGATCCGATTCCTGACGAACAGCGATCCGTCATTATCCCCAACACCCGTCAATCACAGCTCATGATTAGCAGACGTCAAACAATAAGCGAGCCCATTCACACACGACATCAAAAACAGTGTGGACACGCGATTTTTTGTTGATTAACAGTAAATAATTATCTCTTGTATTCAATTAGTGCGGTGAGAAAATGACATGACTATCGGTGGACGGTGCCAACCTATAATTATGATGCGGGGGATCTAGAGTGTGACTGGATGTGGCACGAGTAGATGAAATGAGCGGACTACGAGATTATGTTGAAGCTTAATTGGAATTAGACTTGTGTAGTTGTGAGGTGTGTGAAATTTGACGGATACGGATTGGAGAAACGTGAAATGAGAATGATAGAAATATCAGTGAAATTCTTTGTGCTTACATGTGAACATACTCTTAGTTATGAGACCAAAATAGGGGAGTCCAAATTTATTTTGAATATTCATTGAAGAAAGTTTTGATACTTGTAAAGAAACATGATTACGATGTAGTTCGAGTCTTATTCGCACGTAGATTATAATCAACAATTCAATAGGACAATTTGTTTGGCACACCACTAACCACTCAACAGCCTGTTGTGATTGGCCAATGCCATCCAATAGGATCTCAAGTGCGCTCAAAACTTTTTCTATACACCTTCCATGGTTCTAACTCGTCGGTAGTAACCACCTGGCACGATGCCATTGAACCTGACAGTCGGCAGCGTAGTACTGACGACAACATGCCAAAAAACTTGATATACACATGTAAGTAAGACCCGTTTTTAATTGCGGCGAACATTTTTGATTGAGGTTATTATGTTTCAGTAATGTGGAATTAGATTATAGTAGTGAATTGTTTGGGTCGGTTTGATTGGAATAGAAGATTGTGTATTGTGGTTGTGACCTAATTACAGCTTGCTATGTTCAAATTCTTTTTTTTTCTTATTTGGCGTCACTGGGAACTGTTCCACATTTGAATTGAGACTAAAGCACCAATCAATTTTTACAAGTTCAATATTGTATCGATTATAGTCGCAAAGCTTGTCAATCGATGCAACAGATTCATTAGAATATGTGGGGTTGACATAAAGTTACGACTAATTATGTCAGTCGTATACATTCAATATTCCAATCTATTCATCTAAGTAGCAGATAGCTGCTAGTATTAGTGTAGCCAGAATTTCTAATAGCCAGAAATTAAGATTGCGCTTTGGACAAGTTATAATAAAAAGCCTCTCTAACCAAGTGGTAAAACGATTGAGGAATCGAATAGAATGATACATTTATGGGGTTGACAATGTATCGATTGTGTTATCGATGACAATATGTCAAAGCCATATATTTTTCATTCAATTAGATTTTTAATCGTCAAGTTTTAGCACTTGACTAAGGAGGCAGGCACAACTACAGAATACATTGCAAGTAAGTCTTCAAACCAAAGAGGGTGAGGAACAGTATAAAGTTCTAAACACAATTTCTCATTTATTGCACGTGTATAAAATATTAAGGTGCGTCAGTGTCTCTATGTGAATAGAATAAGATGACGTAAGGCGACACCTAGAGTTAACAGCTGCTCACAGGTGGCCGAGGTGATAACTTGATTTGGCACGGCTACGCATGCGTAATAAAAATACTTCAGAAGTTCCATCCAAGACTTTCGCGACTACTGTGACTAAGCGATTAGTACTTAGCATACCCAAAATCGTATGTATAAATCTTAGAGTAATACGTTGCTTACATTGACCCACTTCAATGTTAGACGTTATTCTTTATTAGATCTAGGGTCTATTATTTCAGTAACGTGTCAGTAGATCAGTTCACTAAATCCACTAATCTATTTTCAACTGATTTGTCCGGTTGATTTTGCCCAAGCTTGAAGTAGCTACTTGTGGCATTCTCACCGTACAGAAAAAAAATCCAATGCTATAAAAATTGTAATAAATATGTATGTATGTTTTATATCATATAAAATGTATAAAAACACAAAACTAATGTTTTATGTCATTTAAAACATTCCAGTGCTATAGCTATAAAACCGTTCATCTTACGGGCCGGTCCTTCTGATTATTCCAACAATGGATGACCGTGTCAGTTGTTGCTATGGCTAAATGTCCAAATAGGTGTTTATTTCCGTTTATTATAAATCATTACACGTTAGATGTGCCGCATCATAGGCGAAG
The DNA here is from genome assembly GCA_946251915.1 of Abrostola triplasia. Taxonomy (NCBI): domain Eukaryota; kingdom Metazoa; phylum Arthropoda; class Insecta; order Lepidoptera; family Noctuidae; genus Abrostola; species Abrostola triplasia. The sequence continues at coordinate 9,367,874 of OX276430.1, forward strand.
CCTCTCGACCGGTTATACTTTATCGCAAAAAGTAGGTAAGAACTATGACCCGTTGAGTTTGATGCTGAAAAAATTGTAGATCGGATGATGGACCTAAACTGGTCTCAGGTGGGCGTGGTCGTTAGGTAAGCTAAATATGTATCTATTACTTTTTATGTATGGTTTATATAGAATAGTTTTTAGTAGGATAAAGAGAGGTAAGTCTAGGGATTTATAGACCGTAGATAATGATTAAAATCACACTACAGGCTGTGCTACGAGCTTAAGATATTTAAACAGAGCCAATGTTTAATTCTTTTCTGATTGGATAAGACATTGAAACTTGACACACACATTACCTAACCAATATTCAGTCGGAGTACACTGATCAACCGTTCAAACGCTTCACAAAATAGCCGTAGGTTCACTTGGTGTGCCAGAGATTGTCCAACAAACATTTTTTATCTTTCCTTTAGATCTATGCAACTGCATTGAGCCGATCTGCATGTGGCCAAAATCTTTGTTGCCTGGCTTTGATGGTGGTATTCATCATCATCAGCCGAAAGACGTCCACTGTTAAACGACGGCCTCCCCTTAGAACGCTACAATGAACGAGAACTTGCCATTTGCATCCACCAATTGCCCGTAACTCTGACAATATGGTACGTTTCACCTGGTGGGATGCCGGTGATTGGTCCACTTGATGGTGATAAAGGTCAGATGATAATCGCAATCAAAAACAGCAATTCAAGTGACCGTTCACTAGAAACTGACCCTTTGTTCGGAAAAGGCTGATGTATTACTTACTGTAATTTTACCTTTCTTAGGGTTTCATGCTTCAAAAGGAACAGTATCTTTATAAGGTTGTAGCGCATCTGCCTGTCAAGTGTCAAAGCCAGTTTTCTGAAACGGTGTGATGTTGAAACTTGTTATTATGTTTGTTTTTAGCGCTTATAGATTTCGCGGTCTACGAGATCCACCGTGTCGTAGTTTTATCCTTGCGCCTCGATATAAGCGTCATAATACAAACTCCCAGACCTGGCAAAAATACCTATTTGCACTTTGAGAAATAGAAATGTTAAATAATGTAACCTGTTAATTATTTTCTGATATGCTCAATCTTCTTCCATTGTGTTGACTTAAGCTATACATTATAATTGTTCATGTCGTGAGAAAAATGATAAGTTTATCGGTAGTGACAGCGGAGCCGACTGCCACGGAGCGGTGGACGATTAATTAGGTGTCATTAGTGGAGGATCTTTTAATGCACTCATAATTAGAACATAGGTACACAATCCTCCTGTTCTAGAACAAAAAAGAAAGACTTAAATATCCAAAGAAAAGATAAATGTTTTGCAAATGGCATCCTCTCGATTATTTTTTTTATAACAGAGCCCAGAGGTCATTTCGTTTTGTATGACGTTTTCCAAACAATTAGCTGTTCCGGAAGAAATTGAAATTTCTCGCATTCCAAGGCGCAGTCACTAGGCAGGTCGTATTTAAAACCTTATTTAATCGTGACTCATGCGCGTAAATCGCTTTCTTTTCACATTTGCCGACTCCTTAACGCGTTTTTCACAGCTTCATTCTTTGGACCGTTTTGTTTGTTTATTTTATGGATTTTCGTAATTGCATTATTTTTGGAATATAATGGAAATAAATGTTCGTGATGGTAAGTAAAGAACTTGTAAAGTTTTGCTGCGTAATAATCAAATAAGCGTTCGCTTGTCCCTTTGTCAAAGAAGAACATTTCAAATTCACTTCATTCAGTTACTGTCACTGAGTGTCCACTCTGGTTCTTTCTAAATTCAAAAAGGTTATTTTCAAATTTCGAACAAAAAAGGATTTTTTGGAATTGCTCCGATATCGATGAAAATATTGATGAAAACAAAAATACAGACGAACATAAAACCACCTACTAAGCATGTTAAAAAGAACACAGAAACAGAATCGCAACGACATTCTATAAAGAGAATCACTCAAAAGCTCTTAATTTAAACAGCTGAAGTAATGACTTGGCAAGGAATGCCAAACCAGGTAACGACAAATACTTGGAATGTTTGACCCAACCCAAGCTGATGTAAATGACATTAGTCTCACGTATGCTAATACACATGAGTAATGTAAACGTGAATGAAGCGGTGAAAGTGGGTTCACATCTGATTAGGAACTTTTTAGAAATGTTTTTATGAGGGACAATTATCGCTTGTGTGAACTGGGCATTGTATTGTACCTTCGAAGTAAAGGTGAAGCGAAATGAAGGTTGACTATGTAGGTTGAGTTTCGAGAGGTTACATACAAATGACTTGACAACCGTTTGACACTTGAATTTAAGTAAGATTCAATTCTTCTTCTTCGTATCGACATGAGCTAATTGCCGCATGGAAATGGATCATGCCGTGGTATAGAGATTGATCAGTCAACAAGGATGATATACTGAGGTTGACCGTCCAGGGTGCGCCGGACGTACTTAAGTGTCGTCACTCGTGGAGGCTCACCACTTGCTGAGGTTCAATAATATGTAGTTCGGGGCGACGTCTTTATAAAAAAAAGACGTGTTACAAATTTATATCTGCCTAGATGCTGTTTAAATGTGCATTTAATGGGCGGGTTTTGTAAGATAATAAAATACGATAGGCACTTATTTAACTAAACACATTAACCATACATTACCACAACGCATTATGCATGTCTTCAAGCATCCGCTAAAACTCTGAGTAATGTAAAACGATAATAATGAAAAATCAAGTTATCATTGCATCTCTTGGTATAACCTTTTGAACTGCCTTTTAAATAAACCAAGCAAGCTAACGTGTATCTATACATATAATAAAATCGTAACGAAGTCAAAACTGTACATTGAAGATATTTGAAAAAAAATAAGTGCAATGGGATGTCTGAACGCTTCTGAAGCCAAAAATATAATTTTTAGAATTTTTGTCTGTTTGTCTGTTTGTCTGTATGTATGTGTTAGATTAACGTAAAAACTACTGAATAGAATCCGCTGAAAGTTTGCAAATATATTCTTTAGGGGCCGGCGCGTCGGTATGCTTAATATCATCACGGCATTTGCAAAGAGGGCTGAGCAATATTGCATTATGTCTTTGTTTTGTCTAATGTTTGCCGTAGAATGATAAAAAGACGAAACCAATAGTTGCATTATGCAGATTACTTACAGATGAACTTCTGAAGTAGAAATCATCACGCTATATCCACAAGGAACTGAGCAGTGAATCATGACATGTATAGAAACGTCTATTTTAAACATGTTGCTATGTGTCATCGTAGCGTGGCGGTTTAACGATCGCCCTACGAGTTATGCATAGTGAGATCGATTCTTGCCGAAGGTTTTTCTTTTTGCGTTAGCTTTAATTTCTTTTTGCATGTTTTTTGACTTAAATATCAATAAAAAGACAATTATAATATATATTTTAACATAATATTATTACCAACAATTTCCAGTAAATTATAGTTCTAAATTTTTATTTTTTTTCTACATTAGTAAGTTTGTAAATTCACCATTTCAAATAAGTGATGTCCAAACAATTCTGAAGCCAAAAGCAGTCGCTTCACGTTGACAACAGATAGGTTGTTCCATACTCACCTGTGCTTTCTAGGACGTTTGAAACACACATCAATGTTGAATCGTGTTCCAGCGTCGAGTCAATTAAATACATTTGCAAATACGTAAACAAGGGTAGTGACCAGGCAACGTTCGCTTTGCAAAGCACTGATCGGGATGAAGTGACCAAGTACCAGTCTGGTCGCTACATTAGTACTTCAGAAGCAGTATGGCGAATGCTGGCGTTCTCTATACAAGATCGGCATCCAGAGGTCATGAATTCATGGACGTCCATTTTGAGAATGGCCAGCGCATTTTTTTTCGACCCCGCCAATGTATTAGAGCGATTGGAAAATCCCCGCCAATCAACACTCTTGGCATTTTTAAATTGATTAAGGGAAACTTGAAAAATGATGGACACCAGCGGGACTCAAACCCGCGACAGTCGCCGTACCGTGGCGCCGCTCTGCCAACTGAGCCACCGTGTCACTGCTCGCATCCATCAAATTTCAAGTTCCCTTTTAGTATTTACGTCTTGAGGGTGACGTTAGGTATTATCTGTTGGAATCTACGATTACCAATTCAGTGTTGTACCTTTACAGCTACAAACCACTAAACCGATAATACCAACCCAAATTTATATGACTTTTGGTATTTTTTATGCATGTTGCCATGCTAGGCTTAAATTTTAAATTGATTAAGGGAAACTTGAAAAATGATGGACACGAGCGGGACTCGAACCCGCAACAGTCGCCATACCGTGGTGCCGCTCTGCCAACTGAGCCACCGTGTCACTGCTCGCATCCATCAAATTTCAAGTTCCCTTTTAGTATTTACGTCTTAAGGGTGACGTCAGGTATTATCTACGATTCCAACAGACGACTCTTGGCATTTTTACGTCTCTGTGAAGTTGATTTTTTTGCAAAGTCACTTACGTATGATGAGGTGCCGTCGTACTATACATACTACAAGCAAAGAGGTGTATTTAATCGACATCGACGTGGTCGTATTGTCGAAGAATTCCGGGAATCTTTATGGACACTGCATTGGGAAGGATTTACACTGTGCATACAAATAATGCCGAGTGCTATTATTTGCGGCTATTGCTTCACATCGTATAGGGGCCAACGTCATTTGCATTCTTAAGGACAGTTGATGGTATGGAGTATCCGACATTTCGTGCAGCCTGCGTAGCACGAAATCTTCTTGACGGTGACCAACACTGGGACAACACTCTCCTGGAGGCTAGCGTTAGTGATAGCCCAAGTCGCCTATGACATTTGTTTGCCGTCATGTTGGTATTCTGCGGTATTGCAAACCCGGTTTTGTTGCGGGAAAAATATTGGCGTCATCTCTCTGAGGATATTTCATGGGCTTTAAGACATACTATTGAAGGAGACATCGGAGAAACTGATGAACGCATTTTGAACCACTGTCTCAGTTCTCATCAAGACGTAGTCATTGCCATCGGGGGCAATCCACTATTGGAATACGGTTTACCGGCTCCGCAACCATTAAATAATCAAGAACGTGGAAACAGGAAGTATGTCGCCGAAACAAATTATGACCAAGACGCAATGACCACCATCGTGAATGACTACGTCACTAAATTTACCTCAGAGAAAGCACAGATTTACAATATTGTCCTTGAAAGCGTTGGGCTTGGCCAGGGTAAAATGTTTTTCTTGGATGCTCCTGGTGGAACAGGGAAAACATTTGTTACCACTGGCATTCTTGCAGAGGTTAGGAAACAAATAACGGTGGCAAAATTGTCTTCCGGAATTACTACCGCTCTCTCCCTTAGATGACAAAATATAAGCGCTCGCCATACACTAGATACACATCAATTCGAAGCAATAAAACGTCTGTTCTTGGAGAGTTACGCAATAGTTTTAAGAGAAATTTGCCGAAATGTAGTCATAATTATAGTAAAAATGTACAATACCACATAGTGAAAGTTTTAGACAGAACTAAGCAGGAACAACAATCATGTGATGGATCGGCACATTCCTGTTCGTCGGTGATTTTAGAGAAATATTTTCTGACTTAAATGCTCTGTAAAAACTTTCTTTATATATTTCACTTTATACACTGGATATACATAAATATCAATAAATAGTAATATTTAGACGGGGTATATAGAATTCTGCTCATTATTTCACGTTCTTGGATAAGTTGGTAAAAATATGATTTAATAGTGTGATTCCCGCGTTCGGCAAGATATTTGCTTATTCAAACAACATAATATTTTTAATTTTATTGGTTTATATGTTTTAACTCTCTAGCAGAAAGTGGACTGTAGGCAACCATCGTCAAGTTAAAGGTCTGTGATCCACCTCAAAGTTATCCTTTTGTAGATAATCATCATAGACATAAATTTTCATTAGCCGGGCACAAATTTAAAGTCGGTACTGCCACCGAGAATTAGTGGAAAAACCAATCACTCTTTCCGATCTGGTAAACAAACACACGGAACTCCCGCTCAGCAGTCGCATTTTACGAACACTAGACCAATATAGGTTGAGGGACTCGCGATCCGCGTATGCTACACCATCTCTTTAAACAAATTCTGACTCGCCTCTTCGCGATTGGTCGCGCTCACCACGTAGGTACGGCCTACGTGCCTTATGTCCCTTAAAACCGCCTTTTCTGTTTGAGCATCGAACTGCCCAAGTTCGTCGCCCACAGGCGCAACCTATGGGTGACGGACATGAGCAGTTCGTTTAAATTTCGGCTACAATAAATTTCAATACAAGCGCTTGGCGCATTTTGGCATACAAACTATCACCATTAGCACACGCAGAGGTAGACTTAATTAAGGCCTAGAAACCAGCTGATTTTTACACGGATTACTGTATGACGGTCGCTTCTGAGTTACCAGTCCACACTCTCTGTAAATGTTGTCTGCTGAAGACAAAACTACAACCGTAGTTCAGAGAAATGCATGCTGTCAATGTAGTACATAGATACAGTAAAATAAAGATACATTTAAAATTGAAATTCCTTATAAGCCAACAAATCGTGTCAATAACTTTCCTGTTAGTCACTCAATATTTACCGATCATACAAAATCGGTATTAAAAGTAAACTAGCCCCATCTTAATTTGAAATATACCTTTATCATTAAAATACTATGTGTATTCCATTCGGTAAGTAATTTGTAGTGTTTTCCACTTACTTACAAAATCTGATCATAGTCTACTGGCGTTTTTACCTGAAATTCACGCGGACGAAGTCGCGGGCAACAGCTAGTTTGTATATAATCTCGGTGCTGTCAGCTGTTATCTCGCAAACTTACAATTTGCGTTAATATTGCAGCCACAGAAAAGGAATTAAATTGTAAATTTGTTTTCGAGATGGCAATGGTGATAGAGACAGGAAATTATTATAGGAATGGAGGATGCTATTCGTAAGTCGCGATGGGTATAAGTTGCAAGGTAAATTATGTTCTTTATGATAATTTTATACCGTAAGTAGGTAGGTATATAAATAGTAGAATTTTTAATTAAATTAAAAGTATATTTTTGAATATAATTTTAAGTTTATCTATACATATAATAAAATCGTAACGAAGTCAAAACTGTACATTGAAGATATTTGAAAAAAAATAAGTGCAATGGGATGTCTGAACGCTTCTGAAGCCAAAAATATAATTTTTAGAATTTTTGTCTGTTTGTCTGTTTGTCTGTATGTATGTGTTAGATTAACGTAAAAACTACTGAATAGAATCCGCTGAAAGTTTGCAAATATATTCTTTAGGGGCCGGCGCGTCGGTATGCTTAATATCATCACGGCATTTGCAAAGAGGGCTGAGCAATATTGCATTATGTCTTTGTTTTGTCTAATGTTTGCCGTAGAATGATAAAAAGACGAAACCAATAGTTGCATTATGCAGATTACTTACAGATGAACTTCTGAAGTAGAAATCATCACGCTATATCCACAAGGAACTGAGCAGTGAATCATGACATGTATAGAAACGTCTATTTTAAACATGTTGCTATGTGTCATCGTAGCGTGGCGGTTTAACGATCGCCCTACGAGTTATGCATAGTGAGATCGATTCTTGCCGAAGGTTTTTCTTTTTGCGTTAGCTTTAATTTCTTTTTGCATGTTTTTTGACTTAAATATCAATAAAAAGACAATTATAATATATATTTTAACATAATATTATTACCAACAATTTCCAGTAAATTATAGTTCTAAATTTTTATTTTTTTTCTACATTAGTAAGTTTGTAAATTCACCATTTCAAATAAGTGATGTCCAAACAATTCTGAAGCCAAAAGCAGTCGCTTCACGTTGACAACAGATAGGTTGTTCCATACTCACCTGTGCTTTCTAGGACGTTTGAAACACACATCAATGTTGAATCGTGTTCCAGCGTCGAGTCAATTAAATACATTTGCAAATACGTAAACAAGGGTAGTGACCAGGCAACGTTCGCTTTGCAAAGCACTGATCGGGATGAAGTGACCAAGTACCAGTCTGGTCGCTACATTAGTACTTCAGAAGCAGTATGGCGAATGCTGGCGTTCTCTATACAAGATCGGCATCCAGAGGTCATGAATTCATGGACGTCCATTTTGAGAATGGCCAGCGCATTTTTTTTCGACCCCGCCAATGTATTAGAGCGATTGGAAAATCCCCGCCAATCAACACTCTTGGCATTTTTAAATTGATTAAGGGAAACTTGAAAAATGATGGACACCAGCGGGACTCAAACCCGCGACAGTCGCCGTACCGTGGCGCCGCTCTGCCAACTGAGCCACCGTGTCACTGCTCGCATCCATCAAATTTCAAGTTCCCTTTTAGTATTTACGTCTTGAGGGTGACGTTAGGTATTATCTGTTGGAATCTACGATTACCAATTCAGTGTTGTACCTTTACAGCTACAAACCACTAAACCGATAATACCAACCCAAATTTATATGACTTTTGGTATTTTTTATGCATGTTGCCATGCTAGGCTTAAATTTTAAATTGATTAAGGGAAACTTGAAAAATGATGGACACGAGCGGGACTCGAACCCGCAACAGTCGCCATACCGTGGTGCCGCTCTGCCAACTGAGCCACCGTGTCACTGCTCGCATCCATCAAATTTCAAGTTCCCTTTTAGTATTTACGTCTTAAGGGTGACGTCAGGTATTATCTACGATTCCAACAGACGACTCTTGGCATTTTTACGTCTCTGTGAAGTTGATTTTTTTGCAAAGTCACTTACGTATGATGAGGTGCCGTCGTACTATACATACTACAAGCAAAGAGGTGTATTTAATCGACATCGACGTGGTCGTATTGTCGAAGAATTCCGGGAATCTTTATGGACACTGCATTGGGAAGGATTTACACTGTGCATACAAATAATGCCGAGTGCTATTATTTGCGGCTATTGCTTCACATCGTATAGGGGCCAACGTCATTTGCATTCTTAAGGACAGTTGATGGTATGGAGTATCCGACATTTCGTGCAGCCTGCGTAGCACGAAATCTTCTTGACGGTGACCAACACTGGGACAACACTCTCCTGGAGGCTAGCGTTAGTGATAGCCCAAGTCGCCTATGACATTTGTTTGCCGTCATGTTGGTATTCTGCGGTATTGCAAACCCGGTTTTGTTGCGGGAAAAATATTGGCGTCATCTCTCTGAGGATATTTCATGGGCTTTAAGACATACTATTGAAGGAGACATCGGAGAAACTGATGAACGCATTTTGAACCACTGTCTCAGTTCTCATCAAGACGTAGTCATTGCCATCGGGGGCAATCCACTATTGGAATACGGTTTACCGGCTCCGCAACCATTAAATAATCAAGAACGTGGAAACAGGAAGTATGTCGCCGAAACAAATTATGACCAAGACGCAATGACCACCATCGTGAATGACTACGTCACTAAATTTACCTCAGAGAAAGCACAGATTTACAATATTGTCCTTGAAAGCGTTGGGCTTGGCCAGGGTAAAATGTTTTTCTTGGATGCTCCTGGTGGAACAGGGAAAACATTTGTTACCACTGGCATTCTTGCAGAGGTTAGGAAACAAATAACGGTGGCAAAATTGTCTTCCGGAATTACTACCGCTCTCTCCCTTAGATGACAAAATATAAGCGCTCGCCATACACTAGATACACATCAATTCGAAGCAATAAAACGTCTGTTCTTGGAGAGTTACGCAATAGTTTTAAGAGAAATTTGCCGAAATGTAGTCATAATTATAGTAAAAATGTACAATACCACATAGTGAAAGTTTTAGACAGAACTAAGCAGGAACAACAATCATGTGATGGATCGGCACATTCCTGTTCGTCGGTGATTTTAGAGAAATATTTTCTGACTTAAATGCTCTGTAAAAACTTTCTTTATATATTTCACTTTATACACTGGATATACATAAATATCAATAAATAGTAATATTTAGACGGGGTATATAGAATTCTGCTCATTATTTCACGTTCTTGGATAAGTTGGTAAAAATATGATTTAATAGTGTGATTCCCGCGTTCGGCAAGATATTTGCTTATTCAAACAACATAATATTTTTAATTTTATTGGTTTATATGTTTTAACTCTCTAGCAGAAAGTGGACTGTAGGCAACCATCGTCAAGTTAAAGGTCTGTGATCCACCTCAAAGTTATCCTTTTGTAGATAATCATCATAGACATAAATTTTCATTAGCCGGGCACAAATTTAAAGTCGGTACTGCCACCGAGAATTAGTGGAAAAACCAATCACTCTTTCCGATCTGGTAAACAAACACACGGAACTCCCGCTCAGCAGTCGCATTTTACGAACACTAGACCAATATAGGTTGAGGGACTCGCGATCCGCGTATGCTACACCATCTCTTTAAACAAATTCTGACTCGCCTCTTCGCGATTGGTCGCGCTCACCACGTAGGTACGGCCTACGTGCCTTATGTCCCTTAAAACCGCCTTTTCTGTTTGAGCATCGAACTGCCCAAGTTCGTCGCCCACAGGCGCAACCTATGGGTGACGGACATGAGCAGTTCGTTTAAATTTCGGCTACAATAAATTTCAATACAAGCGCTTGGCGCATTTTGGCATACAAACTATCACCATTAGCACACGCAGAGGTAGACTTAATTAAGGCCTAGAAACCAGCTGATTTTTACACGGATTACTGTATGACGGTCGCTTCTGAGTTACCAGTCCACACTCTCTGTAAATGTTGTCTGCTGAAGACAAAACTACAACCGTAGTTCAGAGAAATGCATGCTGTCAATGTAGTACATAGATACAGTAAAATAAAGATACATTTAAAATTGAAATTCCTTATAAGCCAACAAATCGTGTCAATAACTTTCCTGTTAGTCACTCAATATTTACCGATCATACAAAATCGGTATTAAAAGTAAACTAGCCCCATCTTAATTTGAAATATACCTTTATCATTAAAATACTATGTGTATTCCATTCGGTAAGTAATTTGTAGTGTTTTCCACTTACTTACAAAATCTGATCATAGTCTACTGGCGTTTTTACCTGAAATTCACGCGGACGAAGTCGCGGGCAACAGCTAGTTTCGAAATAAAATTGTTGATAAACACTACAGTTACAATGATTTTTTTAATAAATCCCTGCATTATTGAATTATGTTCCGCTTACCTAAAATAAATATATTAAAATGAAGATATTTATTTATAATCAAATACACGACTTATACGATGCAGTACCAACTTAACGACAGTTGTATTTTACTCATCTAATTTGGAGTCGTTAACTTTACGTAATCGAAATTGTAAAGTAGGAATGAAAGAAGCATAAACCGTACCACGTATCGGCCTATTAGCTCATTAGTAAACGCGGGCTGTAAATGTCAATTGACGAATATATTATAGCTTGTTGAATTCACTGTTGGTGGAATATCGTTGTCCCCATATTACGCGATAAGTTAGAAGACGTCCACTGTTCAACAGAGGCCTCCCCCTTATGTAAGAGGGGGCTGCCATCCCTACGCTTGGCAAGCGGCTTGGGGGCAATACTGTGAGTATTAGTGGTGAAGTTACAGAAGACGCTGCTGCCCATCTTCTGGGCTTCTTTTCCCTTAGTCACCTCACCTCTTACGACACCCACGGGACGAAAGAGGGTGGTCAATTCTAGCCAGGTTACCACTCGGTAAAGATAATAAATGGTTTTATTACGTTAAAAATATTGCCTGAAATATTTATTTTAGTAAAAGTAAATTAATAATTCAATGACTCTTCGGTTGGATTTCTAATATTAAGGGTAGTCAGAAGGCGCGGCATTTAATTAAACACTACAAAAACATTGAATATCGTATTTAAGCCTGATCAAAATCGTTTCTTTGTCGTAGAAAATAGCATTATATTATAGTTATGATTATAAAATTAGCAGATAAGATAATTTAACAACTTCTTTTCTTTAAAGGTCAATAACCTTTATCTAAATAACTAAAAACTAGTAACTAAATAACAACAACAAAGTTCTAAACTCATAATTTGGCTCACACGTAAAAAAATCGAAACACAATAACATAGATTTCGATTCACAACATTATGTACCGATAACAAAAATCGCCTAACGGCCAGTGAAACTAAAAGAAACGCGTATCTAATGGTACACATCTCCTACTGTAATGACAGTCGATGCGAACAGCTGTGCACTGATTGCTATATATTTTCTATACGATACAACAGCGCCATTACTGTAATAGTGTGCACGCGTCCGCTAGTGTTGTGAATTATATAGTAACGATTTAATTAGGCGATTATTTCATGAAAGTATCGATGTTTTTTGTTTGTAATATGGTAGAACAGAACCATTTGTAATCTCGTTTGTACTGGTGTAATGAAATTGGTTGAAATCTGTGTTCAGATTATTAGGCTCGACTTAAGTATCGTTTGAAGTAATGCCAGTCGACGGAAACAGCTGCATTGATCACTGTATATTTTCTTTACGATATCACTGCATCATTATCGTAATAGATCTGCTAGTGATGCGACTATGACTGTGATGATGCTTTTAGTCGACTCGATAAATTGTTGTTTTATTTTGTCCTTTATAATAAATTTGATTAATAATCCACAAAAAATGTGCTCAGATAAATAAAAATAATTTGTAATTTTTAAAAATGAATTCCATTATCATCAGTAGCTAGCTTGGTTTATCTAAGTATTTTATAGGTTAAATAATAATATAAAATAATGTTCCCTATATATATATACGCACCACAGAAAGCATCCACAAACATGTATAAATACATTTCGGTCCACAAACAGCCCGGTGCAACATATTCTACCGCAAGTGAGACAATCAGGTTACTCAAACAGGTATCTTCTATACAAGCACGTCATTACAGTAATGTTGCGCACGCGCCGGTGTCGTCTAATGACGCTCTAACATTAATAGTGACAATTTAATTTGTCAATAATGAAATGGACTTCGATATAGATTCACATGTAAGATTAATGATATAATTTCGTTTTAATAAAGGATAGAATCCGGACTGGTTCTGTCAATCAGTTGCCAGGGTACATTAAGTGCTACGCTCTAAACATTTTAGCAGAAATTTAATAGGATTATACTGTACACACTTACTAAGATTTTAGACTTGTTTATACAAAATACAATCATTCCCGTAGCTTAAGCGTTTTTTTTGGGGGTCCCTCAAAAGGCCCCCGACCCCTATGGGGTAGTTCCTAGCGTTCCGTTTTCCAGTTGGGACTCACTGTTGTTTTTAGCTAATCTTCTGTATTGTCTACTTCTCCTTTACCGTCTCTAGGCTTTATTACTAGCCTAGATTAGATATCGAGATGCATTTCTTTCTTCGTTTTTTTTTACAAGCTTTTATTTATATTGCAATGTTTGTATATGAGTTTGTTTAGGTCAAATCTTGCAATCTAAATTAGAACCACTTCTTGACATCCGATTGAAATGAAATGTTGCATACTTAAACAGGTTTAGAGACAATACAATAAAATGGTACTTGTGAACTGATCTGATGATGGAGTGAGAAGATGGTCATTGGACAACTTGAGGCAATCCCACCGTTGGGCTTGTTTATCCAGCTTTACTAGTATTTTGAGCCTAGCTCGTTTAAAAGCTTGTGTTAAAAATATATTTTTAATATTAACTGAGACTGCCTCGTTGGTCTAGTGGTCGCTAAGAGCGACTGCTGAGCACGATGTCCTGGTTCGAATCCCGGACCTAAAACATAACTGGCGAAATGTGGGTGTACTAAATGTGCACCTCTGCCTACCCCTTCGGGGAATACAGGCATGATGTTATGTTTTTTTTTTAATTAATTTATTTAATACTATTACCGACCTGTCACCGAAAGCTCATCACTAGTGATTTGTGCGTGTTACCGTCGCGTGCTCGACGCGCTAACAACATCAGCATTAGAGAATAATAGAAAAACAAATTGAATTAACGAGATTTTCTCGTACCACATAGAAATTATGTCGGCCGCAACGCGTATTGTTATTATGGTAATTTAAACGTCACGCCGAGGTGTTGTGTTTGTCGTTATAAAGGGTGCGTATAACAATTTCCTTCTGAATATGGCTTGATAAATGTAAACTTACTTTATTTTGTTGTATTAACTGGTGTGTTTCGCTAGAGTAGTATGTAGGTATTGTATCCTCGTGGATATCCGATACACTTACTATAACTAATATGATTTAGTGCCTAATACAAATGTTGTACAGTGTACTAACGACATGAATCACTAAGTGATTTCACTTACTAGGTAAAAATACTTGAGTAAATTAATGACATTTTCTATTATAAGTGGGCAACTGATTATATTATTATTCTTATTGGTAACTATTATATACGTGTGTATCATGAAAATAATATGAAAGTATTTGGTGTACACCAGAAAAAAATACTCTTCACAATAAGATGAATGTAGGATACTGCAGGCAATACCAAAGCCATTTAACAAGCCTCTCCCAAAGATAAACTACTAGAAACATATAATTACGATTCAAATCTACACAATGCACTAATAACTAAAATACCTTGATACATGGGAGGATCATAATTACTGTACCTTTTTGGATTGCTCATAATCACCCTTTCTAAAAAATAGGGATCCTCTCCGATATCCGAAGCCGTTAGCCTAAAGGAGTCTGTTCATTATACATTAATTTCTCACTAACTTATACCCCACGAGTTTGCTTGCGTAAAAACTTCCATTACTATCTTTTAAACTATCGCGTTGCATGATTATAATAGAAAATAACAACAGGGGAATTAACGTGAACACAACTTTTTAAAGTTTTGGCTTGACGTTTCGACCGAGTTACACCGGCCGTGGTCACAAGACTTGACTCTGCTTGTGACCACGGCTAGTGTAACTTTCAAACTTTCAAAAAACTTCCATTTCTTTTTTCGGGATAAAAAATAATCTATGAACTTGCCTAGGAATTAAGCTATCTCCGTGTCAAATTTAATTACGATCAGTTAAGTGGTTTAGTTGTATCGAGGTAGCAAACAGACGCATTTATTTTCGCATTTATTAATAGTAAGGAAAGGAAGGAATAATACTTTTTTTCTATTATGAACTTAACCAATCTTCAATAATTTTAATCAATTTCTGAATCGATTTTCATTGAAATTTATTCGTTTCTTTTTTTTTGTCGTTTACAGGGCTGGCAGCGTTTTCCGGGTTTGTTGTAAGGAGGTTCTCAGTAGCAGCCCTGCCCTAGGTTTATAAGACGTATTCTATAAATGGTGATATGCTCTCCAGTTTTCACAAGGGACTTGTTACTTCTGTCCATGTAATATGTGAATTGACACTTCTCATATCTCCTTTTAGGGTTGATGATACAAGCTGTTCTCGTGGTTTTGCCCACGCAGAATGCTTATCGTTACCTATGTAAATGGCAAGTTTATTGCCATTAAAACGAGTGTTTTCTTGATGTTCTGCTTTATTTGGCGAAATACTATTTAAACGAACATTTAAAATAGGTTTATACACACGTCATTTAATGATTTTTAACGAGACGTCTATTTTAAATTTTGTTTTAAAGGATACCTCTTATTTTCCATACATCTTGGGGCCCAAAATTTTATGTACCGTTACAAGTTTTAAATTAGAGTTATTTGTTTAATAAAAATATCAGCTAAAAGCTGCCTTGTTCATTGACAATGGCAGTATTAATATATATCTTTAACATCACCTCATCTTAGCAATTTCATATGTAGGTAGCGGAAACCCTGGATTAAGACATAGGCTACTTTTTATCCTGAAATAATGCAGCGGGTAACACCGCGGGGCGCAGCTAGTATTATAATATGTCTGTAAGCACCTTTATTTAACACGCATTAGCACCCATCTCAAAGGATGCAGTGATTACAACACCGAGCTATTATTAACAACGCGCGTCAGCAGAGATCATATTATTTTCTCTACTTTAAATGGTTTCTGAATACTTCCTCGTAACGATGTATCTATGTGTAGGTATATGTTATGCTAGTGATCGTTGTCGACAAGCCATGGATACAAAAAACTTTGACAAGAAAGGGTAGTAATAAGTAATCGTCAGAAACATTTACCTACGGGAAGTTAGCAGAACTCAATTGAAACTTTACACCGTATTACCCAGGGGTCACACATAATTGCAAACGGGATTCGTCGCAGAGAGGCGGGTCGGATCTATCAAGGGATGCGGTGTCCAGATCTAGGGTAGCTAGGAGGACAACCTGGGGTTTTAGCCGGCGGGAGTCCAGCATA
This sequence comes from Abrostola triplasia, assembly GCA_946251915.1. Classification (NCBI taxonomy): domain Eukaryota; kingdom Metazoa; phylum Arthropoda; class Insecta; order Lepidoptera; family Noctuidae; genus Abrostola; species Abrostola triplasia. The sequence continues at coordinate 9,384,140 of OX276430.1, forward strand.
CTCCTTCGTCCGGCCCAGGGCGGAGAAAGTCTATATAACAAATTCCCCAGTTAAAAAAGGGGTCACACATATCAGAATAGGTCTTCTATCTTGATCCACCAATAGTAGGTAGGTATATCCCAATCTATAACTTCTACGCGCCTTCATTATCATCAGCCGGAAGACGTCCACGCGCCTTACGTCCTTTCTAATGTTTCAATTTATGGGCTAGTTGCTAGACCTACTGTCCTTAAGTTGCTGTGAGAGACAGATTCAAAACCACGTATGACCCTTATAGGCGATCAGTTATTAAGTCCAGCTGTTTATTTCTCTACCTTGAATATGGCGGTTGTGTTTGTGCATAAATTGAGTCTGATGACACGCTAGATGCTTTTGAATAATCCAATCATGACAATTTTATTTATAGGTATAAATGGCAGCCGCTGGCTATGGCAGATTTAATTGCGTACATCGAACTATTTCATGGTATTAATTGGTTGAGGGCTGCTGGCAGAATCATTAACTGTTTGTGATTGGCTAAGAGAGAGCTGCCGTCTTTACCGCCAGTAACTATGTTCAAGGGCGTATCACACCTGCTCTATATCTATGCGTACCTCGCTTGTAAGTTGTATCACAGCCTTGATGTTCATCTTTGTCAAAAATCTATACGCATACATTTCTTTACTCACAATAAGTTTAAAGTAATCCACATAAGAACAAGCCCATACCGACTTAACGAGTTCGTTGAAGTTTACTACTCAATTTCCTGGTGGTAAAAGGGAATTTTAGATACCTATTGTTTACCTGCCTCCAGGGATTTAAATGGTGCAGTAGATGGCGGTGGTGATGTTTTTTACATTTGTCATTTTCCACAGCACAGCCTAAAATATCTTCATCATAACAGCTGCTGTCAAATTAATAATAATTATAATAAGACGTTTTCTTTGAGACTAATTCATCATCTGCCTAATCATTAACAATTATGTTGAGGTCAGGAGGTATTGTTCAGAAGCGATTGCTTAACTGATCTCCACAAATTATAACAAATACAGACAGTTGCAAACAGCAGCCAAATTAAAAAATATTACTTAATTAACCCTTAGAACGCGGTCAGATTAATGCGCGAGGCTTACGGTCAGTCAGATTCAAAGATCAACGCGCGAGGCCACGCGCGAGGCCACACGCAGGTACGCAAGTAATGGCTTGAAAATTAAAGCCGTGTGTAAGATTTACGATACTATTTATGACTGTCTATAGTCACTTGTAAATGCATCGGTATTCCACTTTCTTACCAGATGTTCGTACTCAATTGTAGCTCTGTAATTTCATTATTATCTGGTTATTGGACTTTGACGTCTGTTTATTGGGTTGTACGTAGTGTTGTTGTAAGTTAGGTGGGTTTCCGTTGCGATTAGTTAGTCTCGTTTGTTTATTTTCAGTTAGATTAAGATATAAGATGTTAAGTTACAATTTATTGAGGAAATGTTTTAGCTTTTGAAATATTCTTACATTAGGTTATAAAATAAAATCTTATCGAAAAAGATTTTCGATGATATGTGGGTTATACCATGTATTATTAAATAGAAAATAGAAAAATATATTGCTACCTTTATATTCAAGGAATACATCATATACTTTTATTAAATATTAGACAAACCACGCATTCTCGCATATTTCCCATCCATTTTATATTGATTCTTTAAAAATAAAATCTATAGAAGTTTATATAATATATCTCCATAATGTAGGCATAATAAGTGGAAGCCTAGCTCTTAGCTACCATCACTAATATGGAAATAACATATCCGCAAAAACATAAATTATAAGCCATCGAGACAGCGTTCAATTAATTACATCAATGACGTTTACTGCTGGAGAAATTCATACGAATATAAATCACAATCTGATTTAAATGATGCGTTACAGTGACGTTATGTCTGGCTGATAGTCACAACAGTTATCCTAGATTTATTGAGAATTATCAATGCAGTAAAACCATTCAATATTTATGTCAGATGGACCCGGCAGACGTCGTCCTGCCAATCCAGACTCCGTGCTGCTACTAAGAATTACCTAATGGAAAAATCCAGTGACACTTTGCCCGACCCGCGATTCGAACCCAGGACCTCGTGCTCAGCTGTCGCGCTTAGCAACCACTAGACCAACGAGGCAATCCTAAAAAAAATTGTGTTATAATTTAGTCAAAGCAGCCTTTGATCGTTACGCACGACTTTTTTCCTGTTAATAATAAACGTTTGAAAGTTCTCCAAAATAATCACGGAGCACGAAAATCTGCATCACGCTGTTTCATTCACACTCATACGTTTCTGTATTTGTCTGTCTCATTTCGCGAATATCTTGTTGACGCGTGGGAACGAAATGCGCCTGCACATCGTTTCCAGGAACGTGCGCTCGCGATACATCAAACTGTTTTTGTACATAGATTAGTCATTGAAAGCGTAGGCACAGACAAGTTATATTAATTTAATTAAAATCTATGAACGACAGCTGAACATTATGGTCTAATAAATAATACACTATTAAATAATAATTTAATATAAAACGAAATTAGTCATCGTGAACAACTAGACTTTTTTTTTCTATTATACTGTCGGTGTAACTTGTAACCTAGCTTTATATCAACCTCCTATTAAATTAAAACGTATCGAAATTAAAAGTGTAAGATGTTAAAAATATTTAAAGTTCGATAACGATACTGAATTCATAATTTTGTCTCTCTCAAAGGCACCTATGAAGTTTCCAAGGTTTGATGCAAGTTTTAAACTTTTACCGCTGCTTACTTTCTCCTAAAAATGTTAATTAGAACCTCCTTTTTATTATGATAGTCTGTCGATTCTTATAATCACATACTCTTTGGCATCCATCATCGTGCGCCAAGTCGCCAATCATCCAATTTTGGCGTAAACTCACCGCACAAAAATTATTCTTTGCCCATTTATTATGTTTACACTGCACTCTTTCGCGGAAACCTCTCGTTACCTGTTCGCATCTCGTTGGGAACTATACAGGAAACGCAAATTTATGTTAACCAACCGAATATTGATTGGCAAACGAAATTCAACCTTATTGTAAAGCAATAAAGTGATGGGATTGGCTTGGAAACTGTATATCAAGTTTGTTTCTTGAAAAGGAATAATTATTCACTTTTTCCATTAAGCTTTTAATTGTTGTAGATGAGAAAAGTATCGTTATTGTTTTGTTTTATCGTGAGCATTGATCGTGTGGTACTGTTGCAGTATTTCTACGAATCTGTGTCTTGATTGAAAATATTAATTGCATCGCTTTGATAGAGTTATTATTGTTATTAATTTCTCACGAGTTATGGTTCGATAATTAATATCTTTTACGCTTTTGTTGTCTATTCCCGTTAATATTCGAAATTCATATAAACTTGTCGCAATGCCCTTTTATTTTTCGCAATCTAGCTGATTGTGAAAAATTCTTGCAAAATGAAAAGGCTTTGCGTTAAATTTATCTTGTTTCCGAATATTAACGGGTATAGACAATAGACGCGCAAATTGATTGGCGTCATATTTAGGAACTTCATATTAATTAAATGTTTTTTATTACTTTTATTCCTTATTATCTTGTTTGGTTCTTATTGTAGGCGAGAATAACTATATTCACATATTATTCGGATAACAGTATCTATTATTGTATCGGATAAGGTTCGAAATTATGCCTATTATAACTTCTGTAAGAAAATGTTTTGACAAAAATTCAAACAAAGTTGAGGATGGATGTCTGTTACTCTGGTACTGTTCTGATGGAAACTCATGAGTAATATTGCTCACTTATCAGAATAACACATAGGCTATAATTAATAACGATACCAGACAACAGCATCGCGGTTTCAAAGTTACCCACGGGTGAAACTGTCTCTTTGGTTTAGTGGTATCAATCTGTGTGTGTAGTGATGTGCTAAGCTTGACTGCTGACCACGAGGTCCTAGATTTGAATCCCACGTCGAGAAAAGTGTTCCTGGGTTTTTCCATTAGGTAATTCTCAGTCGCAGCACGGAGTCTGGATTTGTGCCCGATTGATGGCAATAGGCTCGCGACCTATTACATTGGGACCTAAAAACAGAACTAGCGAAATGGGTGTACTATATATGCACCTCTGCCTACCCCTTCGGGGAATACAGGCGTGATGTTATGTTTTTTTGTGAAACCGTTGGACAGCTCTAGTATTATATAAAGATATTTACCTGAATCATTTTCTGTTCCAGACCAGGGTGAGAGCGGGCGAGCTATGGCCGATGGAGAGACCCGACGGCATGCCAGTCATCCAGTCGCTAGAGGTGATGTGCGGGAAGGATCACATGGACGTACACCTCACGTTCTCACACCCCTTCGAAGGCATTGTCTCGTCAAAAGGTAAGGATTGTGTGCCAATTGAGCTGTGATTTAATCGGTGATAGTGCAAAACTGCGTAAGAGGGTGATACCGCGGAAGTAAATAAGGAGCTTTGTGATTATAGGTTAAGTAAGTTCAGAAATGTATGCTTGGCGCAATGTCAGTGTAATTGCAACGTAGTTACATAAATTCTGTAATAGGCGTTACAGGATACATCATCACATGGGACAGTTAGTGCAATCCGTAAAGTTTTGCCTGGGTCTTTAGTGAATGTGGTATGAATTTGTCTGTAAAAATCTTCAGCATACCTGTCGGTTCTCTCAGGTGTTGAGTTTTTCCCAGTCCAAAAAATGTAGCTAAAATAAAACCGACAAAACTGATAACTTAAAATGCTGCTAATACAGTCTACTAATATTAATTCAACTGACAGTCCAAGCAGCATCACGTACCGTCTACAAAATCAAGGAAAATGTTAGAAACCGGTGTATTCAGACCGCCACTAATTGTTGCGGTAATTGCTAAGGTTTCACTCACAATTATGACTGATACATACTTAGTGAATTATTAATAACGCATGCTCTAGTTATCAAGCTTTTAGTACGTCGTACTGTTAGATACTGTACTTGGTTTTACTTTAATCTAATTATTGTTACATAGTAACATTTGTGTTGCTAGTTTGTGATGCGCTCTTCATTTTTTTATTCAAATTTGTTGAGAAGTAGTCCGTGTTTTGCATTATTTCACGGTTAATGTTTAATGAGTTTTTCTGACACGTGTTTTTCTTTTGATACTTACTACAAGATACGGTGGGCCAGTATCTTGAAGTAAGTCTTTTCATCATACAATCATCAGCACGTTGCAGTCCAATGCTGGTTATAGGCCTCCCCCAAGGCACGCCAGAGAGCACGGTCTCCTGCTTTAATAATTAATTATTTAAACTTTAATAATTAGCGACCTGATTGACGCTTTAGCTATGTGATTGGACAAAAAAATGTGCAATCGATAGATGTTTGTCTTGAATCGGGGTGTTTGTGTATGTGATATTTCATGCTTGTGAAACGCACCCGCGATACATGAGAAATAGTGTGAGGCGACGTCTTTTAAATAGACAAAAAATCTGTTGAATTGTAGAACATCGTCTGTTTTTGAAGACTGTTATGAAGATTTAGGATTAAAAGCTGTATCCAAAAATATAAGGAATGTTGAAAAGCGTGTGTAACAGCTACTTTTTACGATCAAACTAACCGTGAAATAATCTGAAAAGGTATCTTACATCGTCTAGATCTCAATGCAGATGTCTGCGGCGCTTCGTCCTACTATATTCTAGCGTTCTGTTTTTATTATATTCATACGTTTATGTGTGCCGTTGAATGGCAATAGGCTATCTAGAACTAAAGATGGGTTGCTCAGGCAGGTTAAGTATCCTGATCTGAACTCCTGAAGAGTAGTTTAAAAGAATGTAATAATATTAACAAAGTAACATTGATAGGTACTATTGCCTGGGTTTGAATTGCAACTTCAAAATTTAACAGCTTCTAAGTTTATTTGAAATGTTATGAAGTACAATTATTATAATTAGACTGACTCGTTAGTCTAAGGGTTGATAGGCGCGACTGCTGTGCATAAGGTCCTAGGTTCAAATCGGGAGTCGTTATTGCGGTTTTTGGTAGGCAATTGTCAGAGGCAGCATGAGGTCTACAATTGTGCCCGTTTGATGGCAATAGGCCCGACCCTATTACATTACGTCAAGGTGTAAATAGGTATAATTAATTTTATACAGCCATTTTAAATGGCGATCGTTCCCTTCCAAGTTAATAAAGTCCTCCATGAAACCTGCGCTAGATCAGCATTGATGGAACTTCGTGCTAAGTTTATTTCCCTATCACTCTGTTTATCTTGCTAACGATATTGCAATTAGTTTAAGAAAGGTGTGCGCCGGCGCATAATTAGCTATTAACATAAACACAACCTTTAATTGCAGTACTGTGCTTTCTATTTACTATAGCGACCGTAAAGTTAGAGTGCTAGTTTGTTTTAATTCTAATAGGGTATTTAGATTACAGGCTGCTAATGACGCTTTTATTTGTATTTTATTGATTGGTAATGAACTTATCTTACGCAATCAAATTCATCATGAAAATTTTAACGTGTTTGTAGTATGAAATATAATAACATCATCCCTACTAATATTATAAACGCGAAAGTTTGTAAGTATGGATGGATGTTTATACTCTTTCACGGAAAAACTACTAAATGGACTTTAATAAAAAAATATATGGAGGTAGCTGACAACCTGGATTAACAAATAGGCTAGGTACTTTTTATCTCGAAAAAATGTAGCGGGTAACACCGCGGGGCGTAGCTATTAATAAATATTTTAGGTGTTCGAAATACAATTAATGTTACTTAGATATTACAAAAATCAACTAAGTATTCTAAAATTGATTCGGTATGTTAGTTAAGTAAAACGAAAATGTTGAGACGGGTATATTACATTTACATAATATCACGAACATACAACATTAGCAGCCCGCACCGAATTTACCCCAAAAAGTGTCATTGCTAGCTCGCAACCAAATAGTACTCCAAACATATTTTATATTTTTCATGTCCAGTACTTATAGTTATAAGGTGTATAACTATACTATCTAAGTATATAGGATTGCGAGTTTTTATTACATGATAAACCAATAACAATGTCGTTGTTAAACGCTTAATAGCAATTAATTTGAGGAGCGTAAACTGTTAAGATATTATAAAAATATCTTCTAGGATTTATCGCCGGTAATAATGTGTTATGTATATTGCAACTATTTCGTCTGTTTACAATTTATGTTGGTTCATTTACAAAGTCATATCTTTATTATTACAAACATTATCCTATATATTTTTTTTATATTCCTAGAGATTGTAAAGTGCGCCTGCTGAGCGTGAGATCCTGGATTCGATTCCCGGGTAAGATGTATTTTTTAAGTAGGCTATTGGAAAACCCAATAACCATAACATCACCTATGGCGTGATGGATGTAGTTCAGAGTCTGAATGTGTGTTCTTCTTATCGTATGATTGATGAACAACCCGATGTCTGAGTTTAAAAAACCTATAGGCATCTGACATGGCTTCAAATTTCTCAGGTATACCTACCTACACGTCTCCTTCATCGTTTTTAGCGACTGATAACTAATTTTGTGATACGCACATGAATTCGAAAAGACATTGGTGCGTGCCGGGGTTTTACTTTGCGACTTTTGACTTGGCAGTCTACCATAAACGGCCATCCCACTCGGCTATCAGTACTGCAAAATGGAAAATATGTGACTATACATCTATCCTTACCCTAAAGAATACAGGAGTGAAGTTATATTATGTATTTAAATATTTTACATCTTCATCATCAGCCTATCTCAGTCCACTGCTGGACATAGGCCTCTCCCATGGCACGCCACTGAGCTCGATCTTCGGCCCTCCGCCTCCAACCACTGCCAGCCATTTTACATTGCCTAAGGTAATTTGTAAAGTAGATGCAAAACATTATGAACAACGCTTGACCCAGCACTCACCACCCACATAAACTTATTAACATTTACTTATCGATCAACATTGTTTATATTGCTATCAAAATTCGCTCTTTGTTCGTCTGTTCGAGTTTTACTTTCTACTATTAGCATCCATAAATATACACGATGAGTGTTCCTGTGTTTTTGAATTATAAAACTAAATCACGACTTTACTAATTTTTGTTCTCGTCTAATGTCGCCTGATGCGTTCCACAGACATGAAATAACATACCTTCAGACTTTAGAAGCACTATCTGCGAATCACATACAAAACTATGCATCGAACTCGGAACCTAGCGTAGAAGTTTAGTAATTTGGCGATTTAGCTCGGGTTATCATAAAATCGAGCGCTAAGAAATTACAAACATACAAACACACTCACAAACTTTTGCCATTATATTATTAGTGTGAAGCACTAACACCTAAAAATCTTTTACTAGGTACCTATGACTTATTTTTTATTTTTTTACTTTTAAAAACGTCGCCCCACACTAGGAATTTCTCCTGTATCGTGGGTGCGTTTCACAAACATGAAATATTCACATACACAAACACCCAGACTCGGGACAAACATCTGTGGTTCGCACAAAGTTTTGCCCCGTGCGGGAATCGCACCCGCAACCCTTAGCGCAGCAGTCCAATCGCTTAGCCATTGCGCTAATCAGGTCGTCACCTATCACTACATTAACCACCTTCTACTCTCATTTGTCAGTTTACTTTTAAAGTGAAGTGTTGTATCTCAAGCGTGCATCTGTAACAACTATTATGATTATGTTCACAGGTCAGCATGGCGATCCCCGATGTGTGTATGTGCCGCCGTCGACCGGACAGACGTATTTCTCATTTCGGATCGCGTACGCCAAGTGTGGCACTAAACCAGGTAACTATAATGTTTCGGTTAATAAACAGCGTATGTACAAGCGTGTATAACGAATGTGATGCGCGGGAATGAAGCGAAAAAAGAATGGTAGGATCATAGAAATATGTGGTCTCTGCCTACCTCTTAGGGAAACAGGCGTGACTGTATACGTATAGTGTACCTATATAAAAATATGTATCAGAAGAAATGAATAGAAATGCTTTATTGTACACCGTAGTAACTATTTATTTTGAAACTGGACTGTCTAACTATCAAAGGCATTTAGCCCGCTACCAAACGAATGGTTGATTAATTTTTTACGGTTAGGCCTATTCTTCTTCTATAGACAGAAAAGCCTTTGATAACATATTTTTACCTAGCTGTTTTTAATACATTTCTTTAGAAACAAGCTTAAAGATCACTTAACATAATGATTTCGATGGTCCCAAGGCAAACGATCATCATCAACAGCCGGAAGACTTCCACTGTTAAACAAAGGCCTCCTTAAAACGCCACATTGAACGACAGCTTGCCTTGCTAGCGATGTCTTTTAATTATACAAATGTAATCTAATTTCTAATCCTCTAATATCCATATTAAAAACACATAAAAACGATTAAGATAAAAGATAATAATAACAATCTAACGCAAAATCAACACTATAAAGGTAATTAAAGCTCGTCTCGGTTGGTTTACTATAAATGGACCGTGAGTCTGGCGTGAAATCAATAAATGTATCCGATGCCTAATGATGCGAACTTGAACAATTAGTCGATATAATAAATTGTTTAAACAAATCGATTTATCGTACATCATTCTTTATTTCTCGATGCTCGTCCTTAATGGTTTTATTGTTTGATCGTAACGATTAAGTAGCGAAAGATTGGTGCACAATCGTTTTTGTTTTAGGGTTAAAATTCTAGTCAAGAGAACACAGATTGGAAGAACTCATACAATGTAAAAAATAAGGATTTCTCTGATATTTCTTCCTTGTTTGGAGTAGGTACAAGGATCTTGACAATGAGACTTTTAGGTTTAACTATAAGAACCTATTTTTCACTACATATTTTTCAAGCCTTATGAGTTTTTGTCAGCAATATCTGCAGTATATTACTAACATTTATTTCGTCGTTGCTTAATATGCCACGCCGCGAGAAAAGGAGAGATTCCGAAGATTACAAATAATCCTAAGCTTCTTGATCCCACATTATATCTTCTAATTGCTTGTTTACACTTCGCTGCAAATTCGCAATCCGTCACGCCGATGGAGAGAAACGAATGGCAACTCATTCCTTCAGCAAATCATCTAAAATTGTGATGCGTATACATTTATAAGCACACACAACCGTTATTATTGTATGCTCATTCGTAAGATTATTGAGTCGAGATCTTGAGTATAAATGGACGTAGTTAAGCAGAAAGGATCCAATATGGAACTAATTTTGAGATATTTGACTTTATGTTTAAATAGTTTTTCTTTATCAATGTGATACAGTAAACCAGCTGGTTTAATGGCAAACAAAGGGTTTTTTCTTGTATTTTAATATTTGAATTATGGAATTAGGTTTACTTTTTACCTCTTTAGTATGTCTAGCTCAATTTTTGTGTTTGTGTGGGATGAATCCGTTCTGCTTTACTACGTCTAAATAACATCTCCTAAGAGTTATTTGCACACCTTCCCCTTTATCAAAAATATTAAAGTTTTAAACCAAGGATTAAATTATACCTGTCACTGTCGTATATTTAAGAATAAAGATGTCAATAGACTTAATACGGGTTTAAGGTAATGCTGGTATGATCTTCGTTTATGAATAAGGGGGTAGGAGTCTTCATTTGATCGTTGAAATCATTTCTAGGACACTTTTGTTAATTTTACAGTGCAAAAACGTAAATCATTGACTAAAATCAATGCTATCCAAAATTTTGTTCAATCCAATAATTCCATGTAAAGCTGAATCTATAAAAAAATAAACAGTTGATAACCAATCAGAAGACAGCAAACTGAGACAATCAACCAATCATACTGTCAAATGATATTGTCAACTAGAACCAAGAAACAATGTAGCTATCGCCGGAAAGCATTAGATAGACGCCCACAGCACTGTCTTAAACAGACGGGAATTATGTTTATAGCAACACTAAACACCAGATAATTTATACTCACCTTAACTTATGGGTCTGCCTCGTCGGTCTAGTGGGTATGAGGTCCTGGGTTCGAATCCCGTGTCAGACAAAGTTTTTTTGGGTGTTTGCATTAGGTAATTCTTAGTAGCAGCACGCTATTAGCAGTTTGGATCTGAGCCCGGTTGATGGTAATAGGCTCGCCACTATTACATTTGGACCTATAACATAACTGGTGAATGCGGCGTGTACAATACGTCTCTGCCTACTTCGAGAAATACGGTCGTCATGTTTTGTTATGTGTATGATGTAAAATTAATTTTGTATAATAAATAACAATCGGCTAATGAAAAATTATAACCAAATATCACATTTTTTATTCCAAATCTTGCTGGACACAGGGCCTATATAAAAATTTATTTTACATGTAACAAATCAGTCTCTGAGTCTGTTGTTCGTATAAATGTATCGTAAACTGCTAGCAAAGCACTAAGCCATTAGGTAAATCAGATAGATCCCATATATGTTTACAAACTGAGGGATAATTAAATGCATCTTTATTCTGGCTATTATGTATTACTCGGCTGTCGTTATTGTACTCAGTAGCTATACAATTAATAAGGCAATCTTATGATCTCTGTAATTTAAAATTTACAAGTCATCGCACTTTCTATACTTTATACGCATTTAATGGAACTTGAATGATTTTCCAGCTGGTGTTATAATAAACTGTTAAGATATATTTTCTTAAATCTGATTATGACTGATTTTAATGTAGGTATATTGAAGATACTAGCGGCGCCCCGCGGTGTTATCTGCTACATTTTTTCGGGATAAAAGTAGCCTATGTGTTAATCCAGGGTTTTAGCTACCTCCATATGAAATTTCATTAAAATCCATTCAGTAGTTTCTACGTGAAAGGGTAACAAACATCCATCCATACTTACAAACTTTCGCGTTTATAATATTAGTAGGGATTATCCTTTTAAGTTCCTTACTTAATAACTTTCGCTAATACATTGTATATGTTGCTATCAATAATAGTTTATTCGATAAAGACGATAAATATCCGTAAAGCGACCAACGGAGAAGGAAATATACCTAATCATTCAGTACCTACGTTCGTTGGTAATAGTTTACCATTTAGCGTAAAACCCAATCTCGTATAGCATTTAGATTCTCAGTAACTATCGGTGATTCGTAACAATTTCGCAATAAATCGCCAGCATTCAAGTTTTACGGCACACCGGTCCCATTTCAACAAAGTCAGTGAGTTTTTCTCATGCCGATTCCTAGTCGCATCCACTATGGCTAGTGTGGAGTAACGGACGGCGCATGCGTCCCGCTCCTTCTTCGAACATTGCGCGTGCATTGTTTCTCGGAATCGCCAGCCGCCGGACCACAAAACGCTGCACATAAAGCCCATTTTCCACTACAAACCCGCCTCGAAGACGCCATCCCTCAATCCACTACTTTCAAGTGTATTTCCTTCCAGCTGTGATGAAGTAATTTCGACTTTAAGTGCTTCTTACGAAAAGTGTAGCTCGTGACAATGTGAAAACGATTTAAAACCGTATGACATAGAGTCTGAATATGTCAGACGCGTGTAAACTTGGAAGATTAATGTCCTAATGGATCGTTGTTCTGAAAGGGAGTGAGCTAGAAGTCTTTAGGGATCAGTTTTGCTTGAGTCACGTCGACCCGAGACCACTGACACGATCCGCGTTCTTCGGGCGACTTCCACTTTTTGCGTGAGTACATCCGTGTAGGTATAGCCCTAGCAATAATAAGGATTTAAAAATTAAATAGGTAGATACTTTTTGTTGGACATCGTTTAAGTCTATAAGGAAAATAATATTCTGTTAAAACAAATAAATAATAATTGCAATATTTCAGATTATAGACAAAATTTTAATTTTTGCCTTTATATACGTCTTTTCTGTGTAATTTCTCTGGAAATTTTATACATACAGTATTTCTTTTACCATATTTAAATACAGGTACAAACAAACATTCATTTTCTTTTATTTCACATACAATGCCATTTCCATACTCATTATGATCAATAAATCCTTTTCCAGACCTCCACGGCCAGTTCTACGAGAACACTGTGGTAGTGCAATACGACAAGGACCTGCTTGAAGTGTGGGACGAAGCCAAGCGGCTGCGGTGCGAGTGGTTCAACGACTACGAGAAGACGGCCTCCAAGCCACCTATGGTCATCGCTGACTTAGATGTGGTGCAGTTAGACTTCAGAGGTAAGAATAGCAAGAAATTAAGGGGAATCAAAGACTAATTTAGAAGGACAGTTCCTTCAGCCATTACGAATTTGAACTCAATTAAAATAGCAATGCCAATAGTCCTAAAGTCATCAACTATTCTGCGAAGACTGCCACGTTGGTCTAGTGGTCGCTAAGCGCGACTGCTGAGCACGAGGTCCTGGGTTCGAATCCCGGGTCGGGCAAAGTGTTATTGGGTTTTTCCATTAGGTAATTCTCAGTAGCAGCACGGAGTCTGGATTTGTGCCCGGTTGATGGCAATAGGCTCGCCCCCTATTACATTGGGACCTAAAAAACATAACTGGCGAAATGTGGGTGTACTATATGTGCACCTCTGCCTACCCCTTCGGGGAATACAGGCGTGATGTTATACTATACTATTCTGCGAAGAAGCCAGTCTCATCCAGAAGAATATGGACTATGTACTGATATTACATTTTATTTGTAGGAGACAACGTCGACTGCTGGATGGAGATCCAAGCGGGGAAGGGTCCGTGGGCGGCGCCGGTGTCCGGCATCGTCCCTTTAGGATCCACCCTGACGTTGGTGGTCGCTATCAACGATTACAGAGGTAAGGAATGCTCCTTTGCATTTGAAGATAACTAGTAACTCTTTGTACCGTGGGTGCGTTTTACAGACATGAAATATCTTTTATCTCAAAAACGATACGAAAGACTGCTCGATTCTGTTGTTGCAATTGTCTGGAATGTTGCCTTAAATGAGATGATGTAATGTTCCAGCCTTTAGGAAATGTTTTTTCAAATATAGTGCGTAATATAACATGACTATTTTACGAACTCAAACGTGAGTAAAGTAACAACCTACACAATACCCATAGGGCCTAAAAATATACGCTGACGCGCGCATCATTGACGCATTCAGAGTTCATTTACAAAGGTACTGTTACCCGCTAATAAGAGCATTTCTCTGTTATACATAATTACGCTCACACTAATAAAGGTACCGACGTTAAAATTGCCTATTGTATGCTTTGGAAACGCAAAAATTATTTCTCTAATATTATTCATCAATTTTTTATTGCTGTCGTTTCCGTTTTACTTTGTTAGGCATTTTCTAGTGCGTGGGATTATGTTCTATGTTTAAGATATTTCTACAAATATGGTTTGAAATTACCGTGTTTAAAACTGTCAAGCTTGATTGCCGATTTGTGTTTATGATTTGTTGATAATTTCGACTTGTTGATTGACTGTGATAATATAAAACTATAGCTATAAAACTGGCTGTTTAGATACGTGATCAATCCAGTCGTTAAATACACATATTCCATATTTATGTCCATGGTTAAGAACTGCTTGTAATGATAACAGTTGGAACTTTGCCATCAAATAAAAAAATAGTCGATGCCATAAACTTTGATGAAGAATAGCGTACATTTGTAGATATGAATTGGAGCTGTTCTTATAATTTTAATATACAAAAGTTACTGAGAAAACTAAGTTTACCTAAATTGCTAGTACTGTCTCATAAGTTCGATAGTTCGAGTCTTATTCGCGCACAAATTAATTATCATTATGAAAGTTTGTAATATTATAATGTTGAACTTTAATGATTTGAGTTGAATTTTGAAGCGGTAATTTTAATAATCATTAGTGTAGATAAACCTATCAAACGTAAGTCATAACAATATCATAATTAATTATCGAGAAAATGCAAAAAATAATCAAAACAAGAACTAGGCCATTTCAGATGCTCTCAAATTATGACAGCCAGGTATATTTTCATACAACTCCGACAACTGGATATTTTATTTGCATGCAGTACATTGACGCGTGTGTTTATGATCTAAGAACGTACAAAGTAAATAATTACAGCATTAATAGCAACGAAGTGTACGGTCGACGAGCACCGCTTAGGATCGTTTTTAATTACCGGCATACTGCTCGAAATATTGTAAAGTTATTACTGTTAGGCCTTACACTACAGCTGCATAACGCACGGCGCTGTGAAGCTAATTGGTTAATGGTTCAGCGTAAAGACAGTGTTTCATTTACGCGTACAATGTTTTGTGATTTTTGTTTTGATGGTCATGTAATATATTATGTCAGGCGATCCTTTGTTTCACAGTGAACGTCTTCAGGCTGATGATGATAATATAATGTTTTAGGGAGCTATTAGCTACGTAGCAACCGTGCAGATTGACCAAGGTTAAGATGGTCACAGTTTGACCACGGTCGGTGCAACCCGGTCGAATTTTATAATAATCATGCAACGCGATCATTTAAAAGTTAGCAGGTTTTAATGAATTTTAACTTTTACGACAAACAGGCTAAGCCTACAACATTAAGAGAAAAAAGACGTTTCATCTTAATTACAACACTTTTATATATTCCATATCGCAATAACACTACATTACACTTATCCAACGACTTCTGAGTATAAACGCCTTCTTTTTCTATTTTCTTTGATTACTTGCTCTCAAGAAGAAGAAACAAATCCTATGTGTACACGATTACCTTTTTGTGTCTTGTTTCTTGGCACTCGATACAGATTACACATTACAGCGCAAGTCATTCACGTTACATCATATCTGTTTGCTTAGAACTGGCTATATAAAATATGCGTTTTTGTCCGTCCTTGAATTATTGCGATCTCTCCTTCCTTGTTGTCAAGTAACTGCACTAGTAAAGAGAATTTACAGCACTAAAGTATTCATTTTAGTATGGAATATAATTATTGTTAAACAACTTACTGGCCACTCACAATATATTTTTTATTGTTTGCGGGTCAATTTCAACCTACGTGGCGTTTAAAGTCATAAGGCGCCATTTTGCGCGCGATGATTGTTATGCGTAAAAGAAAATTCACCATTAAATGTTTTGGGTTGGAGAAAAGTTTTTGTTAGCTACATTATGGTCATACAAAATCTCATAAAATCCGACTATATCAATATTTTACTGCTGACCATTATACAAATAAACGGTTAGGCATCCTATTCTTTCGGAATGACGTTATATATTGTAAAAGTGACAACTATTTCGCCCACGGACTTGAAATACGCGTGATGGGTCGAATATTTGTCGAATATGGTAACGGTTTCCCGCTAGAACTTAATGATGAAACTTTTTATGTTATTAATTCGTTTTAATGTTCAGCTTATGTGAATGACGTCACTAAAACGGTAAATAAAACTTGAAACCAACCCGATTTAAAAATTAAGGATCAAAATGTAATTTTCTTCGAATTGGATTTGTTATTAGTTTTTGGTTACCGTAATTATTTTTATAATTATTAAAAACCACACAGCAAAGGCAACTGTTTTTAGGTTTTCGAAGGATAAGTATAATTAGCAAATGCTACCTTTAAAAATTTCATCACAATCTTGTTAGCAGTTATACCAGCCGTGCTATGCTAAAGGCATCACTTCGACCTTACTTCTAAATTCGCGGTGATATTCGACACTAGCGCATAGCAAGGTGACGTGCGAGATGATGTTAGTGTTTCAGAATAGCACTGTTTTGGAACTAAAATACAAAACATTTATACAATAATATTTATACAGGTATGTACGACTATATATTGCCGACACTTAATTCAGGCGCTGCTTTTCGTATATTTAAGATTGTTACGTTTTCTTTGTTAAATTTGATAAATAAGGTATGATAGGATTGAAATGTACAAATGTATAAAGGTCCTTTAATAAATATAGATAAAGAAAAATATTACAATAAACTGTTAAATGCATATTTAGTAGATGCATACGAAATCCAAAAACTGCTTTATTAAGTAACAAACCAAACACTATGGTCCAAAAATGTGTACGACCCAAAACCTACCAAGCATCAAAAGCAAATTTCCGCCATCACACATAGTTGTGTTAGCACTAAAACTCGTAAAATCACTAGCAGGGTAATGACAGTGTTTACACGGGTTAACGGTACCCAGTAATTGTAAAAAGTGAACTGGACAAATATGTACGAATGAGTTTGCTTAACGGGCATGCGACTATAAGACTCGAGACCAGATCTACCTCACTATTCACTTTTAAACGACGTACGAGTTTATTTTATATAGCTTATCGAGTTTGGTGTGATCTAAGGACGTGGTTAATGTTGTTGAAGTCAATTGAAGTAATCATATAGATAAAACTGCTAATCAAATAAAAAAACAATCAATAATGTACATAAAACAAAGTTATTTGGACGTTTCCATTGGTAAATGGTAATATACCCCATATTTGGATGACATAATTTTTTTTTTTAACAATAAGATGATATTTCTTTAGGTTAAATTCAATAACATTAATATGACCTCCAAGCATTTGGCAAACATTCGAATAAAAATCCATTAATAGATTTTTTTAACTTAACATTTTACGATCGAATAAAAACTAAAATAATTTCAAATGAATGAAATTCCTCAAAAACAAGTATACGCGTAAATATTTAATGTTATGTATACCTCGTATCTCGCTAGCTTTACGCGTGTGAGTTCAAGGGTTAACTGGTCACATTACTCGGAATACATAAGTGCCCACCTACGAGAACTTTAGTATAAACTTCAAGCTTTTAATGTTAAAACTGTTATTATAGATTTGTTACTGCTTAAGCCCTTTGCTTTTATGTGCTAGTAACGTTACTTTGAAATAATGTTATCGTAGACTTCATGTTGTCTTGGGTTTATCCTATTTCGAGTCAAATCGATTTAAGGAACGGGATTCTTGGTATTCTGACGTAGTACTAGGCGTGAATTAATGTATGTTTTAATCATTTTCGACGGGTCCTTTAAAACTGTATTCGTATAAACTGTTTATATAGGTAAATGTCTCAAACTCTTAGTGTATTTATAGATTTCCTCACAATTTTTATTTTTTTTTGTCATTTTACAGTACTACGTCTTCACCATCATTTTAATTTCAGTCGAAGCAATATTTGGCTATTGTTTAAAAAAAATCAAATATACACAATCTTATATCAAATGAAAAATGATTTTATTTCTGCAAATAGGTTTCAAAAAAACACTTTACACGTCATTTTTTTTTAAACTAGATGGCATCGTCATTTCCTAACTGACTACATCTGAGAAGAAATACCTAAACAAACTCAGGGGTCAAGGTCTCTTTCAACTTCTATATAACTCTTAAAATATCTTACCAGCACATACAAACATAAAAATTTATAATTATACATGCTACAGTGAAGCTATTTTGAACTCCTAGTTATCCATTGACCGTTTGTTCTTAATTTTCTTGTAAGCCTACCAATGAACAATGGTTACAACACAAAAGAAACGTATTAATTTCGTCTCAATTGAATCAATAGCGCGTTTCAAATCGTGCGTTATGAGTGCTTTTATCTAATAGACAGATATTAATGGTTCCAATGTGAATGATCTTGTAATAAGACTTCTAAAGACAGATCTACGTTTGCTTTGATGTTATTTATTGTTGCAAATAAATTGATTTGTTGTTCTTAATATAATGAAGCTTATAAAATTTTTGTTAGTCCAAAGCTTTGAATTTAGTCATCACTTTTTGTAGAACTATCTTATCATAAGTGACCGATATGCACTGTAGCTCTAGTTGTATGAAATTCTCATAGTTCCAACTTAAGTTTCTCTGTGCGTTAATTTGGGTTTGCAGTTTGACGGTAGTTTAGGATTCACGGATCTACTCTATATCACCCTTTATTATTTTTTACTTTTATGAAAATTAGTATTTTACTTTAGTATTGTAGTCTTGCTTGTAAGTGAAATATTTTGCTATAAATAGTGGTCTTATCAAGGCGTTGCTATCATGAATACCATTTCAACATTTCTACCACTTACACGGATTTCCCTAAAGCGTTTGACCTATAGGCTCACGAATGATGCATACTTAGTATACAATGAATATTTCCGGTATTTTACGAGTCTCCAAACACGGTAAGGTGCGGTTACAAGCTCTTGCAATGTTTCTCCAGTTAATGGGATATCTGTTGACTTATCCAAGTGTTTGCCCATCCTTTAGGTTAAACGCTCTCTGTTTATGTACGCTGTTTAGTTTCCACTTAAGTGTAATAATATTGGGGGCTTGTGCTATGGGTTTCGTTCGTGTAGTGTTGGATTATGCTTTTGTTAGGTATCCTAAGTAGTTGGTAAGTAGCTGGGTACTTTACTGCTCGTGGAAGGAAGGTAATGATATTTTGAATTATGTGAACAGCTACTAAGGAGATTGTCTTAGAGTTGGCATTATGTTTTCGTATACGTTCTTAAAATTTATGGTAATACATTCTAATGTGTGTAATTCAAATTGTTGCATTGATTCTCAATTTAAAGTATGCCAGGATCGTAGCAAATGGAAATCCGTGGTCTTTGCCTACCCCTCAGGGAAACAGGCGTGACATTATGTATTCTCATTAATTTCTTATTACTTTCAAATGTTACTTTTGAACCAAATGTCTGAGGAAAGGAGATTTTATCAGTACTAGGTATTTTGAGGTTGGAAATCATTGCTTATAAAATCAAAACGCTCTATTAAGTATATAAGTATTCTACTTGTATATCGTTTTTTAACAATTAAAACCATGTAAATTATCCTTTGCTAATGTCGTTTTTATAATTTATAATAATATGTTACCTTGAAGAAATCATAGTCATAGGGTTTTAATTTCATAAAGGCTACAAAAAGGCACTTAAAAAATGACAAATCAAGTTGCTCAGAATTAGTTCAGAAAGAAATTCCATAGTTACTATTTAACCTATTTAACAATTCATTGAAAGAATAATGAGCTACACAATATAACCATGATTTAAGTAATCGTGACACATAATTTTCCACAATATCGTGGACACACGATAGGTTAGCATGCTATGGTCAAATTGTTATTAGCTTTAGTAGTACGGTGCCGTGTTTACAGCCACTAGGTTCAGGAGGCTTCTTTGATATCCTATCGGCATGCTAATACCAGTAAGGTATTTATCGTAAAACTTGGCATTCACAGTCTATAAAATAAAATATTATGGATATTTAACTCTTCGGTATGCGCAGGTTTTGTAGTGGTAGTCTAGTGATTGGTCGGTTGGAAAAATTAGTTTTATTGTCATAATAGTGTATTTATTTATTTTGTTTATGCAACACTATGGTGAAAATAAAGGCTTTAGTGAGCCTTTGTCTGTGTCACACTATAGGCTTTACTTTACATTGATATAACAAAAAATATATCTAAGATTCAATATTTATTTATTTTTAACGGGTACACCAACGGCATCTATATCACACTGTATCTATATAATATAAAATTTTCGTGTCACAGTTTTCGTTCCCATACTCCTCCGAAACGGCTAGACCGATTCTCATGAAATTTTGTGAGCGTATTGAGTAGGTCTGAGAATCGGCCAACATCTATTTTTTTCGTCGCGGGCAACAGCTAGTAATTATATAATATTGCAAACATAGATCCATGATTGCAAATTATAATCTCGGTTATTTGCCCCTAATAAACTCGAAGCTGCAGCCATCTTTCCGGCATAAGAATCAATTAAAAACATTCTAAGAGTATGTCTCTTATCTTCCAGGTGAATTCGACATGCGAGTAAAGTCTTGCGCGGCGTCCGACGGCTCGGGCCATGTGATTCAACTGTCAGATGAATATGGATGCGTCCTGCGACCTAAGATGATATCAAGGTATGTCGCTAATGCCTGGAATTTATCTCGATGTAATTGTATGTAGGTATCTATGTGTGTGGCTACAGGAGTGTACCGTTTTGCGTGGAGATGGTAACATTTTTAAGAATTCAACTGTAACAAGACATAATCTAATTTTTAGCGAGTGAGGAACATAACATAGACGAAATATCAGAACTAAACGTATCTTTTCAATATCTCAGAAAAAATTAAGGTTGTAAGTGGACTTGCTATTGGACATATTATGATTCAAATGAATGACAATGTCCAACAAAAATACCTTAAATTTTAAGAACCCCGCAAATAGGCTTACAAGAAGCCAAAATATATAATATTTTGATTGCGAGAGAGTTATTTTGCTAACTTCATTTAGACAACTTCACTTTCAACACTTCTTACTACACAAAAACGTATTTATTTTCAGATTCCTCAAAGCCAAAGCGGTGGACGAGCGAGCGACAGTCATCACATACGCCTTCTTCCACGCCTTCAAGTTCCCCGACGCCCTCAGCGTCCACATCAGGTGTAAGGTCGAGATCTGCAGACACGGCTGTTTGGACCACTGCCAGCTAGCAGGCGTCACCCCGCAGCGACACGGAGCACTGGACAGAAAAGACGATAGGACGCACCAAGATCACAATGACATCAAGTGAGTACACTAATTTGGACGTTAAGATGTATAGATGAAGGTTGAGAACTGGATGCTTCAGAAGTTCTTCTTACTGTTAAAATTGAACTAGGTATATTCAAAGGTAGTAGATTTAACCCATAAATGTAAGCGTCAGGATATTATTCTCGCCTCTAATTAAACAATTCTGTAAGGCTATTTTCCTATCATATCTGATAATTATGTTCATTTGAAGTACCTAACTGTCCTAGGCTTAAGGATTTCTAGACTATTATAATAAATCAGAGGGAACGTTTGCTTCGCAGATCAATCAAGATAATATGAAACAATATCTGTAAATCATTGTACAACGATTAGATCTTGAATTAGAATTTATTTTAGTAGAAAATGGAGACATTAAGACGTATGATCTAGGTTCTAGGCCCCAGGGTGATCCAAGGCCTGTCTTAGTACACAAACACATAGTACCTTTAAAGCCCGATTTTTAGTGTTTCAATAATTATTGCAGTTCTCCATATTGTAAGATAATATTGGATGGGTGTATTTTACGAATCCCTTTGACTTTAAGCATGAAATAAATGATTGATAAACGTGATTTAGGTTCTAATTGTAGTAAAAAATTCTAAAGCTACCTGATCATGTTATTATTTTATTGATTACAAAAACTTTAGTTCCTATTTATTCTATTTACAGTGATTCTTCAGCGGAAGACGGAGGTCTATCAGATCTGTCAGACGAAACTCGTCTCCCTCTAGAAGAAGCTTTCGGTGATGAAGTCTCTGGTGACGTAGTCCTCGCTCCTGCTCCACTTCCTCAAGTGGCTCCGGCGCCGGTCGTTGAACCTGGCACAGATCATATGTCTGCTGTAGAAGAATTAGTTGAAGCTCTTGCTAGGCCTTTCACTGTAAGTACTTAAAATCAAAGAAATATAAAAGTTTAAATAACTTTCATGTTTCATCAGCTGATATAAAGGCAATCATTAAAGTAATTTCCATTATGTTAGTGCCTACTGCTTCTTCTTCATTTATCACCATGAGCTTATAGTGATAAATGAAGAAGAAGCCACAGACCAACTAACGTCAGGACATGTGGTCTAGAAATAGACCAGTCAACAAAAATGGTAGATCCTCTCTAGAGGCTCCACTCTTGGAGGCTCTCCCACTTTCACTTAGTGTCTAAAGACCAAGATATACGGTTTTAGTGTTAAAAGCTTTATAAAAAGTATTAGAAGTTAAGTTCACTTAAAAATTAACCTATATTTTCTTTCCAGGATCGTCCCTCAATTATTGACCGTGATCGTTTCCCGCACGGACCCCGTAACTTTGGCACCAACATCGGTCCCGAGCCTTCTGGTGATGGAGTGGTTCCCGCTAAAGCCCCAGGCCCCGCTGTTGCCGGTCCAAGGTCCCTTCGTAAACGACGCTCAGTCCGCGATGCGAGATCAGCTGACGTTGGCGTATCGGGAATATATGAAGTGGTTTCTGAAGCTGACCTGGCTTTCGGACCGTCAAGAACTGAACCTGTCACTGTGTTTAGTGGAAGGATTCGTGAAGAGGTAATAATAAATTATTTTTAATGTAAATTTATTTGAGTGTGCTAGAAGCGGTATTTCGGAATTGTCTATATTCATCCATGCCTCTGGAAATTTAGTAATTTGTATGTATGTATTTACAGTATTCTTTCGTTTTATTGAGTCCGTTTGCCGACTAGTAATTTCAAGGGACTATGAAGCTTAATATTTTAATGTAGTAAATACTAACCAGTGTCACTTTTCCATACAGGTTGTCTACGGAATTTGCATGGGAGCGGTCAGTTTCGGAGCCCTCTTCGCGTCCGCGGCTGGAGCGGCAGCAGGAGCAGCTCTGGCCGCTGCGGTCATGCTCCAGAAGCTGCGCTCGCGGATGTCCGCGCAGCCGCCCGTGCCGTCGCCCGCGCCCGCCGCGCACTCCCTGGCCGCTTGGATGGCACTCAGGCTCCTCGGGTCCCAACCGCACCCACACCACTCCCGAGACGGTTGACCCACTCCAATCAAAATCCTACCGAAGACTGTTTTTAGATGCTAATTCAATTTATACGTCGACACTGTTAATTTTATTGTGTTCTACTTCTACTGCATTCTCTTCCCTGTGTATAATATAGAAGAAATAACCATTTCTTCAATTAGAGTAAGATACCTGATAAAATTTAGTACATTACCCTTTATTGGAATCGAAAGGTCAGTTGCATCCATGTATTAGATGTTAGACTCGAAGAAAATTATTTAATTTGCTTATAATTTATGTTAGGTTAAGTAATGTTTCTAGATCGCCTTAAATGATGGTGCTAGGTCGTGCTACGGACTAAGTCCTGAGAAACCTGATATTGAATTTTCACTTTTGTGAATAATATACATTTTTATACCGATAAGTTTTGTACAGAATTTTCTACGTTTTTATTGACTAACTTATTATCATTTTCGTGTTCTTTAGTGTCTAGTGGATAAGAATAAACGTCGAGTCATGCCATTAGTTTAAGGTTTAGTTAATTCATATGATTGCGATTTTTATATACTTTAGCTCAATTTCGTACCGCGTGTAATGAAGCTCTTAGATTAAAAATAACATTGATTTTGATTATTTCGGAATCAATGTTGTTTGTTTTATTTTATTTAGGTACTGAAACCTCTGAGGCTTTAGGCATACTACATCAGTAGGTACCTGCTCAATGTTATTTTATTTCTTTGATACTTCGACTTACTCATTGACAAACATTTTAATATTTTGTTCTTATTTACTAATTAATCATCTTTCTTCGAAAAATCTTTTTGTAATGCTATAATTAGTAACTTAATAATTAGTAAATTTAATTTTGTTCATGACGTCATTGCATGAATTTTATTCATGGAATGCATTTCAAGTTAAACTTGTATCATTAAATAAAATAATAGTTATGCCGACTCCTGTGCTTTACTGTTATTAGTGGCTAGTTGTAAAATAACAGTTTGACCAACTTTACTAAACAGACTATAAAAATATAACCGATTATTTATTTTATTGCTATCAAAAGTTGGTAAAGCTGTTTCGTTAAGTAACTATTTAATATATTTGTATATTTAATTATTTCAGACCTAGGTTAATAATATTATACTGTATCATACAATTATGAGAAACCAATGAGTTCTAAATAATAGATTCTTCGTTTCATGAGAGAAAATTGCATTTATATTTGTATGCATTTATATTTGTGTTGCTCAATATTAATTGTATCCATCTTTTAATTGCTATGACTAGGTAAGTTTAGTTAAATGTTGTAGCTAGATTGAAAAATGGTTTAAGAGATCGACCGGACACCGAAATTTTGACTTGTGAGAGTGGTATTCAGTATGTACCCAAAATACCAAGTCTTTTCAGGCACTTAATCTTTGTCAGTACAGGAGCATCAACTAATTCTGTCTTCACTGAATTTAAAATAGTCTTAATTTATCAGAATATTTTATCGTCGAATTAAACACATGTAGGTACCCATGCAAATAGACTCTGTGAGGCCAATAATAATCATCATTATCATATCTTCGTCAACTGCTGGATATAGGCAAGCCACTGGGCTCGATCTTTTGCCAATAGTATAATTTTTAAGTAAAACAGCTGAGGAGCTTGCGGCAAGGAGGCCTTTAACTTTTAGGTTCATTATAATGAATCAATGCAACCCTTGATCTTGAAACTGGTCCCACAGTATAGTCGATCTCCTAACCATACTAAAATATGACATGCCACCCAAAAATCTTGCATTTATTATAGAAAACTATTATTATATAAGTTGAATAGAGTTTTCGTTCGAAAACTATTTCCCTAAGTGCAATTTTACTGTTTATTTAATAATTAAACGTATTGTGTTATCTTTATTCGATTTTTCCGAGGTTATGGTACTTTTTGGTGTAGAGTTTCGTGGCACTGTTTCTTTTATAAATAATGTATTCCGGGGAGTTTGTCTTACGAGCAAAATGTATGTTTCGCTGTATGGATGCGGTGACGTAATGTGTTGTACGCGTAAGCACCTGTTAATTTGTTTAATGGATTAAAATTATGTTGAAACATACTCTTGGCTGTTTCTTTTTGAATCTGTGAACTCTTAGGTATCAGGTCGACATGGATCAGCATCGGCATGGCTTCTTGAAGAACTCTTTTGTAAAAACAAAATATAAATGACTCGAGTACTAACTTTCATAGAGTTCTAATACCTAAGTATCTACCAATTTTTACCCATATATCTTTGCAAATCCATTAAGTATAATAGACCAACTGTGTATTGTCTTATCCATAGATATATTGAATCTGGGGAAAATGACGACAATTTCTAAATTTTTAGACAATATTCTGATTTGTTTTGTTAGGTTCAAAACTATCTCTTTAAGTAAAAATCAAACAGGCCAAATAGGTTTATCATCTATAAAATTTAAATTCATATCGTAAGTAGGAAGTATAAAACGTATTTATTTTATTATATGGAAGTATCTATTCCTACTTGAAAAGGTCATAACTGGTGTTATTTTGTTAAGTTTGTTTATAGCTATCCGTCGTTTTATTACCGTGTATATCATTCAATTCAGACGATAGCTACATAAACCTTAATAAGAACTCTCTGCGAAAGACTTTTTTTTGTCAATATTAGTGGCGTATAAAGTTCGTTGCGAGTGGTATCTGGCCTAGAATTGACCACCTCTTTTCTTCCCGTGGAAGTCGTAAGAGGACCAAAAGCAAATCCAGAAGATGGGCAGCAGCCTCTTCTGACTCACCATCAATACTGCGATCCCCAAGCCGCTTGCCAAGCGTGGGGATTAAGGCACCCCTCCCTTCTTACCTAACGAGGACGCCTTTGTTTAACAGTGGAAGTCTTCCGGCTGATTATGATAAAGGTTCGCAATATAAGTACCTACCTATCAATATAATTTATGTAGAGATTTCAAAACTAAAGCTATAATTTCGACATTAATAAATTATGATTGAGCAAATGTCTAAGTGAAAACCATTAACTAGCTGTATCCAAGATCCAGACAGAGAAGCTAATACATTAATATAGTACTACGATAAAGCCAATTAACATGTTAAGTTTCTTATGATTCTGACTGTACTCTTTCTATTTACGTATACTCAGCTTAAGACTCTCTGAGTCATGAGTGGCTAACCTAGCTGACCCTTTAACTTACTGGCTTACCAGGTATAATTCCAAACCTACACTTAATGCGTCGCAGTCAAAAACACGTACTCTCCTATTCATGAACGAGGATCATACCAGCATTAACTAAACCCCGTATTAAGTCTATTGACATATATATTCTTTAAATGCAAACGACAGTGACGGGTATAATTTAGTCCATGGTTTAAATCGACATTTGTTTATAGATTGATAATAGTGATAAGCCATTCTTGCTATACTCTCAAAACCAGATATGGGCAAAAAATACTAGGTATCAGACTACATATTATTGTCTGTATTTTCATAGTGGTAGAAATGAATTCTGAGTCAAATGCTTTAAACCTTTGATGACTATATACATGTGGTCCTTTAAACTTCTGTCGTTCATTGTGGCGTTCTAAAGAGGAGGCCTTTATTCAACAGTGGACGTCTTCCGGCTGATGATGATGATGATCAAGAAATAAATAAGTAAGTAATAAGTATCCGTTTAAAATAAAACCACAGTTTCTTGATAAAAGTTTAATTTTCAAATGACCTGTTACAAATTTTATAAATCATCAAATTCACATTTTGATATGGTACACACTCGATTTAATAATTCAACTGGTTTATAAAATTAAATTAATATGAAAAATAAATTCCATTGTAACAATCAATAAACATTTATTAATAATGCAAAGAAAAACAATAAAATAAGAAGAAGAGGTACTCAGGTGGTATAAAAATAAATAAATCGCTATACGTACTCGTAATAATGACTAAGACTTAATTAAAAATAAATATATTAATACTAATGACAAGTTATTTTAAATTACAATCTAGCGGTTCACCTAAGTTGATATTTCGTATAATATATTTTCCGTTGCCCCTACTCCGAATGAACATTCGAAAAGAGGTAACAGAAGATTGTACTTACAATATTTTAATACTACGATTTGTGTTTATAATTTGTTCTAACATCGTGAAAACAACTAAACAAAATTCAACAAACCTCTCATCAAGTTCGCCACAAAGTTAAAACAAACGCGGTTGAATTAAATGTCAACTCAACTGTTTCGAAATAGGAATCAATACGATTTAACTGAAGTTTAACGGATTTGTTAATCTTAACATAATTTGAATTAATACTAGATAGGGGTTCCCAGATTAACTACATTCATTTGAGCACTCATATAACACGCAAATAAATAATTGGCATGGTCTATATACTTCAGTCTCATCACACTAATATGTACAAATTAGGTTATTATACGCTCTGTTACGAGTAGAAACGACTTTTCGAAATTACATGTGCGGTCGGTGGGTGCGGCCGGGCTATCGTCGCGACTGCGGCTGTTTTCTTCTTCAGGGTGGTTATTGGCCGTAACTTCAAGAACAGAACTGCTGAAACAGCGCACGAACATAATAATGTAGCGAGAAGAGCTCCTAGCGTGGCGGCGAATCCAGGCGTAGTCATACAAACGAGACCTGGAGTAGGAATTACTTTAGGCGCAGTGCTTTCTTCAGCAGTGTCCATGTTCAAGTCGCCAGCTGATACAACACGAATTACTCTGTTTACGCCAACTTCCTTCTCAGGGGAAGTAGCTCGTCTTTGCCTCCTCACTCGCCTTTCATCGCGTCTCGCTTCAATACCAACCTGTTGGTATGCATCAATCTGTGGAGGTCCGTACTCGGCATGGGGAGCAATCACATTTGGATTTCCATCTGAACATTGTTCGGGGCAACGATATCTGCAAATCTGTATAGTACATTGGAAATGTACTTCCATCGAGTCGGGGAACTTGAAAGCTTGGAAGTGTGCGTATGACAATACACTGGCGCTAGCACCGAAGTTCTTAATCTTTGTAAATCTCGACATTAATTTTGGTCTGGTAACACAGCCTCGCCTATCGACTAATTGTATAGGAGCGCGTTGACCATCGTGAGCTACACAGTCTCGGACTAACATGTCGAACTTCGTGTCGTCGTCCTTAATCGCCAGAACCATTGTCATCGTTTGCCCAATCTTCACCAAACCTGATACTTCGGAAGCCCATGGTCCTTTGCCAACTTGAATTTGCATCCAGCAGCCGACATTATCTCCAGCGAAGTCAGCTCGTACAACGTCCAACATATCTACCGGGAATGGTCGGAATGTGACAGCCTTTTCGTATTGATCGTGCCAGGTGCATCGGAGTTTTCTCGCTTGATCCCAAACCTCCTGCACTTGTGGGTCGTATTGTATAACTATTACATTTTCAAAGTACGTTCCAGCGGCGGCGACGTCTCCCCTGTATCTTGGGTCTCCACTACCAGCGGTACCACAAGCATGTGCGCCGATTTCAAATGAAGCTGAAGTCCTGCCTAGATTTGGAGGGAGGTGTACGCACTGGTGGTTTGAGTAATGTCCCTTAGAGAACACAATACCGAAGAATGGTTTGTCGAAGCTGAGAAACACTCTCATGGCGTTCTTCTCACATTTTACGTCAAGAGAGACGATTTTGGGCATGTCGGGTGCAGGTGCGGGCCACACGTCACCGGCTCCGCTGAAGACTTTCTCGCTGGCGGCGGTCTGTGAGTCAGCAGGAGGTGCGGGAGGGGGAGGCGGTCCTCTGAAGCCAGGCCCCACATCGTTCTTGTGATGATTCACCGGAGGTCCCAGCGCGAATGGTTTCGAGTGTATTTGGTGATGGTTCGTGATTCTAGGCATGCCTGAAAAAAAATTATGTCATATTAATAAATATTATATTAAAGTACATAATATTCTTTTGGTATTCAAATTACGAAGATAAGAAAAATAACCTTTTATATTTTTTACTTATAACTTCAAAGGCGAAAGCCGTAAGATTGCTTTTACGGTTAACAGATCAACATAAGATTTCAAGTTAGATTAGATCTTATCGATGCCAGTCATTACTACAGTACTTTGATAGACATGCATGTTATAGTGTACCTATACATTTCGATTACGGAAGTTAAATGAGTATATAAGTGCCTCATTGGTCTAATTATCGCAAAGCTCGACTGCTGAGCGCATTAGGCATGGATTCCTGGGTTGGGAAAGTGTTATTGCTTTTTTTTTCTATTAGATAATTTTCAATGGCAGCATGGAGTCTGAGTATGTGCCAAGCACATACCTATCCTACTTCATCATCGTCATGAATATCAGCCTATCTTAGTCCACAGCTGGGCATAGGCCCTCCTATACTTTTTGCCACTTGGCAAGGTACTCAATTTCTCATCCCTCATGAGAAACATGGTATCATAACTGAAGAAATGTAGTGATACACCTATACCTAATTCTAGTTTAATTTAGTGTTAAGTACTTATTACATTTTTACACTAAAATTGTTGTCTATCGTTTTCTTCTTCTTTCTTTTTATACGGAGTAGAATGTGTAATGTTAAGTTAGACTTACCTAACGGGTGATGAGCCTGATGATGCGGTGGGTTCTGTCTCCTGTTGTGTGGTGGTGGTGCCGGCGGGGGAGGTCCGTTGTACGCGTGGCTAGGGGTGTCACGTTCAGAGGACTCCATCGCCAGCTGATCTGCTGACGGTTCGGCGGCACTACTGGTGTCGGATCCTGCGCCACCGCCGCCGCCGCTCTCGTTAGATGATTGGTCGCTGAGGGCGCCGCTCTGGAATTAGTAATGGATTACGTTTAGTTGCATTTGCGATAACGTTTTAGTTACATTTGCGATTACGTTTAGGTTCATTTGCGATTCCGTTTTCGTTCTGTACATTATCGATTTTTACTTGTGTATTGGTGTAATGTCTTGTATCTTGAGACAGAATATCAGTTAACCAAATATTGCTAACTTTGGAAAGACTAGATATTCAATCGGCAGGTTTTGGTGGATTGCGTTGGTAATAGTCATTTATTTTATTATTTTGCTCGGCATTGAATACACTTTTCTATGTCACACGTTTTTTTGTATTCTGCAGTAATATTATACGTAGGCCAGACGTTTGTTTAATTCTTACTACGAATCCGCTTTGAATATCACTTTTCATTACGACCTAAATAAACAACTGTAACATAAAACTAGTTGGGCATGTTAACACAAATTTATGTACTACTCGAATCTCAAACCTTTGCCGACACAGAAAATTTCTTGTATTTGAGTTGTTCACACGCTTAGCTTTCACTATGCAAGGTAGGCATTATTTTAAATGTTATTTAATACGACATACTGACCGTTTTACGACGTCAAAGGTTGCACGACAAGTTCAACCATGTTTGGGGTCAGGGGCGCTAAAACGGCCGCTTTAGTAAAATCATATTAGGATAATAATAATTATGTTACGTCACAAAATGGACAAATCAAATGAAATTCATAATTTGACTTGTGTAGTGTGTACGGTCCTACTTCTGACGTCATTTATTATTTTCATAATATAATAATGTTAAGTAATTAAGCATAATGTAGTATTTTAATTAAAAGCTGAGAATTGGAGAAAATATTCACCTTAACAAGGCAAGGCTGATTGTTACCATTTTAGCCTCGCGTGAAAAACGAAATGCAGATGACAATATTACAGACAGATATTATAAGAAACAAATTGAGCTAAATGAAAGGAGCAAAATTGATAAATTACTAAATGAATTTTATTAATTTTCTTTAGCAAGATTTGAGCGGCTTTTCTTCTCTAAATGAAAAAGGCAATTTATTAGAAACGGCTAAGGATTAAGAGTAGGGATTACAAAGGCTTGGTAATCCCTTTCATTACTTTCACAAACAGCAATAAACCTCTTAACGTATATTCGACGATCGATTACTCATAAATTTATTATAATTAGTTTAGTTGTATCAAAACTTAAGTAATTCAACTTCTTAAGTCAATTCACGAGAAAGTTGTTCCACACTATGGTTCCCGTTCTAAAATCATCAGGTCGCTCCGGTTTTCAAATATTTTCCATAGCAACTGGTTTCGGAAATTAGATGAACCGGCTACACGGCTATAATGTTAATTGTGTTTTTTTTTATTTATTGATAGGTGTGGTTGCGATTTTAAGTTTTGGGTCTCTAGGTTGAATATATTAGCCATTTTTAATGCTAATATACGGTGTTCTTACACCGTAAGAATTCTGAGTGGTGCCGAATTCTTTTGCTTGAAATAGTACCTTTATCATATTTATATTTTGAAAATACTTTCTTTTTCGACGAAAGTAATATTTTTAAAACTGATAAATGACATTCATTTTCTATTCGTACTATTTGTAGGGTAGGCCATAAAGAACAATTAAATTGCTTTTACGATTCATGACAGTAATACCTGAGTATTAGTCGATTACTAGCATAATCCTATGACATAGTATATCATGCGTAGAGGGAAGGTTCAAATCTGAACAGAGGGCACTAAATTATCGATCTCCCTTCATGATTAAATTAGTTATCAGTTCCAAAAAACGGTGTAGGAAAACATCGTAAGGAAACCGGCACACCTGAGACATTTTCAACGGTGTATTGGGCCATGTCGGAGGCCTACAGTTGGTTTACACTTTGACACTAGGTTGTTCATCATTCATACGATAAGACCTTGTTTTTTAACCTGTGAAATACAGCCTATAATTGATGTGCCTAATTACAATAGTGATATGCCCAGTGGGTGTCGCCACGTATATACGACCGCCATTTTACTAAGATGGTCGTCAACAGTTTTACAACTCTCATTTGTTTTGCCTCTGGCTATGAAATTAGAAAGTATTGGCTGCAGATAGATACGATTTTTCGATAAAGATTTATCCGACGGCTATGGCTTCGAGTGATTCCAGTAATTATTTCTGAATGGGATAACACGGATACACGGATGTAAGATCGATATGTGTTATGTAATGTTGGGAGAAAGTTCTCGGGAGAATTTTATTGGGCTGTACATTCGAGTGGTGGAATCTCGTAAAATTTTGTGGATGTTTAGGAATTTTGTTTTATTGGTTTTGGTCAATCATGTAAGTAAGAAAACATGTAAGACATAAATACAATCTTAAGTCAATTAGTCATAGTTCTTATCGTATGGTTAATGTACAACCTGGTGTCAGAGTTTAAGCCACCTGTAGGCCTCTGACATGGTTTTACACACCGTTGGAAAATCTCCCAGGAGTACCGGTTACTATACGATTTTTTTCTCCACCTTTTTTAGCAAAAAATAACTAATTTGTAATATGCACGTGAATTCGAAGAGACTGGTGCTAGCTGGGGTTTGGACTTGTGACCTTTGCCTTGGCAGGTCAGTGGTCATACGACTCGGTTACCACTGCTTTCTTCATTAGTCAAAGTATAAATAAGAGAATTAATTAAGTATTGATAAGTATTGTAAGATAAAGACCATGATTGGTAAAAAACTAAATTAGTTGAATACAGTTAAATGAATCATCTAAAATGCACCTGCCTTAAACAGGATAACTGTTTATCGATTTCTAATAAAAAAAACACTAAATTGGCATTAGCATTGTTAGGATTTGATTAAACTGTTATAATTTCGAATTAAGTTGTATTTTACGTAGCGAAAGGTAAAGAATTCATACAGAGTTTTTTACATTGCACATGCCTTATATAATATAAGCCACACAATATATTTCATTTAGTCGACATGTAATGGTAAAATCGCCAAACGCAGGAATTTTTAACACTCCAAATATTAAGTATCACTTGATTTTGAAATTGAAATAATCATCTCCAATTAGCATAAAAACTTCGTAGTATATTCTACTTACATAAACAATATAGGTACCAACATATAGATTATAAAGCTGTATATAAACATGAAAATAAAGCAAGAAACCGTCTAAGAGCGCAACTTATAAGGCATTGTGATTCAGGCCTTAGGTGCGGCAAGTGCAGTGTGTCAGCGCGGTCGTTGCTCTCGGCGGACTAATTTTACTTTCATTAAATTACTAAAGACGGTCTCCGGCGGCAAGTCACGTTGTACTGTTGATCTGATTTGTAGTACACACTACTGGTTTGTTGAATAATGAAGGTTTGTGTTGAAGATGATGTAGATGAAGATTAAAGGACTTTGAGATGTTAATTATAGGCCTGTTTTTGGTATTCGTTTGAGGTTAGAAGAAATATTTCTACAAGCTCCAATTTTTTTCAGGATAAAAAATGGAATTGTTTGCTAACAATTCTTCTAAGGTATTTGGTTGTAGGTCATGTAAATTATCGCGAATGTTTTGTTCGGAGGAGCGGTGTTTAACCAATTGTTTTATACAACGCGATTTCATTTGTAGTCGTGATTTAAATACGAATAAATAAGGGAAAAACAGGTTTAGAAATCGCAATATTTGCGGTTATTTTACCAACGCCTATCAAATCACATTACAAATTGCTTCTATCAATGTTCAAGATAAACCATTCACAATGGAAATTCCCTTAAAAGTCCATAAACTATTATGTATATCTATTATTTCTCCATATAAAATAGTTATAAACACGCCACAGTACGAAACAACCAATTGTTGTCCGTAACTAAAGTCAGCAGGATTTCAAACGATGTGTGTCGTTGGTGTAGGTCGAATTGTCGGCTGGGAAAGCCAGCTTTTACTCTTTCCACGACACCTGTCTATTGTCATAAACCGTCATGAGTGGTGTGCATTTCATTATACTATCTTTTTGTTTCTGTGTGCTGAGATTTTTTATTTTCTTTTGGAAATATGTATATGAAAAAATTTCTTCCACCCTTACTTAGTCCTCGTGTAGAATTTTGCTGCAATTTTTTGGGAGTAAAAAGTTGCTTATGTCGTTTTCTAAGGTTATAGTCAAGGTTTACTGTCGTTGGAATACATTTTGGCGTAAACAGGTCACAAATAGACAACATAAAAATGTACCTGCGAGGGTTAGGTTAGGTAAGCACTTGCAATATTGATCTTGTAGTGCATTGGATTGAGGTTTTAGAATATAGGTAAACTTTATCAAACTTTCAATGAACTACCTAGGCCAGTTCATTGTCTACGAACGACGCAGTCTATTTATCAACAAACTATTCTGCCTTTTGCAAAATATGCTAAAATCTACAAACACTTTATTTCCATTCAACGAAGCTACACCAAAGGCAACAGTAACATTTCCTTTAGCATTTGTTTCGTGATCGGGTTCAGTAGCCTTCTTACTTTCCACAGTAGGGTAAACAGGTAAATAGTGGACACAGACGGAACTCGCCACGTCCGTCAGCGCAGTGGGTCGACGTGCCCATGTTTGGGGATCTACCCGGTGACCGTATTAGATTCTATCTCGGTCTGTTTTCCGATATCATAGATGTTTTGTACTATACCGATTTTATTGCAGATTTTTAGAGAACCATCTTTCTCTTTCTCTCAAAGGTTTGCTATTAAAGAACTCAATTTTTGATTTAAGCCCGCCTGTGTACATTAAGTTTAATGTAAAAGTATCTGAATGTATTTTATTGTGTGCAATAAAGAATTAAAAGCAAGAGAACTATTGTCGATTGTGTTTTGTTATAATTTTATATTATGTGGACTGCAAATAGTCTTCTTGAACGATAGTACCTAATTTTAGGTCAGCTGCACACTGGGCAACTGTCTACGATTTTTATGACAAACCAATAAAACAGGATTCTTGACCACACAGCTATATCTATATATAAGTAAAACTATAGCTTATACACAAAATGGACGGAAAGCAGAAGTTTTGAGTAATATTGTGTGCGATTGAGACAAATTGTATCCTCGTATTGCAGTGTTGAACTAAAAACATGATCAAGAGATGATGGTATACCTTTGGTATCGTTTGACGTGACCTGTTCCACGTTTTTCAAAGACTTGTTGCGACTACTTACCCGGACTTTAAGTAAATGAACGTCTAGTTAGGCTTTCATTAACATGAATAACTAAGCAACGGTCATATTGAGGGCGTCCTATTGTTGGTCTTCAAGAATGTACTGTTGAGACGGAGCTAGTCCTGCTGGCACGAGCGTCAGTGACGTCATTCACGACCACACTATTGGTCTAAACTTCTACTATGTCGCTTTATCATTATTGGGTACTAGGTGTTTTAAAATATTGGACTAGTTTAGTTAGCTATGTAGACCGCATATAGGTACCTACCTACCATACCTACACTAAGTTGCTTTACGTTACCATGTGATTTTTTAAAGTATTTTAATTTTCTCTCTCAAATTTCAAATTCAGCTGCCTAGACTAAAAACATGGTTAGCAACATGACTACAAGTTACTAAGCATAAATATTATTATTGAATCTGCTAATTTACCCTGACCCGGTGGATGCAAATGGCAAAGTTGTCGCTTTCATTATGGCGTTCTAAGGGGGAAGCTTTTGTTCAACATTGGACGTCTTCCAGCTAATGATGATGATAACCCTGACTTGCAAATAGTCATACGCTTGTCAGCGCCAATCAAACCATAATTTATTTGCCTATAAAATAAAGTAAACAACATTACATTAAACCCAAAGCTTTCACGGTTTTGAAGCCAATAAAAAATCTTTAGCAAACATAATGGCCAACTCGAGTAGAAAATCGTTCGTTTAACTAAACGATACGAGTAAATTGTAGCAATTTTTGTGAAAATACGCAATGCAAACAGTCGTTACGGTGATTTCTTTGGCGGCCGCTAGTGATGTACCGTAAACGGAATCGATTAAATCGATTAACTTTCCATACCGATGTGGGAATTAAATTAAGTTAGCTTGTAGGCTCTTTAGCCTGTCATCGAGTCGTTTATGTTGATGCTCGATTGTTTTTATAGCTCAGACGTGATGTGGTGTTGGCAGGCTGGTCTATCTATACATTCGTTTCTTTCATAGGCGTTCGATATTTTTTCTCGTTACAAATAGTTTTTCTATAGCAAATATAAACAAGGATTTAGTTTTAAAAAAGTGTGGATGTGGAAGAATTATTTTATCTGTAAGGTTTTCCATGCGTTTAGAGATAAGTATGGACCTTCTAAGTCAACACCACATTTCGCCCGTTATATTATACATCCTATTGTAATGGAGGGCGAGCCTATTGCCATCAACCGGGCACAAATCCAGACTCTGTGCTATTATTCAGTATGACCTAACGGACAATCCCAATAACACTTTGCAAGACCCGGGATTCGAACCCGGGCTTTTCGAATTCGGAGCAATTACTACACTAATGTGGCAGTTAAGCAAATAAGTTCTAAATTCGGGCTACGTGTAAAATTGATACCTGTAACTACAATATGGAGAATACAAAAGTAATTTCTGTCCACGTGTCTTCTAGACGTGGGTCTCATACCTACGCAGCGTATAGCTGCTTACCACTAAATCACAACAGCGTGATGCATACTTTCTCGTGAGTGCTCTACTTACACGATACGGTTTGCAATTCGGATTAATATATTTGTGGTAATTAGGTGTTTTGTTGCGCGCGCATCAAGTTTATTGAAGAAATCGTTTGTTAGACTAAATAATTGAAGGCCATTTATAGGTAATATTTCTACTTTGTGTCCTCCATGGTTCATACTGTGTACCTGTTTATGCCTATTTACGGGTTCTTAAGCTTATTATTAAGTAAAATTAGTGTCTAATTCAATGTTAGTTTCTTCTAGGACTGGCCATAAGTTTTTGGCGACAAAGAAGATGAAAAAGTAAAAAAAAATCTTGTTTTTAAACAAGGTAAAAGTATATTTAGTCTCCGACATAGCTGTTGAAAAAGCGTAATTATCCCTACAATATTTAAAACATTTTATTTACCCAAGTTCTTATTTTTCTTAAACGCTTTCTTTGAGTAGTAAGGCTGCCTCTACCATCGTTTAGTAAGCACAAATCATTAAATATTGGTCATAAGCCATAACTATAAAACGTTTATAGTCAAACGGTTTAGGCCCTGGACTGTCAATCGCACCCAAAACATTCTTGACATAGACTCACGTCTATTCTGTTTGAGGACTCAACATGTACCATAATATTAATGCATAGTACAGTTCGCGCAACATTTATGAGCCTTCTGAAGTTAGCCACGAATTCAAAACTGCGCAGGTCCGTCAACAAATTCTTTCTGTCTATTCTAAAAATGCGTACTGCGCAACCTCTTGCGGCTAACATCCGGGAGCTCATAAATTTTTGCGCGAACTTTAGTACCTATTATGAAAATACTAAATAGTATTGTTAAAATGTATGAGCATGGTGAACTATAGGTATCGTTAAAATACCTGTTTTTATCGCTATAAGGCCTGATTACACTGAAGTGGAATGTGGGCAAGCACGATTATGCAAACCTAAAATCGGTCTTATGTAATTAAGATTCAAACTTAAACCGAGTATGTGTGATAATATTGCCTTTTTTATAGGCATTAGACGCATAGCTTTTTAATAATAAAATGACACGTTACACGATATAAATAGTAATACAATAGGTGCAAATTTATTCATTATCATCATCAGCCGGTAGACATCCACTATTGAACAAAGGCCTCCCCCATAGGTAAAGGGGGGAGGTTGCTATAGTCCCCACGCTTGAGGATCGCAGTATTGGTGGTGAATTTACAGAAGACCCTGCTGCCCATCCTTTGGATTTTCCCTTAGTCGCCTCTTACGACACCCACGGGAGGAAAGGGGGTGGTCTATTCTAGGCCGGATACCACTCGGCAAATTTATTACATGGCACTATAAACCTCCTATAGATAGGTGCTTATTACAGAATCTACTACTAAACTCTAGTTTATTTCTGAAGCAGGGCAATGAGCAGTTCACACAAAATTCCATATCTAACGCTCAGATACGCCTCAGTTTGCCGAGACCTTAAAACAATGCGCCGTCCGTCACGTCCTCATTAGCTAGCGTATGAAATGACAATGACTAATTAGTAAGTTATATAGCTATGTAGTATATAAAATTTGCATTATAAAGGTTATTATTAAAATCATTATTATATAGCTTTAATATTTTAAAAAAATCATAATATCTGCCTGTGCCATAGGTATCTTGAAAAAGCATAATATAGCGACGCCTATCGGCCTTTTAATGAGACACTTCATTACCAGTAATTGCATAATTTCTCTTATTATCGGACCTATTAAAGTTTACCAGTCGCCAAGAATTTTCGACAGCAGAATAATACCTGATAAAGTAATCAACGATAAAGGCGATATCCGCGATACATGTTCACAATTTATTTATTAAGAGAGTAACATAACATAACATCACGCCTGTATTCCCCGAAGGGGTAGGCAGAGGTGCACATATAGTACACCCACATTTCGCCAGTTATGTTTTTTAGGTCCCAATGTAATAGGGGGCGAGCCTATTGCCACCAACCGGGCACAAATCCAGACTCCGTGCTGCTACTAAGAATTACCTAATGGAAAAACCTAGTAACACTTTGCCCGACCCGGGATTCGAACCCAGGACCTCGTGCTCAGCAGTCGCGCTTAGCAAGCACTAGACCAACGATGCAGTTATTAAGAGAGTAGTCGAAATACACTACATCATAATACATTATTATCGAATTCCGATCTACAATTGGTAGCAAATATTTCCACACGTAACGAACACATTATCCCCTTTTCAAAAGCGTACCGATCCGTTGGTACGGTCCAATGAAATTTTTATCATACCAATCTTACATGGTCTGTTAATTTTCTATATGAACTTGTACGTTTTAGATCAGCTATCGGATGTATTATTTTTCTGTACAATAGAAGATTTTGTTGGTATGAAAGCTCTTTTAATGAAAATGTAGTATTTAGGAGGAAAATATTTGCATGTCCTAGCAGGTAGAGGACAGACAGCATCATAAGTAGCTGAACATTTTTTGAACATACCATTAATTAAAAAATAATATTATTTTATAGTAGATAGTCTTAAATATTCTCAGATCATTTGAACGTTTCTATAATTTGAAACAATAGCTTGAATTGGTGATTGTTTCTTTCAATTAGTTGATATACGTTATTATAGTAAAATATATGATATAGGTAGCGTTTCTAAACATGTTAAGTTACTTATGTTGCTCACTGTTCAACTATTTATTTAGAAAAATATTATATTTTTTTCAAGGAGGATTCCTTGAAACACAAATATTGAAAAATATTAAGAACTTAACCTATTTTATATATGATGGGGTTGGCATATCCTTAAAGGACAAAAACCCCGAAATTAAATAAATAAAGATTATAAAAAAAAAAAAAAAAACCTATTTTATATAGTTATAATTGATGAAACATAAGATAATATACGCTTGCGAGCATTCTAAGCTAAGAAAACAAGTGCAATGACGTCGTCTCATTTTAGAATTGTACACTCCATATGGATCCCAGTTAGCAAAAAGGTCTAACGGATCAACTTACTAACCTACTAATGAAGCACTAATTAGCATTTGTAGGCTAAGGACTTTAATGTAATGGCTATGAATGATTCATGAGGATGGTTGGATCAAGTGTTATCCGTCTGCCCCCTTACCATGGGCTCTTAAAGCATGACAGTTTACGGTGTGGAAGTGGCGCCGCTACGTGCAGTGTAATGCGGCGAAAATCTCGCTTTTATAACGTAAACTGTCCTGCATTAACAGCTCATGATAAGGGGGCTGTTCTAGCTGGATCAGATGTTATAGGATTTAATGATAATTACTTTATAATATAGAAATCTATGTCATAAATGATCAAAATCTATATCTATACTAATATTATAAAGCTGAAGAGTTTGTTTGCTTGAACGCGCTAATCTCAGGAACTACTGGTCCGATTTGAAAAAATCTTTCAGTGTTAGATAGCCTATTGAGGAAGGCTATAGGCTATAAAACATTCGAAACCCACGCGGAGGGAGTCGCGGGTGGAAGCTAGTAAAAAATAAATAAACATAATCAAAATAAGATTGTCTTATTGATTAAACTCAATGTTTTTGCATAACTAATTACTCTGTACGAGAGTTGCAATGTTGTGCAAAAAATAATAATTTTTATTCTAATACCAAATCCATGTATGTTGGTACTAAAATCGAACGGAAATCTATACAGCATAAATAAATACACACAAATACAATTTCCGTAACATTTTTGCTCCAGATATTCAATTTGTGTACAACTCTGTCGAGCAAAGGGGTACGGTAAATCCGATAACGTTTCATTTTATCGATATCGATAAACGAACGCTTGGTTTCGACAGTCCTATTTAAAAGATTTGTATTTTTGCAATATAGACAAAATGCCTCATGGGTCGCTCCGCGCGATTGCTGAACATAAGGTCATGGGTTCGAATCCGGAGTCGGGCAAAGTGTCTTATTAAAAGCAATAAATTTTTAGTCGCTTTTTGGGCAGCAGTTTCAAATTGCGGGCTGTAATGTTTTCTTACACGAAATACGAGGGTCAAACTGAAAGTTCTTAGAACTGGCCACTTATAAACAATATAATAAAAAAATAATTCTAAAATTTGAAAATAGAACTCTTTGCCAATATTACTGAGTATATATTTCATTAATTTGTCATTTGTTTTACGATTTGGCGGCAAATTGAAAATTGTCTGTGTCACGTCAACATGAATTTAACACGAGAAAATTTTCGTGCAATGATTTTTTATGACTTTCGATGTCATTTAAGTCAACAAGAAAGTTATGATAGACTACGATTGGCCTTTCACGATGAAGCCCCATCTCGTGCGACAGTTTACAACTGGTTTAATGAGTTTAAACGTGGTCGCACTAATCTCACTGATGATTTACGTGAGGGACGGCCTTATACGGCGACGACTGAAGATAACATCTGTGTTGTGCGGCGTATGATAGAGACTGACAAAAGAGTGACCTATCAGCAGATTCGGACAAGCTTAGGCATCGGTATGAGTCAAGTGCACAAAATCCTCCACGAACATTTAGCAGTCAGGAAGCTTTGCACCCGGTGGATACCTCATAATTTGACTGAGGCTCAAAAACTCCATCGTGTGGATTGGTGCCGTAAAATGATTGAAAGATTTAACGGAGGTGACTCAAATGCTGTGTTCGACATACTAACAGGTGACGAAAGCTGGATTTACTGTTATGATCCTGAAACCAAAAGACAATCTGCTCAGTGGGTGTTTCCTTTCGAGAGGTTGCCAACTAAAGTGAAGAGAGATCGAAGTGCGGGAAAAAAATGGTGGCCTCGTTCTTTGGAAGGATAGGTCATTTCGCAACAATTGTGTTAGAGGATCAAAAAACAGTTTCTGCAGAATGGTACACTACCAATTGTTTGCCACTTGTCTTGGAAAAATTTCGAGAGAAACGACCTCGCAGTAGGATCCTCCTTCACCACGACAACGCCTCGTCGCACACCGCTAAGCGAACGATCGACTATTTGGCGATATCAAACGTTGAATTACTGGGTCACCCGCCGTATAGCCCCGACCTCGCCCCTTGTGATTTTTATTTATTTCCAAAAATTAAAGAAAAACTTAAAGGAAAGCGGTTTATGAATGCTGAAGAAGCGGTGGCTGCGTATCGCGATGCCATTGAAGAGAACCCTAAAGACGAGTGGGCAAAGTGCTTTTCCCAGTGGTTCCATCGCATGCAGCGGTGTATTGACGTAAATGGACAATATTTTGAAATGATATAATAAAACTAATAACTGGCTAATGTAATCAGTTTTTGATTTTCTAAGAACTTTCAGTTTGACCCTCGTATAAGAACACAAACCAACCTAATGCCGCGTTTTCACTAGGATGTCGCGGAGACATATCCGTGTGTGACATTCCGTGGTATGTCTTTGCGACTCTGTGGGACAATGTCGCTCGACATTTCCCTTGTTCGTACTGCCCAGTAGTGAATAGTATGTTGTCCGAAGAGCTTAGTTTTGTTCAGTGTGACTTATATAAAGTGAGTCGCGTTCTAACTATTCAAAACTTGTCGCGCGACCTATAGATGTCGCAAGCGATGTCGGGCGACATCGCGCGGGACTTAAATTTCGTGTCAAGCAACAGAGACGCGGGACAAATGTTGCCTAATGAAAACGCGGCTTCAAAATCGAACTTAGTCGCTTGCAGGTCGCGTTACCAACAAGGCGTTCCTCTGCTTCCTACCGCGATGTAATAAACATTTTAATAGTATAAAGTGGGAGGTATGTGCGGCCCGAACAATGGTTATTAGCATTAACTAATAGACCGCCCCATGTTATTCATAAATATATATTAAAGAATGGCCTTTCTATTGGTTGAATTAATGCAGTAACGTGTACGTGATCAGATTATGAATACAGGAACTTTTTTATTGGTCCTTTATTCATTCATTTCTTTTGTTTCTAACCAACCAATAATGTCTAAGTATTTAATTATGGAACACTATATAATTTATAGTTATTTATGTCTGTATCAGTCTGTTAATTATATACTAAAATAACCTGATTGGCGCAGTGGCTAAGCGATTGGACTGCTGCGCTAAGGGTTGCAGGTTCGATTCCCGCACGGGGAAAATATTTGTGCGAACCGCAGATGTTTGTCCAGAGTCTGGGTGTTTGTGTATGTGATATTTCATGTTTGTAATAAGCATCCACGGCACAGGGGAAATTCGTAGTGTGGGGCGAGTTTTTTTTTAAATACGGTCTGCACTGACCTTAACTCTCACAAAAGATAAAATAACAAGATATAAGGATGTTAGTATGTAAATATAAACAAACAATTCAAGCTCACCATATGTAATATGAGCAGAACGCCTATAGACAACCCGCGTCGAAGCCGCATCCTCAACTGTAAACAAACACATAAGAAACATTAGACGGAAAGTTTCACTTTAAGCAAACAAGACAAGAATAGTGGAGAACTAAAGTCAAAAGATTTCTGGAAATCCATCGTCATATGGATGCGGTAAATAAGTATATTGTAACTAGGCATTACAACCTGATTGAATACAGTAACCCAAAAGGACAAATATATAATTATAATGCCTTGCATCACCACCCGTCGCTTTGTGCCATTGATTGTACTAATTGGATTATATTAATTGCACCAGTCGCATTTATACCATATTAAAAAGGACTAGCTTATTGCCATTTATTGGGCACCATATTAGTTCTGTCTTCAAACCTAAGGAAGTTTGTCTTCACCCTGGCCGAATTTCTATCTCGGAAAAGAATTATATAATATTACATAGACGAAGTCTTTTTGATACTTTAACTCAATCATATACCTTTACATATTTTAGGCTGTAAAGACCTAAAGCCCACGTAAAATAACACCGTAATAATTAAGTGCCTTAGATTTTTTTTAAAGTTGACCAAAGCAGAGTTTAAAAAAATCAGAAAGGACACTAATTTCCTAAAGAATATTCCAAAATGTGTAGGCACAAAACCTAATATGGTCTCTAAGAGAATAAGTACAACATACGAGCTCTGAGAAAACCAGTAGGTACGGATACAAAGTAGTTCAAATGTATATAACACTTCTATTTTAACAAAGTTTTATGACCATTAGCACTTAGCTCGGGAAAGTGCATTGTTAGGTTATAAATTTAATGCTTCGCGAGTCGCGTTCGAACCTAGGATATAATTTGGAGCTGACCGAGTTAGTTTGCAGACGTTGAAATATATAAAATAAATAATTATTATAATACAAAAATGTGTCAAAATGTAGGTCTCTTAAATGTACTAGAATTCTAGATTTTTATAGTAGCATTTAACTACGTTAGTGAACGATAAAATTCTAAAATAACTATTAGACATCTAAAAACCGAGTAATGCAACTCCATGCTTCTCTCAAGTCCAAAAAAGACAAGGATGAGTTACATACTGACTACTATCGCTCCCTTCAAAAACAAACACCGCATTGTATTTGTATAATCCTACTCTGTTATACTGTTCTAGATAGTAAGGTCATTTACAGCTGAATATATTTCACACATACCATAGTACATTTCGAGTTATAATATACCTAATATTAACCAGAATGTGGAGTTATGTGAACGTGTGACAGAAACTCACCAAAAGAAATAGTAATTCTACTATAGTAGAATAAGTTATACCAACTCGACTCCCATTGTGAATACTATAAACAATTAGCCTAATAAGGCGTATAAATGCTTATTTAAAACAATATGAGCATA
The DNA here is from genome assembly GCA_946251915.1 of Abrostola triplasia. Taxonomy (NCBI): domain Eukaryota; kingdom Metazoa; phylum Arthropoda; class Insecta; order Lepidoptera; family Noctuidae; genus Abrostola; species Abrostola triplasia. Next base: position 9,428,712 of record OX276430.1, read on the forward strand.
TTTACGGCAAACAACACGTTGTAGCGAAACAATCGTATCATTATCTCATACAGAGTCATTACCAGCTTCGTCAGAACCCATGGTGAACCCACTGTCTGCACCTTGGTACAGTTTCCAGCGATGTGGGACGGAATCTGGTGCCGTATTGTGATTTCGTACCCACAGTATTTCTTTGTGAACGGTACAGGCATTCTCATTTGGTGTCGTTTTGAATTGTGATGGTTCAATGCGGGTGCGCGGGCCACTCTAAGAAGAATAGTCAAGTTGTATAACCAACATTACTATAATGTGGATATTTTTGTTTTAAAATAATATTAAGGTTGATATTGTGTCTAATAAATCGGAGGTGTTCTGCAAAAAGGGCAAGTGAGGAGTACCCTCAACTCTAGAGCGTGTATGAGGAATTTGATGCGTGTGAATGAAGCAAAAGAAGTATGCCAGGATCGTAGCAAATTGAAATCCGTGGTCTCTGCCTACCCCTCAGGGAAACAGGCGTGACTTTATATAATGTATGTGCGTATTGTATCTTAATTATAAGTCCTCCAATTTAGCACGACTTGGACATGAACGTCACTGTATCTTTACGATTTTATAGAGTAATCTATGGACACGTCGTGGAATTTACAATAATTCTATGTAACTTGTTAAACAAACTGTCTCTCTGAGTCCCAAATAAAGAAAAAAAAATTCAAAGTTAAGTGTTCTTAAATACCGGTCGATTTGTCTTTGTGAATATTTGCACACGTTTGTTGTTTTGTTGAAAAACTATTCTGTTATGAATAAAACTCTTGAACAAATAAATAAAACCTGATATAATATTTTCCCTTGGCAACAAACCCGTACTCTCCTATCCATTTGGGTGTACACCCGTGATGTAATGTTTATATTTTCTATCCAAACAAGCAAACCTTCCGCTTTGTTTGTTATTTTTACTCATAAAATAGCAATGTTTTCAAGAGTAATTTTGCAATTCCAAAACATGTCACAGGCCTTTCTGCTGTGAGGGAAACAGGAAAAACATTTAAAACTCAAAAGACCCGACACAAGTGAGTTATAACACAATAATGAACTTTTTGGAACAAAAGCAATTTGCTTGAGCGGAGAAGGTAGGCTATTTTGCTCAAATTTAATAATTGCAAGGAATGCTGTTTCAATGGTAAATAAGTAACTAGATACGCTTTTTCGAAATATATAATTCTTGCTTCATTTTGTTTTAACAGCCTGTGTTGACACACTGCAGGGCAAAGGCCTCCTTTTCATTCTTCCACTTTATTCGGTAGTGTGCTAAGGTGGACCAGTCTCACCTGAACGCAGGCAGCTCGTCATGCCACCGTCGTCAGGCTTTAAATACCCACTCGATAAACAATACTGGGAACTCATAAGCTTCAAGCAAACATTTTCCAACACAAAATACAGCATGGTAACGTCTAAATAAACTACGCTTTTCATGGAAAACACGCGTCGAGTACGTCGTTCCACAATTTCTTTTCCGTCTAATATGTTTGAGTTTTCTCGCAAGCCAAGCCATTTATTAACCACAGACGTTAAAACTTTCGTTATAAGAATAATAAAGTTAATTCTTTTAATATACTCGTATGGAAAAGAAAGTGATGGTATGGAGCCGCTTCGTCATGGTACTTTATTCAGAATCGGGGGTTTACATGATAAGAAATGGTAGAGAAAACTAATTATAAAGGTGTTTAATTGTTTATTTCATATGATTGTTGTTAGTTTCTATGAAACTAAGATATATTTTTAACCGTCTTCAAAAAAGGAGATTCTTAATTCGTTGGTTTTTTTTAAGTGTCAAAGCAGTATGGTCATAATTATTTAAGGTTCGTTTATGTACCTAATAATAGTGTAATTAATAGGTATCTACTACCTATAACTACCTATATATTTATCTATATTTAAGGCCATGGCCACTCAAAGAAGAGGTAAGACGAGGACGCGTCGCAGACAGGGCGCAGACAAATGCCCCTTTGATTTACTTTCATACAAAATGTTCACAAACATCGCGACGGAAAATATTTTCAATAAAATGTTTTAAAAAGACATGACGCGTCCTAGTCTTACGTCTTTTCTATGGCCATCGCCTAAGATACCGACTAAATAATAAGTTTTCCTAGATTTCGATCGGTTACGTAACTTTTGACGAGTGGAATCTGGCATAGAATTAACCACCCCCTTTCCTCCCGTGGAAGTCGTAGGAGGCGAGACTAAGGGACAATCCAGAAGATGGGCAGCAGCGTCTTCTGTAAGTTGACCATCAATACTGCGATCCCCAAGCCGCTTGCCAAGTGTGGGAATTATGGCAACCTCCCCCTTCTAAGGGGAAGCCTTTGTTCAACAGTGGACGTCTTTCGGCTGTTGATGACGTAACTTTCAAATGATTGTCAACTCAACATGAATTATCTGACACTATCATTATAAATTAATGTATAACGACTCAATAAAGAACATTAAAATGCCTTGACTTTTAAAATCTTTAATGTCACGGTAGTATCATTACAATTATTGCTGTCAGTTATTACCTTAGTAATTTTCAGTGGACATTAACGACTATAAACATTATTGCGCTAAATTATGTGCGTGCACTGCTTTTAAGGCATTTGGATATTATTTACCATGTTTCATCGTAATTATGATAATACTAGCTGCGCCCCGCGGTGTTACTCTCTACATTTTTTCGGGATAAAAAGTAGCCTATGTGTTAATCCGGGGTATCGGCTAACTACGTATGAAATTTAATTAAAATCCATTCAATAGTTTTTACGTGAAAGAGTAAGAAACATCCATCCATACTTACAAACTTTCGCGTTTATAATATTAGTAGGGATTAACATAATATGAGCGATAAAATTGTATCTACATTGCAATTGAATGGAGAGAAACGTTTGGGAATCTAGTATAAATAGGTACCAAGCATAAATATAATAACACTCATTAAAATAAGTCTGAACTTTGACTGCGAATTCGCTACACGATTAGCTTCAGTTCCTTTCAAATAAATGTATGCTTGAACAAAATAATTACTTAAACGATGGCAAAAGATGAGAAATTTGTAACATGGATGTTACAATCATGTAAAAATAAAAATCCTACATGTCGCCAAATAGACATGCAAATTGTTGTCCAAAAATGCTCAATGTATAAATACTACATATTAAAACATATATCTAATAGGTATCAATATCTTGTTAAAAAAATGAATATTTTGTAGGCGTCGATTTTTTTTATGTCTGGCTGGAGGCCTTTTATTAGGTCTCGCCAAATGACCGGTTAAGCAGTCAGAGCTCCTTCAGAGCTAACTGCGAGGGACAAGTTCGAAAAAAAAAGTATCAAACCGAACCCTAAAAGCTAGTCTAAACAAAAGAAAGCGTACATTTACCGCGGCTTAGCATAACAAATGAAGATCACGCACATACCACAAGAGCATCATCAATAAACACAGCATACCGAACGGTATTTGCATTCATAATTATATTTTTCGCCGTCCATAAATCAAAGTGAAGTGGATCCTTATCGCAGCATCAATCTGCTTATATACGTACGTACTTTCGATTGCCGACGTTCAAAACGTGCATTTTAAATAACGAACCATCTCCTATTAGAAATTGTGGTTCAAGGGTGAATGGGTCAAACAGACTGCTAGGCAGCGCCGATCGAATCGCAAAAGGAATTTACCCACTTATTTCCCTTTTGCCTCACTGGAAAGGGAAAGTTTGTGCTCGCAGCGTACGACTCCGGGTGCGCAAGGCAGCAGTTGGAATGCAATTTTGTTATTTGTTTTACCCCCTCCGACTGCCTCAGGAACTACAGTTAATACAGAGTGTATGGTATGTGTAATTAAGAGCCGTAAGGATTTCTCGTGTTTCGTACAATGTTGTGTTACGAATATCCGACTTGCATTTGCAACACAATAAATGCTTCCTTTATTAGTATCGTTTGTTGTTATGCTACAATATAGGTCCATTACAATGTGAATTGGAAAAAGCGCTTATTTAATCTGAACGAACGCTGAGCCGGCAAAATAACGCTAGGCAGTCCAATCTCAAACATCTCATTTAGCGCTTTAATAAAACCAAAACAACGCGCCTACCGCGGCTTAATTGGCGGGAGCTCGCGAAAGTAAAGACGTGGTCACACCGCACCACTTTAATCACCGAATTTTGGGCGTTCCCGCTGAACAAGTTGCTTTTCGGGCAAGTGGGCCGTGGGACTACCAGGAGAAAGTACTGCACATACAGTACCGGAACTCTTTGTACATGGCACTTTAGTTTTTGCGGTGCATTTTCGCTTGTAAAGTATGCGGTCGAACTGCGTCCATTGTATAATTATAGGGTGCGGTGGGCGCACGGCGAAGGTTTATTGCGTCGCAGCTGATCGCAGCGAGTGTTGCCAGTCCGGCTGCAGCCTCTGTTTATTTGCAGATTAACAATTAATAAAACGATCCATTATTTTTATGGTTCCACGGTGGTTACGATTCATTTGAGTTTAAGGTGTGGCAATAACATTTAATTTTCATGTTTCTTAATGATACTGTATTATGTCGGAGAAAACAAAACGTTCGATACGTTTGTACCAGTTTTATTGTTATAATACCTATCTTGTTGCAGTAAACGTACTTGTGGTTTACTGTTATTGAAGTTTATTGTGTGGTTTACTGTTATTGTATTTGAATAAAACTCTTGAACAAATAAATAAAACCTGATATAATATTTTCCCTTGGCAACAAACCCGTACTCTCCTATCCATTTGGGTGTACACCCGTGATGTAATGTTTATATTTTCTATCCAAACAAGCAAACCTTCCGCTTTGTTTGTTATTTTTACTCATAAAATAGCAATGTTTTCAAGAGTAATTTTGCAATTCCAAAACATGTCACAGGCCTTTCTGCTGTGAGGGAAACAGGAAAAACATTTAAAACTCAAAAGACCCGACACAAGTGAGTTATAACACAATAATGAACTTTTTGGAACAAAAGCAATTTGCTTGAGCGGAGAAGGTAGGCTATTTTGCTCAAATTTAATAATTGCAAGGAATGCTGTTTCAATGGTAAATAAGTAACTAGATACGCTTTTTCGAAATATATAATTCTTGCTTCATTTTGTTTTAACAGCCTGTGTTGACACACTGCAGGGCAAAGGCCTCCTTTTCATTCTTCCACTTTATTCGGTAGTGTGCTAAGGTGGACCAGTCTCACCTGAACGCAGGCAGCTCGTCATGCCACCGTCGTCAGGCTTTAAATACCCACTCGATAAACAATACTGGGAACTCATAAGCTTCAAGCAAACATTTTCCAACACAAAATACAGCATGGTAACGTCTAAATAAACTACGCTTTTCATGGAAAACACGCGTCGAGTACGTCGTTCCACAATTTCTTTTCCGTCTAATATGTTTGAGTTTTCTCGCAAGCCAAGCCATTTATTAACCACAGACGTTAAAACTTTCGTTATAAGAATAATAAAGTTAATTCTTTTAATATACTCGTATGGAAAAGAAAGTGATGGTATGGAGCCGCTTCGTCATGGTACTTTATTCAGAATCGGGGGTTTACATGATAAGAAATGGTAGAGAAAACTAATTATAAAGGTGTTTAATTGTTTATTTCATATGATTGTTGTTAGTTTCTATGAAACTAAGATATATTTTTAACCGTCTTCAAAAAAGGAGATTCTTAATTCGTTGGTTTTTTTTAAGTGTCAAAGCAGTATGGTCATAATTATTTAAGGTTCGTTTATGTACCTAATAATAGTGTAATTAATAGGTATCTACTACCTATAACTACCTATATATTTATCTATATTTAAGGCCATGGCCACTCAAAGAAGAGGTAAGACGAGGACGCGTCGCAGACAGGGCGCAGACAAATGCCCCTTTGATTTACTTTCATACAAAATGTTCACAAACATCGCGACGGAAAATATTTTCAATAAAATGTTTTAAAAAGACATGACGCGTCCTAGTCTTACGTCTTTTCTATGGCCATCGCCTAAGATACCGACTAAATAATAAGTTTTCCTAGATTTCGATCGGTTACGTAACTTTTGACGAGTGGAATCTGGCATAGAATTAACCACCCCCTTTCCTCCCGTGGAAGTCGTAGGAGGCGAGACTAAGGGACAATCCAGAAGATGGGCAGCAGCGTCTTCTGTAAGTTGACCATCAATACTGCGATCCCCAAGCCGCTTGCCAAGTGTGGGAATTATGGCAACCTCCCCCTTCTAAGGGGAAGCCTTTGTTCAACAGTGGACGTCTTTCGGCTGTTGATGACGTAACTTTCAAATGATTGTCAACTCAACATGAATTATCTGACACTATCATTATAAATTAATGTATAACGACTCAATAAAGAACATTAAAATGCCTTGACTTTTAAAATCTTTAATGTCACGGTAGTATCATTACAATTATTGCTGTCAGTTATTACCTTAGTAATTTTCAGTGGACATTAACGACTATAAACATTATTGCGCTAAATTATGTGCGTGCACTGCTTTTAAGGCATTTGGATATTATTTACCATGTTTCATCGTAATTATGATAATACTAGCTGCGCCCCGCGGTGTTACTCTCTACATTTTTTCGGGATAAAAAGTAGCCTATGTGTTAATCCGGGGTATCGGCTAACTACGTATGAAATTTAATTAAAATCCATTCAATAGTTTTTACGTGAAAGAGTAAGAAACATCCATCCATACTTACAAACTTTCGCGTTTATAATATTAGTAGGGATTAACATAATATGAGCGATAAAATTGTATCTACATTGCAATTGAATGGAGAGAAACGTTTGGGAATCTAGTATAAATAGGTACCAAGCATAAATATAATAACACTCATTAAAATAAGTCTGAACTTTGACTGCGAATTCGCTACACGATTAGCTTCAGTTCCTTTCAAATAAATGTATGCTTGAACAAAATAATTACTTAAACGATGGCAAAAGATGAGAAATTTGTAACATGGATGTTACAATCATGTAAAAATAAAAATCCTACATGTCGCCAAATAGACATGCAAATTGTTGTCCAAAAATGCTCAATGTATAAATACTACATATTAAAACATATATCTAATAGGTATCAATATCTTGTTAAAAAAATGAATATTTTGTAGGCGTCGATTTTTTTTATGTCTGGCTGGAGGCCTTTTATTAGGTCTCGCCAAATGACCGGTTAAGCAGTCAGAGCTCCTTCAGAGCTAACTGCGAGGGACAAGTTCGAAAAAAAAAGTATCAAACCGAACCCTAAAAGCTAGTCTAAACAAAAGAAAGCGTACATTTACCGCGGCTTAGCATAACAAATGAAGATCACGCACATACCACAAGAGCATCATCAATAAACACAGCATACCGAACGGTATTTGCATTCATAATTATATTTTTCGCCGTCCATAAATCAAAGTGAAGTGGATCCTTATCGCAGCATCAATCTGCTTATATACGTACGTACTTTCGATTGCCGACGTTCAAAACGTGCATTTTAAATAACGAACCATCTCCTATTAGAAATTGTGGTTCAAGGGTGAATGGGTCAAACAGACTGCTAGGCAGCGCCGATCGAATCGCAAAAGGAATTTACCCACTTATTTCCCTTTTGCCTCACTGGAAAGGGAAAGTTTGTGCTCGCAGCGTACGACTCCGGGTGCGCAAGGCAGCAGTTGGAATGCAATTTTGTTATTTGTTTTACCCCCTCCGACTGCCTCAGGAACTACAGTTAATACAGAGTGTATGGTATGTGTAATTAAGAGCCGTAAGGATTTCTCGTGTTTCGTACAATGTTGTGTTACGAATATCCGACTTGCATTTGCAACACAATAAATGCTTCCTTTATTAGTATCGTTTGTTGTTATGCTACAATATAGGTCCATTACAATGTGAATTGGAAAAAGCGCTTATTTAATCTGAACGAACGCTGAGCCGGCAAAATAACGCTAGGCAGTCCAATCTCAAACATCTCATTTAGCGCTTTAATAAAACCAAAACAACGCGCCTACCGCGGCTTAATTGGCGGGAGCTCGCGAAAGTAAAGACGTGGTCACACCGCACCACTTTAATCACCGAATTTTGGGCGTTCCCGCTGAACAAGTTGCTTTTCGGGCAAGTGGGCCGTGGGACTACCAGGAGAAAGTACTGCACATACAGTACCGGAACTCTTTGTACATGGCACTTTAGTTTTTGCGGTGCATTTTCGCTTGTAAAGTATGCGGTCGAACTGCGTCCATTGTATAATTATAGGGTGCGGTGGGCGCACGGCGAAGGTTTATTGCGTCGCAGCTGATCGCAGCGAGTGTTGCCAGTCCGGCTGCAGCCTCTGTTTATTTGCAGATTAACAATTAATAAAACGATCCATTATTTTTATGGTTCCACGGTGGTTACGATTCATTTGAGTTTAAGGTGTGGCAATAACATTTAATTTTCATGTTTCTTAATGATACTGTATTATGTCGGAGAAAACAAAACGTTCGATACGTTTGTACCAGTTTTATTGTTATAATACCTATCTTGTTGCAGTAAACGTACTTGTGGTTTACTGTTATTGAAGTTTATTACACATTTTAAGTATAAACTTTTAGCAAAATTCATATCACGATTTCTCCAAAATGCTTTCGTAAAATGATTTAAAATAATCATTATAAAAACTTCAAGATTTCGAACTGAAAGTTTACAAAAAAGGGCTTTCAAATTCGCTACATACATGCTCTGTAATAGAAAGTTTTGCAATTACATGATTTCTAACCAAATGTTTATTGAAACCGGTTATTAACACTGAGCTTATTCAATCACCTATCAATAAATAACTCTGTATGAACATAAATATAAAAGTACAACCGCTAAACCAGAAGACGATCGTTTAAAGGCGTGGCTAAATGTAATACGTCATAAATTCATAATTTGTTATTATATGTATATCATTTTTGAACTGCTGCGTTGATCCAGTGGTTGCTAAGCGGTCACGCAGACCAGGTTCGAATATCAGGCCGAGCAGTGACATTGGGTTTTTCCATTATGTACCCAAATATCAGTAGCAGTAAGGAGTTTAGATTTGTGCCCAGTTGATGGCAGTAGGCATGCTCCCTATTAAATTAAGACGCATGACATACGGGCAAAATGTAGGTCTTCTGTCTTTATACAAATGATGTTATCTTTTTGTTTGTTTTTATGGCTTTCATATTTAAACATGGAATACCATTTCTTTTGATGGTCATTTGTAAAAGAAAAAGTAGTGGAAGGTTAAGCCAGTAATAAGTTGTATATCATTTCAAATAAGGCCCTTAATAGAGCTCTAAATGCCTCGGTATATTGTACCCACGTCGCCGGTAAGCCTAGTAAAGATCCAGGACCTTGCTGCGGTCTTAACCCGTGAAATGCGACGCTATAACTATACGGCAAGGCAAGGTTACGTAATATTAAGCAAGGAAGAAAGTTGTTACGGTATGACTACTAATTTATTATAGTGAAAGAATTTATTGCGAACATTGAGATAATATGGGTACAATTTTAAGCTGCCTCACATTATGAATTTCTGTTCTATCGTGTGCCTCAACACGTAGGTACATAACATCACGCCTGTATTCTGAAGGGGTAGGCAGAGGTGACGAGAGTACACCCACATTTCGCCAGTTATGTTATGAGTCCCAATGTAATAGGGGGCGAGCCTATTGTCATCGACCGGGCACATATCCAGACTCCGCTACTGAATATTAATAAAAACGCAGTTACATTTTGCCCGACCCGGGTTTCGAACCCGACACCTCAGGATTAGCAGTCGCGCATAGCGACCACTAGACCAACGAGGCAGCCATAACATTCCTCTGCAAATCATACGAAGATTTTTTATGCATTCAATTCGAAATTAGTCACCGTGGAAATCTGGTCGTCATAGCAATGTTGTCTATACCATGACGGATAGTCAGTTTCTTCGTATTTGACCACACAGAAAGTCATTACCATCCGACCACGTGTCCGTCATTACCATCTCCCGGCGTCATTGCCGTCCGTGCCTCCGTGGTACACGCAACGTCTCACGCCCACCTCTTACTTTCACTCGACTTGACACGATTAGTTCGAGCCCTTCAATGAATTTATTATGTGAAAGAATTTGTGTATCACATGTGTCAATTTATTAAGGTTGATATGTAATGTAATCTTGTTTATAAGTAGTGGAAGTACATCACTAGGCTGCGTGTTTTTATTAGTAGTTCAGTTGTTTATTGATAAAGTAAATGTAAAAAAATAATGGAGATTTATATTGGAGTAGCTGCGCACCGCGCTACATTTTTTAGGGATAAAAAGTAACCCATGTGTTAATCCAGGGTGTTAGCTACCTCCATATGATATTTCATTAAAATCCATTCAGTAGTATTTACGTGAAAGAGTAACTAACATCCATCTATACTCACAAACTTTCGCGTTTATAATATTAGTAGTGATAGGGATTTGTCGTGGAAATTCAAGGTGGTCGACCTAATAGTCTGAAAGCGAAATTAGTGCACTCTTATTTTTCTTATAAGAAACTCTGTCTTTGCTATTTAAGGATGAAATTATGTATTAATAGTTTGTATTAGAACAACCTAAGTATAGTTAATATACCTGACGAGGTTCTTTTAACAGAGAGGTTTAAACTTCCAAGAGACTGAATATCCATTTCGCATTTAAATATCCAAACATTTGCATAATTCATACTCGGCATTCGAAAGCGAAGATCTCTCGCACAAATATTGAAATAGACAAGACAAAGACACATATACTAGAACGCATACAAGAACTATTCGAAAAGCTTATTGAACCAATCAAAACACAGCAGCCTAGTCTAGACCAGGGGCCGGCAACCTGCGGCTCACAAGCCACATACGGCTCTTTGGATGTGACGCTGCGGCTCTTTAGTCCCATACGTTAAATATCATTTATTATGTAAAAAAAGACATTTAAAAATCGATCTGAATCGATTAACATGGATTAGGTAGTTCGTTTTTTTTTAACAAAAACCTTTATTTATGCAGGCACTATTTATTATTAGCAAGAAAAAAAAATGTGGCTTTTTAAAAACTTTGACATATTGTAAATTGTCATATTTGACTCTGACTCAAAAGGTTGCCGACCCCTGGTCTAGACTAAAAGCAAACAATATCATTGAGTAAGGAACCTATCGCGCACTAGATCTTGCCGTACGTTGACCTGCGCCGGAGCCCGACGAAATTGAAAGTAAATCGCGACAATGTCTTACGTACCTTGAATTGGAAGTGCTGTACCATGATTTATTATTCGAGATTAATTAACAGATTTCGGAGTCACGATGTTTAAGAGAAAATTAATAAAGCCACTCCGTGTTCTGGATTAAGCTTTACATCATTAACCATGTACCATAATGGTGATTTATTGAGGTTTTTAAATTACCGTACAGACAACATCTTGCTAAAAAAACAGCTGGTTACCAACACACGGTAAGGCAAAAATGGCGACTTGGACGGAGGAGGAACAAGCAGAGATTATCATTCTTGTCTACAGTATTTGCACTAATAATTGTGGACTTACGCTGTGAAATAAAGAAGTTAGTCTCCGTTTGAGACCTATTCGGGCATTCGATAAAACCAATCACACTTATAAAGGTAAAAGTTTTGGGTATGTGTTTGTATGTTTGTTACTCCTCAACTTTGATAAAATTTGATATGTAGCTGACACACTAGATTAACACATAGGGCACATAGACTATTTTTTGTGATAATGTAGTGGGTAACAACGCGGGGCGCAGCTAGTTTTATATAATAAGAATCACGAAAGTTATGATTGTAACAAATGACTTAAATTATTCAATACCAACTGAAGTTACACATCACGCAATATATTTGAGTTCCGCAGATATTATGCTGCAAGTTGTGTCTACGAATTTTCCTACTATTATCACATAGTTACCTCCAAGCCACTGGCCAAGCGTTGGGAATACGGCAACCCCTCCCTTTGCCTTAGTTCAACAATAGATGATGATGATGATAACATAGTTAATCTTAGTAATCTAAGTCCGAGTAGCGTGGAGGTTGGGCTTTCGGTGCTAAAGTTCGCGACTTTGATTCCCACGCGGGACGTTTGTAGGCCTACGGAAATTTGATTCGTGTGTGAGTTCAGAAGGCGTATGATTGCGACTCCTCTGAATGTCACTAAACTAATCGAAGTTTTGGACCGAAATCAACTGCAATATTTTTGATAAGTACAACGCCCTGTATGGTCAGATATGAATGAGACTTATCACACGTGCCGGCAGCTGAATTATCCTTTCGATCCCTCCTTATGTCTATCAGAAGTCTAGGTACATACATACATACCCGCAATCAGCCACCTATGTGGAAAGCCTTCTGTTATTCATCGGCCCCCCAAGGAACTTTCGTCCTTCGACTCACTTTCTTGGCGACAGAAAGAGAATTAAACCATACAATAATAATAATAACAGCCTATAACTGTCCTACTGCAGGGCAAAGGCCTCTTTTCATATATATAGAAGGATTGAGCAATGAGCATTGATCACCACGCTAGTTCACTGCTGGTAGGCGATTAAACCATAAATTAAACCATATTACGTAGAAAAGTAGCAACGCCTTGTAATAAAGAAATCAATTCTAACAGTTAAACGGTGTCCAACGCGTCTTTATTTACACTTTCACTGTTGACAGTTCTAAGATTTCGGGGACCTATCACATGTCAACCTGTCATGCTCGTGTCATTACCAAACAGAGATAAACTTACACTCTTAACATATGAGCGACAAGGACAGATCTAGGTACCGGTGTTACGTATTCAGTGGTACAATTACATCTGTCAAATGTTGGCGGTCAATGACCTAAGTTGCCAAACTTTTGCTTTCGCTAAAGTTGTACCTACTGGTAATTTCTTAGTATGTTTTAATTGGCGAATTAGCTTGCATATGCTATGTCGACTAAGTGTGGTGCGGCAATCGGCATGCTAAATATTTGCCTCGAAAGTTATCAATATTTACCTACGTGCGCGAAGAAATGCTTACTATTGGGCACACAGATTTCACAAGAAATTTTCTTCAGAAGTCTATTCACATTATATTTGTTTTAAAAGTACGCGGTACGTGCAGTAGTAAGAATTACTATTTTGTTCCATAGTAGCTACCTACACTTATCTATAGGCTAATATGACGAAAAGTGTCGCAAGAAATTGAAAGTCGGAAAGATACCTAAATTCCTAAATAATTATCCTAATATAATAACTCTATCCAGCAGTGAACTACAACGGACCGATGATGATGATGTCTATCATAATTATTACTTAATATCCATTATTACATATGTCCTTATCCATCTCATTATTGTCTTATACTTTATGTAATAACTGATCATTCTAATGTATCTTACGGCTTGTATTCGGTACTCCAACCTTGCTTGGATAACTTCCCAAACACACGTCAGCTTTCCCTAAATAACTAACTGCTAGTTATAACGATAGCTAGTTAATATTTATTATAACGTTGTGCTTCCTGCTCGGTTCCTTTGGTATGCCGGACAAGTAACAAGTTATGACGCTGTGGGAAGAGCTTTTGAAGAAGGGCTCCGATCGCATCCGGAGGTACACGAGTACACCCGAAACTGGCGCGTGAGTAAACTTCATACGTTTCTATAGTATCTACAACAGTATATTATAGCGTTTTGTTGTACTACTTTTACTGTACCTATATTTGATTTTGTAGATTTGTTTTGTTTAGGTAAAAAGCTTATGGAACTAATCTAATAAAAACGCGTCCATTAAAAGGTGTAGTAAATAAATATACTTAAATAAGATTGAAAGACAGATAAATCATTCACGTCATTCTGATTGACATAACTCTCGATAAAAAAATATTATGTCTAATGCCAAATCGAGCGACTTCTTATCGTATGGTTGACAACCTGGAGTCAGACTTTAAACCGCCTGTAGGCCTCTGACATGGCTTTACACACCGTTGAAAAATTTCTCAGGTGAGCCGGTTTCCTCAAGATTTTCCTTCACTGTTTTAGCAACTGTCAACAAATTTATAATGCGCAAGTGAATTCAAAACATCATTGAACTTGTGCTCTTTGACTTGGCAGTCCAACGGTCATACCACTCGGCTATCAGTGCTTTAAACTACATGATAAACAATTTTGTATCATAGAATATTAAAAAAAAAAATTGCAACAGCAAAAGAAAGGTCTTAACATGCGTACAATCAGATACAGTTCTTATCACAAACAAGCACAATCATAATAATTAACAATCCGTATTGACGTTCACATGGAATCCTAGGAAATGTTGACAGTTAGAGTTAATTGCCCCACACAATGACGGCACCCACACCGGCTGAGAACCTGTGCGCCTGCGTCGTAAACCCACATCCAAGACCCGCTAGCACACATCCACTGAGGTCGACTGCTAGGCCGCAGAGTGCGCGGGCACATGATAAAAACGTCGGGTTTCATCGGACTGCGAACGGTGTGTTTACGATTTGCTGTTGCTAATGTACGAATTACTGTTTTTTTTTCTATTTATATATTTCCTTGTTGTTTGTTGCCAGTCTTGTGTAAAAAATAAATGAATTTTCTTTCTTTTAAAAATACTAAATGATAAATGATTATTACTTCTTCTAATGGGTTTTATAAAACAATTTTACACGTATTTTTAAATAACTAGATGGCACACTTGTCTTTGTATCTTTATATTATCTTTTGTCAATATTTATAGTTAGTTTTGTTATTATATTTGTGTATAAGAACGAATTGATTAACAAATTCCCAGACTAAAAGCACATAGTTAGGTACGTGCCGGGATAAAATTTTGCTCAACTTGGAAACCAATCTTAGACTACGCGATCGGCCGATTCAATCGTAACACAATACCAAAAATACAAAAGCTACATAACAATAAAATAAAACTAAACTTCCTTGTACGTAATAGTTACTGTAACATGAATAGTATTCGAAAAAAGAGAATTAATTTAATAGCTTTTACGTCGGCGCACGCAGCTTTTAAGGCCACACCACAACAAGCGGGACAACAGACTAATCAACTTGACAGGCGTTTTGGTTACATTTCATCGACTTCTTAATTGACTGTTATTCATGTTCCATTAACATGTATATTCTTCATATTTATTTACGTATACAGTTAGTCGATAATCATCATTATTTCTAATATTTGCATCAAAGCATGACGACCTGATTAGCGCAGTGGCTAAGCGATTGGACTGTTGCGCTAAGGGTTGCGGGTTCGATTCCCGCACGGGGCAAAACTTTGTGCGAACCACAGATGTTTGTCCCGAGTCTGGGTGTTTGTGTATGTGATATTTCATGTTTGTGAAACGCACCCACGACACAGGAGAAATTCCTAGTGTGGGGCGACGTTTAAAAAAAGAAAAAAAAATAAAAAGCAGTTTTAGTGATTTTATCATACATATAACCCCCTTACCATGAACTCTTAAAGCAGGAAAGTTTAAATTGTGGAAGCGAGACGCAGCTACGTGCAGTGTAATGCGGCATTGCTCTTCCTCGTCGTAAACTGTCGTGCTATAGCCGAGTGTTATGACCGTTGGGATGCCAAGTCAAAGGTCGCAAGCTTAAACCCCGGCACGCACCAATGTGTTTTCTCATTCATAAATTAGTTATCAGTTGCTATAACAGTGAAGGAAAACATCGAGAGGAAACCGGCACTCCTGAGATTTTTTAACGGTGAGTAAAGCTAAGTCAGAGGCTTACAGGCGAGTTAAAGTTTGGCACCAGCATGTTCATCAACCTTATGATAAAAAGATCATACAGTTAACTCTGAATCGACCAGCAATTATAATATGAAGCGGCTAATAACTGCGTTTACAATATAACATAACGTCACGCCTATATTCCCCGAATGGATAGGCAGAGGCGCACATATAGTACACCCACATTTTGCCTGTTATGTTTTAGGTCCTAATGTAATAGGGGGCGAGCCTATTGCCATCAACTGGGCACAAATCCAGACTCCGTGCTGCCACTGAGAATTACCTAATGGAATAACCCAGTAACACTTTGCCCGACCCGGGATTCGAACCCAGGACCTCGTGCTCAGCAGTCGCGCTTAGTAACCACTAGACCAACGAGGCAGTCTGCGTTTAAGTAAACACAAAAATAATCTCTCGATCATCCAAATTTCGTCCATTACCATGTTAAACCCTTAATCCGCATCGTTTAATAAAACCGTTCAGCTTACACACCAAATGAAAATCAGCAGAAATTAATTGAACCCGAAACTCGATAATGGATAACCGCAACGAATCGTAAGCAAACGTATAATTACATCTATGTAACGTAAGTACGAAATAAATCGTACCATCAACTCGGTGAGTGGTAAGTAAGAGTAGTCAAAAACGAAAGTAGAATCGATCTAGAATCGACACAGCCGAAACATCGGACTCGGATTGTGGTCAGTCGGTCGCTGACTTTCACCGGCGACTAATTAGCGTTACCGAGTATCGATGTTTACAAGACCACCGCTGTGAATATCGATATCGATATTACATCGGATCAACGGTTGACATTCCATCTAATGTGACGTGGGAATTGATTTAAGGCACTGAGATTAGAAGATTTACGATCATCTATCAACTTTTGAATTGACCATCTCGTACTCCATGACGTTAACGACTTCACTCGTAAAGTAAATAATATCATAGCCATTAAAATTGTATCTTAAATAGAAATCCTCTTAGTCTCTATACTATAAGGTACTTAAAGAACTTAAAAGCTTGAAATCAATATCGGTCGACGATATTAAATTACACGATTCTTACAACCACTAATTAATAATTGATATAAATCAACCGTATCAATTAAATAAGTATTTCTGCAAAACCATTTAATTAATATGAAGTCCATTAAACTATAGATTCGATAATGTTATGAGTATCGATGTTTACACAAATAAATGGCGCATCACTATCAAAAGCTCGCCGCTGACCGGCGCGTACGCATGCGAGCCCGCCTTTAATCGATTGGGCGGACAGCAACAAGATGCATGACGTTACAACATACATACTTATAATGAAGAAGTCAGTCAATATTCAAAGGCATTTGATTTTGAAAAATATATAGATAATAATATTAAAAGTTGAGCAAATTATATAATTTCTTAAGGAAATTAAAATTTTATTACGGAAAATCATCAAAAAAAATTTATTGATTGTTATTAATTAAGTTACGTTTAGGTAAGTATTCATATTCATAATATACTATCCCATGAAGGAATGATGGATACCTAAACAAATGAGACCCCTTGTAAAAACCTGCAGATTGCCCGACTGTATAACCTAACCTAACCTAACCTAAACAAGAAAAAAACTAGAACAGAAGATTGCATCATAGATATATGTCTACAGAACATAATTGCTCATCTAGACCAAATTTTCGTTTTGAACTTGACCATGTTTCAGTCAGTAATAAAAATTACGTGTTACGCGCAATCGCAATGAAATACTCACAAAATTCTCTAATATCACGTCACGCAAAACTAACTGGCTGATGACATGCAAGATCCATTCATTTTACTATAATAACTTTCGTGAGAGTTATCCATATTATCTGCTATATGTATATACTGGATATACACCCTTCGGTTCGCGACCCCGCCGCGTCACCTGCTCACGAGTAAGGGCTCCGTTAGAGTCCAAAATTATTCGGACATTCCCGAATATTGACGTGAATATAACCAGTATATATAGTAGATAATAAAGATCCATACATTTTAGAAAAATTGTTTGAAGCAACAATGATATTATGCCCATGCTATGGCCCAAATGTGAATTCAAAGTACCCAAGAATGTACAATGAGACCTTTTCGTATGGTTATTATATTATAAACCACACAAGTATGTAGGTTGTATTTAAATTATTCCGAGACACACTTGGCCAATATTGTTCCCGACTCAATGGGCTAGCTACATATTGAAACTTATACGTACTATTAATTATTGTCAGCCTGACTACCTGACCTATTGTCAGGTCTTGCTAAAGAGCCGACAAAGCTCCTGAAGTCGAGAGAGGCAAAAATAAAATAAAATATTAGGCGATAACAAGTTTCAGATTGTTTAACAGTATTGCAACACAATTTATCACAAAAAACCTAGTTAATCCATCGTTTAATATTCTTCCAAAATACTCGAAAATTGTTTCTGATAATTAAAAAGAAATGCATAGTGAAGGGGCTAAGGTTACGCGATACCAAGCCGAGAGTTAATAACTTTTTATTCGCGGCACTAATTAATTTGTCATACAAGTCCCATGAGTATCGTGTCGATAACTCGATACAAATAATTAAGAGATAGTAAAATTCTTGTGTTATGACGTGAGCACATTGTTCGATATATCGATGGTTACGCAGCGAACAAACGATCGTTTGTTACTGTCAATTAGAGGCTTGCTTCAATCACGCTTTCCCTAAGGCTATGCGAGTTCCCAAGCACTTTTCCTCTCTTTTTTAAGTTTCGTGCTTCGCGACTCGATTTGACATAATATGTCGTTCATAAACATGGAGTTTTTAGGTTTACACTTTCTGTGATGTCAGTCATCTCACATGTAGTTTCTAACCTGTTATTTCTTTGGTATTCATAAAAAGTATCTTATATTATACTAAAAGAGGCCATCAATCAAATAAAAGTAATTATTATTCTCTACGCTATAGCCATTCAGAGAAGACTTAAAAATAAATACCTAAAATTCCCGGACCTTACATAACCCTTAAATGTCATTATAATTCTCAAATCAACCCTACATAATTCGACAACTCAACTACAAAGCCGGCCGAAACGTCAGTGAGCGAATTATAACACTTTCGCCGTCAGTGGGCTGCGGTAGACTCGTTTTGTAACCGTTCCGGCTCCAAGCGATTGTCCTTTCAATCACTTACGCAACAAAGCTGCCAGTTTGTTAACATTGAACTTTCATTGAGCTAATAAAGATTGACGCGCCGGATGCAGGGTTAAAATTTACGTTAAGAAGTTAAGTTTTTGTGAAGACGGGAGAGTTTTTTTTTATAAATAATGAGGCTTTGTTATCGTGTTCTTACGTAATTTTACAACTAAGAAACGTTTTTCTAAAATATTTATTAACCCTAGATTACTACTCTACGTCGCAGAGGCGCCCGCGTTTTTGATATATTGCTCTCTCTTTTTATCCTTCGCGCGTATGGCATTCACGTTCAAGGACATCTCAGTCATCGCCAGCACGTATCGCAGGACGGTGGTTACGTTACGGTAAGTGTTATAGTTTTTTTTATATTACTACCCTTGGCTATCTATCTGCGGCGAACATCAAGTTCAAGTATGTATCGAATGCGTCTAAAATATTTTTTTTGTTACTTTGTTAGTTTTTTTTAGTTAATTACTTCATAATTTACTATTTTTTAAGAGAATTGTATACTTTAAGTTGTTTTTTTTTTATTTTTAATGAGAAGACTGTTTAATTGCCTAAGTTCCTAAAATTTGTTCCTATGATTTATTTCATTAAAGATTTTATAATAAAAATATACAAATATTAATTAAAATTGTGTTTTTCTATTTTTAGTAATATACACAATTATATAAACAGTCAAAACATATCAATCATACTTATAGGTTTTGAATAAAATCATTAGTCAATATGATGCGCCTCGCGGGCGTATGAGTAGTTTCTTTGTGCGTCGCAACATGAGTAGTAATGTAGGGTTAAATGTATGTTTTGTATTATTCATGATACCAACTTCTTTTTTTGGAAATTTTAAATTTCTGGCGTTATGACGAAAATTACAGATGTCAAAATAGCCATTGTTTACGTTAAAATAGTTTTTATGGACCTAAATGGCGTCTGTTTTATTTAAAGGTTGGTTTTTTCTCTTGAGTGCCACGTCTTATACAGATACCCCGGGCTTTTCCTTATGGAGCGGTTGCGCTACAGAAAAGCAAGTTAATTAACCTATATAATTAATTTGTAGTTAATCATCTCGGTAGTAAGAGCCCACTGCACGTTCACTACCAACCTGTCAAAATGTCAAATTGATCATCGACATCGACACACTATCGGTACAACAATCTACACATTTTTTGTCCGTACACACACACACAAACGAATATCGATGAATCGTTCAAGTTTATCTATCGACATAAATGTAATGTCCGATTAACACTATTCCACTCCAATTAACATGAGTGACGTCAAAATGTATTGACGTTAATATAAAAAAAAAAGATTTTTCATTTGTTTTGTGTTTCGTTTATTTCTTTTCTAGTGCCTGTGATTGACATCTCTATACGATGTTCATTATTTTGTTTTTTGTCGTATGCGAGTAGGTACATTAAATACTTATTGTTAAGTTATAAAACTTTGCTCAAAGTTGCAAGTTTTCTATTGTTAGACTCGCGGAAACGAGAAGTTACTCCCGGCTAGCGTAAGTATAACTGCATCGTATGTGCAAAAGTGATGGGACACTTCTTATATCGATAAAGCATTCATGTTCTTTTTTATTTTCCAAATCAGTTTAGGTCATATTAGTCTTTTAAAGTATTGGCCGTATAATTAGTTGTTATTTCTGGATATTTAAACTAGTGTCTGTCTCAACTATTCAAAAGCTGGGAAAGAGATATTGTTTTAGTCGATAGTTTAAGCTTATCTCAATCAAAACACACTCCGTTTATCCATTGTATCGATTGATGTGTTGGTGACGAATCATCAACTTTTATACACGCATCAAATTACTACGATAGGATTAAATCGTTTTATGAATTAATCGATCTCAGGTTTACCCGTACATTCTCACGGAATCTGAAGTGAGAATTATTGGGTGCAATTTACATAAATATCGGAGACAGAGCGGCGCGCCTGCTTTTAATAGCTATTCTTATACGATCCGATAAAGTGTGAATTGACCTTATTTTTTATACGATGATTTGTTTATACCTAGTTAAAATACAGTAAATAAGAACGTCAATAAAAGATTAGCTTTATCTTAATTTACATGGTAATAAAAGTTGTTTTACTGTGTGCTTTGGCTGGAGTCTAGTCTTGCGAGTTTTCACGGTAAATCAGCAAAACTACCCCTAGATGCGGTAGTTAACGTAAATATACCTATACTATAATACTACATGAATATATATCTATTTTTTAAAGTATAAGCTTACTACACAGTTGTTGCTTACACAAGTTTTGATCATATGGGCTATTAAATTATTCAATCACTAGATTTTAAACTACCAAATCTACTAACGAGTCCAATTCTAACCAGTCAACGAAGACTGCTGCATATTTGACAGATATAGAAACAAAAAGAGCTTGCTTCAGAACATCGCTACAGACCTCATAGAGATTACTGCCCAATGGAAAAGAGAAGCGAAACCACATCTAATGACAACGACGTTTTCCTTCACCGTGTTTAGCAACTGATAACTTATTTAAATACGCCCATGAATTCTAAAATACATTGGTGCGGTGGTTTTGAACTTGCCCATGACTTGGTAGCCTAATGACTATACCACTCGGCTATTGGTCTATGCCTTGATTAAATATAAATTTAGTTTTAGTTAGGTAGACACCTTTTTTTTTCGGTTACCAATCTAGCGCACTTCTCTGCGTCTATTTTATCAATGACAACATGTTAGTTTATTTATCATTTTAACAAACTAATCATTTGACGATTTTGATGCATCATACAAAATATATATTTTTCTTATATGTAAATGATTGTGATAAATCGTCGGTCGCCTATAAACACAATCTATTAACACCAATGTTATGTTAGCCCAGGCGCGCTTGACCCCCGACAGCAAAACTTTCTCCATCCATACTGGTTCCATTCTAGCTTAGACGCGTCTTCATTTTACTATATGTATGTTATTTTAGCTGTACATAAAAATATATTTATTTACGTTGGTGGTAATAGATATATAGTTTTACAAGCTCGAGGCGTACATGACTAAGCTCTAGTAATAAGTTTGGAGCGATGAGGAAAAATGTAAATTGATGCAAATGTCTATGCAAAGAGAGTAGGACAGTGTGTTTGTTTTAAATATAGCTGAATTAGAATCACTAATTTAATGCTATGGAGGATGTTAATTTAAATGATCAAATAGTTTTGTCATTCATAAAAAACATTCGAAACGATGTAAGAACGAGAGATAACGCCTCTATGTTTTATAAAACGAATAATTATAATATGAAAAACATACATGAAGCTGTTGTAAAAGACACGAACTTCTAAAATGGATGCAGGCTGGCCAGAAAAATTGGAGGCTGTTGGTACATAATTATTTATTAAGGTTGTTAATTTACGTATAATTAAGAGCACCAGTGCAGTATGGCAGTTTGAAAATAAATATCTCAGGTAGGACCTTGATTAGCTTATCAGATTTACCACTAGGTACTACCTACGAACCAGGCGTAACTTTATGTTTATATGTATTTATACTGCCTTATCGAAATCGATATCATCTTAAATAAATAAAGGTTTAATTGAAGAACCAGGCAGACATACAAGAATCCTTGCTTATTTACGAACGCGGTTTCACACGAGGAACGCGTGTAACGCTTGGGCGTTTCCAGGAACTCGTATGTAACTTCATTAACTCCTAGGTATGTAGAGAAATCCTCACCCTAAATTAGTTATTGATATAATATATATTTAATTATATATCTATTTATATAAATATATTTATGTACATTGTATACATATATATGTGGCGAAATGTGGGTGTACTATATGTGCACCTCTGCCTAACACCTTCGGAGAATACAGGCGTGATGTTATGTTATGTTAATGTATACATATGTGTCATTCACACATAAGTTATACAATTAATAATCGAAATTAGATATTTTGCTTTTCTTTTAATTTATTTGATTAACTTTATTGTTGCACCTACCATACAATCTCAGCACCACCCTAAGGTTGACTGGTAGAGAATGCCTCAGGAATTAAATCCGCCTACGTAAACTGATTTTACCTGAAGTTAAAATATATATTTTTTTAAGTTGTAAATAGTTATAAAATTGTTATTATAAGAAGTAAAAATAAATAAATTTATAAATAAATCGTCGTCCCCATCGCCTTGAATACACGTAATTAGCGCCAAGACATCAAAGCTACAGTAAAACAAGTGTGAAGTGTATGAACTGTGAAGCCATAACATTTTAATTGCCTATTTGTGGATCATCGACAACATAAGTTGCTACACTACTTTCCATTTTAGAGCCAACAAATATAATACTTTCGGCTCCCAACATTAAATAGAAATTAATTTAAAATGGTGTTCCCACGGCGCGGCAAAAAGTGCTAAGAACGTTCCCATTATACAGACGAAACTTTTACTGGTAGGTTTCTCTAGTTTGATCATGGGTAATGGGGTTCGTGGAATGATATAATACGTGTAACAGGGGGTTTTGTTCGTTGGTTTTAATGATATGATTAGCTGGCTAGGTAGGTAAGTGTACTGTAAACTAGCTGCGCCCCGCGGTGTTACCCGCTATCGTATGGTTATCGTGTGGTTGATAAATAACCTGGTGTGAGATTTTAAACCGCTCGCAGGCCTCTGACATGGCTTTACACGCCGTTGCAATTTTTTTTTAAATGTGCCGGTTTCCTTACTATGTTTTCCTTCACCGTGTTTAGCAACTGATAACTTATTTAAATACGCCCATGAATTCGAAAATTCATTGGTGTGTGCCAGGTTTTCAACTTGCCTTTGACTTGGTAGCCCAATGACTATACCACTCGGCTATCGGTCTATGCCTTGATTAAATATAAATTTAGTTAGGTAGACACCTTTTTTTTCGGTTACCAATCTAGCGCACTTCTCTGCGTCTATTTTATCAATGACTTATTACGTCATTTAATAAAATATAAATTAATCTGTATAATAAATAATATATTTTACCTCAGATAATCGATATAATTATTCGATTACTCACTCGCTCGTATCGTATAAAGCATTGCCCTTTGAATAACGACAACATAAAACTCAGATAGGTAAATTGGAATCGATTAATCATTCCCCAACTAGAGAAAGTTCAGTCGAATTGAATTCGAGGCGGTTAAAACCCTTAATGAAGAGTAATGACAATTCGGATGTGCGTGACATGTTAATTAACTTTTTATTTGATCTGTTTACTATGCTTATTTAATTAATGATATTTTGTAAACGCGCGCTTAATAACTCGTATGTCGTGGTCACTAAACGCGACTGCTGAGCATGAGGTCCTAGGTTCGAATCCCGGGTCGGGCAAAATGATATGGGATTATTCTATTACGTAATTTTCAATAGCAAAAAATGACTGGATTTGAACCCGGTTGATTGTAATAGGCTCGCCTTCTATTACAATGAGACCTAAAACATAACTGGCGAAATGTTGGTGTAGTACTAGGTACTACTCTGCCTACCGCTTCCTGGAATACAGGCGTGATGTTATGTATAAATGCATGTTATATAATCTTACATAAGATGAATAATCTTACATAAGATCTTATAAGACTACATAATAATGTATAATGATGTTGTTACCTCTAATGGTGCAGTAGATGATGATTAGCCTCTAACCGTAGCGTCAAGGTTTGCTAAGTTCTCAATTACACACACAACCATCAATATTACGTATTAACTTTTAAATCAGTACATTGTTTTAGTTTGAGTGTGTCCATTTGATATTTCGTGTCTACAAATACGCTTCCGATTCAAAGGAAATTCTCTGTGTGTAAAGCGCAAAGAAGCTTTAGAACAAAAAATTACGACCTGATTGGCGCAGTGGCTAAGCGATTGGACTGCTGCGCTAAGGGTTGCGGATTCGATTCCTGTATGGGGCAAAACTTTGTGCAAACCATAGATATTTGCCCCAAGTCCGGGTGTTTGTGTATGTGATGTTTCATGTTTGTGAAACGCAGCCACGATACAGGAGAAATTGCTAGCGTGGGACGACGGTTTTTCCAAAGAAAAAATATTTATATCTTATAACAAACCATATAAGAAGTCATATATAAATCACATAATATATCCAACAGTACCTTCATCTTTACCTTGTAAACGC
This sequence comes from Abrostola triplasia, assembly GCA_946251915.1. Lineage (NCBI taxonomy): Eukaryota > Metazoa > Arthropoda > Insecta > Lepidoptera > Noctuidae > Abrostola > Abrostola triplasia. The sequence goes on from OX276430.1 coordinate 9,453,760, forward strand.
CAGTATCTAACGCTAACATGTATCGATATTTATCGCTCCAATAGTTTTATTTTATTTTTATTTGGGAAACAAACAGATACAATATAGCAAATATAACTAGCATACAAACATAATCCAAAACAGGTTAGATAAAATTAGAATGAACAGAAAATAAACAAATAAAAACCTCAACAAAAATAACTTTTTTATTACATAGTCAATGACTTAGTTCGGAAGTTTCAAGTAAAAGCAAGTAGGCACCTAATCCATCAAGTATTTAGTAAGTGTATATAAATCACAAAGTGTTGCGAACAACGTCCTTTGCGCAGTGAAGCCAATAGCAGGCGGGTATTGATTTATAGGTCGCGTTATAAAGCTCCGCATGGGACCGTCAGGTCTAGACATACAATATTATGAACCTAATAAAGATTAATACGATGTTTGCCTCCTTATATGACTTCTAACTGTTGCCCGCGACTTCGTCCGCGTGAATGTCAGGAAAAAAACTCTTATCACTAAGGGGTATGAAAAATAGATGTTGGCCGATTCAGACCTACTCAATATGCTCAGAAAATTTCATGAGAATCGGTCAAGCCGGAGGAGTACGGGAACGAACATTGTGACACGAGAATTTTATATATAAGATTAGTATTCGTCGACCTTAAATTATATGTGCATTTGCACAAGCTTACTTTTGTTCCAAAAGGAGTTCCTAACACCTTTTAAGGTGTGTTTTTAATTTTAGTGCTGCCCCCTTACCACGAACTCTTAACACAGGATAGTTAACGATAGGAAAGCGAGACGCCGCTACGTGCAGTCTAATGCCGTGTCTCGCTTCCACAACATAAACTGCCCTGCTTTAAGACTCCATGGTAAGGGGGCTGAGATTTCAACATTCGAGAAAAAATGATTTTGAAATCGGAATAAAACTTTGTTGCCATAATAATATCTCAGATGTTTTGCCCTTTTATTGCTTGATAAGGAAACTATCTTCCAGAGTACACGATATCAACAGTTGAAATGTGCTCTACATAAAACAAGGCAATAAAAAGTCATCAAACTATAACTCCAGTCTAACAATATCTCCACTATAACCAATCACAAACAGACCCAACTCAAATCGTATCCAATTAATCTGTATCTCAACGGAGAAAGTGCGGACGGAGTCGGTCCAAACAAAAACAGATGGGTCGGTCGGTAGATGAGTTTCACCTATTAACGAACTATTAAACTGCGATTAAATGAATACCGACGCACAAGACTGCCACACGTTTCCTGTTTACTTAATTAGAGAACCTGTGCCTTATTGTAATTATGCTGTTTGTCGGGTAACCGGCGTTAGTTTCGAAGGGTGGTGTGATCTGCTTTGAGATAAGGAACGGGATGTTTCTAACTGGTTATTTATGTAACTAGCGCCATCTTAATTTGAAAAATACCTTTATCATTAAAATACTATGTATATTCCTTTCGATAAGTAATTTATAGTGTTTTCCACTTACTTACAAAATCTGATTATAGTCTACCTACTGGTGTTTTTATCTGAAATTTACGCGGACGAAGTCGCGGGTAAGAGCTAGTTTATGTAATAAAATGCTAATTGTCTAATATACATACACTAAGGAGACTATTCTTAGTAGCGTATGTGTTAATCCAGGGTGTCAGCTACCTCCATATGAAAATCGGTCTAGCCGTTTGAGCGTGAAGAGGTAACAATCATACAAACACGCTTACAAACTTTCGGGATTATAAGGTTGGATATATTTAGTGTTAAACGTAAAAGTAGTCTCAATTATGAGGCTAATTTCTAAAAAAATATTCTTTATTGATATTTTGTCAAATATTCATCTAATTTTGATCAGAAGCTATTTTTATCCAATAATGTTAGTATTTACTCATCACCATTATCATCATCAGCTGGAAGACATCCACCGTTGAACAAATGCCTCCCCCTTAGAACGCCACAATGGACAACAACTTGCCATTCGCATTCACCGGTTGCCGCATTTAATAAATGATTTAAAATAAACCTTAAAGTTCTGTACTCAACGTTCTGTGGTATCAGAATAACGATAGTGTGACTGTTACAATATTATATGAAGACTGACATGACATCAATATTATTCTTTAAAAACTCGTGCGTGTCTGAGGTAATACTATACAGTTACTATATTATAAACATTCATAATTAATTAAATTATTCCAAAAATATCGTATAAATTAAGTTCATTATCTAAATAAATGTAAATGTGATTATATCATGATCTATTTCCCTTAATAAGCTATCATTCAAGAAGGATGCCATAGACATCTTATATTTCCCTTAAAAATATCTTTAAATCAACACAGTTTTATTAAAAATTATATAACAGCTCATAATAAACTCAAATTCTTTCTCAATTTCCTTCTCAGTATACGTAAAAAAGTCAAACTAATTATAATTTTAATCAGATTTAAGGGCGTCCAAACCGAACCCTGCTCCGTTCACTTCGAGACTTGTTTTTTTCACAATCACTTTCAGCGCGTGCCGTTTTGAAAACAACTTTCTCTGAATAATATATAAGGCAACGTTTAATATTCCATTGTTTGACCAAAGTGTCCATAATTATCTGTTTATGTGCGAAGAATTATGCTCTCTGAGAAACGTAGCTTCGTGTTACTTGAAGGGTGATAAAGCTATCTAACGAGCCATTGTTTTTGTATTATTTTGACTCATTATCGTCTTGGTGGTCGCAAGCATGACTGATAACCATGAGATTTTCTGTTTAACTTGACATCAGACTTAGGTTTTATTGAGTTTAAAGTTAGAAATCAGTAGCTGTTCAGGGTAATGTAAAAATTATGCTTGAAAAATAACTTAGGTACCTTGAATTGACGACCTGGTTAGCACAGTGGCTAAGCGATTGGACTGCTGCGCTAAGGGTTGCGGGTTCGATTCCCGCGCGGGGCAAAACTTTGTGCGAACCACAGATGTTTGTCCCGAGTATGGATGTTTGTGTATGTGATATTTCATGTTTGTGAAACGCACCCACGACACAGGAGAAATTCCTAGTGTGGGGCGACATTTAAAAAAAAAAAAAAAATATAGCGCTTGTTCATTTGAACTTATAATATACTTGGTAAAACGAGTACCTTACTACCGGTGCATAATTTATCACCTCCGGTGTATTGACCAAAGCCTAAAAACTATTAACACCTTACCTTTTCCCTTGCTGGTTCTTTAAAGAACTAAGTCAATACCAGCTTAAGTTTAAAACTGCTTTGAGGATATTGCAGACGGCTTCAATAGTTACCTACTTTCGTATAGCTTAGCTCGTATCTCTATTTCACCGAGTATTCCCTAGAGCAAAATGTGCACATTCAACACATTTATACAACGTATACCCATATAATTCGACCAGCTCAGTACGATTCCAAACCCCGGGCTTACTGAGAATATACCCACACAAAACAAGGAATAACGTTCTTTCGACATGAGAATAGACCTTATCAACAACACGTGTGCTTTGTGACCTCAGAAGCAAAACGGCGGTCATAAGACCTTCTTTACGACTTATCCCGAAATTATTACTATTACCACATAAGTAACATAATTGAAGTAATAGATTCGTCATAAGCATTCGACGTAATCGATTGTATAAAATCCGTACTAAATTAGGTATCTAACCGAATTTGTCTGTGAAATGTACCGTGTAATTCACTGTACTGTCAATTCACTCATTGTTTTTATTTATAGGTACAACAATTTTTGACTATGTTATTAAATAAACATACACTAATAAATAGACAAACTCATGTAGACATAGGGTGCTCTCTACTTGAGTTGAGTAACGTTGTATACTCAAGTACGTCCGGCACCCTAGACGGTAAATCTCGCTACCATCCTTCTTGACTGCCAGATCTCTACACGACGGCATGATCTATTGCATGGCGTATTGGCTCACGATACGAAGAAGAAGATTAGACTAATGTGAGGCACATTTAAATGCATAAGACACAATGTCGATACATGGAAAGCATAAACATCAAAGCCTCGAATTATCAAAGTTCCCTCTAAAGCCTAAATTTCAGCACTGCATTGCTTAATTAAAATACTCATAATGCCTACAGCGTCTGTTTGCGTTATTCAGCAAAGGGTGCAAAAGCTATTGAGCTTCGTTATAAAATAACACCTCAGTCCAATGATATACCCAAAGAGTACAGATATGTTACTAACGCGCGCAAGTGTCAAAAACATGTTTATTCTTTTACTCTTATTGTTATAATTATGCTATCTCTTTTACGTCATAGTCAGTTTGTATTTACGAGTATTTATGTATGTGTGTAGTTCGGATCACATTCCTCATTTATTTTGTTAGTATATGACATATCTATACTTTTTGCATATCACTGCCTCGGTCTTATGTTACGGGAATAATTTGAAAAAAAGCACCTCATTATTTTTGTCGGCGAATGAAAACTGGGAACATGATGGCGCACTTTCTTTTGAATGAAAACGTAGACGATCTCATATATTTTAATAATGTCTACGTAATATGGCGTTATTTTAATGAAAAAACTGATAAGGATACATACGTTGTTTTGAAGGGGAAGTGTGGTTCCTTTTTGTATATTACTTAGGGTAAGCTGAGAAATGTTTTGCTGGAAAATTTGAAGGAATATTTTCAGTCCCATGGTTTGATATAGGTACTTGTAGTAATGTTATTATTTTGTTAACTAGCCCAACTATAATGCATTGTCTTTTAACTAGATAGATAATGTTAACATAATAAAGGCTTAATTATTTATTAAACTCATAGTTAACACTTTTATGCTGGCAATTAAAATAATGAGAAAAAGGGCGACTTTTTAAACTCTTAAATGAAAAGCAAGATAGTTAATTTATTAAATACGTATTAATATACTTCCCAACAATAACTTAAAAAGCTGCCGGCACTTACTGCTAAGTTAACCTCCAAAAACAATGTAACAAACCATTGAACCACAAACAAAAGCGTTCAGATGAATGAACTCAAATACGTAACTTTTTGAACTAAACGCTTTGGCCAATGTCAAGGTCGCGTGCAGCGGACAATGTCTCGCGTTGTGCTTGCGCATTTTACGCTACGCGCATGCGCGGAACGGAATCGAGCTATACCGTTTATTTACAGAGTAAACGAATAAATTATGCGGTTACGAGATCGAATAGCAATTAATGTGATTCTTGAATGAGTTATATTTAGATTGTTCCATATTTATTAACTGTTTTTTTAAGGCTGCCTCTTTGGTCTACTGGTCGCTATGCGCGTCTGCTGGGCACGTAGTCCTGCGTTTGAATCCGGTGTCAGGCAAAGTTTTACTAGTCATATTCATTAGTTAATTCTCAGTAGTCGCATGGAGGCTGGATTAACGCCCGGTTGATGGCAATAGGCTCGCCGCCTATTACATTAGGAATATAGGTTTGTTTTTTAAGATATAGGTAAGCAGTTAACTTTTTAATTTATTTTGATGCATCGTTTCAAGCCATATAATGTGTTCTTAATTAGGTACTTTCATATTTAAATCGTTTTTATGCGTAATATAAATGTTTGTTTCTTCGCTTACTACCACCACCCAAATCCATTCATTAACCTACTGAACTAGGTATACAAATTTATATGAGAACAGTTGAATTTCTTTCCAATTCTTGCCATAGTTACCTTAAGGATTACACCATGTAGGTCTATACTACACACATAAATTGGTACCACACTTCACACTAAGGTAAAAAAAATAACGAGATTTTGAGTAACGTTCCAAGCACCCATGGGTCATCTCATGGGTGCTGTTTTTTTTTAAACTATGCAATAAATATTATTATCTACCTATCTATTATATTTGGGACAAGCCCACCACTCCTGCCCATCATTGCGACTCCTATAAGCCAGGATCTACAATAATAACCATTGAGAACCATCGAGGCAATGAAGCTCGAGGCGTCCTAGAATATATAGGGGGAGTAGGAATATAAATTTTATATTGCTACTCCTCCTATATATTCTTTAATTATTAATTTCGTTGCGGGTTCCAAGATAGTCGAGTCATTTCTCTATAATCTATCTATTAGCAAATACACCACTCACAACGTTACCCACTGACTCTAAAAGAAATGATCGCTTTCCCGGCAAAGGGAGACTTTTTTAAATTATTCCTGATACAAACAAACCACTATATAGTACTAGTGTTAATAATGTAAAAGTTAGTTCAACACCACAATGATAACATACAATCAGACGGACTTCCGTCTGGAGGGCAGGCACACCTGCACAGCTGACCGCCCCACATCGGCGCGGGCGCAGGCGCTCCGCTCTGAATACTATGGTTCCGGACTTGTACAAGTTGTGCGGTTATCATAATAATGTATTACTATACGTGACTATAGACTTCATTTGATTAATAATACTTTAGTTTTATGCCATAAAGTAGGTATTGTGTTTATAGGTTTTGTTCTATAGTCTGTTCGAAGTCAACTTGCTTAAAATGTAAACATGGTATAGTCTGGTCCAATAATTACTGCTAAAGTTGTAAACAATCTTAACTAAAAACACGATAAAAAATCTTACTTAATTGTTTCTTACGAAACAGTTCTCTAACTAGCAAAATCTTGGTTGACCTAGTTTCTAAAGCGTTCAGTAGGTACCTTTGGAAGAAGAAAAGCCTTACCCATGACCCGAATATTTATCAACTCGACAGATCTTTAAACATTGAATTTCAAATTTAGAATTTAAAATTAATATTCAAACTGTAACGGTTTCATTTATGTTTCATCACATCGCAGCATAATAATAGTGTTGCCAGTTACCACATAATAAAAGCTTGGGGTTGCCATAAAATCATGTCATTAGTTTATTACCATGGTTCGTTAAAGGAGCGAAATTTGTATTTATCCGTCTAATTACCTAATAATATAATATGAGATGGTAATAAGACGGAGGTTTACTGCGCATGTGCGACGCTCTCCATAAATTAGCCATACATTAGACTCATGAATATTAGAAACGACTAAATACTAAACAGTACACCAATAATAGGTCGATGCTAAATGCTTCATAATGTGCTAATTTTGCATAATTATTGTAATTAGAATATTGTGTGTCTTTTATTTGAAATAATGAATACCGATGGGTCATTAAGAGCTAAACAGGTCAATTCATCTTCAAGTCTTTGATTCTCGGGGTGACAATTGGTTAAAGGATTTCAAAGAAGCTTTCGATACGGTTTCAATTTTTCCTTATATGTTACATGATAACGCTGTTAATGGTACACCATCTCTACCTATCTCTTATCAGAGAACCAATTAATTTGAACATGGATAATAATAAAACATCAAACATACCGTTTACAGCAAACACAAAACCAGCGAACTGCAAAAGTCAAGCAATGTTCCAAACACAACACAGTTCGCACACAAAACCGATGCACAAAATTATGAAAAAAAAAAGTTGTAAAAGTAAAGCGCACGTGCGCGGGAGTCGCGTGTATGTACGGACGCGGCGGTGCGCACGCGACGGTGGGAGAGTGACAAGTGGATACTGCGCAGGTGCCAAGCCAACCTCCCTCTAACAAGGTCGCGCCCCTCTCTCTTCACACCCATTTCACCCGGAGAAAGTCTGCCTACATACATACCAAATTTTCGAAGCGATTGAGCTGACTGAATTAACTTCGTGCGAAGATGATGAATGAAATGTGTGTAAGTTCAACGTGTGGGATCGCTTTATCTTGGAACACAACAGCCTCTATCAATTGGTATGCGTTAGCGCATATTACAACATTAGTCTTGTCTGTCTAACGTGATAAAAAGAACAAAACATCAGAATATTGAGTAAAGTATATACCCCTGGATAGATTATAACGGTTGTACCGTTAATAATTTATATCTGTAATGTATTTAGCCTGATAAGCTTTGATTAACATAATCAACTTACAATCTATATCGTGTTGATCTACTTTTGTAGGCAGCAACATCATTGACTCTTAATTAATTTCTAACATATTCTAGATAATATATAGTTATACTTACTTATTCTTCTCGATATCAACATGAGCTTATAAAATCGTTTGGAATTAGGTCGTGTTCCAGACCATGTAGATTTAATAAAAAAGGATGTTAGGGAGGTCGAACCATAGCGTGAGACATTCGCACTTTGATATCGACACTCGTGGTGACTCCCAACACACCACTTCTATTTAAATACAACTATTATTACGTAGGTGAAAAGCTCGTGCCGTCTGCATTGCAATCGATTTGCATCGGAGATAAACAATCGATATCAATCAGTGTAGATGATTTTATTACGATGAGTCGCGAACTCGAAACTGTGTTACTTTAGGACAAGCATACCTATTGGCATACAACTTGTAAATACAGACAGAAATAAAATACGCCATATATTTTTCATATTGCCAAGCCACTAGATACAACATCATCAGTCGAAAGACATCCCTCTTAGAGTGGGGCTAGCCATAATATCCAAATTTGGCAAGCGGCTTGGGGATTGCAGTATTGGTGGTAAAGTTTTAGAAGACGCTACTACCCTTTTGCTGGGCTTTCTCTTAGTCATCTCCTGCGACACCCATAGCTGGGGAGATGTTACGGCCCTGCACTCCACGGAGACAACTCTTACTACAATACCTGGGATAAAACTCCATACAAATGAGTTACTATAAAAATGACGTGCCCCAAAAACAAAAAAGAATTGAATCAAAATTAACGTAAAATAAGCCTAGCATTTCATTAAATGGAGCTTCGTTCTAATCGCTAAGATGCTTAGTGCTTGAAGAATTATACTCATATCTCCGTATTAATAACGTGTGTAAAATATGATCCGGCTTTCATTTTCCCCGCACACGTCCCACGATTAACAGCGTCGTTAATTTTACCTGTAGCTAATATTTTGAAATAGGTACTACAGTTTTGCTAAGCATGTACACATCTTGCTCTTGCTGTTATGTATCATAACAAATATGGAAATGTGTTTGATTATAAATTGTATGAGAACAGTTTAGAAGAGAGTTTCAGCTGTATTTTCGAGATAGATACCCTGCCTAAGCCGTTTAAGACTTACTTTTGCTTATTAGGCTTTGAAATTACTTTCAGCTGTAACTGTAAATTAAATTATCATCATTTAGGTATTTGTGCTCCTTTTGGTTTTTCACATTGTCAGTTGCTTATATAACTCTGAAGGCGAGTCGAAAGGTGATGAAACCGGTGTGGCGCAATAACAATATGTAAGGTCGGATGTTAGGGAGACAAATGAAACGAGCGAGGTTCGAGAATACAGCTTACAACTACTACATCTCAAATAGGCTTTTTATAGATGGAACTTACGATAAACATGGAAAAATAAGTAATAAAAAAACTTTCTGTATATACTATTATACTACTTCCTACTCTTTCAGGCATTATGGGCGTGGTTATAATATGTCCAAAAAGCAATACTACGAAAGACTCAACAGCCTCCAAAACTATTACACAAAGCCTCTAAAAGATATGACTAAGTGTTTTTTAAGCTTCTACATCCAATCGTTTGAAAGGGAATGTGTCCTGCTTCACTAGGCTGTTAGGAAAAATTGGCTTCCAGCCAAAGCCATAATAGGCGGCTTTAGCCAATCTTTTCATCTACATAAAATGAAATTATAAAAAAAGATGAAAGGAAAATCGCTTATTTACGTCATGAAAGAATAAAGAAAAGGAATTGAGAATTGTAAACCTCTGTGAATACAAACTCATCAAGAATTTCTCTCTATTAATACCGACACATTACCCAGATTAGAGGTGCAAAAAAAAATTACACATCACATTGTTTCGAAGAATGCCGAAAATATTTAAATGAGCATTGTCACTTCGTCTTGGTGGCCTATTGGTTAACATACCGGATTTATATGCTCAAGGTTGCAGGCTCAAACCCGGGCAAGTATCAATGTGGCTTTTTCAATGTTATAAATACTTTCTTATTTATTGGCTAACGGTGACGGAAAACATCGTGAGGAAGCCTGGATTGAATTATTTGAAATCGCCAACCCGCAGTGCGCCAGCGTGGTGATCAATGCTCAATCCTTCTCTATACGAGAAGAGGCCTTTGCCCTGCAGTGGGACAGTTATAGGCTGTTATTATTATTGTCACATCACTGTCAGTTAACATAAAAGTATTTTATCGGCAACTTAAAAGTTCGTCTGTCATACGTCTTTTAGATGTATTGATAAGATTTAAACGTATACAATGTTATTAATTTCTTTACACTTATCTTGGATCGCTGTTTCTTAATATTTATGTTGATTGATGAAGAATTGAATGTGATATCTTAATTTTAAAGGAAGAAGAATAGTTGTTTTTTTAACATTTTTTGTTTTCTATCCACTATACCTGAGTGCGTTATTTTTACTTGAGAAGTAGATAAAAATAACTTTAAATTTATTTATTGTTTTAATAATTTGAACTAAATATTAAAAAAAGATACTTATATTATTAACTGTCATATATGCTAATATTAATTCATATATAAGCATAAAAATAACATATCTATGACTATACCTTAATTTTTGTCTCCCACTGCTGGGCAAAGACCTCCCCTTACACGTTCCAATTTTTTTTTAATAAAAAAAAATCGAAAACTAAACAGTATATAATTATTTTTCCATCTAACCTACAACATTCATGAAAAAAGTCACCTTAACATGGAGGTGTGTTAAATTAAAAACAAAACAAAAAAGTCCTCACATTACTCTTCAATATCGACATTAATCTCCTACAGTAGTCGCTAATAACCACATAATGATCCCAGTCTAAACACTAATCCTCGTCTACTACAATGGCGATCAATCACCATTATAATCAGATACATTAACTTGATACGCACTATTCAATCTTCTATTCACAAAAGCTTCGATACATTGTAGACTTTTAAATATTAAGTGCTAGCTTTTCATTGATATATTCCTTCCCAATATTACGGCTGATTAGGCGGAACAAAGTGTGAGTTTTGTTATATAACATCGGTGTTATATAGATCGCATTTTAAAAAGAAGATAAACAAAAGAAAAATAACAAAATATTTTTGTTTTTATTTGTCTCTTTAACAAAAGAGGGATTGACCGATAGTGTAAGGCTTTGACCAATGGCGACCAAGGTTAGGTGAAATAAATTAGAGAAGACCAACCACGTTGGGTAGACGACATATTATATAAAATTGTGGAGAACGCCTAGACGAGAGACGCTCAAAGCAAAGATGAAAGGCAGAGAAAAAGGGAGGCCTGATAGACCCAGTGATACCGGGCTGAAATGATGATGATAATTAAAGAAAGACACACGAGCGTACACAGTGATAATTAGCTACCAACTTTACACTCGAGGCTCTGTTAAAAAAAAAATAACTTTAAACAAAAATAGGCCAAAAATTAAAAGTTCAGTACTTAATGGACCCATTTCATTCACTCACTAGACGCCATTTAATAGTAATACATAAATTTAAAAAATAATGTTTGCCGCTTTAATTGAAATAAGTTTACAATCGAGTTTACCATGAACTCTTTTATTCTTAGAAAATTATGTTAATGTTATTTAAAATAATCTCATTCACTGTTGGGTCGCTTGTAAAGGTGTGGCCACACTTGGGTGTAACATTTGTCCGTAACATTCTGTCGTTACGCGCTTTCTTCGGGAGTTTCGTATAGCCCAGTCACCATTTAGTCGGAACTAAACTTATATTAAGAGGTTCCTGTAGAGCCCCTGGCAGACCTCCAGCAAGGTGGTCTAATGATGTTGTTGCAGTACAGGGAAATACCTAGATACAAAAGGCCCAAAACAGGAATCAGTGGCGTTTAGGGGAGGAGGCTTATGCCCACCAGTGGGCCATTTAAAAGCTGATGATGATGCTGAAACTTATATTCCTACTCTTCCTATATATTCTTTTATGATTAATTTCGTTGCGGGTTCCAAGACAGTCGAGTGATTTCTCTGGGACGCCTCGAGCTTTATTGCCTCGATGGTTCTCAATGATTATCATTGTAGATCCTAGCTTACAGGAGTCGCAATGATGGGCACGAGTGGCGGGATTATCCCAAAAAAAATACACCAATCACCAGACACCTCACTTTGTTACGGTCACGGAGGAAAGTTCGTCAAAATGTTACAAGTGAGGACGTACCTTTAAGCATCAAACTTGGTTTTTGAATGATATTATGCAGGAATGTGACACACTAGTGAACAATGCGTATTATATTGATTTATCTTTAACATTAGTTTAGATCGTTGTCTGAATTGTATGCAACTGTTTTTTTATGTTTTCATAAATCATGTTAATATTGGAAAGGGAAATTTGTTGTTTTGTGCCTAATTGGACCATTGTTATTGATTTGTAAGCTTCGTTGGGTGATATAGTGTTGTTCCATTGTTTTCTGAATACGATACCCCTGGGAATGAGAATTTCGATTACTAATTAATTGAAGTTGTCTACATAATTATTATAAAAAGTGTACTTAACAATGCAATGCTAATTGTTAAAACTTAGGGATGTCCTTAATATTTCATAATAATAATTGCAATTGTAATATATCAATTAACGTTTATACGAATAGAATTCGAAACTAATATTAAGCCGAAAACAATACCATAACCTAACACCATTTACCATAAACATTACGACAAAAAAGTCTCCATTACCATACAAGTAGTAATACTACGACGATCTCTTTCGTACGCTCATTGATCCGTGAAAATTGAAACGTTGTCCAGCGAATAATGTATAACGTTGCGCCTGCGCATGCCGGGTGCGAGGCGCCGGCGCCGTTGCGTGATATTGTCATATCCGAGTAATAACGTGCGTGTTTTGTTGTTGCTTTGCGTGACTCTTACTAGTTGATGATCATAGAAAAATTATGTGGGTACTTAAAGGTAAATCTAATAATTTAATAGGACGTAAACGCGAGTTAAGCTTTATCATTATTAGTAAAGTGAGTATCACAGGAAAAAGAACAGTTCAGCCGGTATTTAAAAAATAATGATTCAAGGAACTTCTTATCGTATGGTTGATTAACCTGGTGTCAGAGTTCAAACCGCCTGTAGGCCCCTAACATGGCTTTACACACCGTTGAAAAATCTCTCGGGCCGGTTTCCTCACGATCTTTTCCTTCGCCGTTTTTAGCAATTGATAACTGATTTATAATACGCACATGAATTCGAAAAGACATTTGTGCGTGCCGGGGTTTGAATTTTGCGAATTTTGACTTGGCAGTCCAATGGTCATACCGCTCGGCTATTAGAGCTATTCAAGGAACTGATAGCCGAGCGTAGAAATAAATATTTACTGCAATAGGACCACTGTTTTCTATCTATCTATCAACAATAAAAAACACGCCCATTGTAGGACTTTAAAAAACTGTTATATTATGTAGATGATAAGATCAAAGTTATATGGTTACTTATGTATGCGAAAATAACAGAATCGACTTTTAACCTCAACCTACAAATATTTGGCAGATTATTATCATTATTATTCATACACACCTTTAAAATATTTCATTATTTTCCATTCGAAAGTATTGTCAACAAACAAATGAAAATGTTAGAAAGTACAGGGTGTTTCTAGTTAATGCTAGTGATGGGCTGACGCGGCATCTAGGCCGGGGCGGACCTCCCGTCGAACAAAATATGTGTTATAACACTCGACGATACAGTAGCACCCACTACTACACTATAATGCTATGCTACTTGGTAATATTCGTAGCAGGAGGCCTTTTGTCTAGTTTGATGTTAAATTAACAGTTTTACTATTTCCATATCGCGTAGAATAAAATTAGTCGTTTTCCCGCACAGCATCCCGAGCTCATTCCCCGCTGTGTCGTATGCACCGAGCAATCAATGCTCTACTCAATTTTGCACCCAACTGTAATGTGTTTCACGATCGATGGAGTGTTTTATTTACAACATGCCTAAGATTTTGTGAAAATAATAGTATTTAGTTTAGTTTCAGTAAAGTTAAAAAGCAAATGTACATTTTTAACATAATATGTTAAGTATTAATTTGTTAGTTGGTTATACAATCTTTGTAATTAAATAATTGAGCTATATATGGTACATGTCGATTGATTTCGTCTTCTGTCTGCTATGCAGACAGTCACAATGTTAAGGTAACACCTATATGTGATTCAACGCTACATATTTTCAATTATTCCTTAGAAGTTAGCGTCCATTAAAAGAACCTCCACAAGAGGTAATCGTTTTTAGATTCCCACACAGCTTTATTTCTTGCTATCTATTATAATTATAAGTCACTTTACAAATCAACGAAAAAAAACATATTTTTTTAAGAGTTTCCTGCACACGTAGGAATTGTTTTAACATGGAGAAAAAGCGCAGTAGGTATTCTAAAATTATGTAATAAAAATAATTACCTTTAATCAACAAACAAAAAGTGAAGCTTACCTTAATAATAAGCATAACATGTCCCTATAACATAATATTGTTCGTATAAAGGCCTGATATTTTTTCCTCCATTCCATAGAAACAAGAAGGATATTAAACGGCGAGGCAGATAAAAGGCACGTACGAGCGAGCGTCGGCACGTTCTAAATTGTGGGAGGATTCCGATTTCCAGAGGCCTGCAAATACGTCCACGTTTGCCATTAATCAGGGTGTAATAAATGAAATATATTTGCATGTTGAGTGACAAACAAATGTGTGTTGCTTCTCAAAAACACAATTTATGAGTGGTAGGCATCGACCACGGAGTTCCATTTGCTACGATGCACGTGGTATATGTGGATGGTAAATTTACTGCTTTCATCATCAGCCTATCTCCGTCCACAGCTGGACATAGGCCTCTCCACATATCACTTACTGCTTTAAAATTTATAAAAAGAGATGACTAAATAGGCTAACAAACCTAATAGTTTTAATAAAAATCTAAAAGATAGGCTATCTCAGTTATTTGTAGTAAAAATAACATTTTCCCACGTTTCCAATCATGTTCCTACCGAGGACACGTTTTCACCGGAAATGATGTGTTTGTCAAGAATTTCTTTTCCATATTTTTAGGTGCACACGGAGATGAAAGAGAAAAGAGACAATAAGATAGCGACGGATAAGTCATTAGGTATATCCAAGTATTACTGAGGACAAAAATAATTTTACCTTTATTCTGTTTGTTATATTTTCACTGAAATTGATGAAGCAATTTTGTTGTAAAGATATTATAGACTATAGAGATAGGATGTACTCTGAGAAAGAACATTATTGATTTTTCTTTCAAACTGATTAGATATCAATAACACTAATGACCCCAGAAATAAACATAGATATTATTCACCAAAATTATGTGCAGGGGAATAAGATAAACCCACATTTTTCTGTTACATGCGCAAATCTAACTCATATTTTATTTTCTTTAAGTACTAAACCATTGAACAAATTGTTTCAGAATTTAGTAAGAAAATAGTTTGTACCCTGTATAGTGTATCACTGACATCTGTCGTCTCATTAATGCATTGCACAGTGCAACGAGTCACTATGGTCAGTCTGAAGGGAGCTCTCTCGGGAGTCAATGATCGGCGGAAAATGACGAAGTGCTTACGAGCCGATTTTCTGAAATACATACAATTCTGTTGCTTATTATATTTAAGAGAGTGTTACACGAACACTACGCCCTCAGAAAGGACATACATAGGCTTATCTGTATCCTACATAAGCTACGAAAAATACCAAAACTGTCCACGTGACCGAACTTAAAGGCGGAAGCTGCTAGGTCATGATAAAAGCGCACTTAGTTACATACACACCGGTCAATGTTGCCTGCAAAACATCTTAATGGCAGCGTTGTACGGCCGTGAGAATATAGCCATAATCTCAGCTGAGTAATTAGCAGTCGCAGTACCCTGTCATTAGCGCATGCGACCAAGCGTTTAGCAAGCTTAGCCGGCCATTTGACATAATCCCTACGACTATTAACGATTCGAAAGGGATTGACCTAAATTGCTAAGAGCTTGACGCTCTTTTGTATTTGAGACACATTTTGTGACTAATGTTATCTTTATTCATCTTTTGATAAAGCCCGCATTTTATAGTAAAAGCGTTTAATTAGATATGAAATACTAGCTGCGTCCCGCGGTGTTGCCGGTTCCTTTTTTCGGGATAAAAAGTAAATTTTCAGATAAAAAAAAAAATAATCCAGGGTGTCAGCTATCTCAATATGAAATTTCATTAAAATCGGTCTAGCCGTTTGAGCGTGAAGAGGTAACAAACATACAAACACAGTCAAATACTTTCGCTTTTATAATATTAGTGTGATAAAACGCCCATGCAGATCACAGAAATATTTATTTACGCTAAAAACTTATGTTTCTGCTTCACCCTATGATATTAAGTCCCCCGTCGAAAATTAAATATATAAATACTACATATATTTTTTTGTACACTGCACATAAAACCAATGATTGAAAGTTGTCTCCCTTAAATTAAGCGCCTTACACTTACCCCACCTTATTATAAGTAGGTACCTACCAAATATAAAAATTTGCAAATTGTATAAATAACACGATACTTAAAATGTGGAGCCCACTCATAAATCTCTAAAAAGAAACCTTCAAAGAGCATCTCCGTAATAAGTACGTTAAGATTGCTACCAATATTAAAAATAATAAATAAACCAGAGGCACACTTGCGCAGATCAAAGCGCGTTTGATCAAATTTTTTCAAGCGCGTCAAGAGGAAGTGAAATCTCTGGGCGCATGTCGCATGTCGGCCGGCAAGGTCGCGAGTAGGATGCGCGCAAGTGGGCTGTTGTCTCTGCCAGATACACGTATGTATGTACTGTGAGGCGTGCGCGCGAAGACGGTGCGGCCTTTAAACTGTTTACTGACGATTTTTTGTAAAGCCTGCGTATTAAACGTCACAACTTACCCAATTACTAGCAATATAGACTTTTTAATGGCTTTTAGTATTGTAAGACCATAGCTAGTTAACATTTCAAAGCTGAGTCTACCTAAAAGTTTAAAAAAGTAAGCTTTCCTAATGGAATAGCGTGTGAATAGCGAATGGTCAGAAGAGAACAACATGCTAGTAGTTATTCGGTAAACGTAGGTGGTAATATTTTAAATAAAATAGTCTTTATTTAGTGCGTAAACGCAATAATAGGCGTTAAAGTCTTCAATTCAATTATACCTATATTATGCAGGTGAGAGTGATGACTTGAAATGCGATTTAATGTATCAAAATCACATTTATCCGACATTCGCATAACTTATTACTCATATCAGACAGTTAAAAGAGTGCACTCTCTCGCAGCGCGTGTTACTGACGTATGTCTAAGCGTGCTCGCGTCGCGTGCCCGCCGCCCCGGATGCGACACATGCTTTTCTAGGAGACCACACTATTTATCCTGCTGGTACCTATCAAGTGCTATTACACTTATTTCTTTATGTTCGTCGTTATTTACAAATCACAGCCACTTTATCGCTCGAGTTTCGAGTTCAATCAAGCTCGTGCGCCGCTTGGAAAAGTCTGTAACTATAACATTAAAGTTTTTACGTTTTATATCAATTTACATCGTTTATCTCCATTATCAATCTGTTGTAAGCATAATTGGGCAACGTGAAATCCTAGATGTAGGTCAAGTAATTACATATTTTTCTCGATTGGGACGGTAAAGACATTTTCCTTTATTGGGACAAAAGTCTACACACCAACATTTTGCAACATCTCCTGTGTTAAATCAAGCGACTTCTAGGACTCACAGCGTGTTCATCATCTCATTGCATCTGACGGAACAATTCCTCCACGGTCAACATTAAAAAATCTTCTTTCTTGACCATAGGAATGCTGGCCCTGATTCGTCGGGCGTAAGTGTCATAGATGAAACTTGATTGTACATCCAGACACGTCGCTCACTCATTCAGAGTGTGATCGTCATACCAATGTGAGCAGGCGGTCAAAGTATTTGTACCTATACCTTCTTTTCTTCAAGTGACATTGAGGTGATTCATCTTGTATGTACTTAGTGTTACTGTAGCAACAACCAATAGCCTAATTTAAATTCCATTCATAAGAATTGAACTTGCCAGAGTTGATTAAGTTGAGAGTTTCTAATCCGATTTTGGATATCTATCCACTGCACGGATAATTTTTTATGGAAAAAGCTCTAGTAGGGGGTTACTCGAGTCTAAACTGTCGCGAGAAATTAAGACATACGAATAGGATAAGGCGTGATGATACTACTCTTACAACAACAAAACTAATTGTTTGTGTAAATAGCAAACATTTGTCCCAAGTAAGAACATTTCTTTGAAATAAAAGTAGGTTTACGGATTTTATCGCGGTTTTTTAATTGATTTTTGTTCCCGACGTTTCGAATCCTTTACAGCATTCATAGTCACACAATGCAAAATGTTCAACATTTTTGTTAGTCAGAGTGATATAAAAAGTCTCTCTAAAATCACTCGATATTACTCCCGAAGAATACGTTTATTCTTCAAACATAAATGTCACTCTAAGAAGGTTTTCTTCCATGAACTAAATGTTGAAATAAATCGAGTGATCTATAACAAAATTGAAACACGTCTAATTTGTTGTACACCGCTTAGAGACCTCCATTACTGGTCGGATCTGGTGTAATTTAGACCTACAGCTGGCCTTTACCTACGTTCGGTGGGAGTAAAAAAGTGGGGCTATAGACTGTGGTCGCATAAATCATTTTTATAACCTTACCACTTATGAATATGGTTTTAGGTGAACACCCACTATATACCTACATCCTTATAAGTCCATCTAAGTATACGATGTAAGTACAATTTGTGGATCAAATATGATGATGATTATTACTATGTAGGTTTGTTTCATGATTGTTTGCCCTGGAGTAACGGGATTTTTGCTGATAAGTTAAATTGTGACCCAGGAAAAGAGTGAAAATATTGCTATAAAACATAACGTAACATCACTCCTGTATTTCCTGAAGGGGTAGGCAGAGGTGACTGTAGAGCACACCCACGTTTCGCTATGGCCATAGGCTCGCCCCCTATTACATTGGGACCTAAAAATAACTGGCGAAATGTGGGTGTACTATATGTGCACCTCTGCCTACCCCGGGGAATACAGGCGTGATGTTATTCATATTTATCTTGAAGCTTTACTGAATACAAGTAATTGGAGCAAACCACGGGTTTTAGTTTACTCTGTAATAAACTAAAAACCGGCAGGCGGAGTGAAATACGTAACGTCGTATGAAGCGTCAAAGTTAGGTAGTCATAACGACTTTGGTCATGTGTAGAAATTATTCACGTCACTTTAAAACTTAACCGCTCAGCTAGTGAGCAATTTAAGTAGAAACTTTTCATCTTAAAGTTGAGAAGTTTCATAGCAGGTCCTATGAGATCCTAATACAAGCTAAAATATGTTATTACTTAGAATATAAAAGTTCTACATTAATTGTTCTCCAATTAATTTAGAACCTACTTATGCTATATATAATAATAGTTGATTGGGCCTTTTAATAATCGTTCCAGTTTCTTAACCGAGTACGCCTCCTACGTATTTTCATATGCTACGATCCTGACATACCCTTCATTCACTCATATTGCTTCATTCACTCTCATCGCATTCCTCATGCATGCTCAACGGGGTTTTCCTTCAGGACATCTCCGATCTTTTACTTTAGGATAAATACTACATGATAATATTTTGAAGAACATTATCACGTCCCGTTTCAAGATAATTGTGTTTACTAGCTGCGCGCCGCGGTGTTACCCGCTACATTTTGTTCGGGGTAAAAAGTAGCCTATGTGTTAATCCAGGATGTCAGCTACCTTCACATAAAATTTCATTAAAACCCATTCAGTAGTTTTTACGTGAAAGTAATACTTACAAACTTTCGCGTTTATAATATTAGTAGGGATTTTCAGTGAGCAATGTTTTGTTTACATACAGGCTGACATATAAATGTATAAAACAAAACATCATGAACTGTTTGAAATCCCAGAGAATTGTCCGCCCGTGGCCATTAGCACTGTAAAGGGTTTAGGAGGATGTATTTATTGTGCTATACATACGTATATAATGTAGAATTTGGGGACGCACTGTACTTAACAACGTGATAAATTGTTGGCTTTATTTTAGGAGCGAAATTGTGATTTAGTATAGCTAGACAAGAAGACATTTTATTTTGTTTTTCTCCAATATTTATACCGGATTGTGAAGTCGTAACTAATTGTTAAAATAGATAATTAAGTAGGTAGCTTTTAATGTTTGTAACAAGTAGACGTTTATCATCATAGTTCGCATTTGAAACGAATCCAGCGCAGCAATTTAAAAGCGATAAAATCCCTTATATATAATTTTATCTACTTTTAAAAGAAACTAATTCCTCTTTTGATTCATTTTGATTTTCCATCTAAAGCATCCACAAATATTCTAAAGTTTCACGCGTTTCTATAGAAACTGATAACCGAAGAGGTTTATGCTATCGAGACGACAGCTAACCGTTGGATCTCACTTAACCCCAAACGTTACGCCAGTGTCAAGTATAAAGTCGGTAATGCACTTATGGTGAGTAACGTCAAGTTAGTAGTAAAGCCACGACATAAGAATGTACAGAAGAACAACCCATGAGATGAAGTTAAATGCCTCATTGGTCTAGAACTAGGGGAACGG
Organism: Abrostola triplasia; assembly: GCA_946251915.1. Taxonomy (NCBI): domain Eukaryota; kingdom Metazoa; phylum Arthropoda; class Insecta; order Lepidoptera; family Noctuidae; genus Abrostola; species Abrostola triplasia. The sequence continues at coordinate 9,474,387 of OX276430.1, forward strand.
ATTTCAAATGTGAATTTTCATCGTTATAGTGAGTCTTCATAACTATGGTAATGTCCGCTTCCAATGTTAAGTGGGTATAATATACTTCTCATTGGACTTTCGGGCTTCTGACCTTCGTCAGAACAAGACAAGATAACCTACTCGTAACGACCAATAAAAAATTGATGCAAGTGACAAGCGTATAAACAAAAGCCTCCCCCTTAGGTAAAGGGAGGGGTTGCCATAATCCCTACGCTTGGCAAGTGGCTTGGGGATTGAAATATTGGTGGTAAAGTTACAGAAGATGCTGATGCCCATTTTCTGGATTTACCCTTAGTCGCCTCTTACGACACCCACGGAAGGAGAGGAGTGGTCAATTAGGCTGGATACCACTCGGCAAGTCTCGTAATGCATAGGCCTTCTGTTCTATTTGTATTGTGGCTAACTGAATCCTGAGTATCATCGATTACATTGCCGATAAACAGATGGCTTGTCTTAATATTTGAATACGTAATATTTGGAAAGTTTACGGATCTTAGTTTTAATTCCCACGTTGAGGATTAATGAAGAATTCAGAGTATTAGTATTAGGCAGGTAGTATTTACTTACAGTGTTATGTAAGCTGCTTAATTTGATTTAGAGAAATGAATTAATACTTCGCATGGTAATATTTTTTTTTTTATTTTAACTGTCAATGAGTTGTCAATTTTTTGTTCATATTTGGCGTTCTTATGTAGCAGTTATCTATATATTTATTATTTGAATTTTTTGTTCTTAGTCTGAAAAATATGGCTAAGTATATACGGAAGGAACACTATACCATTAAAATAAGTAACTATATAGAAAAATAGTACCAACTGACCATCATCATCAGCCGGAAGACGTCAACTGTTGAACCCCTTAGAACGCCACAATGAACAGCTAACCAATTCTGAAATAATTATAAACCGCTTTTACGTATGCAGCTAGACAGACACAATAAATTTCTTCACATAAAATGTCTATAGAATCCTTGGCCGTCCCCATTAACTCTTGAAGCAGGAGATTTTCCAAGGGAAGTGGAAGCGAAAAGCCACACTACACATCTCGTAGAGCCGCCGGCGTTTGCTATAAGAATTCATGATAATGGGACATTACACGTCCAATATAACCTTTTCAATACAAATATAGTGATTTCCAAAAATGACACAACACATTTGTCTGTTTGTTCGTATTGTATAATATGTAGACACATTGTTCTGAACAAATGGCATCTGCAATGGATCAGTGGCAAACAATAGATACAAACCTTATGATTACGACGTAGGGATAACAATTTTGCCTGACCGTGCCTAAGTATAGTTATAGTTTCAATTTATTATTTCTTCCTAGCCTAGATTAGACGTGTTCGGGCTTATCATCATGAGCTAAATAGTCAAACAGAAACAGATTCTACCCATGGTGTAGATATTGGCCAATCAAAAAGGATGGTAGTGACGTTGACCGCCCAGCAAGTTTTCACGAAACATACATTATCCTTCATAGCAAATTCCAAAAAAAAAAAAAATGATTTTTGAAAAACAAACGAAACTATGTAACGCAATGACATATTGCCATCACAAAGATTCCTGTCATCCATCGCAATATATTTGCGTCAAGACCACACCTTACACATACATGAACGTAAACGTATGCCTTACTGTGTACCTAAAGAATGTATGTGTTACTTACTTTTAAAAGAAAAGTAGGTACTCCAGCCTCATAATGTAATAATTATTTTTTGTGGGCTGACCGCAGAAATGCAGTACCTGCAAAGGATAGCAAGAAAGTAACACAGCTTCTGTGTCCATTAAGTTTTTAATAACCATACTGGCTGGCATACCGTTCCATTGTAGAGCAAAGGTCAGCTCATACAGGGAATGAACGAAAATCGTTGTTTTTGCATGTTGCTTGTTGATCTTTGTAGCTTGCTAAATTATAGTCGTTGGATATACGATATAGCAATAAATATCTTGGATTTCTGTTTACGGTGGCATGGAACGCATTATTTATTGGCTGATTATATCATTGAATGATTATAAGAACCTATTGTGAAACTAAAAATATACCTCAGGAGTCAGAAGTATCATACCCGTTCCAGCAATCTTGATTTTATCTTTGTACTGATTTGTAAATCCCATTCATAAACTGCAGAGCCACTTAGACATAACATCATGCCTGTATTCCCCGAAGGGGTAGGCAGAGTTGCACATATAGTACACCCACATTTTGCTAGTTATGTTTTTTAGGTCCCAATGTAATAGGGGGCGAGCCTATTGCCATCAACCGGGCACAAATCCAGACTCCGTGCTGCTACTGAGAATTACCTAATGGAAAAACCCAGTAACACTTTGACCGACCCGGAATTCGAACCCAGGACCTCGTGCTCAGCAGTCGCGCTTAGCAACCACCAGACCAACGAGGCAGTCGACAAAAGCAATTTGTCCAAAGTGCCAAAAAATGTAAGCTCTCTTCAAGTCTGTAGCAGAATTCATCTAACATTATCAATTCATAGATGTCACGTTGGATAATCTTCCAATTGACTTATCCGAAGTGATCTGTCAGTGAATCTCTACTAGGATCCGGTTTATTAACGACGCGACCAACTTTTGTTTCAGTACAAGTCTTGAGGCCGATATGCAGCGTTAGATGGAAATCTGATAACTACTTACAAACATGGAGTTAACGACTTTACATCTAGCAGAATAGTGTTCAAATTACAATGTGTCGATGGTGATTTTGAGGAACCAAAACCACGAGCTTTTGTCTTAACCAATAATAGGTCAGAAGAAGAAGGAGGAAAGGAGATACTTTTTAAAGATAATGTTAACATTACTAAACAGTGTACTCTTAAGTGGAATATTAATGTTATACTTCATCACTTCCAGCCTTCCATATCCCACTGCTGGGTATAAGCCTCCCTCAAACAATGCCATCCGCTGGTAAGCTTATTTATGCCTGTTTGAGAAGGTGAATAGACAGGTTTATGTAACAACGCCTTGATTTTCCATAAAATTAATGCTTCATCATCATCAGCTTTTAAATGACATAAGCCTCCTCCCCTAAACGCCACTGATTCCTGTTTTGGGTCTTTTGCATCCAGGTCTATCCCTGTACAGCAACAACATCATCAGTCCACCTTGCTGGAGGTCTGCCAGGGGCTCTACAGGATCCTTAATTAATATTAATGTTTAGTCAAAAATAAAGTGTGTAAAATATTTAAAGATAGCATAGGTATTGAAAATGATGCTGTGTACTGAAATCCTGTATGTGGTAGACAACAAAAATGGTTTTAAGTTGTAAGCAATGCAATGACAAGATGTTTCATAGAAATGAGGCAGTTGATAACACCAAAATAGGAGGTGTTAATGAAGAGACCTGGCTAAAATCTGACCAGATTGAAAATATTTTAATGAAAACCAGGTTAAGTGAACCCTAGAACCTCAAGAAATTGAGGCGAAAGAAGATCACAGCAAATGGAAGCGTGACGTAAAGTATGGTGGTAAGGCAGTTAAAATAAATAAAGACGACAGTTTTATATTCCATGCCGATAAAAAATCAATTCCACTCTTTAATATTAAGCCACAAAAAGAAGGATGAAATTGTAACTTGAATGTTATACAAAAAGATTGATGCACCTGAAGAAGTACGTAGAATTTTATTGACGAGCACTCAACCTAAATGTCCAATAGGCGATAAGGTCCGCCTACAGTCTCATGCTGTTCAACCAACATATCACTGCGATCTTCAAAGACTTTAATTATGAAACTATAAGGGTTAAAATTGATTGGCAGAGTAAGTTAAAAAAATGTAAGGTCTCCCAAGAGCGGCTACTTTCCAACGTGTCCATAAGAGCTTTCGCTATCTGTGACCGAAACGCGCGTTTTGTTTGTTTTGCTTATTTGAACATTCTTTTTTCTGGGCTCTTTTTGATATAACGTATGACGCGGTACTTTCGATGGATGTGTTAATTTGTACGTACTAGGCTAGTACAAGGGCACGTCTTACCACGCCTTAGTTTGTTCTTTTAAATATTTACGACAGATTTCTAGAACGAAATCGAAAACAGAGTGCTCTTCAGTCGCACCAGTTTGGAATGTTGTATGGATATTACGGCTGTTTTACTCGAAGAGGAGAGCAGTGATGTGCGTTTGCATATCAGGGATATGTTTCCTATATTATACCACTTGCCTGTGTTTGATCGAGCTTATCTGTCGGTAGTAAATTCCTTTTGTAAAACAGAGCTACGAATTTATTTAAATCTTTTGTATACAATGTTCAAAGGAACTACGAGAAATAACGATTTACCACAGAATTATAGATGCTCATATAGGTATCTCGACTGTGGTTTTACATTACCAAACATGTTTGTACTCTTTGACTCATAATCGCCTTTCAGCTGTTTATTTCCCACAGAGAATCCCTAGGAATTATGTAGGAGGTAAGATGAAACATGCTTTTCCTCAGCTTTAAGATAAAAATAACAAGCTAATCTTTATACTGGGTACTTAAAGTAGTTACATTGTTTGTTGTAGTATCTAGCCATACTTAAAACATTATTTGGTATTAAAGTAATGAGTTTGTATAAAAATAATAACATTGAGCAGCGACACGATTGCTCAATTGGTTAGTACAGGTTTAAGTCCCGCTCGTGTCCATCATTTTTCTAATTTCTTTTATCAATTTAGATTCAAGCTTAGCATGGGCAACATGCAAAAATGACATGATCACCGCGGTAGCTCACTGCGGGTTGGCGATTTCAGATAATTAAATCCAGGTTTCCTCACGATGTTATCCGTGGACGTTAGTCAGTGGTGTCTTAGAATAACTAAGAAAGTATTTATAACATTGAAAAAATCACATTGATACTTGCCCAGGTTGAACCTGCAACCTTTTGCATACAAATCCGGTATGTTAACCATTAGCCCACCACGACTATATATGGTGTTTTAACTCTTTCCCAGTGTAATGACTTACGGAAGGGGCATAGCTATTGTTTAACTATTGTGTCTGCTTCACGAACAGTCAGTGTTAAATTTGTTAACTTAGATTACGTAATACAAACCACTAACCGCCGCGGCGTAACCAGTGTGATATTAAATTTCAAATTCCACAACGTCTGCCAATATCCAGGTTCCTCCTGACCACCCAGTCCGTTTCGCCTTACAAAACAAGCAATAAACAATAACAATACTTTCGTTTCGCAGTTCGTAAAACCTATAGCAATAATTAAAAACAATTTTCTCATTCACCAAGCGTCAATACACGAATTAAAAATATAAAGACATATGGCTATCTGAAATTGAATCGCGTACAAAGAGCGAAGATAAAACCGACGTTAATTGGCATTTAAAATGGAGAACCTCTTGATATGCAAGATGTATTCAAACAGTTCGAGGAATGGATTGAGAGCGTCTGATGGTGATAATTATGACGCTATGAGAAAATATTAGAAGTACATACATACATAAAGTCACGCCTGTTTAGGCTGGGGGGGTAGGCTTAGACCACGGATTTCCATTTGCTACGATCCTGGCATACTTCTTTCGCTTCATTCAATATTAGAAGTAGTAATGATTTATTCATAGAAGCTACAAACCAGCATTTACAAAACTGCAATCAAAAAGTCCGATGGCGTTAAACAGATTTGTAAAAAAATAATGGGGTCCCACCATGTCCCATCGAACAGGCTAATCAAGAAAAGGTTTGATGTAACATAAAATGTACTACTTCAAGTTTGAATATACATACATCAGGCTGATTGTTCATGGAATTTTGTATCAACCCCTAAATCATCCTTATTACAATATAATTGAAATTATATTTAGTTTTATTTTTTTTCTTTTGTATGTATTTATTTTTAAGGAGTGTAAATAACCTTGTAAATAAAATTAAGTCTTATAAAAAAAAAATGAAATTTCCTAATTTACTGAACCCTTTAATTTAAATGAAAGTAATTAGCATTCATATCCGTATCAAATATATTCAGATTAACACCATTACAGCGATAATTTCCTATTCCAAAACAATGAAGACCGTATTTAAAAAGAGCGTGGAAATTGTTTCTTTGTTTTGTTTCTCTTATATTATTTAAAGATAATTTGTAAAAGTTAAAGTAACATGACAGGTGAGCATCAAAAGATACCTAAACATCTGTCAGTTAGTAGGACCGGCTGTAGGGCTGTCAAAAACGAATAATTAAGAGGTTGTTATTATATTAAAGCAATGATATATAAAAAGGAATAGATATGTCGAGCGAGAAAAGTATTCCGGACTCTGAATCCTGCACTAGTGTTATTTCAATTCGGACAACAATTATTTGTTTTTTTTGTTAAAAAATCGTCGCCCCACACTAGGAATTTCTCCAGTATCGTAGGTGCGTTTCACAAACATGAAATATTCACATACACAAACACCCAGACTCGGGGCAAACATCTGTGGTTCGCACAAAGTTTTGCCCCGTGCGGGAATCAAACCCGCAACCCTTAGCGCAGCAATCCAATCGCTTAGCCACCGCGCTAATCAGGTCGTCCATTATACTACCCAAGATTACAATTGTTCCCTTTTCGAGTCTTCAAAATGAGCCCGCTAGTAACATATCTGTACTTTTTTGAAATATCATTGTACTAAAGCAATTGTTAAGGAGAGGACGTCTTTACTATAATTATTATATTTATGAGCTCCGGATGTTATCCTATGAATAGGCGAAGGGTTTAATTGTTTTCTATGCTCTTGTCGGCGCACCGCGGTGAAGTAATTGCCATTGTTTTTTGATTTATACTTTACATTCGACCTTCAGATATCTCACAACGCTGGACATCAGATATTTATAATCTTCAAATATTTTCGTTTAGAGATTCATGCTTGTACAATATTCTTGTGAGAGTTCCCAATGCCGAGCAGTATTTTTAAGGCGAAATCATCTTATTTGATTAATAACCATACTGTAACATTGCAGTTACTTAACAATTAATCATTATTTATTATTATCTAATACTACACTAATACAATTTGGCTTTTACTTTTCTTACGAATGTGTGTAGGTACGTAATAAAAAAAAAGATATATATTTTTTTAATAATAAACCTCGTCGTACACACGCAATTTCTTCTAAAATAAAATATCACATATAACAAACACCCCAGACTCGGATCACATACAGTTTTGCTTCATGCGGGAATTAAACCCATCCTAAATGCCAGGTCATAATTTTTGTTTTCATTTCTAATGATTTCTTCTATCACTTACCTAATAACTAAAATTGAAGACGGGTTCTATGACCTGCCTTCAATTTTTAGGTACTATTACTTAATTGTTCAAATTAGACGTTTAACACTTTAGTCGCGTCGGGACCAATGAACCAATTAAAACCGCGATAAAATCCGTAAACATACTTCATTTAAATATTTTTTTTTTCTCGTAGAAGTAATGTCTAAACGTGCCAGCCCTAGTACCTTCGGATCCGGACGACGCGCACTCAACACACTGACACACATTTTTGTTACCGCGCAATTTTATTTATTTACACATTTAAGCATTCGCCGCTCGTAGCCGATTAGCCTTATGTGATGAATTAGGTATCACTGAACTTGTTTTTTAGGAACCGTTTTGTCAACGATAGTAATCTAGGTCTTAAGTCTTTCCTGATTTATCGGTATCCACTTAAAAGCTTCTCTTAAAATTAATGGTTTTTATTTTCATTCTTGTGAATATACCTATGTTATAGCTCTTTAGCAAGCCACGCGTCATCATAACAATGTTTAACGAGTCCGTCTGTGTCTTTGACAATATGACGTCGCAAAATAATGTGGCCTGTCTCGTCCGGTATGAAGAGTAAGCCTATGACCGTTCACAGGGTTGGATAACTAACCTTAGGGATTTTTTAAAATGTATTGCGAAAGATTTACGTCATTATAACATGCCTGCCATCTCCCAAGGAGTCGGCAGAGGTGCACACGTAGTCCACCCACATTTCGCCAGTTATAAGTCCCAATTTAATAGATTGCGAGTTTATTACCATTAACCGGCACAAGTCCAGACTAGCACGGAGTCGTTCCCGGTTACTGAGAATTAGATACGTAATAGAAAAACCCAATACACTTTGCCCGACCCAGGATTCGAACCCAGGACCTCATGCTCAGCAGTCCCGCTTAGCGAACACTAGAGACTAACGAGGCAGAAATATTAATTGATGTATAACCGCTATAATATACCAAATAGAGCTATTTTCGCATTTATAACAGTAAACATTTTAGGTGATACATCGTTATATTTGGTGTTGCGCATGCGCAATTCATTATGCGCATTGGCTCGCCTTATGGCAGTGTAAATTTTTTTCCTGATAACGTAAAACGAATTCAGTCCGGTATCTACGTAAAAAGGACCTTTGTTAAGCTAGACAGTACAAGTTACATGATATCTAATTAGAGGACCACCATATTGCCATATTAGCACAAGCAAACGCATGTTCTGCCAGGCAGTGTAAGTTCCAGTAAAGGGGAGCCAATGTTTACCTGATTGGCGCAGTGGCTATGCGATTGGACTGCTGATGTTTGTCCCGACTCTGGGTGTTTGTGTATGTGATATTTCATGTTTGTGGAACGCACCCACGACACAGGAGAAACTCCTAGTGTAGGGCGACGTTTTACCAAAAAAAAAAATACAGTCGAATTGAGAACCTCCTCCTTTTTTGAAGTTGGTTAAAAAAATCATATCAGGCGACGTTTTAACAAAATAATCCCATATCGGCAAAGCAAAGGCATGTTCTGCCAGACAATGTCAAGTGCCAGTGTAAGGGTCTAGCCTATTGCCATGTATCGGCACGAATCTACTAAAGATTTATTGATACAAAATTGATACTTGTTTGTATCTGAATGTGAGGTCTATAAATGTAGGCACGGTTACTGTTTGACTAGGCGTGGCTCTCTCGATGCCTTATCTTTGGAATTATTTACAGTCGGGTAACAGTATTTCTTATTTCGCAAACATATATTTAAATACTCGTTTAAATTAATTTTAACATTCCAATTAAAATCCTACTTACTAACGAGAGATTGAGATTGTAGGTACATTTTATATAGTATTAGCAGTTATTTTCAACATATAAAAACGTAAAATACTATCGTATAATTTACCGTTTATATATGTAGTACTAGCTGCGCCCCAAGGTATTATCCGCTACATTTTTTCGAGATAAAAAGTAGCCTTTGTGTTAATCTAGGGTGTCAGCTATCTCCATATAAAATTTCATCAAAAATGGATTAGCCGTTTGAGCGTGAGGTAACAAACATACTCACAAACTTTCGCCCTTATAATATTAGTGTGATTATTCACGAAACGTGGCTATAAAAATATATCATTTGTTAATTTTTATCATACTTTCAAGTTTAGGCTATTGGTAAATGGATACCTACTTACCCACCTTATAAAAATCAGTCTTGAAGCTGAGATTTACGCTTTAAAGTAATTTAATCTTAAACATATAATTATCAACACATAATACTATCTGACAACGCTTATATTCAACTCCATATAATATTATAATTAATCTAAAACGTGTCAATAAAATCACACGCATAATATCACCTTTCAGTCCTAATACGTATATTACAGAAATTAGCTCCTCAATTATAGCCTTTATTCCGAGTACTTACGAGCTATCGGTCGCACCTACTAATCATCTTAAACGTGCAGTGCGTAATCAATAGTTGGATGAAATATATCCGTCAGAAAAAATTGCGATCCCATAACACGACCTGTTCGAAGGTATTCACAGCGAAATAATTCACTTTCTCTTAGAAAATCTCGCTGTAGTACTTACTATCGTGTCTTTAAATTGGGTGGTAATAATTATTTGATTTATCGACAGCGTTGCGTTTAGACCGACCGTTTATAGAGCAACTGACTGAAACTTGTTTTTGGAGTGAGATTTGTATGAAAAAGGCACCTAGACAACTTCCCACGATAGTTAACTTCTGTAGGAAGGCGTATTAGGAATAAGAATACTATTCCCTTCAGTCGCCGGAAAATCGAGTTATTGCCCGACGAACCCAGCGTTCGTAACGTAATTATGTTGCACATCAAATCATGGGTGCAAAAATATTACAATTTTTTATTTTAAAATAAAAATATTGTTAAAAATACTACCTGCTGTTAAATGAAAAAAACCCTGTTGCACCTTCATATGTCAAATGTGATTGTAATTATTAATCATAAATTAATAATTAAGAGACGAAAGAAGTATCGTATGGCCAGAATCGTATCAAATGGAAATCCGTGGTCTCTGCCTACCCCTGTTTGCAACAGTGTCTTTATGTATGTATGTACGAGACGCCCCAAATATTACTAACCTCCTCATTTTAGGTAAAGACGGTTAAAACTAACTCATCTATTCCTGGTTTTTAAAAGAGATTTCCTCAATCTTCCTACGATCTATAAATGTTCTTATTCAGTACATTAAGAGGCTGATAAAATGATATATTATCAAAGCAATCTATCAACACACGTCAGCAATACGCTATCGAAGCTACCCATAACATTTACTTTGCTAGTCATTAGTCTATTAAACAGGGTGACAATTATAATGGCCGTATAATATTTCAGAGAGATATTGACTACGTCGCTAAACTACCGAACCGAATATTACTGATTAGTTGTTTGTTTAGTAAACAGGATAATGGTGTTCGTGTAATAATTAATGTTTTTTCCAGGAAAGATTATTGTCGACAACTAATGATGATAATTGTTACCATGTATACGGCAGCTAGTAACTATGGCTTATAATATGCTGCCTTTTTTTGGGCAAAAATCTCATTAACTATCCTACCACCCATGGGGGAAAAGCGGCGGGGGTGTGTGGGACTGCCCGTTGTAAAACAACATACCCTACCCACTAAAATAACCCTGGTGTATCCCACATCGCTACAAACGTCATGGGATTCTCTTAGGATGACGCCACGCCCCAGTATAATATGCAGCCTGGAAGTTTGGGACGAAGTATTTTTATCTACTTTATTGAAGCGAATCGGAAGTTTTAACCTACCCATGTATATAATTAAGTACGATTAGTACTACGGCAGTATTACGTCTTAAAACAACCATTCTCCTACTGATAGACATGTAGAATGAAAGTTTACCGTGGTACAGGCTTTTGTCATATCTCATATGTACATAACATCACGCCTGTATTCCCTGAAGGGATTCGCAGAGGTGGCTATAAAGTACACCCACATTTCGCCAGTTAGGTTTTACGTTCCAATGTAATAGAGGGCGAGCCTATTGCCATAACCGGCACAAATTCAGAGTCCGTCCTGCTACTGAGAATAACTTAGTGTAAAATCCCAGTAACACTCCCCGGGATTTGTTCCTGGGACCTCAGCAGTCGCGCTTAGCAACCACTAGACCAACAGGCAGTCTCATATATAATTCACCTCAACGAAACGATGCTTACTTTGAAAATTAAGTTCATGCAAATGTCCGTAGCTCACTTGAAACCAAAAGCTGCTCAGTACATACCAATTAAAAATGTTCTTTACAAATACTTTCTACTGGGAGAGACGTTCTTTAGTTTGTTTTAATTTCTAACTACAAATAAATGGTAGTCAAGTGGGCCGAAACTCTCCAGAAACAATATTGACGATAAAGACGTGTTGAGCTAAGTATTAAGACGACTTTTACTTACTTTAAGATTATGTTATCGGTCCGCTGGCCACAAACGTATGTTAAGGATGAAGTCTTGAGTTCGATCCTTGGGTCAGGTAATGATAGAAGGTTCTTTTTTTAGGAAATACGATGTAACCCTCTTTTTACTAATAAGCAATTTTAAGTTATTTTTTTTGCCGGAAAATATTGTTTATTTGCAAAGTTTTCAGCACGATTTTTATGATACCTATCGTAGGTAAGAATTTTTTATTCTGATGAATTTTAATTTTTTCATGATACATTTTTAACATTCAATCCTTTTAATACCTTCTCAGCCAGTAGGATGAGAAATATGCTCAATATATTACACGTCTAGTCAATTTAATAACATAATATTTTATCCAGAGTCCAAGATTTGAATAGCTACAGATAATATCAAACGCATCTCCACACACCACAGACCTAATTCTCTAATGAGTTCTATGGAATGTTCTTTTAATTATCTGACGTAAATAAAGAATGGCAGCAGTCAGCACAATATAATTTTACGTCCAATTATCTCCAACAAATGCGCACAAAGCCTTATCTTGAGCCGAGATTTTTGTAAAAAACACGAGATAGGAAAGCGGAAAACGGTTGTAGGGCCCGCCCACGCTTGTCCAAAACTTAATTACTAACCGGCTGGAAAAGAATGCTAATTAAACTCTCTTATACGCATGCCAACGTCGCCCTAGTGTCAATCGTGTTTTTCATTTATACAGTTGCGGACAAAATAACCAGTCACCGAAAACTTTTTGTTATTTGACGTCTCTGTGTACAACTATACAATTTTCTTTCATCTTACTTATTATTTTCTTTGGCTTCACTACAAGCTTTCCGACTAGTAGTACTAATCTTTTACTTACTTAATAAAATATTTCTAAGTGTACTTATAGCTCATTACCGTGTAATAAACACGTTATGATCACATTTATGCTAAAGTTTTATTATATTAACCATGGAAATCCTCTACACAGCTTTCTAAAGAAAGACATGTTGAAACAGGATAATAACATTCAAGAGCCATCGTATGTTATGTATGGCCCAAAGCGCAATACAATTACAGTTGCCATTGCGCCAATTTAGTAATTATCGCCTATCAAAGCAGGTATTATACTTGCCGCCTTGTTCTGTTAAAGATGATATCATCAATCACGTACCAATACAATGAGATCGTTTCCAAAGTTTGACGCGAAAGTGTTTGATTATCTCTGAATAACACAATAGTGGAATTATCTTGTTACTATTATAATGAGGTAAATTATAGACTTGTAATTAGGTAGGCAATGTTATAGTTGAGCGCTCGTCATTTATCAAATTGTTGTGTGTTGATACTCTTGTTAGAAAATAGCGTATTTTTCTAATGTAGAGCATTTAACAACTATACAGAACTGATTTTCAGACAACATCAAGTAACTATGACGGATGATATTGTTATTGAAAGTAGTCCAAAATTAACAGAGGGTTTTCTGTAAACAAGAGTGGTGAGTAAAAAGTCGTTTAAAAAAAGAATTATGGTCAAAATGTATGATACAGAATGAATTTTTAGTCACCGTCCAAATTTTTTCTAGTTCCAAATCATTCAAAAATTCAATTTTTGAAAAAAATCGATACGTAAAATGTTTATATTTTTAATCATTTTCTCGAAAGAATTATCCGTTCTGCGTGGTCACTAAGTTAAATGTTAATAATACTACACTTGCCGCGCAAACATTCAATGAAAAGGTTAGAAAACCTAGCGCGTACGCACGGCGGGCGTGGCTGTGTCCAGAAATATTAACTTTTTATAGATAACCTTGTGATGTTATAACTCAATATTTTTGTATTGAGTGATACTAAAAGAAAAAACACGTATTCAATGATTTTCGCCAAAGATAAATATATCAAAATTTGGACGGTGACTAAAAGTTCATCCGGTATTTTAACTTAAAAACGAAAACTAAAGAAGACATTACATTTTAAGTCGACTGCCTCATATCGGCCCGCCGTGTACAAAAATACTTTATGTGGGCAGTTGGTCAAGTTCGTTCGTTGTGCCCCATTGACATGGTTAATTGAATAAAAAAGTAAGAATCGCACGCTTCGCTGGGATTCATAGTATTAATTGAAGTGAAGTTTCCTATACAAAGATAACGTAGTAAGTTGCTACTAGTATTGGCTGAGCATCAAATATGAAAATGAAAAGCTGCATCTTAATTTAAACTTTATATTATTAATCTTTAGGTATATAATTCAGTGTGTGGAATAAACTTTTACAATAGTTATTGTTTAAATATTTTGCTTACTAAATAAGTTATTGGAAACGCGACTGTCTGGCGTGATAAACTATTTTGACTTTGATTCCCGGTATGAATAAATGCCTTAAAAAGTATTTTACGTGTAAATTCACTGTAGTGGTCCAAGGTCCAATATTGAATCATTACATACATACACACAGTCACGCCTGTTTCCGTAATGGGTAGACAGAGACACGGATTGCCATTTGCTACGATCCTGGCATACTTCTTTCGCTTCATTCACACGCATCATATTCCTCATACACTCTTTACATTGGATTTCCTAATTGTGTGTATCTGCCGAAAAGTGTTATGATCAATTATGCATTCACACATTCAATTAGGTCTATCATCATCATCAGTTGGAATTTGAATAAGGGGGGTTGGCATGCCCTTGCCTTGGCCCTATGCTTGGCAAGGGGCTTGTGGATCGCAGTATTACTGGTGAAGGTACAGAAGATGCTGCTCCCCATCTTCTGGATTTTCCCATAGCCTCTTACGACACCCACTGGAGGAAAGGGGGTGGTCAATTCTAGACCGAATACCACATGGCACACAGGAATAGTTAATACAGCTAGCGAGTTGTGTAAACACGACTAGAGCTGTTCCTACCGAGTAGCATATTAATCGACTCGACTAATTAAACAAAATCGACTAACCGATCGATAAATAAAGGGAGGCTATTAATGGCTAGGTTAGGGTCGGGGAGGATCTTTAATTACCAGTTAACGCACGCTTACAAAATACTTCTGTAGCTAATAAACGTTGGTAATTATCTCTTTGGTGGCGTTTAAGAATATAAAGAAAGTTTCACTCCAATAAAATAAACTTCAAGTAATTATGTACAACTAAATTTAATTACTTGGGCAATTAAATTAGGTTCGTCATTAAGTATCTATTAACATTGGTACAAGATGTAAATGTGAGACGTAAAAATGATCGTTATTCTTAGTTTATACAGGATTATTCACTGTAGATACTATCTCACTAGGTGGCTGCCGAGGTTAAGCTGTACTTGTCGCGGTTAGTCTTGTGATGGGTGACCGTTTTCACGTGCTACGGAAGGCAGGTTAAGCTGGTTCTGCGCCTGTTCTCCACGCGGCCATGTCGTGTCTACTGACCCATTGGACTATGAGAGTGAGGGAATAGGGAGAGTTCTTCTGTATGCGCGCATACTAGTGCAACTACGCAGGAGATATAACCAGCTAGCTGATTAGTCTCAGCTGAGACAGGCTGCCGTAACTGAAATTCGGTGTGGAGAACTATATCCCGAAATGTGAATGTGGTAGCATGTCTATACACACTAAGCTGTGAGGTATCAAAGCTCGTGTCAGTACCGCAACCATTATTATTTTCTGACCTGACCCCTTACCATAAACTCTTAAAGCAGGTCATTCTCCGTTGTGGAAGCGTGACGCCGCACTATACTGCACGTAGCCGCGTCTCGCTTTTACTACGGAAAATGTTCTGCTTTAGGACTTCATGGTAAGGGGGCAGATAAAGGTATCATCAGTAATCAATTCCAACTTATATGACTTTTTGTAACTTTTTTGCATGTTGCTATGCTAGATTTAAATCTAAATTGATAAAGGAAACTTGAAGGAAAGGAAAGGAAACTTTTTATCAATATAGAATTCCAACTTACTTTAGCTGGAAATGCTTGAAGAAGAAACAAATGATAATCGTACTACAGTGTCTGGAACCTACGAATCCTATAGTATCTCTCAGAGTTCCTCATACTTTGATCATTAAATCAGACTCAGTACAAATACTGCATAAGTAGTGTTACTGTGCGCACAACACAATGTGTCGTGATAACGGCAATGTATCAGAACCGTTCATATTAATAGGTCATATGAAGACAACGTTTACTAGTGTCACATTTATAAAAATCTACATACATTTCCTGTATACTAGAATATTATTAGTATTATAAAGCTGAAGAGTTTGTTAGTTTGGTTGCATGCCTTAATCTCAGGAACTACTGGTTCGTATTAAAAATATTTGTTTGTATTAGATAGTCCATGTATCGAGGAAGACTATTAAAAATCTACGCGGACGAAGTCGCAGGCTAGTTTAGATAATAATTGTAAAATGCTTTTGTCATTTAAGTATTTGAATACCTAAAACATTTAAATAGTTATTATCGTAATTAACATAATTTAATATATTTGAATTTCCGTTTTTTCTCGAGGTTCTACGGCTCTAGTCTTTCTCAACATATTTTATCATCATCTGGCTCCTAAACTATAGCGATGAAAAAATGTGATACAGTAGAGGCAGTATTTTAATCTCTAAATAATATTAATTATGAACTTAAAGCTTGCTTTTCATTAACAACCCCATACCAATTCTTATTGCTATCCAAATCTATAAATGAATAAAATAAATGATTTATTCCTGTAAATAGGTTTTCACAAACACTTCACACGTCAAAATTCAATAAAAATGTAATACACTTTATTGTCATAATCTCAGAGTAATTACTAAAGCATTTGCTTTAGTCATTACTATTTGACATCTATTTACAACTTAATTCTAATACAAAATAAAAACAATAAATACAAAAATAAAAAGTTAAGAAGGATCAAATAATTCATCCCCATCGATGTCAACCGGTAACGTGCCCAAGACTGGCAGCATTGACACGTTAAAAAAATAAAATAAAAACTAGATGGCGTCGGCAATTCCTAACTGATTACCTCTGAGAAGAAATGCCCTATATCCTAATGAAGTACTGAAACCGCAGATACTTATCTTAAAATTATTGTAATATAATATTAATACGAACACATTTAACAGGCTTAGGATTTTACAACTTCCACAAAGCTTAGGACAACATCGTTACCATAAAACCAGATTACCAGTGAAACTAGAGCTCTGTTTATGTATATTTTTTACATGTTCACGGGTGGAGTGAGTCTGGTTGTTTTCTTAACCTGAATTAACGTAGAAGTTGGCTGCCCGGATGCCTCTACTTAGGTATGTGGCTGACGGTCTTTGATCGTTGGAAGCTCGGATTGTGTTTTTTAATTGTGCGCTATTTTATCTTAGTGTTACATTAAAGAAAGAAAAGTTAAGGTTAAATAGGCGAAGAGGATATTAAAAGAGGGATTTTTCTAAAGACTTGGTTTGTAGAGAATCCTGTCTGCGGTCCTATATTTTCATTCAACTATAATTATTATTAACACAGTCAACATAAGCCTATTAACCTTACGGGTTAACGGCATTTTCGTTCCATTTTTAATCGACTTAAAAAAAAGGAGTGAAGTGAACATAATTCACTTTTCAATTCGTATTTTTTGAAGGAGGTTATAATTTTAACTTTTTTATTTTGTCAGGTACAAATGATCATGCTTACTTACGGAGTTACTAACTTTAGCAGGAAGACCATGTTACCTAAGACCTCTTTTCATCAATAGATGAGTTTTTAAACTGGAATTTACAGGTAATTTTATTTTTTTATAACTGGCATCGTGAAATAGGCTAGAAATGTTTTAATTAATCTGTTAATACAGAAACAGCAAAAAAAACTCAAAAGAACTAATTTCCAAAAACATTAAAAAGTGTCGTTCGACCTTGCACTACTAATTTCAAATTCACCAACGACCCACTTGGAACGTTTCAAATGTATGAGATCATTTGTATGCCTAAACTCTACATTTTATAACCAAAAAAATGGAGCTTGCTTCTGGAAAAAGTAGTAAAAATACTAGAGTATTATATTGCTGTTTGTTTATTCTTTTTGTTGAATACTTTTTGGGTTCTTTTTGTTAGGAAACAAGCATTGATCGTCGCCTACATTACATTCATTGTACGCTATAGTTATTTTAAATTATCTTTTAGGAAATGCAAAGTATTGTCATTTAATAGTATATTAATAATCGGAGAACCAATCATGCTAAAACTTACTATGGTCAAAGCTTTTGTTCATTAACCTATTAATTAAAAATACTATTGCAATTCGTATTGTCGTTCGGTTACCTACACAATAACTTGCTGATGATTCCTTATTTTAAATTCTATCTAAAATCTTTAATAAATAATATAACGGCTTTAATTGTTAAGGCATTTCATATCATATTTTAACACTTTATCTTGAGCATTTAATAGGTCAAGAACAAATAAAAAACAGTACGTACACAAGCGCCGCGCAAGAAAAAAAGACCTAAAATCGAGGATCTCCAAAACCTGCCCCAATAAATAAGTCAAACACCAATCACAATTACGATTGGAAACACCTAAGGAGGTAAGCCTCACGTACTATAGGAATGCTAGGAAAGTGTGCAAGTAACCCCAGAACGTGCTCTGTTTACCATGGGAAAGGTACAAAAAGTTAGCGATTGTGATTCCTTGCGCGCAAACTAATTTAGATTCTCTGAAGATGTGAGCCGGTGTTGATTCGACGCTACGTTCGTATAGAGACGGCAGATGTTGTTAGGTACTCGGAATTTGATGGATTGGAGTAGATATTACCTTACACATTTATGATGTTCAACAATAATTGCATCAGAGGGTATGATCTTAATTAGTCGTTATATATTTCGGAAATCTTAAACACAATATATTTTTATTCATTTCCAAGAATAAAAACCTTCTGATCTTGAGGCTTAAACAACGGTTTAAAATAAAAATTGTTAAGTATTAGAATGAGCAGTTGGTAGAGCACACACCTAGTGAAATTGCCTCTAAAATAGAGCTACCAGATTTATTCGTGTTTCGCGCTAGCCAAGTGAATTATAAAAGGCCGTGCCGGCTCTAAACTACAAACAGCTCAATCTGAAGCCTTACAAATGTGCATATTGAAGCAACAGCGTGAATAATAAAATCAACGTTCCCCTGACCGCTTTGAGATAAGGAGACAAATCGGTGAAAACTTGTACAATGACCGAGAAAAGTAAAAACACTTTCTGTAGATATATTGTTTGTAGGCCGCATCCATCCGGATTCTCCGGCGGAACACGTCCGGAGTTATGTTATGCCGTTGGGAAAGATAAACGAGAAATGACCGAGGTTGGTAGCTAACGTGGAATTCTGCTGAGACATATTTCATAATAAATCTTAAGAGGTCGGACTATAAAGTAAATGTTACAAGCAGTTGCGATCACACACGAATTCCTGGCATTACGTTTGCCATAAATTACTACTATTATGACCTTATTATTCACACACATCTTATTACTTTGGCAACTTTTCCGTAAATTGATCTTGGAAACAGTCGTCTTATTTTGGTT
Organism: Abrostola triplasia; assembly: GCA_946251915.1. Taxonomy (NCBI): domain Eukaryota; kingdom Metazoa; phylum Arthropoda; class Insecta; order Lepidoptera; family Noctuidae; genus Abrostola; species Abrostola triplasia. The sequence goes on from OX276430.1 coordinate 9,493,573, forward strand.
TAACATACGAGTATTACAGCCATCGATCATCCCTTCTCCAAATTCACAGGTCCACGCTATTAATCATACATAAATACCTCGGACTGTCGCACGTTGTATATCACATAAAATTAACTTCGAATTCATTACGAAAGCAGATTTGACCGGCTTGAGTTAACGTGAAAACAAGAAATAGTGATTCAGAAGATGGGAATTATATGCATTATCTATTGGAAAATAATGTATTTTTCTATTAACAGAATATCAATATGAGCCAATGTTGGCCAATGGTTTATATAAACGCTGCATTGTGACGCACAATGCAAAAAATAAGTTTTTAAGAGTTAGTTACTTTAACCACCAGTAACTTGGGATTCTTTGCGTGGCTTGCGAGAAGTTAGGGGTAAGGAAGAGAGTCCACGTGACTCACAGATAACGAGTTGTTTCTAACCTAAAGGAACCAATCAACAACACTGACGATAACATTTCGAGATATCTTTTTAAGTTGCGATAGAAAGCCCTTTAAAACGAAAATTGTATCTTCTTCTTACGTGTTAAATATCAACGTCTCAACCGTATAAAATTGCGTTTATGTTTATGGAATAAAACCAGACGAGTAGCATCAACACTGAACTAAAACGTGGCTTTTAATTTACAGGACTCTACGGATATAAATGTAGTGTAAAATAAGTTAGGAACAACGTGGTGGTCCAGAAATCTAAAATATAAGATGTTTAGACTCCTCAGTCAGTTAATACCTTGAGGAAGTTTATGGAAGTGTGTGCGTGGATGTAGAAGGGAGTAAGTGCCTTTAGAGAACGAAATCCTAATTTAGATTTATTTAGCCCGTAGAGAGATTAACTAAGAAAGTGGTACTGTGGTAAAAGTGGTATAATATTGGTACTCGCTTCAATGTGAACCCACGACCTGGAGAATATGAATCAGTTTCGTCTTGTTCGCAGAATTAGCTCAAAGTTTAATAGGTCACAAGTCAAACAAAACGTTTGGACGTGCGTTCCTTTGGCGAAAGCTAAGTGCGAATCGGGTCGTCTTTGTGATTATTGTAATTTATTTATAATTCCCTTGGTTTGAGCATTGCTGTATACATTATAAGCGCAAAATTTTAAGCGTCAAAGAATCGAGTCGATATCGATTGTTGCTCTGAATACAATCATGATTCTGGTGTTGGAACCAACATTTTACGACATGAAAGAATGTTTTAGTAGTCATGTCACATGTCTGTATTCTTCGAAGTCTTGAACTGCATTCAGACTGTTCAATAAGTAATAATATTGAGATATGCGAGCTTCATTTTCTGCGATGGGCTTTTGTGTATCGTGACGAAGCGTCCAACTCATGATTCAAATTTAAGTCCGCATTCGAGGATGAGTAATCTTGATACTTTAACAATTTATAATACTGGCTTTATACCTACTTATAATAGTGCTCCAAAAGTGTTTCCAAAATCAATTTCTACTTCTCCGTCCTTTAGTAGTCAATCAAAAAGGACTCCTCGTGTGACAATATACAACTTGACATGCTAATTAATTTCCATCTCAAGAAGAAGCATTGTCTGACGCCAACTTATTTGACTTAGTTTCATAGTAACTATTAGGGCCTTTATGACAAAGAAGATTGGCCTATTCCCTACGCCACGATGACTTTCTTCGAAATACCTACCCACGATCAGTTTACAACCATGAATCAAATGTCGGTTATAGAAACAGAAAACGAGTTATAACGGAACAAATTTTGCCAATACCTATAAATAACCAGTCTTAGATCACACCTGTAGTATGTGGCTCAAATAAATAATTAAAACATGTTTTTTGGATGCCATATATCATTATTGATGTATTTAATATGATACGAAATTGTTTTAATCAAGGCAAGTGTAACTTGGCCTGACACACTTGGGTGTAAAAATAGAACACTTTTCATGTTGAGAGTTAGTTTGCCCATCAATCATGGTGGAAAACTAAGGCGATTATTTGATGAAAAGTGATTTCCGCGTTGATTTAAGATGCCTCGTTAGGGATACTCTTTAGTTTCCAATTCTCACACATGATCGACTTGAAACTACTATGGGTGCTGACATCATTTGACGTTACAACAACAGCTGTTGACTCATCGATACGACCTTTAGCCTTCGGGGTATTGATGTAGAGAAAATTCTAATAACGGTAACATACTATAAAAGTCGGACGCTGTATCAGCAAATGGCCCGAGGGCCTGTATGAGTGCCACCCGCACACTTGAAGGATGTTTCCTCCTTTTTAGAAGAACACCATTCGAGTTATACACCATTAGTCGAGTAGGAAATTATCTAGAAGTATTAGGAAATTAAGTACATCTGGAACTATTATAATAATAATTATAATAATTATTTATTCAAAGCACACAAAGTAAGTAGATTCAATTACATGAAAGGCTTATGCAATGCACAACACGTTGAAACCCTGTCCTCTAAACTAGGTTAGTACCTGTATCTTAGAGTTCAGTGTCTCTCCGCGACAAATATTACAAGCCAATAACTACTATTGTTATAACTAAATGTCACTAAAACATAATTGTAATAATTATTTTAAAAACAATGCGAAAGAAAAACTCTTGAAAAGAAGAAAGATAAACTAATTTAATAAAAATCTAATATCCTGCAATAATGTGTGTGTGTGTGTGTGTCTGTATGTGTATGTGTGAAAATTTTAATTTTTAATTGTTACGTTTGAGTTGACATGCCCAAAAGAAGATTCTCAGTGTTTTGATGAGTCAAAGTGCATAAGTACTTATTCAATGCGTGCCTGCATTCGTGTTTTGTTTTTGAATATATTTTTAATTGTTTTGTTTATTGAGTTGTATAATTTTATGCTAGTAATGTAGAACTGGCGCCTGGCAAACGATGTTCTGTGGTACTCGGGTGGAAAAATTTTATGCTTATTTCTACCAGCTGGCTCTCTGTTTGGCCGAGAAGAGTGTTTACGGATTACCGCATGGAGCACATACAGTTGCCTGACGGTTAAAACTTCAGATTCAGCATATAAATCTGAAGAAGGATATCTTCGAGGGCGAAAAAGCATAACCTTCAGGATCGCTCGTTGTGCACGTTCAAGCCTGATGAATTCATTTAGTGTAGCACCCCCCCATACGGGAATACAATACGATAAAACTGACTGGCATAGTGCGAAATATACTAGTTTCAGGGTATTACCGTCAGCAGATTTACGGAGTTTTTTAAATACATATATCAGCTTACGGATTCTGCCCGAGAATACATCTATATGTTTATGCCAGTTAAGATGTTGATCTATGTAGACGCCCAGGTATTTTACGTGAGTAGTTCTACATAAGCTGAAGCAGTCACATACTGATAGAGACACACTAGCACAGGTGTGGGCCTTGAGAAGATACGATAGCGGCGGGGAAAGATTAGACCTGATGGCAAACGGAACGTAAACCGTTTTCTGAACGTTCAAGGTAAGTAGATTGCCTGTTAACCAGCTCATGACGTGCTTCAGAGCACTTTCGGCATTATTAAAACATTGGGCCCAATCCATTCCACTCACTACCAAAGCTGTGTCATCGGCATAAGTGAATATTTGACAATTTTGAATAGGTAATTTACACAGATCATTAATATATATGAGGAACAAAGTGGGCCCCAATATACTGCCCTGCGGCACGCCATAGGAAATAGGTAATACGTCACTCTTATTTTGATCAATTTTAACGCATTGAGTTCTGCACCTCAAATAATCAGAAAACATATCCAGTACGGAACCGCGAATTCCGATGGCTTCCATTTTCCTCAGCAAGGCCGGTACAGAGACGGTATCGAAGGCCTTGGACAAGTCAAGGAAGATACCCACGCATTTCAACTTTCTATCAAGAGTTCTGGCTACATGTTCAGAAAGGGTCATAACCGCATCTTCTGTGCTCTTGCCTGTTCTAAACCCGAATTGGTTATGAGCCAGGATATTGTTTGCTTCCAAGAAGCTGACAAGATTCTTATTTAGGATGCGTTCCAGAACCTTCGATAGGCTAGTCAGAATTGAAATCGGCCTGTAATTATTGAGTTCGTCTCTGCAACCAGTCTTGTAAACCGGAATAATAACTGCTTTTTTAAATGCATTCGGAAACGTTCCAGAAGATATCGAAGCATTACAAATATGTGTAATCGCTGGAATCAGAACATGTCTTGTGCATTTTATAATTAGAGCTAGAATGCCGTCCGAACCAGTAGCACAGTCAGATCTCAGACTTAGTATTATTTCTTCAACATCTCTTTCGTTTACCTCAAGCAGAACCATTGAGCCGCTAGAATTGGTTATGGGGATATCAGTAGGCAGGGAATTCTGACTTATTTTTAAGGCTAGATTTTCTCCAATATTAGCAAAGTAGTTATTTACTACATTTAAAGAAGCGTTCGGTGATTCAGAGAGATATAACAGTTCCGTAGGGGAAACCCGATCTGACTGTATGTCGGAGACTTTCTTAATCACATTCCAAGTTGCCTTTATATCGTTTTTCGCCTTAGAGAATTCTTCCTTTTCGTAAGCAGTTTTGAGCTTCCTGAGCAATGAGTTGCAGTGGTTCCGGTAACGTTTGTATGTAATTTTAAGTATCTCATTATCTTTGTCTTTTTTGAGTTTAGCATTCATACTGGCATAGGTATTTGGGTTTTTATGTGCATGTTACTGTTATTTTCATTATGACTTTCAATTCAACTATATGACTAGTTTGGTAATGATTTATGTAGTAGTTCAGAATATACCTACAATATAGTATATACGCTGTTTATATTTTGTCTAATCAAACGTTTTTCCTCGTACTACTTCCACAGAGGATAAAAGGCATGGCTCAGGCTGAGCAAGCTTTATTCTTGTTTAATCGTAAAACAAAATTCCAGCAACATTACAATTAGATCGTCTGTAAAAACGAACTTAAATCCAGCTACTTAAACATTAAAACATTCATCAAGAACCTTAACATTCAGATACTAATACAAACAGACTAACAATTGTATTAATATATTATTTATGTGTGTTGATAATTACGCGCGTATTTGTAGATGTGGAAGCCGGAGGACTGGGTGTTGTGGCACAACTTGGGAAAGGCCTATGTCCAGCAGTGGACCGCGATAAGCTGAAAGATGAAGATACTCACGTACCTTTAGATCCTGGCAGTAGGATTCCGTTAGGTCCCACCAAAAGTCCGGTGTATGGAGTCCTAGAGGTTTTGTTGCTAAATAAGTCACGATTCACCTTTAGCTAAAGCTGTTCCAACTCAGGCTGGTTTCATAGCTACCCGGAAGACTCGCACGGGCTCGCGAAACGGAGACACATGCTAGGCGCTGGAACATTGATTCACAGCGACGCGGATTGGTCCGTACGCAACCCGCTCCGTGTAGTAAAGCCCGTAGAACAGCAGCCTAGTCCTAGCCTAGGAGCAACCGTATCGTTTCTACCCGTACGGGTCTCCCAGACAGTTGTGAAACTTATCTAAATACTGATGTGTCCATTGTGTTGTTGTATCACTTAAATCCATGGCCATACATATAAATTATAATAATATACCTTCTCTCTCAGCCAATTCTCAAGACAGTTTTTTCTCTAAAAATCTGATATGATACCGTTATTGTTATACCTCATTAGTCATTCCGTGTATCACACCTCATTTGATCTTAATGGTTTTATATTGACTTATGGCGTTTTAGTCGGTATATTTTTCCTAGTTTTGCGGTCTCGTTTTTAGATAATATTCATAGAGATATCAGCTGGCTTCATTGATGGACTTTAATTAACTGTAACTTCATGGATTTATGATATAAGCATGAGATTTATGGAGAGCTTTACATTTTTATCGATATATTTTTTTTGTTGGTATGACTGACTGCTTTTATACCTAAGTTAGGTATAAAAATGTATTTTAGTCGGTTAGAGTCCGACATACCCTGCTCGCTTCATCCGTATCCGGCGGGTATCCAAGAGAATTTCCCACGTAAAATACACAAGTAAGCGCGTAAATTCAGGTGCACTCCCTATTCCCTCACTCACAGTCCGATGGGACGGTAGACTGACACGACCGGACAGAGATCAGGCGCAGGACCAACGGCTTAACGTGCCTTTCGAAGCACGGAGGGGTTTCGACATGTGAAAACTGTCATCCAACAAAAGACTGTCCACGGCTAGTACGGTTTAACCTCGTAGATCGATAGATCTGCGCAGTAGCTACGTAGCTACAGGCCCCTCTTATAAAGAAGGATTGAGCCTTAGTCACCACCACTCCAACATATAATAAAATAATGTTATTCAAAGTAACAGTACCTAGGTATACATCAATATCATATCCATGTTATTTACTCACGTACCGTAATAAACGTACGCTATTATAATAACATAACATCTCGTAAAGTCTGAGACCGCAATAAACATCGGCGTACTACGGCAGAGGGATCCTGAAGAAATATAGCCAGAATCACTCAACTTTACAAGACGATTTGAAACCCTTGATGTAATGTTCATGTAGGTATACCTACGTTCATACAATCACGCCTATTATCATTGAAGAGGTAGATAGATGTGTTTTCTCCTATAGCAGTCTAAAAGTAGAGTCTGTGTGCGATTGCAATGGATCCACGGAGATATAAGCACTGATAGCTGAGTGGTATGAGAGTTGAACTGCCAAGTTCAAACCCCGGCACGCACCAATGTCTTTTCGAATTCATGTGCGTTCTATAAATTAGTTAGCAGTTGCTAAAGACGGTAAAGGAAAACATCGTGAGAAAACCTGCACACCTAAGAGATTTTGCAACGGTGTGTAAAGGCATGTCAGAGGCCTACAGGTGGCTTAAACTGTGACACCAGGTTGTTCATCAACCATACGATAAGAAGGTTCGATTACTTGGTCAAATTTATATTATTTTTAATTGGTCTAACGCAGCAAACCTTCGTTGTTCGACCTGAGCCTATCACTATGCTCAAAGTTTCTTAAAATAACAAAAACAAATTAACCAGAACCTCATTGGTATTTCGAATGGACATCCCATTTACTTAAATGCCGAAATTCCAAGCCATTAACAACACGGTTAAACAAACAAGACGGAGCCATTAAATATTTACAACAAAACAATAAATGAGTCACGCCGATAATGGTATGCTACTAGCATTCCCATTTACTAGCGTCCCATACAAAATGATAAGGATTCCCTTTTGTTAGTGCGATACCAACGCTTGGCACACTAATACGTTCGGCAATTCCGTGTTGTAACTCCATCTTCAAATAAATAATCAACAGTGTCAATAAATAAAATAAAAAAGTAGAAAAAATAAATCGATACTAAATTCTTTTGTGCCTTCTTTAGAGCTTTTAAACATGGCAAAAGTGTTCTATGCAGTGTTGTGCTTAGTTCTGTTGCATGTGATATCGGCAAAATATGTCGATAAAAGAAAATGTCCCGAAGTGAGAGCGGTACCGCACTTCGATTTGCCGAGGGTTTGTTTTTTTATTTTTTACCAAATATATCGGCAGATTGTCATTTATCAAGAAAATTAAGCTTTCTTGAAGCATCAAGCAAATTGACTATGCCTAATTGCCTTTTTAGAATGTAGAAGATCGGCACTTGTTTCTGAATTCGATGTTCTAATTGCCCTATTGTTTGGGCAATCGTAAATTTGAAATCGTACTTGAAGTTATGTAATGTAGTTAACATAAATTTCATAGGACAAGATTTCATTTGTAGTAGATACCTAATATTATTAAATATTATGCAATTTCTGGTATTTGGCTTGCTGCTCTGTGTTCGTACTCGATAACTCCAAGGAATCGAAAGGATTTTTTTGGGCGGGTCGATTTTTGTGTAGGGAATTTTTTTTTTTAAACAAAGCAATTCATAGAACGCTTGTCTTTTAAATAAGATTCTTCTTACTGGTGGAAATATATATTACAATACAACAGGAATTCTACTATCAAAGCTACGTTTGCGTTATCAAATACGTGCTAAAACTCAACATATACCTACTTAAATGAAAACTAACAGAAAGTCGTCATAACATATTACAACTACCTTATTATCCGGCTCCAAGAATTGCTAGCGTGATAATACGTCGAGTCTAACTTCCGAGGAAAATTAAAGTGGAAACCGGATCAAATAGAAATTCTGTTGTGTGTTCTGTTGTAACTTTGTTTTCACAAGAAAGTAAACAATTAGGGGAGTCAACATCCTCGGTTTTGTTGTTATCAAAATATTTGGGACTAAATTCTGCGATTTTGTCCGTATTGAACGTTCTATCACGGTTTTACTGTGATAAATATAAGCCTACTAGCTGCGCCCCGCGGTGTAAACCGCTACATTTTACATAAACATAACATAAAAACATAACATCACGCCTGTATTCCCCGAAGGGGTAGGCAGAGGTGCACATATAGTACACCCACATTTCCCAGTTATGTTTTAGGTCCCAATGTAATAGGGGGCGAGCCTATTGCCATCAACCGGGCACAAATCCAGACTCCGTGCTGTTACTGAGATTTACCTAATGGAAAAACCCAGTAACACTTTGCCCGACCCGGGATTCGAACCCAGGACCTCGTGCTCAGCAGTCGCGCTTAGCAGCCACTAGACCAACGAGGCAGTCAACCGCTACATTTTTTCGGGATAAAAAGTAGCCTATGTTTTAATCCAGGTTGTCAGCTACCTCCATATGAAATTTCATCAAAATCGGTCTAGCCGTTTGAGCGTGAAGAGGTAACAAACACACGCACGAACTTTTGCCTTTATACTATTAGTGTGAAGCCTATTTTATTGTTGGGAGAAGCCCACCACTCGTGCTCATCACTGTATCTTCTGTAAGCAGGATCTACAATGATAACCATTAAGAATCATAGTGACAATAAAGCTGGAGGCGACCAGAATAAATCAACTGTCTTGAAACCCGCAACAAAATTAATTAAGATTATTATTATTAAGACGATGTAAAGGAGGAGTCATGATCATCAGCCGGAAGACGTTTACTGTTTATCAAGGCCTCCCCCTTCAAACGAGGAGTTAAAATATATAATTTAGTTCCCACTTCCTTACTTGCAATATCCGACTGTAAAGTTTTAGTTATCTCTACTCTGAATTCCATCAAATCGTTCCAGCGATTAATACAACAGTCCCTTGTTTGACGGGAAAACCCCTTCATATTATTGAGTCCTTTAAAAACTTGAACATTCATACAATAAATATGTTATATATTTATCATCATACATACGCATGCGTGGGTAGCGGAAGCTTCCTGATAAACAATTAACGATTGTTCATATTTACTGAACGAACATAACACTTAAATAAATACTAATTAAATATTGATATTAATATAGCTGTTACTTAACCAGATGATTTACAATTTATACTTGACTGTATACACATTACACGTATCTAATGATATGCACAGAGAGAAGGTACTTTAGGCCAAATATTACATTTGATGCGATCCTAGCACCCATCATCATCATCAGCCGGAGAAGTCCACTGTTGAACAAAGGCCTCCCCTTAAGGGAGAAGCGGTTGCCATAATCCCCACGCTTGGCAAAGCGGATTGGAGATCGCAGTATTGGTGACCCACGGGAGGAAAGGGGGTGTCAATTCTAGACCGGACCACACTCGGCGTATCATCCCATCCATGGCATCCTTCGTTCGGCACATTCATTGTCATCACATTCTAAATACCTAATATGCTTGTTGAGTGCTCCTAACCATACCTATTGCCTAAAATAGAATCCTTGTACAATTTCCAAAAATAACAGTTTTTAAGAAGTTGAAATAAGGCTAAGCAGACGATGAAATTCAAATATAAACTGAACAAGAATGATTGTTGTTTGAATAAGACCTGTCAGATAGCAAGTGCTTCCATCCCGACATCTCAATGGCGGCCATTTGCATTGAAATACAATGATACACACTTTGAAAGCAGTATTTGATGACTCAATGATGCTACTTAGTATTCAATTTCACTTTCTATTTGTAAAGGATAATGTCTTCTAATGAATTCATAACGCCTTTGACATAATGGATTTGTTTTGACATTCAATTTTATCATAATACAGCTTTCACGTCAATCACATTGTAATGGGTAGTTAGAGTTAGTGCGTCTTTTGGAGACTTACGCGGGATTATTGCTGTCACTAATATAATTTATTTATCAGTCCTTATAGTAATATACTTCAATTTGTCATAATCTATACTAGGTACTAAGATTATTAAGAACTTATTTTTTAAAGTGGCCGGCCGCCCCTCGCTAGAAATTTCTTCTGTATCGTGGGTGCGTTTCACAAATATGAATGACCACATACACCAACACCCAAACTCGGGACAAACAACTGCAGATCACACAGATTTGTGTCCCATGCGGGAATCGCGCACCCCTTAGCGCTGCAGTCCAATCGCTTAGCCACTGCGCCAACCATTTCCTTTGTTTGTATGTAATGTATAAAATTGTAATCACAATCCATACAATTTCCAATACATTCATTCCGGAAAAGACTCGAAAAATTCGACACAGACGAAGTCGCGGACGGATACTATTTATATAGGTATATTTCGAGTTGTTTCCTCGCAATCTGTCTTGGAAAGCTCCAATAGCCAGACATTTGCTAGACGCCTTTAGCTACGTCGTAGATTTACTTATTAGAATAACCCGGCAATCATAACGAGAGAGAAATTATGTACTGCATACTGTAACTAGAGCAATCAGTAATCAGAGGCCTCCATGATGATAAAGTAAGAAACTGACTGTAGATAAAACTTGGGTAGTAAATGCTAGTTTAAAGTGTGAGCAACTGATAATAGATATATTTAAAAAAACTATCTAGATGTAAAAGTAGGCCAGGTATTTGGTCAATAATGTTCAGCAAAAGATAAGACTTTACTACTACTACTTTACTACTACTTTTTTTTAGCACCTGATTTATACAATGTTAGTTCAGTTCAGCAACCTATGTAGAAACTAATAGCAAAATTCACTAATTACACAAATATGGATACAATGGATTTTAAAAAAGCAATAACATTATTAACATTTAAAAAAGCTATTGATTCGTCGAACATCATACATTTGTTAGTTTACTTATTCCCTTGAAATAAAAAGGTACTCGGTTAATTACCTTAAAACTACTTTTCAACCCCAAGTATCCAAGTACTACTCAAAAAATTTAATATGATATGCCTGACTAAAAACTAATAGCAATATCACGTAATACCAACTTAGAAATACGATAAAGTAAGGCGCTATATTACGCTTGCTTACTTCGTATGAAATTAAACCTTAACTAGTAGGCATTTAAACTGAAATTCGTTTACAGATGCTCGGAGACTGGTTCGTAGTGGAATATTATGCGAGTGCTGAAGAGGCTCTTTCGTACAGCTGTATGAAAGCTGTATTAACTGAAGACGACCACGTTGCTACCGCAGGTTTATATAAAACCGTATTTTTGCAAAGATTAATAACTTAATATTAGAATAAAAAAATACTAACGAGACGTTATGATTTAAATCTAGTACGCTAATAAGATTGAAATAATGGCAAAATGTGATGACAAACAAGGTTAAATTGAAATTGTGGGCTGACTTGCCTTAATCTTTTTTTTTGCTATTAGCAATCAGACCTGAGTCATAGTTACTCTGAGAGAGTCCTGTGAAATGTTGATGTAGTCACAATTTCATGCATAGGGCATACCAGTTTTCTGCCTAAAAACACTGTTGCACACATGCTCTTAATATATGTAAAATTATTTTTTTTCTCACCATAAATGATTGTCTTTACAGATGGCTCCATAGAATGGACTCCAGGGGTAACAATGAACTTTACGTACCGCTTCGCTGATGACCCTCTCGGCGAGAACCTGCTGGGCAATATTACCTGGCGAGTGGACTTGAATCAACCGGCCCATTGGATGCACGCGGAAAAGACATGTAATTATTATTTTAACCATCTTCACAAACGAATTTACCAATGCTAACCGGTACAAATTAGCCTCTTCACTTTTCACCATTAAATTCAATATAGTGTTCATTATAATATCCATGAAAAAATACCTACAGATCCTTCCAGGATTTTTAAATAGATTATAGGTAGTTTGTTTAAACCATAAATAACCATTCGACTGCCTCGTTGGTCTAGTTGTCGCTAAGCGCGACTGCTGAGCACGAGGTCCTGGGTTCGAATCCCGGGTCGGGCGTGTTACTGGGTTTTTCCATTAGGTAATTCTCAGTGGCAGCACGGAGTCTGGATTTGTGCCCGGTTGATGACAATAGGCTCGCCCCCTATTACATTGGGACCTAAAAAAAACACAACTGGCGAAATGTGGGTGTACTATATGTGCACCTCTGCCTACCCCTTCGGGGAATACAGGCGTGATGTTATATTTTTTTGTTTTTTTTTAAACCATAAGTTTCATACAAAATTAGATTAAAACCTGGTCAGTCGGCTACATAAATTGCATAATTGAACAAACAGAAAGAATCTCAATGATACTTTTAAACATATACGCTACATATTATCTTTTCGGGATTAATTAAAGTCTATTGTCTGTTGTGCTATGCTATCCTGGTACCCTCAATATAATCCGTCACTTGTCTCTTAAGGCACGCAACACATTATTCTTAGCTGAGGACCAAATGACAATTAATTAAGTCGGTCCTACCACTTATCCTTTTACGCCTCTGAGTATGAGTACAATTGTGTTGTTTATATCTCTTTAGCCGGCTGTTGCACGACTCTTACAAGCGAATTGCGAATAGTTTAGTAACTTTTATAGTAGGGAACTGTCTTTTCTTCATTATGTATACCTACTTCATTTAACGGAATAGATGATATCGTTTATGTTACTTTTCTTTCGTAACGTGTTGTTTTGCATTATTTGCAACTTGTATTTATCAATGACCACGTAAGTTTCTCGTAGCCATCATCAATTTTAAATCAAGACCAATTTGGTCCAACTTTAAAATGTCGAGGTTCATAAAGTGATATTCTGAATAATCTGAGTTTGAAATTCGAAGACCCGAAATTCGGAAGCACGTTTAGAATTTTGAAAAGTTTAAAGGCCAAAGATCGACTTTCATACATAAAGGCACGCCTGTTTCACTGAGGGGTAGAGGTAACAAATATAAATCCACAAATATAAAATGGTCTCTGCCTGCCCCAAAGATACTTAACACATTATATTTCCCAGACGACGGCATATACAACACGTACGTGCTAGACACCGAGTACAAAACCTGGGCCCTCTTGCTGCATTGTGCTGAGCAAACGGAAGGCGCGAGGTACTTGAGTGCGTTCGTCCTCTCGCGGACAACGACGCTGCCGAAGAACGTAATGGCTTACTTACGTGATAAACTGCCGAGGTAAGGGCTGTGGAGGTTTTGTTTAGTATATTGTTCATTGTGGCGTTCTAAGGGAGGCCTTTGTTCAACGTGGACGTCTTCCGGCAGATGATGATGATATTGTAGGTTTTATTTTTAGCTGTTGCTTTTTGGACGATGGTAAGTCATGATAGCTGTACATACTCGTAAATGCGTTACATTGTCGTCGTAAGTCTGTAATCTTTCTTGTGGGACAAAAATAAATAAATTTATTATTATTAAGTTGGTTGTAAATATGAACGAGGTAGAGTTACTGTTTTTGAAGCATTATTTGGTATCCAGTTACAACTAACAGAACCTTATTGGCGTTTTCCGAGAGACGTGCAAAGAGTAGGGAATTTTTAGCTCGGCAGTAAGACACTTTAGGCTCTTGGTTGGTGAAATGTCTGCTTTCCATTCTATTTTTCCTTGTTCTATGTTTTTAATTCGTTCGTCTGCTTTCTCATACTCATTAAACATTGCACCTTTTTCGTATAAGTTACTTACTATGTGGTGACATCTGTCTTTGATCGAAATTCAATCGATTCTCATCAATAACTTTGTAAATTGGTTATGCCCACGAATTACAAAAGGGTATGATCAGTAAACTTAACATTAATGGTTTGATATTAACATAGTAATTCCTTACATTTCCTTTGTTACGATTTATCGCATGTAAATCGTGTCGGATTAGTGGGTCGGAAATGTAATGAGGTTAATAATTATAAATATTCTAAGTAACACGTTGTTTTACATCGGAAAATTGCATGTTGTAATGTTAATTTGAAATTCGTTTGATGTATTATCTCATAACATGAATTATCGATCGATTAAGATTATGATATTTGTTTAGATTTTTGCCTTACGCAAAAGAGATTTGTAACCAAACGTTCGATAATAATGGGCGAAAGACAAAATTGAAAAATTAAGAAAATAAAGGTCCCTCTTTAAAGGTATACATCCTATTAAACAGCTTCTTTTAAGTAACAGGACTAAAGTAACAGATTACAATTTAAAATTAACTATTACCAATTCTAAACCTATCTTCCTTTCATTAACGTGTTCCCACGGCGGCTTTACCAGGACATCGTAATCAGAAGTAGGTACATGAGTTACACGACAATGAATTAATAACTCAAACTGGTACCCCATTGGACTTGTGGCAAATGCCTAGATTTCATGTTGAGCGAAGTCTTGGTAAGATAAAGTTATGCCAGTAAAAATTTCAGGCTGGCATACCCGCCTGCCATTTTACAGTACGTAGCAGAATGACGTCAAGCAAGAGTATTCTTAAAAACAAACTAGGAACTATATAATTATATATAACTATACTAAACTTTTAAAAATAGCAAAGAGAGAAAAATTCAGTTTATGTCAAAATGGTTGTAGAGATTAACATGTCCAAAAAATCTATGTCTATATGTCCATAAGCATCTAATAATCTGTATTTATAATCTTCAGATACGACGTCGATGTAAACTACGTGTTCCCGATTCCACACAAAGACTGTTCTTCAAAGCCGGCAAGACATGACTACACTCCAATTTTGGTAGAAGTCGGCAGCAAGGTGCCTAAGAAACCCGGCGTCAGCTACAAGGTGGCCTTTGGCCATTGATTACTTAATTAAAGAGATTATTAACTATTTCTGATATTCACATTTTTTGTTTAACATTCGTAAAGTCTGAGATATCATCTATATTGTATCTTATATAGTATATCGTATCTTCTTTAATATCTAGTCTATTCTAATTTTATTCTGTGACTGCATTGTTTGATGCATTGATCACCATTGAATTATTCTTCTTCAACTTTGTCAGAGTCGTCGTCATCAATTTTCACATAATAGCTAGCCATTTTACTATAATAACTTTCGTGAGTGTTATCCATATTGTTTACTGTATACTCACGGGTGTATACACCTGTGAGTATAACCGGAATATATAGTAAACAAAATAGCTAGCCAATTCCGTAGAAACCTTTATAATACCTTTCATGGAAGTGGAATGATTATACAAATACATCCTCATAGAAACAAGGCTAGAAATTGGTTTTACAAGATTTAAAAAGAGTTTCTTTAGATATATATTTTTGTAAATGAATACTAAACATGTCTTTACTCATCTTGCCTCTAAATTTTATATTTTATACGGCGTGTCAACCATAGCACGGTTTTCTAAAGATGAAACAATAAAGTCTTTATTGTATGAGATGTGTTTTTCTTTTACTCCGACACCTGTTCTAATATTTGTCGATTCTATCCTCCATTATACTTACATTATAGATTTTAGACAAACAAGTAGAAATATTGTAACGAATGTTTATCACGTTTGTAGTGCCCGTATGGAGAGGCAAAAGTGTACCTACTTTACCCTTTATAGATGAAAAAGAGCTTATTGGCAAATCCAAAAGTACATTTTCTGTTTTAATGTCCGAAGGATGTTGACTCAAAACAGCAAATAAAAACTACATCAAACCTGAAATACAACTAATAAATAAAAATATTACTCTTATTATAAACCGGTATATATCCTTAAAACATGTCAATGCAACAAGCAAATTTAATACAATAAATTATTACAAATTGCACCCATCAATATAACTTTTATAGTTTCACGGTTCAATGATTATTGTAAATTCAATGTTAAGAATGGCTTCAAAGAACTGATAGGGCATGCACATTGTTCTACACCACAATTAGTATGCAATACCGTAACTGTCTGCACACAGGACAATACACAGGCAGACTCATGTTATGACATTCAAACTTGACCGTGTCTAATTCAACCGATAATAGCCGAGCAGAAATTAAATCCTCGACCATGTACAACTTCATTGTTATTTGTCGTTAAATTTAAATTTCCACATTCTATACTGATGTTTTACATTTTAAAAGTATCCAGACAGTAATTGCCATTTGGAAATATAATTTCTATTACCATTAGATTTACAAAAGGCGAATTTCGTTAATTTAGAACTATGATTTAGATTTTCAGCTTTAAATTGCTTACTGGAGATTTTAGTCGCTTCATTCGTACAGCCCTTTAAAAAGGGAGGTGGTCAGTTTTATTGATAGAGATGTGAGACTAAGTCTAGTTCCGTAGACCATCGGCTAAGATAACGTTATGTGAAATTACCTCATGGGTCAAGACTCTTTTGCACTTGGGAACGATCGCTTAGCTGTCTCTAGTTATAACCAATAGGATGTTTTATCCCGTGGACAAAGTCTCCGGGCAATGGATATATCGTAGAAATCTTTACCGGCCGTATCTACTCATGTCTATTACTTGGTAGTTCTAAAATTGTACCTCAACTAGCATCTTCTTTTCTCGGGGATGATCAACATTATAATGACTTAAAATAAACGACAGCCTGTATATCTAATCTATATTTAATTATGGAACACTCTGAGTATTTAAATTATTAGATGTAGGAAAAGAAAAAAGGAACATTTTTTAAGCACATCATTATTGAAAATTCGAGGAACTTAATGTTACGAAATAAAACAAAAGTATCAATACAATGGCACCATCTTCGGCCCTGAATAAATGAGTGTCGTCCTTAACGCATATCCGCTGAAAATAAAACATAGTTATATATTCTTTGGCAATGTATTAGTAATTCAGACGTCTTGCGCAAAGCCTTCGTTATAAGTATGAAAGGAGGTGTGCGCAGGTTTTTCATGATAACATCACAAACATGGGTGACGTGCGAGCGTGTGTCTATTTTTCAGTGATTTTCTTGTGTTTGCAAATTAGCATCGCTAAGGTTAGTGTCAAGATTTGATTATATTTTCTTACTTTCTTGATCAGTTTTAAGATCAACATTAACACCATCTTTATTTGAATTCTCTGACCATTCAAATATTAAATCGTTATTTTAAAACAAAAAATATTTGATATTTCTTGTCAAGTTTTTAAACTTTGTCAATCAAATCCAAATATATATGTGATCCGGCCTATTCGTAGTTTTTAATTTTCACTATAAAAAATATTACTATTGACTACCATACCCTGCAGCCATTCTTCGGACCTCGATTGTGGTGCGACTTGTTTTGCGACGATGACGACATTCCAACCACGACAACGTCTATAGAGGACGATTATGATTGGTGTTCAGACTGCCCACCACGGCGGCGTAGGACCACCACTCCCATACCACCCATACAACCACAGTTCTTCAACCCTGGAATGCAGGAACAGCCCGTTAACTTGATGATTCGTAAGTACACTTTTCTATTAACATCGTGTGTAGATCCCGGTTTAACGTAACCAAAGAACCAAAGGATATTGGTGTTATCAGCTTACATATCGGTAGGCTTACCTTCCTTGACAATGAAATTTAAAGACAATTTATTAATAGAAGATTAGAATATCTGTATTAAAGTTATTTACCCTTATATTTTCTGATGTCCATAACTATTTTATCCATATTATTGTAAATGTTGTATAATTAATAAATTACTAGCTTTATTACATAACTGTGATCCTATACCTAAAATATGATATGCAAGATTTTAGTAGGATTACATCAGAAATTACTATAAGGCCTTGTAAATGAATTCAAGTATATTTGGATGCATATGTTTTCAATGAAGCTTTAAATCCAGAAGAGATAAGAAAAGTTCACAATGACACTTAACAATATCTGGAGCGAGTTTAATAATGGTCACCGAACTATATACCTAGCTACCTAATTACTCCGTCTAGTTTAACGTAGCCACAAAACCACAAGCCTGATTGATTGGTAGATTGATTGATGGATTGTTTGTAACAATAGTTACACCACCACACATGATTGTCTGCACTTAGCAGCAATTCGCGCGATCGAATTTTAAGTCACATTTCATCGACTTCAGTTATGTTTATTGTTTCCGTTTTATTATTTCAGGGGATTGCCCAATACTAAGTATTATTTTTAAGGCCGAACATGACAATTTTTTTCAGTAGTTTAGGTATACTGAAAGCCTTTGATAGTATCCCAAAAGGACTTTTTTAAAACACGGCTATCCGTTATATTTTACTCGGAATAATATAAAATAATATAATAATAAAAGTCCGTAAAAATATTCAATTTCAGCTCCATCAAACGGTATGAATATAAGTTGGGTCCAGGGTCCAAATCGTGTTTGGGGAATGCAAATCTCGCCATGGACCCCCATGCCAGGACGTCCAGTCGTTCCAGCACCTCCAGCTGTACCACCTGTACCAGCTGCACCAGCTGCACCAGCTGCACCGGCTGTTCCGGGTGCAACGCCCGCCCCCGCAGCTGCAGCCACTCCTGCACCAGCCGCAGCAGCGCCAACCACAGTCGCAACTGGATAATAGTTTTAGAACGATTGGTACCTTAATTTACTTTAGTCATTAGCATTAATGATTAAGAGTTGATTACGTTGTGTTAGCGTCATACATTATTTGAGTTTACCGTCTGAAATTGGGGAATTTATAAGGCTAGTCATGAACAATGTACTGGTTAATTCGTCGTCCACTTATTGAACTATTTATACACTATAATTATATACTTATATCTTACCATTTCTTAAAAAAATATTTTGGTGCATTTAAATATCGCCTCTCCAAGTATTGTGCAACACTTTTACATCAATATTTGCAACATGTTGTCATATTATTTAATTTAGTTTGTTTAGTAGGTTAATCTGTGTACAATCATTAGATATTATACGAAATAAGGTTAATTTTATTTTTTTAATAATCCGTACTCTACTATTTCGGGTTCCTTAAAAATAAAGGTAAACACATCACGGAAACAGGCGTGACTTTATGTATGTATGTATGTACATCACGTATACCAAAAGTCGAAAAGTCATCTACAAATACATACAGTGCATCGAAATCTGTTTGAATGATAATGTCGTTAATGAATATATTGTGAGTATTAATCTTTCAATGGAAAAACTATGCTTCCATATATGTAAAACAACTTGTCAAGTAGCATCGCATTGGCTAATTGGCACAGGAAACGATACATCAAAACAACGCAACACTCAACAGTGTCGATAACGCTGCAGTGATTATACTTTTTGCCGTTAATTAGGCCATTTGTTAAGGCTTTATAGATTGCGAACTTAGAGGTAAGGCCGTGTACGCATGCAATGACTGCATGCAATAATAGATAAATAAACAGATAAGCCTCTGTCTTTTAGCTAATTAATTCTGGTGCGTTCGAAGTTTTGCATGATTGCATTGATACAAGCTTCGTTCCCACGTTCATCTAATCGAATAGAAAGGCATTTGGCGATGTGAAAATCTGTTCCGTATCTAACTAAACGTTAGACCAACTTGCGTTTGCATGTTGTTCCCAGGAATCTAACTGTGTGTCTCCTTTAAACCGTGCATTGGATCTTCAAGCATAAATGTAAATGATCTTATACCTAAGTATTTTTGGTCCATCATTTCTGGAGTAATTCATCCCTTCGATCAGTATGCCAAATAAAGTCATATCAATAGGTATACATAATACAAGTCTGAAAAACATTTTGAACTTAAAAATGGTCGCGTTAAGAAAAAGCAGCATATCGAAGCATTAAAAGGAAAATCTTTCACCGATTGCCAGAAAAACGGCTATGATGATGAGAATAATGGGCGAAAGATGGGTACTAATTTGTATCACCGAGATTTAATAGCAATAATTGTTTATACAATTGGAAATGTGGAGTATCTGTGTCATGGCTTCATGGGCCAAGTAAAATAAACGTGTACGCGAAGATCTAGAATGCGGGTCACGTATGGCGAGCACCATATGAGGCCTTCGTCCAGATGGCATAGCGAATTGCTGTATAGTCTGCTTTGAAATAAATGAGTACAATACAAAATATTTTACGTTGCTTATCGTTCAAGGTGAAGTCAGTGCAGTTGTTTTGGTATATACGAGTATGACAAACTAAATGTTTTCATGAAGGATACATCCTTCTCAAAATAAATATGAAGACATTTGCCGCTTACAACTACGTGTTAGGAGCAGCATGGTGCAAAGGATCGTCTGGATCGTAGCAAATGGAAATCTGTCATCTCTACTAACTCTTCTGGGAGACTGACTAAGGCTGAGCTAATGTTGTTTCAGAGCGTGAGTATTCTGTTATAGCGTTACTTTGTATTTAATAATACTGTTTTGTTTAAGAAAGAACAGTTTTTTTAGACTAAGAAATTGGAATATTTTTACAATCTTATAAATAAGGGAATTCACGATATTTAGGGCTTTTTTGCCGTTTATTAAGCACAATTTCAAGCTGCGAAATTTAAGAAAATCCCAGATTTAGTGGCAAGACTAATGTGACGTCATAATCAATGTACGTATTTTTATTAATACGTTCGCAGTAGTGAAATATAAAGTTAAATAATGCAAGTAAAGTTACATACACGCATAATGTGTTTATTGCATGCGAAACATAGAGTAACAAGTAATTCCGGTGCTCGAACTAGTTCACCATCCAAGACCATGACGAAACTATCCGGTTACCTCCAGTACAGTGCTCTGATTGTTGCGTTATATTCAGGAGTATTCATTTTAACATCTTCACACCTTGTTAGGGACATATTATTATGCAGACTCAGGTGTATCACAAAATTATGGATTTTATGGTAAGTAGAACGATATTTCAAGCAAGTATTTTACTATATACCAAGTCTCTCATTATCAGCAAGAAGACGTCCACTGTTGAACAAAGGCCGCCCTCTTACAGTGGTGGTTGTCATAATCCCCACGCTTGGCAAGCGGCTTGGGGAGCGTACTTTTGGTTTAAGGAAGATGCTGCTGCAAAATTTTTGGTTTTTCCCTTAGTCTGGTCCTACGACACCCGTGGGACAATAATTATGGGGAAGTGCTATTCTGACCCGGCACTCCACGGGACAGTACCTGGTCTTCCTAGAGCTAATCTTGGCTGGATGAAAATAGGCTCGCCTATTAATTATGTAACTCATGATCATAATAATGATGTATAACGTGAAACATAGACATAGGGTATGACTGATGTATGTTGTTGATAGGGAATTTTCAGGTAAAGTTAGATTGTATACATGGGCATTGTGACTCATGATGCGTAGCGACTCTGCACGATGAGTAACGCATGTTACCGTATCGAGTTTTTTATTAAAACAACACAGTGACACTGTGTCACGCAGCGCAGTGCAGTTCCTTGGTGACGTGTTATTTGTACTTACTTGGCACGGAGGTAACAGATAACTGTGACTCCGGCTTTTCCACCTTACTTTTGGCACTATTTGCTTTCAGTTATGTTAAAATTTGAATTGGATAAAGAGTGCTCTACCAAAGCAGACATTAGTCTTAGGAGAGATGAGTCAATTAAAATTCGAATTGGATAAAGACCGCTCTGGGAGGGAGACGTAAGTCTTTGGAGTGATAAGGAAATAACTCAGTATACATTCCTGCTTTATACCCTGATCAAGGTTACAGTAACCTGAACGTCATCGATCTTCATACTGATGTCTTTGGTGATTGCCGACTGCGCAGCTGCGTCGATCTCCATGCTCTCATGTAAATCACCAGCATACTCTAATACTTATAACGCTCTTGATAATGAAAAATCTAAGTTCATATAACAGCACAGAGATAAAACTCTACTCACGATATACATGGAATTAAAGGTTTCAAAATATTATCTGCTGAAAGTCTTAATCCTTATCAAGGCCAAAACATCATTCAAAATGAAAATAACAAGGGGTCTTTTAGCTAAAGCAATTATGAAGAAAAATCCTTAATAACTTGCAATGGTTGAACCTAAATGATATTATCAGCTTATGAAATATAAAGCCATCCATCCATTTAGTTGTAGTAAATAGCAAGCAAACAAAAATAACATAACAGTACCGACCGCGCCCATAACACACCGTCGAGGTTACATCATTTACATAATGTTATACTTCGTAATTACAGAGTTTCTCTCCTCTACGTGTATCCCGCTTTAAACACACAAATTACCATGGAAATTTGAATTAACCTTTGCTACTGAGAGCTTACTCTTTTCCAACAGTTGCTTGTTGATTTTTTGTGTATTCTAGATTTTTATCCTAGTAAAGCAAAGCCAAAAGGAAGGTGATTGTTCAAGTTTTCGACTCCAATATCTTAGTAAATAATTTGATTAAATTATTGTAAGATGAATATCTTACCGAGTGTAATTTAATATATTATTATAAAGAACTATTTTTAGAAATAAAACTTAAATCATAATTTGCCACTTTAAATGCCTAAAGACGTCTTTTTTGGGAATATTATTCAAGAGCTTTAAGTATAATATAAGAGGGAGACCTTTGTTCAACAGTGAACATCTTCCGGCTGATGATGATGAAGTATAATATTACTTACCATCAGGGGCATTGTGACCAAGCGCACGTCTATTTAGTATTAAAAAAAGTACAGTGGATGTTAAAACATAGGTAAGTTCATGGCCACAGCTGGTATTTTCAAAGTGCCACACAAACCTTTCAAAGCTAAGTAATTAATTTAAACCAACCTAAAAGAATTTTTAATATAGACCAATTACTTAATACAATTTTCATAACCTTAATGAGGACTTTATTCAATGTCACTCTACTATTTGCACGAACAAATTATGAAACGGATTTAATGAGTCAGGCACTCGAACAAATGTAAACAATATTACTCATTGGGCTAACGGTCCCAAAGGCGGATACTGACTGGTGTTGGTTTTTCTATTTGGATATATACCCGGAGCTTGGAAACGTGCCAGTACTTGCAACGTAGCGTACATTTTCATTTACTGTTCCTGGTGGGTGCAAATGGAGATTAGAGAGCCTCCTCCTGGTAACTATTGCCTAATTGTATGTGGATGCACCCTAGTCAGTCCCACAATGATCTTACTGGCTGGTCCTGTTAAGAAAATACTTTCTATTATGATTTTCATTTTTGTACAGACCTACAAAACGTGTGGACCACTTTCGAGAGTCATCTTACAATTTCAGGGACCCAAGACAACTTACAAAACGCTTATAGAAATGGAACATAATTATAAATGTATGGGGAAATTGGGGATGACATGATATTTTTCATTCTATGCGTTTTGCAACTTGTCGAGACGGGCTGAGGCGCTAGAAGTGGCAAAATATGTGACAGATAGAAATAAAATAGAATGATTAATGTGTGGAGGAAGGGATGTGAAGTTCCTCCAACGAAAAGGGAAGATCTTCCAACCAGGCGCCCGCCCCATTTCTCAACTCGCGGCGGCTGTGTGTATGGGGATGGCATAATAGTTCGACAAGGTAATAAGTGACATAATATCAATCCCATTATAATTACTTAACCACTTTTCTAGGGCCCCAGGGTTTTTCTTTTATTCTATGACGGCACAGAGTAACATAACTACCTTGTATACAGGCGTGACAGCAATTATAACAGTTTATACAATTTCCAGTTTCATAATCGTTCGCGCAATGTTTTGTGATGTAACGTGTAACAATACATCTATAACTGAATGTTACGGCCGTACTAGTAGAATAACAAGTGTTAGGTAAGCCATATTAATTTAAAATGAAGCAGCTCTAGTCGACCCCTGTTAATATTTTAGTTGCAAATACACACTTAGATGCTGGCAATTTGTTGGCGACCCCATTCTCTTTTTGTTCTCGTTTTTCTACGACTAAAAATTTTGTATAGGTTTTGGTAATTGTGACTTTAAGTTACACACATATTGCACTTAATTTTCCAAGTGATGTTCAATTCAGGTAAACAGTATTTGACCATGAATCCTTGCACTTAAACCTCAGAATATGAATTCCCATTTATTATATTTAGATATTCAATTTTGTTATTAGTCGCCTTTAAATATATTGAAGACATAGAGTCTTCAATAACTGTGAAGGTTCACACGTTCTCGATTGAAACATTATTCGTGGCAAAAGTAACATAATCGAATTGGAAAAGTAACTGAAATATGTATCGAAATGACGTCATCGTGAATCAACAGACAAATTAATCAGAGCGTAAAGAATCATTCATTTCACGAACACTAATGTCGAATCAATGGACTCACATTTCAAATTTTATCACCACCATTTAAGACCTTTTTAAAATAGATGCTAAAGACATTGAAATTGTCTCTCCTAACTTTATTACGGTCATAATATTATCTTAACTGCGTAAATTGCGGACCATCGTTTTAATAAATAAATATCACGATTTTATTGGCCAGCACGTTCAAATTGAGCGACTAAGCGTTATTTGCACATCGGGCTATAAAAAATCTTTATGTAGACCGAGCCTGTAGTATCGATGTCCGTATTTTACAACCAAGTCTTTTTAGTAATTATTTTAATAACTTTGATCTTGTACTGAATGAAATATAGGTACTATACCCTTTTTAGTTACATTTTATGTTTATTTATGTAGGAATTTTTCTATTGATCCAGCTTTACATTGTATGTTACGAAATACCTATAGGTTTTATGATTTAGCTTATACTAGTCTATGCTAAGTCTTCTTCTTATCTTATGGTTGATAAACAACCTGGTGTCAGAGTTTAAACCGCCCGTCGACCTCTGACATGGCTTTACACACCGTTAAAAAATCTCTCAGGCGTGCCGGTTTCCTCACGACGTTTTCCTTCAACGTTATTAGCAACTGATAAGTAATTTATAATACAAAAAGACATTGGTGCGTGCCGCGGTTTGTACTTGCGGCCTTCGATTTGGCAGTCCAACGGTCATACCACTCGGCTATCAGTGCTCCTGTTGCTCTATGCTAGGTAAATCATTTACAATTAAAATTCGTAATCCTTAATTAGGCTCAAGCAGCCTTCTTAGGCTTGTTCAAAACTTTCTGCTATGCTTACTCAAACCTTACCATTTATTACAAAACATATACATTGTAATTACATAATACTATTACATCTAATCCTGAAATAGAAATCTTAATATGAATGATGGCCAATGAACTATGTCTGTCCGTCGCATACATCATTCTTCTGTACATTTTTAATCTCAGTGGGTACAGATACACGGTACTTATAGATATACTGCAACAGTAACTCTAATTAAGCTCTTGAAGGGCATCCGGCGCAAACGCACAGAGCAATCAACCGGTCGTTGATTCCTCAGCTTCTTTGTGAACGATTTATCTTAGCAATTTTGTTTTATTAGCTTTTGAAAACCGAACGGCTAATTAAATCCGATGGTGGTTCGATTCGATGAAATCCGAGCAGTAACAGTGCATAGTTGACTAACTAAAAAAATTGTAATGTTTGATTTTTTTTTATTTTAAAATTAACGACGCCTCAAACTAGAATTGTCTCTTGTATCGTGGGTGCGTTCCACAAACATGAACGTGACATACACAAACACCCAACCTCGGGATAAACATCTGCGGATCGCAAAATATTTTGTCCCGTATGGAAATCGAACCCTTAAACGCAGTTCAGTCTTATCAGGTTTTCAAATTTCTTATAAGTTTGAATCCGTTAGTATAATCGATCACGAAAAGGATGTAATATACCATTATTTATTGCATTTATGTTAAGAAAGCAAAACTAACCAAAAATTAAACGAAGTAATCACTGTATGAGATCAACAAATAGTAGATACCAAATTAATGCTTCCATTCAAATAATGTATGAATATCTGGAACGGTTATTCGGTGTCCTGCCTCGTTGGTCTAGTGGTTGCTACGCGCGACTGCTGAGCACGAGGTCCTGGGTTCGAATCCCGGGTCGGGCAAAGTGTTATTGGGTTTTTCCATTAGGTAATTCTCATTAGCAGCACGGAGTCTGGATTTGTGCCCGGTTGATGGCAATAGGCTCGCCCCCTATTACAATGGGACCTAAAAACATAACTGGCGAAATGTGGGTGTACTGTATGTGCACCTCTGCCTACCCCTTCGGGGAATACAGGCGTGATGTTATGTATGTATGTTTTTCGGTGTTTAATAAACAAGTTGGAGTAACAAGGAACTGTTGATCGAATGTTTGATAAAGATGAGTCAGTGACAAAAGTATTATATTAGGTTTAACAAACGAATTACCTTATTTATCATCTCGTGCGTGTAAATAATAGTATATGATAATAACGTGTTTGTTTGTATTGTTTGAATAGCTCTTATGGTGGATTTTTTGCGAAAATATTTATCATCCTCATCAACCATCATCAACATCAATCATCAAATGTATATCTATTCTATTCTATCCAAAAAAATATATAGCACCTGATTTTTTAAAGTAAACACAAAATTCATCGAAATGAGATGACGAGTTTGTTTAAATTGAGCTAAACAAATATATCGTAAAATTTAAATTACAAATGAAATATTTTTTGAATCTCGCCAGCTCTGTCAAGTGTTGTTCTCATCCGCAATTGATCTCTTTAACCTCCGCTATATAAGCCATTAACATAATTATTTTGATGCAAATCCTATAGCGTGCACTACTTTTATTCAATTCAATTAAATACATGAACATGCAATTAAAACGCAAACTGTTTACTATGCACAAAACAACCGTAGAAATAATGACCACGAATATATCATAGTAATCCAGGAAGACAGTGTAGATTTTTTTAAATTAGGAAACTGGCCAGTAAAAGCAGCCTTCCGTCATCGGCGCACAGACAGGAAAGCATCATCGATGTGTATTAATGAAGCCGACGCACGGATCGGTTCGCTATGCGCGCACGCCGCAGTGTTACCGCGCATTTCAAACGATACACTCGCGAACTGCAAATGTATTTTCTAAAAACCCCCGAGGTCGATGACATTAGTTCGGAAGGACTCGATATGTTACGGTTCTAATCGATTCTTGTATTGATGATCGATTTGCTGAGGTGGATATCCTATTGCAGTGCTTTGTTTTGTTTGGGTGAATTATAAAGTTAATTGGATGGGAACTGTTCGATTGTTCATTCGATGTATACTTTTCCTTGTACGTCAAATCGATTGGTACATTGTTTTGTATTACTATCACAGGGAACTCATTTGTATACAAGGCAGCGTATTTATAATTAAAGATTATTTAGCATTACCTAAGCCCTACGCAGTTAATGCAGTTAAACATGAGTTTAAAAACGGTTGTTAAAGCGGTAAAAAACTATATCAATTAAAAGCAACCAGTCACATTCTGAATACTAATTAGTTTAAAACATAAGTCGTAAACAAAATATCAATGAATGAATAAAACTGTTATCATAATCGCTTGATTATTTATGTAATACATGATCAGTGAAATTGTTATTAAATTTAGATAACCTTCATGCTATCCTAACCCGTTTATAATAACGAGATACAATTGAAAATTATTTCATAACCTCCCACTGTCTTACCAAAATAACAACGAAAACTTTCCATCTAACTCAAACTTTAAAAAAATATAACAGCGCAAATAATTTGAGATTCATAGAAAGAATTCCTAAACAAACGAATGAGCAACAAAAAATATTTTCAGATGCTAGACGTGTAAACAAAACTGTTGAACGATAAATAGAAGATATCAAAGATGTATACGAAAGTGTTAGTAATGTTAGTGGCGGTGTCCCTCATGCCCACAGTCCTATCAAGGACTAGAAGGTACTCGACAATGCAGACAAACACATTGTACAAGATCAGGTGTGACCTGATGTGCATTGATAGAAGTAAGGAAACTAAACCTCAGGTAAGTGGAAAAGATTTTGATTATTATTTTGGAAATATGGTTAGCGAAATTGATACTAAAATTGTAAATTTTGATTGGATGTTGAAAGTAAAGTATTTATATAATTGACTAGCATTCTTGGAGATGTTATTATCAAAGTTTGTGCGAGATGTAGAAATCCCAGCAACTGGGAGCTTATTTTGTGTGGTCATCTTCAACTCTTAACAGGGTTCTAAAATAATATATGCAAGTATACAACACGGTAAAGAAAGCTTGCGTTAAAAAAAAAAAAAAAAAAAAAAAAAAAAAAAAAAAAAAAAAAACATTTGTGCGCCGGAAACGGCAGAATATTACGGATCGGAATTTATGTAACACCTTAATTGTACCATATTCTTTCAAATAAATTTATTATTATTATTATTAACGGTCGCGTGTAAAAACCTTTTCTGTGTAGGTATTTCGATTATTGGTGGAGCTAATAAATAAATTATTAATAACATAGCAATCAACTTCTAAATACATTATTTTAAATACTTTTAAAGCCAACAGTGTTTAGCAGTAGAACAGGTTTACAATGATTTAAATAACCCTGTAAGTATAATTGGAAATTAGTAATCAACAATCAATACAATATTTACGATGTGGGAAGCCCCAGGCGGTCTAGAACATAACAACATCACGCCTGTATTCTCCGAACGGGGTAGGCAGAGGTGCACATTTTAGTACACCCCCATTTCGCCAGTTATGTTTTAGGTCCCAATGTAATAGGGGGCGAGCCTATTGCTACCAACCGGGCACAAATCCAGACTCCGTGCTGCTACTGAGAATTACCTAATGGAAAAATCCATAGTTGCCCGACCCGGGATTAGAACCCAGGACTTCGTGCTTAGTAGTCGCGCTTAGCAACCACTAGACCAACGTGGTCTAGGATACAGAGAAATACAACTCGGAAATGTCATACTCTTCAAACGAAGTTCAATGAGCTTGACATAATAGAGACTAGAGACTCACGGCTGCAAGCTTACGTTAATCCATAAAAAAACACTCAATTTGGAGAACGCACAATATTACGATAACACAACAAGAAAAAACGTTTGGCAAGGTAGCTGTCGCAGCGATCACGATTCAACGAGTTCTCAGGATGCTCTCAGTACTAAGAACAGACATGGATACAAAAAATTGGAAACAATCGTAAAACAGAATACAATCAAGATAGCAACAAATGTAGTTAACAAACATTATTTTGCCGTTCCCGGATTACTTATTTAACCAGAACACAATCCGATCTGGCCTAAGAAGGACATGCTGTGCTAATTTGGGAATCGCAAAAAGATTATGTGAGCTTTCATACGAGCTTTGGTAAAAAATCTGTCATCAAGATGTACTGTCATAAGACAATCGGATTTTGATCGCGTCGTATGTCAAAAGTTAACGAGCTCGAATCTTGAGCTAGATTTTTTTTCTGTAAACAATAGTTAGCTTTTAAGCCAAGATTATTTTTATATTGCTTTTACTCGTAAACGGTTTACGACTTTTACGAGCTTACATAAAATATTTAACTAATCTCACGACTTGTTGTGATTTTTGCTTCTGATAGGGTTGGCATCGTGATTAAAGCTTAATGGGTAAAGAATGATTTTTGTTTTTGATGAAGCTCTTAATTAAAAGCATGATCTATTATTATCTGTTTTGGATTACACTTTTCAGTTACCAAATACGCTGATAAAGCATTCTGTTATTGAAAGAACTTCATTATGCAACCTATGGACGACAGTTTTCTGTGATTCAGACCATTACATATTGCTCATAGTTCCTCATTGTAGATAGAAAGGTTGGGAAACACTAAATACGTTCCGAAGAAATTAACACATGAACCACGAATCATTAGACTGCAGAGGAATCGTTATTCTGCAACTATTGTGTAGCCGCTAATTATCTCAAGTTACTAATGAGTCTGTAGTAACAGGACTTTACCAAATGAATGCTCCTATTCAACGCGACGTGACCTTTTGCATGTACACTATAAAGTATATTCCCAGACAGAGCAGAAAAAGTATAACAAATGTCTTTTTCTTTTTTGTACAACAATCATCTTAGTGCTCAGAATTTACTAGTAGGTACCTACTGCTGAAAATAGTAATAAACTTTGCAGACGAAGTTGAACAAATCTAAAATGTTTAGACATGTGCATATCTAACGAGGGTTATAAAAAGCATTATAAAGCACGTGAATTAATTACATTATACATGGCCTTTATAATGGCTAAGGTTGCTCCGTTTTCTAATCATACCTTTATGAACAGTGCAAAACACAATGCCGCAATGACGAGTCAAAGCCAGGCACATGCCCGTTATCCGACAACCCGAAATGGGAAGCAGCATGCGTAGAAGCCTGCGACACTGACGCTCAGTGTGATGGCACACAAAGATGCTGTCACAATGCCTGTGGGTCCATGTGCAGCGATCCTGTTGATCTTCTGACTATAGCAGGTAATTAAATGATTCTCACATAACATCACACCTGTATTCCCTCAAACAGGTAGGCAGAGGTGCACATATAGTACACCCACATTTCGCCACTTAAGTTTTTAGGTCCTACTGCAATAGGAGGCGGAGGAGGGCATAAATTCAGACTCTATGCTGCTACTGAGAATTAATGATAAAACTCAGCAACACTTTGCCCGACTCGGGATTCGAGCCCAGGATCTTGTGTTTAGAAGTGGCGCTTAGAAACCAGTGCATCAACGAGGTAGTCAAAATTGTCAATCTTATTTTTAGTGTGGTCATACCATCTATCAGTCTCGACTTTTTTAATAATCATTGCGTTTGCTGCAACACATCAACACCAGTCTTCGCATTTAAACCTAAGTACCTAAAAAATAAACTTCGCTAGTCACTATAAACCTCTTTGATAAAACACGCCGGTTCCAAAAGAAACGAACTATAGTTTAATATTTATTCTGTTTTAAATCCAAGAACCTCTCATGTCCCTCCCAAATATACAAATCACTTCAAATTTCTACGTAAAAGTCGTTTGATGCCTCAAGGCTTGTTAGTTGGGATAGGCCGTCAGTCAATAGACCGAAACCATTAATCAATCTAAATATAGAATTCCTGTAATAATAAGGAACAAAAAATTAAAGGTACCGCCGAAAAATCTTAATGAAGACGTATGATTTTTTGTTCGTAAGAAGCTGGCTATACTGCCGTACATTATTGTTATTTATTTTTGAATAACAGATGATTGTTAGACAGTTTATAGACAATTTCGATAACGCAGGTCTACCAGCCATGCCAACAATTGAGGAACCAAAAGAGAAGAAAAGAGCAATTGTTATCCGGTGGTCTGACGGAGTGGGTGATGCAGCTAGAGCAGTTCCAGGTCCAGTTTTGTATGTAGTAGAAGAACAACATCACCTGGGACCTAAGTATGAAGAAGTGAGACTGGGAGAATGGAATTTACTATTGAGGACGAATAAGTAAGTTGATTTTCATTAGAGTATCCTAAAATTTACTTCTATTTTTTTAAGGTATAATAGTGAACTGTTAGTGTCGGAAATTAGTTTCTGGTAATTGATAATGTTTATTCAACCTGATGTAAACGAAGAGCATGCGTTGATCTCTACTTTTGGACGTCTAAAAAGGCGGGTAAAAAAATAGTTATTTCGTTTATTTTTCATGCCGGATAATTGCAAGAAATATATGAATAAGGCCTCGGTAATTATTTTCCTTATTTGTCCTTTTTCTATTACAATTGTTAATTATGTAATCTATTAATGTATCACTTGGACTTTCTTTTCTATGTTATTAGGCAACTTTGTGTCCGTCTTCACGTATGTGTGGGTCTGCTCTTATAAGGATATTTCTGCCTATTACCTCCATAGACATCGCTTCTCAGACCTCTACAGTGTGATGACCCTAATTCACCTGCAAAGCTTTTTATAAATATAACCTCCCAATACCAAATCAGACAAGTCGATATTTGACCTAAATAAACAGTCTGCATGAGATGCATTATCTGTGTCAATACATTGGGATAAAAATAAAGAATGCAAAAACAAATGCTAAAACAATTTTAGTGCTTTTGACTGAGAGCTATTATTTGAAAAAGGCTCTAATTAATGTATATCATTTGACAAAGGATGAAGGGCTTTTTATAGTAGTAGATACATTGTAGATATTGACAGACAGTTGTATAAGATATACATATATACCTATATTGTATCACGTAACATCGGCACCTCGCACGGAATAGAAAGTGATCACTCCATTATACTACACGTACTGATTTACTGAATCGTGTTAATTGTACAAAGTCACATTATATTCATTGTAAAAATAGAGGCGGAACGTATACGTAACGATTTTATTACGTAACTTAATAAAGCAGGAGTGTGGAAAACTAATTTGCCGTTAGACTACATGCTGGAATTTCTTGCCGGTTTTTCTCCCAAAGAATGAGATTTTTGGAACCGTGCATGTTTCATAAGTGCCTATAATTGGTTGACATAAAATAAAAACATTTTAAATTTAAATTTGACTGTAACTTGCAAGAAATACATTCACGACTGTGGCCCCGAAGGTGTTCACCAATGTTAGCGTGTAAAATAGTATTGTTGTTCATATCGAATCACCTCAATCTTTTGGGCCAGCTAATCAATAATGGTCAGAATTGGTTCCAAGTACGGGTCGCTGGTATTAAATTGAATATTATATTGGGATTGGCAGTAATTTTTGAAAATGCCCAATTACGCGACGGCAATTTTGTAATTACAAGACCTATGAGTTTAAGTCAAAGCTAAATAGGAGAACATAATGCAGTTTCCAATAAATAATTAAGTAAAATCTTCATAGGAGTAGATATCGTAGTTTCCACTAACCGAAGTAAATATTATCTAAATAATACCTACCTAAACGATTGGTTGACGCTTCACGTGACCAAAAGGCTGGCTCGTTCTTCGGCCAAAGAATTAGCATTGCCATTCAAAATTCAACGTGGCAATGCCGCCAGCCTTTTGGGCGCCCTACCAGTCGACAGCGATGAGGAGGAATACTTTGATGCATAATTTTTAGTTTTAATTTTTTCTTTATAACTTAACTTTTTATTTTTGTAAATAAGTGTAAATAACCTTCTTATTATTAAGTAATAATGAAAATACGCAAACAACTCTAGTCTACGGTAAAACCTTGCGACTACAATTACTAACACTTTGAAGTGCGATAAGTAGAGTAATTTTCCCTTCCTCCATCACTTTTACTAACAAATTATAGTCATTAACAACTTCAGGAGAACGGAGTGAAAACATCTACAATTTTAACAACAATTTAGTTCTCACGAGATGACATTAAAAATAAAGTCATAGTCTTTAGATATAACAAAGACAAGAAATAAAGAATATAGTCAATTAGCCGCTTTATGAAACACACCAAACAATATACAAGGAGCTTGATGCACAAAATGCAAGAAAATGTCGTTCACGGCTTTCTTAAGAAGCTTTGTCTTTGTAATATTAAGCTGGCATTACTTCTTTGCATTTGCGGTAATCCTTTAGAAAATAGACGGGTAACTACCTACCAATAATATTTTTTGTATTACGTTTAAGATGTTGAACGTAGCGTAGCACTAGGAAGGTCTGTTCTTTGTTATTTGCACTAATTAACTGTTATTTTTGTTAAGGCAAAATAAGCCTTACAACAAGGTTTTCTGCGTCAATGTTATTATTTTCGTATATATTATTCATACGACCAAAACAGGACTTATAATAGTATTCTGTATCTAAATTATTCATTAAAGGATAAATATATTTCTTAAATTCTACAGAACTAAAGTATCTCTTCGGAACGCCCTGAAACCTGGCCGTTGGTACCGGTTCAGAGTGGCTGCCATAAGCTCCGCTGGCACCCGAGGGTTCTCGGTGCCAAGTCCTCCCTTCACTCCTCGGAGAGGGCCGCGACCTCCTCCATCGCCGAAGAAGCTCAAAGTTCGTCAATTAAATCAAAATAATGGTAAGTAAAAACAAGAACTTGCCAAAGTTTCCACTATATGGACTTGCCCATCAGAACGATACCCAGAATCTACAACCTAATCAAAAACATTTTAGACAGTTTCACTTTTTGGCAAAGTGATGTAATATGTTTCATAATAATGTCTATATTTTTCAATTTTAAATCACCCCTTCCACTAGAATGGATATTCAATGGATTGGATGAACGCATAATGGCGTCACACTAACTTTATTTTTAGTCCTGTTTACGTAATAATTTTCAATTTCGATATTAAATAGAGATTATACCGTCTAATAACCTATGTTATGGATATCGGGACAGTAAACGAGTAGGACCACTTCTTCTTTCTCTTTGAGCGTAAAAGGCGCCTAATTAATATTATCTTAATGACTTCGATAACACGCGTTTAATTGCAGCCTCTAGCTAACTACTTCACAATGTTATAGAACCAGAGATATCTCTGATATGACCAGAAATAATAATAAAATATATTTTTATTAGAAATAAAGTTAGAATTTAGAGCATTTCTTAACGACGTCGGTTCTAAATATGCAAAATGGATACCAACAATATTATATTGCAATAGGATGCATTACCATTCAATATGATTACGAAACAACACTCCGCTTGCTTGAATAATTCCGTTCAGTTAAAACCGTCGACCATCTGTCGGTGTCATGTTTTTAATTGGTTTTACTTTTCTAGGAACTGTCACAGTGAAATTGGAATGGAAAGAGCCGAAATCGGATTTGCCAGTGATGCGGTACAAAGTGTTTTGGAGTAGACGCGTTAAGGGATTAGGGGGAGAGCTTGATTCTGTGCTCGTTAACCATCAAACTGTGCCTAAGGTAAGACTGCTTAGAGGCCTAATGATGTGCCTTTTGACTGTAAATAAAGACGAAATATTTCTTTAAACATAGCAATATTCTAGCTTCTGCATTTTATGTTTATGTAAGATAGTGGCTAAATACTGTTTTTAGTTCATACTTGCTTTTGTTTGTAGGATCAAAATTTCATCGAAATAAAGGACCTGCAGCCCAACTCGATGTACTTCCTACAAGTGCAAACTATTAGTCAATTTGGTCTCGGCAAGCTTCGCAGTGATAAGGCGTCAATTTTCTACAATACGACCAGTATAGGTAAGCTATGGGAGTATCCTTGAGGTTATCTGGCCGTTTATTACCAGAAAATTCTCATGAGAAACTAAGTCATTACAAAAATCTTTTAAAATTACGGTAAAGTTTTATCAGGGTTTTTTAGGAGTCAATAAAGCTATCTCCAAAACGAATGACAACTTTGAAATGTTATTTTTGAGACGTTTCATCCCTGAAACCCAAACAATGGAGCAGCCGATATTTTAACGTCACACTGTTTCATACACGGTATCAAAACTCCTGACAATACTGTAATTCGTAAAAGATTAACGTGATTCGAACCAGGACGATTATCTAGCTCTTCAAGCCATACCAATGTCGCGATGTTGAAAGAAAACTCATCAATCGAAGTCATGTTCACAGGACGTGACTTTTACCGATAGCTAGCTTTTTACGGAAGCTTCTTGCTCATTTTCTAAAGCACTATCGCAATGATATAGCGAATGGATTAATGTAGAAAGATTTTTTACTTACTCAGTCTTCTGCTATTTCGAAATAAACTCACAGTCATGTCGTACCTAAAATAAAGTGGGAATTTCAACTTGGTTTGGGGGATGACCTAGTTCTGCCGCTGCAATAAATGTTTCGACGAATGGGTCTACCGCTGTCTAAATTATTTAGATAGTCGTTCCGACGCCGGTAATGTATTGAAAAAGTTAAGGCAACACATTTGGCTGAAAAGCTGCCGCAAGGTCGCTCTAAAACCGTAAAGTACCTATTATACCTAAGGTCGAATTACGGAATTGTATATCCTTGTAATTGGGTATAGGATGTACTTAAATGTACACATTTTGGAGACACTAGATACAATATTCTACACTACAATTTTATAAAAATAAAATGAAATAGCTACGTATTTTTCTTACTATATATCAGGCGTTAAAGTTTATTTAGTAATTTTGACGATTTCCCGGTTTCACTCTCTATTGACTTGACTAATGACTGTTTTATTTCGTTGCCATAAAAGTAGTAATGTAAAACAGTTAAAGCGGAAAATTGTAATTAATATGGAAATCATTCAGTAATGTAACCTGCCGTTTTAGCGTGTAAGCAAAATAGCATAATAAGGGAGAGAGGATTCTGTGGGTATAATAGTGTAACAGCTGCTCTTTAAAATGGTGTCCCGTTTAAATGTATGCTGAGGTCAGCTGTCTTGTAATTAGTGATTATTTAGGTGCACCGTGCAACTGACTGGTTTACGCTGGACGTAAATCTAATTAGCAAAATGCTAGGCTGATAATTGCG
Organism: Abrostola triplasia; assembly: GCA_946251915.1. Classification (NCBI taxonomy): domain Eukaryota; kingdom Metazoa; phylum Arthropoda; class Insecta; order Lepidoptera; family Noctuidae; genus Abrostola; species Abrostola triplasia. The sequence continues at coordinate 9,529,933 of OX276430.1, forward strand.
ATGTGGATCTATATTCTAACTAGTTATCTTTTCTTAACTCTTGTCCTAGTTCACTTTAAGGCTGTAAAACCTTGCATACCTACAAAACACTCTTTTCATATTTTTAAACGTTACTATTATGATTTTTATTAGTACCTAGTCAGATATCGACTCACTGCCGCCAGCCCCTAGACCTCAAAACTCTTGACGAATTGAAATTGAATGGAATGAAAAATATTACTATGTCATCGATAACATAGTCAAAACAATAAGTCATTCCCATACATATAGCATTCTATTTGTCAAGCGCTTTGCCATTAATTTTCTACGGGGGCAGTTCAATTTCTCCTCTTCAATTGTATTGGTACTTCAGTTGTATTGGTTTAAATCGTAAGTTACTAGAACAGTGCAAAGCCAGTAGTATCAAATCAAATAGATTGGAATCATGTTTATCTTTCAGAGCCCGCACCAGAGCCACTTCAAAAACAAGACAGTAAAAAGATAAAGCGGCTGACTCTACAAAAAATTGTGTGGTACAATAATAAATTGAAAGCACGGGTCACATGGCAGCCTTTACCTAACGTCTATGAGCAACCAGGAAGGTATAATTGACATAAAAAATCTTATTGTCTAAACGCTAAATGAATACTAGTAGGTGGTTACCTATCTAGAATTAAAATCTTAATCGTGCTAGTAAGTTATTGCTAGGAAGTTACAAAAACCGACTTTATAGTTCCGCCTTGCTACTTAATTCATTCTTGACTTTCTTTTTTATGCTTGCCAAATTTTTCCTTTAACTAAGCATTAATCATGCATGTCTATTGCGATGGTATCACAATGTACTTAGATACCTAATATTTATGACTAGGTACCTATGGAGAACAAAATAATCTATCTAAGTTCCTCGAGATATCTGGCCGTTTAAGTTACTTCACAATAGACTCAGTGACGACATTAGGGTGGAAAGACATAAATAGGTACATAGGTCTATAAGTCGATATAGGTATATAATTATATTATAATTCTGGTCACAATAATAATGTAGATAGTTGTATCAGGCATCAAGTATTTGAAAATGGAGCACATGATTATGGTACTTTTACATAAAGCCTTGGTAAAAAGACACCATTTTATCCAATACGATTCTTATAGCAATAAATTGACTAATTGGAGGCACCTACTACTAAGTCAGTAATGCGATAAGTAGGAAAGTAAGTAGGAAGACACCTACTTAGCTAGATTCCCGTTTCATTCATTCATTCATCATCAGCTTTTAAATGGCCCACTGCTGGGCATAAGCCTCCTCCCCTAAACGCCACTGATTCCTATTTTGGGCCTTTTGCATCCAGGTCTTTCCCGTTTACCTATCAATAAACTTAATGATTTACATTTATTTAGTAATTTGTTAATATCGCGTTATTAATGTATTTATAATTATGCTTTAGGTATTACGTACACTGGAAGACAATCAAATGTAATAATCCCCAAAAACTACGTAAAGAGGGCCTATCAGCAACTACGGAGGTAATATATAAACTTAAAATATTCATAATATAACAACCAATGTTGTTAAAAAATACTTGAAGTTTATTTTATCAATCCACAATACAGGTGAAGCTCTAATTAATTTTTTTTTTCTCTTGCTGCGTAAAATTTAAACATTGTAGTGAAGTTAGTGGCAGGCCAAAAGTGCGGCAAAAATTTAGTGTTGTCAATTTATCAGAAAACGCATTTTTATATTTTTTTTGTGTTAAGATGGAATTTATAAACTTTGTTTTTTTATTTGTAGCAAACGACTTTTGAACTCTACGAGTTGGAGTACCAATGCAGTTACAAGGTGAATGTGAATTCGTCGCCACGAGTTAAAGCGCCTGATTCAGAACTGACTGTGAATATTCCTAGTTGCGAACATTTCAAACGGAAATCTAATTCTACAATAATAACTTGTAATTAAAAGTAACTACCTATATGAAACAATGACATAACACAGTATATTCATAATTATAAATCGCGGACTGAAACGAAAATTTATGAAATGTTAATCCCACAACGTGTACCTACGATTATAACTTGATAACGATTTAACATTGTTTTTTTGTAAACGATGTGATCATAATAATAATGGTAAAAATATGTATTGTAAAAAGCGTACTTACCGTTTGATTCAGATGCATAATAACTTTGTAGTTTTATTGTTAGAAATAAGAATAGATCATTATGTTAAAGAGAAGAGTAATTAAGATGATGTGAGTTGTATACGTGTAAGACAATATATTTATTAAAGAAATGATAATTTTAAGTGACCCAATATAAATTATTTATTGCCTACCTCAAACCATAGCTTCCTTTTTGTTTATTTACAGAAATTACTTATTAGTAAGAATAAATTATGTCTTTATAATAATTATTGGTTTAACACTAAAGTTACAGGCGTAAATCTCATAAATGGTTATAATAATAATTATCTACACAACAGTACCTATATAAGATCTTTTTGATCAAATCAATATTGGTCACGGCAATAAATGATGACTGAGATGAGCCAACTAGATTCTTAGAAAATACAAGTGCCCAATAAACTTTTGCGCAAATGTTGGCACACTATCTTATCCTTCACACATGCCCAGTGGGACCAAGGTGGGGCGGTAAGCCGACGCGATTAAGATATAAGAGACAAAAACTCAAAACAGAACAATTGGTTAGTAAAAAAAATCTGCGAAGTTACTGAAAGTTACATTTGCGTCGATGAGATATTATTGTAAATAAAAATCTACGCCAAACATTCCTGAAATATTGAAAAATAGTAAGAAAATATGGAGAAAATACTATTTAATATCACACTAATTACAAAAAAGTAGCCATATTTTTTGTACTGGCAACTATATTTTATCTACAACGATTCGCAGCTAACTTCATTCAGGACATTTGCAACCCTCAGAATGTCAAAAGTAAATAAAAAGAATATTTTGTGAAATAAATTAATTATATTATTATAATCACACTTTTTGCTAATATTTACTGACCTGCACGTATTGTGTTATTGTTTACTACCTTTCAAAACGTTAGAATAATTCAATAGTGTCGTCTACGAGTCTTATTGGAAAATATCGCGAATGAGATCATTTTACTGTGTAAAATGTACATTTTACGTCTAGGCACAGATATTAATATCCTACTGCAGTTTCAAGTACAAGACTTTCTACTGAAATATCATTGGGTGTTCATTTAATATTTAGTGTTCTCATAAAACGTGCGAATATTCTCAGGGCGTAACCACTGCTCAGGAGGTTTGAAGGCTGTGTTAAAATGATATTTTTTAATATTTTCTGAAACGTAGCGAACAGTGTTTGTGTATAAAATGGCTGAGGACGAAGTGCTTTTCGACGATGTGTACGAGTTGTGCGAGATAATTGGCAAGTAAGTAAATATTGCTGTTTATTTAATATTCAATGAATTGTCGCGCGACGTCTATTCGCGCTCAAGTGCCTGTCGTCAAATTTATAGATTCTAACGAAGTACCTATTTGCATACCAAAATTTGTTGATTATTTATTATAAAATAACTAATACTTTTTATGCCACCATTATACCCATTAAAATGGTTATTTTCTCTCCAGTTAGTAATAAAATTGCGATTTTAATCAAAATCCTATTTCTAAAATCTAATTTGTATTAAATTTGTAAATATTAATTTTTATAATTAATAAAGAACCATAGAAATAATCCAGTTCAAAACCTATGCAATATTGAAAATTTGATGTTTAATAATTGTTAAACTTTTAATTTTTTAAATACATAATTATTGTTTAGGTAATTTAGTCATAATTAATTGTAAAAATCTTCTACACTGATTGATTAAATTCTTATCAAAGGCAACTTTTGAATTTATATAGTAAGGATATCTTCACTACTATTTACTAATGCCACAATAATAAATATTACATTATTTGAACCAATTCAATTTTAGTTGTAGTGTGTATTTAAAAACAATAAAATAATACCTACAAGAATCCACTGAATATATTCCTACTTTCTAGTATAACAATATGCTAGTTGAGAGCTCAGTGCAGCAATGTCATGAATCTAAAAAGTAATGTTTGTTAAACAATTTGATAAGTTTGTTCAATTAGTATTCCACTACAGTACTATTAAAGGTTTCTCTTGCTTACTTAACCAAGCTTGAAGCTGGTATCATAATATTAGAATGCCTAACACCTCATTATAATTTATAAGCAAGTATAGTATATACATGGTTCATAAATTCATAAGGAACTTGAGTGGGTTTTAAAAAAAAAATTGTTTTGAACAAATGTTGTTACTATTACTTTAACTGATATTCAACATTACATTTAGGTAAATAAATTATTATGTACTAAATCCGATTTCAAACGTCTTAAATTATTTTGTTTTAAAAAACAAATGATTGTTATACTGCGCAGAACTAACCGAATGATAGTTTACTAAAATAGGAAAGTAAAATGTTTACACGCTCGAGTAGTCAATGTTTAAGATTTCAGTTCAGCCACATTTTCTTTAGTGTTCTATTTAATAAATTTATTAATGTGTTTTAATTTTGATTCAGTCTGTATTAATTTGATAAGTCTCAAAAGTAGAGACAGTGTGTTGTATCGGAAACATGAAATACATCAATTATTAAAAGCCTATATTTGCAGAATTTGGGTGGGTATGCAATTTATACAATAAATAAATATAAATGTTCCTTGTTCCTAATACGTATATAAGGTATAAAATACAACACAACAATCATTTACTTTCTTTTAATAGCTTAGTTTGTGTCCCATTGCTAGGCTAGGGACACCGCTTTCTTCTTCAAAACCACTATTCTTACATTAGCATTAATTTATATATACTCACACATTTGTTTTACCATCTTCAAGGGGCCCCTTCAGTCTGGTGCGTCGCTGTGTGCACAGACAGACAGGCCAGCAGTTTGCCGTCAAGATAGTTGATGTGGCTCGCTTTACTGCCAGCCCTGGACTCAGCACCGCAGGTAAAAGTCTAGTATTCTAGTAAACTGTGTGATTTGTAGGTACAATATTATTTTATTTTTATTTTAAACTAATTTTTGACTTCCCTGTGTTGGTTTACATACAACATTGTGAATGATGACGATTCAATTTGTAGATATATTTTTCTTTTCTTCTTTCAGATTTAAAACGCGAAGCTACAATATGCCATATGCTGAAGCATCCCCATATTGTAGAGTTGTTAGAGACATACAGCTCAGAGGGAATGCTCTACATGGTTTTCGAATAGTAAGTAAATCTTTTCAGTCTTATGAACCTGGAGACAATGACTTAGACCATAAAGATAACATGTCATAATTTAAATTGTTGTTGATATATCTGTCTGTTAAGATTAAAATCTTAATATATCTCATACAAGTTTACATAAGAAGATAGTATTTAGTATTAGTGTGTTGTCTAGTGTAGATATTCTTATTGGATTATGTTTTTCAAACATTTGTATTGGATTTTAGGCTTATCACCCTTTTAATTTGATTTTTAATATGTAATTTCAAGTTACTTATGGCTAAAACATTGGCAGAGTAAACTGCTGAGAGCATGAAATCTCACTTATTTAAACCAGATCATAAATTGATATTGTTAAAAAAAATTCACATCCCTAATCTAGCCTACATACAATAAATATCTTGTTTTTTTTTTTTAAATCTGAGTTACGTTTTCCACTTTTCGCTTTAATAATTATCCTCCTGTTAGATAGGTTATTATAATGATTGTTGAAATATAATGCTACAGTAAATTTAAAATATGCCTGGTAGTGATTCAATTAATCTAAACTGATCTTGCCTAGACTGGACATACTTAAAATAGTTTTTACTAATAACTGTTTGTTGTCTATTTACAGCATGGACGGTTCTGATCTCTGCTTCGAAGTGGTTCGCAGAGCCACTGCCGGATTTGTCTACAGCGAAGCAGTTGCATGGTGAGTTAATGACTGCAGTACACCTATTTGCAGTGCTGGTTTATATTTAAGAACTAGTGACCGCACGGTAATAATAATAATTTTATTGCTTACAAAAAGTATTATGAGAAGTATATAAATCACATAATTCAAGTCAGATGGTTGGACAATGGCGGTAATATATATATTTTTTAATTCGACAATAATTCCAATATGTTCCTCCACATCTTATGTATGTAAACTTTAACTATGCCAAATCTCACACTTCGCCTTGCGCGCAATATTATTAAAATATATTAAACAATGTTATTATAATATCAAAACAATTCATTTAATGTCGTGAACGAGACGAGTTTATTATGTATAAAAATTTAATGTTTATTAAATATAAAAATATTTATTTCCAGCCACTACATGCGTCAGATTCTGGAAGCTCTTCGCTACTGCCACGAGAACGACATAGTGCATCGTGACGTCAGACCCCACTGCGTCCTCCTCGCTGGTCGCGACAACTGCGCGCCTGTCAAACTGGGAGGGTTCGGTGTAGCTGCACAATTGCCCACACCGACTGCCCATCGAGCTCCACCTGGTATGACTTTTTTTGTATACATTTGATTTTAGAAAAAAAAGTAAATGATACTATGATACATACAAGACCTAACAAATAAGTACTCATATAAAAATAGAAAACGATATCTGCCTCCTTACCATGAACTCTTAAAGCAGGACAGTTAACGTTGTGGTAGCGAAACACCGCATTACACTGCACGTAGCGGCGTCTCGCTTCCACATCGTAAACTGTCATGTTTTAAGAGTTCATGGTAAGAGGCGTGTAGTGATTAATTGTTGACTTAAACCTCCCACGCAATATGCCGTGTGATGTTGTTTGAATGATGAATGTGTTTTATTTTAATACATGAGTTTGTTTTGCTCTTCGTAAAGAATTTAATAGTGGTTTATTGCGTGGCAGTTAATTTTTTGTTTGTAAAATCTTCCGTAGTTACCTTAACTTTATAAATACTTTAGTTTTATTTCCAAATTTGACTAATATTTATTATTAAGTGAGAAACACTCTTCGATTGAATAAATATAGTTTACATACAATGTTTAAATATAATGTGTATGGCATAAAAACTTTCGACCTTAGCTTAATGTGATAAGAATTTTCATTATGTAGATGATCCAGTCCATAATGATTTAATTGTAGTCGCATACTTCAGTAAAACGATCCTTATATGTATTAAAATTAAGGTTTAAAACTAGTTAATCTTTTTGTCTATCAAGTTGATGACAGTAGGTTGTATTATACAGAACTGGTGATGGACACTCGCCCGCTAATGGGTCCAATGGGCCAAGCCTATCTCAAATCAGACGAGTACGGTAAGACGGCAGGTTGTTGACAGTGCCCTAACTGCATGGACTTGTGCCTACCATCAGCACTGTGTCTTCACAATTCCACTTAATATTAGGTACTTGGGTCCACTCCACAATCTTATAATATCATGCTATCTCTTATAAATACTGGATAAGATTAAAATATAGTATTTCTACTATTAAAACTCCACATATTTTTATAGCCTGTCAGATAAAGATCTTTCTGTTGAGTCCATAGGGAGTATTTTTCTTAAATATTTTTATACACATTAAAGTTTCTATATTTTCGTGATACGATTTTGTAATTCACTTTTATTTTACACTATTTCGTGCGATAAATTATTTATCAATGTAGGGTGATCAAAATTTGTGTGGTTTCTGATAGTCATGTCATATGTACCATTATATTTCCAATTGAAACATATTTCTATCACTTACTATAGTTTTTGATTTTTCACATATTTCATTAGATTGTTGCATGTTTATTGAAAATACATTTAATATAAGTTAATTAGCTCTCGAAAATAAAAACTGTAACAGTCTGTGGTCATTTTCCACTGCACACTTTCTTCCTTCATTTGTTAACAAATTATTAGATTGAAATCTATTTTAGCAACCAAGTTATGTATGTGAAGCTACCAAATAAAATAAAAACAATTAGTTTTAGATTCAAAATATTTCTGTAACACTAAGCGAAAAAAATACAATTTTATTTGGAGTTGGTTTTGTCATTATTGCATTTTTTGCATTGTATCGGAGTGGGGCCAGTACCTTCTTATTTTGTGACGTCACCACATGTCTTGTTCAGACATGTCGCTTCCGATCACAGTATCAATCGACTTTACATATTGGCACTTTTTGTTCATATTAACACCTTACTATCATGGTTCTTATCCCTTTAACAATTTTGGTGTTGTTCACAATAAATTTAAAACTACGAATAACTGCAATAATATTAATGTAATAATGTTAAATTAGTTTATAAATAGCTTGAATAAATAGTTCACAGTGTATACATGGTGTGGGTAGATGTCTTAATATACTGATGACGTAATCAGCAGTCGCTCTGTGACGCGATAGAGCTCTTAGGCTACGTTCACGTAGTTTGTAGTAGTGAAATAATGTTAGCACACGCAGAAGATTAAATAATATCTGTGTGTAAGTAACTTTGCTTTAACCACATGCTTAGTGCATTCGTCAGGCTCAAAGACCGATATTTTGTCATAAATCTTAAAGTAAGCCGATATAATTTTATATGGAAAAGATTGGAAGTCAAGAAGCTATTTAAATGAATAAAGATTGTACTAACGGTTACACCTCTAGTATGTACTTGAGATTGCGATAAATTACGTATTGTATAATGTGAGAAGGACAAATTAAGTGAGACGTCTAATGACACACGTAAATATGTCTCGGTAATTAAGGCAGAGAGTGAGTTATATATAATGGATTTTATACAAACAACTGACTCGGTTGACACTTACTTCGTTTAACAGTCTTCTCAGACAGTAACGCCATCTATCCGATCTTTGAGCCTGACTAATATTTACACTGTACAATAATCGTGATAAATAATAATAATATGTATAAATATAAATGCTAATATTTTATTTGATTAGTAAAAAACACACTATAAATATATTCTTGCACCAAAATCCTGTCACAATTACTTTTTATCCCATTTATGTAACATTCACTGGTGTTGGTATTCGAAAGGTTTTTGTATGTAATAAAAAACTTGCTTTTACGATTGATTTATTTACGTATGTATTTTATGTTTTGTACGAAATATGTATGTAATCGTTTCGGTCTACGGGGCCTAATCTACGGGTCCTACTAGGGACCATTCATATATTATGTTAGTCGATTTAGGGGGAGGGAGGTCGATCAAGTTTATTTTGTCTTACAAGGGGTTAGGAGGGAGTCTTGATAGTTCTTACGTAAGCTCACAAAAATGCGAAATGAAACCAATACTAAAGTTTATTTCTACCAAAATGCAATATACCAATCTTTAATTAACCCAAATATTAAACAGGGGGAGGAGGGGATGGGTCTATTTGATTTATTTCGTATATTTGGGGGAGGGGGGGGGGGTCAAATAGTGATTTAAAATAGTGTGATATGTCTTATTAATATTTGATATATCATTAGACTGAACCAGGATAGAATTGCCAGTCATATTAATCAAATAAATAAATTAGTAGTACTTTTTGTTATGTATAAAGTATACAGCATTGTAATATAATTCGCTCCGATTATGGTACCACAATGTAAATAACCCGATTTAAATTAATCGTATATAATAAAATAAAAGCATATTATGTTACTAATAGATTATGGCGCCACTAGCGATATAAATATCACTAGTTGTTGGATATTGTATGTTATAAATCCCATGTTTTGTTACTAAATTGTTTTTCGATAGTACTGCCATCTTCCTCGTAATTCTCGTATTATAGCAAACTTCCAGTCTAGTCTTTTTTTTTATTAATGAAACTAACTCCTCTGCTATCGAAACTGTCTTTTTGAGTTATAAATACTAATACTACATCTGGTGTATTTTGAAGTTACGAGAATGCGAAATTGAAATCGTTTTGAGGCAAAAGCTTGGTATAGCGAACTAAACGCCTGTATGTTCCAGGTCGCATCGGCACTCCGCACTACATGGCTCCCGAGGTGGTCTCCAGCCAGTTGTATGGGAAGCCGGTGGATGTGTGGGCCGCGGGCATACTGCTGCATGTCCTACTGGTGGGCTATCTGCCCTTCACTGGGACTAGGGAGCGACTGTTTGAAGCTATCTGTCGTGGACGATTGAGGGTAAGGTGTTTTTGGTAGTAAATTGGTAGTAAAAGACAATTCACTGTTTTAAGATTAATTTTATGGAGAATAATTAAACCGTTTGGGAGAGTTTTAACAATGATATCACTTAAACATTATTTCTGATGCGTTATAATTTGTCCGGACATTTATCTTAGTCTTTGAATGCCGAAAACGTCTTGAGATACTCCCCCCTTATAACGTAATAAACTTTCTGAAGATTTCTTGACCGGAAAAGCACGGATTTTGAACTAGTTTTTTTCTTTTTATATATGACTGACAGATTTTAGACAGATTTCTTTTTTCATATAGGCCTGGTCTAACTTAAATATGTTTCACAGTTTGATGCACCACTTTGGGACGACGTCAGCGATGCCGCAAAAGATCTTGTCCAGAGAATGCTTACTGTAGACCACACTCAAAGAATCAACATTCAAGAAGTGCTCAATCATCGATGGATAAGGGTAAGTCAATATGTTTTATTTAATTAGTTTCAGGTAGAATGTGGTGGTGCCCTGTGCTCATAAGTTAAAAAAATAATGTTACAAATTACTATAGTCTTACAACAAAATGTGTTAACTTAAGCTTCGTTTTAACTCAAGTTAATGACTGTATTCAAGTTGTATTTTATTCAAAATTTACACAGCGCGTCGATAGATGGCGTTGTTAAGTTTGAATAGTTAAATCCGTATCGTACCTATCCGAACTTTTTTCAGACTTAATACAGATCGGTGCAAACATATTTTTTTGTAATGTACATTTAACACACATATTACGTAATTATGATTTATAAATATATCAACTTTCTAAAACACGCTCTCACCACAGGATCGTGAAAAGCAAAACCGCATCCACTTAGCTGGCACGGTCGAAGAGTTGAAGAAGTTCAACAGTCGCCGCCGGCTTCGCGCCGCTACGCTAGCTGCTGCAGCCGCTGATGATGAAGAAGATGAGGAGCAACCAGCTCGACGTGCTGTGTTACTAGAGGAGGCCAATGCTGCTGGTATGTTAAATATTGTGTTCTCAAAATTGTTTCTAGAGTAACAAACAGTAAATAAACATTAAAGCTGCACACTCCAAAATCGGAGTCGATACGTTTTATGAATAATACAGTAAAGTAATCAATAGCCACGAGGTATTTTATAACGTGGTTAGTTAAAAAATTGCGTCTTACATTCATGTAAAGAAGCGATCATGATAGATCATGCTTCATTCAATAGATGGCGCTTGCTTAAATATACTTCGCGTTGGCCAGCGCCATCTAGTATCATTATTTGAAACGTTGAAAACGAAATCAACTGTATAGAATAAGCGGGTTGTTTCTTATTTTAAATTATTATAGTTATGTCTAGTCTGTATTTATAAAGATGTTTGTTACAGCTGTAAATCTGATCGTTGAGTCTTTGGACGATGTATCGGTTTTGCAAGACGGCCCTATGGTGATGGATCCTGATCTGTTCCACAGCGTGCTTGATGATCTGCAGCTAAGAGCTCTATTAGAGGTAATTGTATTACATTGGACGTTGAGTGAAAGTTTACAGGTTACTATTATTTACTCTTTACTTGTAGCTCTGTACGTAGCCCTCGCAATGAGACCGCAGTTTTGAAATTGGGTGTGATCTTTAGCGAGGTGGAGATACGCATATAGTGAGAAATAAGAATGCAACACGCACCCTTCTTGGCCGCACCGCACATATCTTGAGGTTGAGGGCGCGCATGGACCTTCGACCTCCATGAGTCAAGGCATCGGTAGGCCCGGGACAGTGCTCTTTTACGGAGATATGCGGCGCGCAGTGTCTTGGGAGTCGAACTGCCTGCCAGCGGTTGGATAGGACTTGTCAGGATGCGTGTGTTTCGATCACGCGGCGCTTTGACTGAGAACTTAGGAGAGGAGAGAAAATAGGCCTCGCCTCAACTTTTTTTCTGTTTCCCGTAGATATATGACCGCATCGCTTGCACCGTGGTGGTGACGAGTGGTCGCGCGCCGGCTGCAGAGGGCCGCGCCCGCGGGCGGCAGGCGCTGGAGGCGGCCGCGCGCCTGCGCCTGCCCCCGCCCCCCAACCCCGCCGCGCCCGCCGCCCCCGCCGCTCCCAGCGCGCCGGCTGCTGTGCATGAGCTGCGTCGCCTGCTCGCTCTACCACACATTAAGGTAAGGTCTACTTGGATTGGGAATCTATCTACGTATTAGGTGAAGCAGCAGTTGCAGCACTCGTACTCTGATAGGTTACCGTTTTCCTATATGACGTTGCCGTTATCGTTTTAAATTATAATTTTCCTTTTTTTAGGAATAATTTAGCGTGAAGTATCTAATAGATAACGGTTGTGATCATATTCATAAATTATTTATTTGCTGGTCAGGGGTATACAGTAATAATCCACCTGTTGCCGCGTTACGATGTGTAACAGAAAATCTAGCCTTGTACCGTTTAGTAGGTAAGCTAATATGTAATGGAAAGTTTCTGTATTAGTTATTAGTATGAAAACTAAAACCAAAGTTATTTGTAATTAACAAATTAGAAATATATTGCACTTGGAACATATTAGCTTAATGTAGGTAGGTATAACGTAACAAATATTGTCAATCACATTATACCTCAAAAGATTTAATTTTCACGGGGATTCCTCGACCGCATATTCAATATTCATTAAATTTCAATGAGCTGTACTTTATGATTATATCTGCCAGTTTTACTCATTGATAGGTGTAAGGGAGGCCCCATCTGGTTTCGGCATTCTCCTCAGTCACATACCACTCGCACATATTGACTGCTTGCAATTCTACGTAGTCCGCTCGAAAAATCGTTTTGCATACACTTACGTTTGGAAAAGTGGTGGGTGTTTTCTACGAATTATTGATGGGCACTTATTTGCATAGGGGACTGCTACTTGCTAGGTTACTTATGCTATCATTCTAACGCCTCATGTGACTATATCGAGTCACGAATGAACTGTTCAAGTTTTGTCATCAGCTGGAACACGTCCACTGTTGAAAAAATGCCACAGTAAGGGTTTGCCATAATCCCCACCGCAGTATTGGTGGTGAATCATCTTCTGGATTTTGCCTTAGTCCCCCCTTACGACACCCACGTGAGAAAAGGGGGGTCAATTCTAGGTTGGACACCACTCGGCAATGCTGAATATTTATGTCATATGTATATATATGTCATAGTTATTAGCAATAACATAAGAAGTCTTCTGATCAAAGTTCGTTGTCCGAATATTTCTCTCCCAAACGTGACCATGACTTTTCTATCCAATATACGGAAACAGAAGTCATAGAAAATTCGTACCTTCGAATAAACAATAAATACCTTCACATGACTCACACTCGGCTCACACGTCACGTCCACCACAAAATCGTTGTACAGAAGGAACCAATTTTATTGATCTTACGTATATTTACAAAATATTTCATCCCCTTACAAAAGTTTTATTAGAGCGCACGTGTTGGGAATACGAAATGAGGGTGGTCTTATTCAAACAAAATTCAATATCCATATCCTTGGCTGTTTATAACTTGCGGGCATAAACAACGTAGATTTCCGTACGAACGGTCTCGGAGTAACTGTCCGGGTATGCTGATAGACTTGTCTTTATTTTGAAACTGAAGTTGATAGACTGGTGTAAAAAGTTTTAGGAGTGTAGTTTTCTAGTATTGTATGGCCATGGAGTACATTTACATTGCATAGGTTTTTTTTTATTTTTTGGCTGTTCAGTGGTCCTGGCTTTAAAAGTATTGGTTTTCGCTATTTTGTCTTTTACTGTTAGGTGTCTGTCTATTTAGATGTATGGTTTTAGCGTGGGTCCATGTCCCGTATAATTTTGTATCCGTTTTGTGTGAATATAGTTAACTAATTGGTATAGCTGATGGTACAGGTTATATTATTTGTTAATTGATTGAATTGTTTTTCTTTATTTGTATATCAGCCCGTTTGGCTGATATACCTAACAAAACATAATTTAGTTTCCAAAAGGTAAACGTTCATACATATACCTATTTAATGTAACGAAGTAAAAAAGGAAACATGTAGGTAACGAAAGTATCAGTACAATAAACATTTCGTTCCTACCAAAAATATCAGGGCATCGCACGTGGAAAACGAATTCTCGTAAGTGTATCAAATCATACCGTGTAGGTACAATATTTACTTGCCGGTTGGCCTTGTAAAAGTTTCATATTATGCCCTCGTATTTCGTCATTTGCATGTTTTAGTGGGGTCACCACATAGCTCACAATGACGGACAAGTTTCTTGGGTGTCGTTCATAATTTATTCACGAATGGACTAGGAAATGCATCGTCCGAGATTGAAGGATGAAGCTGTATATTTAGCCTTAGGGTGTGTTTATAGCGTAAAGGGTTTACTGCGTATTTATGGTGTTGCCGGTTATAATTTAGCTGTGAGGAATTATAGATGCGGATGTTAAAAATCTTTCCTTCCTGTTTTACTATTTATTTATTTACTGTTGTCGTCCGTTTTACAGAATTGTGTATAAGTAAATATAGACAAATTCAATTTAAATCTGTGGAACACACAATATAATATCTTTATAAGTGGTCAAACACTTAGCCACTTCACTAATATCATCATCATCAGCCTATCTCAGTGCACTGTTGGACATAGGCCTCTCCTATGTCATTGAGCTCGATCTTCGGCCCTTCACCAATATATTAGTCATAAAACCATCGACTCGTGAAGTTGATTATACTTACATTTCATTTATTAAGTTTTATTCTTAAAGTTCGGTTGATCATTAACTTGGTTGGTATCGCGACGTGACGCTATTGCCGCGTGCTTAGTAGTCAGCAACGGTTTCGGGCCATTTGTTTCAATTTCCTCCTTGGATTTCTCTGTGGTCGTGCGTTCTTTCATTCCACTCCTCTCATGCTTCTAAGTATATAACATTAAAATGCAACGCCAAGTCCTGTAGGTTATGTTAAGGTTTTTTCAAATAAATGAATCCTACGTAATGTATTTTGACTTGTGGCATTTCTCAGTATTCTAGCAAGCCTATTATCAATGTAAGACTGTTCTCAGACGACATTCAAAGTACAACAAAGGAGAACGGAGTCTGTTTTCAAAATTCATGGTTCCACGAGTGACTGAGACTTGAATGTGTGGAATATAAAGTCTAGGTCGTGGCTGGAATCTAAATATTGGCTTTCTTTGTTGTGATAAAAGTATCATAAAGTTTTACACCGCTATCGTCTACACCCACACCGGTGGCGATACCTGTGAGATATTGGATAATTTACACGAAATCTACAAGTTTATTGGCAGGTTGATAAAAGCTGGTGCCGATAGTGACACGAAGTATTTTTGTGCATGATGAAAATGAGGAAGGAAAGGGAGGCCTTTGCCTTGCAGTGAGATCATGGCTGAAATAATAATGAAAATATAACTATTCCTGTACAATATTAAATCGGGAATCTTTAAATAAGTAGGTTGTGCAACTAATTAGGACCGTAACTAATAGTATTAAGATGTAAATAATATTGGTCTTAGTGCTCGCCGGCCGTCTCAGCGGCTTAATGCGCTTTGCTCACTACAGTACAAAATAAATTTACAGTAGCCTTGTCGGGCTATTTGTTATTTATACAAAACTCTTTTATTTTAAAGTATTTGTCGAATGAAAAATGGTGGTAGTTTATCAGTGTAGGGAATCATAGTTTTCTGGATTTCCGATTTTATTTATTTATATAAATATATACATAATTTTTACAAGTATTTACCCAATATAACAATTTAGCCATAGATAATATTACAGACAATAACAAATTATAACATAGACAAAAAATCCAGTGTTACCCACTCAAACTCCGCCGATGTAATGTGAACATATCCATCTTTTGTCGGACGCTGTTAATTATCTTAATTATTCGTACCATTGGAGCATATTATAACATGTTTGTTTCATCATCATCATCAGCCGTAAGACGTCCGCTGTTGTGCAAAGACGTCCCCTTTAGAACGCCACAATGCTTGTTCAATGTGTCGTAAATTTTAAAATGTCAAAGACTTACTTTATTTCCATTGCCAGTACCTACAGGGAAAATAGTATTTCTTTTATTTATCGTCACACTCCAATCAGGAACGAGGCCAAACAGTATGTAACAGGAACTTTTTCACTCTCGCTGATCAACTTAAAATTCAGCTGCGAAATCCGAACTAGTTAAACAGTGAACGGATTGTACACAACTGAAGCACGATCCGCGTTTCCCACTTTTGTTTTCTTTATTTACATTCCGTAATCCATTCTATTGACACCTCTATGCACTTAGGAACCCTTTGATTCGTTCTCCCGTGCGAATGGCCCGCACGCCTGTTACGGCTGAGAGCGCCCGTATCAGTCTAGATTTTATTGTGTAAAAGAGTATGCCTCTGGAGGGTGCACCTGAAACAGGAAAATCGAGGGATAGTGTCTGGTTTCATTATTCCGAAGCAAAAGTAGAGCAGCTAACTGTAAAGTTGTGATTTATTTGTTTTGTTTCATGCAGTCTATAGTTGGAGTCCACTTTAAACTGGTCGACCATAATAAAAATGATATATCAAAAAGTTTAAGAGTCGAGCACTGTTGACACAGTACCAAAATGTTTAATAACGGAATTTTTTAATAGCCTATTTATTTCCTATCCCATTGCTGTGCAAAGGCCTCTCCTTTATTTTTCCAAACCACTCTGTCGCAGTTTCCGACTAAATAAATACTACAAGAAGGTAATAAAATGTGCGTATGTAAAATACATACTATTCCTTGCCTTACTTGTATTGTATCTATATTCTTATCATCTGGTGCTTTTCGATAAAGAGAAAAGTTTTATTTGATCTAAAATATTGTTTTAATACGGATCTACTGATAGAGGTTTCTCATGAAAATGTTATTGTAGGCACAGTCGAGAAATACACAAATGTTGCTTAAATAAGTATGTAATATAGGTACGTAAGACGTCTATTCGTTCTGTAAGCGAATATTTATCAAAAAGGACAATTTACGAGCTTCATTGTAATGTCAAAGTCCGTCCGAATTCCGTCTTGTTTCCTTCGTTGTAGTCCCCTGTTCTTTGTAATGTGGACGTAGAAAATACGGGGATTCATTCAATGGGTGTACATGGAATCTATTCTCTGTGCAGGTAAAGCTCACTCAATCCTCCTTTGATAAAGTACCCAAATATATTACGGTGATGTAACGTTATGTTCAGTACATTACCTGTTACCTGTATAGCGTTGTAAAGCAGATGTTCGCACAGAATGGCTCATTGAATTGAATTACAATGTAGCAGAAACAGTATTCAGGTATAGTACCTATACCTACTTAATTTTATTGATAATGTCATTACTTCAGTTAGAATTTAGTAAACTCCCCCGTCGTTGCCTACAGTAGGCTTATAGTTGATATGTATGCTCAGTTATGCAGTATACACAAGTGATTCACACGGCGTTTGCATCGATCTTTACCGTAGAAAGCCAAACACATGCGCCAATCAGTTAAAACGACAACGGATTCACAGAGAACTGGCTAAACATACAAACAAGCATACCGAACAGCCATAAAGTAATTCATTACGACTTTGATGTTTAAGTCTCTTTAACAAAACATTGGTACATTATAAACATAACCCTTTCAGTCTTCACACGCCGGCGAACTTAACACATTATTAATGAATACTGCACTCGTCGGCCGCAAATATAATTTATCTCAACAAACTTTCTAAAGTGTCAACCCTATTTCATTTAATGAATGGGATCAAGTTTGGAGGCCTTATCGTTTGATGTTATTAGATGTATGCTCCCCTGTGTTTTCGTACCATGTGGTGTTGGAAAAGGATTTGAAAATTTGCCTTTGCTAAAGGGTTTTAAAGGTGAAGGCTTATTTCGGTAATAATTTGTAATTTTTTAGTCTAGTAGTAGTAATCTTAGATCTAAGGAATTCAGTTTTGCGATTCTATTATTCCGACATAAAATGGCCGAAACACAGACACATAAACCTCCCTTCTAACCTCTTATGGGTGTACCTACCCTAAAAGGGTCCGAACTAGATATCCAATGATGTAATATAGTTAAAGACAAGAAATATAAAGTAATTTATTGGGAGCGTTCATTTAACTTGTTTCAAATCAAAAGCATTTCGTGTAGACTTCAGAGTTAGACCATCATTTTTAAAAGATATAAATAAAAAGAATATCATCATATAAATGCTAAAACAACACAAAAGCTACTGTAAACATTAATTAAATTATGCAATAGCAGTAATTTACAAAATATTCGTTAGGCATAAACAGTTAGGTACAGTTTACTTAAAATATTACTACAGAAAATACTGCAGTCTAGTGTGCGTATAGCACAGTTCCAGTTTTTCCTTAACCTAGTTTTCTCCGCAAAATTAATGGGGCGTGTTTGTAGGTTTTTCTGGGTATTGAAATGCGGCCAACAATCTTACGGAAGGCTGGCTGTGAATAAGGTAATCATCCAATTTAAAGACCAAACGAAAGAAATCAGGTTATTCATATAAATGGAATGATAGCTTCATTAAGATTTGGCAGCTAAACGATTGTTGGATAGACCTTTCCATCTTTCTTTGTATTCAAATTATCTTCACTAGAACACATACTACAATCAGCATCACATAAGTAACTGAATATTGTTTTTTTTTAAACTCACCATTAATTTAAGAACAACTACTTATATAGTAAAAAGTCTTAAACATTCTCGGATCATCATTTGAACGTTTCTCTTCATATTCATTTATTCATAAAATATAAGCTTACAGTATATACAACCAAATCGCTTATATCTATACTAAATACAAAAAAGAAAAACACAAACACACAAGAAACAAATATTAAAAATCTAAGTAAAGAATAGAATTAATATAAACTGTATAAATAATAAACTCAACAATAATGAAATAACAATAAAATCTACTAATTCTTATTTGAAATAACAACTTGGATTGATGCTTGTTTCTTTCAATTACTTGACAATAGGTTTCTTAACATGTTAAGCTACTTATGATGCTCGCTGTACCTAACTTTACATTTGTCTCGTAATGTTAAATGTTTCACGACGAAGGAATATAGGGAATAATGTTAAAAAATTCCAAGTAGCATCTGTTTGTAACACGTCCACGAGAAATATGTCTTGAAGTGCGTCATATGCTAGATTCTCATGTCTCCGTTGTATTAAAGAAACGAGTTGAAAAATGCGCGGAAGGCTCTAACTTTTATATTGTTTAAAATTTCAGTAGGTATATGGTTACGTTTAGTGGTGTTTTACGGTTTCTTCAGTTTTGTCAGTATTGCTATAGGTTTTCGCCTAATATATAAGACATTTTTTAACTTTTCCACTATAGGTACAAATTTCGTGTCATTTAAAATATTTTTGTTTATTTATCTCAAAGGCTTACCAACTAAATACACGCACAACATTTACCCACAAACATTGTTAGCATATACAACTCGTGTACATCTAAATATGATAACTAACTTCGTTCAATTTTCCGGTAGTCTTCTATATTTCGTTTTAGATAAATTGTTCGTTTTATACGTAGGTGGGTTCCAAGAACAAGTCTAGTCTGCTTTAAAACGACTAGCATGTATGAAGAATAAGAGTACATTGGAAAGTGGTATGCCCGTATCGTAGCAAGTCAAAAAGGTCTTTGCCTACCACTTTTGGATACCAGCATATTCCGCAGATATTGGATTTGAGTTGGCATTTGTGCATGTCATATTTTAGAACAGTAAAACGTATCTAACATTTCCAAAAGTCACACATAATATACTTCTTTTCATATTAATGTATATTTTGAAGAAGTAAGTACCGTATTGTGTCGCTATAAAAGATTAGTTATTATCAAAGTGGGTTGAAAAATTAAAAATGTCAACCACGTAAGTTTTATTACAGACGTAAAACAAACGTAATTCATCTTTAGAAGTTAATTTCAACTGTTTAATATTCAACCGACACTCGCCATCCTCTAAATTAAGCATAGAACTCTCAACATTCCCCGGTATTAAATTTAAAAAGTTCGAAATAAAAAACGACTTGGACGACGCTTATTTTCACTCGAGATAGGGTTTTTTTTTGCAGAATTAGCGCATAATCCCAACTCTCGTCGGCTCATTAATCAAACGCTAACGACTTTAGATTGTGGGCTCCACATGGGCTGAATGCTGACCTAAGCTGAGATACTGCGTTTGCTTTTGCTTCAAATGCACTTCGAGATTAGTTTGCCACTTCAAATTGTGCAACTTAAATTGAAAGAGTTTCTTTGTAATGTTGGAAATCGTCACGAATTCAACAGTAGCTGTCAATAGCTGAATAAAGTTTAAAATACATATTGTTTATTTAAAAAGTTATCACTAAAATATATTTTTATCAAATAATGTAGTCCTTTTCGAACAACGGAACATGCTGTAATGTGATTGTGTAGGTAATCATTGTCTTTTTTACGGTTTTATGCGAGAATTAAAAAGTAGTATAAAAGTTATATCATTATTCATTCATTCATTTTTCCCTGAGTTTGTTGGCGGGCTAGTACATTGATTCGTTGTAAGTTACTTACCACAGATCTCAATAAAGGATCATTGATCAAAGTTTTGACCGTAAATAGCCTAGAACCCCTTCAATAAGTTGATTTTAATTTGACTTATGTAACAGAAGCCGTAGGAAACTGCCATCTCTCATTTAATTGTTTCCTAGCAAACTAAAATCTAATTTTAATTGGATCACAGCCCGGTCATTGTTCCGAAGAAGATGAATGTGAACGGGATGGAATTTATATTCGATCCAAGGATTGTCTTTGTTAGGTATCCGTTACTGATTTGGAAGTTCAAGGGTCGACGTTATTATTTGTTCCTGGGTACTTTACCCGATCATCCTTTTTACAAAAAAGGAATTGATTAATCATAACTGGCCATACACGGAACTGTCATATGACGTTCAAAATACAATATACTTCGTATCGTTGATAACACTCGTCTCTTACCATCAAATCTGAACTAAAATGTCTTACTTTACGTTAGGCATCCTAGTTCTATTTTCGTTGTTGTGCTGTTTGCCGGGAAACGGGTTAATGCGGTGCTTCCTAGTCGATGGGCTCGTATCCTAGCATGAATCAGCCTGTAAATGTACACTTCTGAACATCAGCCTTCCCTTCAGACCGCTACTCTAAGCAAATCCAAGCCCGTGTCCATCCGATAAGTACTACATGGGTACTATGTGTATAGGATCCAATCATTCAAAGGAATTTGAAGGATAGTGATCTGATATGAAATCATAATCATAAATATTTCGTCGATACTAAAAGTACGACTGTCTAACTATAATATAATCTGTGACAAAAAACAAATAACAACAATAAACGCGCTGTCATAACTTCCTTAACAACTATACTAACTTGTCGTTCGGTTTAGTGTAATAAAAGGAAAATAGCACAAAGTAGTGTGGGTTATAGCTAGTCCTCAAATACAGCGTCATTAAATAAGAAGCTTTGTTCGCAGGACATGTCGGCAGCTAGATTCGACATGATAAATGTTGAGTACGAGACACAATACAAAGGCAATTTCAATGGTCGTATATCAGAATTTAAGAGACATCGGCGTTACCACGTTCCGCAGCTTTGGTGGTGATAGGAACTATTAGGAACTCCGTTTTAATTGCAAAGGAAAATCTTCGTGCAAAGAACAATTTGCATGAGATCCTCGTAAAATGCAGGCTCGAAGTAATGAAGTGACTAAAGCAGACCTGCGGTGTCCATAAAGATAATAAATATTGTTTCATAGCAGATAGAGTAAAGTTCAACACTATAATTTAGGACAATAACCGTAGTTTTGATAGACTTATATTCGTACCGAAAGAAAATGCTTCTGCGAAAGGACATAAAACCGTCAAAACTTTTATAACAAAACTAATGTATACTAAGATAGCATCAGGTAGATTGCTAGACAAATAAACGTCGAAAACGGTTGACTATATAAAAGTTTCTCGAAAGATTTTCTTACTATTTCATGTTTAGAGTTAAGCTTATTTCCATTATCTTTATTATTGTTTGTGTTTTCTTTTTTTTGTATAATTTCTTTTGACCTCTCTCTGTTTTATGCGGACCTTAACATCGACGAAAGCTTTATATTTTCTCCTTCTATTCCCATCTTATGTCTCTAATTGGTTTGGTCACTAATTAGGTTTAGTTTTTATCAAGCAAATACAGACGTGAAATCTAGGCCAACTAATGTAAGAATCATCAGATCACTTGTCACTTTTGCATTCAAAATAACCGGTACTATTAGTACCTTTTCTTATTACCGTTTAAAACATGCAACCTAATTACAACCACGAAAACCCGGAAGAAGACACGATTGTATTAATATGTGGGAGCATTGTTCCCCAGACGAGACACTAACTAGATTCGCCATGATAAATGTACTGCACGAGGTACGCGCCGACTGCTAACAAGATTAACGTTGATTAACCGAACAATATGAACTGGGTCGGGGGAAAATTCAATTTTTAAACTTTCCACTATATGTACGCTAATGGAGGGTTGGTTGAATTTGACAGTGTGACTGCTGAAGAACATTTGGCTACTTTCAAGTTTGTTGTATTGTGTGTGTAGTTTAACAATGACATTTGTATTATATACTTATATAATTAATACAGATACAACTATAGTATTAGCCGGTAACAGTTGCCAATAAAAGATCTTTTCTTATACGGGGAATAATTTAATCGAATCGTGCTTTTTGCGTGTTAACAACTTTACTGTCCACGAAGACGACGCGCGACGCAATAGTTAGCACTAACCGTTTATAATCCGCTATAATAGAGATCCGTAATAGTTAGGCAATCGCCGTATACCATATTCGACTCAATGGACAGGGAAATAGGTAATAAACTTTTATTAAAACCTGCTGACAATACATAAACGGATCTTAAATTTATTCCACAAAAACAATCTCAACAAAACCATCTTGAACATTCAGTTTCCAAAATAGCGATTGAACTTGTTCATAAACTAAAAGTACATGTTTATCTCGAACTACTATCGTTCCATTTGAACAAAACTCCAATAATTTTGAAAGTTCTTTCGTCGATACAGTCACGTGTCACACACAGGAAAGCTTGTGTAATCCTCAATGCAAAAGTTTCGCTCTTTTTAATCGGATTCACTTGTTACGTTTGAATTTTTGCTGATTATACACAACTGGCTGAATTTAACTTTTGGTAACAAGTTGTAAGATTTATATTCAGATACTTGCTTTCCTTTCTGATGTCGATTCGGAGTTGTTAAAAGCAGTCTTGAAAATATTTTATTATTTATTACAAGTTATCTACCACGAGTGGTAATGTTGTAATTTTCAGTGCACTCTGGTCTTTTAGATCTGCTACCTCTTTGCGGACTGCATAGAACATTGAGGAATGACTTGACTTCTTTTGTACTCCTGGAAAAGTCGCGGTAAATTCTTTCATCTTCAGGTGCTCCGGAATAAATGTTTATCCTTTTTTTTAATCTAACCTAGACGATCTTTTTGGCAAACATTCGTATGAAATGTGTAACTGAAGCGTAAGAAGCTTAACACACGAAAAACTAAATCGATTGGAAAACATTACGAGTCTTACCCTTTTTACTAGTTTCGCCCACTTGCGCGTGTTTTAAACCTCCAAGAAAAATACTGATACTTTGTCTAGGTATCGGTTTTTGTTTTAAGACCGTCGTAGAACTTACCTAGACAAGAACTAAAAGCAATCAATTCTCGCTTCTTTAGTTTGCTGAAACCAGAACTACTTTAATTAAATTCATGTGCATTTTCTACTTAACATTTTGCAAAAGATGTAAAAGATAATTAATTTCGCTACTATTATACTCACACCTAAAGTAACTAATGATATTGAAGGGCAATACAAAAATAACATTAACCTCAGTCATCTATCATCGACGATTGATGAACGCTACAATTTGATTGGAATACCATGTACCGGTAACCACTATAAGATTTAACCACACTTGATTTGGGAACAAAACCTGTCATCAAAGGTCTCTGTGGACAATGCTGGAGGTAAGGCATTGAGCTTAATTATAATAACGATCAATTAAGCGAACGAGCTGTGTACTACACCCATTAGCTAGAACAATACGGTACCACAGTATTGTCCGAGCTTATACTTAAGAAAACAAATACCTTACACTCCATCGTACCTAGGTAATTGTTTTCTTCAAAACCCTAGTGAAGCCCAGAAAAATAAACGCAAATACAGTAAATAAGATAATGAACATAAACATTAATTGTTTGTGTTGTTCTACGTAATTGCGATCTGTTGTTAATATAATGTATGTTTGATTATAATTAGCGAAACAATGCGTTTAAATATGTATTTCATTAGTATTTGCTGTTAAATGTTTTGATTGATCCTAAAACATGGCGTTATTCTCGACCTTATTATGTATTAAATTTACCTCAATATTTCTGATATTGTTTTTAAGAATATTTGATCAGCGGATACCAATATTAATATTAGGTTTGATACAGTGTTCTTGCGCGCCTTACTTACAAAATATTAGGTATTACCATAAAACAGGCTTGGAGTTGCCAATATAACGTTATTAGCTTTATATCAGGGAACCCCGACTCTTCCTTTGACACGGGATTATAGGCGTGTAAAGAGCAAATATAAGCTATCTATATTCTATATTGATTCTTTAATAATGCCTTGTTTTATAAAAAGTATGTGCTGGGCAAATTGTGTAATGTAAACCAATTTGGGAGAGCTTTCTGTTTGATATCTCATCGTGAGCTACTTACTTATCTTTTGGGGCATAATTATTCAGCTAATTACTTAGTCTTATTACGTCTTACCTTAGATGAATCCTTGTCGATGTAATTTGCCTAAGTAAAAGTAACTTCAAGGTCTGATAAATAAAACCAGTTCTCAGATAAGATTCAGTATTTTAATAACTTTGTTGACGTTCTCTGTGAAATGTATGTAGATAATCCTTAAAAAGAGGTACAAGCTTTTAAAATCCCTGTATTCCTCCAACCTGCAGTAGCAAGGAATTCCTTTGGCATTCGTTGCACCCTTGGCATATCTCGGTACGCCATTCGCAGACGGGTACCATCCCAGTCGTCTGAGCAGTCGAGAGAAGCGTGCAACGAACTCGACAACCTACCCACTCAGGCTTGACTGATTGAATGACTGACCAGCCTAAATCCACTAAATCAATCCTTGCCTCTAGAAAACACTACAGGAAAAAAATACATTCAGTGGTTGGATTAAAGAAAATATGCTAAGGAAAATATAATATTAGGTATACCTATGTATTAGAATTTTTGAATCGATTTATACTCGAGTAAAAATTTGACAAAGGGATTTTTAAGACCATTTCGTAAAAGCTTATTCCTAAAGAAAGCGGTGTTATTTTAAAATGTATTGTGGTTTGTGCGCTCAACTTTCTTCGTATTTCCTCTTTCTACTTTATTATCTTCAAGTTTACCATAATTTAAATGTAATACTTGTGAAAAGGTCTCTTAAGTAGATTGTGATGTTTAATTATTTTGGGTAAATTAATTTTGCTTTTCTTTGGTCGCTTTGTTTTTACATACATTTTTTGTGGTTTTACTAAGTTTGGCGAAGGTAAAGTATACGTTAGCACATTCGTTACTTTAATACAATGAAATAACATTCAACCGATGATTCTTAATTTTTGCTAGGGATCAAAACTCAAAGATTATCGACGATCAAAAAAAATTATGTATTATTTATGTGCCATCTAAACAACTTTTACAGGTTTAGTATCTAAAGCATTTACTTAAATATTCATAAAGTAAATCGTTAGTTCTCCACGACTGTTCAATGAAATAAATTTGGTTCGTTTCGCGCTCTTTTAATAAAATACTCGTATGTGCAATATTCATTACGATCGCAGCCTAGTCGGCTTTTCTTTGCCGCGTGAAAGAGCAGCTTTTGCCACCAAAGCGCTATGTATCCGGAATATGTTCAGTTCAGACTAAAAAATATTGCACTGCGGAGCAAAAAGGCCTAAAAACAGCGCAATGAAACATGCTTAGAGGACTTCTCTTCGCAGTGCCGCGGTCCATTCAACTTCTGTTCTCCTTTGAAAAGTTTTATATCCGTGTCAGTGGACATTTTTGCGGTTTCACTTGATTGGCCAGCTTTTTAATATACGGGGCTTGAATACCTGGAAAATTTTATAATTTATTTTTCTTGATCAATTTTATTTTGTGACCTACTTTAGAATTATACTTTACGAACATTTTTTGTTACTTTTTTATCCTTAATTTTTCGTCGTCAATTATTCATAAATGAGTACGTATGTTGAAGATTATGATGATTAAGAGTATGAAGTGTCAGGACTATTATATTCAAACCAGCTGCGCAATATAACTAAATAATTCTGTTTTCGTATCCTGTTTAAATTCTTAAAAACCTTTTTATTTATTCCAGGTAAGTTTTCCATCAGTCGACGGTCGGTGAGTACGACAATTTTTTATTAATTAAATCCATAGTGGAACGTTAAAAGCGGACCATTAAAGAAGTCTATTACTTTAAATCACTCCCGTTATCAAATCGATTTCGCCGCTTTTATTATATTTTAACGACTTCATCGTTAACATACCAACATTATGATTTGGTTATTTTCATTATTTGGGCAATTTTAATACCAAATACAATCAAAAGTAGGTTCTATGCAATTCGAAATTTATAAACAATGTTAGGTTTTCTGTCAACTTCATTAACTAAATCATCTCAAATGATCTTCCATTTCCCCTGATGATTGTGAATTATTATTTATGAGGTCATAACGAAAAGGATTATCTCATCTCGGGCACGATGTCATTATATCTTCCCTTCATCTTAAAGCACGTTCGTTAACTTGTTTAGACTAAATAGATTGAAATTTCAATTCCGTAATAATTCTTAGCTATAGATATGCCGCCGACAAGGGTTCGTACTCACTAAACATGGGTACCTGGAGCCATGACATAGATTGTTTAATCCTAATTGTTTGTTGGATGAGATTGTAAATTATGGCCCTGAAGCGGGGTCATGTAAGAGCTGTATTACATAATTAATTATATAAAATAACTATAATCCGTTTGTAACTTTACTTATTATAATAAGTTTACTTGTTTTTTCTTCTTTCTAAGATCTTATTCCTGTATGCGTAATCATGTTTTAACATCCTGGTATTAGCATTCATAGAAGCTGTCTTGTTATTCAGTCTTAACACTCCTCAAAAATGCATGGAGTGTAAACATAGCTTATTGTTTTCCCTCTTGTTCCGTTTCAATTTGTCGGCAAGAAGAAAAATATCATCGTCTACACACACCCTAAAGAGTTCGCGTCCGCGGTTAACATAGACGACCTAGAGCCCGGGGCGCTCGCAATTCAGTCTCAGCAAACATACGGGTCTCTATTCAGGCCTCCGAACTCAACGGCTACAGAAATATATCGATATTGCATGTACCGCGGCGCGTCCTAGCGAAATGAGCCTTTTGTTTTACGATCTATTGTTTCTGTGGTCCTCTGCATGCTTCATTATACTCCAAGACGGTTGTTTTCTTGTATGTTTTTATTTATTATGATGAAGTCTTTTGTCATTTGCACGCATACGTTAAAATTTCAACGTTGTTTTGTACATTCGGTACGTACCAATTTCATAATTTCTCCTGGCTTTGTGAGAATGAACAGAGCAGTTGATATTATCAGTCCTACTTCACAAATACAGTCCTAATTCATTGTTTTATATTTGGATGTATGCCAGACGTTTTCTAACCTTGATATAGATATGTCTTGGACCTGATTATGATATGTTTTATGTCTGTGAGGTAACACCTAAATTGTGATGTTCACTACGTTTGCTGTAAACAAAGAGGATCAAATGTTATTTACGAAAATACCTATAACTAGTAATATTCCTGGTTGGCTTTCAATTAACTCTAGGAACTGAATATAACACCTCGCTGGCCTCATTTCTGCCGTGTGCACAGGAAAGCGAAAGTCACTGTTAGTAAAACGGTGTGATCGCGTTCCTCTCAGTAAAGTTATTGCCACCACGTTAGTAATAATATCCAGAAAAATATCCATACAAAACATTTACAACATAAATATTTCTATAGAGCTTATGAGAGTTATGCAAGTTATGTTCGGTCTGGCCAATCAGCGAGTCTATTCCAAGACTGCTGGTATTTGAACGATGTCCTGGAACGTTAGAAACTGAATGCTTATAAAACGCTGTCCTTGTGAGAGCTAGACGGGCTGAATTCATGATAATTTATATTATCGGAGCGATCGGAGAACAAAGATAGCGGTTGGCGAAAGCAAGCACGAATAATTTACATAAAAATCCTTAGGGAGAGAATAATAATAGAGGATGTCTATTCAAATTGAATGGATTTTTATACTTTTCAGTTTGATGAAATCTCAATAAACAAATATAATATGCGTTCTAATTTTGTTACGGTTATAGATATTGTAGATTTAGTAAAACATTTAATTACTGTAATTTGAAGGCGCTGTTAAAATAAATTTATCCTTGGTTGGAAAGGCAAAATGTTAATAAACATCGGAAAGGGTTGAATATTCTTCATCATTAGCTATCCTTTCTGTATTTACTGTCGGTTAGACTCATTTGCATTATTGTTCTGTACCAGTAATCTCAGGTCTTGCGCGCTTAACAGAAAATGTAACTTAAATTTTGACATCGCAAATGTAGAACAAAAGATTTTCTACGCGAAATTTTCCTCTTGCGTAATTTTCGTTGTATCATCACGATATTACCGCACGTGGTATTGTGAGTGTACCTACCTACATGTAGACGTGTTCCGGGTACATAGGCTATTGGCAATCAGTGCCCACCGTGTGGTATACGGAGTATGTTCAATACGCCTAGATTGCTAGCTTGGTACAAATTGATACACAATTTGTTTTACACCGACGTGTTTGTTTCAATTTCCATGTAAATTTTTACCACTATTGCCAGGCAAAAAAAAGTCCCACAATTTAAATGTATGAAATTTTCATCTCATGCTTATAATTTCACGATTTTGTAGAATGCAAAATTATAGTCTGAATAAAAAACATTTTTTTTTTAAATTTCGTACGAATGTCCAGCTGCCAGAAACGCACGGCTAGCCCGGAGCAATATTTCATACTGCACTTAAAAATGTCTCGGTAGATTGCTTCGCGTTTGTTGTTTTAGTTATGCAGTATATTTTAAAACGTTATATTTTTGCTCTCAAATGTTAATCATTTAACACAGTAATAGTATACTTGCAAATAATGCGTACATGCAATATACAATCTGTATAAAAACATGGGATCAGAAAGCTTAACTTAGGAAACTAAAAGTCAGCGTGTCAAAGGACCTTATGGTGATTAGAGGGTTAGGCTTTAGAGATATTACGTCACTAGCAAAGGTTCACTTGGTGATTAAAGGGGGCGTTAACATCGTAATTCGATCAACAGATTGATGGAACCGATTTGTCGGGACACCCTTAGGTATTTGTCTCTTTCGCATGTCGGTTCAATCTTAATACCTCGGTTTACATTCGATGTGTTAAGCTCTCACTGAAATTACTTGATCTCTAAATTCGGCCTTTATTAAAACAGTTTTTATCGAACCACTTTACATAAACCTAGTTTTTAGAATTTCAATTTAGTTACGATTTCCATTAAATTTTGTCGCGACCATTTCCAAGTACTGTGAAACCTCGATATTTTGTACCATGTCCTAATGGATACAACCAAATGGAAACATCTCTTCTTGTTTGCATCCTCATCTCTCTTGCATTAAATGAAAATACTTGTAATACTTTCAGAATTTACTGCTTCTAATGCATTCGTTCTATCGCTGTCCTTTTTGCTCTCGAGTAATAAGTGAAGTAGTTTCATCGCAATGTTCGCCTTTTGAACGCTTGTGGTCCTTTGCCTGTAAAATGTAGGTCGCTGTCGAGGATAGTAAACTTTTTCAAAAACTCGTTTGTGTTTCCACTTAAAGGTTCAGTTCGTAATTACAATTTGCATGAATAAATAATTTGACTTCAATGTAAATTTGAATCTATAAGTATTACGAGACCTATTACTAGATCTTCGGAAATAATTAAAAGGTAATTTTACTTTTAACGTTGTACAAGCTACGCTGCCTTAACCATATAGATTTACCTTTACCTTAATTATATAGCTTTATGCTCTCATACTTCTGGAAAGATAAATGCTAATATTATAAAATCCTGATCCGTATATCGACAGGTTGCATTAGCCAGCTGTCGCTTGACCCTCTTTCAAATCTCGATTTTATTTTTCGAAGGTAGCTAATTTGTCTTAGATTTAATATTTTGATTTATGACCGAGAATATCTGTTATTAGTTAGATGTCTTATAGATTTATCCGTACGGATTTATACCCAGGTGTAATATAGTACCTACATCCCCGGCTAGGTTATCCCCGGGTATTTTCGTTGAGTTACTACCGCCAGCTCTGACCAGGATTAGATGAATACAAACGGGAAGCGGAACCACTATTTCATTTTAAACCACCTGGCAGAGATAATCTATTGCGTAATAATTTCAGTTTGTATACATTCGTACGGAAAACGGAATTGACAGGTAGCGACAAAATATTCATGGACTTTTTAACATAGTAAACTGTTGGGACTGCACAAATTGTGTATACAAATTATTACTGAATCTTCCATTCTGTAGAATAATTTGGCGCGATTGGATTGTTATATGTTTTAGTATTGGAGGAATCAAAATATAAGGCTCTAATAACAGAAAAACATTTTTGCTAAAATAAAATTCTATTCTATACTAATTTAACATTGTTTTGAATCTAATTCTGGACATTTTGGCCGCCTCATTAATACGAATCATTTCCGTGACATTTGAACGAAGCACTGCATAATTAATCACTATTCCCCCATTTTCATCTAGTACCTATCAAAGAATCTACCGAAAAATAAATTCGCATGAAAGATTTAAGCAATCACGACTTAGGGTTGGAATACTGTATTTTTAATACATAGCAATGAGTTTGCGCTTTCTAATAAGGCCAAGATCCAATATCTAAAATAGCGTTCGATTACTGAAAGTGGTCGTTAAACATATAGTCAGGGCTAAGGTGAAGCTTTCCCTTGGGTTTTATGATCATCACTTTTCCTTTTTTAACGCCGGTTTACTTACAAATGGAGGGGCCTCCTTTGTTAGGGATATCTTTTAATGTTCGTAATTAGAATAAGTAAGAAATTTTATCGTAGCGCCCAGTCTTTGAGTACATATGTATGTTGGAAAATGCTATTAAGATTATGAATTAAGATTATGGTTTAACTACGAAAAGCTTATAGAACTTTCAAGTTATGTCCACATGTCTTTTAGTTTTGGAGCGTCTTGTAGATAGCAGTTTTGTTGCAGTGCTAGTTTATGCTATCTCGCGCGTGCATATCTGCTTATCGATTGCGAATACTCGTACCAAAACTTTAAAAAGCTATGAATCGTGTTTGTTCTTTATCAGCTTAGGCATACATTATATTTGCACATTATACTTCTCACAAGCTATACCGTAATAATATTTAAATTTTCATAAACTGCTATCTGGAATTGAATTAATGTTAACACCAGCGCTGTTTAGTAATCGTGAACATTCAATTTTGCTTCTCGAAGTTTGTGCAGCGCTTGGAATAATTGATTAATGAATGACGTTATGTATGCAACACCGGTGCCACCTATTAGTTTAGGGTCAGATTATCCAAAGCCGAAGTTGAGGCTTGAATAAATTAGTTGGGAGTTTGTTGTTCACGGTCAAAATCGAATTATGAGAACAGATTTTGCAGTTATCTCATGCAGCTGCTGACCTGATACTGATATTGAAAGGCTTTTAAAGATGCATGTGTGATATATTACTAATTATCCTTGTATCCATCGTCAGATCCGTCCGTCGATTTAGGGTCCGTTTGATTAATTGCTACGTTTAATGCATCATGTCGTTAACGGAATCGTTTGCTGGCTATTTGAAATATTTTTTTCCAAGCAATTCTGGGTTGTATCGCTAAACCGATAAGAGCCGGGTGCTGTGAAATTTTTCTCTTTTATATTTACGTCGATATGTCGTTCTTATAGGTTTAAATCCTCTTCGCGAATGGCAACCCTGTCTTTTAGTAGGCTTACGTTGGGACACGGGTCGAACACGCAGAGACCCTTTAAAATATTTTAATCTAAAATGGAATGGACGATAACCGGAACTCCTATGCCGATTATTATGACAGCGGTCTAAATTGGATAAGTCGTATCCATAATTTCGAACCATATTAAATTATCATTCGTAATCTATGTTAGAATCGTGTCTTTGTAAATAACTTTAATTTGAAACTAAATAATAATTACTGTCTTATTGGTCTAGTGGTTGCTAAGCACGACTGCTGAGCAAGAGGTCCTGGGTTCGAATCCCCGGGTCGGGCAAAGTGTTATTGGGTTTTTCCATTAGGTAATTCTCAGTAGCTGCACGGAGTCTGGATTTGTGCCCGGGTGATGGCAATAGGCTCGCCCCCTATTACATTGAGACCTAAAAACATAACTGGCGAAATGTGGGTATACTATATGTGCAATTGTGCACCTCTGCCTACCCCTTTGTATGTTATGTTAATATATTATTTTGTTCTTAACGATTTGAAGAGAAGATGATTGGCCGTTTAATTTATTAATCCCAATGAATGTGTATTTACATAAAACTTTACAACTAACTTAAAGTTAGTATACATAGTTTAGTTTATATCGGTGCATTTATTTTTATAGTCCCATTCTTTAAGCTCTTTAATAAAGTTTTCTTTTCTGTAGCTTTTTATAAACACTATTACTGTCTCTAAATAGTCGATAAACAGCAGAATAGAGCTATAATGACGTTAATGACGTAGTTTCTGTTATCTTTATTTTAAAAAGTTAGGTTTTCAGTGTTTAATGTAGTAACTTAGGTTTTATTTTCGATAAAATTTAAACGAAATATACATGTAAGTGCAGTAAGTAAATTGGTAGTAAGAGAATTTAAATAAAAAAATACCTAACTTAATAAGCAGTACCTAAGTACTTAAGATATATTGCTGACTTTATTTTATGTAAGTAGGTAGATACTTATATATGCTATAGGTACCTAGGTTGATGGCTTAAGAATATGAATACAGATAACTTAATCATATACCTATAGGTACTATTATATAATTTTGGTTACAATATTTCGATATAAGATACAAAAACGAAACCCTTACTTCACGCGCAACCTGTTTTATTGATAAAGTTACAACTGTCAAATCTCCCTCATACACGACAAAAACGCCAACGTTAGTTAATAGCCAAGTTTTTCTTATAACACGCATCACGGTGAGTATCGCTCACGATACATTCGTTGGCTGACATCCACCGCTGAAACTGATGAGGGTCGCGACTGTCGGAGACACGCCGCAAGGCCACAAAAGCACGGTGTGAAATATACGAGTATAGCCGTCTGACTTTCTGTACTGACACGTGTGTATGTAGGTTTTAATATTTAGGAGACTTTCTTTTGATACACAATATAAAACCTACAGATATTTTTTTTATATTAAATAAGTTTCAAGACTTAAATCGTGAGGTCGAAGTGAAACACACTAAGGCCCGTTTGCTCGACATTTGCTAAATGCATTTAACGCTTAATCGTGTTTAATCTGATATATTTTGTATAAACATTACTTTAACGCGATTTAGCCTTAAACGCGATTAATTAGTAGTCGTGCAATCAGGCCTAAGTGTTAGATTCTTAATCAAAATTATGATCATAGTGATGGAGCTCTTAACGTAATTCTTAAGTAGCCTGTTCACTGTCCCACTGCTGGGCAAATGCCTCCCTATTATTCCTCATTTAAGCGTAAATACAAACTAAAATCAATTATTTACAACCTGATAAGTTTTAGTATTAATTATACAGTGATTTTAATTAAGTAGAAAAGATAAACCTACCAGACATAACGTAGAAAGAGTCTGATTCAAAGGAATATACAATTATTATTAATAACATGCGTGGAGTTGAGAATAAATAAAAACGCTTTTGCTTTAGCTACGTTAAGATTGAAAAAAGTCTTAGGATACTGGGGCTTTGCAAAAAACTCAATGAAGACGCTATCTTCCCTCACATTCGTTATTAAAATATCCGGAAAAGAAACGAAACATTTGCCCTTTTTTTGTTAAACTTCAAACATACCATTTATCTGAAAAGAATTGCGTCTTTAATACTTGAGTGCTACTTTTATCTTCGATATGAATTGTATCCTCCAGAGAGTTTTTAAAACTATTTATGACGTCTCGAGACGCACTAAAACAATTCACCTTTGATGAAGGAAATGTCCAGAACCCTTTTGGGGAAGAATGTAATCATTTGATCCTAAAAAGCTTAATTAAACTCTGAAACATAAGCGCAAGTATTTGTCTATATTTAAACTTAAATTGTTTTAATTAAAGGACGCGTTTGTATCGGACAATTACTGTTTAAATTCTATCTAGTTACCTTTGCTTGCGAGGTTAGGTTTGGTAGGTACTTATTTGTTATTTTTAATGTATTTTGTTAGAGGACTCTTAGTGCTAAAGTCAAGAAATAATGTATGAATTTACGACCAACAATAAATATTATAATTCACCTGTTCGCGCCGCCAGCCGCCATTGAGTTTCCACGTGAGAAAACATCGTGAATATGAATTTCCCTTATGGGGATTTCATTTTTGGTGTATGTCTGATTTTGATGTAGTTCGCTTAAGAATTGGACTTGATGCATAATACAGTAAATAAAATATTCTTAGACATAATGTATGTGATTATTTTTATCATTTAACTTCAAAACGATATGCATATGTACGTCACGAAAATCTAGATTTGTATTATGAGAGTAATATTATAATGAATGAATTCGTATGGATCCCTAGGTTTCATTATTTAGGCAAGTCTAACGAAAACTGAAAAACATGGCAAGTGGCCTTTCAGACAAAATAGTATGGGGACCTCTTTCTAGACGTCTAGGCATCTCTACGCTCGTTTTGACTTAATTTATTTCTACGAAATAAAACATTATATTGATGGCATCTATAGTAAATGTTGGTTCAAATTAAAATCACAAACCTTAACTATTCTGTAACACAAATTGCACAATGGAAAGAGGAATAAAATATAATTCACATAAACGTTCTGATTTACAAAGACTTAGTCTAGTACGTTGGTAAAATGTGTAATTAGATTTTGCTTTTATTTCGTTTGCATAATTAATGGTGAAAGCATAAAAAACTTGCTACAAAATAAAATTAACAACAACAAACTTATCTCTCTCGCATCGAAACTGTCTAAAATCGAGCATTTAATTGGCGTAATCAGCCTCATTCATCACATTGCGCGTAATGCTTTGTGAATGTTGATTAATGACTACTTTTATACGCTCGCCTCGAAAATTCAAATGTATCCTAACTTTGTCCTATGCTGACGGAGTTGAGTTAGTAGTTTTCTCGTTGTCCAAAATACGAATCAGTCTGAACATTGGCACGTTTGTTTCCCTCGGGATCTTCATTGTTCTAGTTATTCTAACGTCGAGAATGTTCTTAAATAAATATTTCGTAACTACAGCGATCTTTTCTGCTTAAAAACGTCTGGCACATAAAAGTGTCACGATACAGATTCTAGACTGTTCTTTTTAGTGACTACACCTTGTCTCGCGTACGTTTTTAAGTCTTGCTACTTAGTAGTTTTTACTCTGGTTATTAATTCTTGCCTCGAAACTCGGCTACTGGCGAAATTAGTAGCAACTTTTACCGCCGTCAAAGCATTAAAGTTTCTCGGAAGTACGTAGGTACTAGTTAGTATAACGAAGTTAGGTATCGGACCATCTTATGGTACTTAGTTATCAAAACAAAAATGGTTGTCTGCAGTCGTAGTCGGGAGCTGACCGCAGTAAACCGTGCAAACGGAAAGAAATTTTCATTTGGTATTCCATTTTTATGGAGCAACTTGTACCGCCAGCATCGTTTGAGGCCACGGTGTGTATGTGAGCGGATGCTGAATTGACGTAACACTGCGTTTTTTGTGCCAGACAAAAATTCTTTGTCATTTTGTTATTACACTTTTTTCAAAGAATAAAGAAAATTCCACGTTCGAAACTTCGTCATAGCTCGTTTAATGTTTCATGTTTCCGATTAGAAGAACGGTGTATTTTTCGCATTTGTGCCTCACATTCTAAGTTAGTAATTTGCAGTAATTTGTCTTTGTTGACTGGTCAATCTATACCACGGCAGGATCTGTCGGTCTGTAATTTTTACGTGGAAACAAGTTACAACCTATGCTGTTACAGGATAATCATTTATGACATTATTATTTTATGTAAGTATTTATTTACCCGTGTATTTGAATTCTGTAATTATGGAGAGCATTACATTAGGTAAACGCTTTGTTAGTAATTAGTTCAAACCACATTGTTATAATTAAATTCAGTTGTTACAGTAACATTGGTAAAGCGGTGAACAAAACCACATTGTGATAGATTGTACTCACTAAATGTATTTGCAGATGTAACTGTAGCCACGAAGGTACCAGGTTTCCTTCTAAAATTGCCTTTATTTCACACATAACCATAATTGAGGGATGCATGTTGTTGCCTATTATATTTTTGATAAAAAATATACGTACGTATTTTTAAATTTTTATGTAGCCTAGTACTCGCGATGGTGTAAGGATTCCAACGACACTCCATACATCACAATCGGTTCAGACATTTATAAGTTATGGTGGAATAAAGAAACATACATACCTATACATACATGAACCATGAATCACACTCTTTTTTTGGGCAGTCGTGTAAAACACGACCAAATGTTGCTAATCGCTTGCAACGTGTCTCTGCCTTACGGTATTCAGAGAGTAGTAATGTTGAAAGATTCCGCTAATGTTGTCGTACTTTGTACACACGTTACGCAACGCCAGTGTCCCTGATACCTAATATTTTTGTACTGCTGTCGCTGACGAATTTCAGGAGTCGGCTGCCTTTGTTTGTACCTTATATAGTAGGTTAGCATATTGTAAGTTCTCGAATCTAACTACAATAACGGTAGTCTTTGCACTTTCGCGTTTATAATATTAGTAGGGATTATACTAATATTTATGAATCTGTGGTTGATTTTGAAAATTCCAGCTATCCTAAGCCCCGGAATTTCTGATATCAATATACTGTAGTATTAACTATAGTCAGTAAACTTCCAACACTATTATAAAAACTCATTTTGAAATTTTGCCTCCAAATTGCAGGTAGTAACAACTTTTGCACGTGAACTTTCGTCAGCCTCACGATAATTATGAGCCTGGGACCTGCGTTATACTCAATATCGTTATATTAATAAAGACTAGTTTCCAAGAAATGTAATTAAATAGTTCCTTGTAGGTTTACTACGCCAAGTTACGTGACTCCCAGAGGCCAGGTACTTGAATGTTCAGATAATTCGTTAGTTTTGTCATATAACACTTACTTTATCTTACACAATAAATGTTAGTGCCTAAACAATCTATAACACATGATTTATGTTTCATAAAAAAAATCGTCTTATTGCTACCAAACCGTCACTACGCACTTATAAGGTTGACGTACAGTAAGTTTCTGCCATTTAGAAACTCATTGTCCAAGCCAAAACGCTCCTAGTTCCGCAGTGCATAATTGTTATTTTCGCTCTCGAAAATAACTACAACAAATGACCGGCCAATTAAAACAAAATTGTCTTTGAGCTAAACTGGCGCTGGACCTGTGAATATTCCTAACATTACCATAGAGATGAGACCGCACTTTCGCCGCTGCCACAAAAGTTAGCCACATCCCGCAATAGAGAAGTCAAGTTATTTTTACGAGGTAACTTCGTGTGTGGCTTCCACAATAGCGCACCGGTTGCCTCTAATTCATATATCCTTACTTTATAGCTATTATTTTTAATAGTTTAACACACGGTGCGATAGTTCTTTGTTAGTTGCTTCGTGCGGTCTACTGTTGTAACGTATCTTGAAAAACATGGGTGTGGTATAAAAGTATTCTGAGTAAGAATTTGTGACCAGATTTTTTTTTCTTTTTGTCCCTTATTCTAAGATAATACTCATTAATTTAAACGGATTGATAAGAAACTTGCCTCTCATCCTCAGGTATATCAGATAATTGTTGAGCTTTTATGTCGACAACACAGTTTTGTGTGGTTTATGGGTTTGGGTATACCATCACACATCTAACCATCCCTTCGGGGAATACAGACTTGACTATTCACTGAAATTTATGGTACATGTAAAAACAATGTGAATAGTGCAAGAGTTCTCCACAATAGCACGGTGTGCACTTGAATGTTGGGCTTGGCAGTTGAGGCATAAACGTTGAATTAATGCCATGGAAATGATTTCTTTGCGCATTGGGGGCGGTGTAAATTTTCATGGATGGTTGAGAAATACGAGTAGTAAGTAGATACTTCGAATAAAACTGACGAAACCCAAACATTGGATAATTTCGTTGCGTTAAATGATATGAATTGTGAGATGATAAGCTTTAAATATATTATTGGCTATCTTGTTGCCTTATTTTTGGATATGAATGCGTCCAAACTAAAATTAATACGTGAAAACTTTTTGAGAGATTGATCATCTGTAATTATCAGCCGGAAGACGTCCACTGTTAAAGAATGGCCTCCCCCTTAGAACGCCCAATCGTATAACAGCGTTAAATCAGGTCTAGTTCGTTCCTAATACAATAATCTGCCTATAACCTATATAAGGTGTACATGTAATTAATTTAAGATATGGAACAATTTTAGACCCTTTGCTTTTTTTAGCGTATTCCAAGTCTGCTTGCTTACCGTACTTTTATGCACAAAGTCGAAGTAAAAATAACATAGGTTTTGAGTTTTGACTTATTTACTAAATAGCTTCCTACAAAAATAACCCACTCAGCTATACTCTTACCAGTACTCAGATATATGGATTTTCTCCCAGCGTATCTCCGAATTATTAACATGTAATATCAAAACAAGATGGAAGTTTTAAGCTCCTGCCTTTGTTTGTGATAAACTACAGTAATCGGCTTAGCGGTGAGTATTAAAACACTAACTTTAGGGAGGTTTGAATAAAGATTATGACACGCCACACAGGAAGGTCTCAAGGTCACTATGAATATTTAATATGCCTGTTTCCACCTCCGAGAATATTTTACATTAAAATGTATTTTCCCCTTTAGTGTTCTCCCTTATATTTTTCGTTTTACTTTTGCCTCATCTCCTCGTATGTTTACCCTAATACGATCTGATATCCTTTGCCTTCACTTCATATTATTATAAAATGGTTGCAGAACTGATTAGCAAAATTAAAGTTGCAAATGTATATTTGAATGTAATTAGTTGTTCCTTGAAAATTTCCTGACAAATTTTGCCATTCTTAGGAATTCTGGTGCCAGCAAATTTTTAATTACGTTAACTAAGTTTTGTAACCACTAGGTGCTAGTGCAGCATTGCTCGTGTCGATGTTTTTCGTACACGAGCCAAAAAGTAGATACGTAACACAATCGATTTCTTCTCTACTAATTGTTTTTTACCCATTTGATATTCTTTTAGTTACAAACATCTATGACGTAACATATTTACGTTTTATTATTTTAAATATTTCGTAGTAGCCTATGTAAATCTTTGGCAGCTAACCAACATTCAAAATCTGACCCCGTCTGGGAAATCGTTCCCTTCAATTGTAACGAGTGCATCACGGGTCAACTGCTAGTCTTCGGGCTATATAGGTCAAGGTAACTGTGCCCCTTATAATCCTATTCAGCGTTCGTGCTCTGGTTGGTCTGCGTATCAAACAAAAAGGGTACCGTTTCAAATGCAATTGCGTCCCGGAAATTCGAGTGCATATCTAATTTACTTAAGTATATTTGAAGATATAGCTTAATGGATTCTGTTCTTTTCCCTGTTTGCGACTTTGCACAGCTAAAACCACCTCTCTGATTGTTTTAGTTCCTATGGTAACAAATTCAGATTTAAAATGAGTACCTACTAAGCTTTTTTTAATAATACAAAATTAATACTTAGGTCTATTAACAAATTAAATAGATTTTTGCTTTTTTATTTTATGAATGCGTGTTCTATTGTTGATGCTTTTGTTTGAATGTCGAAAATTCGACCTAAATCAATTTAGGTATCATAAAATTGATTTAACTAATACAATTTTACGACAGCGTTATATTAAACAGATTTTGTCTTTGAAATCGTAAAGTATGCTTAAGCCGTCAGAGCTGCGATCTACGAAACATGTAAAAAGCTTAAAAACAAAATCATAAAACAGATGTAATACTTCTCTTTCGCATTAAAATGATTTATAGCTGCTAATCAGGCAAGAGATGACGAATGATAGGGACGGGATAAAAGCAGCACAGAAATGTTAATGTAAAGCAGGTGAAAGGTGCCAACAAAGCCTCAGCTTTGGCTGTTGTCTAAATATATCGCTAATTAATTCTGTAGGCGTAAATAAACCTGTCTTGTAAGTGCTTTAAAGTACCCATTTTCGCGCACGTTTTGAAATCTTAATACTTGATTCAGAGAACCATCTTTTGGGGCTTAACCTTATTCTAGGATACAGTTTAGTAAAACTGGCTACTTGCGGATGAAGGTTAAGCTAGTTTTTAATGATTGTGTACGTATTGATAAAAATAATGTTCATTACTTTATGTGCGATCGGCACGATCAACCTTCTTTCTTTCGTTCAATTACTCTAGCACAATGCTGTTCTGCTATTCAAGCCTCATAAAAACAAGGGGAACTTCACTATGGCGCAGGCGTTAGAATAAATTATAGGATATATCTGCTGAAAAGGAATTTATTCCTCATTCGTTAGGATTGAGCATCACAACGGGCTCCTGATCGAATCACACTAAAACCTCCATTTTATACGTAACGCTCGGTGTACTAGGGCGCTCGGCTTTGTTGTTTTATTTATGAATAAATCGGGGGTTGGTTAGAGAGTGCCCGCTCGTATGATCGGCCCTAAAATTGAATTATTTCCAGCTCGGCTCCCCCCTTCGGGTGATCCCTGAACGTGAATCGTAGTATACGCAATTTGCATAGTTGCGCTGTTACGATGTACTAACGGACGTTTGATTTATACAGAAACTACGCCAGTCCCTGCACTTCCTGCAGCTTTTTGTAGCCTTTAATATTTCAGTTTTTGTCTCCCAACAACCCAATAGCCAGATGTTACTTATTCGTGCATGTTCAGAATGATTATTATTGATATGTAGCAAATTAAAAAGGAACATATTAGCTACGTTTTAAAATAATACCACATATTAAGTAAATAAATATTTGAATTTGAAATAAAGATCCTTGCCGGCAAGTGAACGGAAACATAGAACTAGATGGAAGCAAGTGGAAAGATTCAAGTACATTGCGCTCGCCGTTGTGCAATATTAAATAATTACTTTTGTACCTAGAGATAGCAATGATAGCAGAGTGGTATAACTTTTGGAATGCCAAGTCAAAGGTCGGAAGTTCGAATCTTATAAATTCATGTGCGTATTATAAATTAGTTATCAGTTGCAAAAATGGTGTAGGAAAATTTCGTGAGGAAACCGGTACACATGAGAGATTTTTCAGCGGTAGGCAAACCCAGGTCAGAGGCCTACAGGCGGTTTAAACTTTGACACCAGATTGTATATCAAGCATAAGATAAGAATTGTATTTTAAGCATTTCTATTTCATAGTTTTACAAATAACGACATATCAATAGAAAGATGGAGAATATGTAGGTATTTAAGTAATTATTAGTTTTCTTGATGTAAATACAATTTGTTTCGTGGCTCCTTTGCCACTATAATGATAAAAGGGAATCTTTTACATACTTATTAGTAAAACCTTAATTAATATGTTGAATGTGTCTCAATTAAAAGTGTAATTCTCAAAGTATAAAAAATATTATTGCATTTCGATATTAGCTAACTAAATAGACTTTTTCATTTAGCTCTGCAGTAAAACTTATAAGTGCCTCTATGCCCGGTCTCTTAACTTTTGTAATTAGGTTAAGGCCGAATAATTAACTTGGCACATATAAACCTACCTGCGTAATTAGATTTTAGTACGTATAAAGTATCTATTTCGAAGATCCTTTGCTGATTCCTTTTCATTAGATAGGTAGATCCTGGTAATTGGTGATTGTAAGCATTAGTAATGCTGAAATGACAATTATTTAAGGTCCAAAAAGAAATCTTGCAGTCATTTATACCAAAAAGACTTAGCAGACAAGCTATATGATAAATCTTTTTTTAGCTGATCTTGAATGTCTAATGCTGACACGAGTTGGACCTCTGTTTTGTGTGAAAAGAGCACATGCCGCATTAAAAGTCCGGCTGTTTTGAGCCGGGCCTCGACAGTGGAGTGAATGAAGGCGGGGGCGGTAGGTCCGCGCAGCCTCCGAAGCGCCCGGTCGCCTGCCAGTCGACGTCGCGCCAAGCGGGAACCACCACGCGCTACCCGCTCATAATACGCTCAACAACTAACCAATAGTGGCATTCATATGTGCTAAACTTCAGTATTGTAAGTAACGCTGAACATCATGAACAATATTTGGATTTTAAACGTGCGTCATCGAATCGACCTTTTCAAAAACATCATCAATTGAAACGTTGACGCTGCCGGCGATAGCTTCTTGTAGCTTTTTGTTCGTTAAATGGCAATTACAGTCGTTGCCGTGGCGAAATGTGATGTATTTTCTACGTACAATTTATTCGTAGTCACCTGAGATGTCTAGAGGTCGCCCCGAAGACGATGTCAGTGAGCTGAACATTAGTGTGCGCGGCAATCACGTGTATCGTTCGGACTAGCTTGATTTTGTTCTTATTCTGAATATTACCCCTTGAACAAGTTCTAACGACGGGCATTTTCAAAGACTCACTGAACTATTTCAAAACGGCGTAGGCGGGTCCAATGATAAATGTACCG
This sequence comes from Abrostola triplasia, assembly GCA_946251915.1. NCBI lineage: Eukaryota > Metazoa > Arthropoda > Insecta > Lepidoptera > Noctuidae > Abrostola > Abrostola triplasia. The sequence continues at coordinate 9,573,049 of OX276430.1, forward strand.
TGTAAAATTGCCATTCAAAATACATTCGTTTTGTCGTCTTTATCTAACAAAAGGGGAAGCTTTATAAATTGTTACAAGCTGTTGCTGGATATTGCTTATATAGTTAAGAGTTTTTTTTTTATATTAGTAATGTCTTTAAGTTATATTTTTGCACACTAATATATAAAATCAATTTTGAACCTCCAATCCCGCAGAGATTTCACTATGTATGGCATATAGAGGTACACAGTAATTCTACCAGTTGGCAAACCACTGACATTTGCTACTCTCTTTGTAGATCGCCTATATATCGGGTGGGATCGCCTGTAAGTCCCTGTTAACTACCGTAATCCCGTCGTGTAAGCCCGTTTCTAGTTTATATTATATGCCTTTTGGGAATTTGTGGAACTTTCTTTAGTCTTGATACAATATTGATTGTCAACTATTTGGAAATATCACTATAAACAATGTAATAGTGATAAAGACATAGCCTTTTATGTATTCAAATAGTTTCGTTTGTATTTGGACAAGTCTTTAAATTCTCTTTTTACCCGACTGCGCCAGAAGAAGGGGTATGTTTTTCGTGTGTATGTATGTATATTTCTTTGGCACGCTCTGTAGCCTAAACGGCTTGATGGATTTTTTAATTACCTAATCATTAATTAGTTTCTGTCTCAACCTAAAAATCGATCAACAATTTACCAGGCCCTGTGATTTCAACCTATAAATTTATTTGATTAATATGAGCACTTTACATTTTCAAATTAAAATTCCTAAGCGAATTTAATTCAACTCGAATGTATAACCTCATTACGCTACCCTCTTCATGGAAGTTTTCGTTGATACGTTTCCGAGGTGTAATCTAATGCTGACCCGTCTAAGTCCTCTCATTTTGTAAATTTCAGCTTTAAGTGTGCCCGCGGTTGCCGGTAAGAATTAATTCTTCGCTCGAATCCTTTTCGTCAGGATTATGAAAACATGCGGCTTGTAATTTCTGGAGGGGGTAAAAGTCCTTTTAACATGATGCAGATATAATTGGGAACCCAAGACAAATCACGACAGATTTTGATTTCAATCTTTGTTTTGTAGATATTACGATCATTGTTGACTTGCACATCTTCATGCCGTGGCATGACCCGTTGCCATGCGACAATTAGCTAATGTCAGTACCAAGAATAAGATATTAAAAACGATATCGCTTATTCCAAGCAAGAAAAACTTGTAGTTACAGTCAAACTCTTCACTCAAGAAAATTCCCAAAAATTCTTTCTAACAATTTCATGGAGCAACGGTTGTGCTCGACTCGCTTCCTTGCCTCAGCCAAGTGCTACAGCGAAGCGATAAGCGTTCGAGAAATTGAAAAGGATTTAGGTAGCGCGAGTGAGCCCGTTTGCCGGATTAAATTGGCTTAGTTTGCAAACCAAGGATTGCCCGATAGACATAACAAAAGAAAATAATTCATTTTACATTCCCTTCACAAAAAAACTCCACAAATCCATTTAATTAGATTATAATCTTGAGGACATAATCCGTTTTCTCGATTATTACTTTTGTTAGAATTGATCCGCTTTACTTCGAAGTTGGAAATTTAATCTTACCTATACAAAAATATAAGAACGTCATTATAGGTAATATTCGCATTCGTAATCAAGGAAAAGCTTTTGTTATGAGCACTCATTGATTTTCTTGAATGAATGAATTTGATTTTCTTTAACCGATTAAAAAAAGGAGGAGGCCAACATTCATTAGATAACTAATACAGTGCTTTGTTAATAATATATGTAGTTTCAATGCTATAACTATCAACAAAGCGATAGGGTTTGGCACCGACTTCCAATTCGCATAAAGTGATGTGAATAAAATATTATTTTTCACTTTTGAGTTGCTGTTTTTTGAAGACGGTTTTTTCCATTTTTTTTGTAGATATTCATTGTTACCTTGATCGATTTCAACTATATCATTGGCGTGAAACTGCTAGGATGTCAAAAAAGTCGTTCGGCTTTAATATCATTGCACTGCACGACGTGTTGTTAATAATAAAAGAAAGAGTTCATAAAAAATAACAAAGTTTTGTTACCGCCTCGATAAGAAAACTCAACATAGGTCAAATATAAAATCAAATAAATCTCAATTAATGTTATTTCATAAAGTTTACCGGAAACATTGCCGCCGTCTGATAAGCTGCTTAAGCCTCTTGACATTAGTGTGTCATATTTTTTCAGCTGATGGTACATTTACCTAACCGTTCCATGGACCATGGACCTATTTTCTCTACCGCCTGAGGTGACACCCCGTTTCAATACGCGGCCGACATAAAGTGTCTTTTATGCATTGCTGTAAAAATAAAAGTTTTACCGTACCCGTCCCATACCTGTAGGACCATTTTTTTATGTGTCACAACTGGGAATGAGCGTTTTAATTCGTACTGTGATATTTACCTTTATTGTTTTTATGTGGAATCATGCCCATTGCCAGAAATACCTACTCGTCGTCGGTGCTTATGAAATTTTTTCCCCCGATTTTTAGGCAGTTATTTTTTACTGCACAGTTCAATTTAAGTACCTAAATGTAAAATAATAATACCATTTCCATATCAGCGTAGAAAACGCATTATACTCTTCAGGAATGGAACTGAGCCTGGAAGTAGCCTACTTACGTATTACAATGAAATTCTGAACCCGTACTTCAATGGTAATACAAATAAAGGTAACAAAACTGTACCCGTATCATTTTTTGTTTCGCGACCCAGAAATGGCGGTTCCTCGTACCTCATGGGTGTATTATGTTTCCATTAGAGCTTGTTGACTTAACCCTCGAACAGCGAACAGTGACTGCGGTTTTTCCGCGTCTCGCCGAAGTGGTCCGAGCACGTATCGAGGTTTTACGATGCAAAGGCACGCGGCGTTTCGTTGATTTATTTTCATTATCGTGTTCAGCTGTGCCGCGGGCGATATTTTTCACCAAACCAGATTGGAAAGGAAGCCGTGACTGAAATTAATAAAATAATCTCGCAGTCTGTCCTGAACCAGAAATTTTTAAATTCATAGTAACTGACACCGGCTGCCGAAAGTTTGATTTTCTCCCTATCCTCAGAGCCAGGGGAATTCGGCAACGGACAGCTGATGCAAAACCCGGTCGGCTCTGCAGAGATATCTCATTGTATGACAGCAACTGCGAACTGATGACCCACTGACCCAATTCTGGACTGCAGTAGTCAGCGATCTGTATACCTTACTATTTGTTTCCAGTTCTGGCAGTGATTCCCACCCAACTAATACATATTCATGGTGTTGTGCAATTCTTCAAGGAATTTTCCGGTGCTTTAGTAGGAAGTAAATTTTAATTAGGGATATTAAATATTCATTGTTTACAAATCTTTTGTGTTAGTTTGCTACCGTCTGTTTTTCACGATGTCTTGAAATAAAGGCGTGTTTTGATACATTAGGAAAACCTACAGGGAAATCAATAAAAACACGAAGGCAGTCCGAATTTCATTTCATCTCAAGCTCATATTTGCAATAACTAGCTGAAGTCGTGTAAACATGTTTGTTTCCATAGAGATTATTAATAACATACATTCATTATAGTAATGTGAGTAGGCTCTCTCCAGTTTTCTTGGCAAAACGATTACTTAGTTTGCTTTGAGACATTTTTTGTCAACGCAAGCTGATTCATCAAGACAAAAAGGCTCAACTTCTACCCCCTCATATTACTGAACATAGTACAAGTATAGTGTTGGTCGTATTGATATGAATTTTTACCATGGTCACATTGGTCACGTTGCCAATGTTGATCATATACTTGATATGTCATGCAAGTATCCCCCGTATACGTTAACACTCACAATAATATTGAATTGTTTAATTAATTCAGTTAGTTGATTAGGATCAATGAATATTAAATAACAATCACTATGCAGATATTATTTATATTTATCTTATTACCAGCATCCATACTAATAATTATATTTGTGTTAGTTAAATTATGCATCTGTCGGCATGTGTAGGTATTCCTAGCATGTATCATGCATTTAGCATGGCAACGTATTCAATATACTTATTTCTCATATTTTATTTTTGATTGGTGTGCCAAACAGGCCTCATAGCTACCCATAATTGACGCCCTTATTTTACCAATGGGTGATCTCGTTTCAGAAAACTTATTCAACAAAATTAAACAAAGATTTAATTGGTTATTCAGTGAGTGTGACATAATATATTTTGAATATTTGACTCAGGTACTGTTGATGTTTTACCGTCAGCTAAATTTGTATTTAAAGACCCTATAAAAATGTGTATGAGGATAATAAAAAAAGACTGCTTCCATTTTACTATTACTTCCAAGGTTCCCTTTAATTGTCATTCAGCAATTGGCATAAGCGAGGCAGTGAAATTTAATGAACCACATTCGGGTCAAGGCTGTCGGCTACAGAGGCACCGACGACACTTCAGTTTGAATTTTGCATCAAGAATTTTGGAATATGGATAATTGCTTTAATTGGACCAGTACAATAGACTATTGTTTTAAACATTCATGAGTCCTCCTAGTAAGTGCTACAGAAAACAATTTAGTATGACGACTCGGGTAGACCAAGTGTATCAAGTGATGTTTTCGAGCCGAATGTTTGTTTTTGATTGATCAAATTTCTCGTATGTTTATTTCAAGTGTTTTCATTAGTCCTAACATGACTAATATACCCACCCAATTTTATCGATCGTTAGCTTGGCCTATGCTGGTGTTTTAATTTTTTTTCTTTATTCCAATTAAAAACGTGCACCGCTAGCAAATTCTTTGGCCTGTGCACGACTTGAATATTTTATGCCTGCAGTCTCGCGGGAAATTAATGCTAGGTGCACTAAACCATTGTGCTTAAGATTTTTCTTTGGTGGGGTTCGTTAGAATTTTAAAGAAGCGATTTTGTGGGTTGCTCTAGATTAATTGACCCACATTTTTCTACTTCCTCGACGTGAAGAGTCTACGACACGGAATATATTTTCACTGCACATTGTAACTAGCTTAAAAATAAAACTATAGAACTGTTGTAAGAAGCAGTTATTTATTTGTTAGAAAGGAAAATGTACACACAAAACTGACCTAAATATATCTTTGAATGCTACATTCCCAATTCATTTAAGAATTAAAATGGGTGTAGTATAGACATATAAATGGATCAAATAATAATTGATTCAACAACCAGGAACCGAATCTATTTGTAAAGGTTACGCATATGGGAATAATATCAAATAAGGTATTGGATTCCTCAGGTAGCCCTACTACTAAAACCTAAACAGCGGCTTACCGCACGGTAGATAGGTGCCTGAGGGACTCTCGTAACTCCGTACCCTGTTATTCCACTATCTCACTTGCTGCGTACGTGAATCCTTTATTTATTGACCGGACCTGATGTAACAACAATTTGGTGCGTAAACTACGTGCTGCGCAATCTACTTATCCCTCCTTTCGATACATTTTTAAAGATGACACGATCTTATTGCATGTTTTGAAAGGTGTGCTGTGATATTACTGAGGTTGTTGGTCGTATTACCTTTGAATTATCACTGCTTTGAACAGTTGGCTATTGATACCTTATTTAGAGCCTATCCGCTCTATATTTGTACTAATCTGGTTGGCTAATTCTTGTTGTTGTATTGCTCATTTCGAAACCATCGATGAACGATGAACAGTTTCAAGAGCGCATTGTATTAGTAGGTAGGTACCTAGCATGATCTCTAGGCTGCTTTTGTTATTTATTCCTGAAGGTGTAAATTTTTGCTGATTTTGAATATTTAAAACGAACATAAACGCAAAACGAATATTCCATGATGGTCGAATTCATTGGATTTTTGAATTTCGACATGTCAGATTTGCGGGAAATATTGATTATTATACCCGAGAAGCTGTCAATTCCATTTATTATGTCGAAGGTTTCAATTTTCCACTTAAGTTAGCTGTGATCACTTGTAACTGATATTTCTTTATTTTCCATTTTGTGATTTTATATCCTTGTTCATTTTGTTCCAACGCAATAAATCCATCTTATTTCCACTTTATCATAAATCGGTAACTTTTATTGTCTTCAAAAATATTTTTCGTCGTCACTCAAGCGTATTATTCCTAATGTAAAATACGACCAATGAAGGAAAGGAAAACTGAAATCTGTAACTATAAAGCCTCGGAACTTTGTGAAAATCCTGAGCCAATTCGAAGCCTAAATTCTCATTTGTACAGCTCTGGCTTTGGAATAAATGCTTTATATTCCGCACACCTGTACGTTCCACATAAATAATTGCGTACCTATTGCCACAACTCCTAGTACTTACGGAATTATTTCTTATTTATTCAACTAAGCATTACTCTAAATTTATTTCTTCGATATTGGTGATGTTTTCCAGTTGGTGCATTTTTCTGTGATAATAGTGTCTGGGTAGAATCTGAATTTTCTGTATAAACTTCGAAACGTTGATCTTAGACTGTAATAGCGGCACCGCTCACAAGTTTCTTGTAGAAGCAGCTAAATCTAGACGTTTTGATATTTAACCTAAATGCAGTCTTGCATTTTCGAGGAGATAAACTTAGAAGCGTAGTGGTGAATTTTGTTTGCTTCCAAACTGGAACCGGTCTCCGTGGTTACTTCCTCGAGTGGAAAGACAAACTTAAGTCATTGTGAACATAGCATGAGAGCAGTTATTACGTTCTCTATGCAATTTGCCATTACCTAACGAGAAACTACGTCTTTGTTGGCAATGTTTAAGAAATTTGTTTAACATTGTTTCATAGTTTCAATTTAATATAATTATTATATCATAACTAACAACATAACAATGGTTTTTGAAAAGGTTGAAGAGATTCGAGATATAGGATTAAGTGATGGAGTCTTGTGAATATTATTGCGAGAATTGTGCCGTAATAAAATGCAGAGCCAGTAAAAGAACTACTCGCAATTGATTTACTAAGTGAAGTGTATTAAATAGGAGTGATAACTATAACGTGTATCAGGAAGAAGAAAGTTGCAAGTGATCTGGCTTATTTGTGCGAATGAGAGGATGCGCGGCTGGCGGTTGTCCGCTCAGCGGAGACGCTAGCGGGAGAGGTAACGGCGATCGGAAAGGGTGTCGGGCCGCGAGCGCGACGATTGGTGCCCGCACGAGGCGCGCCGCCATGCGCTGACGTGTACACGGCGCTGCGCGTGCTGCGGCGCGGCGCGATGCCCCCCTGGGCCTGACATGGAGGAGGGTGGCTACTGGCGGCCGTCTTGCTCGACGCTGTCGCTTGCGGAGCACCATGGCAGCGCAACGCACCTGTGTGCGAGACATGCGCCGCAGCCGGCGAGGCTCGCGCACCGTCATCCCCCCCATGCGCATCACGCGCACGCGCATCAGCACGCGCACGCCCATCATTTGCAGCACGCGCAACACGCCACCTCATGCCCCGTGCACAGCCCGTTCAGACAACCAACGCCGGAGTACTGTGCGGCACATTCACAGGTACAATACTTAGTACAGTTAGCTTGGAGTTATATTATTTCTATATATTTTGAATTAAGTAAGACATATTTTTAGTTCACACGTGAATTTTGTTGAACTCATTACTTGACTATATCTCATTATGTTTATGGCTGACTTCTGTTCTTTATTAATTCAAACATTTATCTCAAAATAAAGTATTCATCTCTCATTCATGTTACATATGACGTAAAAACCTTTCATTCATACGTGCTATATTTACCGGAGTCGTCATGATTGATGAATTCTCAGATAAAGAAAGAAGTGCTGACGCAGTAATCGATGCTATCAGATCTGCTAAGTTGATCGCGCGAGCAATTTGTGAAACCGAGTCACGAGGTGGCGGCACCTGCACCTAATTTATTACAAGTGGGTGCCTTCGACGGCGGAGAGCACATTTTCAATGACATAGATTTGCATCTTGCGATTGCTCTTCGCTCAACGTAAAGATGATGATGAAATATGATATAACCAACATCATACACGTGCGGGCAAAGTACACTCCGAATATTAATTACTGATCGATAGGATGCGATATGCCCGTTTAATTGTTCACGACACCTTTCAGTTAACACGATTCTTATTCTTAGAAAAAAACGACTAGTCTTACAGAATAAATCATTCTCTTCGTTTCAAAACTGTGTACTCAAGCGTTTTGCTTGAACAATGTCACATGATGACAGCTTAAGACAAACCGATGATTCCACCCGAATTTTTCAACTCGTCGTTCAAGTTTATCGTATTATATAATTCTAATATGATACTAGGACTGTACAGCAGCTGCTCTTGATTGATGGGGACTTAGAACATAATATGGCGTAATGTAAGGAGATTGATGTATTAAGGAAGCCATACTGATGGTATGAGGATGGATAGCGTCAAGCAGACTGTATATAAAACTGCCTACGAATTGTATCTTAGAAAAAAAGTGATCTTACTTTTTATTTATGCAGCTTTAACAAGGTCAGGTAAAACTTGGTAAAATAATATCACTGTCTCTTGAGTATGGAAATTAATTACTGCAATTAAATTAACAAAAAAATATCAAGTAATTATATTTTAATATGTTCCAGCATACCTTATGAAACCCCATCTTTTCTATTACCTACAGTTTCCGAATCCACTCGGGCAATTTAGAGAAAAGTCCTTTAACGGTGAAATTCAAATACAAAATGAGGGATTCATTGAAATCAAATGCGTATAAAAGCGCGTGGAGCTAAAATAATCCTTTTTTAACGTTTTCATGAATACGGAAGGGCGTGTGGTAATAGCAACTGTGAAACCTAAATTGCTTTTTAAAGAGATCGAAAGAGGCAAGCTTATCGCTAAAGACGTTTGGCATCTAATACGTAATGGAATCGATTTGAAGAATGAAAATAATAATAAATCAATAGGGTAAAACTTTTCAGCTTTTGCGGCTTTTCATATGAAGAAAGTTAATCAATTTAGATGATTTTCTATTAAAAATTTCAGTGCTCTTTTTCATACCTGATGGTCTATTAAGTTTTAATTATTATTTATTCAAGTATATTTGAAAATCAGTTTGAAATAAACTGTATAATTTATCATATCTAAATTGTCAATTTACATCTCAAATCAATGCCAGTCCACCTTCACTAACAAAGGAGAAACCCCGTTTGTTGGACTTGCGCTATCAGACAATGTAAAATATAATAGCCACAAGGTACAAGGAAACCCTTTAGAGATGGTCTGAAGCTAATGAAATTGTCAAAGCCGATTTATTCAACTGTAAGTCTGGCTGTAGTTAAACGGCCAGCTACCTCTTATTGAAATACTATAAATAATTCAACAGTTTTGAAAACACTTCTACTATTATTAAGGTAAAAAATAAACGAAAGCAAGTCCAAAACCTATCTTTATGTATAAAAAGCGTATCTGAAATTTGGATAGATGCATATCATATTAACGTATTGAAATTACCACCATTGCGATCGTAAAATTAAAAAAGGTTTCTTGGTGCTGGGTTTTTCCTTGTATTTTCTTTCAACTTTATTAGGAGAGGTGTTGTTCATTTTGTAACATTTAGCAATACTATAAATACATTCTACTTACCTTACTTTATCTTACACATTGTGCCTTTGGGTACGGTACGATCTGACAGCTCTGAAGTTTGGTTAAATATTTTATTTTATTGCGCTGTAAAAGTAGTGTATTCAAATTTGTTATCTACAAAAAAACATATTTTTTACGGTCTCTAAATATACTAGTTTATTTTGTAATCCTTGACATATTTTCTTTTACTTTACCTTAAGCACCAATGTAAGTCGATCATTTGATTTAAGCAGTATGATACAATTTCAATAAAGCCTTATCCCGTTCCCCCAGGGGAAATTAAAAAAAAACTGCCCACCGTCGTCAATCAGACGCAGGTAGATATACCTACCTATTTCCGTTTATTTTTTAAAACGTATATTATTAACCGTGTTCTCACTGTCTATGTACTTGTGTTTATTTTTGGTGTACAATAAAGATATATCTATCTACTAAGATTGTCATAGAGGTATGATGTAACAGTAATAACAATAGGTACGACGTATCTATGATCGTACAATGTCAGTCTGTTTTAGTATACATCGATATTTTTTTTCAATAATAATCGAAGGAGCCATATACCATCCTTATTTCATGAAATAGAAAACAACTGAAAGAAGGATTTAGTCTAGTAAACCCAGCCTATGACTGCACTGCTTGTAATTTTTTGGGTACTTATATTGATTTTAGAAAAAAATATATTACCTACTGTTTACCGCAACATAGACTTTATTAGCCCTATTTTAAATCCACTGATTGCTGGTTTAACGTAGACGAAACATATGTTTAAGCCGATTTGCACTATTCAGTGTATTTTACATTATTGGCCATCGTATTACAAAAAAAATGTTTGTTGTTACTTAGTGCTAGTCAGTCATAAAGCTATAATTTTTTATTTGTTGTGCGATACAAACTAAGACAGTCATATAAAAATTATCTACATTGTACTTAAGTTTGCTGTAGGAAATAAGATAGTTCGTTGGCAAACTTCTACCAGTATCTCAGACTTTAAAATGACAATGGGAGAAAGAAAATGGCCACACAATAAAAACTTTTCTCGAATGTGAGCCAAAACTTCACGTCGTTTGATATACAACATCATTAAGTTTCTGAATGGCTTCATACCTAAAAGACTGTGTACGAAGGTTACAAGAATCTTCTAGAACGACTTAATGTAATTTGAGATACCTAGTATACAATCGTAATCGTGAACTAATGCTTAATTTTTTTTATCAGCTTGTATTGTCCCACTACAGGGCAAAGGCCTCCTGCTAGGCTTCTTGGTTTCACTTTATATATAAAATGTAAGTCTAGGAACTCGTTACTGAAAGCTTTTTAATACTTTAAAAAGCTTGCGTTGATTCTCTTTTACATTCAACGGAGAGCGAAATACGTTCAGTTAAAACCTATTTGAATGTTTTGACATACATAGAAACTAAGTAGATTTTACTCTCTTTAAGTTTGTGCTTAACCCCTCAACAAGGTAGACGTCAGCGAGGCAGACCCAAATGGAGATGGCGAGATGAACTGAACTTCTTTATGGAGGACTGGTCAGAAACAGCCATTGACAGGGACAAATGGAAAGAGAGTAGGGAGGCCTTTGACCAAAATTAACTCGTGAGAAGCAAAAAATGCATAAAAATGTTCGTTTTTATCGCTGTCAGACAGTTATGACTGTGCCCAGAAGACTAGCATTGATGTTACATTCGTTTAAAATCACAATATTACCTTCATTCAAGCGCAATGATCACGTGAAACAATTGATGTCTCGCTTGTTGACGTATAGGCCTCACAAATATATCGTCTTATTTAAAACAGCGTGTACGTCTCTACATGAAGATCTATGTATACATGTATGTACGTTCGTGTTACGTAATTTATCGTTGGTATTCTCGATTTCGGTCACGACTTCGATCCTATTATGTAAGTTATTTGCTTCGGGCTCATCAAGATGTATATCTCCAGTAATTTGTACAATATTGTGTGAACACTACTCCACCGATGTTAGACAAATAGCGTGATTCACGCTCCAGTAATTAGTGTCGTGTCCATTAAGACATTGTCATTTTTCTGCTTTGTTGTTTCTATAAAAATGGTTCGGTCTCTTTTCTGTGTTCACTTTGTTGGATATTTTAAAGGTTTCTAGAACTTTCTCTGATTCCCTTTGAGACGATATTACTCTGTAGGTAGTCGTTATGAAACGCTTTATTATTCAATCTTTTTTTGCTTTTCAAACATTTTTTAATAATTCATACAAAGACTGCTTTGCAATTAGTTTAATTTATTTTGAACAAAGGCAAATCTTCTGAAAAGTTAGGAAATTAAATAGGTACTTATATATCGAACCCTCGTAAGTTAAAAACAATTGTCTGATTTTAATAACTAGTACCTACATAAATATTTATTTATCACGATGGCGCGCTGCATTGCTAAATATTTTTCGAAATATTTTATTATTTGCCGCAAGGCCGTTATTCAAACGTTGCACATAGGGGCAATTGATCACAACAAATCCAGTCCTATTTCTGCTTGTCAATATAGCCATTGTTTCAAATTCAGTTGTTATAATTGCAAAATGTTTTTCTATTGCACGAAGTGAAACGTTCGACATAATGATATAAGTTATACTAAGTATATTGTTATAGTTCTACGCGATATCCTTAAAAACAAACGTACCTACAGAACATCGTTGAAATTCAATATCATAGTGTCCCGACAGACGGTACGCGCGAATCAGTCACCGTGTCGTACAATCTTATTTCAGAGAGCTTAACGTTTGAAATGAGACCCTCGATTAGATTTCTCCGAAGGACTGCTACTGCTGTTACCCGAGTAGGTCAAGTAATCGTATCTGCGACTGGAAGATCATTCTATAACAACATAATGTTGGAATTACTAGGATTACAACTCAAATATCAAATTGTCACATGTTATGACCGTGTCCTGAACGTTAAATGTTATTTGTGAGATAAAGCTGTACCAAACAAGCAAAAGTAAAAAGATCTGCCTGGCCACACCAGGCCTCACACAACTGACACAACAATAAATTAAGTCACATTTCATGTCACATCAAAAATGACTTGGTGGTAAGTGATATTACAGGTCGGCTGTTAGTAATAGTTTCATACCTTGTTGCTTTTACGACCGTAGCCGCTGGCCTGTTTGCTCGTTATTAAATTATCTGACAACTTGCCAGGTTTATGTATGTTGTCATAAAACTAAAGGGCGGCTTTGTTATCTGAAAAAGTTAGCTGCCATTTGCATTATGATTTCGTTTCCGTATTAATCAATTCTATAGGTATTTTCAGATATATCAGGTATTTTCTATCTCTATAGCTCATCGAGGTCTCTTGAACTTTAAAAGTTATCGTAAAATTTAACGTTGGAATCTTATAAAAATGCTGTTACCAGACTTTCGATCGACGTGCCCGAACATTTACAGAGTTCTAACCATAACGATTACAATTATGCTTTGTCTTTGAAATTTGAGAGACAGATCTTGTTTCGTTCTACCCCAAATTATTTTGACTGTGTCTCTGCCCATTTTATGCAGAATTAAAGAGAGACTCGCGGGACTATTTTTAATCACTGCGTGTTAAGTTATTTAATGTTTTTGAGGCACTGATAGCTAAGTGGTATGACCGTTGTACCGCCCAATCAATCGCAAGTTCAAACGCCCCGGCGCGCCCCAATGTCTTTTCGAATTATGTGCGTATTATAAATTAGTTACCAGTTTCTAAAAACTGTCGTAAGGAAACTGGCGCACCTGAGAGAAGCCTACAGGCGGGTTAAACTTTAACACCATGTTGTTCATTAACCATACGATAAGAAGAATGATTTTAAATAATTCTAAAAATAGAAGGTCTAAAATCTAATAAACCAAATACATTTTGACTTTTATTGTTTGTCAACCAGTGTTCTCTGGAGTGTGTTTGATTATATCATCTTTAACGAGATACGGCTTTGTCTTCACAATTATTTGCACAATGTTTGCCTATCAGTTTTCCAACTGATTGAGTTCAAACAGATACATATTGTCTGGCCGATGAATAACCTTGTCTTATTTGTAAATAGGGTTTCTATGTATTCTGTTTGTCATTGGTATGTAACATCGTGGGTATGTTCCAAGAACTAGTTTTAATAACATGAGTTTCAAGTGTCGTATCAGAAACTCCGTGCAGCAAGGATATCTTAGACTAATAACTTTGACGTCTGACGTATATATCAGTTCTACATTACTTTTATATTGAAATAGTTATCAGTTCTTAAAGTATTCCAATAATCTTGAGGTACGAGGATTAAACTGATAAACGTGATCTTTTTTTGGAAGCTTGCGTAATCACTACACAGAATAAATTATGGTGCAGATAGTGGATCTAAAATTAAATGTACCTTACGTATAATTCCTTCAAAAAATTGTTGCTTGTAATTCTGACGACCTTGTACATATGTTTCATAAATAATAATCAAGTTGATAATACATCGGTACTCTACTTACTACATAGGATAAGGTTTTAATAAGAATTAATGATGCTTAAACTCTCGCCGGCTAGGGGTCGCCAAGACTATGATAAGGGTTATGTTACATAAACTTTAAACTTCGTAAATTACAACACTTGTGAAATTAAACAAGGGCGATGAATTTGTAGCATTGTTAGACTGATTTATTGTTAAAACAACTGTAATTTTCTCCAATCATGACGCACAATATGCCTATACTAAGAGTATTTTAATTAAATCTTCTATAGCTAAATATGTATATAGTACCTTCGTCAAATTACACTAATGTATATTATAATGAGAAGTATAACGAACAAGATCCTTATCCAGCATATGAATAAGGATCAGTAAAACAAATTCTTTGACCTCAAAAGGGCCAGGCCGCACTGGCGTGGGCGGAGGGCGAGAGTTACCAACTTATAACTACATTTATTCATAAACTGCGTACCTTCTACCTAACAACTCCAGGTAACGAGACTAAAGAGGAATAAAACGTTCGAGAAGAAAACTTTTAATCACTACATTAGTTCAAACACAATCTATGTTTGTCCAATTTCATTTGTACATTTTATTTTTGGTTGAAATCGCCGTTGTCATGGCGACCGTAGAGCCCAGACTCTGTCTTATTGATTAATAGCTGAAAATGTTACCCTTGATAAACGGCTTTGTGGATTTCTTGTCTTGTTTGGTGGTGGTTTTTGCTGTATCTACTATATCGTTGTAATATATATAATGCTTAGTTTTATCAGTAATAACATTACAATCATTGCGTGTTTTTTGTAAAGATTGATTACCTGTATCCGGCTTGTATAATAAGGAGACAAATGTTGAATAAACTATCTACATACTTATACCTACCTAAAATTTTGCAGTATATTTTATTATGTAAAAATCAAAACGAGATAGTTAAAACGTAATTAATTTCTTAGCAAACCTTACCCGGTTTACATTGTATTCAGCTGTACACTTCAGTACCTACCAAAATTGATCGGATTTATGTTATTCCACGACAGTCCTTTGTTGTAACATCCAAATTGGGAAATAAAGCTTTTATTTAACGTTCACATATTATTCTGTTACTCGGTCGGACTAATTTTCAGTAATGTTTGAATTCTGTTTAATCAACGCTATCCGTGAATTCGTTCACATTTATTTGACATTCTATCTGATATTCCGTTGGACATTAACATTTTAAATTGTCATTTGGTTGGTGTTCAAATATTGAGTTTTTATATCACTAGAACGCTGATTCACAAATGATTATAATATATAAATTAGTAGGTACTAAACTCATGAAACGATTTTAATTAGGTTACAAATTAACAACGTTATACCTATTCACTGTTATATAGTCCCAGTGGTGATACTACTAGCTACGACACGTGCGAAACAAGCAAGTGCTCCAACCAAACAGCAAAAACGAAAGAAATACAAAGGAGATTAAAAAGAGCTTAGCAAAGAAACACTTTTGCATACACGACGAAAATTCTCTAAACTCTTTCCGAATATACGAACTGGAAAAGATTGATCGCCCTCTGAATTGAAAACTGAGTGGTTTTGTATGCAAGTTGCGTAAATATGGAACGCAATAAAAGAGCAATCTTCCCGTTATCTAAAATTCATACAGATTGCGGTAATAAAACTGGCTACATCAATATAACGCTTGATTGTTTCTGATTGTGTACAGGGCTGGCGGGCTTCGATATTGTAAATAAATATTAAGATACGTGTTATATCAGTGTATTAATCTCTAAAGATAAAGTAACGCAATTTTAAGAATAAATAATAAATGTAGACACGCAATTATAGTGTGTAGATTAGCCATAAAACAGGTCTTTCTTTTTTTATTGCAAAATGTTTTGCTGAAACTAGTCCCCGAATGCCTTTGACTTGTGAAATACGAGTAAAATTTTGGGTTCAGTTTTATATTACTTACGTCGTTATATTACATTACTTATCAAAGTACCCATCCCTTGTAGCTTGACAGACCGTTTGCAAGAAATCTATTACATAATTTTCTTTCATAACGCATTGTATTGAAATTCTGCAGAGATGACCCTAACTGTCTTCGTGTTTGATTGCAAAGCCGCCATATTTGTACCACGTGATCGGCGAAGACGTAATTGGATAAGACAATGTGGACGGCACACACATTACTTTGGTTATTAGCAGTCATTGGTGTTCCACTCTCTATGTGCGCACGGCTTAGTAATTTCCATGACTACGTTAAAGATGGACGTAAGTTTTTTTTTTTAATTATGTTTCACAGTTTATTACCCATCATCGTTGGATAATTCTTTAAAATTAGGCCTTTGTTCAATAGTGGAGGTCTTTCGGCTGATGATTATGATTATTATAATATATGTACATGCTTCTTGTAAATACAGATACCATTACAGCCCTTAATCATGTTTTTGTACGTGGGCACTCAATGCAAAACTTTATCAACGGTTACATGTGGTTGTATCTTTCCAGGTTCCGTGGATGGTCCTTTCCCGTCTAGCCTAAAAAACATGCCATACAACTGCTACCAAGTACCTGTTAAAGGACCATGTACGCACATGCAACTTGTATGGTTCTTTGATGTAGTGAGACGAAAATGTATGAGAATGTTTTACTCAGGGTGTGGTGGCAACGAAAACAAGTTCGCATCTCGGCAATCATGTGAGATTCAATGTGAAAAGAGTAGAAGATTATAGTTAAGATTTATAGGTATAAACATCTATGTTAGAATTAAACGTTTTAATATTCAAATGAAATTGTTTCTCACTTGATTTGTTGTTTTATCAAATGTAGCTACATTAGAAACCGCTTGCGTATTAAGAGTAACTGACACGATCCAATATTTTAAATTCAGGCTGGCGTTAAGTATTCAAAAAGAAAAAAAATACGACACGCTTTTACGCTGTGACTTTTTATTGTCACGCGGAAAGCATTAACTTTTCAAAAATATATTTTACGGCCAAATATTTATGGTAATGTGCCGAATATAAGCATACTTTATGATTTTCCGACTTGAACTCATGTTGGGTTTAACGATGTCATAATAAATGTGTGCCTTCAAGATAACTTGACGCAAATACTGTGTTGTGTATCAGAAAATGGTAAAAGTAGGTTATTCAAAATACGACATTCCTTCGTATTAACCGCTGATGGGCTCTCAAGTATGATATTATGAAGTCAAAATATTTTCATGAGTGGAGAAATAGGTTACACAATGACACGAAACCTTGTAACGCATCATTCTGAGATATTATAAAATATGTTATTCTTTAATTAGGTATATAATATAATTTAACGACAGTTCTGTCAATCTCAGAGTGTTAGAATAAAGTATCAAAATAACCGACGAAAACATTTATTACAGTGAGAAATCGGACTGAAACCTTAGTTAATCTTGGCCCGAAGAAAGTATTTATTTTATCGAAAGTTGTGCGAAGATAACAATGAGTCGACAGTAATCTACGTTTCTTGTTAGCAGACTACACCGTAGGGAAACGTAGACAACTTGTACCTGTAGGTACAGGGGCGTCCTCAACAACTTCCTAACTTTAATGTCTTGCGAACTAGTTATCTTTTTGCTTAATGTCACCTTCACTTACATTGATTACTAGAATTTCATGTAATGTAAACGTAGGTCTAGCTAACACCAACTAGAAACAGAATGACGTCACGTCAAGTTATTGCTTCACAAATATCACTAAGAGCTACATAAATACCAGGATTACTGACCTTTCTAGTATGTCTTTCTTTGCTTTTCTGCGTTTGTGTATTCATAAATTCGTACTTCATGCTGTGAGGTACGATTTATAAACATACTAGCTTCTTGCAATATTTTTTTCGATGACGTAATTATGTATATGCCATTATTGCGACCCTGCTGCTTGCTACTCGTAGTTAATCAATTTAATTCTGAGGGCGCAGTATCGCGACTATGTGGCTTCAATTAACCAATGCATTCGAAACTCAATGGTGCTTACTGGCAGGAAAGCACACGTGACGAATTAATGGGCTTCCTAACCCATATGCGTATACTTATACTAGGATAATACTAACTCAGTGAACTCGGCCATAAACTGGGGTTCTATGAAGTGTCGTAAATTGATGCCTAAAATGGCACTTTGAGATTTATTATCTAATAATTACGACATGACTCTATTCAGTAGCTATATTTTAAGCATGTTAGTTACTAGTAGGTAGATATTGGACTTCTGACTTAGGTAGTACCATATAATAGTTTTCATAATTGAAAGCTACAGTGTTATTCTTAGGATATGAAAGATAACCCTTAACTTTTTTCTAGAAGCAATTAGAAGTTGAGTGAGCAGAAAGTTCCGCTTATTGTGCAAACATTCGCGTTCCGACAAGCCAATGAGATTGCTTTATTGAGCGTTACAAAATGGCCGCTTTAGATTCTAAAAAAAGTTTAATATTCTTCGTTAATTTGCTATCCAAATATATCCAGTATAATGGGCTATGTTAGTACCTACAATATTTTTAAAGGTAGAGATTATACCTACTGTATTATTCAAGAGCCTTAATTGGATGAATAATATTATGTTTGAAACGTTTTCCGATAAATGTTCACCTTTTGATACAGTAGACAGTAGTATTACCAAGGGTCTTATATTTTTTTAATTCAACATTTTAGGTTTGTCAAAATATTTATTTTACAACTGTTTCAATTTTATTTAACCCAGATTATATTGTCATTAGACTACATGTCTAACACGTGTGACGCATTTATACCTAGTATTATTATGTACTTATGTAACGTCGGCACACCCTAGTCAATCAGGTTGTCTCTTGAGAGCTAAGTAGCTAATGCTTTCATCAGAATAGTAAGCAGTTAATGTACTTGATTGACATTATTTACGATTGGCTATTAACAATCTAGACAACGAAAAATCTGCCATTACATGTTAAAATATAAAATTTTAATGACTTTGTGTAGATATATAAGTATGTTTTTAAACTTATCAAAACCGATCAAACCAACAATTTTCAAGAACTTTGCCTCAAATACACGAAGTATGAAACTCCAAACACGAACTCCATATTTAAGTAAACGTATGAACTAAATCGTACGCAGCTCTACCATCTCGGCGACTTTACAACTTTCCACTCAAGATTATCCAGTTGCCATCAGTCTCTAGCTGAGAAAGTTACACGCACTAAGTACGTTTTGTTCAGAGTAAGTTCGTAATGTTACAAGATGTATTTTAAGGCTTAATTCAATACACATTGATTAAGTTTTGTCTTACAAGTGACTAAGAGTTTTCCACAATGATTAACAGATATTTAATCAATAGCCCCAGTTTTCTTACGTTTAACTGTTCTGTAAATTTTGACGATATTTGCTCACGACCTTATGTTGTACTCAAAATGGAAGTCAATAAAAATGTAGTCTAGTTTTTAGGAATTTTAAACGCGTGTGCGTGTGTATTTTATTTAATTACCATCTCCTGAAAATGGTCTGACTTACCTTGTAATGTTTTCTTATTATCATAACATCTACAAACTTGAACATATGGTTACCACATTAACCATAATTAACATTGTACGTCGCGTGCACGGCACTAATTTGCCCTCTGTCTTGTATCAAGTAAATAACCCGCTCAAACATTACCTAGCAAGTTGCGAGCAGTGTCAACACGAAAGTAATTTGATTCGGTTCTGCGTCGAGCCCGCGAGAGGAACATGCAACATCATAAACATTCTCTCAGAGACGTTCATAACGAATTTCGTGTTTAGATTTTCAGCGTATGTTATGCCAGCGAACAATTTTGTGTTGGAGGTATAAAGTTTCAGTACAGATATCATCACTATAAAATATGGAACGTAGAAAAATTCTGACTATATTCATCGTGCGGTTTTGCAATTTAGTTGTAGCAGAAATACAAAATAATGAAATAGAAATACTGTGTTGGTTAGGTACTTATCTTGTTACCACTATAACCTAACAAAATATGAACTTAGACAACATCTTCGTTGTTATAGCTATATTCTCTCACGAGCGGTCTTTGTAAGAACGGTCACGTCCAGTACTGCACGTTCACTGGCTTATGTGTTCCATGTTAACACAAAATAAATACATTTTATGTTGAATTAGAAACTAACACATATAGTTTAATTAGGGAGTTGACGTCCTAGTACCGCTAGTGTGCAGTAAGCAGTTTTTAATACCTAAAGAGAAAGATACCGTCCTATATGCATGTTGATCTAGTCGGCAACTCTGTTAGCTCAATGTAATTAATTCGCTAAGTACAGAATCAGTTAAGCTTCCAGATAGCGCTATCTTCAAGCATTATCGGAAACTTAAACGCTTATAACGGATGATTTTCTAGAGATTTAAGATTCTTACTCTTTTGAGCGCTGACCTACCACAATAACTGTTGAATCGTGACCATATTTCGTAGCTTTAAATGCCAAACTATTTTCCTTATCTAATTTGACGATTTACGTTTTTTTCGGAAACACTGACGCCATCTAGTTGTTATTTTTTTTTATTGAATTTTGACGTGTAAAAGTGTTTGTGAAAACCTATTTAATGAAATAAATCATTTATTCATAGTGATAAGAAAAAAATTACATTATTTCATAAAGTAGTTCTAAGCTTAATAATAAACACAGTTTCTGAGTCAGTTCTTTGCAAACAGATTTTCCTTTTAGCTTTCCCAACTAAGTATTAGAAACTAAATATTATTTGCTAACTTTTGTTACGTCTGCTCTTTAATGGTTTGCCAGTCTCAACTATAATTCGCCAGACGTCAATAGTTTTACAGCGCCATCTTAGGTTTCGTCTGTCTTTCCCATTAAAAATAATATTGGGTTATAAAACCACCATTTTCTTTAATACTTCACGCAATACTGTATGCCCATTGTGTCTTTAAAATATATTTAGATTATTTAAAGAGGTAGGGACATATTAGATCATATTCTTTCGTATACCTAATACCTATAACTAATGCACTGAATATAATATAGGTAGGTATATGCATTTAGGGGCAAAGTTTATCCTGTTTTCATTTACATAAACAAATTGAATTATAAATCACTCACACAGAGTCAACCTAAGCAATTGCTCAGCATGCCTTCATACACATGCTACATTTAAATTCCTCCCGACTTGATTAATATGATTCTCCCAACAAAATTAACGTATCTACCAACGTGATGTTATTTCGAGTTCATATTAAATATGAGGTTATATAACTCAATTTCACTTGAATATATTCTTTGATATTTAACTCAAAATTTAAATAAGGTTTAATTTAAATTATTGTTACGCGTACGATCCTATGCAATTATAACATTTACATCAATATGTATACATTATGAAGTTGATCGCAAAGTTAAATTCATTTTACATTTTATTTAACTCCGAGACGTCAGATTTAAATTAATGTTTCACATAAAACAACCCTAGGAAAAACTTCGGGCAAATAAAACATCACAGCTCAAGAGGATTGTTGTAGTTCTGAAAAGTTAAATACAGCTCAGTACCCGGTTCGTTTGAAGTGTTCTACGTTACATCTATAGAAGACTAATGAACATGCGGTCTTCCTGTCTTCAGAGCAAGCAATCGATGCTATTTGTGTTTGCAGACACCGTGGTGCTTCAGCTTTCTGGGCGCAAAGCAAGCTGGTTTCCAACTTGTATAAACACAAACCGAATTCGAACCGCTTAAAGCCTTGTTTGCCTTGCGGTCCCAGTATAGTCCACTCTATAGGTACTCTAGAAACTGATATACCATGTATGAACAGCACTTATTACTTCCTTCTACAACAAAGAGGTTGAAGATAGACGCTGATGTTGTTTTAAGTTTGTAAAGTTGAACCTCGAGCTCCATACAGACGTAACAAGTTACAGAACAGAGCTGCAAAATTACGTCTCGCTATTTTGTTTCTTACATTCTTTGACTAGGACCTCGACGTGCGTGTGGGAATTGTTACCAGAGTTCTCAACTCGTGAGTATCGATAGCAACACGGCTCACTATGAAGTGAATATTGGCCGCTTATGAAATAGAGATTAAAATGTATGGTATCAACATATCCTATCGTGTTTTGCGGTATCACCGGTTTATTCAAATATACGAGCACTTTGACTGCTGCTATTATTTTCGAAAACGGCTCACCATCAAATCACATATTTATTATCAGATAATACCAATAGCATCTTATGGATGGACATCGCGGACACATATACGCACCTTGAAAATTAACTGATAGCTTATTCTGCCATGAGTATAATGTTAATAAATATTCCAGCAGTTAATTATGTCCGGGGAACATTGTGGATCGCTTGCTCTACTTGCACATGTTTTATTAAATTGCATGTACATTGTACACAATACAAAATTAATATCTCACGTCTCGTTAATACAAGCAGCAGACAATATCGTAGTGTGTGCAATACTGCTGTATCATCATTAATTAATATTTATAGGTCATGATTTATTAACTACTAGTTCAATGTTTATTTCTGTTCCTTACATTTAGTTACTATCTAGATAAAGCATAACTAATGTGAACGTAATTATGTGATATACTCTAACTGTAACCTACAGCACAATATGATACATTCAATCTGTAGTTTAACAACAATGCAGTGTATAAGGGTAATCAATCACCAAACTGTTCCATTGCTTTTTTATGAACCCATCTACACACACCATCCAAACGCACTAACACGGAAACTGGCTGTCTATAAATAACATGTAATCGGATGTTAAGCCCTACAGATAACCCTTCAAATACACAGCATTCAGTTCCGTGCCATTCGATTTATTTCCGAGGCAAATTCCCTAGAATCGCTGCTTCCGCACTACCATTTAGTAGACACCTCTGACACAGAATGTCACAATCTCGTGTTCAAAGATTTATTACTACACAATTTCCTGCTCAAACTTCGGAAGTGCACGAGGATGTTCAAATATTGGAATCTAATGGAATCGAATCTATCTGCACCATACTACGACGGATTTCGTCTATTGTACGGATAAATTTCACTTTAACCTAACTGCTGCAAGATTTATGGTTCGGTCCTTTTGTTAGTATCAATCTCTTTAGAATGTTATCATTGAAGTGTTTGTCTGAAGATTGAAGATGTCAGTAGGTATTGATTGTACGTATAAAAGTATGACGTCATGCGTACTAGATGTAAGTGCGTGTGTTCTTATTGAAATGTTTTCGTTTTTGAATAATAAATCATTTAAGTTCGCGGTCGTATTACCTAATACCTACCTACAATCTATTTGCCTTTTACTACATTTTCCTAGAAGGATTCGTCTAGTTTGATAATCCAAAACATTTTAGATTTCCAAGATATGTTTGTGCAATATTCTTAGAAATACGCAAGGAGCACTGAACTAGAGCCAAGAACTAGCTTTATCTTTTACACAAATCTTTGACATGTTTGCCAGTAACGACTAGTACCTACCTAGTTTTATGGGAGATCGCTGATGTAATCTCTATGTAAACTTACGTTACGTTTTATCAAATCTTATTTTACGTTCTTTTTGTTTCAATACTTTATTTGAGTGTACGAAACAGAATATACCTAAATTACGACCTGTTTAATCCTTTTCAACTTTGACTGAATTCCGGCTTTATTATAAACACAGTGCCCTGAACTATCACACTGCTGCAGTTTCTAATGAACGCCAACTTTCAATTTAGAATTAACGTCACTGGTCGCTTAAAACTTTATCGAAAACAACAACGAAGCGTATTAAAATTTATCACGCGGAACTTTGATAATTAATCCATAAAAGTCTAAAATATAGGAGAGTTCCCGTGCCGCGATTTAGCTGGTACTTTAATGAATCCGCGAGAGGACGCTGCCTCCGCCGTGACTCTGTGACCCAATTCTGTGCTCATTAACGTGTGACCACGTTGCACCGGACACCACAATGCAATGGTTTACTTATTCAGTGCACGGAGGTTTTTTCGATGCAAAGCGAAACAGTCCGCGGAAGTGACTGCAGTCAGACACGAATTATTCATATCGGATTTAACGAGACGGCTTTTGGCAGGTTGGGTATTTTAGAACTTGACATTTTTTGCCAAAATAGGACTCAAAAATTTCGAACCAGTATTAAAAAAAAAGTTTGGTGGAATTATGGTCTTACTAGTTGACACGTGTTAAGGTATCTTATATAAATACGATTTAGTAGCAGTTTTAAACCCTCGTATTAAGAAATATAGTTACGTTTTTCTAAAGACCAATAACACGATGCAAATTTGTAAGTAGTCGAGTCCTAGATAAACTCTAAGATTAATCCTAGTACAAAGACAAGGATTACTTTAAGTGATTTTGTAGTCTGGAGACAAACATCAATGCCACGCTATCTTTAACGTTTTCAGACATCTAAATCACTTTAGTAGCTCCAAAACTTGGCTCTACTATTCAGAGTTGAAACCACTAGAAATGCAAATGATAATCTTGTTACACCAATGGAGCAATCTACTGTCATGATAGTAACTAGCTCAATTCTGGGTCCGATTTCGAACGGAGACCGACATAGTTATAATCTCATATCTACGTACAATATGATCATGTTCAGTGTCAGCCAATCAGATGGACATTTTGAAAGATGAAAAACTTGAATCAACCGTGTGTTATACTTATTCGGTGTTTAGTCCTAATTCAAAATCACATCCTTAATATAGGCTATATAGAGCTTTAGAGATTGTGTTATTCAATTTCTTAAATGTACAATATTCATATTTTTTAATATTTACGCAGTATCATAAAATTGTTAGATAATACTGAAGTATCTTTATCTCGTAACTTTATGTGCTTGTTTATAAAGCTCATTTGATAGCGCTTGCTCAATAAACGTTTTATTTGTTCTACCTATACACGAATATTATTTGATGTCGAACTGCTCCATCTCTATTATTACCACTAAAAGGAGACATACAATGCTCTTTATTGATTTCAGTAACTAGGAGTACTAAATAACCATGTTTACGGAGGATGTTAAAATAGAGTCAATGACCGATAGATGAACGATATCAGTTCAGAAATTTTGCCATCTATCAATCATAAACATAATATCACGTCTGTTTCCCGAAGAGGTTAGCAGAGGTGTAACTATAGCACACCCACATTTCGCGAGATATGGTATACGTCCCAGTGTAGACCACAGGAGGCCAGCCTATGTCATCAACTGGTCAGAAATCTAGACAGCGTGATGATATTATATCAACAAATGAATGAACCTGGTTGCAGTTTTCCCTCCCAGGACATCATGCTCAGCAGTCGCTATGTACAACTAGACCGACAAGGCAGTCGACAACAATTTATCAATCATCGTTGATGTTAAGGATAATATTTTACTGTACGTTTGTGCACACCGCAGAATTGTGCTTCAGTCGCGTTATAAGTACTCATTGTTAATATTAAGCGGCGGTGGGTGCTCGTAAACCCGTTTGCCATCTGTCGTCATGTCCAATTTAGTACTTTAGTCGTAACATTTTTTTTTAATTGCACGCGGTTTGTGTTTTGTTTTTTCATCAATTGAATTTATAAAGAAACGGATTACAAGTCAAATATTAGGTAACGGAAAAAGAGAGATAGATTTTATGAGAAGTGGTCATTTTCTTTTTAAAATAAAATACAGAACATGACGATATTTTGAGAATCGTAGAGTGATTCCTGTGGTATGATTAAGTAAGTGTTGTGGCCCCATAACAGGAGAAAGGAACATTCAATCAAAGTGCTATAATGTTCAAATCTTAGCAATTATTTATTTACTACGTGTTCTTATCTATAAACCCACCTATTAATCATACTCAAAGAAAATAACAAGTATCGAGAACGCACCTACATCGGTCGTGTTCTACCGTAAGCTCCCAGCAAGGAGTTGGTAACACCACTAATCCTCAAATAAATTACACAGCTGTAGAACTACGCAACGTTTAGTGTCTGTATTTGCGGAAATACTCTCGATGAAGAGCTCTGATATATGAGACAGTAAAGCTTTCTAGCCGCTTAGGCCTGTCTTATGTGAGCTATGGAAATGTATTATTGATGTCTATAAACACAAGGTTCTAGGTATACCTACGGCAACGTAGTTTATAGCACTCAACATTCTGATGACACATTTTTTTTTGTTATTCACTGAATGTAGGTTCTAAATTCAAAACCAAAGACTCTTTTTGTCCAAACAAACAAAAAAGTATGGCACTCAATGGACCACGTTAGGCTGAGGCTTAAATCAATATCAGTTAAAACTGTAGGTTGTTGAGATTGGCAAAATCTGCATTTTGATAACAAATGGATTAAAATAAAATCCATTGAGTGAGTGTGTTTCATATACATGAAGCGTGTGCAACTGTGCACATACCCTAAAATAGAACTAACAACACAAACTCAAAACTACCTATATATAATATTACAAGCAATATCTTTTCAAATAATCGATTAATGATTAAAACTGTAGTCAGTAAATAACCGAAATGATCCGATTGGAACTCAATAAATTACACATTTAAAAACTTTTTTAAATGTGTCTTTCCTTTATCAATCTGGGTCAAGTTCAAATCCCTTTTTGTTTTATTGCTGTATCATAATATATTATTTACAAACCATTTTATAAAAAGAGAAAATGTATCATATTTTTTTTATTGTTTGTTTCAGGTAATGGCGCGTGTAAAGTCTCACTTGCTGTTATTTATGTGCGTATTGGTTGCTTAATTTCCTGCTAGGAAACCGACGTTATAAATAATCAATGTTTTTCTCATGTGTTACAAAACAGCTTGTGTGAAAATAGCTGTCGATTGAATTGATATGAATTCAACTTTTCATAGAGTTCATGCAAAAGTGATAACGTTCTTTACATTTGATGTATAGGTACCTACCTAAAATAATGCACAGTGAGCGGCCTTTATCTTTGTTATTACATGCAAAGTAAATATCTAAGCTGATCTAAATGACTTGTAAATTAGTTCACATTTCATTAATTAAACAGTCTCCAGTGAAGTAATTGTACAATAGGAACCATTGGACAGACGGTTCCAGCTGCAGCGCTTATTAGAACTTGTTCATACAAATGTTAGCTGTTACTTCACGTTTAATTCAAGTACCTATCGATGCAATATCGACGGAAAGTTCAAGAAATATTCCTGTTTATATTAGAAACAAGAAACTCTTAACGTATCTTATTTACGATTGCGTCATAACATGTTATCCTTACTTAGTGAGAAACTTTGCTCTTATGTTTCGCCGGCTTATTTCGCGACTTTGTTCGTATTTAAGTACTTAAGACACCTTGAAGTAAAGCTTTATTAATATAGCGGTACATTGCTTTTTATACTGTCTTAATATTTGAAATCTAAATAGATACGTGCATGATATCTCCAAACGAATTATTAAATCTAGTCTACTAATAAACAAAAAAACTACTTTAGCTAGTCAAACAGAAGCAGAAAATTTGCAATTATAATTTTGAAAAGTGAATAGCCATGCAGCGTGAATAACTGCTCATATCCTTTACTCAAAACTATGATTCTTATCGTACGGTTAACGAACAACCTGGTATCAGAGTTTAAACCGCCTGTAAGCCTCTGACATAGATATACACATCGTTGAATAATCTCTCAAGTGTGCCGGTTTCCTCATGATGTTTTCCATCACCATTTTTGCTACTTTACCGCGACCTTTGACTTGGCAGTCCAACGTTCATACCATGCGGCTATCGCTGTTTAGGCAATTATAATAAGGTCCTAACTTAAATATCTTTTAAATATATTGACAACTCTTGACGTGCAACCGACAGTGGCAGGCAGATCGGTTAGTTTTGTCATTGTAAATTTTTGTAAATATAAGAGATTGTTTTCAGCTGCAAATGTAAATAACATCATAATGACTTCTGAAGCTTACACAAGCGACATCATCAAAGCTCCAGTGTTGTAAAAGGTACTATCCGTCAAATTGACTTTCCCATACCTAATCATTAATAACATGAGTAATGATCCTCGATTCCATGGTGACAATTGAGGATTTAGCTACGCGCTTTGTGTTATCAGTAGCGTCCATAAGCCAATCCTGTTATAATAAGTGATCCATCATCGCAATTAATTATATTGACAAGAAAGATGACTGGCCACTTAGTCTTCCAGACAATTGTGGAGGGGATCTTTCCAGAAATGAGGTAAAATTACAACGTGAAGGGTAATATAATTATGAAAATAAACGGCTTTTTCCCTCTACTTTAATGTTTCTTTTCTATAGTTAGTACTTGAGTGAATGTCAATATACATTTACAAACGTATTTATTCGAGTAGTGCCTCCGCATTGATCCAATTACGTTTTAATTTAATTAACTTATACGTATCCCTTTCAATCTGTGGCCTTAATTCGATTATCGTCCGACCAAATAATATTGGGCAAGAGAGAACACAGAAAAATACGCACCTACCTACACGCAAATAGGGTTATAACCTAGTTTAAATATAAAGCTTTATTTCGTGGTTAAACGATACTGAAAGCTCTCGACACTGAAATATTAAATTGAAGTGAGATATTCATCAGAATATGATAACAACTTTTTAGTTGATTCGTATAAAAAAGGTAACGTTATCCTTGTAGGTTTTATTTTCTATTCTGACCTTCACAACAGTTTGCTCCCGACCAAGAATTCTGTATTGGATTCGAGACGTGGGGCAATAAATATCAAATAAAACTGCGATAAATTCCGTAAAGTAGTTTCATATCAATATTGTAAACTTGATTTTATTCTTAGTTTAGATACTGTAGTACCTACTTCAGATACAATAATAACATAACATCGAACCACGCGGCAACCTGTACAAAAATATAGCCGAGTCAAATCTTAGGACTGCACACAAAATTTAGCACCTATATAGATCTTAATTGTTTTGTACTTTAAGAACCAGCCTTGCAGTCAAAATAAGACGCAGTCGTATTTCTCCGAAGCCAAGGCTTTTAGTTTCAGCATTAACCTAATGTAGGTACATCTTAAGCTTTTACGATCTACAGAATATTATAGTGAACGTACACTCAAACGTCAAGATTGGTGTGAGACTGACACAGCGTGATAAGTTGCTAGTCATCATGTTGAAATTACTTGAATGTAGGGTTTGTGTGTTTGGGCCAGGCTGTATATTAATTGTAAGATATTATCATACTGTCTCACTTGCTGGGAAAATTGTCTGCAGACAATTTATGTAGCGTGTTTTACGATTTGATTTTATAGGTTGGGCTTTCACATATGTACATTCGTGCTTTATACAGTGTGTGGCACACGTACTGACCGCTATACCACAACACGTTGTATCTAAACATCGTTAAACAAAAATTAAAATTACCTAATAAAATAAATTAATCTTTTTTACATTTGTACAAAACTTATTTTTCAAATCATCACAAATACATCTCAAATCATTCTTCACTGAATGAAAGTTGGGCAGTATTCTGTATATATAAATAGTATTTTGTTGGATCGAACGGTATCCCATCAGGTTGATTTATTTGCCATACCCGTATCCAACAAAAGAATTGGAAATCAATTTCTAGTTTTATCATTTGAATGGTTTGTTTTGAAATTTGTAAATAATAAAAGAGCTTTTGGTCCGGGGGGATCTATATATTTTTTTTAAATGTTAATCGTTCGTACGCTATCTATCTACCTATTCTTATTACATTATTTTATTTGAAATAGATATCCCGTTGATATGATTTAATATCACTCATTAAAAAATGTGGTCAATCATTATGGCGTTGTCAGGACTAAGGGGGAGGCATTTTTATTTAAAGACTTCTTTCCGAATTGAATAATACCAAGAATGACGTAAACGTTTCCGAGTTCGTTTCAAGTTTGCATTGAATTGAGAAGGTCTGAATAACATTCCTAAACTTAATAGAAACTCAAGTGAAATTCAGACCATTGATTGAGTAATGCTATTTATTTGTTGAACTTGTCGTACTTAATCAGGCTCCTTGCAAGTCTCGACAAACTTGTACAGCGGGAAAAACAAATTAACATAAAGTATGAAACTTTTCGATCCTACGTGCGCAATAGCTGTATTTAAAGGTGATGGCGGTAGTATGGAAAAAAGTATTGATTTACCTAGATGTCCACAGAAATCGAATTTGTTTCTACCTTTCAAAAGTACATAGATGTAGGTAGATCAATGTTTGTGATAGCTCAGCTAAAAGCCCGGGTAAGATCGGAAACATGAAGATTAATGTCACCAAGTTTTATTTTCAACCGACTTCGAAAATGGAGGAGGTTCTGAATTCAACTGTATTTCTATTTTGCCAAGGAACTTAAATGTTTAAGTCTAAGCGGAAATCTCTCAGAGCTAGAAACACACCAACCAATTCGCTACAGTGCGTAATTACTTGAGGAAATATCATTTCCCTTTCTAGTTACTTGTTGTATACAATTCAACGATATGTACTGTTATGTACAGCGCACAGTCAATGTTATGTAGAGCACATTTTCACGCAGAATTTACTTCATTACTAACAAAATTTTGGAAATAGACTGCTAGTATACTATTCCAAACTCATTTCATATATCAGAATGCTAGTTCATTAGAAATCGAATGCAGCAAAATTAGTGTTAATACCGAAATCTGGACTATAAATGAAAAGAGCACAAGCACATGCAAAATTTAATTTCCGCTCACATGTTATGGCCTAACAAACTATTGTTTCGCTGCAGCATTTAATAAGCAACTCTTGTGCAGACGCGCCTTACTCATTAATATTTTGGAACCAGTGCCCGCGGCGCCGCCGTCCTACTTCTTAGCAATAGTAAACGTCAAATTTCCTTTAATAGTGCGAAAATTAAATGCGTAAATTGAAATTCTAATTGAAAACATTTTCTTTGTGAAAGCATCTTTAGCTGCGAAATAGAATTTTGTTACAAGGCAAATTTAATTAGACGTAGTTATAAGCAAACACTTTATGGTTTAGTTAATGATGTTTTACAGTTACCAACATAATGGCTTCAAAACAATTTTAAGGTTACCATGGCTTCAGCCAATGTTTTCAGCAAAAACATTCAACATTAATAATTGAATATCTTTATTCAGATATTCTGTTAACCCTAGAAAATGAATATTACTACTTTGTTTTACCTTGACATTCTTCACTATCTTCCAGTTTCTCAGATTAGACACTAAGTTATAAATAGTACGAGAAGGCTGATACGTTGTGTTTAGTAAAATATGTCTTTTAGTCAAGGCTTTATCTAGCTGTGAAACAAAGCTAAATGGTGCTAAAATTCTGGTCCGCTTTTATCTCGACGTTTTTAATTAATATTTATTCAGACCCTAAACATTGTACACGTCTTTGTCCCAGTACTACTATATATATTTGAGACAATACCGATGTCACTATTAATATAAAACAAAGCCATGTTTGTAAAGCTCGCTTTATATTAGGCAGCCTATTCATTTACAAAAAAGGACTCTCTTGTCTCTATTCCAATCATTTTGGTTGTAGATATTGTGTAAATATTTTTTTCTGCTCTTCGGATTGAATGAAAATATTGTTAAATATATTTTAACCATATTCCCTCACTCGGCTGGCACGTGTGAACATCTTTGATTCAGCTCACGGGCGTTCAAGGCGACGCACCTAATTTTCATATATTTAATCAATGACAATGAAAAATTGTTCATGCGAAAATTTTTTAAGAATTCTGTGAACCTGAATTCAACTTAGAGAAAATGCTTTAAATGTCGGATAAATTATGTTTAAACCCAACTGAAGAAAGAATTGCGGGGCCCATTGTTTTCGCGACCCGATTTTTTTCTTTCAAATAAAACTGTTGCGTCCAAGCGCGTAGGTACAAGTATTTCTTGGTGGAAATTCTACTGAATTTTATTGTCCTTAGTATCTCGTTGGCGATGTTTATGATATCGTGCGCTGGGATTGCGATCGCTTTGAATTCGTTTTGCACTTAGCTGCAAGGCTTTTCATTAAAGTTATTGCACTCTAGATTCAAGTAATCCCCCGGTTTATTAGGTTTTTTTTTTGCTTGCAGCTTGAGATTTATTTCTCTTCACTGCTCGTCATTTTATCGCCTTCTATAGTTTGATTTATTTTTCTCTTTCATTCTGTTTATTATAGATTGGTTAGATTTAAAGTATAAAATAAATTGAAGTTTGCAAAAAATATTATGTGAAACAACTTTTGATCTAGCTGCTGTTGTAGGTATAAAATCTTCTAACTGAAGAGACATGATTATGTTTTTCGTGTTTATACACCTTTCTATTCTACTTTGTCTGCCATCTTAGCCATCTTAATGCAACTTTAACACTCAGTGTAACTTTTAGTAGCCAACTAGCGAAGTGTGGTCACTAAGGAGAATGGACAAAAGTAATAATATAAATAAAGTACATAGTTCTCAAGGATGTTGTGGTATAGTATGCTATACAAAACTGCTAGTTTCCAACTACGTAACAAACCTTTTTGCTCTAATTCCAAATGTACCTATGGACCACTTCTAATACCTAATCCTTTGTTCCATCTACGTATACTGGTTATATTAACTAACAAATACCTTTATATAGTTCCTGTGCCTCAAATATGTGCGGATCGTTTCATTAGTTGCCCTGCTATTCAGAACTAAACTGTACAAACGGGTTAGACTCCAAAGTTTATTCACAATGGTGCATAAGTCGGAGCAACTTGGATTTAATCCTGCGACTATTATGCGTTTTCGATTGTTCGCTGATATTTTGAAAGTAATATAACTTGGATTTACTGGCTTCAATTTGTCGTCTACATTTGGCGCCCGTGTATTTAATGTTAGTGCTTATACAAACTTGTATGTATGATACTAATCACGCTAATATTATGAAGGCGAAAGTTTGTAAGTGTGTTTAACAAACAAGTTCAAACCGCTGCACCGATTTCGATAAAATTTGGTATGAGGGTAGCTGATACCCTGCAACTTTTAATCCCGAAAAATGTAGTAGCGGGTAACACCGCGGGGCGCAGCTAGTACCTAATAAAATGCATCCGATATAACCCAGCAGCAGTAGAAAACAGAAGTGACTATGCAATTAACCTTAGATTAGAATTAACTGTCTAACATACTGGCTCATGGCGGCTTGAGTATTTTACATGACCCACGGCGTGTTCCGATGGTGATAGTAACGTCTGAACCAAACATACACCATTACACCATGTTAGGACAATATACACCCTTGCAGCTAATCCAAACGATGACTGATTCATTTGTGTTATCTTCTGTACCGGGACAGGTCGATTGAAACCTGATGCGTCACTGCTACTCTCTTTGAAAGGCCTGTCCTGTGTCCGGTCGTTACTGAGCTTTTATGTTATCTGTTATATTTGTTAAATAGATTTTTACTAACGTAGTTTATTTTCAATTCTATCTATGAATGATATTCTTTTTAATCCTAGTCACTAAGAATAACTTGATAGTCTTGGAGGACTATTTATATCAACCGCACTAAAAATATTTCTACATGATGAAACACAACAAGCACTAGCTTCAGAAATATCACTGTTTTAATACCTACACCTTATCACATTTGGCAACCAAGTGCACCTTTGCCTTTAATGTCCGTAATTAACCCCTTATTTCCAAACACAGCCCGTAATTTCCCTAACTACTTCCAACTCTTATTAGTCATAAAATTATAATGAGTTGAAAAAACATTTCGGGTCACGGAAACAGCCTCAGGTTGAAAATCTTTTCTAACTTTTATGTAAAATTTAAAGTTGAGAATTTTAAATATTATAAGGTGGCTCCTGTGCGGGGGCTGCGAGTGATATATTTCGGGTTAAATATTTGTTACATTTTAAATTACTGATATATTAATTGGCTCGAGCCTAGGTGTTTGTGAATGAGGATCATGGTTCTAAAATGCAGTCACAATATATGACTCCTGTCGCGTTACCGACTGAAAATATTCCTTTACCTTTTCAATAGTAGATATAAGTATCCAACTTCTTTATCATTTTTTATGTAGCCTGTTCGGTGTCCCACTGCTGGGCAAAGGCCACTCCATTATTCGTTATATCAACTGAAATTCTTTGATTTATACAGATAGATATAATAGTAATAGACTCAGTTAATAAACCGCTACAAATGTTATTTATCCTCAAAATCTATTTGTTAATTAAACTTCTCAGTAGTATTCAGCATACCACGCAAATCTGCGTTGAATTAAATGACATAGATATCGGAGTGCGACCTGTTCCTAAAATTATTCCCAATTCCCACATTTGCATGAATATGTTCTGCATCTATAAAGCATTCAAACGTTGTCGATACGACATCGGAATTCAAATTCACTATCTCAGCGTAGATTTAAATTTGCTCGAACCAAATTCGGGAACACAGTTCGGTGCTACCTGACAACTATTAACAATAATCCCTTCTCTAAACTGTTAGTTTCAGGTAACATCCACATTGCAAACGTTCCGAACTGTCTCAATTATACTGGGTTAACGGTCTTAGTTTATGTTGGCTACGATTAATTGATATTGGAAAATTTTAGAGAGATCTATGGAAGTAAAGTACCTGATTCTCAGTGGGGATTTGACCCTGGTCGGTAGAGTTGAGAACTCTTCACTCTTTAGATCAATTTTGCAGACCTGTGATACATACACATACATACATAAAGTCACGCCTGTTTCCCTGTGATATGATTGCTTTAGTTTACGCAAGCAAAACTTACGACCCTTTTCTTCTTACACATTTTTACTAAGCAGAATATAAATAAGAACAAAGACAATAAAAATAACATTACTGCCTCATACGTAATTAATTCTCCGAAATTGCTCATATTTTATCCGTTATAACTTCCGATATGTTCAGGGCGTGTTCAAAACAGTGACAACGTCCACAAATAATGACAAATGCACAGAACTCAAGAACATTGTAACAATATACAATAAACCTTCTGAAGTTAGGCCGATATTCTAAATTGCGAGAGTCCGTCTAACCAATGCTCTCTGTCTCTCATTCACCCTCCTACATACATACATACATAAAGTCACGCCTGTTTCCCTGAGGGGTAGGCAGAGACCCTCCTACAAAATCTAAAAAACGGGTACTGCGCCAACTCTCGCTGCTAACATCTGAGAGCTCATCACTATTGCGAAGTCTTGTCGAAGAACATATTTTACCCTTTATTTTTTTTAGCCTTACTAATCTCTCTCTCCAACTAACCTTATCTCATCATTTGGAGTCGGCTCTCCTAGCCTCTCTTCGCCAGGACGCTCTATCCCGGGTCGTCTCAAATGTGACATTTACATCTTGCCTTACTAATACAGTAGTTATAAATAAATGGTGAATGGTAGGAAATTGGCAGGGGTTAACGTGCTTTCCTTGGTAAGTGTGTAACCGGTGGATCCTACGCATGTACTCTAAGGTAGTGTTAAGTTAGCGTCCCATCGGACTACGGTGTGTGGGTTACAGAATGCACCTGTGTTACCCACACACTACTGCAGTGTTATATCATTTGGCTTAATATGACTTGGCTAGTCTCAGTTGAGTTTGGTCGCTGTAACCAAAGTTCTGTCAAGAGGGAAATCATAAATAAATGAATAAAAGAAAAAAGGGTACGTAGAAAGGACCTTAGTATGAATCGTTTTAGAATTCTCGTCTACCCTTAAAGGAAAATGGTATGTACAAAGGTACACGTTTAATGTATTAAACGAATTATAACAAAGCGAAACAGTCAACCCCGCTTTGTAAATGAACAGTAATTAATAACTTTATCGTCCTTTTTCTGTTTGTACAATGTTTTCTTTGTTTCATAGAGTTCAGCTCTGTTTGTACGTAGGTACCTACTTTGCTTTTCCAAATTGTTTCGCACCTTCTTTTAGGTACTCGTGACGTATACTTTAGTAATTTAACAGGTTTTCCTTAAGCTTTTGAAATTATTTGTTTCAAGAGTTTTTATTTTGTATAATTGCCTTTCTTGTACCTACCTATTTAGTTGCATGCCATTAGTAAAGCCATAACCAGAACCGGTCGTGTATGAGATTGCACTTATAATATTCCTGAACTACATACCTATACGTATGAAATACATACCTATATGTTTCCAAAATGTTCCACATTTCCAAACAATTCGTCATAAAAACTGCAACATTGTATACAATACTTTAATAACAGTGTATACAGCACTACGGTAGCCGAATCCCAAATGACGGTAACCATACCCCCAGAAGGCGTCGTATTGGAAAGGAAATAATAAAAATAACGCCATATGGACGGCACCAGAGCCCTGTGTTGTGTGACTTTTGTCAATAATACCTCGGAATATGTCACAAACGCCATCCAGTCATTTGTCCTAAAAAGAAAGCACAGGTGCGATACACTGAATTTGTTCGTTCGTAGGTACATTGCATTAGTAATTTACTAAAATTCGATAATAAGAGTTAAATTACGAAGACAATATCAAGTCATAGAATATGTGACAGTGTTTTGCATACTTTCACGAATATTTTGTTAGGTTTTCTGAAAATACTAGGTATTTCTTCGTGGGTTATATTAGTACCAATCTTGTAATAGTCAAAACTTACTATTTAGCAAGTAAATTAGGGTTATCAAAAAAGGAACTACCGAGCTTTCCCAAAAATAGCGACAAATTCGTTATTTTTGGGAAGCTTCGTTTTCACTTACTGTTATTTTTTGTTATTAATATATGTTATTGTATTGTAGGTTAGATATTTGTACCTACGCACGTAAATGTCGGATCTTTGGTTAATGTGTTAAAATCTGCGACTGCTCAAATTGTCTAAACAAAAACGCATTCCATACGCCCTCTATAACATTATTTAATTAAATCGAAAGTTACGAGAGCAATGGATTCCTACACAAGTCTGAGAAGCCAATAGATAACATCCTCATTCCTATCTCCTACTGCTTGAGTACACTTTTTTCATTGACCACACATCGAGGAATGCCTCGTAGATTGCAGAAGATTGCTTTCAGTATACTCAAGAAGCTTGTGTGAGAAATAAATAGAGCGGTCGTAATCTTAGAAATTCAGTTCGATCTGAAGGTTAGTACAAACAATATTTATTTATTATTTATTTGAACAATATTAGAACTATGAGTTACATCTTGAGGTTAATTTGTAGAATAGAATAGAATAGAATATATTTTTAAACCAGGAATGCCCTTTAAAATTTTAAGCAAAAATTGGAGTAGCAAGGTAGATTAGATACAGTATTATAAAACGCTATAGTTTAGAAAATAAAATAATGATAGAAAATGAGATTTATTTCTTTATTTTATTTATGAATATTCTCTTTAAAACGTACAATCAGTAAATGTATATTTTAATATTCAGTAATGAAAATTAACGCGGAGGCGTCTTGGGACGTGATATCAAAACGAGTCCCTATTTACATTTAATCTGACCTATTTTCCAAAATACATTCACAAATTACTACCAATGGTGTCGTTAAAATATTTACCAGCCGCAAAGGCTAATAAGTCGTAAGTAGCAATTAAATGTATTATTTTGTCAGTCTTGGTTGCGTTTGCACAAAAGAGGCTCGTCTCGTCTTTATAACGGTAATTATATAAACCTGGTCGGTTACAAGTCATCAGCACTTATACAATTTGTAAAGCGGCAAGTATATTTTTTGAAATAAAAATAAGCAAGTACTAGATGACCTCTAGCCTAGATGAGTTGGTAACTATAATAATAAAACACTATCATTTTATATTTCTTAACATATATGTTGGTTCAAAGTTAATTCGTTATAAAAGTTGATTGGAGAATATAATACTTCAAATCAAATTTTTATTTCCCTTTCATATTGTTCAAAGTTCTACATCATTACAAGTTCTTCCCAAGTTTCGATTACAACTGTATCGTCTTGGGTCTCTCCTTTGATTAAAAAAAGTTAAAGCATAAAAAAAATTAAAGATATTTTTATACAAGCTTATGTTGATTTTAGTGGATGTGTTCTCTTTTATTTAAAAATATAAAATGCATGCTTTTCTGAACAAATCGTTAGCGTCAAAGGAAAATTAATTACAGCGATGTTTTACCATAAAGGCATTTCTTAATAAATTGCTTTTGTTATAACCTCTACCACCTAAAATAATAATAAGCGAATTATATGAATAAATATTTACTCATTTTAAGTCACCGCACCTAAGGCACCTTTGAATGTATTTTGTCAATAAAAGTAACTATAATATGTCATAGAATATCTACCCGTAATCATAAAAACTATACCGAGTCTACTGGCGAATATTTATTGTCTATTTGGTTGAAAGGCAATTCAGAAGGATTGCTCGATAATACTAGATAGTTAATTGCTAATTCTCCCTGGATCGACGTTAAGAAAAGGGAATTAGTGAAGACTTGTAAACAGGCCGGCGAGTTTTATGTAAGCAAGGCCTCAGCTTAATATCTTGGTCAGACTTTACTAAATCATTGTTTGATACGAAAATACGAGTTTGAAAGGTTTTCATTACATATTACTCGTGCAATATTATTAATGTGCGAGTAACTTGGTATGCTTAAGCTAAGGAATGATGCAGTAACGTTTCAGTTTACTATTAAAGCTATATGATACTTTACCATAAGCATATAATGACTTCGTTATGAACTTGCAAAATTTTGGTAACTTTATACACAACTTTATGAACAACTTCTTAATGATGAAACCTTTACGAACGTAGGTAACTTGTCTAAATAATTCTCAAATTTTCTTAGGGCATGTACTCATTAGTATTTCATAGCCGTCTCTAGTGAAACCACATCATAGTGGGTTTACCACAAATTATTCCAACCTGACCCAAAGGATCTTAGCTCATGACCTTTCAATCGCCAATCAGCGCCTTCGTTGAGGTTATTCTCGCTTATAATTGGAGGCTGTGGCCTTGAGTATCAGGGGCAGCATTGCGCCAAATGACACCATTGTATATAGAATTTATAGGGCCATTTAGACCCTTGCCAACCTCGTAGCAATACGTTAGAATTAATAATTCCGCTGAATTGTCAACATAACATGTTTATGGTTAATGACGTGAAAGCGTTATTTGTACTTTCTTTTGTAATGAACACAAATCCAAATACAAACTGCAAGATTCTCATAGCTCTTAGAGTATTGTAAAGGAGAGATAAAAAAGTTGAATGATTGAGGTATTCCGTATCTCAGCCATACATAATCCTGAAAATAAATTCCAAACATTTTTGTCAGGACACTTAATACACAAAAAACAAAATTCTGAACTGTAATTTTAAACCGACTTTATTAAAAGAGACAAGGTTTTCAATCTATGGAAGCGGCTAAAACTCCACCTGCTCGCTTTATTGAAGATGGATATTTTATATTCGAATATTGAAATTTCGTGCCCGAGCCGGGGAGAAATCAGCGAGGTATTTGAAGAATCCCCCAGTGAGTAATAACTGAGTGAGGGTTGATTAATGACCGTCGCTCTGGGAGTGTCAAAATGTTCCTGTGTCCCTTTACTGTTCTAACACTCGTTCCTTTGTATTATAACGTTTATGGTCACCAGAGCTGCTCTTTTGTCGTTGTTGTACTTTGTTTAAAATATTTGTTGTAACTTGTGATGAACAAGGTTACGTTGGGGAGCATTCAAATTGGTGGCAAAACATCAATTATTGTGACATATTTTTTTACAGGTTGGTAATATAAAGCCTATAATTGTCCCATTGCAGGGCAAAGGCCTCTTCTCGTGTAGAGTAGGGTTCAGCATCGATCACCATGCTAGCTCACTGCAGGTTGGTAATACAAATCATAATTAACAATTGTTTATGAAATCCTAAAACGAATTAACAATATCAGTAATAACGTTAAAGACAAAATTTCCAAAAGGAAGTTATCCGTCAAATTAGGCTAATGAAGCTATTAACCAATTTTATTAAAGGTTTGAAAACATAAAGCCACAAAATACCGTTCGTTTCATCAGAATTAGGAACAATTTCTCTGATTTGGCCTAACTCCAACATTTCGGCAACGGAAAACCTTGGTTACTAACCTGCAATGCTGCGTAATATATTGCAGGCAGACATCGGGCTCAAGAATCCTTGAAAACATTTCTATTTCAAAGCTAGATCTCAAAGGTAACATAGTGGTACTAACTTTGAGTGCCACCTCGGCATCAGTAAATATTTGCACTTTTGACTTGACGTATTTATTTTTGCTCATATTAAATATCATGCCGGAATGTTTACACGAAGCTAATTGGAAAGCCTCGTCAAAGAAAAGAGTTTTATACATATAGCAACTAATTTACATTAGAGACGTATAAAATACCAACGAGTAGTATGTGTTATCTTCTGGCTGGAGGCCTTTTATTAGGTCTCGCCAAACTACCGGTTAAGCAGTAAGAGCTCTTTCAGAGCTAACTGCGAGAGACAAGTTCGAAAAAAAAAAAAGTGTTATCTTATCATAGAGCAACGATTTTCGGTAAAAAAAGAAACGAGCTTTGTTGCAACTTAGATTCATTGTTCTATTTGAGTATTTAAAGTTTTTTCAAATTAAAAATGTGGCATTGGTTTAAATTACCTACTTTTAAGCTATTGCTACCGTGTGCTTCAAACTCTAGTCTATAAACTTTTTGGTAACCACGAGTTAAAAGTTATATAATAACTTACTGTGGTAACGTTGTGCTCAGCTGCTTAATTACCAACAGTTTATTCAATAACACGGACCGATATTCAAACTGCACTAAACTAGTTGGCCGTAATCGGTTAATCTGTAGTTTGCCCCAACTGCACATGGTGCATGATCCGCAACTCCAAACTACTAAGTAATTCAGGTCTTAAAATTGAAATCTATCCTGAACTTGAGCCAACTTAAACTGTTTGAACGAATTTAAAAAGTTTTGGACCAGTCGACATACGAAGTTTTCGTTTATTCTGTTATACATTGTGAAGTATGGACTTCGAATGAGGTTTTTGGCAAACGAATACCCAAAATACCTGGACTTATTCCGGTTAGATCAACTTGCCAAAAGCGTACGTATGTACGTTGCTTGCTGTTGACAGTACACACAATGTTTGTTGACCACAATTTAAAAAGATTGCATTTGTTTTATACAAGTATATTAACTTTGAATATGTCTCTGCTGAGTAAATAAGATTTCTTTTGCTATACAAAAGGTAAGCGCCTTTAGCAATGCATATAATTACATATAATTTTCCATTGTTTGTTTGTGACTATTATAAATCGTGACTTGTACTTAAGAATCACTGCATTATGTATATAGCTACGGATAAATAAATCCGGCATCGAACAGTCAACGTGTTTTTAATGGAAACCTGTTGGTTTACTCAGAGTGATGTAATATTCAGCTTTAGTAAATGGGTTTGTTATGTAAATGACGGACGAACAAATTGAAAATGTTGATCTTTAAAGAGTTATTATTTCTTTTGTATTATTTTAAATAGGCTATAATCTATATTTAATTTGAGGAAAAAGGCACTTCTTACGTATCAGGGGTGCAACGCAGGCTCAAATTAAAATTAAGAGGGTACTAAAGTGAGACAACAAAAACGTCGAATTGGTGAACACAATAATTGTAATTTCTGTTAAAATGTCACAGAAAATAGAAAAGTCTTTCTGGAATATTTTATATTTATAGGTAACTCATGTTACGTAACGTATACGTAATTCTAATAATAAATACATCTTCAAATCAAAAAAGTACTGCAAAAATTTCCCTTTTCAGACAAGAATTTGTAGCTAAAAATCTTATTGCGCCAAGTTGCTTATTGTACATTTTGGGTAACTTAATGCGACTCAGCATGCAGCAGGTCTGGACATTTCGCGGTGAGTTCTTTCGCAACAACTGATTTTATAGAAGCAATTTACAAAGAATGTAGGTACAATTGTTTTCTCTTTTAAAGTAGCAAAAGTGACTAACGATTTCATGTTGCTTGAATAAATGCTGTTCTTTCTGTCTTGTGGTTGACAATGCATTTTATAGAAATCTATTAGATTAGTGTTTTTTTACTCATACTTGGTCATGTAACATAAATCAATATTTTTTTACTTTAAGTCTACAATATATATACGAACGATTATAGAGTATCATTTCTCTACTGTAACGATATCTACACGTGTACACTGTACAGATTCATATTGATCTTAATAAATATAATATAATGAATACAAATT
The DNA here is from genome assembly GCA_946251915.1 of Abrostola triplasia. Taxonomy (NCBI): domain Eukaryota; kingdom Metazoa; phylum Arthropoda; class Insecta; order Lepidoptera; family Noctuidae; genus Abrostola; species Abrostola triplasia. The sequence goes on from OX276430.1 coordinate 9,615,226, forward strand.
ATACTAATATTCAAATGTCTTGAATACAAAATCGGATGCAATCAATACTTTCTACAAACGTATTTCCTGAAGCGGTATCATTGCTAAAGTTATCATGTCAATATGACACCGGGAGACCAATCTTTTCCTAGCAAGATAATAAAACCATCTCAAGAGAGATAATTTTATTTAATAATGAATTCAAATTTCTAGAATGAAAGTATAACGACTGCCTTCATTCAATTCAATTCGCTTAATTCTAAAATCTCAACGCAAACAGGTAAAGGAGATTCAATGAATTATTCCTTCCTTTTTATACTCTGGCCGAGGGAAACTGGGTCAAGGTGCATGACAAATTATATCACGACACAGAGCTCCCGGGCTGTGCAAATAAGTAAAGCCTTTTTCCAAATGTAACGCTTTTTGCTGATGTACTGAGATTGTATATTACTGTGTCGGTTTTGCTGACTGGAACAGATGAAAATGAATATGAGTCGTCGAGGATTTAGACTTTCGCCTCTGCCTTGTTACTTTTCTCACAATTGCGTGGTTAGCGTTATTTTGCATTGTGATTTAAAAGGCAAGAGTTTACTTGTTACAAGATTTCGCGATAACTTTTCTTGTAAGTCTAATTCGAATTCGATTTAACTACGAAATTTCAAGCATTATGAACTACTATCCGTCTTGTCCGAACGTCATTACCCAATAAAACAATAACGTCCACCCCAAGATAGACAATAGCCAGACCAAATTACCAGCACTCTCCGAGTAGCATCAACAAGGCTATATAACGGAACAGAACAGCTCAATTTGGAGTGAATGTTATTGTACGACGAAATAATATCTACCGTAAATTACTGCTCACAGAAAATAATCTGTAAATTCTCAAAAATTCCGTATACTTTTACGAATCGCTTAACCATTTTTTTCAAGTTAATACTATTTAAGATTTCTTCAGTAAAATTCTGTCAAGTAACATATTTTTTGAATAATTATGAGCCTTACCTTAATCGATTCATCTCTTCCTAGGCATGATTAATAGTCACATTATACCCCTGCACGTATGTGGGTCTACTGAACAATTACCTGAAGCTGTAGACTAACGATAATTGCGGTAATATGTAATGTACGTTATCATTATCTTCGAAACTTTGCGGTTCAAGTTAAATTATTAGATTATGATAATTTACATTTTATTAGTGATGTATGACATGCATGTGATCGAATGTGCTAATCATGCTGAAAGTATTGCATATAATAGCAACGAAGAGTTAGTGTGCGTCGGGAAATCTGGGGACCCCCGAAGGGAAATTGCCAAAGGCTTGTTAATTGATAAAAACATAGCGAGCGCAGAACTTTAGGATAAGGTTTGACTTTTAACGATAGTAATTCATACACGCCTCAGCAATTTATCACCACATAGTCGATGAAGAAAATCGTGACGCGGCGTCGGTCGGTCAGCATCCAAACGTTAATAAAAAGTGATCGAAGCCCGATAACGGTGACACCTGTCAGGGCGACCTTCAAACTTGACAATGGACGCGTTTTCAAAGTAATACGGGGACGTAAATAGTTTCTCTTCTGTTTGCGTCAAAAACGAAATTGAAAGGGATCCTTCAATTCTATTTAATAAAAGAAACATTGGTGAGATAGATACGAAACCTTTTTGTTGACTGTTATGATAGTATAGGTAGGTTACGAGTAGATAGGTTATCATTTTCATATAACCCTTACAAGCTAATTTACAACCCATGCAGAGATCAAACATAATAAAATCTGGTTTATTACGAAGAACCATTTGAAGTTTATTTACCCAAGCAATACTATAGTAATAATTCTTTTTAAAATTAAAGTAGTTACGAGTAGTAAAGCTTAAAATTTCATATAAACCATCCCGCGCTTTGATCCCCATTTCAACATATTTTATTCACTTTAGACGATACATTTTCTCTTTTAGCCTTAATACATTAATATGAGCTTATAACGTGCATTCGATATTAAAAATTCTAGCGTAAAATGTGACGTGCAGCAACCTTATACGATGGTTATGAAGTAACCTTTATCGAATAACTTCTTTAGATCTGCTGAATGATATATTGCTATCCTTGTAGAAGATGATTCCAAGCCCGTCTATCGTGTGTCGGAGCTCTTTTGAAGTACATGTAGGAAATGATCTCACAGATACCGAAGAAGTACCTTCGAGAATGTTCCACGTTTTAAGTAATTCGCGACAAGCTTGAAATATAACTTAAAGGTTTAATATAATTATGTAAACATGTGAAATACATTATTTTTAGCTGTAAGTCCCAATTGGGATTCTGTTATAACAAAAATAATTTTTCGGTATAAAATGCTGTCGGCAATTTCATATATCGGTCCCCACGAGATCAAATCTTTCTGCTTGACGTAATATATTTTGATAATATCAAGGTTCATGACATACGGGTGGCCCTATAATATGTTCGAAGTCCTTGCAAGCCAGTAAACACAGCGGAAGACAAATAACGTGCGATACGAAATGCAATAATAGGGAACCCTTCTCAAACCACTCGGGGCTCCTTTGGTATTAGCGTTCTTCCTTTTGCATCACGGCGATAATGCGCTTCCGGGCCTCTCAGATAGTGTTGATTTGTATTCATTGTTTGGTCTCTGTTGAAGTAGCGTACCGGATTTTATCCCTAACCGAGCAGATTTCTTTTTCACTTTATTTTTAAACAAACTTAATGCTTCAGACATGTCCGTACAACTGAATTTTTATAGCTTAAGTTTAATCTTTTGTATTTGAAATTCTAAATCGTAATATCGTTTTAAACTTGGTAGCTCGATGCAAAATTTATGTTGCCACATCAGATTTATATATTTTAGAAACGTTTTGTATGCGCAAATGTATTCTGAATATTTTATGGATTTGGAACACGTAGTATTTATTATAAATGTTAAAGTGATTTTGTGTGCCGATTTTAACGGCCTAACAATTAAACCAACGTTAATATAGTATAAGATAAACACAAGACTATCCTAGGTTTTAACTTATTATTTATCCCAACGAATTTATACATACACTTCGGTCATTATTTTGGCATTTTACAAAAGAATTTGCGGTAAAAATTGTAAAACTGCTTCTAAAATGCGAAATATCGCTGTAAAGCAAAATTTTAAACCGTGTTGGTCCGTAACTTACCAACCGTTGTAATTTACGTTCCATTTTTTAAAAAGGCTATTGCTTGAATGTGCTTATTGAAATGCAACAAAGCGCTCTACGTGTCGCGTTTCATACCTCACGATCCATTACGTGAGCCAAGTAATTTTTTTATTTTGATTTATTTGTTTCCTATTTTTTTCTTAATAAAAAAGAACTCAGATCATTTGTTTCCTGTTCGGAATATGATATATTACATATATAACACTTAAGACTCTGATGTTGTACTAGTTCTCTAAAGATAAAAGTACTCAATTGATTACCCGGCGTACCCTGGGCACTAGGCAGTCAGTACTGCTACCGACCTGCTACCGACCTAGCAAATTAAATGAACTTATATGTGCTGGATGAATGTCAAAACTCATATCATGTATGAGAAAAACAGTTGTCATAAATATGTTTCATGCCTAGGTTGAAACCTATCCTACGTTGTAAAATAAAGTCCAGATCTTTCTTGTTCTACGGTTTGTTGGGTTATTCAGTTTTGATCTAAAAATATTTACAAATCAGTGATTTATATTTACATTTACTAGTATTTTTCACAAACATGACTATAATGAAATTGTAATGAACTTTTAAATTAAAGGTTATATTGAGCTATAAAGTTTTTATGAATGTAATTTGAAACATTATGTCTCGTCAGACAGCGCCAATAAAGAGAAAATAAAACAAATTTTATGCAACGAAGCATTTTTATCAACTATAAAGTCTACTTAATTAAAGTCTTAAATACTTCAGTATTCGTGTAGTAGCAGTATTTGAATAGTTTTAGAAATTAATATCTTTGCTTCTTAACTTATAATAAAGCCTGGTAAAATCGTTCTCTATTATGCGAGATATTTACTAAAGTAAAATGAGCTGTGGTTCAACAATACAGACGTTTATAAGCATGAAATATTGCTACGCAACTAACAACTAATCTTGTAAAGCTACGTCGTAGCAACTGCTACGATGTAGCTCACCGTAGAGTTAGTTTTTGAACGAAGTTATTTTCGAAGTCGAACGGTAATATTTTTAAAGCAATTTTATATTTTTCTGTATTTATATATCAGACTCCTCTTTTTAGAAAAAATGGATAACTGTATTTTTTGTTTAATTGATATTAGCATAAAATAGAGTATGAGAGGGTTTAGTCCAAAAATGTTTGGTATCTGAAACATCGAATTTTGTTTCTGAACAAGGAAGTAGGTAGTTTAAATTACAAGCGCGTATCGTTACCACGTTATAACCACGTGTCTTACTCGATGAGGGTAACACGATACCTGTAAGAAACGCACGTCTGGAACTTTAGTTTTCGTTGGCTGACAGTACATTATGTGGAACATAACTTGGGAGTTGCTGTTTTAGTTTTGAACTAATGAGGTTTTCTCATGAATCCCTAAGGGGATAACCCTGCTCGAGGAGTTTCTTACTTAAACTTATATTTAAGTGGAAACTATTGGGCTGGTGGACTGGTGGGTAATAATTGTATTACCGTGGTTATCTTTTAAGCGATAAGATAAATATAGTAAACTGTAAAATAGTGTGTATTATAAATATTCCTTTTTAACATTAAATTCTGCGTCACTCTCGTAAAGTGCCATGTATCTATCATGAATAACTTAGTGCTAAAAATTTTTTTTCTTCGTCCTTTTTGACAAATTTCTTTGACAATCTGCGTCAAAGAAATTTTCATTTATTTTTAATGTGTTTCTTTTCTGTAACTACTTATTTATCTGTGTGTCACTAAAATAAAAAAAAGGATTAAATCTACAGAATATGCAGCAACATTTTGCCTCTACGATTAACATTATATTGCGATCACCAATCCATTAGGCGGTTGTAGTGATTATGCGGCTGTGACCCTGACGACGGATTGTAACAGCCTTCCGCAAGAACAACATTTATGACGTCTGCCATGTTTATTGTTTGATCTCTAAAGCAAGAAGGTCGAAACTAGAGCAACGTAACTGTCGATGTTATTGTTAGTTTGACTCACGACTAACCTATGACAAAAATACTAAAACGTCGAACCCTGTCCTCAAAAAACATGCCTGAATTCCCCCAATGGGTAGGCAGGGGTGCACACACAGTACACCCACATTTCGTCAAGAATTATAGTACTATAAATAATACAAAATATCAGAATACCATCAACAGTGTACGTGCTGGTTGATGAGCCAATACATATACATAATAAAGATAGTTTCCAATTGCGAAAGGAAGCTTTACCTAGTCACTATCGAGCAGACATAACGAACAGAACTGCCACGCCTCTAATCCCTGTAAGCTCACTGGCCACTCTACACCAATGAGGCTTGCACGTTATTACGTTTACTTGCCAAGATGAAACATTTCACATGAAATGAAATACCATATTTAGTATACTTAGCTACATCGGCAACTCACCACCTAATTTAAATTTCCGTCTGGGTATTCTCTGAGGAAATAACGAACGTGTTTCCACTATTTTCCTACATATGGTAATATTAAATATAGCGCTTCTGGTTATATTGAAATAAATGTTTTTTGTATACCTATCTATAACTAAATAGTCGCGTTTTAATGTCTTACATGGAGTGTTTTTTTATCGGCTATTGATAAATGTAGCTAGATTCATTTTGCAATTTGACTTGATTGGCGCAGTGGCTAAATATCTGTGCTAAAAATTGCGGGTTCTGTTCCAGCACGGGACAAAAATATGTGTGATTTGCTGATGTTTGGCCCGAATGTTGTATGTGTGTGTGCTATTTCATGTTTGTAAAAAGCATCCAAGGTACATGAGAAGTTCCTAATTTATTTCTATTATAGCACGTAGGTTACGTACACCATGATGTAAAACTATTGCTTGTAGTTGTGTTTTATATAGGAGCTATAAGAGTAGCGCCGCTCGAGTTCATTATTCCCAGAATCTATTGTCGCTTCTTCGTTTTTGTTGCTCTTTGGCCGCCCCGAACGTCGAACTTCCATTTCCTGCAAAAGATTGCCACTTGCTAGTCAACAATCACATTAAATGCCCCACTTTTATGGCGGACTTGTGTTCAGCTTATCATTCAATGCACTTAATGTGGTTCGATCGACGCAAATGACCGCCACAATATTTCATTTTATGGTGATGATGATTGAAGTATTTTGGTGAGAAAATCTGTTCGCAAATTATTGTAACATGATGCTATGTTGATGTAGTACAATGTATAGTATAAAACGGAGGTAGTTATTTAACCGGGGAACTAAAAATACCTTTTTGTAAACCTATCGTAATTCAGTAGGTAGGTACATACAATTTACGAAAAACCATTAATTTGATGTAAATATTGCAGAAACTTTACATATAAGTATGTATTGTAGACAAAAAGATAAAATCATTTCATTAAAAGAGACTAACATTATTAATGCACTATTAATAATAATAGTCCATTTTGAATAAATGATTTTTGAACGTCAATTTATATAATAACATCCCTCAAAACGCCCGTCCGTCACCGCTACTAGGAAGCGGACGGGCGTTTTGAGATATATATAGCTGGGTAGAAGAAACAGCGCAACAACCTACCCAGCAGCAAAATCCGTCTGTCAAAGCCTCGAATTTACCATATCAATTGCAACATAAAATATGAATTATGATCTTTAATAATATATGTTAATAATAAGTCGGATAACTTATAATTTAATTCTCCAACCAATCCATTAATAGTTTAATAATGAAAACGATTAAGCTTAATATCACTGATCAATTACGTAATAGCATCATTATGGTCAATACAAACCGAACAACGTATCGCCTTAATCCGTCTGTCGTGCATCGGAATAGTATTGAAATCGGATTATATCATAGTACCAGTTGTTGCCACTATTGAATTCCATTATCGCATGTATTTTAGATGTATATCCATGTTGACGAGTATACAAATTCTGTACAGTAATGATAAATGATTTTTATTTTGTAGTAGTAGTAGGTTCCAAAAAAACACTTTTACACGTAATTTTTTTTAAAACTAGATAGCATCGGCTTACTATCCTAACTGACTACCTCTGAGAAGAAATGCCGAAACAAACTCAGGGGTCAAGGTCTCTTTTAAAGTCCAGACAAGCTCAATATTTTATGTGAGAACAATGTCGGTGGTCTGAGAAGTGGTCTTTTTAGGAAAGAACCACGGTGAGTTTGAGTCGACCTATCCTTACAGACGCCCCGTCTCGTACCATCTGAAGGATATTTGGGTAGGCCGCATAAAATACTCAAACCGTCAGACGCACAGGAAAAAAAAACTAGTATATATATAAAAAAAAAGGAATGAAAAAACCTATAGTAGGAACAATCATTCAAAAATAATTTTGCCGTAAATTGCATGAATTTGATTTTTGTGTTTGTATGCGTTAATCTGTTGTGTTCTTTATAAATAAATTTATATTTTTGTTACAGGTAATTCACTAGTCCATGAAATACCAGATCTCAATGTCAGTACGTAGTTGATTTATTTCAGTTATAAAATCACGATTATTGGAATATATAACTGCCGCAATTCAATTATAAAGTATATTATTCAACTCCATCGGTAATAGGTTTCATAAAGTTAAACGTTTTATTATTTATCTGTGAAAAGTAAATACTCCTATAAATGTTCGAAGTATAACATCATTAAAAATCTGTTTACACTGCAGCTCATTAGCCATGACTCTGGTATTGACATCAAATAAAGCTAGAGCGCTCGCTCCGTGCACCTCGATATAATATAACAAGATAATGATTGTTTACTACGTACAGATATTAGTTTAACACTTCAGGGAAATTCCCTGCGCGTGTCCTAGGTTATGAGGTAGAAAGGAAACTAACACACGTGTAGGTACTCCAACGCATGAAGATCATTTTAATTTTATACACTATCGCATAACATTTCTTTATGTGAAAAATTCAACTGTTTATAAACATCAGAGAGACAATACGCCAAGCCAAGAAAGAAGAACACTTGTTTTTCGTAGCGGCGTATTGTTATAGACGTGAGTCGATACATCGACGATATGAGTCGAAGCACTCAATGTAGAATTTAGTTTGCTAAACAAAATGAAATGCATTAAAGGTGCATGGAATATCATAATAATTTAATTGGTATACTAACTAATTAATTACAATTAGGTTATAAGCCCTAATACCTTATCTTGCACGAAGAATAAGCAAGGCACTATAGCTACTTTTCGCTACATTACACACTTCCTTTTTAATGTCAAAATTTATAACAACTTTCTTATTAACAGCTGTGTCAATGCGGAGCGGGAATTATCTTGTTCTCACGAAATGTACTAACCAAATAAAAGAGGAGTGAGTGCTTATACAATCAATTAGTTGTCTAAGCGGCCGTTACATTTTATTTCCTTTTAAGCGCTTAACCTGTCTTGAGTGTCTTTGAGCTCGGTATTACCAGTAGTCTAGACAATGAACACATTATTTAATTACTTGCTGAGAATACTAATTGTATTTTACGCTGAAACAAATACAATTACAGAATTCGCGCGGAGGTTAAAATCTTTGATCTTGTAAAGTATGTGAAGACGCTTGTTCGTTCGAAATTTCGTGTGTAGATGAGATTTATATTCGAAATTAATCTACGTAAATTATCCTCAAAAACATACGGCTGTTAGACATAGTAATAAATGTTTTTTATTACGTTTTCTATAAATCACTGCGATGCGCTGGTCTATGATTTAATTTAAAGTTAGATAATCTCATAAAAGCATATCGACACAACGAGAAAAATTCTCTAAACTTTCTGCGCACACCAAAAATGCACGGAACACCACATTTAGTTTACATACCGCTCATAACTACACAATAGTTGAGGTTACGAATGAATTTACATATTGCATTCTAAACACGACGCGACCGCAAATATTACGTGTATCTGCGCAAATATGTGTACTAGTGATGCGCCACGAGATTCACCATCCGAGTTGTGTTTGCTCGTTGCATTCGACTCGCTAAAAATGTATAAATTGAGGCACCGAGGATACGTTGAGAGTAATGTTACCCTTACAGAAATAGGGGAACCAATATTAACTTCTATCAGTCTGGGATGCACGTGTACGTGAAATGGGCATGCAAAGAAATTGGTTTTCTTAGTAGGTACTACTTTTGGAAATTTTTACCTACTCTAAATGTTAATTTCAATCAATAAATTAGTAAATATAGACACACAAAATGACGACTGTATTCTGTAAAAAATTATGCAGTGCACCGATACCTATAGTAAGTAGATTCATATCCCAACAGATAAGATGTTAACATTACAAATTGAAGATAAACGTGTTAATTGTCTGATAACTTTCTTAAGTAACACCGGTAAATAACTTAAGCCACTTGAGTATAATGTCAGGCATCCCTAATATTCACACAATGCAAGCATTATTAAAATATTAACATGTACATAAACCGAGTGTTATGTCCCGCTCGGGACACGAAAGGTCAGGGGTTGCAATATAAAGATATTTTATAAGGGTTGAACTTCGCTAATAGTTTAGGGGAAGTGTGAACATGCTATGAATGGACATTGGGGATATAAGGTGGCTTGTGAATACCTACTTACGGATACACAATTTTATTTTATTTGTCGGTTTTGCCAAAGCTCTTCCGATGGGAATATAAAAAAAAAACGCTTTTTATGTTTGTTTTTGTTAAGCGAGGAAACTACAAATAGGTACTACTTTCTGTCATCATCAGACCATTTTTATGAAGGTTTATTTCTAAGGTCACGCAAGTTACGTAGGTAATAAATATTTGAAATAAATGTATTTAAGTCCAAACTACAGAACAGCTGGCACGCATTGTATGTACGAAATTTGAATTCAGTCAACATAATATATGAAATACAAATCCGAGGACAGAAAAGCAGAAAATGTTCACCTTTCCTGGAATATGCATCGTTTACATAGTAACCAAAATACCTGACAGAACCATTTCTAGGTAATTTAGTAGTGGTTTCATGAATCTGTTAAATTTGGTGCATACTCACGCTACACGGAACACGAAATGCCGCAAAACATAGTTTCCAACAATCCCCTTTTTATCGGAATATTAGCTATTCCAATTTACTCGGAACTAACCATGATATGGGACTGAAATTACAATACTTATTAAACGAAAGCGTTCGACCAGCCACTGTGAAATTTCATTTGGGCCAATTAACGTTTGGAACATTCCAGACAATCGTAGCTTCGCTAGAGCCCTATATTTAGCGAAGCACGAACATTTTGTCTAGTTGAATTTTATTATTCAGCTTATGCAGATACGGCTATTTGACGGTGCGAAATCTTTGTGATTACCACGTAATTGTAATATTTTGTCGCCTTAGCACGAATGGCGCCATGCAATTTGTTGGTATCTAAAGGTCTAGTCTCTACTGAGGGTGCTTTTCAATTAAGCTAATTTTATACTACGAGAGTAGCAACGTAATCATCTTAGAACCAAAATTCTTTGTTATCAGCACCGCTCACTCAGCATATTTAGATAGCTTCACGAGCTTATTTCATGAGATGACTGGTAGGAGAGATGAATGGAAGAAAAACACACGTACAGCCAAACTCAAATATCAAAAAATGAGACTGCAAAAAGAAGCTTTATTTTATTACATTTTAAGGAACTTTTTTGTCTAAACTAATATGCTTTTTTTTAGAATTACATTTTTCCCAGATATAAATAAAGCGAGTTTTAGGTACAATTAAAAAATTAAACACTCACCAGTACCTGTTAGCGGTACATACACGACTCGTTATAATGTATCGCCCACGCTCTACCGTTTTGGGATAAGTAAACAAAGCCGCGAGTACACACATAAAGACTATATGAGCATATAACGATTACAATAGTACGATAAGTAGCTATAAATTGCCAGTATATTGCCTGTGAAAAGGGTGAATAAAAGACTTCACAGTTCATTCTTTTGTTCGATTTTTTGTGGCGCGATAACTGGATACTGACTTTTTATTATTCCCGTGTTCCTTTCACTTTTCTAAAAGCTCAGGTAAAGCTTGGCTTTCTGCAGTTGGGATTAAACGAAGGATTATGTATCATGTAACGCTCTTATTAAAATGATAATCACGGCACTTTGACGAATAAAAAGATATATTTTCACTAAAGAAGTACTTTATTGTACAGTTGACGCTAAGAAGAATTACTTTATTTAATTCTGTGGTATAAAACGCCACGTTTCTTACTTAAAATAATATCTGAAATAGTCTCACAAGACCAAATTAGAGCGGTCCTTGCGTCACATCCTTGTAAGGCCACATTAAATTGGCACGTCTCCTCCGAGTGCTAGTTAACGAGTTTTCCTCGACATCTTTAATATGCATGAAACATATTCTGAAAAGCTCGCATACCTACTTCTTCCTCAAGAAAGTACGACAGAAATGTTCTTAGAGACCTAAATATGTCCTCCTTTTCTTGTACCCTTCATTCAGCGACTTAGTGTTATGCATATAAAGTGTTTGGTACTAAATTTTTGTTTGAGGCTCATCTTTACTTACTAACTGAAAGCGAGATGAATGAGTGATATATACGAGGCCTTCATAAACTAGTATGTTCATATATTTTCCCTGAATCTAAGCTTGCCTGTATACCTATATTAGTTATATATAAAATTGTCCTTAAATTTTCCAACCGCCCTCATATAGAGACCTCATTTTGAATTTATCTTGACGAGATGAACGTCTTCCGGGATATTCATACTAGATTTACTGCCAACACCGTAAATGCTTATTTATTGGGATAAGCGGATAACTGACAGGCAGGGTTTGTTCCCTCAGCCGTATATAGCTCGACGTATATTCATGTGTGTGCGTTTGTTATACCTTATGACGTATTAGTTTACTTACACACAAAGGAATACATTCGTTTTATGAATTGTTATTCGCAAAATTATGCTTTGAAGATTGTTATACGGTATCAGAGTTTAACGTTTTGATTTAGTACTCGGCAATGAAGCAGGATTTTTTTAAATTAAGCAGTATTTTGACTTAATGGAAAAGTTTAAAAATGTATTATATTTACTGACATCAATTAGGTATATATATAAATATATTTCAAAATGTAAGTACAAGATTGATACCTAAATATATTTATAGGCGGCAAAATCCCATGTTCATTCCATCGATTGATCCTTTTGTAATAACTAGGTAACTGTACTCGCAGTATTCTAATAAAAGCTTGGTCCACTCAATGACATATTGCGATTGTGTGCGGCGCAGTTTTCCAACCGAAGTACAAAGAATTCAAACAAACATAAAAGGAATGAAAAGCTTTGATCCATCAGTCGGAATTCCGAAAACACGGCGTGCTGTATTCGTGTAAATTATCCAATATACTGTATTATATAATTAAACCCTGTGAATGCCGTGATGCGACATGAGGTGGCTTTGTTTGGCTTTAAAATACTGTACAGTATTGGTGTCTTTAATAATTGTCGTCATAATTATGATATTTTTAATTTTTGCCATCATTTTTGTAACTAATTTTGCACCAACTATTTTTAACATGTACATAATAGACTAGCATTCGTATATAACGATTAACTACAGTATTATTATTTATTAAACCAATGAATCTTACGAGTTCGTTTTAGTATGTATCAGTTTTTTTACCTTTTTCAAATTGCACATTATTTATTCTGTATTGAAGTCACATGCAAGCATTCCCTATATTTACCTTTTCTCAGAAAAAATCCTTACATATAAATCGAATTCTGCGAAGGGCTTTACCCGACTTTGATAAAAGGAAATGTAATATAACATTATTATTTTCGTCTTGTATTATTAGCCGTTCGTTTTAGCGTCTGCTTCGACCGTATTGAACCGACGGAAGATCAGCCGTATCAGATTACATCTTATCTTCTGATCTTACCTATCTGGCGAATGAAACATAATAGTTACATGAAGAGCCAAACATTATATCCGATAATTTTTAATTCACTCAAGCTAAATTAAATCACCATTCAGTACTTTAAACAATATATTAAGGCGCTGAGGTGTGGCTATTTTAAATTTCCATTTTAAGGTCGGTAACTTTGGTCACAGTTTTGCTTGTTCAAGCAAACTGTTCGCCGAAGTGCTACTTAATGCCACAAGACACGCCTGAGTCACGTTTAATACAGTTGAGATAGACGTAGGAGTACCAGACGATGGCTCATGTCTTTCTCGTTAAATGGTGACAATCTTGTCTAGAGAGAATTATTTAATTCCAGGTACCTCTAGCACTATCTAAGCTGCGAGTTTGAGAGAATTTATACAATTTTCACTTAATAGAATTTTGAAGAAATTAATTTGTATTTCTATCTGGACCTGGCTGGAATCATTACCATTAATTAATTAACAGTAATCTGTACTTAAGTGTACATTATATCTTTCCCATAAAAAATACTAGACTTAAACTTGATAACAAATGATCGTATGGTTTTTTTTTCATTTATCAAGTTGCTATAGTATTGTGAAGAGGCCTTTAATTTTAAAGAGTAATAATTGTGGTAACTAATAACTATAGAGTTGTTTACCCAACACGTCATTATTATTTCAGTGTGTTCTCAATGAAATGGCTAAGTTTATACGTATAACACAAATAAGCATGCATAACAGCCTGCTTTTTTTCTAAGCTTTGCTTCTAAATAAAGTTAACACAGCTGATCCCAAATTTCTTAATCATCTCTAAGGGGGTACTAATAAAAGTTTGAGTAGATATTCAAGTCTTTGAAATCCTTCCCGAAGGTCCAAAGCATTTCCAATACATTGTTAGTGGTCTCAGGGGTGTCATCATGAAGCAGCGTTCTGAGTGTCGCTCTGACATTTTGCGACTGCGTTATCTATCTTAATAAGTAACATGCTACTTCAAATCCCTAGACTATGTTATATACCAACTTGTTCAGTTCACTCTCTGGTAATGTTATGGTTTGATTTGATTTGTTTCTTTAGTTAGTTTACATGCCGTGGTTGACAGACTTAGTTGGAGGCCCTCAATAATTATATTTTTTTAAAGTCATCCCGCACTCGATATTTCTCCTGTGTCGAGGGTGCGTTTCACAAACATGAAATATCACATACACAAACACCCGGACTCGGGACAAACATCTGCGGTTCGCACAAATTTTTGTCCCACCCGGGAATCGCGCACCCCATAGCGCAGCAGTCCAATCGCTTAGCCATTGCGTTAATCAGGTCGTCGATATTAACAAACACTGACCTTTAAAAGCGCCACCCATTGCGGTCTCTGGCAGCCCGCATCTATTCGGACTTTCTCTCCGAGCCTTATCTTATTTAAATAGTCCATACAATAGCTTATTAGTACTATACTATACTTAGTTTTACTTTAGGTGCTAATTATGTAATATATTCAAGACAAAACTACAAGTAGATAACTAGGTATCTTGCCCCATAATCATAGTAATCAAGGACGGAATCACGTATAATCTGGGTGTGTAACTTAAGTATTCATCAGAGTAGTTCGGTGCGAACCAAATAAGCTAAAGCCATGAATGTAGCGTTATCACTGAATTATTAAACAGTAATCTCCAAAGCCCGTGAACCTATTTTAATTAGTGTGCGACTAAAATATTATCTGATTTACCTACCTATGTACCTAACATTTTAGATTTTAAATGCTTTCATATTTCACTGGTCTGGTCTGGTCTGGCGTTGATAACTTTGAAACAGGTTTGCTTAGTTGAAAGGGTGTTTAATTTAAATTATTTCATGAAAGTATTCTTACATTTTTTATTATTATTATAATAATGATTTTGGATACCTACTTAATATTGAAATTAAACAAATTTTAAGTAGCTTCGGAAATTAAAAACCACTGTATGATTACAAATGGAATTACTTGAAAAGAGGATTTTTGGTGAGGCTATCAAATAGATGCAGTGCAACATTTGACCATCCTAAGTAATAATCTTACCACTAGAAATCACACGATTAGGGTATCATTAAACAATGTCAATGAACGACCTCAAGGGATCACACCAACCAAGCTTGGCTAACGGATCAGATCGCGGCACGTTGGTATTAACAGGAGGATACTGCTTATACTCGTGCCATAATCTCTTAGTCGCCTTTTACGATCCTCTCGGGAGAAGTGGGATAGACTTGTTGTCGGACCATGAGGCCTTTACACTTTATTACGACGATAACCAACGTTGCAATCCCAAAAAACAATCTTGTTGCGTGTTTTCGACCATTATCCGTTTGGCCCTCGTATTGATCCAAAGTTAAAAGCGATAGAAGTTATAAGGATATTTTAAGGTCAGGTGGTATTGAATACATTTCGAAATGGGTGAAATATAACATGCGTTTATAAAGTTTTGCTAAAGAAACGATTCTGCAATGCCTCCTGCTGATACAAAATAGTATGCTAGAAACATACACCCTTCTCATGACAAAGGGCATAATACCACTATACTTGTAGGTACCTATACACACAGCGAACACAATAT
The DNA here is from genome assembly GCA_946251915.1 of Abrostola triplasia. Lineage (NCBI taxonomy): Eukaryota > Metazoa > Arthropoda > Insecta > Lepidoptera > Noctuidae > Abrostola > Abrostola triplasia. Next base: position 9,630,847 of record OX276430.1, read on the forward strand.
CATTTTACATGTATTACCAACTCACTTCACTTGACAATTAACGTCACTCATCCCCACATTCATGTACACCGCACCATCTATATCCACAAACACATCTATAAGTTAGCACGTACAATGTTCACAGAGACGCGCCAGTCGTGAACTAAGACACCTATTAGAATACTCGTGGTAGGTACTCGGAACTCGTGTGAACGCCACGTTAGCTTGATGGGTGAGCTTCGCGGTCCGTACATTCGCATATCAAGAATTATGTGCGGTCGCTGCTGCGTATCACATGTGGTGCAGTGTTGTAGATTGATCGACGATGTATGTTGTTGCCTCTAAACCTTAATAGATTTTTTTACTCGGGCGTACTACTACATGAAATAAATGGTGAAAATGAGAGGGTTAGTTACTATTTCAATATTTAGCCTAACTCTTTAAGATTCTTAGTTAAAAAAATATAGCGCCTTTAACTATATATCATGGTAAAGTTTGAGCCAGAAGAATTGAATTAAAGCGTTCTTCGTCAACATATTAAAGTTCCGTTATTCCGCAGTCGGACTGTTTACCTAATTACCCCCAACGTCTTCAGCAAAAGAAATAGAGCTTCATCAGCATTCCCGGTTGTGCCAATTGTTGCCTTTAATGCAGCCATAACAAAGTCAGTCTGTTCATTTAACTTTAATTAACCTTAATTGCACTGCTATTGGCAAGATGCTTGCCAAATTCCAAGTTAATGTTTCGCAAAAATATGCAGTCCAAAGATGGTTACAAAAGTTTCGCTTTTTGTACCTAGGAGTGCTGTGTGGCAACGAACTCTTGAAACCGCAGTCTGTATCTACTGGTGGCGTGAAACAAAAAATACACTGACACTGAACGAACCGCATGCTGGTTTCGGGAATTCTTTTGTTCAAATATTTTGTTTATTATCTTTTTTAATTATAAATCTACGTGCGATGTTCAATTATTTATTCTTTTGTTCTGCTTGGGTTTGTAAATCATTTGATACTGAGTATAATGTGATTCTTCGTTTGAATAAAATATCATGCTATGTCGATATTATTTAGCATAATAACATTAGGGATTAATTTGTTATTTCATATGTCTAAAGTCTTGTATGAGTCTATGAGATACGTATGTTACTAATTACTTTCTATTTATTACATAATAAAATTTAACAGATGTCAGGATATAAAGATTTTCTACATATCGGTAGGTAAATACGTGTTCGTAGTCTGAATAAGTACGCACACAGCTACCGCCATATTCCATCAATTTCAATGCTGCTGTCAATGCCTGTCGGTATACAATTACAGATACGTAACCGCCTACAGTACAGTTAACTTCGCATTTATTTCTGTCAATTTACTAGTGAAAACGACTTAGTAATAAGTAATAACTGGTGAATTCTAAATTTATGAGTACATATTTATATAAATAATTATATTCCATATTACAAAAGTCTAGATAAAAGAGTATTGTCGATGAGCTGATGTTGTATGTCACCTTCAACATATTAGGACCATAACAAATAACGCAGTATGATTTATGCAAGTTACTTGGACAAATGTAAGTCGACCTTACTTATTTATGACAACACACGAAGGGTAAATCTTAAATTTAATACTGTTTAGCATATGTTAATTTAAGAGTATTAGAGATAAAGTTTAGGAATAGGCAGACAATTGTAGTAAACGTGCGCCCATAATTAGTGGGGTCTGCGAAACGTCCCGGGAATCAAAATTACAAAGGCGTTTGGTGCGAAGCTCGCATTCATGATGAGACCGCAAGGGTCGGCACATATGGTGATTACGAATGAGTCCGCTACACGAATTATGTCGCGCTGGGAAGGGACACCCACCCAGAGAATTGTTCGATGAAATACAAATAAAGGGACGATCGTGTGATGAGAGGTTCCACGGTGTATACTTCGTTAATATATTTAGGTGTGTAGTAATTACAATTAACCATGGACTAAAGAATGCGTCGCGCTTGAATATGTAATTTCTACCTGGCTACCTATTTCATACAACAAAACTACGATTAGGATTTGACTTGATTATGTGCTTTGACTTATTGTTATTTGATATTATATACTTATACAAGCCCGTAGGTTTGAATCCCTTACCTTACAAGATACATTTATATTGAACCAGACCGCGCTTTTGATAATCATGTCCCTCTAAAAAAGACTACTCTACATATAAAAAATCTGATATTGATAAAAATACTATGATACCAATTCCTAAATTTAATTCTATCACTAGTTATTAACACCCAATGTTTTACTCGCAAAACCCTTTGTATTTTCTGCTAAGGTATTCAAAGCGTGAAAGTTACATGTAATCACTCTAAACAAAATATCGATTCGACGAGGAAAATTCTCGAAACCTTCACAGAAACCCCTTGTTACAAGAAAACATTATGCGGGCAAAGTTCTCAGTGCTACATTACCTCGTCTCGTTGAATCTCTCACGCGTCACAAGGGAAAGAAACGAGTTGTAGTGTTCTAGCAAAGAGAGGACATCTTGCTGCTATGTAAGGTATGCCCGACGCAACTTGACTCCGACAATTACTCATAGTGTCACAAACTTTATATGCTCAGACTTAAGTAACTGCTTACAAGTTCAGACCACAAAACCCTTGTGTAGTTGGATTTTTGTTCAGGTAAGTTGCAGTCTCAAGTTATTCTGAAAGCATTTCCAAGAAAAATGATAAAAGGATAGCAATTTCAAGTTTGAAATATAGGTGTGGAAAATAATCCGACTAAAAGACTAGAAAGCATTTCTTACAGTGCAATAATAAAAGTAAACCGAGGAGAACGAAGAATGATATGAAATGAAAAATCATATTACGGTACTCGTAAGCTGCACGCCAACTATCCGGTCACTGCTCAGAGCGTCTGTTTAAAATCCAATACAATCTTTCCACACACATGTAGGTAGAAGTTAGCAGCCACGATTTCACTTTTAACATAAAAGCCCGATACACACTGACTGCATTTTACATTCAGTTTAAGTTTGACACACTTTAATTATTCCGTTGTTTGCTTGTACGTTGTAAATTGCTCGGCGTTTTCGCGCTTCTGTTAATGCGATAGTTTATCTCTGGTGAATGTTTGTTTTGGCGTACGAATGGAACTAAAATTGGTATTACTTACCAGTGTCATGTGTTCGCACTTATGAAATACAGTGGAGCATGTTTGCTAATGTGATATTCTGCTAGCTGGTTGTATTTCTATTGTCAACGTAGTAAACGGCTCGTATTTTGAAATTCTCTTTTACTAAACCGTTGTAATAAATACGTAGCTAAATCGTATATTAAAGATTTTAAATAGGACTTGTTGCAGAATCTTGATTAGCCGATAACATTTTAAAATCCTTTTTAGTCGATTAGACGAGCTCACAATACATTTCTTTTATTTTAAAATCATTAGGTGTGGAAAGTTAAAACACAAACAGTTGATCAGAAACTAATTTAGCCTTGCCGACAGTCCGGCTGTCCCAACTTTTTTAGTTAGGATTTCTCGTCTACTTTGCCTGAAAACTGACTGGGGGATGAACGGAATTCGAAGTATGCAAATTTTCCGTTTGTCAATTCCTCTCACGTGTTTTTCATTCCCCAATATTCGTCTGCATTTCAAACGTATTCACAATTTTTCTTCGCCTTTTCGTCAACAAATTCTAACTTTCCGTTAAAATGCTCAAATGTAGCATCCTTTAAATCCAAAGTAGAGGACGCGTTCATTGCATAAAAGATGTGTTCGCAGTTCGAGGGCAGAGTCTCATTCTTCAAGGCTTGTCTCCGCTTTCATTATTACCGTTATATTTTACAAGGCGAGTTTTCTACCTTATTATTCTTTGACTTTCATATAAAAACGTGTAGATGTTTCTTCTAGCTGATACCAGTCAGAGACGGGGTAACGCACCTGTTAATATTTACACAGGCCACCTTTTCGTTTAATGGACCGTTGAAGTGTCAGAATAAATAATACTAGCCAATTTGGGACCAGTCACGCCTTTGCGGATAAGCGTGCTTCGAATATTTGTTGCCCTTACTTTGTTTGCTTTTCTCCCTAATTGTGAATATTAGGTTTGTGAACTGTAGCTATTTCTGTTAGCGATCATGTTATTTTCATGACCACTAAAAATCTGATAAATACACACCAAAATAAATTGTACTGCCTAAAGTTTGTTTTGTTTATGCCACTTTCATAAAACTTGAGACTAAAACTATAAGCATCTACTTACATTTTTGACAAAAATAAACGTTAAAATAAAAAACCTTTTCAAAAGGTCGAATAACATCGAACTATAAAACCTCTCGCATCAGTTTCAATTAAATTGGGCTCCAAACATAGGGCGTTAGAATTTTTTATTAAGTTTGAAAGCCATCAATACTTAAAAAAAATATTCTGCCAAACTTTACATGGTCTACCAGCGCTTGTTTTGCATTTAAATCGAGTTGAGTGATAAATTCGGTGTATAGTTCGACGGGCGGACCGTTAGGGACTTTCCAACTTGCCTGTGTGACAGACTAATCGATTACGAAACTTGGTGCATTTTTCTATCAGCGCTGAAACGATTATTTACTTCACTTCAGAAATTGATTTGGGTAACTTTTGCTTGTTCCTCGTTCGTGAAGAATAGCTCCGTTATACTTAACCATTAGTTTAAGAATCTTCTGCAAAATTGTCTACGTAGCCTTATCAACTTCGCTCGCTGAAAAATTAAATAACGTTACACTTCAAAAGCATTTTAGACTTCGTATTTGATGAAAATGTTATGCTGCTCAGTGAATTTTGACTTTTAGTGACGGTTGTTTAATAAATCAAATCAACCAACGACATTATCACTATCGTTTTATTCTTCTGCATCAACAAAACATTGTTTATATTTTTACAAAAACTACTAGGGACCTTTTTCCACTTGCTGATTTCATTAATTAAATTTACCAAGCGTCTCCTCACCGTCATATCTTACCCCCAACAAAGGACAGAGTGCTATTATTATGTAAATTTTCGCTACATATTTGCGCGAAGCTTTACATTTTATCTTTTTAACATTTTCATTTCTAATTCTATTATCATCTGGAATTTCATTTTTGAAATTAAATTTTGTTCGATGCTCCCTATTAGGGAAATACCATAGAGCATACACGCTTGTATTACATGCGACCAATAAATAATTAAATATTTGGGATAACCTTCATTTTCCGTGCTTCATAAACGCATACCATACCTTAAGTAAATATATTATTATATTGAACGTCCATATTTGTACCGCAAGTCAGGAAATGACCCATTTTATTTTGGTCGCGTAAATTTATTTTGTACACGTACGAGTATAAGGGATGTTTGTTGTTTATTAGAAAATACTCGTGTTCTATACATACAGATTTTTATTTCAGCTGTGAAATGTACCTTTACCCTCATAATTTAGATAGGTAGAGATACCCATACCTACCCTTATCAAAGAACTGAATGTACACATTTTGTTGAAGCAAAAATTGTTTAATCATTATTTATTTACTCTATAAAGTTTGCTTTTAAGCCTAAAGCCAATTTTCGTAAACTGACTAATTTATTTTTTACTGTTAGCTCGTTTCGCATTTATGTAAATACGTTGAAATGTATTTAGTGATGAATATTATCATGAATGTATCTTTATATTATGTACATTGTATTAACAAACCATATTATTGATTGAAATACAAAGTAAATGTAAAAACATCTACAAAATGTACCTACCTATCAAAATTTTTAACAGACAGACAGGTAGACAGAAATCATTTTGTACAAAAAGTGTCTGTAAAAGTAATTTTCATCAAGTAAACCGAATTGTCTGGTCAGTTCAATTCAAATAGGAGTTTAAACAAACAGCCGTGAATTTCAATCAAATGGGACGTCACACAGTCGATTTCCGCTTCGTGTTTTAATTGAAATGCTATTTCGTGGACAGTGCGCTTTAGTTTAATAGAATATTAGAATTTGATGCGTGGACTAAGTACTTTCTAACAAATAACACATATTATTCATTAATTAACTAATACGATAGAATAGGTACATTTTTTTCTTACGTCATCTTCACAATTTGACATAGGTATGGTAGATACTTCATTTGATAATTTAGGTAACTACCTTCTTTTAATAATGGACAACAGACTGATATTTATTTTAGAAACATAATTATGTTTTCTATGACCCATGCACGCTTATTCACTATTGAAATAGCAACCACAATTGTAATTCGATTCGAAATTCTATATCAGGCTACGAGGTCCCACGAGAATGGCAATGTATACCCAAAATACATTCAATGCGATCGATCATTATGCGTCATGTATATCGATTTGAGCGTGGCAACATCCCACATCGGTAAATTATTTCACAGTCGAATGTCGAGCCTGGCGCTAACAATTGACTTTCTGTCGGTTAGGCTTTTAAGAAACAATCGTGTGGATTAGCCTGAGCTCCGCCCGCAAGAATGCTAATGGTTTGCTATTTACGGTCGTTTCTTCGTGAACCTACATGGATTACAGAGTCGTGTGCCGCGATTTTATCTTTCTTTCCTTAATTGCGAGCAAATCCGTAGGCCTAGTTTGGCTTCCCTTGCGTTTATGTATTAGAACCTTTTTGTTGATTGTCTTTTGACCACTTGTTCTGTTACTTGCTACGTTGCTTTTAAATCTTACATTTATTTTTACAAGCTTTTATTTAACTTGCAATGTGACTTTGTTTTGGTCAAATCTTGCAATCTAAATTAGAACCACTTTTTAACATTTCCATACTTAAATAGGTTTGGTGACAATACAATAGCTTGTGTTAAAAATGGATTTTTTATAATAAATGATTAAATGTTAAGGTTTCGTAATTGTCTAGTTGGTTAATTACAACCGTTAAGATTTTACACGCACGTTCCACTATATTTATGATAATAACAAAATAAACTCATATCTTACTCTTATAGTCCAATTAAGTCTTCGGCAACCCTAATAACTTTAAACTAAAGATTTATACACAATGGACGGAATCTAAAAAATATTTACTCTTGTCAACAAATTTTATACACGGCTGCACGTATCTTTGTTTAGGATAACGTTTAATAAACGCCTGTTAAAATAAACAAACGTGTTTGTCCCCGGTGACAAAATACAGGTGAAATTAATAATAGCTTACCTTCCTATTTTTTATGAAACTCAAACAGATGTCGTGGACGGATAAATTATTGTTATTGTTTAAATGTTTTATGCTGATCACAATCAACTTACGTTGCTCACATTGTTGCTATTTTTTTGTTACATTTTTACGTAAAATTTCAAATAGATTGACCACCCCCCTTTTCGCCCGTGAGTGTCATGAGAAGCGACTAAGGGAAAATTCAGAGAATGGACAGCAGCGTCTTCTCACTCTCAGCGTAACTTCATCACCAATACTGCTATCTGGTGGGGATTATGGCAACCCCCCACTCTAAGGGGAGACCTTTTTCTTGATTCCACAGTGGACGTGTACCGGCTGATGATGATGATGACAATATTTCAACGCCGTATGAACTAAGTGTACTATGTAATATTAGGTATATAGTTTGATATAATTATATACACAGCAATGTCCTTCAGTTCAAACATTTGTGGAATTTCACGACTAATCTACATTACATTTGCGGTGCTGATGTATAGGACATGTCTCGGAAGTAGTAGTTGAATTATTCATTAGAGAGCTAGCATTATTGTGTCTTTCAATGACAGTGATAGCACGCCCAAATATATTTGAGCTCATAGCCCTTAGCTTTTGGCAACAAACTTTTTTGTAAATAACGTTGTGTAATTTCCTTTTTTGTAGGACAAGAATATTAGTACCTATGATTTTATTATTGACGAATCTGTTAACAATAGGAAAATAATAGCTGAAGCAAGTTACTTTCACAGTTGAGAGCCCTATTATTGGTTCTTATTATTTAGAAGAAACATTTAAAATTTAAATTGTTTTATACCCGTAACACCAAAACATAATTATTTATCGAGTAACTTGTCGATCTTTGGTTCAAGAAGCGCCAGTTCTTTTTTAACCGACTTTAAAAAGAACGGGGTCCTTTATTCTTACGCACGTGTCGTATCGCGGGATCAAAATAAAAGCAGGCTTCAGAACACTGAAAACCAGATCGTAAAGAAAAGATTATCAAATAATTCTCCCCAGATACAATAATGTTATTTGGTTGAAAATCTCAAGAAAGATGTGAAGGGCTTTCAAAAGGAGAGACCTAGCAGTAGGATTTCAAAACGGTGAATGATGTCGATGAGTCCGTAACACTTATGTAAAAAAATATAATAGTCAAATTATAACAAACAACGTATATCCTATTTAGTTTTAAGAAATATCACTCACAAAACTCTTTGCAGTTACAAAATAAAAATAGAACCTAATTAGCGTAATTACTCCAGCCTCGTCTGAACGCATGGTGATTACATTTCCCGTATCAAAAGGAATGGTAACAAAGACTCATATTATGATTATATCATGCGCTATGACATTATTCCGGCAATTTAGATGTCGCATTGTCAGTGTTTGTAGTTTTATATCATTTGCTTTTACGTAAGTTACAAAAGCTTTAAAAAATCTTGACTATTATGGCCAACGACAGGTGGACTATTTTGTTTAGTTTGTACACCTTTGACATCTGTATAAATAGGGTTGGTGTGATATATTCACTTGTTTTTCTCTTAAAATAGGAGTAAGCATTTCAATACCTACCCAAGTAATTTATTTAAATAGATGAATAGATTCAAATATACCTAATATTCAATGAACTGATTAAATGCGTACTTTGCTTTTTATGCACGTTAATAGACTTTCACCGAGCTGCAAAATAGTAGGTACTACAAATCGAAAAATCACCGATGCGCATGACTTGCCCCATCAGGAGTCTATCTGAGCGAACATTTAATTCTTCGCTTGCATTACGTTTTCTTTTTTCCGAAGAAGTTCTCTTTTTTCTTTTGGTTTTAATTTATTAGTAGAGCATTTTTCTGTCTTACAATTGACAGTACGTTGATATTTACATTACGCTCTAACACTCAGTAGGTATAGGCAGTAGGCACAGCCTACTCTTTTAATCAAAATAATGTTGTCTGTTTAAGAAAATTTACTTAGTATATCTTCTTTATCTTTTAAGCTTATCATTTATTATCTGTGGAGGTATTGAATGAAAAATTTAACGAATCAAGCGCTTCTCTTGAGAGAACTATCGTTTTCCAATACTATAAAATTTGAACAAACTTTGGGTCGCCACGCCTCGCTCATTGAGTTAAATCTTTTGTTCCTTTGTTGGTTTCCGATCGCACATTTCGCTCAACTTAATTCCGAAAGTGCCTGGTCTAAATGGTTTAATATTTCTTCTTGGCTTTTGATTATGATATAGTTGCAGCAGGTGTTAAATTTATATAGCTTTTGTTGTTTTGGGTAATTATTTTAATGATACAATTGGTACTGTGTAAAGTTTGTGAACATTAATGATCCATATGATGGTGGCAAGTATAAATTCTCAAAAAAAAAAGTGGTTCACATAACACACATTCACAAAAAGTGTGGTTAGTAATGTCTAAAAATATCATTATCAATTTTATATGGAGTTATTTTGCATAGATTTAGACTTTTTGTAAAGTAAAAAAGAAAACAGATATTTTTTTCTGTTTTACACTACAATTGTTTACAAAAGTGAGGCTGAAACGCGATTTCAATATGCGGGTTTACCAGCAATATCTCTCGTAAGCCAGAAAATATTGCAGCAAAAAATTACATATTCCCAGTATAGTAACTTACTCCGGTCGTTCGTTGTGTCTAGCCAGATACACTTAAGGTCCCTTATTTTCAATTTAAACAATCTTTGTAGACAAGATTTCGCGAAGACACAATTATTTTCTCCAGAAGATTTAATTACATTGTTATGATGTTAGTCTGAAAATTCAAAGGAAGAACTAAACAGCATTTTCTCATCTTCATTTACGGCGACGTTCCTGTGCATCCATCTTATGTAAGTTGTCACTCGCCTCTACGACACTCGCGGGAAATAATAAGATGGAGTCTAGACAATTCATGTAGGTATACTAGACAGTACACACATACCCTCCCCCCATCTCGTCAAATAACATGCCTTTAACAAGCACCGGTTCGGCTTCCAACACGAATATTACAGGTATTGATCTCTTTGACGCTGACAGCAGATTTTACGACCTGACTAATCATACCTCACCCTGAATGAAATACTTTTAATAATGAAATTCCTCTAGGCGCCCCACTTTGTTAGGCAGCTTGGCTCCGTGCCATTTCGTCACTTTTGGCCCAGTCTCTAGTTCCCTAGGAAATTAAACTGCAAAAACTAACTTGTCAGGAATATATTGGGTCTGCGCTAGTATCAAGTGCTAAAGCGTTGATGGCTAAGCCAAGTAGCTTCTGTGAAATAAAAGATGGAAAAGTTCCAAGATAGAGATATATGGTCTTCTATATTTTCGTGTTTGTTACAAACATCAGCAGTTGACAGTATAATAGGTAGGTTTTACGCTGCCTTTCCCTGACGGTGTTTTTTTGAGTTCGATACTATACAATATTAAAGTTGTAATATATAAGCTGTAAAATGATGTACATTAATGTATTTCTTACTTCTATCTTAACAATGTACATTTCAGTTGATCATTTTAATTGTTACCTCGAGGCTAAATGTTGTTTCAAACTTAAAATATTATAAACATCAATACAAAACCAATTAAGTCTAAATAATGCCATTCTCGTTCTACGAAATTCCAAGTATTGCTGCTATATTGAGGTGGGATGGCGATCCAATAAGGGCCGCAGGTGCAATTGGTCCAATAGGTTGCCAACGTAATTATTTCCGAAACGTATTTATTTTACATAATGATAATTACCGCTATATCATATTGAATTGAACGTTATTAAACGGGAAATGCCGTGTTGTCGTTTAATTGAAAATAGGAGCAATTATGTAAGCTATACTAAACATGCTTGTAGCTAAGTATAGTTCACATACTAGCTTCTGTGAAAGTATACCGTTTTAGCACTAGAAATAGCATTAATTTATAATTTATTATTACGCTTTTTTTGCATGGCATGAGCCTGAATATGGCGATTTATATTTCTTTTTTGTAACAACTGTATAAACTGCAAATAAAGAAATTGAATTGGTGTCATCATCATCAACCGGAACACGTCCACTGTTGAAAAAGGCCTCCCCCTTTGAGTGGAAGGATGCTATAATCCCCACGCTTGGCAAGCGGCTTGGGGATCGCAATATTAGTGGTGAAGTTACAGAAGACGCTGCTGCCCATCTTCTGTAGTCGCTTCTTACGACATTCACGGGAGGAAAGGGGCCTTCTAGGCATTTAATGTAGTTTGGTAGAGTTCTCACATTTAATCCGACATTTGTTGTTAAAAAAGAAAACACAATTTTCTTGACAGTAGAATATATTAAGAGTGACTTGTAACATAGCTCTTACTACTTGTAGGAAGACGTCTCACACTGAACTCGTCTTACCTAGCAACCTCCTAGCACTTTAATTATTGTTAACGTATTGAACGTCGTTCAACGTTATTTTGGGTTGGCAAATAATTGTTAGCTGGCACCCTACTTATAATTAAGTTTCGTTAATATAACTGCGTTCACGCGCACCGTTATAATTCGATCTATTATCTTGTTTTAATTAATGTTGTTTTGTGCTAGGCTTAATGTCGTTGTAAATAAATGTAGTCGTACAAAACCATTCCAAATAATATTAATTATTTACTTTCTCAACGCAGTGTTAAGTTTTATTTCTCCCTTTGATTTTCTTTTCATAAATACTTACATATATGCGTTCGGTCATATCACCTTCATTACCTTTAAATCTTATCACAGCGATAATAAGTATTAAAGTATATAAGTAAACTAACAAAAGCATGTTCTTTATTTGCATTAACCATAAATCTCTGATACAGAATCAGCTATTCTACCTCAATATTTTCCGATTGAATCTCAATGTATCTGACGTATTTCAAATCGCCGCGTCTGCTGTGGGCCAAGTTAAACACGCACCGCTTCACATTTTGGCGCGAAGCGGTAACGTCGATAGTTTTGGGTGCAATGCGGCTGCCAGATTGGGAGTGTTCTTTTTTCAATTCACCGCATTCTTCCAACAAAAAAAGGAACACACAATTCGATATCGATGGAGGTTTGGGAATTCGTTCTTAAACGTTTTTGTTTACTTAGGTTTTCAAATTATGTAGAATACTACATACCTAATTATTTTAAAATACATATGTATGTGATTATACTGAAACGCAAGCATATTGAAATATAAACTTCAACAAAATTGGATGAGCTTATTAATAAAATCTCACCGAGTATCTGAATTAAATTAAGATGTGTAGTGTGTACATAATATGGTGGCATGACAACGTCTATCAACAAGCTAATACTAGTAATTGCAACAACTATTTCGAATCTCCTACTACATCTTCTTACTTAAGTGAAGCTGCATAGTTATTAACAAGATGAGAATTTAGTCTAGTAATTTAGGACAAAGCACAAATGTAATTATCTTCCAAAGTACAGTTGTGTCACAAGTTGAAAGTTGAGACGCTGTATCGTACCTGTGTGCACAAATGGAACGTTCTCCATGATAAGAAATCTTTTCATGCATAAATGTAAGATTAAACTTCTCGATGTTGTCAAACTTAAAACTCTTTTGGCTACAACGACGGGTCTATTTATCATACAAAAATGAAAAGATGCAACATTTCACGAAACTTGAAATACATTTTACTTTGTTGACAAGGTAATATTTCATGTTCGTGAGCAAAGGAGGAATCGGCATGCTCCTTGCTCAGCGAAATGATCTCAGCCATTTATGCTGTTCGTTTCATTTTGAGTTATAGGTTTTGAAAACATCAAATGCGCACTGGATTTTGCTGTCTTACATCCTTTATTTGGATTACTTTGTATCTTACTTTAGCTTCAGAACTAAGCTTCAACAGACTTCTAACGTCTTCAATCTACCGTTGAATAGTAACTGATACTTATCACGTTTATAAACTAGTATCTGTTTTACACGCATATGGTGTATCACCACGTATTTTATTTATACATATGAACTGTAATTAAACATCAAGACTGGTTAATCTAGGAAGAAACTTTTAATTAGTTTCTAGACTTCGCTAATAAATAACCACGCTAGTAATTCTGTTGATATTGAAGTTGTACTGTCATTGAAATAGTCTAAGACACTGCGAGCTTTGAAAGTTCAGCGCGTTATTGTGTGCAATAAATTATAATATAAATTTAGTTTTGTTGCCATGAAAATATTTAACCTCATCCGCTATTGTATACGCAAATTTATTTCCGCTACAAACTTTGGTTTATAATTCTCTCCTTTCAATTATTTTGATCTCATAGAAATGTTGAATAGGTACCAGCTAACTTTGTATACCATCATCAAAAGCCACTTTTATTACAACATTATTTGTTCTGAAACCACTTTGTCTGACCTCCCATTATATTATCGTTTCTCAGTAAAATAGAGCAAGCCTTACATTGGCTTCAACGTATTCAGTTTCCAACTAGTAACAAGTTTATAAAATAACTTTCTGCTTCTCTTTTCTAACATCTGCTTTGTATTCCGCGCACGTGTACCTACTAGGCACGTACGCCAAAGCTTACCATTGGAAGTCGATGTCGATTCGATTACTCTCTTCCTCAATTCGTACACGAAAAATCTTGTCATAATACATAATATTCAGGACAACTCAGTTCCTAGGAGGTGTTCGTGCGACAAATAGAAATGTGAGGGGTCCTTTCATCCGCGGCGTGACATACCCGACTCAAAGCCGCTTTGACTATAAAATATTTCTTATTGTGCTTACGCTTTACTTTTGTACAAATCTGAGGATGTCAGCCATTGTGATCTACTCAGTCAAGCGCAAAAGGCAAGTGCTGATAGTAAGAAATACTGAAGGAGGCTTCTTTTGTATTATATTGAGCTGTTCTCTCTTTCTGCTTTTATATAAGGCTTATCTAAGTTTCTTATTATTATTATCCGACAGAAAAGCATCTTCATTTATTATCGCTGACTTTTGATAAATGTTCAAAAGCAGTGAAAATTAAAAAAAAAATGGAAAGTGTTTAGGGGCATGGGTTCGGCACACTGATAATTTCACATACCTACATACATTTACTCTTGCAAAAAGACTCGTCTATATGTTTTTGAAAAAGACAAATGTTCGTATCTAAGGCATGCATTTACCAACCAGCCAAACGGGACGCTACTATTTTTATACAAATCGTTCTTTCAAAGTGCGGTTTGAAATTGGAAAATAGTTTGAGAATTGGCTTCCAACTCTGTTTCAGTTTGGGGTTTAATGGAAACAAATGAAGGCATTTCTATCGACAAATCGATGGCCACAAAGCAAGCTAGAACATTTTGCTCTATTTTCTTAGTAAGTCAAATAAATTTAGCGACCCAACCCCAGTTTGTTACAAGCTCTCTAGCTGATGCTCTTTATTGCTTCCGATGTCTGTAACCTTTCTAGACCATTTGTACAATATGACAGATACAGCGTGGAATGTATGTTTTACTTTATTATTTTCCTCTCTATTGTAAGAAAACCCCGTTTTCTTCCGATCCCACTTGATTAAATTACATTGCTAAATGTCAATGAAGCCTAATTAACCACATATTCGAGAGTACGTAGTAATTTAGGACAAAGATCGTTCCAGCAATGTGCCACTAATGCGTTGTAATCAATCGATTATGCTAATGACACAACACCAAAGACTTGATTATATAGTCCGCAAATCGGGATGCGAGAAATAATTATGCATGTTTATATGTTAACCACTGATTGTTAAACAAAACTATTTGCATACGACCAACTACAACGTTGAGTTTATATAACCACGGAATACAGTACACGCTTCACAATTTATCTAAAATAGAGTAAAATAATGGGTCTATTTGGATAACTAACAACCATTTTCTGACGACACCAGAATCGCAGATGCATTGATATATTTTAATTTCACGGTCCGAATACATAAAGACATGTAGCGCAACGAATAGCGTAGACAACAAGAACACTCGACGGATATGTCACAAGTTACAGCGCGCCTCGAATATTGTATGAGAACGGAAAACATGTAAGACGTTTCCAGATCCACCGACTCAGAACATCTGGGCTTCAGCAGTTTTGGGTTGAAAATTGTCGGTTGCGATCTGAAAACACAACTTTAACATTAGTCGAGCTATAACAATAAAAAAGGAATAATTTTATCGTCCTTAGGCTATGTCGACGTGACAGATCTTATTTAAAGTTTTCAAATAAAAGTCGGGCTTGCTTTACTACATAAAATCATATTATGTAGATTTTCTTTCGTAGTAGAAGTTTAAATTTTAAAAATTCACAGACTCTGAAGAATAAAGTAATGGAAATTGCTTCACCGACAATCGCTGTACTCATATGAAAAGGTTTGATTGCATAAATTGTATAGTTATTTGTTTGAAGTACTTCTACAAGACTAAAAATGAAGTCAAGCCATCAACGATCAAGTATTAATCCAAATACACACGTATAAATAAGGTAGAAACTCACTCTTACAAAGCCTTCATATTTGAAAGCCCTCCTCAATAACCTTGTCCTTTATTCGTCTTAAAAATACCGAGGCCCTCACTCTAAACGCTACATCCATAAAATGAAGAGGCCGATGACGCAAATAAAGGCTTTTTATAAGAAAAAAACGTGCCGAGCTGGCAACGGTAACTTTTGACAGTTGTTGACATGGGATTGAAAGTTACTGAGCACGACATGCACGGAAATGGGATAATCATAAATATTCAACCCTTCATTTACCACCCGATAATAAGGGGACATGCAGATGACACGGGAAACCATAACGCTAAATATTTAAGTGACATCGGAAAAAACACTTGTTCTATTTCAATGTATACAGTAAACAGTGAACTATTTTTGTTACTCTTGTCTTAAAAGAGGTTTGTATACTGTTATAATAGCTTAGTTTATTTACGTAGTAGGTAACAACAAACATGATTTTTGTTACTGAATTTCTTTAAAGAAGTAATACCAATTAACGAACTTATTTTACAAACTATGTCTCACTTTAGCTCATTAACTTAAATGAGAATTTCCATGTACTGAATAGTCTTTTTTTAGATAAATGTAGTGTCTAACGTGAAGCAAAAGAAAACTTTAACACTTTTCCTCCTTAATTATTTGCAATAATAAATTATTTTTATTTAAGCGCTCGTAAACCTCCCCGGCAATATATTGCCGACATTAAACGCGATATCCAAGTTATTTATCGATCTCGTTCGGCGTCGTTTGGCTTAATTAATATATTTAATAATTTATTACGTTGTTACAGGTAATTTGGTGAACCATCTTGAAAGTGGAAAGGTGAAACAATTTTTTTAGTCACTATTCACACACAGAATGCTCAAGACGTTCAAAATACCAACGTCTGTGCAGTGAATAATAAGTGTTCATTTGTTTCGGAGTTACAAGAAAGGTATTAGAGGTGATTAATGTGTTTTGTTATTGTGGATCGCCAATCGATGGCTCTTACCGAAACTCCCTTCATTATCTCAGCTGGAATGTACGGGTTTGAAATCTCCAGACATACCTACAACTTTGGTTTGTTACTTATGTCGAGCCAAAAAACTTTTGTGCTTTGGTAAGGTTCACGTTGTGATTTATGTGTCTAGGTCTTTTTACTTAATCATACTTGCGCCTAAGACTGAGATGATAGATACTATGAACATCGTAAAATGTATAGAAATAGAAAATACGATTTCAAAGAAAATGATATCAGTAAATCTGTTAAGCTAATTCACTGTTTTTCTAGAAAATCAAGCTCCAGGTTTATTCCGTCAAAAGTTCCAACAATATATCGCGCACAAAAACTCCGCATCAATTTTATATCTTTTTCGATAAAAGCAACTAGAGTGAACAAGAGCATAATTAATTTACTCAGTCTGCCCTGTTCAATCAATATCGTTTTAAATTAAAATCGTAGTTTCGTTGCGGTTATCGTTTTCGGATTTGTGGACAAGAAAATATACTGGCAACATTGATAAAGCATTTTCAATATTTAAATGTGGTTTGTTTTGCAAGAGATTTGTTGAGTTTATTTAAATTATATTTAGTTTATTTCTTCACGCGCCGTGCAGGTTTTGTTAAGCTAAATCTTACATTCTTCAATATTCAGCATCTTCTTTTTTTTTGTTTCTGTTCGTAACATGAAACTTATGTTATAAAAGTTAATAAGTTTAAACCTCATTGGTCGTAAATTCATCTTGACGGAAATCGAATTTGTTATATTGTTTAAACATGTTTAGTAAAAGTTCGGAACAAACGTGATATCATGGGAGGCGGAATGTCGAAGTACCCTCGAAGTACCGGTGAACACTCAAATTACATTGTTGCCAGCATGACTTTTTAAGCTCCCGTTATATGAGGAATTTTTTCCGTACTTGTGGCTTAAAGAAAGGTTTTTTGCTCTGTAAAATTACGTTATAATGATTTTCTGTCGTATGCTCGTTAAATTGCAATATATTACCTTTTTTATGAGCTTTATAATGATCCTGATAATTTTTTACCCTCTTACTTTTGAACGATGCACTTTATAAGTCTTATGACATATTTCTCTATTCTATGATATGCAAACGACATTGGCAGGTATGATTTAATCGATTTTTCAACGCTGTCAATTTTTATAAGTTAATGTACAGAGTCTACCTACATAATTTTATAAAATATTTTTAACTGCTCGGAGTTCTTACGTACTTCCTTTCTTTTCTTTTCCGTGTCTAATTCTCTTTATTTTTATGAACTCAATTCTTCCTGTACTTTACACGACACTAAGTCATAGTTCTTATCGTTCCTTTTAAAAATGTTGTAAGAAAAAATATCGCCCGCAAGACTGACATTAAAGCTTTCAGAGTGAAAGGTGAATGAGAAAGGAACAGTGTCCAAGATAAAGCGACAAGAATATTTTATATAAAACGACGCATTTATCTTTCACCCTGACCACACAGAGAAGTAAAGGATAAAACTTATAACATAATATGATGTAATTTTAGTGTGAAGCTGACTGATCGTGACGTCATTAAGAAGGATTAATTACCTCAATAATTTGAATTGATTACCTACTCGTAGTTCTGTACTAAATCTCCCACAATTCCCTGAAAAATACCCTGCTCAATAACATCTTTCTCTAAAACACATAAACGCAAAGTCTCCAAGGTTGTAAAAGATTTTTTGCCTCATAATGCTTATTACCATCTAAGAACACCGTCATACCGGTCTACATAATATTACACAGGATTACAAGCTCTGTGGGATTACCCTGGAAGTAATTACTTGGACAGTTCGCCCGCTTGGCGCGGACACGGCAGGCGTTTGCAGCTGAAATTAGTTAAAATTAAGGAGGGGAACAAAAATTTTCCACCGTGGCTACACGCGCCACGGCTTTGGACGTGACGCTTCTGTTTTCATTTTGTTGTTTAGTTTGTATTCATTTACGCTTTGTTTACGTTGTTCCAATGTTTTGCTGAGTCCTCTTGTTTAAGGCATTTTTGGGAACTTTTTACGTTTTTCAGTATTGTTATTATGTTTACTGAATTTCTATTTTACTTCTCCATACTTTCCTATGTTCTGTCCAATAAACGAGACGTCTATAATATCGACGACGTCGTTACATCGAACGCATAAATTAAGAATATCAATTATTCATTTTAACCTGTCATAGTTAATGTCGCGACGGATTTCAATAAAATTCTTTGGTGCTCAATCATGTTGATATGAGTAATTAACTTAAAGTGAGGTGTAACACTTCCAACACGTCCAAAGTTCGTCGCGAGCTGAGAGATTTGATTAGCTGGACGAAAGCCCCGACAGAATTCGATTAAGTCAGGCGGTGTCGCCTAAAGTTTGGACCTTCATAAATCGGTTACCCACTGGAACAGTTGGTGGCCGAATTCTGAGGAAATCATAAAAACTTGTCCTTAGTATTAGGCGTCAAATAAAACATTATTCCTTGTTCGTCCTTACGTGCTTACTGCTTCGATGTTCATTTTGACCCCTACAATGACTTCCTATCTGGGTGAACTTTTGAAACTTCGCAGACATTTAGCTCCCAAGCGCCGTTTGTACAGCTTCGTCAAAAACTTTATGAAAAGGTATTAATGTTGCGGCCTGTACTGTACTGGTTGTTCGTGTAGGTATTAAAAGTTTTGATGGAAATTACGAAAGTGGCCCGTAGCACTCTCTTTGTTAGAGTGGGTTTGTAGTTCATAAAATATAGACATTGATGCATTACACAAAATAGACAGAACTTGCTGAGTGTATCTTAATTAAATTCGGTTTAAGTGTATGAAAAAGCATTGTCAGTATTCCGGAGGTGATTTTATATCGTAATTGGTACACTGCAGTCATGAATTGTGATGCTGTTAACGTTTAGTCGGGGATTTGAAGATTTTTATTTAGTAACCTACCTAGAATAAAAAAATATATATTACTTACATATTGATTGAATTAGATTTTGGTGCGTAAAAGATATACATACATATATTTATAGAATATAGTTCGATTCAACTGAATTGGTTTAATTTGTAAACAATACATTACAATTACAAAATGCACTTTAAAACGGTACCTATTTGTTAAAACCCATCTAGGTGTCCATATTTCAAATCTCCATTTATTTTGGTATCGGCGAATGGCTCTACAATCCATTTTCTTTTGGCAAGTCTATAAATCGATTACGTGGGGGTTTATTCGGAGGTTTTATTTCCTTCAAAACTTTTCCCTTCGTACATTTTCGTGGCAAAACCTTCACTTTCTTTAGATTTATTGTCGAACAATAGGTTTGTTGCCTATACATTCGTCGAAGAGAATTGTTAACTGTGCTCCCAAAGTATTAATGACTTTGAAAACCAGTTCTTTGGTTTTAAACTGTCGAAATTTGCTAACGAGATATTGTTTTGTCTGTCTATCTACGATACTACAATGGCACGTAATTCTTGTAATAGTATCAAATTCGAGAGTCTCCCATTATTATTCTGCTTTCTCCAATAAAATATGTTTTACATATTCATAAGAACTGTCATAGTCTGAATCTTGTTATAGGATTTCTATATATACATCTGACCTTCGACCTGCTATTCAAATGCCAGTGTTAAGGTCGATCAATAATTTTATTTCTTACTCTCTCTGTAGGACTTCACACGTCTGACTACATATATGTCAGTCATAAAAGTCAATAATCAGTTAAGGGTTACCAATAAGGGTCTCTAAATCCATTTCTTTCTTGACTTTTACGATCCACTTTTTGCATAAGCACCCTATAAAATTATACAGCTCTAACTTTTTGTAACAAAGTTGGATATGAAATTTCCGACGGTAAAATATTTCCTGGTAGAGACAGTATTACATTTTCCTCATGGACGTGGATGAAATTGGATAATGTTAGTCACTCAACTTGTCATAGTTAGCGTAACGACGAATTGAAAGACTGCTATCATAATTAATAATTGGAGAAGAAGTGATAATCACGAACGATTGCAATCAACATGTTAATTACTTTGAGTTAGAAGGCTCATATTCCTCGACCTGGTTTCAGGTCACGTTATACTTGATGATAGAACCTAGTCAGCAATTTATCTAAAACCCAGTCTCGGTCAACTCTAATAGCGCTCTATTCAATGGAATCTAACAGCTCTAATGTAACGTTTCGGGCTCAAATAGCATAATTACAACTAGTTGATATCAAAGCTCGTTCGTTAAATTTGGTTTAGAATTTGCTTATAGCTCTACCTACACACATTAGATTTATGAATTGATGACATAACTCGCTATGACGATATCATTTAAGTTACCTTACATTAAAGAAGTGAGGAGTACCCTCAACCGACGAGCGTGTATGAGGAATGTGATGCGTGGGAATGGAGCAAAAGAAGTATGCCAGAATCGTAGCAAATGGAAATCCGCGGTCTCTGCCTACCCCTCAGGTAAACAGGCGTGACTTTATGTATGTATGTAGATACATTAAACAGTATAATCTTATCTGGTAATAACTTTCTTACTGTCATGAAACTAGTTTGTACCTTTTATTACCTACACCTACAGATACCTGCATATTTCTTAAGCAAAAATATTTCAATATGCTAACAATTGTGTACCCAAAATCGATCATGCTCCAATACAGAAACGGTGGCATTAAGTTGTTCAAAACCTACTTCCAACAGCGCTGGTTTAAAGTGCTTTATTTTCCACGTCGAAACAATTCTTCAATATACTGCGTAGAGAAATATTTATTGCGAGTTCCTGATGTTTCGTGAGCACGAGTTGTTCATAAAAATCTTGAAGTGTACCTATAATACATTCATAAATCAGAAGCACACGAGGTATCTGACACATATAGAGGGTATAAGTCTTTGAAAATGAAAAAGGAAATCTTAACCGTCTGCCTTTGAGAGAGCAAGAAAAGTATTGTTATACATTGTGACAAGTAAATTCGATAGAGACTTTCATTTTTTTGCTGTCTGAAATTATCCACGTATTAGGTGTCACTTTGTATACCCATACTTTTATTCTTTGTTAAATATGTTCTACTAACGATATATTGCATGCTAACAGAATATACCACCCCGTCGGCCATTACATAAACGCCTCCTGGATTATAAATAAACGATACATGCATTTCAACGTGTAATAGGACCCTTTTGGAATTGTATTTAAACAAAATTTTAAGCATTTCAATAATTGATAATACAGATTTCTTGCAAAAATATGTTGTGTGTATTTGTTTCCTTTGAATAACATGAAACCTATGGCGTTGTTTTCTGTCCATCACCGTTTATAAAAGATTACATTGCTCTATAAAATTGCTATGTTTTTATTACACGATTTATTGTGAACACAACAATATAAATTTCATAATGTGACATTCGATACAATAAAATACCAATATCGCTTACGTGAACATAAAAATATAACGTCACTCCAACAAAATTTCTAGAGCAATAAGTTACTTCCTTTTCAAACAAGTTTATTCATCAAATAGGTTATAGGACCAGATCGATAACTATTGTGTATTACATACATATATTATGGGTATTTTATTATATAGAAAGGGATTCATTTGACCTTCCGATTTACCAATTTACCTAGGCAAACGGTTCCCCGGTCCACGGTCGCTCCCATTTCCCATTGTACCGTGAACATTTTATCTTACTCCGTTTTGTACGAGCAAGTTGCCTAGTTATTTTTGAAATAAACGGTCCTATTATGGCTTTTGGAGAATCTGAATATTCTTGGTAAATGGTTTCCATTTTGCATGGGTTGTATATGTATACGTACTACCTTAGATTTTACCACTTTGACTGTACGTGAGGCAAACACAATAGTTAAACAATCACCATATGGGTCACTCAACTAGGAAAGGGTTAACATAATTACTTGGTATCACAACACGTTCCTTATTACACCCATTTTTATTTACAAATACCTTATATCTTTTTATTTTATACTACGAAATGCAAAATACAATTTTCGTATGAGACAACCTATTTGGTATGAGAACTTTTGATGGAAAAGTTTTATTACAACAAAGTGAAATTAGTGTTCAAATTAACAAGTTTATTTCTCATCAAATCTACCTACGCTATTTTAATATAAGCAAATATTACAAAATACAACACAAAATTCATAAAATCATAGGTACCTTACCTGTATTGTTAGCGCTGTAGTTTTTGAAGTAGACTTGAACACGGTTGTTTCCCGTAGGCGTAAAAGGGTAACTCAATGATAATAGTAATAAGCCTTTTACACGGTTCCACTGCAGGACAAAGGCCTTCCCTTACACAGTGAATAAACGCTCTTGCTCACTGTGTGTCAGAGATTTTAGTATTAAATATTCAGTTCTGGTTTAATTTAAATGCTTTCATAAACTGTTAGAGTAATAAAGTGCTATTATCATTTACATGAAAGCAATGAGTAACAGTTTAGGGCAGCATATCATCATTCTTGCATGTTCGTAACTAGCAACTAACTACTATTATTACTAAAGACGACCCGATTACCGCAGTGGCTAAGCGATTGGACTGTTGCGCTGAAGGTTGTGGGTTCCATTCCCGCACGAGAGAATAATTTGTGTGATCCGCAGACGTTTGTCCTAACACTGTGTGTTTGTGTATGTGATGTTTCAGGTTTGTGATACGCACCCACGATACAGGAGAAAATCCTAGGGCAGAACGACGCCGACGTTGTTTAAAAAATAATATAAATTATAGACATATATCTAATATAAATCAAATCAAAATCGATACAATCTTGTCAAAAATCAAGAGTTCCATCCATTCATTAAAGGTAAAATGGGTACTACATTAGCTATTAACCTCTTACATCAG
The DNA here is from genome assembly GCA_946251915.1 of Abrostola triplasia. Taxonomy (NCBI): domain Eukaryota; kingdom Metazoa; phylum Arthropoda; class Insecta; order Lepidoptera; family Noctuidae; genus Abrostola; species Abrostola triplasia. The sequence goes on from OX276430.1 coordinate 9,654,295, forward strand.
TGTATCCTAAGAAAGTCTATACGTTGCATACACTAAAGTACACACCAGTGATGTTACTCCGTCACTAGAAATTTTGCAAAGAAAAAGACATGATATTACAACAAATTTATTCCGCATACTCGAGATACTCGCAACACATTTCCTCTTCGCTTTAACACCGAAGAAAAGCGGCAATATTTTTACTTTTTATTATTCAACTAGAACCGGTTAAAACGTGTTTTCAGTCTACACCTTTCACATTAAATCATGCAGCAACACGTTATTCTTTTCACGTAAATCATTGTGTCTATTGAAAATCTCGATCTACCCTCCGACCCTCGATAACTGACGTCATTCACGTATTGTGCCATGTGTCAAAGGAGGCCCTCGTACGCACGGACAATAATTTAAGAGCGTCCCATTCAATTTCTCCTGTCATTGTCTGTATTTAGGTCAGTTTAGCTAGTTTGACATGTATTCACTTGCCGTATTTTGTGGCCTGTCTGTTAATGTCGAGTTTGAACCGTTTGAAACTGGTTTTTGACAACCCTTTGTCCGCTGATGCATGTTTGTTTGTTGCCTGTTACATGCATGCAATCACGGCCGTTATTCAGCGAAAAAGGTAGAGCACACTTGCTACAATATTTGCCTAACATTTTGCTTTATTCACTCTGATTGCACTATATGGGAACTCTTGGCCTAGGTTTAATGAAAAGACCTGATACTTTGTAAACTCAGAAAGTAGTACGTAAGCATTTTTTCAACGTAATCGAATTAACGAAATCTACAAGGTAATTTATTTACCTTACCAAGCAACCCAGCATTCACTAAAATACGCGTTATTTTGTTACAAAAGTGTAAATTTCCCTCATAACGTCCCTTTCCTATTCGTTGCCAGTGATAAATCGTGTACATTTGTATAAGTAACACGTGAGTAGACACCAGGAAATAAACCGCCGACATTTTACGTTTTTATCTAACACCTTAAACCGTGCCCCGTGGGACCGGCTCGCTTTGTTTTCTACGGCTAGGCAACCACATATTTATGTAGGTACTGCATAAGATGAATAAGTTATTGGTGTAGTATATTCTCTTTACTATTAGGTGGAATATGTGCAAATATGTTGATTATGCATGCTGTAATCTTGGTACAATAAATGGAGTGGGTAATATTATTCGAACTAATTTTGTGTCAGTAGTATGTTCAAATATTGTTTGGTTATAATATTTATATTATATTATCATTTAACTAATTGCTATAAATGTAGATTTATGTGTAAAATAATCCCAGTCTGATCAAAATAACGCCACAAATAGTTCAGCATTTCTTAAAACATTGGCTTACGTGAAGCAAAATCTAGTAGAACTAGAATCAGATATTCTGTATACTCCACAGTCATCAAGAATTAAGCATTTTTTAGTTCTTATTAGTATAACAAGAAAAAGTTAATCAGGTCTTTTCATTGAGGCCCAAATAAACAATTCATAGCATGAATTTTTAAACCAAGGACACGCCGTCAAAATAAAAGTTAGGCTTTGCCGGCTCTTAACTTTTTTACCTAACTAAATTACACCGTCCTTTGTTTACATGACCTAATTGAAGTTTCCCTTAGACTAATTTTCTGCCAAATTATTAAAACTTTATAAAACTTCATAATTAAAATTCCCAGGGGTGGTAACTGGAAACGAAATCTTTTCGAGGGTTTTTGAAAGCTTTCGTTTTTTCTAAGAAATCTTGTAGACACGCCTATTTATTTTTAGATGTTAATCCTTCTGTTATAGGTAAGCTCTTCAACCGAATTGTTAACGATTAAGGTAAGTAGTCTTGAAATTGTAATTAAATTTCAAATAAATGTTTCTCGAGATAGAAACGGTTGAACCCGTTCCAGATTGATTAAAGGCTTTTAAAGGAGTATCGTATAACAACACTACAAGGTGCTTCACTAGAGTAGTTTATAATATCGATAAGGGTAATTAGGTTTTTAGAGTGAAAATTGAGTATATATATAGAATAATATATTACCTTATCTGGTTAAAAATTAAACCAGTACTTATTACTAAGACCTAATAGTCGAATGGAATAACTTTGATTGCTTGATGATTTTTGTCACCATCTTACATAAATAACCCTTTTTTATCACAGTCAATTTGTTTAACACCTGACGCGCGATCTCATAAACCCATTCCTTGGGTCATGGTCACGGGCAGGCATATTTAATAGAGAAGAAGATTCAATCAAAAGTATACATCCGTAACTCAGAACAAAGCGATTTAGTAAGATCCCTTCGTTCCTTTCTTATAAGCTTCATACTCTTCTCAGCAATGTTCTCAGTCTCTCTCAATAAATCTCCGGCATAACGCTATTAGTCACGTCATATTCTGATGTTGCCAAAAGCCCGCCCTTCACCAAACAAATGAGGCGTTTAGGAAGATAGAATATCTAGAAGTGATAGCTCTAACCGGGCGTCCAACGAAGACACCTTTAGCATCGTCTTTATAAGAAACTAGGCCACCTGATTTTAGTAGTAGATCCCTTTGCATATTAGGTATACGTATACCTAGTTTAGTAGCTTTTGAAAGATTTCACTAGAAAGCAAAAAATATCTAAGACAGTTTTAATGGTCAAAACATTACTGAAGATAGTTTTCGATTTATTAAAGGAATACACAGTCTGAAAACTACCTATATTTGTCAACGTCGTTTAAAGCGAATATAATATGACACTCCATTATCTTGCGGTAGATATGGCCCCAAGATACAACGACACTATATTTTTGATTGAAATGGAGATTCGAGGGGTATGTAGCTGTGTCTCTGAAGTTAAGCCGCCTGCCTTGGTCTTCCCTTGGATTGATGATCGTACTTTACACACTGAGACTCTCTCGTGGTTTATGGAGAATGTTAAAGCTTGGAGCTTTATTGTCATAGACTAGTTGAATACTAATTTTGTCTTGAACTTAGCCTGCGAAGCATCTTGTTAATTATGTTTTTATTTTGTCTTTTATATTATTATTTTGTTTGCTTCAACAGAAAACAACTTAGATATACTGAATAGTCGTTTAAGACCCAGCCATGCCTTATTATAGTTGTGTGTCATAATTGTAGTTATGATACAGACAATAACTAACATAATTGTAGTTTTGTGTCGTGTAATTAAGCTTTTATATAGTCCATACAGCAATAAAAATACACGTTACACTACGTTTGTCGTTGCTTAAGTACTTAAAATGTTGCTGGGATTTTAAAAAACGTAATAAAAGTGTTCTCTGTAAAACCATTGCATTAGCCGAGAAAAGTTGCCGATTGGGGACTCTAAATCTCAGAGTTAATACAGATCGAAGCTGCTTACATTGCTACTTTACCCCCTGGCAACATGAAAATCTGTTGAAAGCAATGTTTTGTAAAGAGAAAACAGTGTAGCAAACTTTTCAGATCATTACAAAAAGTAGATGCTCTCGGCTCAGGTGATTTTAAACGACGCGACTCAATAGTGTTATTTATCATTTCATCATATTTTCAGTTCCTTCAGTATATTACAAAAAAATATAAATTGCCTATATTATTTCTATTAATTAATTGTTTAGCTTTAAATCAAAGTGATATACTTAAGCTACGTACACTTAATTATTATTAAATTAAACTTAATTGTAAATTAAGCTAACATTTATGCTGACATTTTACAACTGTGTTTCCCTGAGAGAGATTCACCTAAAAACGTTTTACACACAACAGTAGGATGCGTAATTGATAGCCCTAAAGAATTAACGATTAAGAGCTCAGTTTAAATTCATTTGCAGCAAAAACGAGACGGATTTCAACGAACGCACTCGATTTCCCTGTGGGGAGCCTTTCTCTGCGCGACTCATGAACGTTTAAAGCTGAAATTTAAAAGCAAAATGCTCCTGCTGCGTGCCAAGATTATTTATTCCTGCGAAAATTTCCAATCTTTTCGTCATCACGGGAATTGAATCAAGGAAATTTACGTCCTTTAAATAATAATAAATAACACGAGGATTGACTTCATATTCATTCGGTATATGTCGTTAAAACTGTAACGTTTTAATTACAGGGTTATTATTAGTTGCTTTATTTTCTCTTTGAGGCAAGACTCATAAAGAATGGACACGCTAAATATGATTTAAATTCCAGTTTATCCTATGATATCAGTTCGCAGTATGCAGAAACACTGTTTACATATTTTTATTACATCCATGAAGGTACCCCAGATATGTTTTATGAATAAGAGTACTACAAAAACTACCCTTTAAGAATATTCACCCTAAGAATATAACTGATTTTTTAAATTCATATGTTGATTTCATCATGATTCTCTAGAATAACAAGCCTTAAAATTTCTTCTCAATTCATTTGAAATGTGTAATAATACTGCATAAGCTTCTAGTTTTCCTTATCATAATGCAGTTAGATAATTGTATAGAAATGTATACCCATATCACTTAAGGTGATAGGATTACAACGTTATTTCTTCCTTGGTTGAAACATATCGGTTTCATTCCGTATTCTATCTGAAACACAGACAATTATGTACCGCAATCGGAACAAACAACTAAGTTACAATCGAACTTAAACCTCTCACTCACAAACTTGCTAACGCGAAAACTTTTATTGTGTAGCTACTATTTTTATGTTTAGGCTCGACAAATTAATGCTATCTTGTAGAATTTGGCGTAGTTTTGCGTACACAGTTTTCTTCAGTTGTTAACTATCATGAATATTTGTGTTTTTTTTACTTTATTGACATTGACAGATTTTGAGGACAGTCTTTTTCTCTTTTAGAAACATCGGTGTGTAGGTGCATCTGCCAACACATATGGTGTGAAATAGCGCATGTGTAGCATCCTTTTTAAATAATATAAGAGTATATTTATATTGCCATTAAAATATTATAATAGGTATCTTGACTAAAAACCATTTTACTAAGAGGTATATAACATTATAATATAAAATAGAAGATAGAATCAGCTTGCCTTCGGTACAAAGGTATTTCGTATTACATTTTCCACAAAAATGCCACTAAAACTTGCCAGTTGAAAAAGGAGAAAGAAGGAATTCTTTTGTCTTTCGTCACTAATTACGAACCCCTTGTTTTACAAATCTTACCTAGCGCTTCAACTTTCACTAATTAACCAACATCATGTGATGTGTATGTATGAGGTTCATTCTTTTGCTTTTTATTATTTCGTAGCTGTTATTAGTATTTTCAAGAACATTCAAGCTTGTATTTTCTTAGCGCTAAAATTATAAAGGTTAAACATTAAGAAAAAGAATTGAAAGGGTTTGCAAAACTTATCTGATTCTTGTTTTTAATTTATTCTAATGAAGTCAAAGGTCTGAGGTAAATTTGTTTTACTAATTATTTATATCAGTACCTTGTGTACAAAATGATTTCTCATAAGTCATCATATTCATTTATGGCTTGTTTGACTGGTAAGGTAATGTTTATACAATGTGGTAATTTAATTTACTTAGCGCCTAAATTACACGACAAGGAGTGTCTTGATATCAAGTGGCAATCTAAGATTATCTGTTATTTTAACATTTCAATAAAAATAGTAGATTTTATGGCACTTAGATATAAAATAAAAGGAGCGGGTATAGCAAATATTATTTTAAACAATTCATTGTCAGACACTAATTGTTCATTGAGTCGTCTGCAATCCTCTCTCTCATAAATTGTATGCTTGTATTTCTTTAAGGTATTTACTATTTACGATAAGCAGCAACTTCAATTTATACCTTTGGCTGTTTTCCGAGTTAAACCTTTGAGAATATATTTGCCAAATCCGGTGAACGATTGAATGCTGGCAACATCAAGATACTACGTCTGAAACTAAGTGTGCGATTGGTTTACGATGCTCCTGACCTTTCGTATTTAGTGGGCTTTGGCACTAACAGGACCTCTTAAGTGTATTTGAACAGTGAGATAAAGGTGGCTACTGAATAAGATGCTCCGGCTTAGGAATTTATTTTGTGAGGCCTTCGTTTTATCGTAGACAATTATTTTGTACAGATTCTATGATTATGTTGTGAATTATTTCGTCTTTAATCTGTCTTTTTCACAACCGACGTCGTTTAGCTATCTACCCACTATGATAGAGATAATCAGGAGCCTATAAAATGACCCAGAATGTACAATGAACACGCTGCATAAATTTGCATTACAGTAATCATTTAACATTTAGAGATAGCTGTATTATTTAAGTACTTAGACAAGGTCACTAAGCTTAGTCGCACCCATTTCAACAGTAGGTACATAATAATGACAAAGAAAACAATTAAGAACGCTTAGAAATTCCGAATCGAAACGTTTGGCATTTAAAAATGTTCATTCGGCTTCAACATTACACAAATGTCTGCGAGTTTTTGTAAAACCATCGTATTGGAATACCTATTAATTCTAATGGAAGTATTGTTTCATCTCTTTTATGAATACGATAATACGTCCGTAGACGTACGTAGACGTAGTGTATTTCTAAACGTAACATTTTTCTGCTGCTTTTTCTATACGATCAAATAACATTAATTTATTAGATTGCTACGTCCAGACAGATTTAAATATTGTATTCGAGACGTACCTTTATTTATTTAACAGCGAAATGCTGTCATCACCATCTAAAACCTGTCCAAACCTATAACTATTGTACTATTCTTCTTCATATAGTTACATACGTAGATGAAGAATATTCCCAATATGTTTTCGTTCTTTTCCTCACAATTCACTGTCGACCTTGATAGATTAAATTCGTTACATTGAGCTTTCTGGCAAGGGTGCCAAATATCGGTTTCCCGCAACTTGATAATAAATATCACCGGACACAGCGCCACGTGTATTCAAGTGTGTCGGGACTGTTGTGTTTTCGTCACTGTTTCCAAGCAAAAATACAAGTAATAAATAGGTTTGTTATTACGTATATTGCCAACATAATTTTCCGCTTACAGAAACTTATGTAGGGCGCCAAATTGAGACCAAGTTCAGTAGGTAAAGCGTTAGTTAATATTGATGAATCCAATCAACCTGAAAATTGATCGTGACTTATAACATTTAAATATAGCTGTATATTCCTTAAATGAAAATGTATTGCTTCGAACGTTAAGGTTTTGTATTTCATTACAACACTTGTGTTTTTGGTTGTTACAAATAAATAGCGTATCTAATCTCTGAGCTGTGCCCAACATCGTTTAAAATATTTAAACATGTCAGGAACAGTTTTTACATCCTATCACTACCAGTATACTAGGGGTCCCAGGCTACATTAAAAATTAACTTGATGTCGGTTTATAGTACCAAGCCCGGACTTCGTGAAATTCTTATTTTCCATTCCAATGCCCAAATTGGCACTGGCCCAACAAAAATCTTGAAAAATTCAATCTGAGGGTTAGAAAACGATGAGGCGTTAAATTTGTTTGAGCCATTCAATGAAATTAAAATATATCGATCCATATCGTATCATATAAAACAATTTTCCAAGAGAACGAGGCTGGGCAACTACATGAACTGACTACAGTTCGGTAATTACATTAGTCATCTAAATAAACATGGCTCATCACAACATCTAAGGGTCAAGTCAGTCTACCCATACTTACACAGTTTATGGATTTTCATTGTTTCTTTCAAATGTAGTCTCTGTTTACTTCATCGCCCCTTTTACCCTATTTATGGGCTCTTTGTCTCGGAGCGTTCTCCGCACTGGATTACCCACACTTAGAGGAGGGATGGCAAACAAGTCATATAACACTAACCTTAATTATAGATGCATATCAATTTCAATCTTCCGTAGGTATCATTTACTTTTATAGGGTTTAAATTAAGTCGAGAGTGTTTATCCATAAACAAATAAAGACCTACTTTTATATAGTGGCCCGCTTTTTCCCCAACTTTGTTGTATCCTATAAAAAGTTTCTAAACTTTTACGTTAATTAAAACGCATAATTTAACAACGGGTCCGAAGTTTTATCCCTGATTCCCTACAATATTTACTTGCCTTGGTATATTTACCGTACGAAGGGCTCAACCCTTCCAAACTTATACTATAAAAAGCAAATCCAAAAAAACGGGCTACGATTATAAACCTTAATAGCTATCTCTCCAAACTTTTAAATACTAGTAGGTAATTGCACAATCGTTATCTGAAATTTACAGCAAAACTCTAAAGAAGCTGTAATAAGGTTGAAATAAGGTCTCGATTGATACACATGTGGGAACGTGTTCTCTCGATTGAAACGAAGATCAACGAGTGAATCGAGCAAGTCTCAACAACTCGTCAATGGGTAGAAATTGCGGGTACGTGATCGAGAGCCTGTTTCGATACTATAAGACTCGACGGTGCAATTCGGAACGAATCGAGAGCGATTTTACCACGGTCTACCCTAGTCAATTTTACATTTTTATTTACCTTCGGGAAATAACCGCGTGGTAAAATGTCAATCTCGACCTAGGTTGTGATCCAATTTAGATTCTTATCTCTCGTGAACGGTAGTTAAACTTGATGCATGGTCATTGTTGTTAGTTATTGACAATTTGGGAGTTTAGGTGCTCTTGCTTGGTTAGTTATGGAGTTTTTCTTACTCCAGTAATATTGACAGTACTCAGAAAGAGTTTAACTAAAGTATTTATAAGATAAACGTTGTCATTGAGAATATGTTGTCTTTTAGCAACGATGTGCCTTTAGAATGTCAGCGTAATATAAATTAATACATACAATATATAGGTATATTCTACGCCAAGAAAAGCCTTAGATATATAATAACTGTTGAATTAAGATAGGTGTAGCGAAAACTCACAACTATTTTAATTAAATAATTCAATTTATTATTTACAAAAATATTTATTTTAACTATGAAGGTCATCATTGTTTTGATAGACTTAGGTACCAACCATTCCTAAACGTAAAATTGTACGACCGTAATTTAATATAGCGGATTAGGTTGAACCCTGTCGGAGTAATAAATATTTCAGTAAATCATCATACCTTTCGTCAAGATATTGTTACATACTGCTACAATTTGTTTCGATATTGTGCACATTTCTAAAGCTGATTTATAACACTTGATCTATTACAAAGCGAAGTGGCTTCATCCATCATCGTGTCGAAAATTCCTTTTGTTTAGCATAGAATGTCCGAAGAACGCCTTATTTTGTGCAGGATAACGAACAGTCCTTGAGATAAAATTGTCATTTATCTTTTTTTTTTTTTTTCTTTTAAAAAACAACGGTAATTGCCCTTCTCAGATATACATAGTTGAAGTATACAAACAGATTCTTTTGTTTACATCCGTCTTGGTGAAATGTATTTCACCAGTGCTTCGACCAATTTAACAGTTGACAGATTTATGCTTTCGTAATGCGTGAACCCATTCGGGGAAAATGAATAACTGCAAATTACACCCTGTAGTCATAAGTAAATGGGAACAAATATTTTTTAATTAACTTGTTGTTGAACTTATTATTGTTGCGTGTTATTTGAGTACAGCCTGCCTTAAAGTATTTAATGTACGTTGATTCAGGATTATTTTTTCATTTGTTGACTACGTTTGGATCGTATTTATTTGGTGAATATACCTTTCATTATTTTACACAACTTACCTTATTTCTGTTATGTTTATTAATGTTCTCCTGACTGAATTTCGGTCATGGCGCGGTGGCGTGTCTCAGCTGACAGCCAACCAACAGGAGATATTATAATGCTCAAGTATGCGCGCAAACACAGGTGCACTCCCTATTCCTTCACTCTCAAAGGCCGATGGGACGGTAGACCGACACGACCGGAGAGAGATCAGGCGCAGAACCAACGGTTTAACGTGTCTTTCGGAGCACGAAAGAAGGATATATACTAATATAATAGATAAACTAAGTATAACCTATATCACACATTTTCCTTATGTTGTAGTATAAAATCATAAACGCTGCATCTGTGAAGATCGTTGTTTTATCATAACCGTTAAATGTGTAAGCAATAAACACAATGTGCACGATTCATAATACCTTTCTTTTGTTTAGAATTACGCACATAATAGTTCCCCTTTTTCTATTGTAATAAAATTCACGGTTGCGTAAATATATTCCGATTTGATGTTTTAAAATCCGTTTCCAATAACGTTACAGTGTTGATACAAAAGCGTGCACTTCACGTATTACAGGCAGCCATTGTGGGCGGTGTGTTTTCAGCTTGTATTTGTTGTGGCATCGCGTACAAACGGAACAAATGATGAAGCCTGCATTGTGCTCCTTGTATGAGAGGCAATCTGCACTAAACATTACCCAGAACATAGATACGTGTGTGATCAGCGCCCGATAGTAAACGTTCAAATCAACTTAAGAAACGCTTGTTGTATCTATTGCAGCTACTTTTTCGCAAGTTCGGAAATTACCAATTACCAATTATCATAAAAGGCTCATCGGATTTACGTAGCTCTAAAGTTGGTATATGTAGGTACTTGGAAAAACAAGAGGAAACTTCCATGCGGGACGACTGGCGAATTAAGTTAATTTGATTTGAATCTCCGACATCCTAAACTCATTAAAAGTCTAACCGCCTAAAATTCTTTATTACACATGTAGGTAACGGTAGATATTGTCTCGTTCAACATATTTTCCTTTAAAAATATAAATTCACTATAGTTATAGCTAGGTGTACGACGAACGGCTTCAATGTAAAATAGAGATCTGTGGGGTTTTCTCCGCCAACAGGAGCAAAGCTCTTAAATTTAAGAAGAAGAAGAAGAATTATAAAAATCATAATGATTTGAAAGGCAGTGTGTTATAACCGGTGCACTATATAAAACCCATGTTTAGTTACCGCCAAATCAGGTAAAATATAGCAAACATATTATACAAAATTCCTCCAAATCATTAAAACAATTTTGGTTGAACTCCATCGACGATACTATTGTGCATAGTTACGTACAATTATTCATAGATAATTATATTCGAGCATGAAACTAGAACATGCACGTCGGTCAGAAGCTTCACGAATACCTACCGCTGATATTACATCAGTACGAAACGCATAACGAAGTGTTATTATTGCATCACATTATCCTTCAACATTCTATCACTGTCAAAACCTAGCAGTGTAATCAATTCAAGACTACTGCAGTCTCATGTAACTATTGCCCATTTGTAATCTAGTGGAACCTGTGGTAATCTGCCATTACCCTTCGTCCGCCCCAGGATGTCTTCTATCCTGGGTCGTAAGTCTGTAAAAATGTTCCCGATAAAATAAACAAGGTTCAGGTGACCAGTAAGTCTCCTAATTCCCCTTTGCAAAAATAATAGGCTATGTGGGTACTGAGATCTATTTTCGGTTTAGGCAAAGTTTTATTCGGTTCTTCCTTTAAGTAATTCTCAGTATTCCATTGAGACTTGTAACATAACTTGCGAGAGTATAAATTTTGGATACTTCTGCCAATCTTAAAAAATAAAGGCGTAATGTTATGTTGCTAGGCGAGATGGCGGCATCTTTTGTCTCTCGTCACCACCTGGTTGTTAATTAACTGTCTTGGGTGTGCTATGTAACTCCTTAATGCTTTGGCATAACATTTAAGTGTCGTCTAGTTTTACAACCAAAGAGTTACCTCTAGGGCTTAACGTCAGTAAGTGTACCCGTATGGGAATACAGTCAAACCAATGGCGTGTTCCGTTACTCTTAAAAAAAATGTTTCAGTTGCACGTCAAATAATTAGGTATAAGAAAAAGGTAAAGATTATAACTATTTGTCACTGCTGTTTATAAATTTACGCATGTGTAATGCTAAACTAGTAGGGTTAAGATTAAAGTATATAGGTATAAATCAGTTGCCAATATTCATCTCACTGTAATATTTCTTTTATCTTACCTTTAGGTAAATTAAAATCCGAATCTGTGCCTTTCATCCGTACATAAAAGTCGAAATAAGGAAATTGATGGCATATTTACTCCTAAACCATTCCTTATTCAGATTCGTGCAATAATTCTCAATACCAATACTCTAAGCATAAAAAGACGTGTCGGACAACACATTTTAGTCGTGTAAAGCCAAATTTATTGCCGTCACCGTTGGTAAGGTCCCTCATTTTTCAAAAAGCTATTTGATCGTTCAATCGTCTTTGCTTACACGAGGATCACAGCGGGGTTCCTCGGATCAATAGATATAATAAGTATATAAGTAATAAAGGCGAGGATAGGGAAGGCGTTACTACTACAACCGCCATCGAATATATACATTCCGCACAAAACGAAGTCAATTTACCTCATGGAGCCGGTATTGTTTGACAAATATATTGCGCTGTTTCCTTATAGCGTTTCTGTTCTATGGTATTGGTGTTATTGATTCGTTAATGATTTTCCCTTAATTAATTAATCATATAAAGCTCGCAAATATCGTTTACTTTCTTAATTAAATTAGTTCTGATTTATATACAGACCTAGAAGTACGTACCTACTAAAGTAATTGAGATCAATTTGTTGTAAAACAGTAATCAATAAAACTAGGCACGTATAGTATGTGCCTAGTTTTCTTGTCATATTGGGGTGTCCACTGAAAACCAGCGCTGTGTTGTGTCCCATGAAACAACTAGCACGATGCTTAGTGGATACCTCGTTATCACACATCTCGACGCATCATGCGAATTTAGTTTTATTAAATTATCTATTTTTTTTTAACGCCGCCGCACGCTAGTACTTTGTACAGTCTCGTGGGTGCGTTTCACAAACATGAAATATCACACACAAACATCCAGATTAGGGACAAACATCTGCGGTTCACAAACATTTTTGTCCCGTGCGGGAATCGAACCAGCAACCCTTAGCGCGGCAATCTAATTGCTTAGCCACAACGCCAATCGGGTTGTTATATGTAATGTTATTTGTTTCCCCTGTGTTGTGTGTGTTAATAAAATTACTTTCTTTCTAAAATATGTAAGAACAAATAATACAAGTATTATTCTAACGTAGGTAGTACATATTTTAATTATTCTATCCCAGTATGAGCAAAGTTGTAAAATACGAAGGTTCGAGAATATAATCTTTGAAGGCCGCGGTGAATAAGATGGTGCTAAGGCGGCTTTACATCTAAATATCATAACTCTATTGTACTGCCAACAAAACAAGTTGGTAAATGATAAAACATCTTAATTAAAACAGACAACAGCTTGTGTTATTTGTACTGAAACATTGTTTCAATATTTTAATGACCTGTATAATTTGGAATTAATACTGAAGAGCTACAGTTGTTAAATTAACAAGAACAAAGCTAATTAAGTACCATAATTATCGATTAATACGATCATCATCATCAGTCGGAAGACGTCCATTGTTCAACAAAGGACTCCCCCTTAGAACGCCACTATTACGTGTATACTATGGTTTCTTGTTGAAAAGCCAATTTCAATTTTTTTAAAGGAAATTCCAGACCTTATGGTCTGACGACCTGATTGGCGCAGTGTCTCAGTGATTGGACTACTGCGCTATAGGTCGCAGGCTTGATTCCCGCACGGAACTAAAATTTGTGTGATCCGCAGATGTTTGTCCCGAGTCTGGGTGTTTGTGTATGTGATATTTCATGTTTGTGAAAAGCACCCACGACACAGGGGAAATTCCTATTGTGGGCGAAGATTAAAAAAAAGAAAAAAATGACAGTAGGTATCTATGTGGCATTTAGATCATGCGGATACGAAAAATAAGAAGGCTATGCCATAAATAAGCAATTAGTAGAATACTAGTCACACTCACAAATTTGTATGCTATCTTACTGTTATGACATCTCTGTATACAATGTTTTTATGCAAATAAATATATTCTATTCTATTCTAATCACCTTAGGAATTAAGTACAGTCGGCGCGTATTACTTTGACGTTTATTTAAATTAATAATACTAGGAATTTCTCCTGAGTCGTGGGTGCGTTTCACAAACATGAAATATCACATAAAGAAACACCCAGACTCCATCCACTTATTAAAACTTCTGTTACGTATAAATTATGATATACTGACAGCACGTTAAATTAAAATATACTGCCTTTGTACACCGTCAGTGTGTCAAGCTCTGCATTAAATCGTAAAACAACAATGTTAAAAGTGTTCTGCATTTTCATAATTAAAACAACACGGACAATAATTGTTCATTTCCCATTGACGCACAGTTGGCCTCTCCGTTTATTATTTGTATCGTATTGTTTATTTGATTTTATGTGATTTATAGGTGTCAATTTAAAAATACTTTTGATATTATCCAATTGACCTATCGGATTTTGTTAATATGGAAAAGGATTCTGACATAACATGATTTAATTTGTATTATTAATTATTTTTAAACGTCGCCCCTCACTAGCAATTTCTACTGTGTCGTGGGTGCGTTTTACAAACATGAAGTATGACATACACAAACACCCAGACTCGGAACAAATATCTGTGAGCGCACAATGTTTTACCCCGTGCGGGAATCGAACCCGCAACATTTAGCGCAACAGTGCAATCGCTTAGCCACTGCGTCAACCAGGTCGTATAATTCTCGCAAGGGTAGGAAAAAGTGTTTCACTATTACACAATTTTAAAAAGCAATATTTCGCCTTTACAATAAGTATGGGTGTAAAACCTATTGCCATTTATTTGGCCTACAAGGGTCTTCTACGAAAGCCGCTACGCCATAGCACTCGTGGTCGTAAGACACGAAATACGCCGTAGCGAGTATAGAATACATTAGCACAAAAGTTTTATACTTGCGGTAAGCAACGTGATATATAAGATATTCAAATTGGAAATACCTGCGGAAACTAAAAAGGAAGCATTACTAACTTCTGGCATGTACGAAAACGTGCGACGTTCTCTTCGTAGAGAAACATAAAACACGAGTTCCTACATCCATATGATTGCATCGTCCACTTGGCAATAAGTTTCCTCCCTAACGACCTCTATTCACGGCCGTTCCTAACCTTCAGCTAAGGATTTATATTATTTAGATACGATGTTCTAGAAACAGGTAAACTATCTACAACGACAATTAATTTAAACTTATTAAGCATTAATTTCCTGATAACATAGACTTGGATATTATTAACCACATTATCAGGAGTTCTCTGATCATAATAATATTTATCTATTACAATATCACAATGAATTGGTTAAGACTGCAGCTTGTACCAAAATCTCACCTATGATTCTTATTATTTACCAAAATACGCCACGTTTTAGCGACTCGTAACATACATTATTATTCTAAGGTAAGGCTTAATTAATATTGATTGAATTCCAACACGTTGCCCATAAACACAGTAACAACCTAATCCCACCATTAAAT
Organism: Abrostola triplasia; assembly: GCA_946251915.1. Lineage (NCBI taxonomy): Eukaryota > Metazoa > Arthropoda > Insecta > Lepidoptera > Noctuidae > Abrostola > Abrostola triplasia. The sequence continues at coordinate 9,669,568 of OX276430.1, forward strand.
ATACAATTTCCCCGCGATAATAAGCACCGAACACTCCATATATTTCCCCCATTCGCCCCGTACGTTCTAAAAAGCACTTTAAAACAATACCGCCCATTACCCCAATACAATCAATATACCGAAATAACATTAATTAAAACAGGGTTGCAGAATTTATTGGAGTTACTCAAGCTGGCAATTAATAACGTCGATCTAGTGGCCAGTGCCTTTCACCGAAACCTAACCAACGGCTTTGGTGTTGCACCGTGTTTTATTAATTCATTTTGCAGAAACGAAGCAACAGTTATCTGATCGAACCATTAGCTCATTTGGTGCTTCGCTGTCTTTTGTCAATCGAACATAAACAGCAAAGTTTTATTGTGATTTCGTGTTTTATTTATTTTATTTTATATTTCTACAACTAGGTATTTAAAATAATAATCGTGTTGAGCATCTTTGGACAGGTTTCTTAGTTCCCCCGTCCTTTAAGAACGTGGGCGGCCACAGAGGGACTGTGGACTTCCGTACAGCCACGTGAAAAATATTATCGGTCGCACGTTGTGGAATGTGATGGTATAATTACCGCTAAGGCTCTGGAAACCTATAGAGGCCGGTTTTGTTTCCTTCAAGAAGTGGGTAGGTACTTACTTAGACAAGGAACATTACTACCATTATTGTGCCTACTGACAGCACTACAAAGAAGTTTTACCCGACAATTCGAGACAATCTCACGAGACATTCCCTACGCAAATTAAATACCAGTTTAGTTTAAGTTTACTTGTACTCGAAAATAACACTGAACAAACGGTAATAGACCCGCATACAATTCTCGTCTCTCAAAGGCATACGTAACAAGACTCTCACAAAATGATAGCTATACAATTTAAGTGCGGGCCGCCCCACGGGTCGCGCACGGGGTACAATAATGTTAGCGATTCTGATATTTAATATCGATAAGTAAGGCCTTTTGAACTTGGTAAGTTAAGGGATTTTTTTGGGTCTTTAGTTACGTATATCAATTAAGAAAATTGAACATCACTGCTCTAAAAATTTTGAAAGATTCTGCAGATCGAAATGGCTAAGCATTTAAAGCAAAAGCAGATCCTACACAGTCAGTAACTAGTCGTCCTTCTATTAAATGCTAAAATAACTATCTCTCAGTTAAACTACTAAACAAGATCGAAATGTGATATGGAGATAACTTGAGCCCTAGGGAAGTAGTAGAAATAGAAGGCCTAATGTAAGCTCCTTTTGTCCGGAAAATGAGGCGACAACATTTTCCACACCGACGAAGACAAAAGTAGAAACTATTACTTTATATTTCGTTCACCTAGATATTATTAATATTGAGCATTGTCTTGCTGTAAACTTAGGACCAGGTGTCGGAACTTCACGAACAGGACATTGGTGTGGCATAATATCTATCATCTACTCATGTTCATAAATACTATGCACCTGCAACGTCAAATTATGACTCACTCAAGGTTTTAATAAGTTCACAAGCAATAATTACGTTGACGACGTTGACGTAGACATGGGCCATAATTCTATACATAACTATATTCTTAGCTCTATCGCATTTAACCAATGATTTTAGATGGACATTCATAACCTTTTCGGTTATAAAAACTTTTGTTGAAACTATTTATTATCAGCCGGAAGACGTCCACTGTTGAACAAAGGCTTCCCCCTTAGAACGCCATAATGAACGAAAACTTGCCATTTGCAACTATTGTTTTTCCATAATTACGAGGGTTTGGATTTTGTTGTTATTTTGAGTTAGCAAGCACTTTAATAACCAAACCAATCATAGGACAGTGATAGAATCTTAAACAGGTTCACACCGCTTTGAATTTACGCTTCAATCAACCGTTCGATACCGTCCACGCTTTAGGCGATGCGAACATGTCCGGTGGATATTGCTTCATCTTGCGTTTACATATTTATTACAAATATGGTAATTTCTTCCTCTACGTACGTGTTTATTTACTAGTTCCTGGAAACATATATGAAACATTTTATTCATATAACCTTTGTGGTTTACCTACAGTAATGGACAAATCTGGTTTGGGGCAAGAGAGAAGCTTCCCGAAAAATATTACCTACAATTTTCTATTTGATGCCTAGTTACGCAACTTTGTTAGCTGCTCATTGACCAATTTTTTCACTACGGCATCAATGAACAAGTGTAGGCATAATACTGTCTACTCGTGTGCATATTCGGGTATGCTCAATTAGTTTCGGAGTCTCGCTTTCACTCCTGGTTAATGAACCTTATTGAAACTGTGACACTAAACAGTCAACTAAGTGCAGTCAATAAAGTCACGCTAGTTTTCCAGAGGCTTTGGCAGGTAACACGGATGTCCATTCGCTCATCGCATTCTTCATCGGCCATCTGGTTTTTGATACCTTCTCTCAACCTGGCCGTTCTCCAAAGCATCCCTGGAGCCATCGAAGTAAATTCCAAGTAGGTACTTATAGATACAAAATAATACTAAAAATATTAAACAGCCTCAATATTATACCAAAAAATATTCAGTTACGTTTCCAAAAATGGAAATAAGGTATCTTCGTCAAGACCATTGGTGCAGATAACATTATTTAACGTAATTTCACACAAGATTTGCCAGCGGTTTCGCACGTGTTACAATTTCTCGAATGTTATGAGATATAAATCGGAATTTCAACATGGAAAGAAATGGTCCAGGATTCTGTTTGTCAGGTCAGCATGGGTAGTTATCTTAATAATCACAGGGTTATGTACATTATCGCACACACTTTCCTTACGTAAGTTGTATAGCTGAAGAATGAAATCAAAAAGACATTTCTACCTGATCTCGTCACACTGGACCAATAAAAAACCTATTATCTACTTCCATTACCGCTCAGCGTTAGATGAACAAAAAACTCTTGCTTTATGACTTTCTTTAAAAGAATTCATTATTAAAAGCTTTCTTATTGAAGCTTCACCTATCGCCGTATTTCAAGTTTAATGATACAGCAAATGTTTCAAAGAAAAGGACCCATTAAAAGAGAGATTTATTTCCGTTAAAACCTTCGAGGAAATTCCACTGTTCCTATAATGAGGAGTGAGTAAGTCGCAGCGTCTACGTATCATCGTGAATCAGAAGGCAAAGGAAACGAGCGTACTGTGCCAAGTCTCCGTAAATTGTTGGCAAGGCGCTCTAAAAATTGTTGTGTAGTATTTTATGAAAATGTATATTGTGAAATTCTTGTTCAGCAGAATGTTACAAGAAAATGTAATAAAATGGGGATGAGGATTATATACATAACATAACATAACATAACATAACGTCACGCCTGTATTCCCCGAAGGGGTAGGCAGAGGTGCACATACAGTACACCCACATTTCGCCAGTTATGTTTTAGGTCCCAATGTAATAGGGGGCGAGCCTATTGCCATCAACCGGGCACAAATCCAGACTCCGTGCTGCTACTGAGAATTACCTAATGGAAAAACCCAGTAACACTTTGCCCGACCTGGGATTCGAACCCAGGACCTCGTGCTCAGCAGTCGCGCTTAGCAACCACTAGACCAACGAGGCAGTCATATAAGATTATATACATATAAGATTATATATGATATTCGACTGTTATATATTAATGAGAGTACTTAACTATATTGCCTGTGAGACCCGAGGTCTCGTATGACTTGAAAAAGGTTTGACAATATTGCAATTTTGATTGATTGCAATAACTTGGGCAAAAATCTCCTAAAATTTTATAAAACAAATACCCTATTTCTATTCATAAATGTATGCTAACACTACTGTAATCCGTTTTTATATTATTTCATATTATAAACAGACGCTTTTGATATTTTATTCTCTATTTAGCTGCATAACCCATGTAAAATATTATCCTCATATTATTAAACGTACATACATGCGTTCCTTACACGTGAATCCCTACATTCTTCACAGCATAAATTTATTCTATATTTTCTTGTATGAAAATGTTTAATGGTAACCATGTTTGTTGCGATCCCTTTATGGAGGTACGGAAAATGCAAAATTGAAAAATAAGGGACAAAAATGGGCTTTATAAAATTATGTAAATTTGTTGACATGAGGACGTGGTTGGGACGTAGCTTGGGCAATATTTATATTCAACTTTATATATAACCGCTATCGTGTTGAGGTTTTTGTTGGTCTTCTTATACCATACCTATATTGTGTGGAAAATAAAACGCTATGGGAAAAGTTTGACTTGCTAAAAAGGACAGAAATTCAATGTTTCTGGTAATATTTATTTCCCGACTGCCAAGGAAAGGTTATGTTTTTATAAATTATATTTGATTCATCACGCTTTGAAACTAAATCATTCCTTTTTGTTACAGGTAATTTTGAGCTCGAGATAGTAATAGATAAACACGTGTTTTAAGGTACGTTGTAGTTTGTAAAACTCCAGTCCAGAATGTATAACTTAAGTACAGCGCCATCTATGAATCGTTCCTAACACAGAATGCTCTCCGTAGCAGCGCCCTCTACGAAAATCATTTCCAAACATACAACTCTCAGCAGCGACATCTGTTGTTCACCACCAAACATTACTTAGTATAAGGGTTGTGTATCTTACCGGGAGTAGTAAGAACGTTCTGAAAGGGGCAGCGGCGTTTGTAACGTCGACCGCATTCGATAGATGGCGTTAAGAATTCATTTTGCTTAGTGGTTTCCTAAAATTCCGTATAAACCAAAAGCGCTGCCTTCTAGTAGTTCTTCTAGGAGTTCAGTAAACGATTATTATGCGTTACTAGTTACGTTTTTTTATTTTTAGTTATTTTAAATGTGTCATTCAACTATTGACATGTCATAATTAGAAGAGAATAAGAGCTGTATCACATTTTCAGCTTAAGTATCTACATACATCTGTAAATACTTAAACAGGCGCATGCCTTCACCATGAAGAGTTGGTAATACTTAAGTTTAAGTACCTATTACTCTATATTTAATCAATTTTTTTATGTGTAGATAAGGATATGAATGATTTATAATTTCGTAAGATAGGTTCTTCGTAAGAGTCATTACGCAGCCAAGTGCTCTTATAAAACTGATTACGTCTTCATCATAGTGTCTCATGAAGTCATGACGCAGAGAATTACGAAGGAAAGTACTTGTAACAAAACCGCTGACCTGCCGTTTGCAAATGACATCGCATTTCCCTGTCAATGCCAGATACTTTATCCTTACCCGTTTTATAGGTTTGTCTTATTTCTTCCCAATGTCATGCATTCGTATTGTTATATTAAAAAAGGTTTTTGTTGTGATAAAACACATTTTATACTCGTTTTACGATGTAATATTCACCTTGGTAAAATGTGTTTTTAATGGATCTCGTGCAAGAAACATAATGAAAGAAAATCATAAGGTATTTTTCTGTTTTTACTAAAACAGGCCTAACGTTAAGTGCTTTAAAAGTTATTTTAGTTCACCACTGACTTATAGGAAAACTTTAACCAGTGAAAATTGCTTCCTTGTTCTGTACGATGCCTTTCCTCGTACAAAAAGTACGTTTTCTCGTACTTTTTACTGTGAAGCAGGTGTATTTATTAAGCTGGCCTCTAAATCACAATCTCTGTAACATCCTTGATTCCATCATGCTTATCCCATTTGCACTACTAAACTACAAAAACACACAACCCCTCCGAACTCCTGTACGTGGTAAGAATGATAATATTGTGGTATCAAGCTCTGTCGTAAATAACTTTGCTTACTGATGTATCCCTTCTTTTGTCCATTTCGAGTGTGATGAGGCTGTGTTGTAAACCTGATTAATATGTTGCATCACTCGCATCACCATAAAACATTGATATCTTATCGCGTCATCGTTTACGAATATATTTGGTGTTTTACGATCTGTCGTCTTGTGACAATGATACTAAACTGCTTGTTTGCTCGCAGTCTCTTATTTGAGGTTACACTGAATTCAATAAGCTCTTATTGTGTATGGTTTTGATCGCTAGTTATAGAAGATATTTAATAGCTTTATTTACTTAACTTTCTTTTAATTTTAAACGTGTCATTATCATGCTCACTAGCGTTTCAATCAATAAAACATCTATTCCAGTTCATTATTTCTCCGACGTTCTAGTAGCAATTAGTTGTCATAATAAAATGTTCTGTGCTGCAGTAAAACGTTGCCAGCTGGAATTTTCTTTGAGAAAACATTCAACTACCGTATATTCTCTATATCATGACGACACGAAGGTATCGTGAATGCGAGAAGTAAAGTTTTATCAAGTGTAAGGAGTTCGTTGAAACATTCTCAGTAATAACATACGAATTTATGGCAAATTTATATCTTTGTTATGCCAAAAAAATACTTTATCATGTGAGAGTCACGCTTGTATTCTTGTTTTATGACAACGTTTATTTGAACATATTTGAAGAAAAAACATGTTTGATATAGGTATTTTGACGTGTGATGTCGCGAGTATAATGTTCTTTGCAGACTTTGAGACGACTGTATTCACCAGTAAGTTATCTCATCTAACTTTGGTCACGATATGATAGAACCCTGTATACTTATGCGTAACTTCATAAAAACAAACTGAAGTAGAGTATGCACTTGTTGGCTTAAATTCAAGGCAGTTCAAGTATAAGCAAACGTTCGATAAAAAAAAAAATTATTGTTGTCAAATGAAATTAAAATCATTAATTAAAGAAAACTTATCCAATTCTTCGGCTTTAAAGTAATTTGAAGGCAACATGGCGTTATTATTAAAATGAGGTTGCCTTCAATTAACATATTTAACTAATTTAGCTAGTTTCTACAGCTGATGAGCACAGCTTTCCTATTTCGTACAAAAACTGGAAAAGGAATTTCAGTCTTCGATAAAAATGCTTTCGTGTAAAAGAAACTATTTAATTTAAAATCAAATGTACCATTTCACTAATCGGAAAATGAGAAACAGAAAATAAGAGAGTTAAAACACTAGTCGTAAAAGAAAGGATACGGAATTCGGCTAGAATTTAAGTACTAAAAATTCTTCAGTTTATTACTGACTGCATCATTCGCTAGAGTACGAGACATAATAAAAATAACTGCACACCGTTCTTATAGGTACTTAAAATGCCTTGGACATAAGCTCTTAGCATCAATGCACACTTCATCTGTGTATCTTGACACTGGCTTAACTCGTTCCACCAGAGTCTGTAACGGGTTCTTAAGCACGTTCCTAGCAACCACGATCACTTCACTACTCGATGAATCGATATCGGGCCCTTGCCCGTACTCTCTTGAATATTCTCGATGTCTCGAGAAGTCTGCGTCATGAGATAAACTTTCTTAATTAGCTAGACGGATTTTATTAAGGTCATCCGTTAATAGTTGATTTGTAAGCGAAGATTGTTTTTAAACAATGCTGGCTGACAAACGACCAGTCCTAAAGGATCGATAACATGAATAAACATCGCCTTGAATATTTATATCTGCCGTGTTTGTTTATACGGTAACATTAGTAAAACTTGTCTTTGACAAAATAGAACAAAAGGAAACACAATCTTACAAAGATCTTTCTCAAGACGAAATGGAACACTGAACAAATTTTTACTGGCAAAGGTTCACCGAAAAATTAGTTAACATCTAATCAAACTTTTCTTGTTTAATTATCTTAGTGAAGTACTTCAGTATGGCTGCTTTTCAGCACAAATTAAAATGTTATTCGTGTATTTTTTATTAAATTTAAACCGAACATAAATATTATTATACCAGAGACTTTAAGTTAAAGGTCACAATAATATCGTACAATACTAATTGATTCAAAATAAAGAATCTCGAAGTGTCACCTTTTCAAGTATTCTCAAAGATCTTCTTAAGGAACCTTTGATTTGATTCAAAATGTTGATTTTACCAAAGGACTGAGAGAAATTCAGTAAATTATGCTCTTAAAAGAATTACGCTGCTTCTTCACGTCACAGTTTTTCTGTTTTATTTTTTAAGTGTCAGTACGAACATTTTGATTTATGTACAAACTTTCCTAAAGGTTATGTAGCCTTGGTTGTTAGAAGCTAACTGACATGATGTAAGTCACTAGATATCGTATGTAATATTTAGGGCACGTGCCGACGAACTCATGTTACGTGACAATAACTTTGTATCGTGCATGTTTTATTTAAACCTTACAATTCGTATTGTAGGATTTAATTTATAAGTTTCCGTTTCTAGAAATTATTAATTACCGAACTTCGTCGCTAGTGCAGACGCAGTGATGTTACTAAGTCTTGTACTATTGTCTAAGTTGCGGTTCCTACTAGAATTAACTTCAGAAACTTGTACGCTTGTAAAATTATTGACGACATTTCCGAATATAATCTGGAGTGCTTTGTATTCAGTCTATTGTTTGACGTTAAGCTTTTAAAAACGTTCTTCTGCCGTCCTTTCATATTAGTGACTTGACACAATGAGTTATTACAGGCACTTAATTAATCATTGCCTGGGGGCCCATTCTGGGTGTATCTTGTCGTATTTGTTACTGTCAAGAGTTGAGAGAAAAGGTAGAATTCATTGATCTAAAAAAATGTCCTGGCTGCTTTGTATTCTAGTTGTTCACACTCAACAGCTATCAGAGTACTTGTCGCCTAGTTCGCGATTACACCAATATACTGGTAGCTAGTGTAGCGACCGTGCATCGTATGACAAATGATATTGCTTTGTGGGCTACGGCTTCAGTTGGAATGCAATATTGTTCTGTCTCTCGTTAAGAGTTCCTGACATTTCTGTTGTGTAGGTGCTCTACTGTAAATAAATACACGTAAAGTTTAATCCCCAGGACACGAGTAAAAAGAGTTTGTAAAATATATGAAGGACATGCTTTACGGTATCTTGACTATGCATTTTTGTGGATAATCCTTGACCTAAGTAAAAATATTACACTTATAATTGCCTTGAAGAGTACCCTTAACCGCCGAGTATGGATCAGGCATGTGATGCTTGTGAATGAGGCGAAAGCAGTATGCCATGATCGTAGCAAATGGAAATCCGTGGTATCTGACTACCCCTCTGGAAAACAGGAATAACTTTATATATGTATGTATAATCTTATGCAACATCACCATGTTTTACGTAATTATAAAATAATAAATATCATTTCTATCTATCATAACTATCAAGATTGTCTTTTAATTATACTCTGTGACCTATGAAATGAGTAGTTAACGTAAATACACTTCCATTAACGTTGATTGCCGGCTGCAGTTAATTGAGGCGAGTCTTAAAGCTACATGCGAGATCCCGGCGTCTTTCTCAGCACCTAAAGATTATATACTTCATGAAGTAGATAGGTATTATACACACTCAAGCTGCCAAGTGACATTAGGTACATAGACTGGAAACGACGATTGCAGAGATTGCTATTCGTTTTCGATTTAAGTTTTGACAGAAATCATTATGATATAGATGTCTTCACAAAAGCATCGATGATTTTCCTATATACGTATAAAGTCACACCCGTTTAAAGTAAGCAAAGAACACGGATTCCATTTGCTATGTTCTGTGTAAACCTATTTCATATAACTCGTGTTATATCATTAAAATCCTGGCAGTTATACCGATTTACAAATAATGGTTACAAGATTTTCCGACGAATAAGTGCATTCTCGTTCGTCTTTATATGCTAGCGCTCTGTTAGCGCTAAGCAGATAACAGTAAGCCAACTCTCTCGGCGAGCTTTATGCAACAAAGACACGAATATAAACCGTCTTTAACAAATGCACCACGCCGCTATATCCTTAAAACAGATGGGAGACGTGTTTCAAAGAAAAGAAGGAATTCCCGCTGAACCAATTGCAGGTTCCTCAGTTCCTCTGCACCGTGCCTGTTTGACGTTAACAGACTGCGAAGATTAAACGCCTGCCGTCTCCTCGATACAAAGAAAAAATGTGCGCTGTTTGTTTTATACGGTGCATCTCATACTTGTGCATCAGATGGCTCAGAAGCAGCACCAATGTTTGTACTAATTGATGTTTTGTAAGGATTTAGTCTCATGTCTTTAATGTCTTAAATTTCTTTATGGCTTTGCCACAATCAGCATAAAAATTATATTTCGTTTTCAATATTATTGTTATTCGGAAGTTCTTCGGAAGAAGATTGTTTTATCGACTTATCTTCCACAGTTCAAAGTCAAATCCTTTATTTAATAACTTCTTTAATTAGGAATAGGTTGGATTTTTATTACGAGAAATATATTTTTGAATAGTATATTATAAATCTTCTACGTAACTTTTTAAAGTCTTTCTTCTCCATATCCCAGTTTATAGAGTATAAGAGAATACGGTTTTTCAGATGTAACATTGTATAATCGCAGCAAGAATCGTAAAGCGTTAAAACGTTGGCGTCTGACTTTATAGCAAGTTGTACATTTCGACTTTGTAAGTGTATTTTATAGCTTCACTTTTAATACCGGATTTATTCGTGTGTAATATTTCAAATAATATGAGCTCTCAGAACTTTACTTTCTCGAAGGTTTTCCACTAGAGACAATATCTTCTGACTACTAACCTACTTAAGTTTTTCGCGCTCACAGACAGTCAATCTCATTAGGACCTAGTGATTGAACTTTTTGTCATCGCTTGAGTGATTCCAATGTATATTATCATCACGACTGTAAAAGCTGTGACCGTGGAAATAGAAGTCTCATACTTGTATTATAAGCGACCAGGTAAGATAGGCTTATTTAAAAGTATATCTAGATATTATTTATCGAAGAAACCTAAAAACTTAGACTCTTACACGCCTGCCCTTACACTGAACAATTTATAAAACATGGCGTCCCCTACTACTTCTAAAATAAGGCATTCATCAATCTTATATTTTAAACACAAATATAACTTTTGAATATCACGTAGGTATATTATTATTTCAATTAAGCACAACATCTAAATGTAGCTTGAAATATAATATGATTACAATTTCATTTTAGAAAACTAAATCCCTCTTACCAGACCAGTTATTTGTAATTTGCTTGTCTCTTGTTTTTGTGAAACTAAATAATGTTGAGAAAGTGAATTTTTTTTTTGTGTTTACTGGAAAGGTGTCACGTCAGCGAGTTTAGTTAGGTCCTGTAGGTAGTGTCGGCAAATACTCATTACTTATGCAGTACTACAACCCTGAGGTGTAGTTTATCCCCTGAGAAGTGTACGATCATTGTACAAGGGTTTATCACTTGTGTCTATGCTTGACATCTGATATGGATATACATAACGTACAGTACCCTTCATGTCTGACGTATTTAGAGGGTTGGACTTGACCGCGCTGATCGTCAAATATTTACGTTGTATTGTCAGACAAACACGTAGCCACCATCTTTGTTTACAATATCTACCCCTACTACTGAGAATTATAGTTAAAAAACAATTGCTGCACGAACTCGAAGACTGAATTCAAAATTTCCAGTTTTGAAGGCTCGCTTATTTACTTTCGTTTTCAATTCCAACTGTAGATGGCTGTAGATATTTAAATATAATTTCATAATTTTGAGGATTTTATAGATAGGGTTTAAAAATTAATTGAATTATATTTCGAAGCTACTAATTTGCTTTTAAAATAGAATTAGTTTGAATTTTCGAAAATAAATTGTAGCAAGCATTCTAAGCTATGGTAATTACTAATTTCCATAAAAAATAATGTTTTTTTACTTTCAAAACGCTTCTTCATCCAATGATGACATGCTCCATTTATACATTGCAACAGTCCTATCACACTTCATCTATTTGTCGAATTCCTTTGTAACCAGATGCAACTGCGTGTATTCCACGAAGCGGTCACTATGTGGTGACTTCTGTGGTGTGTGGTGGCTTCTATTCCTTTGTTTACATGGAACCTAGGTACATTCTACAAAATTAGATTCGACCTGTCTGAAATGTTGACTACTCTACTGATTGATGCACTGAGTTTAAACGATATCCAGAATTTCGACCCGTATTGCGAGCCTTTGAGCTTCCCAGCAATTATATATTATAATTATAATTTATAATTGCAGCTACTCTGTAATTTTATTACGTAACATACGACGAATTCATTCATATTTGCCATTATTAACCACTATACTAATTAACGAGACAAATAAACAGATGGTAAATTATCTATGTGTCAATCCTGGAATGATTACCCGGAACTATTGAATTGAATTAATTGGAATAAAAATGTTTTCGAGTTCCCCCTTAATCGATTTGGAATAAAAATAATTCGAGTGCCTTTTCATGTAGCATTAACATCAGTATTTAGTTCGACAGAATGATGATTATCGTAATTACATACCTACATCACGTTTGTATACCTTTACCAGAAGTCTATACCCCAAACATTTTGACGCTCCTATTATATAAAATCCTTGTAAAAGGTAGTGAGGTTATTATCATACATCAAGCCCAAAAATTCTTGCAATAAAAATGTAGAATATTTTTTAATATACCTACCTACCTGTAATATTCACAACATAAAAATTCGATAGTCTAGCTAGCACGTGTCGATAAATAAATAAATATTGCTGTATTGAATGTAAATTTATTCGGTTTATTTGCTTCTTACCACCCACGTCGTGTGCGCTAAGCCAGAGAAATGGGATATTGCATTGTTTATACGCAATGGGCTCACGACCTCACTGCACAGACATTACCTTTAAACCTATTTGGCAGTCATAGCTGGTACTGGTTTGAATACACTTTGCTTCTGTTGATACCTAGTACTATTTTACTTAGAAATATATCTAGTAAATCGTATAGCAAATACAAATTCGTGGTCTTTGCCTACCCCTTTGACAAATTGACCTATGACTCTGTGTAAGTATTGTTATATCTAGAAACATTGCCTATTAAGGATTAAATTATACCTGTCACTGTCGTTAACGTAGCAAAGAATAGAAATGTCAATAGATTTTACGGGGTTTAGTTAATACCGGTATCATCCTCATTTATAAATAAAAGAATACGACTTTATTGGGTGCCTGATTTTTATTCACACAAAATTGAAGCTGTAAATACTGTTTGTTCAGTTCCAATCAAACTTCGGCTACAAAACGACGAACACTATTGTCATTTATAAAGCTTAATAGAGCTCGAAAATGTTTGTGTTTTCATGTTATTTTACCAATATCTAGCAGTATTTGTATAACAGTACAATAGGTACATATTTAATCGCGTATTTACTTGATATAAAATATTATTAGCCACCTGGAGGTACTTGGTATACGCTGTTAAAATGTTCTTTAAAAAACATGTAACAAGAAACTAAATAGAACTCTGAAAACATATTTTTTGGAAACGCTTTAGTGTCCTACTAACTAGTACTAAAAATAATTATAATTCTTGATTATACAGTGTGGTTGCGATTGGGTAATACTGCCTCCTATACACTGGTGGCGTAATTGCTGAGTCAGGATAGTTCAGAACCACCGCTTGTGAACTAATAACTATATATTCCGATCACTACTATGTTTGGTCAACGGAAGGAATTTGGCACCTAATAACAGTACATTGTGGTAGTCTACGAGTCGATAGTCTAGAGAACTATGGCGTACGTTGTACGTATAGGAGTTGAGGTAAGGAATTTAATTACAGGCTGTGTATCACCAGCCGTTCAGGATTGATTGATTATATGTGCAGAAAAAATACATATAGTAAATATCTTACAGATAAATAACTTTTACAAATTGTCCGATGAAATATGATAGATAGATGAGGGGTGTGGCAAATTTTTCCGTAATCCCCTTACTCGTTGGTTCAAAAACTACGTTGCTGTATTAGATCCATCCCGTGTCTAGTTTTGTTTAACAAGCTGACCTTTTCGTTATGTATATGTGTATCTACTTTGACATGTTGGCTATTCAGATTTCGATCGATCGATCTGATAAATAGTATTATCGTTTTTGTACTATGTAATTCGCAGTAGGAGTGTAAGTTCGAGCCAGGTTAAAGGCAATAGGCTCTCCGCCTATTATTAAGGATTTAAAACATAACACGCAAAATTTTGGTGTTAATACACATCACCATTTCGGGGAATATAAGCATAAAGTTGTGATGTTTATGTATGCAGATGATGGATACAACGGATTTATTAGGTACAAATATGTGTTGATTACTTAACAAACTCGGTAGCTTGTCAAGGTTTGTTCACTATACAGATAATAATTATTCAATTTCGTATGTAGCCTAATTAATAATTTGTAGGAAGGAGTGAGTTCCTGCTATCGAACTAACTCTCAAAACATGATGCGCATTTTGTAACGTGTTATTGTTCTTCCTATTATAATATTATGAGCAAGGAAAGGAAGTTAGTGAGGATAAGTGAACGTCTGTTAAATTTCACGCAAAAACTTCTTGACAGATTTTGGCGAAACTTTAAGAGTTATATAGATATATAACGGAACTACCTACTGCTTCACTTTGTTTCATCTGCATTAATGCAAATTTTACGCAATTAGAACTGCGGGGCATAACTAGTGAGATATATTTTTGTCTGTTGCACGCTAATCTATCAATTGTGGCTCTATGTACTTCGCACAGAAAATCCTTTTCTATAAAATAAATCCTCTCGTTACGTATTCTTTCTTTGATACTAATAACTACTCCCAAATACCTTTACCTATACCTACGTCGTCCATAATAACTGCGGTCTTGTATCAACTTTACTGTAGGTACTAGATACTGTTTGTTATTCCACCCGCGTCGTATTAATTACATAAACTTGAATTTACTTAATTTAATACCATTATGTTGTTATCTTCGTTTGTTGGGTCCCAAACAAGGAGAAAAGAGGAAGGGCAATCTGTTGACCCTTCTTATGTGGCATATGTGGGACTGTGGGTCTGGTTTCAAATAACTTCATTTAGTATTATTGTGTATTAGCGAAGCCGGCAGACGTCGTCCTTCCTGGAAAGTCAGCGTGACGTGGGCTGTCAATTGCGATTAACCTAATTAATTTTAAATGTATTACTTTTTTTCGTGTTTTTTTCTTAATTTATTCCGCTATTAGGCGAAGATAATCCAACAAATCTTATACCATGAAAATCGATCCCTGATGGACCAAATTTCAGTTGTAACAAACCCAAAGCTTTATACTTATAGATTCGTACGTCCTACGTGAAATATCCGCTGCTACACATAGGCCTTCAAACAACCACTTCAATACTTAATTGTTCCGCAGGGATTAGTGCTATAGTTTAACGCTTGACACCCAAATTGAGTGGGCACATAATGGTCGCGATCGCAATATATTTTTGGTTGCTCACATCTGCTCGATACGCCCATGCTTTTGATTTAATCCTTCCATCGATGTAATGTAGCGAAACATTTTAAATGAAACACGCTTTTTACGAAACCGCGTTAAGGATCGGATCGTAAACATTGTATTTTTATCATCAACATTTTTTTACAAAAAAGAGCTTTTTGTTCGTAATATATCTCGATTCTGTTTAACATGCTCGATAACGATGGCCTACATACATTAATTAACAAATAAAACCCTCAAATGAGTTATACATACCTGTTTAAGTACAGAGGTGAGCCAACGTCGTCATGGCCCAGTAGTTTCAGTGGTTGAAGTTAATTCTGAATAAACATGACTTGATATACGATTTAGCCGTGTTTATTTATCACCAAACATGCGTACACGTGTAAATAAGGTCGCTATATTTAATATTCCAGTAATTCTAGGAAATCGTATTTAAGCTGCTTTAGATATTTGCTAGACGTTTCTCTAGAATTTCTGTTTGGTCTATCTTAAGTAGGCGGAGACTATAATTATGCTGACAGCATATGAATGTCAAAGTGGAAACAGTATAGTTACAGCTGATGATAAAGGGCATGTTGCGATTGATCGATACACAAATCTCATCAATACGACATCCAAACTTCAAGAAAAATTACTTTAATATTGATTGATTCAAGACTTGGGAAAACATCTTAGATTAATGCAACATATTCTATTTACAAAACAACAATTGCGACACGCAATCTCCTTCCACATTAGCTTCACGTCACAAACGCCTGTCAGACAAGTACGACAAAAGTACAGATTCTAACAGTACCACATTTCTATTTCTAAACACGTTATCCAATCAAAAAAACGAATGTGACGTCACTCTCTTGTCGTAGATACCAAGCACGGTGGCAATTTTCGAATAGCAATTAGTTCTAAAGCGTCGTAGCGAGATGACGGTTGGAATCGGCTGAATGCACCAACAATGTGTCATGAACACAGTCTGTCTTGTTAGCTAGGATTGTTCATAGCTTTAGCGAAAGACGTATTCATGTTGTCTCAGTTTGAATACTTAGACTTAGGGTGGGTTGCTTCAAAGCGGTTATATAAAGACTTGACATTAATGTTGTCGTCTTTGTGCATAGACTAGAGAACGTCTGTGTTTTTACTGCTAAGCAATGCACTTACTTGATGTAGCCTTCACAGCTGAGTCTCTTTGTGCAAATGTTAGGACAGCCAATTCATCCAAGTCTAGTTTAATGATACTTTCTAGGTATTCAAGTTTAAATTTCAGTTAAAAAATACATATTTTTCTATCTCATCTAAGATATACAAAGATCTACAAAGAAATGCCTAATTAGTTTGCAGGTTAAGTAGAATCTTCTCTCCATTCACCCTGCTTTTAGTCTACGTTTAAACGATTAAACATTCATCACGCTGAACTTAGCAAGTTTTAAGCTGTCCTATAAAAACGTGAAGTAGACACGTTCTGATATAGGGCAGCGGTGTTTCCGAGGGAAGGATGTCGGCGCTACATTGAATTTCAGACTTCAGTCGATGTTTGGAGACGAGCCGCGAGGCCGCGTCGCGCTCGGCGCGGGTGGCTTACTACGATAAACGCGACAACTTGTATTAATAAAACAAATAATTATTGTTCAATTAAAAATAACTTTTAGTAGTTAATGTACTAAATTGTATTAAAAAGGTTTAATTTAAAAAAAATATCCCACTGATTTAATAGGTAAAAAGTTAAATTCGCGCGCTGTTCCAAATATGAAATTAATTTTTCAGTAATGTCTTTTGTTTCCGATATAAATGTTTACGGTAAATAAAGCGTGTTTTATTTCTTAGTGAAAACAAATGGATTTTGATGGAATGAAATAAATGATTCCGAAATGCTCTGCTATGTAAGTGTGTTTTTATTATTCTTTATAGTTTTTTTCTTTCAACCCTTTTACCATAACACGTCTCGCCGGACTTAAAGTAAAAGTAAAACAAAAGTTTATTTGCTGTTTATCATCTCGCTTAAGTCGTAAAAGTCAGGCAGGGGAATGTTTTATGACTCTAGATAAAGGACAGCGGACCGCAATCTGTCACTAAATAGTGTCATTTTATCAACATTTGAAACACTATATTGTGACAGACGGGGTAAAAAGTGGTGCTTTGGCACCGATTTAATCCATTAAGAATCACAAGCGTGGCTAATGTGCGTTTCTGTTGTAGGTACCTACTTACTTACGATCATTTAACAAATAGAATATAATTATATTTTTACATAAGTTAGCTATAACAATTTATTAAAGTATGTAGGTATATAACCTACTTTAATCAATATAGGTAATTCTATATTCTATATATAGGTATATGTCCCGACCGTATTCGGCCACAGCGACTTACGACGGGATATTTACTGGTAATTAATTAAATATGCCCATAATCCAGTAAATATTTTAAAATTTATATTAATCTAATACAATATTATTGTGCATGAAGTCGCTAGTAGAAAAGTCTGCTTATTAGTTGAGGCAGGGATAAGAATACTCTACCCGCTTCTTCTCATACATTACTCTTCTCATACATTCATCTTTCTTACTTCAGATTACATACAGTATACTCTGATCACAGGTCTATATTTGGCACCTATTTATATTTTTCGTGCTCTCAAAATTTTACATATTTAATCCAAATTATAATTAGCTCGAGAGCTAATCACTCACCCGCTTCCTAATTCAGATAGGATTAGCCCAATCTTTGTGTACAAATAAAATATTCATGCATAATCCTAACTACGGACGTAACGGAATTCTTTTTGTATTACATTTACAATTATATTTTGGGAATTTAGCCTGTGGTGCCGGCGGCGTGACCCTCAATAAAAGTGATTATCTTCCCCTCCTGCGATATGATTGCTGTACCGTTGCCACGGACCCAAATCTAGAAATGAAATGTCAAGCAGCCGCGTTGAGAGGTTTGTTTAGCTTCGTACTTTTTAAGTGCGGTTTTCGCACCTTTGTGTTCGTAATTATGCTCTTGATCCAATAGGATAGGCAAGTAGGTATATACAAGTTAGATGAAAGGTAATTAGGCAGGCATAGGCAGTGAGTATTTACCTGATTATTTATATAACACCGTAACTTATGCGGATAAACATTGATTGATTAGCGCTGTAGCTAAGTGATTGGACTACTGCGTTAAGTTAGGTTTATATGTGATCCATAAATAGTGTCTGGATGTGATTGTGATATTTTATGTTTGTTAAACGCACCCACGATACAGGATAAATTGCTAGTGTGCGGTGACAATTATTTAAAACAAAAATATTGTATTAATTTCAAATTACAAAATGTGCCTATAGGCACGCTAATATTAACAACACGGTATCGCATACGTTTATCAAAATAACATCCAAACTCGATACCAATCTGTCCGCATCCGGTAAACATAATAAGCACGGTTGTACACACTGTTTCCTCATTCGTCTCTTCTGTATCCATAAAATCATATAACGAAGGTTGCTGTGTACTTCGTGGTCCAAGAAAAACATCCCCTAAATAGTTGGAAGTAAAAAGGTCCTCACACACCTAATTGCTAAGATCACTACGCCAACGGATTGATGTCCGTATTATGTTGTTATCAGAGCACGGAGCAGTAGGGCTGCCTACCCTCAACAAAATCCCCTCTGTCGTCTTTTCGACCCACAATACTGGCCTATAGGTACTTGTCGGAAATCTTTTCTCCCGACGGCTTTAGGAAAAACAACATGATACATTGTAACAGTTTGTTTATCTTTTCTTTAGCGTCGCAGATATGTTACCTTAATGGGTACAATATGTGCGTTGATATTCGACTGAACTGTTTTGCCGCTCGAGTTTTTAGTTGATTGAGTTGTGATTGCATATATTCCGACATATGCCATCGGCTTCTGTGTACAATTTTAAATATTACACGAATTGGAACATTCCGGTTTGTTTTTATTTAGTGTCAAACTCGTTTCTGGTGTACATCATAAACATTGATTGATATAGGCGGCAGGTTATTTTGAAGTTCTCGGCCAGCAGTTCGTAATGAGACTTTATAACACCTTAATTGACAGCAACATTTGTTTATGTATCATTTTACATAAGAACTATGCAGTTATTAGTTACTAACTAACTCACACAAATATCTGGTTCCATTACACACTTCTGAAGCTTCTTAAATAGCTTTAAATTTTTGTCAGAGACAAACAAACAATATCGACCAAAACCTAAAAAAAATACTTTACTTAAATACCCTCAAAAGCGACTACATAGGTGAGTATTCCGTAACTCTTTATGGGAACTTACTGCGAGGTGTTCTAGTGTAAAAAAACAGGATTATATATAGCCGCCTCTTGCTCCTACTGATCTATTTTAAATCTTTTCCGCGACAAAACTCGTAAGATACTTTAATTAAAAGTATTCCGAGTCTTAAAATATTCTGTAGCAGGTATCCAATCTGCAACACGAACGTAGATGGCAATCTATCTCCCGCTGCTTATATAGAACCTTTCTATTTAATAACCTGAACAGACTGGAGGCTTCCATTTAATATCACATTATAGAGTCCTTGTTTATAGATACACGTTGAGGATAATCAGTTTATTAAATATAATTATGTTATGGTAACACAAGTTTAAAACTTCACCATTGGGTTATTCTAAATTTAATTATACAAAAAATCAACGCAATGTTTGATCACGTGTTTTTATATTACAAATATCGCTTATCTCTTCTGCATTACTTTAAGACTAACACTGCCCCTATCAGTTTTCCAATAATAGTATTACTATGAGCAGGATAAATGATAGTATACTATGTCTCAGATCAAATCTTTTTGTAACAATGTCGGTATTCAATGAACAACAATCTTGATCGTCTTTTGGCTTTACGTAGCTAGATGCGATTCACTCCTTGAGCTTTCTAGAAACTAAAATGGCGAAGCTAAACGCCCATACATTTCAAACCTGGCAACGTTTCAGATTGAAAATAATGATTACAATATTTTTCCATCTAATACCGTCCGTATAGATTTCTCATCTGCTCGAAGTAAATTATTACTTCCTGCCAACTCGTAATTCAGTTTGAGCCATATATTGCTGGCAATAAATCACTTAAATTAAGTTTGTTCATTGAAGTTATTAAGCTACCGCTTCACCTGTGAATTACGTTTTGGCACTACGCTTAGCGTGTACACTGTACATACACTTAAGTAACTTGATAAACAATAGATCATAATATATTTTGTCAAACTAAGTTGTGTTGTCGTCTTTAAGAGGTGATCGTATAGTGAATGACATGGAAGTAACAAAAAGAATAAAAGTATATATAAGTAAAGTAAATAGCAGAACTTGAATTTTAAGTCTTTTAAGATTTTTAAGTCAGACAATCTTTTTGGACATTCCATTTAACAATTAATCAGCCCCGGTACCATGTACTCTAGAAATAGGACAGTTTAAAGGAACAGTTTTTATCAAATTTGTATGAACAAAAGCACAACTCTATATACCCTTTAGAAGGAAATAGGCGTGATAATATACACAGCCAGCTACCCAATGGGTAATATTGGTGCAAAGAAAATTAACACTACTTTATACGTCTACTTAGTTGAATTTACCTTTATCTTTTCTTAAAGACTTACACAACTTTTATAATAGGATTTCTGCTTCAACAGAAAAGTTTTATCGGCTCACAATGGACAAATGTTTAACGCCGTAAGAGGACTTAATAGAGAAATTAACTAGCTCATTGTTTTATCGTCCATAAGTCCACAATGAAATGGCAATTATTTGGTTTTCTTAACGACGGCGACGCCGCGACGCGACTGTAGAATAAAATGTGTTATTTTAATACCTCCACTAGTGCTTCCATAATAGCCTCGACTGTAAAGAAAATTAGCGCTTTGAGTTTGCATTTCTTCTTCTTGGAAACAGATGTCACATACATAAGTTTATGTCTCTTGGGAAATTCGTGAAAATAATAGTGTTTGCATACAATCATACATGTAACTGTTGGCCATACAAATATATATGCATCACACGAACGCATAGAAACCTAGTTTTGATTACTTTTTATGATCCAATTTGCATTAAATAACCATGAACAAATTTTGTCAGAGGTAAGATAATATGTAGAAATTGTGTTTTTAAGGTATACTTAAGTTGAAATTACCCCTCTGACAACTGAAACTTTTCAAACCGAAATAATTTCAATTAGTTTCATTAGCTAAAAGTAAAACCACTTGAGACACAGCCTAGTTTAGCGAAACGTCAAAGCCATTTAAACGGAATGTAATCAGAGCTAGAGCTACTAAGGATCATTAATTTAGTTTCTCAGTATTAATTAATCCAATCATCAATCTTACGATATTAGACGGATTACGTATACTTTGCTTTTTAATCTGTCCTATTTTATTTCTTGTCAGTATTTTATTAACAGGTACTCATATTATTATTAAGATTTATAATATTTAATACTGTCCTTGCTAACTATGAACGTAAAGAGAGAAGTTATTCGATGTTTTAGTATTCATTTGTGTCCTGTAAATTATTAGTTTATTACCTGCATTTTGTAAAAGACATAGTACAGCAGCAATAACATAAAAAAAAATTATACTCATAACATAACATCACGCCTGTATTCCCCGAAGGGGTAGGCAGAGGTGCACATATAGTACACCCACATTTCGCCCGTTATGTTTTTAAGTCCCAATGTAATAGGGGGCGAGCCTATTGCCATCAACCGGGCACAAATCCAGACTCCGTGCTGCCACTGAGAATTACCTAATGGAAATACAGTAACACTTTTGCCCGACCTGGGATTCGAACCCAGGACCTCGTGCTCAGCAGTCGCGCTTAGCAACCACTAGACCAACGAGGCAGTCAAAAAAATAATACTAGTCAAAAAATTGATCATTTTATTTATTTTTCTACCCGCTATCATCGTTTTATATCACTCTTACCTTACTTAACTCCCCGTTACTATTAGATAGGCTCTATAAGAATAAGTTTCAGTAAACATGTTTGTTATATACGTGAACAATTCCCCCAGTGAAAACAGGTCGGGGTTATACCGCGGCTCAACGGTGGAAGTGCTAACTTGTAAATATTTTAACTTGCGTACAGAACTACTGCGGCTGTTGTTTCGTACCTAACTATTCGAATAATTGATTTGTTTATTTGTACCTACGTTGATTTGAATAAAAGGTGTTCGGAATATTTGAATTGGTGATTTGGTTAAAATAATGCTCAGGTGAACTTTTTGTATAGAGCTCGTTACAATTTGGAAGCTACAATAGGTACTACACGTTTAGCATGTGTTGTGTACATTCATATTAGGACGCCTCAGGGTATATAATTAGTATCGTTAGGTTATTTATTTATATTTAAAACACCAACAGCTATAAGATAGGGATAGGTGGTTACAATATGCATTATAAAGCCAATTATACCTATCATATAGATAGTTGTAGATTAGGTTATTTAGAAAGGAAGCATATATCTATGTTAATTACGGGCAACGACGCATTTCTTGATATTTTAATGAGTTTGTTTCAGTGTGGTCGCTCACAAATTACTGGCTTGGAAAGTCCTGATGTTTATTACTTTTATTTTTGCTTTCTTCAGATAT
Organism: Abrostola triplasia; assembly: GCA_946251915.1. NCBI lineage: Eukaryota > Metazoa > Arthropoda > Insecta > Lepidoptera > Noctuidae > Abrostola > Abrostola triplasia. The sequence goes on from OX276430.1 coordinate 9,692,406, forward strand.
TTCGGTGAAAACATCTTGATTCGAGCCACGTTTTTTTCAGTCTACTGCTTCAATTTAAGTTCACCTTTACTAGTTGAATTTAATGTCAAAGAGTAGACGCTCGAGCAATATAAAAGGTACTACGGACTAGTACTATGAAAATCGCTGATTATGAATGCCCATTGTAATATTTCTCGTGAAAATATGTATTATTAAAACTTCTAAAGAAATGATTTCGTATTCAACAAAGACTAGATACTAATGCTACATTTAGGCTCATCGTTCTAAATGTATAAATCTTTATTACTACCAAACGTAGGTTTAAACGCTTACAATATTCGGTAAAAAACATTAACATTTTTATAACGCCTACTTTAACATTACCTGCCTTTTAAAAAGTATATATATACTTTTTTTATGAATTAAGCCTGCGAAGAGCCTTATTTTATAGGTAATAGAACGGTTTACTTATTATGTTGGTTATATGTCTGTGGTAAAATATATAGTTCTAACTGTTCTACTATTGTTGGCTTTAAACTCATAAAATATTCTGCAACCTACTCAACGCTTCGTCGTATTTCATGGCTGCTCCGCTGCGCATTTCTGGCTTAATTTTCACTCATACCATTTCATAATCCCCCTTCTCACATCACACAATAATTGTCTCTATTATCTGTGTCTGTAAGCTATTGTTTACAACCGCAAATTAAATGTTGCTAAGACTTTTTGTGGATGAATTCGAAGGATAATACCAAGATACAGGAGCGGATTTGAAGTAGGATTAAATACGAGTACAACATAGCCGGCATATGCGCTGCCAAAGATTGATCAGTGACGGGTGCCAATTTACTCTGCGTATGACGTCACACTGCGTGCTAACAACGGTGCCCTACTTTCGTGTTTCAAGCTAAAAAAGAGATGCACAAAAAACCCTCTCCGAGTGAGTTTACCTATGTGACGTTTGAGGCATCCTGGACAGTTAGCTCCATTACGAACTTGCTGTTGGGTCATTTCTCCTGTGACATGAGTAAATAGTCCCACACAGCTAACACGACGAAAATATTGTTTTTTTTAATTTACCTTTGAATCTCTGTTTCATATTTTATCTACTGGATGGATGTATTTTAATGTTAAAAATATAGTTAGAATGTCAAAATAAAAATAGTAATTATAGTTCAGAGAAATATTGTTCTGTTTATTATACTATAATATTGTATATTGTACATATTTTTTACTAAGTTTAGTTCCTACTGTATATATGTACCTATATGTTCACTGTTTTATACATATACTGGACTTGACATCATTTATTATAGAAAAACATACATTTTTAATAGCGACATGCACTTTTTTTGGCGTAGGTACACGTGATGAATGTTAGGAGGTTTATACAACACAAGCTCTTCACTCATTCTATTGTGAGGTGAGGTGACCTTTCTTTTTATATAACAGTGAATAAAGTTGTAGTCATTTTTAACACTCGAATCATAAAGGACATTTTAATTTCATTCTCTGGCGAGATAGACAATTCATTTCGCCTTTGTGTTTTAATATTGCATTGTTAAATTTGCTTCATGGCATTAAGAAACCCGGAACGTTATATTTCTTGTTTTTTACTTTTATTACATTCTTTGCGAAGCTGAGATTTAATAGCAAACGAGAACGACATTAAATGCGGTTTCTGATAAGTATTTTCTCATTTATAGAATAGCTAGGTACCTACCTATTTTTTACTTGAACAGAGAAGACTTGATTTCAAATAATACTACATTGATAGCTTAAGTGCCAATTGTGTCGTACCTATTACTCAATATAAATACTTATTTACTAGAACTATTTAAACTGTAAAATTGTTGTTCGAAAGCATTCGATTATTTTATTATTGGCAACACATTGTGGGACAATAATCTAGTGTACCCTAAATATGCAAAGTAGGAATGCATTATAACGCAAATACAATTTGAACAGTCGTGAATGTAATATTTGATGTAGTTGGGTTCACCAGATTAAAGTGATTATGTATGGCATACAACATTTTGTTCAGGATTTATTTGATTGTTATTAAATATCATTTGGGATAACGATATATATGTAGTAAATAATAAAATTAGGATGAATGACTTAGATATTCAAATAAAGCTTACAATACTCGATTATTCTATGAAAACAAGCTTTAGTCAGAGGTTTACTACAATCACTAACATAAATCTATGGTTCGCTTTTGTTCTGGTGTCATGTCCTAGCAAGCGACGATTAGATGCAAAATTCGATTATCAGCACCCACTAATTTATTGCTAAAGCCAATTTACTGAAACGATGATTGAACTTGTTAATAGACTAGTGGTTTGCCACTAGCCAGTCTGTATACAGGTAGCACCATTGTTCTGGAATATTCCAATTGTATTTTGAATCTATAATATCAACAAGAATAAATATGGTCAGTTTTAATATGGTATTTACGTACAATATTTACCAATTTTAAAATAAATAGCAAATGTGGTTGTCCAAATTATATATTATATTTCCTTTGTTCTCTTTTTACACACAAGCAATTAAATATGGAAATTGACTACGTTTTATTAAATACTTAATTATATTATGATTTTACAATTCACATGCCGTGCTCGTTCGGATTCGTCTGGAAAGTTAAAATAACATCGCGCCTATACTCCCCGAAGGGGTAGACAGAGGTGTATCTGTAGTACACCCACATTTCGCCAGTTATGTTATAAGTCCCAGCAATAAAGCGAGACAATAACCGGACACAAATTCGATAGACAGATTACATAATTATCTTATGAAAAAATCCATTCACATTTTGCTTGATCCGCAATCTCATGTTCAGCAGATGCATTTACCGACCTCTACACTAACGAAAAGAAAAATATGTTATTTCTGTACCTTTGCTACAAATACCCATAACAAAAATAAATTGGGTAGCATGTAGCATGCAATATTATTTCAGATTCTATAGGTATAAAGAAAACACCCTGTGTGTTCAACCATAAATCTAACAGTAATGCTCTTTCATGGCTCTTCATGATAAAACCAGTAAAGATTTCGATAGGGAGAGGATATCCTGTTTTTTCTAAAGATGACATATTTTGTGTATTTATGTTGACGATTCGGATTTTCCAGATAAAGCCTGGGTTTTTGCCTGAACCCTTGGGTAGTGGGGATTCTTGAATTTACCTAAAAATAGCGGTGATCTAAATAGTAGGTATAAAGCAGCGTTTGTCCTCATATCATATTTACCGACAGCGGATTTAATTTACTTTGCTAATGAAAAATTGTATTACTCAGTTCGCTGTTTATTATAGAAATAACAACCTAAGTTAATTAAAAGTTTAAAACTAGGCTAACAACACCTTAACAATGTTTAATTTTAATACATTTTCCTTTTAGAAAAATATTTATACGAATATCAATTTAAAACCTTCATTCAACGGTATTTAAAATAACACAGCTATTTCCTAAATAAACCTTTATTTCTAGTTAGTTATAATAGAATACGGCTTAAGCGTAAAGTTTCCCAACTTTAAATGAGAACCGAAATCCTAAGCGCGCTTAAGTAACTTGAAATTAACGCGAACACACCAACTAGCACTTACATTAGCACTTTAGCGTTAATACGTTGCATTTACATTTTAAACTTTAAACACTAATGTTCCATGATAGTCATAACCTAAGCTACATAAATCAAATAATTCCCCTTGCCTCGCGTTGCGCGTTGGGACCGGGAGCGGTAGAAGTTGGTACTGTCGCGAATTAATTTACAGTACAAATCCGGCCCTGGTCCTAGATTTATTGTCCTCGGTATTTCGGAAGCCGAGCACTCACTAGGTAACGATCGAGTGGTCTGTAAATAGGGGCTGTGGATTTTGCTTTCGCCTCCACTGACAAATGGCTATACCAATCCGAACCGATTCGAATTCCGCCAAGTTTACTAAGGCTTAATCCCATTGATTAAAAGCTTAGAGTTTCGGATGTCGGGACGCTTGAACTTCGTATTAGTGTTTATTGGTGTGAGAGTGACCTTAAAATTTATCTCGAATGACATCTGGATCCCTGCTACAGGACCAAAGACACGCTGATGGATAATACAATCAATCAATACTTTTAGCTGTTCAATCAGAGAGACGGAGTAAATTTTACTGCGTAATTATGAAAGTGTTTTTAATAGCATTAACGAACATGTTGTATAAATATCACTGTACGTTTTTAGTATCACAGCATCTGAATGCCCAAATAATATCAGTAGCAGGCGTCAAAACATATTATTCCATATTGTTTTCGTAGACGCCCACGCCTTTCCAAGAAAACAGTCGAAAACCAGCGTTATTTTAAGTGTTATTGCCTAATACAGCTTGATTGTGAACTGAATCTTGCCCGTTTATAGGTCAGAGCCCAATGTATTCAAACGTTTTGAAATTCCGAAAAATCTAGTTCGCATTTTACACGGGATGAGCTTTTACGAACTCTACAAGAGATTCTCGTAACAGCTTGAGACTCTTGATACTTTAATACTCCATAAATTTCCCCGTGGCGGCGAGAAAAACCTTGAATCTCACTTTTAATTAAGTTTTTTTAGTGTAGTAAATTACTCTTCAGTTGTCTTAGTCTTATCGGATAGGATTAATGATTAAAGTTCTCCAAAGTCATTTTAAATCCTTTATGGAAGCTTAACGGAAAAGCTTAGTGACTGGAATTGTTGTTAAAAGGTACCGATATTGTCAAATGCAACGCATTTAAGACTCGAAAATGCATCAACATTTAATTTTTCAAATAATATGTAACATAAATAATAAGATTTCATCTTAAAGATATACCTATAATAAGTCCACTAATTAATTCTAGCTCCACTTGTTTCAAATTATCCCAACGTTTCTTAATGATGCCGCTTGGTATTGCGCTACGACGAAAATGAACAGTACACAAAGTTAAAATCTCAAAAGTCACTAATTTAAAAACTTGTGTAGCCGTAACCAAGTACATGTGTATGAAGAAAAGTTCCAACTATCGTACGTAAGTTTGGATATAATATAACAGTTACTGTATGTAGTCGCTAGTAATAACTTTAAACATTTGTCAGCATAAAAACAAGCTTTATTACAAAACAAATTCTAATTGCAGACGATAAAAATAGATGAAACGACGATACTTATAAAGTTATAACCTAGATTGTACAGACCATAAAGTTGAATGAATGTACTATTGTAAAAAATATCGTCAAGGGATACAGGGTACAGCGGCTACCGTTCAAAACTTTTATTGTTACCTACTTATTTGTACGATATATAAAAAGTTGCGCTATTTATTGGCTCGGCTAATACACACGTGAAGTTAGTTTATAACAATATTAGCGATATACAAAAGTTATCAGAACCTCTATACGGCTACCGCTGCAACTTTACCGCGAACTGTTAAATGGTTGGAAAAATGAAGGAATTTACTGCTTCCATGTTAGTTTTTTGCTGAACAATCAATCATTTATGGAAGCAAATAAAATTTTAGCGCTCAACGGAAATTGTTGGTTTAAAGCTTAGGTTTCAATCTAGAAAATATAGCTTCAGCGTTTAGAAATACATAAAATGTTTACTTTGTATGAATATACTGTAAGCTTGTAACAACTGCGTCACTGAGAATAATGGTTTTATTTAAGACGAAGAAATCGCTGAACAATATAATGTAGTTCAAGGGTTTCAGTGAATCGTAATTCTACGTTTATTTTTTTATAAAAAGCTCGGTTTCATAAAATTTACGCGAGGAAGTAAAAATGGTTCGGTACTACATTTTACTGGCTTTCAAGTATCTTCATGATATAATAAAAAGAAACATTACCCCTTCTATGCGTCGCGCAGTTGGGAAAAAATATTTAGTGAACTCTGTTAGCTTTGCTAAAATTTTTGACAGGTTTAAGAAAACTATTTATTGTATCTAAGTAGTTTTTAACAGCAGTATTTTATATTCAGTTATTTAATGATAATGAATATTTTTATCTTAATAGTGTAATTATTTATTATCTAAACTCTTTGTCAAAATTATGCCTATAGACATCTATTTATTGAAAAACTTTAGTTGATAAGCTAATCGATTATGGCGCCGCGTTCTTCAGTAGGTACCTACTACCCACAGTAAATATTTTACCAAAAGTATAGGCCTCTCAACTACGCCATTTGCCGCGATCCTAAGCTACCGTCGACCCAAATTGCCGCCTACGTATTACAAAGAAAAGTATTTAATCATTACACAAATAAACACCTGTAGTATTCGCGGTATGTACGAAAGTATCGCTTGACATAATTTACTATGGATAGAACCAACTTAACAATGGATTTTGAGGCTATTGGACCATAACTGCCGTTGTCCATTCTCTGCTGTGAAATACACGGGGTATGGATATAATATGTGTTAAAATTCGAAACTAGAGTTATAGTGGGGCGTGCTTAAGTGGTGCGAACGGGACGCGGTAACTTTTAACGATGTGCTGTATAATATTCTGTGTTTGTCCACTGCGCCGTATTCATTTCAACGATTCCTGTTTGAAGTTGTAACGATATTTTCTGTTACATGATATATTAGAATTCTGTGGTAAAAGTCGAAGATTTTGTATTTATACTAATTAATGTGAGATTATTTCGCAATGTTGTAGAGTATTTTGTTCCATTTACATATTAAAATAGTCCATTAATACTGCTGACGCAACCTGCCACAGCTAATAGCTCTATTTTTTTGAGTTGCCTAAAATTAACAAAACCATCAACCCGTTTCCTCCTGACCCATTCATTACACAGGCACTAAAATAATAAACTCCAATTACACACTCAATAGCGTTATCAGAATAAACGGACTCGAATAAATCAAATTATAATTTCCAATTGGTCGAACAAACAAAAGAGATTTTTTTTGTTGATACGAATTATTTCATCAAGTTAAGAGCGTTCCCGTGTCGAACACAATGCGAGATGACCTTGTTATGGAGGACGAATCGGCCGAAAATTTGCTTTTAGCAGACAAATAGCTCGCCTTATCATAAAGGGGTGGATTATAGAACATAGGCTTTTATTCCTCGCCAGGTAGACAAAGATTTGTTATCTTATCTGAATTGTACTGACCCAATTTCTTGTGCTTATCTTGAATCTCTACTATGATTGGGCCTAAAAGGTTTCCAAAACTCTTGTTGTATGTAACTCTTATCTGGCCCTGGTTACATAATTGTCCTCTGTCGATCGACACATGTCACCCCATTTATCTCTTGTCATAAAGCAAGATCGATAGTATAATTCCTGGAGTAGGCTGACGACAACTCTTGAATATTTGCCGTTGCTTTGTTAAATATAAGTAGGTACCTATCACGTTTTTGACCACCTAAAATATTTATTAAACCTTTTCCCCATGTCATCACATCTTTCTTTTTGTTATTATGACTGTATTTACAGAGACACTGTTAACTTTAGCAAAGACACATAATATAATTTCATTCTAACTTTCATACAAAACAAAGGTCACATAAAAATGCTTTTGAAGTAGCCTCAAAAATATGTTAAAACAAAAAAGCCTTTCAAACAAAGAAAAGAGAAAATCATAATATAATAACATTAAGGAAGTACCTTCTTGCCCAGTTTAAAAGCTGTGAGTGAAGAGAACTGTCCCCTCGTTTTTTGTTATTTAGCTTAGAGTTTATAAAGGGTACCCACGTCAAGAACCCTTTTTAACAAAGTGTCACGTTAAGGGATATATAGATTAAACTATACGGAAGCGGGCTTGTTCCCAGCGTAGTTTATATGGCATAACCGTACATCGATGGGTGTATGGTGCGGGCGCAACACCCTAAGGCTTCCAAACAAAGGTTTTCCAAGTTAAGCTCTCGCGTAAATACGGACAAAATATGATTACACCGCACGGCTCCTCGCGTTCAAAGACTCGTGTGATATGGTCGCGCCCTTACACGAATGCGGTAGAAACAGAATTCAGAATATTGTTTGCATACTGATTTATCGCATTTCTATAAAGATCGTTGCATAAAAGATTGAATGACGTACTGACAGCATTGAATTGTGCCAGTGAGGAACTCGAGAAACTCGATATCGAGGTTTGAGTGATTGACACACACAATGTGATTTTTCTATTTCTGGAACTGAACTTTGGTTTTGTTATATATTTCGTTGTGTTTTATCACATATTGGAAATTCGAGTAGAACTTGTAAATGTAGGTTTTTATTCTTGAAAAGTTTATGCTCACAAAACATGAGGTACTTAGACTAGATTTTTGTAGAATATCACCGTTATTATTTAAAAAGTGCTTGTGTGTGGATATAACAATGTATCATTCCCGTCCATCGATCGTTTAAAACCCTATGACAGCACCATCGACGACTCATCCGTTTAATTTTCTTGTAAACCAGTTTTTGGTTCCAGCACTAAAGGCTATCCATTAAAGGCACTCATCCATCAATGTAATGTGATACCGCTTATAAATAAGCCGCAAAATCTGGGGACAGAATAAATCCGACCGAATACCTCCGGGAACCAAAATCTTTCAATATATCAAATAACCTTTTCTCGGGTTAAGATTTTTATGGTCCATCGCACTTTTCACACGATTCCGTACTGTTCATGCGCATGAAGTACGTCGTTATTTAAACTTGAACTGTGATTTCAATGAGCAGGGATTTTTTATTTTCTTTCAAGACACTGGTTGGAAGACATCGTGATCATTATTTTTACGATGTTTGAAGAAAGCAGTTGTATTTTATCTAGTCTAAAGAACTAGGGTATATTTTGTATTCATTAATTTTTTTATAAATTATAATTAAAATATTCTTTACGCAAACTTCTTGACAGTCTAGTTTACGATAAAGAAACATGATTTTGGATTTTCTATTTTTTAGCCGACCTCTACTCATTAACAGGTTCTGAATATCAGCCGTGCTATTCCAAAGAAATCGCTTACGAACTCACTTCTAAATCTGCGGTGTGTTCGACACTAGCCTTCGATTAACAATGTACTAGATTACCGATCAACGCTTAAAAAACCGCCCGAGAAATAAGTCCCCAGATAATTAATTTTGTGGCCTCATTTGAAGTTAGTAGGTTCTAACTGTAGCCAACAACAAGACTTTATAACTTTTTTCTGGAAGAAATACAAATGTTTACGTAAAGCTTTCTCGGTCTGTGCGATATTTTGTTCTTAATCCTTAATCCAGTATATTGTTGATCGAAGACACAAGCGCATAGAGAGGTATAGTGCGAGATGATGTTAGTGTTTCAGAATAGCATAGCGGATCACGATATTATATTTTTAACACAGAATTGCGCTAACAATTGCGTACCCTCCGTAATGAAAGTTCAAAGTAACCGAACTTTAAAGAAACGCTTGGCCCAGTTACCAATTGTAAACAAGTACATTGCTTCGTAAAACAATCCCTTATAACTTAGTTTGTGTACGCTGCTGATTGCGAAGAAATGGCGCTCTTAATTCTGTGTTAATTAATTTTGATTGATTTTGGTTAACGAGACATTTGATACAACAAACAGTATAGACTGGTTCGTATTTTGATTTATGGTGATCGAAATCAAATGCAGTAAATTGGTCTTTAATTACTAGTTAATATGTAAGTGATTATTTTAGGGTTGCACTCTTCTGTTGAACCCTTCAGAAATTCCTTGTTTGTTATTATAGGAAGGTAAAGCCATTCATTTCATTCCATTTCAAACATGCTTGTTACACAGAAGAGAAAGCATGGACTATAGTATAATTAATTTGCTAAGTATTTGATATACCTCATTTGCCCTAATTACTCTCTTCACATTCCTGATACATTTTCGACGGTTAACCCTCCTAACTATGTTTTTCTCCTGTAGATACTCTCTCCCCAATCTGGTCGAAATATGTGTATAAATATAATGTGTACAAAAAAGTGACATTTCATCTTATTAATAGCTAGGAAGAGCAAAAAGCAGTAATTAATTATTCGCTCTATGCAGCAAAGGTCATTCGTCACATCCGATGACAGAAGCACACTTTACTTGTATTTCCTCGACAACTTTTCTGTCGCCATCTTCGCCGCAAACACTAAATCACTCAGATGTTATCCATTACTGTGTCTGCTCCACAAAATTTATAAGCGTCCCCGCCATGATGTAATATTGTTTTTATGAAGTTGTTGCACTAAATCTTAGGGGTCGAGAGGTTGGACACGGTGAATTGGTTTTTAATGAAGTGTCTCTTGAATGATAATGGTTTAATTTTAATATTATATCACGTATGTAAGGGTTGATATTGCAAACATTTGTTCCTAAATATGATATCTGTGGATCACACTAATATTAGGGTCTACTATTGCTAACTGTAGAATTTAGGTTATTTAGCAATTTATTCAATGTAGTAGGTATAATATGACCCACTACAACACATTGACAACAAAATAATACTAAATATTCCTATTTTTTTGTAACGTTTACCACCAAATTTGTCTCGATAGACCTTACCGTATTGCGCCTATCCGCCATCCTATACTATGCTTCTAGGTTTATCGAAATCAAAATTTATTCATCGTGTTTCCCATTAAACGCATCGACTACGTTTGATTTATTTTTACATCCGAATTCATAGATGTGGAAACACGTATAAGCTATAGTAAAGCCTTTGAGACATAATGTTCAAAGTGGTTTAAGATTAAATAAAATGCTTTTAATTTGAAGGTTGCAAACGCCACTTAAACATTGATAAATCGCTTCACATAATGCTTCTTAAAATGAATTGGAATGTTCACCTGTATTCATACTTTTCCCTTTTTAAATGAGTACTGACAATTAATCACCTACTTCAAAGCAATCGCATTGATAAAAAACTTTTTACTAAGCGGATGCCATTTCTCTCTCACTATTTGACTAGAGCTTCCTTTGAATCCGGTTGCTGGCGTATAGAATGGCGTCAAAGAGCTTATTACTATAAAAAGTGCAGATAACCGCCTTTGCGTTCGATGAGTTTTATCTGTCATTTGAGTTATTTGTCGTGTTAGTAATTTGCTTGGTTCTTCCGTGTTTTTAGGATCTCTATTTTTAATAATATGACATCTTATTTCCCTCTTTCTAGGTAGTTAAGTGACTCTACTTTTCTACTTAATGAAACCGTTGAATTTGAAATTGAATGTTATATGCGTGCCTTTTACTATTGTAGGTACTTATAATAATAATAATAATAAAAACTTTATTTTCAGACCATGGTCCATACAATTATTTTAAAAACAACACTAGAAATTATGCTTAATCCTATTAATATTAAGTACAATAAAGGTAAGGCACAGCTAAAATGAGATCATATTTAGTATGTTATAGGTACTATAGATATACAACAGTAACAATTTTAAAATATGTAATAGAAAATTTATATAAATTATTTATTTTATGTATTGAAACGATGACTTATGAGTCGTCATCCAATGACACATAATAGGACTGTCTATTCTACCCGCTACGATAGCTACCAGGCTGTTAGAGCTGTCGCGCACTCGCCGCATCAGGGATGCTATTCGCGATCTCATGACTCCATAAAAATCCGGCACACCTCTGTCTGCGAACATTCCCGACGCGCTGCAAAAGCGCGGCAGCCCCAACATGACCCGGAAAGCGTTATTAAATTGGACTCGCAGAGCATTGTAACAACGTTTGGTGTAGTTGACCCATAGGGCGCACGTGTACAGAGACTGGCAGTATGTTCTAAATAAAGTGACTTTTACGTCGTCTGTACAACGTGCGAACCTACGAGCCAACATGTTACACCTCACAGCCAACGCTCTGCGTTCCCGTTCCATGTCCGTATCGTCGGAAAGATCTTCGGTCACCCAGTGTCCCAGGTACTTGAACCGAGTGACTCTATTTAGGGCATTGCCCCCTAAGGTGACTGTTGGGACTGTGTCGTAACATTTGTTACCTGCTCTAAAAACCAATAGCTCACTCTTAGTTGCATTGTACCTGAGACCGTGAGCCACCGCATAGTCCTCGCAAATACGGACAAGCCTCCTAAGAGCACTGATCGATGGGCTCAGCAACACCATATCGTCTGCGTAGCTGATGTTATTGACGTACTGCCCGTCTATGGAGCATCCAACGTTGGTATTACTGAGCTCACATATCAGTTGGTTTACGTACAAGTTGAAAAGCTTGGGTGAACTAAGACCACCTTGTCTCACCCCGCATTCCAACCTGTACGGATCCGACAGGACGCCCGCCCATTTTACATAATTGTACTGATTGTTGTACCAGTACCTCAACAATTGGATAAGATCCCGGGGCAGTTCGGTGTTCTGTGATAGTTTCCGCCACAGACTGTCGTATGACACTAGGTCAAAGGCCTTGGAGAGATCCAGAGAACAGGCATACACAGGTGTTTTCCTAGCCGTGTAATACTGAACAGTATGCTTGAGACAGAGGATAGCTGTTTCAGTTGACAGATGTGGCTTAAACCCAAATTGGGCGTCGTGTAATGTTAAATGCATATCCAGCTGTCGATCAATCAGACTGTCCAATATCTTTGCTATTATAGTGGCCAAGGAAATAGGTCTATAGTTGTTCCTGTCGCTTGAATCGCCAGTCTTATTCTTAAGTATAGGTACAACTATGGTCTTAACTAAATCAGCCGGAAGGTAAGAGTGACTAATACAGAAACTAAATAACATTGCTAGAACTCTAGGTAGGTGCTTACCAGCGTACGTAATATGTTCTATTGATAAACTATCATGACCCGGTGACTTACCCTTCTTCATACATTTAATAGCAGTGGTTATTTCCTTGGCCGAGAACCTGGTAGGACTGTCTCCGGATCCCCCCTCAGCATCCAACCCAGCCGACGACGGACCGAGGGAGGATTCAACTTTAAAAGATTTTGTAAATAAGTTTGCAATCGCACTAGGATCACTCACACCATCTACATTCACGGGCACGCTCGGCTTTGGGTTCAAACTATTAGTGGATTTCCAAAAACTACTGAAGTTTTTAGCATCGTGATGGCTAGCTATTATATTCATTTTGATTTGGTCTTTGTTATTCTGACACCATTTTAGTTTTTCTTTAAATATCTTTCTAGTTTCTATCATTTTATTATAATAAAATCCACTCTTTGGCCTACCACATAGAGTCCAGTTTTGATAAGCATGGCGAGCCTGCCCGTGCGCTGTTTTTACATATTTATTCCAGCCTATTTTATAATGTTTCTTGTGCTTAACTACTTTATTATTACTAGATATTGCAGCATTGCTAAGGGTATCGATGATTCCCTTGTATAATCTATCTATAATAATTTGGTGTTCTAAGTTATTACATCTTTTATCACAACAATTAATAAATTCTACAGGAAAATCTATATTTTTTAACTTACTATTACAATATTTGGTATACACTTCTATTTGTTTTATATCCCTGTCCCCCCATACTATCTTATTACCTATAGGAACTTTTTGTTTGACCTTAGATCTTAACACACTAATATCACATGTTATTAACATAGGTAAATGGTCTGACCAAGAGACGTCATACATTACACTAATGTCCCTAATGGAGTTCCAAGCTGCGTCGGTTACCACACAGTGGTCCAACCAGCTAGTAGTACCATGTGCATCACTTACGTATGTATATGTGTCAGAGTCTTTACCGAGTAAGTTCATGTCAGCGCACCGCCACTGTACTTCAGATGAAAAGTTTATCAACTCTGTACCAAACAGACCACTAGGTTGAGCGTTAAAATCGCCGAGGATGTAAATTGCGTCTACACCACTGTTTTCTATTATAGCATTTATTTCACTAAGACACTCTACAAATTCACTGAGATTATCCGTTGACTCCGTTGGCATGTAAACCGAGAAAACCAAAAATGTTTTAGTTCCTGCCATTATTTTAATAGCAATTAACCGCTCACTCTTACAATTCACAGAACATACGTTATCGTAGGCGTTTTTGCGCCACAATATCGCGACACCTCCATATGGCCGGCCTCTTAGAATGCCTTGCGACGTATCCACAGCTGACTTACCTACGAAGTCAAACTGAGGGTCTATGCTGCCTAGAAAAGGAATGTCATGCGGTAACAACCAAGTTTCTTGCAATGCCACTATGTCGGATGCCTGACATAGTATTCTAACATAATCCACCGATCTAGTAATGGATTTACAATTAAAAGTGACAAAAGTGCTTGTTCTATATCTATCCTGTTTATTGTTTTGATCCATTTTGTGTATTAGTATTTAATTCTACTCGTTTCTTGAAGTCTATATATTTTCGAAATGAAATTCCTTCCGGCCATAAGTTGTCATCTAAATATAAATGTAATTTATATCTGGGTACTAGTATTTTATAAGCATCATATTCTTTGGGCTTCCTCATTGCAATTTTTTCAATATGTACATGTGATTGAGTTTTAGACATAATATATGACTGTATATCGTTCTCCGACACACTTTTGTCTACATTTGAAATGAACAAGGGTATTTTTATGTCAGCTGCTTTAAATTTTAAATCTAAGTTAGCACGACCTCGAGTTCCAATAAATCTATCCTTTAGTCTCTTTTTCTTTTGAGCTAAGATCCAGCCCTCCTCTTGATCATTATCCTGTTTGTTTATATCCGACACCGACATTAATTTGATTTTACGCGGCGTTGATACCGCGGCAGCGTAGGACGCCTCCCTTCCACTTCTTACATTACACGCGACGCTGAGGCCCACTGCACCTCGTACATCGTGCTCCTGTGTTCCCGTTGCACATATTTTGTTTGAAACCGCGGTGGGAGCCTCCACGCGCGCTTTTGTGGCGCGCGCGTCGACGAAATGTTCGAGTGAGACAGCATTACATTCCATTGGTTGGCGTAAAGGAGATAGAAATAGCTCAACGCTGTTGTCGGTTGATGTTTCCATGACGGTTTGAGGTAGGTCCAATTGCGCGCCATCATGGCTAACGAACTTTGTTATTTTATTTTCGTTTTGTTTTGAAATTACTTTGGAACTGGTGTTGTTTAATGTCTTGCATGAACTTTTGAGATTTTCTAAGTCTTCCTTAACGGTACATAAATCTTCTTTAGTAATAAAAGTTTCCTTGACAGTTTTAAGTTCTCTCTGAATCAATATAATATCTTTTAAAAGGCGGGTAGCGTCTATGTGGTCAAAGGTTACCGGTGGGAGTTTCTGTAGTTCTCGCGCTACAAAAATCGGCACTAATTCCGGATCGGTTTCTTTTAGTAACATTATAATATCATACAAATCTCGATCGCTTTTTCCTGACCCTCTCCTGTTAACTTTACGTTTCGCCGACGGCGCCGACTCGAAAAGCAGTTTCTTACCATTTGATACTTCTTCTACAGATTACTTCTAGACTTATCCTGTCACCTAAAAAACAATAGACTGCTTGTTTTAAGAATAAATATTATGCGTACATACGATATAAGTAAAATACATCTATAGTCTGTTTTATACAGCTATGTTTTGCAAGGAAGTTTTAAACAACTAGATAACTTTTTGGGCTCAGCAAAACATGTATCTCTGAACAAAGTATTAAACGTGATTGGATTCCAACAAACGGCTACCTAATCAAGCGTAACTAATCAGAGTTTTGTCTGCTTTTGACGAGGGCGGTATGAACACAAAGCCTTGAATTGCACACTAAAGCAATGAACACAAATTACGAAAATGCAGCACAAGCTAAACATCTTGTGTACTGATTCAAATTAAAACGAGAACAGAATCCTGCCCTGCGCGTACTGGCATAAAAGAAATTCTTCATTTAAAATCAAATAGAATGTTGCCAAAGCTATATATTTCGTGTCTATGAATTTGTTCTGTCCTGTCAGCCTAATTGCTTTTTAATAAATTGCTTCGATTTTCAAATTATTAACAAATGCTAAATTGGCTTAAATTGAACAAAGATATCATAACTGCTTATTCCGTTGATAAATATTTGTTCTTTAGTTTCGTTCTTCTTAGCCCGTATTGCTCTGTATTTGGTTATTTATAACAACGGTAGACTATACTATTTTATTTTACTTTGTAATTTCCTTACAGTCGTAAGAAAATAATTTAACATAAAATACAGTTCGCCTGGTAACCTTATGAACGGTTCTTGAGATAATGAAACCATAGTAAATGTTACACTTGACTAAAACCCAGGGTGACCTAATTTTTCTAGAACTTTATTGACACTATCATTAGAAACTTTTAACTTTTCTTCTAGTATAATACTTTTTCTTCTTGAAAAACTTGGATTTACACAGGCTTATCTAGTCACGAATGTTCTGTGAAGTTTCAAGTGCCTTCAGATTATCAGTGGAGCTGTGAATTTTGGTAAAGCAAAATACAATAGTAAGTGAATGTTTTTATTCACTTACTATTGGGTTTTGCTTTACCCAAAAAAAATCGAATAAAGACCAAAGACAAAAGCAGCCTAGCGTGTAATAAAAATAACCAGCCACTGTAATAAGAGAAGAAAGAAAACTCTATGTTTCCTTATTATCCATTAATGATACAGTACAGTTTTGCATAGCAAGCCGTTGCTTTAAGACTATTTGACGTTGACGCTAGATCGTGCAACACGGCCTAAGAGATTTTGTCCGCATTTAAATTAACCGTAAAATAATAATGAATGCCATCAAACCTTATAAAAGAAAGAAAGAAAGAAAGAAAATATTTTTAATCACGTGAGTAAAACGCATATAACAAAAAGAAAAAAAAATAAAAACGTAAAAAAAAATTAACATGAAGGGGGTATATGCGTCCCACGCACGTAATACGGCCCTCGCTCAGCATTAATGCTGCGACCCCGTGCAAGACAAAGTCTCAGCGCTGATTTTCAGCGATAGCCGATCCTAACAATATGACGTCAAACCGGTGCAAATAGATAAAACATAAATATATATATAAAATCTGTACAGAGAGAATAAATAAATAATGTATATATATATGGCAACATTCCGTTGAAATGGAGGTCGTACAAAGTATTGCAGATTAATTTATTTATCTGTGCCATTTGGCTGTCAGAAATATTATAAAACAGGCATTAAATCGAGTTATTAACAATTACGCAGATTATGATGTAATAGATAATGGCGACCGACGCTTCCAGAGCAGAACTTTATTGTGGTGATTTGTGACTGTGTAAGTGTGTAGTGTGAGAGTAGTAAATTGCGAATTGTGAGTGTATAAGTTTTGTAAGTAATAATATGTGATCAAACCAGAAGTTATAAAATGTGTTGGTATCAAGACAGTGAGTAAAGATTGCAATGGATTTAAAACCAGATAACCCAGGAAAAAGCGTATTCATATATACCAACGGGTTTAAAAGAGCCTAAACTAGGCATAAAGCAAATGCAAATCATACACAATAAATGCAAAATTTGAAATTATAATAATATGAAAATTAATTGTTGGCGAATTAAAAGGATTGACATTGTCTTAAAATAGGATTCAATTATTATATTACGGAGGAAATTATTATGAAAATTGGGACATAAAAAAATTGGTAACATTAGAAATTGATCTTTCAGATAAAAGAATATAGAATAAAAAAATAGAGGAAGGAGGAAACAATGAGACCTGAAGAGCAGCTCAAATCTACCCAAGATTATGTTTCCAAAAACAGCCCACGCCATAGGAGATCTCTACACCAAAGCATGTATGCCATGACCCCAAAGGTATGTATGAACACCAAACAAATTATTTATTAAGGCTAGTTTGTTCAAATAACAATATCTTTTTGAGTTGGTATTTGAAAGGCTGTTTTGTTTTCAGGCGTCGCAATGGTGGAGGGAGATCATTCCAACAGCGTGTGGCTGCAAACTTGAAACACCCTCTGAATGCTGTAGTACGATGGATTGGTACCAGTAGTGGGCATACCATGCACCGAACAGCTTGCTTTGAATGGAAGTGCTTCCAGGTTAGCTTGTTATAGAGGTATTCTGGTTTTTGAGTACTTATAATACCAAACAGTAAATTGGCCAAGTGAAGCTTCCTCCTGGCAGCCATCTTTAATAAATTAAGCTCATTTATGTACGGAGTCACATGGCTCCTTCTAGGAATGCTCGTACAGAAACGAACACAGGCATTTTGAATCCTCTGGATAACTTGCTCCGTCCTTGAAAGAAGGCATGGTCCGTACACTGTATCGCAGTAGTTTAACTTGGATAGAATGAGACTGTCAACAAGCTGTTTGCGCAAGGGGATGCTTAGGTATTTTCTTATTCCGTACAGAACCTTTAATCTGTAAAAACATGCCCGTAGAACATTATTTACATGTGCCTCGAATCTCAGTTCAGAATCCATAATTATCCCAAGATTGCATGCCTGCTCGACTCTCTCAATACTCTCACCCATGACAATAAGTGCAGGATTGGCTGACAAAATTGAACGCACTTGCTTCCTAGAACCCAGAACCATAAATTTAGATTTTAGGGGGTTAAGAATCAGGGAGTTTTCCTCCGACCATGCAACCACTCTATGCAAATCTTCGTTGATTTTCCGCACAGCCAAAGATGTTTCATCAGGCTTGAAAGAGATGTACAATTGTATATCATCAGCGTACATATGGTAATTACAATGATCAAAGGACTTAGTGATATCCGCACTATATATGATGTACAACAAAGGCCCCAAGATCGACCCCTGAGGGACACCCCTTGACACGCGGAGGGGGGTGGATGACACCCTTGACCCATCCTCCCTATGCAATTCTACAAACTGAGACCGGTCGGAAAGGTAGCTTCTAAACCACTCTACTGCATCTTTGTCGAAGCCATAGAAAGCCAACTTGGACAACAATAGAGTGGTGTTAATTGAGTCAAAAGCGCGGGAATAGTCTAGCAGGGCAAGGATTGTACCCTCCCCCCTATCGCGTGCTTCAAGGACATTCCCCACGACATCTGCCAGAGCCGTTGCAGTACCCCTACCCTGTCTGAACCCTGATTGCAAGTCAGGTAGTATTTTGTTCGTCTCCAGGAAACTTGTTACCTGAGAGTAGACTACCCGCTCCAAGACCTTGGAAAGGCAAGGCAGAATACTGATAGGTCTTAAGTCCTTTGTATTACCCGGATTATTAGATTTGGGTATAGGTCGGACAATAGCGCACCGCCAAAGTTCCGGGAATGTACGCGTTGTTATAGAGCAGTTGATGATGTCGGTAATGACTTGCAAGGTAGTTGGCAAAGTAAGGGATATCATATCAAGACTAATACCATCGACACCCTGTGCATTTGACCCTAGGCTCTTAATAATCTTAAGGACAGTTTCGGTATTGGTTGTTGTAAGTGTGAATGTGGCATCACTAAACCTGTGGGCCTCAAAGTAGGTCTGCTGTGACAAATTGTGAAGACAGTTGCCCGGTACATCCAGGAACGCAGCATTAATTTCATCAGGGTTGTTGAAATGTCCTGGTAGCAATCCTTGCGTATGATCTGGCAACACGTCGGACTTCAAGTTACGCCATAATATTTTGGGGTCCTTAATGTGGTCATTGATACTCTTGGCGAAATATGATTTCTTCTCGCAGGCCAGAGCCGTAACGGCTTGATGCTTAAGGTCAAGATAATATTGCTTATGCACCGGTAGCATGGATTTGCGAAATCTGTCCCTGGCCTCATCCCTCAGTCTCGAGATCAATCTAACATTGTCAGTTATCCACGGAGTTGGGCGGGTTTTGAAAGTCCTACATTTAAGAGGAGCATGGAGATCGAAGAGCTGGTTTATGAAGAAGTTAAATGTTTGCACCATTACATTGACATCACTCATGTCACTAACCGATGCCCATGGTATGTTCCCTAAATCTGGTATGAAGTAGTCCTCTAGTATGTCTTTGAGCGGACGGAACACAACCGATCTTGGTTTGGACTTGGGCTTCTTATGAACTGTCTCGCATGTAATAAATGAGTGATGGCCAAGCTCAATAATGTGATTCACACAAACATTTCGGGTGGGAGCATCTGTGCAGATAATGTCTATAAGCGAGCTGCTATTACCCACATAATGTGTGGGTGTTTGTACTAGTTGTTGGACATTCAAATAGCCAAAAAACTCCGTGAGTTCTTTTGTTTTCGAACTATTGGCATCCAATATATTAACGTTAAAGTCCCCTAATAGGATCAAATTATCGTAGGGTGCCAAACCACTAATGCTTTCAGTCAAGGCGTCAAGAAAAGAACTCAACTCCAGCCATGGCGGACGATAGGCAGTGCCAATGAGTATTTTTTTTTTACTGACATTAAGGTTCAGCCAGAGCTGTTCAACGTTGGGATGTTCAGGATGAGCTCTGACACGCGCAGAAATTCCATTTTTGATGTAAAATGCGACCCCCCCGCCTCGCCCACCACGTACAGTCGTGGGACGCGGTATGTGTCTAAGTTTATACCCAGGTACACTAGGCGCGCGGTCCTCCTCACCCCTGCGCAACCAAGTTTCGTTAATAGCCATTATATCTACTGAATAGTTGCCCATAGCTATCAGAAATTCGTCTTGATTAGTCCCCAGTGAACCTGCATTCAGCAAACCGAACTTGATACATTTAGTTGGAGTCATTTCTATATGTCAATTTTGTTTTGTGCACAATCAATTTTTCTGTATGTAATGTGAATTGTATAACTATGTGTTGTTTGTATAATATTTTGTTAGTGAGTGTGAAATTGTACTGTAATTGTAAACTAATAGAATAAATGTAAATATCTTTTGTATATAATAATTTTTGTATGATTATAGTGTTAGTTGTAAAGTAATTATGTAATATAGTTATATAAATTTGCATCAATCGTGACTCACCATGCGCGCTGGCCAGAGAGAGAACCCGCTGATAAAAATAATTGAGACGCATATTCCCCCATACATGAATGCTAGACAAGTGTATACATGTTAACAAAAATAAAAGTAGATGTTGATCACGCTGTTTCATTGACAGGTCCAAAAATCCTTGCAATGTCCTCGTCGGTGCGGATTCGTTGTGTGGAGTCACCTGGGCTCTTCCTAGCCAGTATGCGGCCCCGCTTGGTCCAGACAAATCTCCAGTTAAAGAGGCTGGCAGCGTCTCGCGCCTTCCGAAACAACCGGCGGTTCGTTTTAGTGAGGCGCTCGTTAAGGAAGAATGCATATTTTATTTAGCATTAGCAGATAATTCGGCCCCTTAGAAAACAACACTAATATTTAAATTATTTAAGCAAGTATTGTAAGTGTTATCTTCATAAATGTTGAGCATTTTCCCTTACTTTCAAGTAGATTTTAAGTTACTAGTAAAATGGTTTAAAAACTCAAAGAACTCGTTTTCTATGCCGTTCAGTACATAATCCGCTTTTACAAAGGTTAAAATATTGTACGGCAATGTACCTAATACGTACGAACGTAGTAAACGATTGATACGATTCTCGTAAGCTACTTATTCTACGTATAAAGTCACATTTATTAAAAAAAACGTTAGAAATAAAAAAAGTTCTAAGAACTATGTTGGAAAATGTATTTAACGCATGACTGTAAAACCAAAATGTCGTAGCAAATCTTTTAAATATTTCCACTTTCGACTCTAGAGTTTTAATTAAAAACTATAGAAAGAAAAATCTGTGAGTTTACAGACAGCGGAGTAACCAAATGAAAGCCAGCCAATCACACATGCAAGAGTTGCATAGCCGGTGGAAAAATATCTTCCTATTGGCACGGGCGGTCACAACTGCGTATTCTTTTTTGGTCATTGTATGGTTTCAGTAAAGTTTTATAGACCCGTCGGGTCCTGCGGCCAACCCAATCGATCATTATTGGCTTCCCACTCAGCTGGGTTTAATTTCGTACTTCACCAACCCGACTATTTGAGCGTCAAATTGTTGCGAAAAATTGCTAAACCCCTACGTACGTTTGAGACATTTATTCCATTATTGGGTTTAGGGTGTTCACGCAATAGGTAATTTAAAGAGAAACACAAATGTGTCTTTTGAAATTGTAACATGGGACTGAAAATGGTATTGAAAAGTATCAGAAGTTAAGGTAAGATTTAATGTTTTAGGCATAAATATTTCGTATGTGCTTATAATATGAACTGTGTTCATATACTTTTCATTTCATCTTAGGTACCTACTAATAAATAGTATGCATATTTGTAAATTGTTCAAATAAAATATTGTAGTAAAATTTATGTACGTAATTTTCTGAACATATTTTGTATATCTCTTTAAACTAGTCACATACAGAAGTATTTAATTCTACTTTTTAGTAAATGCAGCAGTTAGCAATATTGCAAAGTTGTTCCAAGTCGCGACTAATCCACGCTACGTGCTCATTCTCTAAGTCCGCACTCTAAAAGTAATGTATTAGCAAACAGTGAAAAAATACACCAAGGAAATAACATTTTGGCGGAGCTACGTAGCATTAAACATTTACCACTATGACTGACACGTGTCATCTTGCCAGCGATGTTACTATTCAAGCAACCTCTTCAAATATGCCTGAAAGGTATATTACACTCGAGAACAAAATGCATATTTAAAAATAATAATACAAAGAAACAGAAATTTAAAATGCTAAACAATGAACGTTGAATAAAAGTAAGGTTGAATGCATTTGCAGCGTTCATTCTCCGCGAAATATATCAAGCTTTGTATCTGAGGAAAGAAATGTACGAACTTATTTTAATTTCAAAGCATGTAGAATTTGCCGACGGCACCGCATGGGTCGGTTTTGAGACCCTTTAAGTGAGAAGTCCTCTTGAAATACTTCCTAACCATAGGACCAGAGTCACGGTGAACTTTAATTCGTTAAACGCGCGTGTCTTTATCCTTTTTTATATTTGCCAAGGGTACAGGATTTGCTTTCGCATACACCTCCGACTTGTCACTTGCAGGAGATCCTAGTCAAATCGGCGTCAATTTGACCTGAATCTCACGTATGTCGATTGTCCGTCACCCACAGGCCGACTAATCATCAAGCTATATTAATAGATCTTTGATGTCATGAATAATCTGCATAACAAAATATAGTACTATTTTACATAGAAGCATTTTTCCTTTATAGACTATCACATTACCTTCTTTCCGGTCCACTTCCGTGTGAAGATTCTTCAGTTTTTAAGTTTTATGGTCCTTCAAGTTCTGATTCTTATCGCAAAGGAAGATAGTTCTAAAAGGGCCATTATCCTCAGATTGTACACATTGAACCTTTTTATTACATTCAAGCCACAAATCTGTATCATTACACATAAAAGCACTATCTAGAGTACTCTTGTTGAAATGGTAGAAAAAAATACCAAAGAAGATCAATATGAAATTGGCGATAATATAGTTAAAGCTATAGGAAAATTTTGCTCATACGTACTTAGTATTCTTTTATCCTAAAATAATATCAAAAATCTAAATCAATGTCATACCAAACTTGGTCTTGAATGGATTCTACAAAAAACGTTCTCTAACGCTCACACGTTCCGGTGTTTCGTCGTTTCCAAACTTAATTTACGAAGCAACTAAGAAGTTCGAAACTCGCGTTGTAAACAGTCGTTAAATGACTTACTCAAACTGCGACAAGAACTGCCGGGTGTGTTACTTTTGAACTAATTAGTTAAGTCTATACACTGTTATATTATGAGTGAGGAATTTATTCCAACGTGCAAATAATTTGCAATTAGTATTGATCTTTGTTGTTCGTAATATAATGTTAACTACAATAAGATCCTTTTGTCTGTCGAAATTCTGTCAGCGCGCTCACTTGACATATTCGGATTACGTATTTAGGCTCCGTATCTTCTTGAATTTCTTGAATTAGAAGACTATGTATCACTCTCAGACGAAAACCGCGTAAAACGCCTTTACAATAGAAAAGTCAAATGTCCTTGAGAACGTAAATTGTATGCGTGACGGAGATCGAACGATATGTCACAGTCTTATTGAACTTGAAATTCGACCTTCTTGGTAGTTTAACTTTACTGATGTGGACTGATTAGCTGTCCCTTATAAATGTAAAGACAAATAAAAGTGAGCTTTAGCATATACTACTAAGTCTACTATATATGTAAGTGAGTGTCAGACTTGATGTATATGGGAGAGAGAATCTAAAGCGTTGCCGTTAGAAAAAAATATTAGACCGCATTACCGTATAACATCTAGCAGTAAATTTTTACCTTTCCCAAAGTTTTTACCACTAGGTTCGGCCAATTTTCAAGCTGTGTTCATTCGAAGGTAGAAACTTTAAAGTTCTGAAGTACTCTCTATTTTTATTCGACTTTGGATTCGTTCGTTCATTTTATCTTTTTATTCGTTCATTCGACCTCGGGTTAGCGGAAAATGAAAAGTTTTTTCGTCGTTCGTATGTTTGTGGCATCTTGGATATGTTACTAACTATTTACCATATACTGATTTATTGTGGCAGAGTGACACGTCCTTAATAACACGCGACAACGCTGTTACGCTCGTTCGAAATAACTGTTATTTATTTTTAACATGTTCGCGTCGGCACCGGAAATAACATGATACAGTTCCATGCAATATTTTAGTGTTACCGTGTGCTGACAATTCGCTTCGTGCCGCCATTCAAAAATAATTCCAAAAGCTATAAACTAAAATATTCGCTCGATCATGTTTGCACAATTCGCCGCATTTCATATCCGGAACAGTATTTCTGCAGATTAAACGTTTATTGTATTTCTGGTGCGGCTCGATGCAGCTGAAATTTACTTGGAAAATGTATGTGAAATGTTTAAATGCTCCGGTGGAAGCAAAACGTGTGAAACATTAGCATCGGTTTAGTTAGGCGTGGATTCATTAGTGTACAGTATTCAGGCCGTAATTTTGTCGGCTGTAGGCCTAGGGTATTGTTGTGCTTAATGCATTTCACAAATTAACATTTGATTGCATCCAAAAAGGTAAAATATATAGGAAAGTTCTTGTGCCGTTAAGAAAAACAATTTTACCTCACCTCACTCAGCCAACCGCGATCCACTGCTGGACATAGGCCTCTCTCAAAAACCCTGAAAAAGGTAGTTGAGTCGGACAAGATGCGGAAGGCGGAAGACCGGGTGTTCTGGCGCAACTTGGAAGAGGCCTAATTATTTTTTTATAATGAAATTATAATTATCATATTGAACGCCTCTTCATTAAATATCTGAAAAAAGGTTTAGGAAAGTTTTAACCTGTTACTAGCACCTACATTCCGTGATTTCCGTGCCTGTTTTTACGTGCACTACGTACGAGCAGTTGGTAAAAAATGCAATAATTCCCCCACACAGTAACAGTTTGCTGGCCTATAGCCAACTCCCATTTGCCCAAAATGAGGAAATAAGTAGCCTCACATTAAATAGTTCCCTCCTTTCATTGCCAGATCAGTTACATATAGAATGTGTTTAGTATTTTGCGCCCTTGTATCATATAATATCAAGTCTAGGGTTGTTCAGGACTGCTGCTGGCTACATTTGTAATGTTCACTTGGGGCTTGGAATCACTGTTTTGACAGTTTTCGCTTCTGCTCTATGATATATCTAAGTTTGAAAGTTGTTTGTCATTTTTGGTTTTTAAAAGCTGACAATACCACACCGTCGGACATTGTGTGTCGTTCAAATACAACTTTTCGATTTTCTGTTACTGTTAAAGCTTTGCGCTACCTACTTATTATATAAGTGTTGCTTTTAATATTAAATGTTCAAATAAACAAGTTTTGAGGAAATCATTCTAAATCCTGTAAATGAACTAGTCCTATTGTGACTTCTCGTGGTAATTCAAACCACTATTGTCAAATTCATGAAACCTTATTCTAAGTATCTACAATCCTTATTATTCCATTCACAAACAATAAAATACCCTAACATTAAGAAAATAGAACAAGTCAATAAATTATAGCCAATGTAAAAGCTCTATTAGATATCTAAAATATCTGTTTATCGTACCCAGTAAATATTATAAAAGAAATAACGCTAGCTCGCTGTATATGACACTGATATATGAACCAATCAAATATTTACGTCCTAGAAATAGCCCATCCATTACGATATGTAACGATAAAATACTTATTTGCTTATTAAGGTACATACTCCACTAATGTATTAATATTATGTATTTACAGCAAATAATTCCAATAATTATGTTAATTTTTCATAAGTTATATTTACGTTACCACCCGCATTTGTATAAATATTAATTAATTAATTATATTTAATATGTTAACTTTGTTCTGCTTTACCGCTAATTTATAACACCGATAGCAAACAATCAGTCAGTTTGAGCCACCTTGATAATTTAGTTAAATAGGTTCGTAATCCCAGCGGACGTTGTTCGTGTTTGATACGGCTAATGTGTCACCGCTGCTAAGACATGTCGTTGCTACTAAAATTTGCATAAGTCGACCTTCGCAAACGACGCAACCGCCACCTGGACTAGCGGCTAAATATTGCAACTTTTATTAGCCTCATCTTCAAGAGGCGACGTTTTTTGGCTAGCGCTAAAGCCCACTTTATTTCATGATATAAAACTTTTTAGTTGGATTTTTTGTCACTCTCGAGGCAGCTATAATATTTGAGCACCCTATAAAACTATACGCAGCTTATCGTTGGTGTCCTTACAGGTAATACGTGATTTTGTGCTATCATTTATGGTCTTACCCTGAAAGCGTTTATCTCGTCAGTTTACGTTAAAACGTACTATACGATTAGCCAGTCGTTTCAAAAGTTTCGTGATTAATTCAACATAACATAACTTACATAGATTTTCAGCTCATTGGAATTTATACTATGAAATTGTTAATGTATTCGAAGGCAACACCTCTTTAAAAATTCTACATCCTTGACACCACATTTTCTTTTTAGTCCCTGGGCGCTACTTGACACCTAACCAAATTTACTCGAGTTTAGGTAAACAAAAAAATATACACCTGAATATTTTAATACATGCAAACCCTTGCCTGACCTCTTCAAATTGAATTATGTGTTCTTCTAAAAGCAAACTGACTCATTTATTATTTCTTTTGCTTCGTTACGAATTGATATTTCAAATTGAAAATTGTATCGTATTTTCTTTTCATTCACCACTGATTTAGCATTAGTTCTTTAAATTGTTGTTTTCCGTTCAACGAGTACCATTTGCCCTATCTCGTAGTGTATCAATTTGTTTATTTGTGATTTAGAAATGGACTTTTTATCAGTTATAAATCTTTGTAGCAACGGATTTTTGGATTCTTATCCATATTTACTATCCAGTATGGACAGGTTTCGTGATACCCGTAAACGGTGTTGGCTTGGATCCAAACAAAACGCCGCCGGTTCGGTAGTAAGTCCAATATATTAACGTTCATAACGCATGTGTCAATGGCATCTCTTGGTCATACATTTACAGATACTAGTAAGAAACATCGTTTAGAAGAGAAATTTTTCGAAATTCCATTTTGTTACAAAATATCTAGTCCGACTTAAATCGTATTATTTTATACACTGACCGGCACGGAATCTGGCCCAAATTTCGTATCGATATTATTTGTGCAATCGAGTTTAACGGTTATTTTATTCAATTACTATAGAGATCCAGCAAACTCAAGTACTAGAATTTTTTTTTGTAATTTATGTATTATTTTGATTATAAACCATTACAGCCATATAAGTTTGGGTCACATTCCAGTACTGGTAAGAGTATTTTTCGAATATATCGTAACTCGGTAACGTATCAATTTTCAATATGGCCGACATCGCCGTGCATTAATTAAAGCATTATTTGTCATATCTGACATTTAAAAATGATATATGGCATTGACTTTAAACATAAAAACAATATAAATGATCATATTTTGTGATATTAAAGTAACAGTTTTACTCTAGAACAACATGCGTCAATGCAATCACACTCAAGAAGCAATTTGGCTTATACTTTCTCACAGACAGCCACTACGGGAGGCAATTTCAAAAGATTAATGACAATAAGATGGCTTATGACATTAAAACTACTGTTTTATTTTAACATTTTGATAATTAAATTCAAGTTTTTTTACTTATGTCCGAAACTTTGGGTTTAAACTACAATTATTATATAGTGACAAAGTTTAGAATTAAGTATGTAACGTTCCTTTACTTATAACAATGCGATTGATCAAATTCTATTAATCACTGTCGTTTGCTAGTCAAAAAAAAATGACAATCAACTTAATAATAACTGTTTATGTTATGAAACGATTTATTACCCTTAATTTAAATTGCACTAATATTTTAATATAGTATTCTGGTCTAGAATAAGTTAAATTGTTACAGTACCTACGAAATAAACAGTCAACGATAACGAAACCACTTGACCCTTGTACTTATTAGAAGTATCAAGATTTTTGTAATCGAGACAGCGTAAACGAATATACAGTATAAAAGTACACAGCCCTGTTTACTTTTGTTTCAGCGTAGTGTTTGTATAGTAACTGCTAATGTGTTTTTTCCATGTTGCGTTTCATGTGGTATTTGGCCCAACATATCGTGTAACAACAAAGCTTGTGGTTTCTTTTTGTTGTCCTTGTTATATTAAAACGTTATGCCCCGTTCGAAGTCTCTTTTTCCTTTTTGATACGAAGCCTTCTATAATAATTTAATAAAAGCTTTATTTCCTTGTTGTTGGTAAAGTTCTTTGTACATTTACTTACCTCTTAAACCTGTTTTACTAACAATCGATTTGTGTTACCATCGTATCCATTTTGAGTGACTGAAGTCCGGTTGAAATGTTTGCACGAATTTCACTTAGCAAGCGAAGTTTGTCCACATAGTGCGCTCTGTTCTTCAACAGTTTCAGATTTTAAGTGCCCCACATACGGGCTACGAGCAAACTCGCTAGTCTAAGCATTCGGAATAGTGCTGCTAAGTGTCCCGATTTGCTTAGGACTTACGGGCTTCCAGTAGCCCATAAAAAATGGTTTTAAGTCTGAAAATATACAATAAACCAATTGCTATTTTTATTACGGATATATACTCAGGATGAATATTACTGCAGATTCCTTTTCGGAAATGAATTTACAGAGGCTACCTCTAATGCCAATTATTCATAATAATGATGGGGACCTAATTAAATATTTGTCAGTATTCGACGAACAATATCAGAATTGATTGAATAATCCAATTCTGTTGAAACTGAGTTACTTATGATTGTTTATTTTGGTAATTATTCCGTGTAAATCCACAGACCATTTTATCACTGCATATCATTATTAGTTGCTTTATTATAAATATGCTTGTTCCTACGATTATGACAAATTTTTGTTTAAAAACTATGTAGCGTCGTCTACACGTTGGAGGATGACTTCTCCACAAATACACCAATAATTACTTCTGGCGATATGCAACATGTACCGTAAATTCTTAATTCCTTATTGTACACACAAAACATACAGATATATTACATACATGAAATTTTATGTACAGAGGTAAACAGACAAAATATTGCAATAAAACTAAGAAATGTCAGTCGCTGCTTACATGAATTTAGGTGCCAGTGTCTCGTAGCCAACACTATTTCTTAGGCGGGCGCACTAAGCGCAGAAGTGTTCCCATTGTGCTAGAACCTTTGCATAGCCCGGGGAAATGGAAAACAAATGCTTCCATATCTGCGTTGCTATAACTTACACACATTTCTATGATCCAAAAGAAAAAGTCTGAAATAGGTCATCAGCTCATCTCTAAAGGTAGTTAGGAACCACTAGTGACAACTTGTATCAATTGTTCTTCTCTTTCTACTCAAATCGTATTACTTATATCTAAAGTTTATATTTGTCATGATTAATATTGGTGACTGTCACTATCAGATTACTCGGGGAGACGATTTGTAAGCAGCATGATGTTTTTGTCATTGTTCAATGTCAAAGGGTTAAACCCGTTTTCATCGATCAACATTCAATAGTGTATTTCTCTCTTGGCTGACGTGGTAACATGTTTTGTAATAAAGCAAAAGCTTTTACTACACCTTCCGCATATTTTGTAATAGTTAGCGGTTAATATATAATAATAGTTAGTTGTAATAGTTAATAGTAAGCGGTTTTCTTGAGAGCTGCATTTATTCCGAATCCTCATTCTCATTAATACAAGATCTCCGCTCTCGTTAACACGTTGATTGCCAAGCCAAAATGCTACACTTACATAAATGGCCAAAATAAAAAAATCGTTGAATGTGGTTTTTATCGTGCTAGTAATGCTTTTATGTATGGAATATACCGATATATAATATATAAGTTCATAAATATATATGTATATTTTTATCACGCGAAGCCGCGTGATCGGCTATACGGGACGCATTTATATATATATATATATGTTGCCCACATGGCCCTCAACGCGGATTCGCGTGATTTGTGTTTCTAGAGAAATATTGCTTTTATTACGTAAAAAAAACATTCAAAATGTGTTTTGTTGTAAACTTTTATTAGAGATCAAAATCAACAGTTATTTTCTTTTTATATCTAGTTATTTAGAAACATGTAACATAGGGAAAACAATCAACTTTTGTACTAAAAATAAAAATTTGGAATAACACTTTGGTAGGTAATATTACATGTCGTTAGTACAACCAGTAAACTTGTGCACGGCAAAAAAACAATCAATACAAAACGGGGGAGAATTAGGGCATTGCTTACATTCCATAGTAGTATTGACCCTTTTTTTATTTACATAACAAATTCGGCAATCCTTTCTGGCCGTTACAGTAGCTTTTCTACCAGTGCTGAAAGAACGCTCTTTAGATTTTTCTATTTTAGTCAATCTATGGTTTTCTGTTTGCTGCGACGCCTGCGACACTTGTGGCTCTACTTGACGTTCGGGCAAAAAAGACTCAATGACTTTTTCTCTAAAATTATATAACGATAAGCTAGGCTTGCCTGAGAATTTATTGTAAAGTACTCGAGCATTAATCATATTCATCATGAGAACATGTATGAAAATTTTCACGTACCACCTCAGAGTTTTTCTTTCACTAGGGTAGTAGCTGAGCATTTGGTCTTGTAGGTATTCGCCTGACATGTTTTGATTATATTGTAGAATAGCTAATGGTTTCATAACAACATTGCCGCGTTTGTTGGTAATTTCCTGCATTTGATCTGCGAACTGCGATGAGATATAATTTAGTTCTCTTTTGTCCTTCCATTTCCCTATATGAATACCGTTACGATAACGTGATATATTTTCACCTTTTTTTAATTTCTTTGAAATCACTTCTGATGGATTATCTTTACGTTTCTTATTCAATATGCCAGTGCAGTATGTATTCCTTTCTAATAATTTGGTAGCTAAGCTGTAGCTGTTATAGAAATTATCCATAAAGACAGCGTGGCCAGAATCTAAATTATTTTGCAACAACTTTTCTACAATTTTTTCTGTGTGTCCTTTGCCAGAAGTTTCATTCATTGTACTGGCAAAAACATGAACTCTAATAACAGTTCCATTTGGTTCTGCCAATACATGAAGTTTAATGCCGTATTTGTGTCTCTTGCCTTTTATGTATTGCCGAAAGATCAGGCGGCCACGAAATAAAATCATAGATTCGTCTAAGGATAAATTTCTACCGGGATAATAAATCCTGTCCATTGTTTCATTGAAGGTATTGATTATCATTTTGCATTTATTCATGCGGGCAGGATCGTCACCTTCTTGAACAAAATGTAGGCATCGCAAAATAAGTTGGAACCTATTTCTTGACATATATTCAGAGAAAACTGACTTATATAACCGATGCGTTTTCCAATAATCAACCAATCGGTTCATTTTCGCTGTGCCAGTGTGGTAAAGTAAACCAATAAATGTTCTCAATTCTTCTACAGTTAGTGGTTTCCAATTTGTAATACGAGACCTGCGATGCTGCGAAGAATTCTTCATGTTTTCTGCATTTCTATTAGTGCAATCGACGATTTTTTGTAGGTAATCCTCAGTCAGAAATAAATCAATATACCCTCTAGGATTGTCTGGCGGTGGAACAAGTAGTTCATTAGTCTTCGTAAAAGAAAAATCTCTCAACGAACTAGAATTGGTAGTCCAACGTGTCGTAGATGCTGCTCGCGATGGCTGCTGAGGGCTAGTCGGTCTCGGTGTCAACAATGGAGTCTGATCACTGGAAGCGGCGAGTTGATGTTCAGACACAGCCTCCACTTCCCCCTCCTCCTCTCCTTCAGATTCCGAACTTTCATCACCTTCGTCGGCTATGTAGTCAATGTCATCTACATCACTTACTGCATAAACATCTTCGTCTGAGTCTAGTAATAAATCTTCCATTTCCGAACTTTTTAGTCGCTTTCTTGCCGAAATTCTCGATGTACTGGGCTCTGATGACCTTTTTGTCGGTCTTGGATTGTTATTCATGATAAAATAACAAAGTTTTGTTCCAATCCAAACGAAAACAGCCGATAAACAACAAATAATATTAACAAATACACACCTACACCGCGTGGTTGCATGAAGCGAACTAGCGAGCGCGAACAATACAATCGCAAGATGCCTACCCGCAGGCCACGCCCACTTCTGAATAGGTAATTCCCTTCCCTAGTGGCCAACACAAATACCCGAATCCAATACGCAGCAGCCACTATTTTATGGCTCATACATAATTGTACGGCAACATCACGCGACGGCGCGTGAACAGCCACAGCGTAATAGGCCACATCACGCGATGTCGCGTGATATGGCAACCAACGTAAAGGCAATGTCAATTAGTTTCTATTCTCTCTTTTCTTAACGATCGAGAAGCGGTTGGCAGAATTGATCAGCCATAAAAAAACTAATGTTTTTAATCCAGTTAAGAAGATCATCAGCTTATTTTTTTCCCAAAGGACAAAGGTAAATTGGTGCGTTTTCCATGTAACCCCCCATAATTAGCCAATACGGGACATGTCGAAGTGAATTAATTTCCCTAAGACAAGAGCTGTAGCGACGGGTTGTTCCTCTTTGAACGTTTTATTTTCCTAACCCGATTCCTGTGGTTCCTGTCAGTCTTTGCCCTTCCTCAGCAGCTTGCCTTTGAGATGTACTTACACATTTTTACGCCCACACCACAATTACACCGACAAAGGTCAATGTTATACGATACGTGCAAGTTGGAAATGTTTACATGAAAACAAGTTTTGGTTACTTATAGCACTTAGGTTATTTACTTAACGAATGCGGGTATTTTACTACCCGTGTTTTAAGACCTTCCTTTCCTTTGTGCCTACTGTTGTTTGTTTGGACTTTGTTTTCCTAAATATGATAAATGAATGCCATATTTTTATGTTGGACATATGAGAAATGTCAATACACATATTAAGATTTATATTTACTTTTAAAATATTGACATTTATGTCTTCATATTATGTAGCTGTAGCACATATTGTATTGGATTTACTTTCTAATTTGTAAATATTTTTTATATTCAAATGTTGAAGTGCGATTCATTATTTCTGTCTCAAACTGTATACTTTTAAAGCCAGCGTTGTCTTTATTGTGTTTCTAACCAACTTTGTCAGTTGAATTCTGCGACACCGTCGAAATATATGACAGTGCAGTGTAACTTTGCTACCACTCTACTGGAAAGTAAACTCTTATGTACTCATACACGTAGCACTTCAGTTGAAGGCACCCAAATTCTCGCGAAACTTAATAAAATCCGTAACAATGTACAATAGTTTGGTTGGCAAAACAAAGACGAGTATACGAGATATAGAGTACATACCTACGTCGGTCCGTAGCAATACACAAACTGTAGTTATTTTACCATTACAGCATTAAATTTCTTAAGAGTAGTAGGTAAGTATTAATAGTCAATTCTTGATCAACAAATGAAGATTTCTGCTTGAAACTAGAGTTCCTTAATAAAGATAATGTTGATTAATGAACTGTGGAACAATTCATCTTCATATCACAAATGACAGTTTATACGTTTGTTTGAAAACAATGTCTTCCCCAACTCTCTTGCTGCTATGTTGAATAATGCAAATCATATGAAAAATGTTGGAGCCAAAGTAATAATTCGAGAGTTAAAAATTCTTCGTCGTTCTGTTTGACTAAAAACTGCAGTAACAGTTTCCGCATGGATAACGAACTAAATTTTTATTTTAAAATTGCGGCATTGCTGCGAAGTTGTATCCAAGTTATTTTCGTTTTGTATACCCCGCCAAGAGTTATGATGTCAGTATCATGCACATGTGTGTTCCACTTGAAAACACCATTCATAAATTTCAAACAAAATTCACCAAAAAATAAATCGAGTGTCTGAAAACTAATGAAACTATCTCGAAAGTTTCGACGGCACAGTTTATGTAAACTTGTGAATTTGCATGAGTTATATTCTCAGTTTTGATCTTACTCATACCAAAACTTTTGCGTGGTCCCTTCATAATTTATTTACTCGTGAAATTGACTTTGCGATCGACTTCTTATATACTTGTATCAGGATACATAAACACGCCAAAACTTTTATCATTTGCGTGGCGTGACGTATGGTATGTTCGTGTTTGTCAATGAAACGTATGTATGTTCTTTGTTGACTTTATTTATAATACCATTTCTGTGCTTCAGTTAATAAAAATAATACTTATTCAGAAGGTGCTAAATATTATTTATTATTTAACAATTTCATTTCGTTTTACAGTTAAAATGGAAGCTAATACTGCTCTAGCTTTAATACTTATTCACTATAAAACCTTTTCTGAGCTCGTTCAAACCTTACTCACGTCCACCGTTGTCCCGGTAACGAACGTCGAAAACCCTTTGAAGAAATTCTGCTATAACTTATTGCATTTAAAACTTGAGAACCTTTGAGCCCGGTCCCAGTGACCTGAGGAAGCAAAGAAAATTCTGGAACATTCCTGTCAACGTAAGAAGAAATTTAGGAGATAAAATGCAAACAAAACATCCATACTAGAATAAGTATGGATGTTTTGTTTGCATTTTACCATTTGTCTAGTATAAGTACCTACGATGACATTTGCGTGTTATTGCACAAGTTTTCTCTCAGAAAACATCCAAGGGAGTGCTTCTGTCGCTCCTTCTTGGATCTAGTAATTGAATTGCTTCGTTTTGTTTCACAATTCCAACATTACATAGATGAGTACAATAAAAGCGTGCGCAACTGCGCATAGACGTTCACGCGTTTCGCTTACGTTTCGTTCTTTTGATTTTCACATTAGATTTGCTTTCTTTTTACGTTACACAGATTACAGAGATATTTTTGCAATTCTCCTAACATATTTACATGATAGTACAAGACATTATAGGTATACAATTTACTTTATTATCATTTGTTATATTATAAGATAATATAACCTCAATACTCAAAAGATTTAATGTTTTTACTCTTTTGTAATGTTAGCTATTTACTATGTACCTATTTATTTAGCATAATAAAAGCAGTTTTCTGTTTAGTAAAAGTAATAAAATCGCACAGGTACCTGCCATAAATACTAATAATAACATTCTTATTATATTGGTTTGGCAATATTAAGGCCTAGGTAATATCATTACTACATTTTCGAGCTTCAAATGTAATTTTCTTGGATAATAATATTAAAATGTATTTGACTAGAAATCTTTTATTCGCTAAATTTATATTGGTTAGTTCAAAAATTAGAAGGACTTACAAGTTAAGTAAGTAAGATAAAATCGATACAGTACATAATAACGTTTTCCTTAATTCTCCGTAAATATGATTTCTTATTTTGTCAAAAAAAATTATTAACATTGTTGTTGAAGTCGATCACCTGTTTTATTTTTCGGATAGGTAGGTTTATTATTTTTCCGAGAAAAGTTTCCTTATTTCATTAAGCTTTCCATCAACATGATAAGACGACAAAACATCAAAACCAGCTCTAAATGAAGTCCCTTCCTTATAATTACAGCTCTTATTACCTACGTACACGTCGAAGGTTCATCACGAAGTTGGAATTTCTAAATTAGCAACAACTAGTCATAACCCCCTTTATTGTCACCCAAGTACTCTAAACACTCCCAAGGGTTATATTAAAACGACGCTAGGTATGAAATTATCTCACTCAGTTAATCACCACACCGTGTCAGTGGCTATTACACAAATTAGTAAGATAACGTCAAGGAATGAAGCAGTAGAAATAAACAATGGAGAAAATGGGAACAGAGTACGGCCATTACCCCACACAGGTAGATATGAATGTGGAGATATACACACGTGTGAAATATTTGTTACCCCACCCATGATTAGAGGCACAATGTCACGGAAGGAACTTTTGAAAATATAAAAGGAAGAATAAAAGGAAATGCAGGTAATATACGAGGATGATACCGAGGTGTCACGAAACAACTGTGAAGAGTATGCAGGGAAATTGAAACTTTATGAAGATTTGAAGGGAAAAAGTTGTTCACTTAAAAGTATTATTTTTATGGAAAACGATTTCGAAATTAGTATCATAACGGCTTTTTGTAAAAATGTTAATAGGCGCAGTTGTTACCGCACTGAGAATTTAGAAATATTATATTACAATATTTAGATTTGGCCAAACATAACCTTGTTATCAACTGTTGCGAAATAGCTCTAAAAATAAAGCTTATTTTTCAAACGTTTTTGCCTTTTATCTACCATAATAACTAGTTATTTTTGTCATTATTACCATATTCCATTTTTTTTAAAGATATTTAAAAGTAATGGGTATGTTGTTCACGTTGAACTTTTAAGCTTAGGTATCTATTTTTCATACTAAATAATGAAAGTCTCGGCTATCTATATCGAATTTATATTCAAAGTATTCTTGTCATCTCATCAAGAATTCCAATCAGAAGTTCCAATCAATTGCAGAACTTCGCAAAAAAGCCCGTAGGCGTTAAAAATCAAGGCGTATTTAAAGTTGAAAAGTCTTATCAAAGGCTATAAAGAAATGGAAATCCTAAGGTCTAACCTTTCTGTATTGGCTTCTGAAGTGGTTCCAGTGAACATTAGACTGTAACCGCTTATCCCGCTTAACTGTTGTTGCGATCTCCGAAATAAATTCAACTTACCCTTGTTAGGTGGAGCTTTTGTTCAAATATGTCCCTTGGAAGAGTTTAGGAGGCGGCTCGTTAACATATTTTTCTATTTATTTTTATACTTCCCAAAGGTTCTGTGTGTTTCATGTAATTAAGAGGGCAATTTATACATTTCATGTAGTCGTACGGGTATATATTTTAATTGTTATAGGTTTAAATTAGAATAATTTATATTCACAGGACTGGCGACACCATACATTTAATAATACTAACACAATAAATATTATTCACACAATTTGTTCATACAATAGCTATGCATGGCAGACACAAAAAGACAGAAATTCCGCATCCATTTAAGCACACATATACACATAAAGATCTTTAAATTTGTCGCGTTCCACATTCAGAATAAAATGACGGTCGCTCATCCGTTTGCGTGGCGTGAATGGATTACCATACACACCAGTTTTTGCCGTGCTAGTACAACTACCGTCAAAAGAGACGAATTCTGTGTATGACTATCGCTTTTAATTCTATCTAGGTTTTAGATAGCTCTGTAATGTAACGCAACCTTTTTGTGTTCTTCAAAAGGATCACCTACATCAGGAACAATGTTTTGGCTGTTATTTATGTTTTTTGTATCAAACAACGTGAAAGCGTCATCCGGCCTTTGTCGTGGCTCGCAAACACATTAATAAATCTCCTGAATTGGTTCTGTGGCTCCGTCTACTGTCGTCCGAAGGCTAATAATGTTGGATAGCTTGTTTTTTTCGGTTGATGTGAATATTGTCTGGATAGATTAAACGTATTAGAACCAAAAATATACTCCCATAGACGTAAGATATCTTTTCTGTAATGGATAGGTATAATAAAGCTTTCCGATCGTAATTGCTGTAAAAACGTAATAAATTCAAACACCCTCTTGAGAAATATTAGAAGGGTCATATCTTTATATCCTCATCCTTAAGGTGATTTAGTGAACATATAAAGGTAATGAGCTTATTTCGACCCCGTGAGATCATTTGTATCATCATTTGGGCGTTTAGTTCTGTTATGATCATTCCTTTCATTGGCTGCATTGAAGTATTTCATTTATTTACAGTAAAAATAATATCATAAATATAGCTTTTTTCGCGTTCAACAATGTGGGCTTATATTAAGTAGATTTATGGCAACACTTCTAGTGCACTCACGCATAATGCCAAAACGGTGTAGTTTAGCTCGCGCTTGCCCTTTTCTGGAAGTGCTATTAATACGCTTTATTTCTATCATTACATCATAATATTCTTAAAGTGACATGTTAGGAAAAAAATCTTCAAATAATTATATTCTAAACGGAGTTTTCTTACCGTCTAAAATATTTTATCTCTTCCATTAAATAACGAAACGAAAATTTAATATATCAATTATTAAACGTTTAGTTTTAATATAAATGTAATAACCCTTTCCAGAAGCACGAACACATGAGAGGCATTAAGACATAAAAATAAATCGGATCTTTATACAGCGAGAAATTTAGTGGCCCACCATCGCTACCTAAATGGTACTTTGCATTGATAAACGACGAAAGAATATTTTTTTATTGCCAAATTTTGTGTCATCTGTTGTTTATTGTGCACCTTTTGGTCCAAATAAATTAAGTGGAAACCTATTTAACAGTACTGAATATAATTACAGCAACGCTTTTATATGTCGACCGTCTGCTTACGTTAAACAACTAAGTAGTTTATCCAAATAGGCTGCCTTTGCGTTGTTTCAATTCCCCGTTGACCAGTTTAGGAATATTGAATAGGCTGATGACACACAATTGCTTTTGTAACATCATTACCGTAAATTTCCAGTGTTTCGACCGATACATCGGCGGAATTGACCAACTAAGCTGTCTAACGGAAATTTATGAGCACATTGTTTTCATAGCAAATGAACCTGGCTTAGTAATGTTTATAGGTATTCCCTTATCCCTTTTGTTTTTATTCTAATGCCGAAAACAACTTCATTTGTTATTCATGCGTGATAAACACCGATCTACCATGAAATAGAAATATATTTAATGGTTTTATAAATTTATACATCTATCCTCTCTGGACATATTTTCTAAGTCAATATGTGCCCCTTTAACAACTAAACGTCTTACATTTTATGTAGGTAATCTAGAAAAATGACAAGATTTTGATAAACGACAAAATTATACAAACTATAAGCTAATATTTCATTCTCTTGGTCAAGCAACTATAAATTTGATGCACGTGTGTTGGATAACGCTACTGTAACCGCACGAAGCAATTTTTCATCCACGATGTCCAAACATTTGCATTGCTTTTTTGATCCTATTCTTTACGGAAGTTTATTAACATCTGACTTGTTAGCAGTTCGCTTTATACCGCTGGCGAGGCGGTATTATGCTGTCACCAACTGTCATACCGACCGACTGCATCGGAGCCGACTCAACTGTAATATCAAAGGATTTATTGTTTAACGTAACAACGCTGACTTTATTTATTGTTTTATCTGTCCAAAGTTTGTAATATTTTTTGCTTTACAACTCA
Organism: Abrostola triplasia; assembly: GCA_946251915.1. Taxonomy (NCBI): domain Eukaryota; kingdom Metazoa; phylum Arthropoda; class Insecta; order Lepidoptera; family Noctuidae; genus Abrostola; species Abrostola triplasia. Next base: position 9,731,814 of record OX276430.1, read on the forward strand.
AATCTCTTGTCTGAAATTCGGTTTTATTTTGCTTTCTTTAGCATTACTGCTATCGACTGTTCTGTTATATTTATATTGCTTATTTTACATTTGATAATAGTAAATACAGATTCATATCATAATAAATTGGAACTATATGTCATGTAGGTTGATAACATTGTGATTATTAATAGTTGTCCCTTGGATACCGTAGGTCCATTGTTTTTGCGCGAGCCCCTATCGAGGTGAATTAATAACCTTCAGGTAAAACAGTTGAGCACGTAATACAACAATACAAATAGTTCTGGGGATACTTGTAATTGAAGTACGGCCTATGTATAAAATTGATATTAAATTCTAGGTAGAAAACAAATATATATATGCCTTGTCAAACGAAAATGAGATTAAGAGTTGATTTTCGTCAAAAATTCGTCCTCGATTCTAAGTGCGCGAAATAATAAAGTGCCTATCCGCAAGAGGATAAGAAGAAATCCTAAAACCGCAGGATTGCCGTTCTCCAGTTATTTATCACTAATGTTTTAGTGGGAAATGTCCGAGATGTCGTTCGTTTAGTGGAAGGTAAAGGTTCCAACAAGACGTACGTTTATTCCGTAATCCCTCAAGCGAAACAACATATACGGTGTGTCAACCAGAGATTGGAAATGTGCTAAGGGCAGCTTACTGTCAACAACTAATGTATACGCGATATTTACTTCAATACGAGATTCCAATTTAAGTGTAATATTTACAGAGAATCATGGATCTTAAAACTGCCTTTTTTTTACAAAGATCAAGAATGTAGAATTCTTCATTCCTGCTTACCACATCACAAAAAAACAAGTGAACCTATCGTAATAAAATTTGATGGTGATAGCTTAAGCCCTAGAAAAAGATAGGCTTTTTTATCTCGGAAAAGACTCGGTAAAATAGTCCACGTGTCCATGTCCATGACGAAGTCAGCGCCGGGAGCTACTATGATAAAACGTTATAAAGAAAGATTAAAATGTGATAAAGGAAAAGTACCTATAAACAAATGATCTCTTACATTTGTATGTATTTTGATGGTTTGTTTTACATTACTGACTGAAGACAAAATAAATGTATTTTACTACTTGATTATTCTTAAAAGAAATCCAACATCCGCCGTGACATCCTGAAATACTTCTGATATAATTCTTGAGAAACGAGGATTTTTTACGCCGTGTAAAATATTTGCTGCTTTTCTTTTCAAAATATTTTCTTTGAGATATAGAGAACGATTTATAATACCTGTTTGTTTATGTCATTCGATCTGTTAGAGTTAATAGCGGAGCGGATTTTCTTTCAGATATTTTGTTTTGTCTTTACTTTTTCAATTCTATCTTCGATTACGCACGTATTGATTTTATCATTGTTCATCAATTAGAAGATAAATTTATTTATACAATTAATGTTATATCGCTAATTGTCCTAAGATTATTTGATTATATTTGCATTTTGCAAAAAGTCGTAGTGGCCTAGTGGTTAACATACCGGACTTGTATGCACAAGGTTGCAGGTTCATACCCGGTACCTCATATCAATGGGACTTATTCAATGTTATAAATACTTTCTTAGTTATTTTAAGATGTCACTGACGGTGATGGAAAACATCGTAAGGAAACCTGGATTTTATTATCTGAAATCGCTAACCTGCAATGAGCTAGCGTGGTGATTAATGCTCAATCCTTCTCTATACGAGAAGAGGCCTTTGCCCTGCACTAGGACAGTTTTAGGCTATATATATTATATATATTGTATTTGCACTTTAATCTTTAACTTTAGCTGCATCTACATAAAACTTATTACATAAATATTGCTTCGTAGGTACTGTTTGCTTTTGCCCGTAACGAAATTTAAACTCGGGTAAGTAGATTCAGTATCATCCCGTCAACTACATAAACAGATTGCTTATTGGATCCTCGTTACTCATGTTGACATTAAATACTTTTAATTTATGACTTAATTGAAATTTTGTACTGCATTGATGGTGCAACAAGGCTTTTCATATTAACGAGTGATCCATCAGAGAGTAAAATGAGATTGTGAGAAATATTTGATTTACTTATACATACTGAATAATTAAGTTTTTTGCCAGCTGTTTTTTAAAAATACCATGTTATGATGTAAAACTTATTTAATGTACTTACTCAATTTTAGTAAATTGTAAAGTTAGCTTTCGCAATGAATTGCCGAGGTATGCCTCAAGGCTTGATATTAGGACCAACTTGACGTTTGTATAAAAACATTGAATCGAAAATCGTGATAGCATTTATCACTATGCTTGCTCACTATGGTTGATTTCAGACCATTAGGCCGAGAACTCATCACGTTGTATAAAAACATTCTTGTACAATAATATCATAATAAATTATTTGATTTAGGTACCTTTGCTTAAATTAAGTATTAATACTAATTTAAATTTAATTTCCATATTGAGCAAAGGTTCCACAACATTTTACAAATTCATAATTTAAAAAAGACATTAATGTTTCATTTTCTATAATTCCTATCATAATTTCGACTTGCCGCAGCAGACGTTAACGAAGCCTCTACTTTGGTCCTCAATTCTTCGCCCCACTTACTTCTCGTGTTCTAGCAAACCTTTTAAGAATCAAGTCACTCGGATAGATTAAATGGAAAAGGAATTTCAAGCTGCCATCGCACTGAAAGCTATTACATTATAATAAAGGATTTCCACCTTTTACCAGTTTTGGTTAAACATCTTGGAGACTTGAGAAATATTTTGAGTAATAGTGTTTTGAATCTATGGGTAGATTTGCATCAATATAACCACTAAGAGTGATGCTAGATATAGATCTGTAGCGACGTCTACACGACGAAGGACGAGTGACGAAGTATATACACAGCCGCCCCGAGTTGACAAACGGGGCGCCGCGGCCCACCAGGCACACCACCGCCTGGTTGGAAGATCTTCCCTTTTCGTTGGAGGAACTCCACATCCCTTCCTCCACACTGGTGACCCCCGACGTGATTGGAAGCAACCTTCGAGCAGCATCAGCTCCTTCGTCCCACTCCTCTCCACTACGGCAGCAGCAACCAGAGTCACGAGCCATCCAGCATCCTCAGCCCTAACGGGAAAACCACACCCTGCAGCGGACGCCGCAGACTGGTCTACCCCCTGGCACGCAACTTGGGAATTACACTGCAGCACCGCCGGTTCCTGTAAGAAGCGCACTCTGCTCACCGGTACAACGCAGTCGCCCACATTCATCCCGACTCACTGGGATATTCTGCACTCATCCCGACTCACTGGGATACGCAGCACCCGTTCCGACTCACTGAAACCAACCACTGGCATTGGCTCAATCGACTTCCAGTCTTGGAGGGGAGTGGTGTAGCGACGTCTACACGACGAAGGACGAGTGACGAAGTATATACACAGCCGCCCCGAGTTGACAAACGGGGCGCCGCGGCCCACCAGGCACACCACCGCCTGGTTGGAAGATCTTCCCTTTTCGTTGGAGGAACTCCACATCCCTTCCTCCACAGATCTATCTATCTATCTAGATATATGATTGATTGTACAAGAGAGAAGTCAGTTACGCTTTCAATCCCGATCGATGAGATCAATCGTTTTAATTAGTAGTTCATGTCAATAAAAAAGAAGAATAAGGTCAGATAAGACTTCCACTGGTCAGTAATAATGACACAGCGGGTTTTCATCATATACATCTTTAAAACGATATCATCATCATCATCAGAAGAGGTCCACTGTTCAACAAAGGGACGATATAATCCTTGAATTTTATTAAATTCTTTAGCAAATAAAGACATCAAAATATCCAAAGGTCTAAAACTTTTGCATTCATAATATCAGTAAAACATTAAGTCAGCTTTTCTTCGCAAAGTCCCAAATGACTTATATTAGTCTTGACAAGGGATTGACGTAGTTGTCGGTAACGACAACTTTGGCTTTCAGCGCTGAACTGAAAGATTGCCAATACTTGAATGAATAAGTATACGTTTATAATATATTATAGAATATCAATTAGGCATTCGTGTAGGATAGAGATGTCGTATCTAATGTCTAGATAGAAATGCCACTTACAGACCATTTTGCGTGATTCAAATCTAAATTTCAGCTTAGTGTCGCTTAGTAGGAAATAATTAAAGATTATACCTATCTACATACCTTTGCACCAATTACATGCGAGAATATCCAATGCATTGGCCCAAATGTACTCCTAAAGCCATTTAGCTTTGACTTACGAAGCGACAATTAAATCTACGTCAGTGGAATAGTGCAATCTAATACCTCCAGTTTGACAAACGGATACTGGTAACGTCTGCATAACCAGAGATATGTGGATGTCATGATCAAATTAACATACTCGTCGAGCGCTGTCGAACGTGTGCCGAAGGTACTGATTGAATTAAATCCTGTATGGCCATCGATATTGGCCACGGTTTCGGTGAACAGGAAGCTTTATTGAGATTAGTCGCAATTGACTGCGATGAATCGATTTTGTACATAATTTAATTGCAATGGTTGAAAATGTATTCTTATATGTAAAACTATTAATTAAAAGATACATAGTAAATACTACAATTACTCATAACATTATACACAGTTCAACAACAATGCTACATATATTATATATATAGTGACTTTAAAAACGACGCCAATATGCATACAGTATTTCTTTACCTAGATCAAAAGAAGTACATTTAAAGTGGCCATCATATCGTCATTTGTATTGGATACCCAATATTGGCTCCGGCTGGGCCCACTGAAGCATGACATTAATCTCAAGTTTCGAATAAAAATATTGGGTCATCGCACCGTAAAATAGGAAAAGTGTACGTTCGTCGTGCCGGTCACATGAATACAATACTAACCTACATCACTATCGGATTGTGAACGAGCTTTTCAATTCACTCAAGTGCTTAAGTATACCTAAATTTTAAGATGGTATACTACCACACTTCACTATTTATCGAAAACTATATAAGTGATTTCTTTCGTCACATAAAACGTATTTTCTTGGCATTTAAATAACAATACAAAATATACGCAAGCTGGTCATTTCCTAGCACACTTATGACATTGATAATATCGAAGTTGAAGTTTGTTGTATGAAAGTACTTTAATACCATATGGTGCAATTTTCGGTGAATTGAGAGCACTTAAAGCGTAGTTCCGTAGCACATTGAGTTCAGTATTCATTTATTAATAGTATATACAGTACTGTAAAGGAAATTTCGAAAGCCTGATATGTTCTATAAATTCATAACACTAAAACTATGTATTATAATAATCTGTAACTTTAAATGAAACTACAATTCCTGTACAACAAATCTAATTACAATAATTGTGTTATCAAAGTCTAAACTAACATAATTTAAAACTATTCTCTCATTAGTCTTTTCTGTCTGAACAACAAAACCTATAACAGCGATTATATTAAATGAATACGATTATAGACAATTAATTACATCAACAATACCTTTGTCTTCATAACGAACTGTTTCGACCCAGGTACGGTTTATTTTGGACCTTCGATAATATTGTTCGAATTAATCGTATTATTTGTTCCCTTTGACTAAACAGACACTGGTAAATTAATGTTTTTAACCTGATTTACAGTGTACTTATGTTTATTAAATCTATTATATAGGTATGATTTCTCTTTATCTTTAGAATTAACTTCTTTCTGATCGAATTGATTTATAATAATGGATCCAAAATTGCTGGGCATTATTTTGGGCCGCAAAAATGTATTCTTTTTACTTAGTAGATTTCATTTATTCTTCCGTGAAATATTTCATTTGATTAAGATGAAATTCAGTAAAAGATTTTCCTTGAGTCTCATTTTTTCTACTTAATACTTTCCAAACTGTCGATAGATACCTTAATGTTTGTTCATCATTTCCAAACGATTTATCTCCGAGTCAGTTGTCTAAGTGCTTCCTCATCCATTAATTCCTTATTTCTGCTCATTCGCATAGTAATAACAATCTGTATGTAAATTTTCTTATCATATTCGCACGTATTCGACACTTTTACGTGAAGCTACTAAATCTGAAAATTAAGCGACGGAATACATTATTGATATTCATATAAGCCTCGCTTAGGCAGACTTGCGGTAGCGCATAAGCACGTAGCTGAGGATTATCTATGTTTTATCCAAATAAACAGAATTCACGGAACAGCTCGCCTACAACAATAGTGCCACTGCACAGTTCCTACATTACCATACGAATGGGCACTGCTGTTTTTGTGATAGGAATTAGTGTAGCAGCGAATAAAGGACTTCGCATTACTATTTTACTTCAGCTGTTGCAATTCTGCTTTAATTATTTAGTTTGTTTTCAGATATATATTGTCTAAGTTTTAATGTAAGTAGATGATCGTTGCATTTCCATTTTAAAGTTAAATATAGCTTTCCTGAGTTATGTTGATATTCACACTGTTATACGAGGCCATGATTTTAGTTTTAAATTAAGGAGTTATATCGTATTAAAATTGGTTGCTAGCGGGATAGGAGACCACTGATGTCCATTTCCAAATTGACATACCCAATAACTATGTCACGGAATTTAAAGATTTTTATCAAGATGTTCTTCTGCGATATTTAAAGGCAAAGGCAAGAACATACCATATATTAGTTCTTGACACAACAAAGGATAATTGACTAGCAAACTAAAATATGTTCTCGAATATCTGTATCACTTTGATGTTAAAAGCATTCCAGCCACTACAGGCAACTAGAGGTTGTAGGAACCTTAATTACCTATATGATCAATACATCTACTAATATACATGTATATTACTCAGTAATATTAAACCGCACACAAAGAGGTTAGACGCTATACATGAAAGTTCACATATGTAGTGTGCTATGCCTGCCTACGATGCCGTAACGGAAATATATTAAAAAGGGTATTTTATAAGCTCGCCCCCTATTACATTGAGACCTAAAAACATAACTGGCGAAATGTGGGTGTACTATATGTGCTCCTTTGCCTACTCCTTCGGGTATTTTAATTTTTATCACACTTTCATTTTATTTGTAATTAGAAACAAACAAATGTCGCAGTAATAAAATCAATAAATAAATTCAACGCGTAAAAAAAGTTAACATAAATTGCTAGTAAAAATAAATGTTTCGCTATATTCGAGAACCAGACTGTACAGTAATAATCATAAAATACATTCCAATTAAAAATACTCTAATTGAAGCTCTAGTTGGCAATACGTTAGGTTTTTCTAAAATGTATGTGCTCTGGAGCAATTAATTCGCATCGAGAGTGATCCCGCAGCTTTTCGCCGTTCCCAATTGAAAATCTGAGGCAAATTTGTTGCGGTCACCACTACATTCGGCGGATTACGAACCGGCGCAATATCGGCTCCGGTTGTTGGGGATATTCCAGTAGCCGTCCACGGGCGTGCCAGGAGCACTCACACGTAAAATGAAAGGGACTCCGAGTGAATTGGTGCACGATATCTGAAAACATTTTAAATTTACTATTCAGCGTCCAGCACGTGGTTGGAGAGTTGATTTTGGACGAGATTCGGGCACCTACAAAATTTCAAAGCCTTCATGTTGTTCTCCAACCATTGTTGATTCTAGCTTTCGTCAAGTACTAGTAAAAATTATGTAAGAAAAGTATTATTATCCTAACTTTTAAATTTTGTTTGCAGGCCCTACTCCAGGCGCACGATGTGGTCGCCCGTGAGGTGTATGGCGAAGAATCTTTGCGAGCCTCTCCGCCACCTGTCAACGGCCGCACCACCGCTCCGCCGCCCGAAGACGAGGAAGACACCGAACCAGAGTTTGAGAACGTGACCAGGGTGCGCCTCGTGCAATTCCAAAAGAATACCGACGAACCAATGGTAAGGAGTTTTAAAATTGATTTCTCAAGGAACCTCTGTAAAGCATTTATAAATGTAGTATGAAAAGAAACAGTATTTTTATTAGGTAAAGAATATTAGAGGACCAAAACAAGTATTCATTTTGAATATTTTTATTAAATGTGTTATATTGCATTTCTCAATAGCATAACCTTTTCTAAAACTCGACTTGAAACTCGCTGAAACTTAGCGTTTACTACATCCTGACATCGTAGAATAATTCTAAGAAAGAAAAGACGATGTCTTTGTTTTGTCGGGATTCTCTCTGGGTTCAAAATAAAAATGTTATATAAAATCTAAATGTAATATGACATCAAAGCTCGTTTCTCGTGAAGAAGTTTGGTGGTAGCAGAATTACAACTAATGTTATTGTTGAAATCTAAATTAACTTTATTAAATATGTTTTGCTCTATTTTATAGATAGTTTTGTATCATATCTTAATTATAACATCAAAAGGTATTGCCATCCTAGATAATGTTTAGTAAGTAAGACATTATTTACACAGTAATGCATTTATCTCATTTTGTTAATGAAACGCACTCATCTAAAACATTGTTTACAGGGCATAACACTGAAATTAGCTGACGACGGACGATGCATCGTAGCCCGCATCATGCACGGGGGGATGATTCACAGACAGGCGACGTTGCACGTCGGGGATGAGATCAAAGAGATCAACGGCACACCGGTTGTGAACCAGTCGGTTTCCCAGCTACAGAGAATGCTGGTACGTGTTTGTACTGTGCTTGCTGTAATGTGTTTAATGAAAGCGGAATTACGCTCTTGATTACAAAACGAAATGAGATTTTCTATACGACTTCAATAGTTGACAACGTAGCGAAGAAAATTGCATTTTTTGTGACGCTGGATACAGTTTTGGATTTTGTTCAGTAGTCCAACCTTTCAAATGATTAGAAGTTTTCATATAGAGCATATATGTTTTAGTTACAACTTGATATTTATTAATATTTAGTAGGTACCACTTAATCATGAAGATGGTCGACATAATTTATGCATAATATAATTTAACCTTACCATGTTGCGTAAAATATGATGTCGTCAATATAGACTTATCATGAATTTATCAATTAAAATTTGCAGCGCGAAGCTCGTGGATCGGTGACATTTAAGATCGTGCCCTCATATCGGTCAGCGCCACCACCATGCGAGGTAACACATTTTAAACTTATATGTCCGAGTGCTCAAGAGGATTTGACTATAGCCCTTCAGAATATCTAAGTTTTTGTCAGTGTGGTTTTGAAACAGTAGCTGTAGCTCAGTTTGTACTAATATTAGTTTGAATTAAACACTTGACCAAAAAAATAAATTAGATTTTTGCAATTAACACAATAGAATGTAGTGTGGTTCTAACGCTTGTATTTACACTAAAAGAATAAATACAAAAATAACGACAAGCGCACACAAGTTCTTCACAAACAATGCTTGTCTTAAGGCAGAAACTAATTGGTATTAAAACAGAAGAGAATTAAAATTTGTATTTTTGTTCTAACTAGCTTTTCCGGATAAAGCCTTCGCCCGTGCTAGTAAGTAGCGAGACCAGACACGTTGCTACTTTGTGTTATGTTTATGTTGTTTGTTTTATGTTGTGTTATGTTATGTTGTTGTATTGTCACCTGGGCATGGCTGCGCGTCCCCGCGATCTCCTCCGTTCTGTGCGCTTGTTGTTCTTTTATCATCGCTTCACTGTCATCACATGTCACATCACTTTCATACATATCATTTTGTTTTGTTTGCTTTGGGTTTTTAAATTATTATAAAATTTTACTAAATTGGCATCTTACCTATTTTTTATTCAGCATACCTTGTCAGCATTTTGTCACATTCATCATGACTCAAATACATCACAAATCATTTATTCATATCATATCACAGTATACCCATAAAACAATATTCAACACTGCTGTTTGTCAACAAATGGAGAGTTTCTGATTAGACTATTTTTTTAGATTTTCGTGAGAGCGCAATTTGATTATGATCCATTGGAAGATGAATTGATTCCTTGCGCTCAAGCTGGTATTGCTTTCAACACTGGTGACATACTGCAGGTACTTATACTTTTAAATAAATTGCTGAACATACTTATTACAAAAATCCTTCCTTAGTCAGAAAACTTACAAAATCCTAAGAATTATAACTTACCCGATTTTTCTTATCTTATCAAGTATAAAGTAAAATGACCCTGACAAATTAAATCAGTACTGACAAAAATACTGTTAGCTTTAAATCAATCGATAATATTTTCAGATCATCAGCAAAGACGACTCTCATTGGTGGCAAGCACGCAAAGATGCGTCTGGTGGTTCCGCTGGTCTCATACCAAGTCCTGAACTCCAAGAGTGGCGAGCAGCTTGTGCTGCTGCCGAGAGATCGAACACTGATCAAGGTAAACTAGGTTCTGGAGGTTCCACTCTAAAACAACTTTGTTTTCAGGAACGTCATCATGCTTTAAATGTTAGAAATAATTTTAATTTCTTCATTTTTATTTTGGACAGTCAGCCTCTGTGATCTGTCCATTATTTATGAATGAGAATTGATGTCCACCTTACCAGTAAGAGTTATAAAGATTTTTATCATACAAACCATTTACTGCTATGATTGTTTTAGAGTTGCATACAATATGTGTCGCATCTTTATAAATGTCGTTTTCACCTGATTCGTTACTAGTGTCTTGGTTTTAAATGGTTACTGGTGTATGAATCAAAATTATCTCGAAACTATTATGTATTCAATTATATTGGCAGACAGAAAACACCAAACTTCAGTAACCTTCCAACCCTTATCAAATATCTGTGTATAATTTTGTTCTTATTGTTTGAATTATATTACTAACCAATACAATTGGTTTATAACTTGATCCTGTATGTTATGTAGTTGTATTACGATCATTATCTACCTAAATTACATTAACATTCCGTGTTATGCTTTCAAAATCATCATTGGACGAAGCAGTTGGTATGTAAAATTGCTTTTCTTCCTTTTTTTGAGTGATACAAGCTCCCATGTAACCATGATACTGTGCTATTGAAACTGAACCTATACCAAATTCTGCATGGTACAACCGGGCTATTCTTTCCTAATGAAGTAGCTATGAAAATATATCAGATTAAATACCCGAAAATTACGTATTTGGCCCCATGTAATCTCAAAACTAAAGCCCATTCCAGTTTGTTGTAGCGACCAAGCTCTTAATAGATTAAAACATATAAACTATAACCGAAAATATTTATCTGTATTACAAAAGGGAGTTTGTGTAACCCTTATATTTATTACTGTAAATATTGGGAAATGTTTTGTCAAATCTAATATATTATTTATGTATACACAAGACGTGTACAGAGGCGGACTTAATGCTTTAGACATAATATTATAATCTCTATCTATATAATTATGCCTATAAGGCCTTATTCTCTCATTTTTAGTCTCATTTTAATCACACAGATTGACATTTGTCACACTTAATCAAAGTAATAAACGAAACTCTCATTGTTTTAAAATAATGAGAATTTTTGGGCGCACAATTATTTTAACTTATCTAAAATATATGCCTGTTTGATGTTGGTTATCGATCCTAATATCAAATACACATTACAATAGACATTTGAGATAGCATTGATATTTTGAGGGTCACTTGATCAACAATTCACTTTTAAATACCATGGATAAGGGAGATTTAGTAACGGACCTTAGCTTCTGAACAATGAAACTTAGTACACAGATAGCTAAGACAGCAATTAACAGTTATGACTAAAGTTAAGCGCATAACTAGCAGATACTATCTCGAACTTTAATATTGATGAACTTGTCCAATAAACTCGTACACAGAACGTCCAACAAGTTTTTAATTAATTTGTTTTGAATGCAAACATGCACTGCTCTTGGTCCTCAAGTAGCGTCTAAATGTTTAAATTAGATCACTGTTTATTTTACGCCTGAGGCTATAAACAAAAAGGCGATTGAAATAAAATTTCACTACAATCGCTCAAATTGCTAACTTGCTTGTTATATTTTGATAAGTCAAACGCCTAGGGCCAGCCTCAATCACTGGATTGTGGGAGTACCTTATTATTTTTTTTGTACCCCTGAAAGTAGATATTTTTGCCGTGTTCCATCAAGCTGTTTTTGTTTATTTAATTGGTAAGGATAAAATTTGAATAGGTATAAAGCGAGTTTATTTCAAAGAGCTCGTTTAAGATGTTTTATTTTTGGAGATAAAATTGACATTGTCAGGTAATATCAAACAAGTTTAATCCAACTTAGTTCGTCCAACATTTGACAAAACATTGTCCCAATACGTGTGTCCCGAATCGTGTAGCCATTCGTTTCTACCATCCGTTCCGTTTGCATGAACCGTGTTGTAATGTTGTGCGGCTAGGAGCCGAGGGATGCGTGTCGCATACTGACGGTTGTGAGAACACAGGTATTCATAACGTTATATTATGTAGTTATTTATATTAGGTAATACCTTTAGGTATATTCGCTGTATTGCATTGAAGCGTCATGGGTTTGCGAATTGTTTTGTTTTAAAATGCCATAATGATCCATAAATAAAAAAATATACCTAGGTACTATATTATTTAAATTATAATTATTTTCTTTTTATAAATATTAAGGCTTGAATACCGACTGTTGGAAACCTACGACAAAACAATTCGTTAAACTTGTTTCGTTTGAAATTGTCGCCTGTAAGGCTTACTTTTTGAACTATAGGTACGTATTTTTTTTGTAGTTGATATGTTATAGTACCAACTTGCAAGAAATATCTAAGTTTGTACTATATACATTATACGTATTGGTATATATTACTTTCTATGTTGTGTCGTGTTTTTTTACGCTTTAGGAATCTAGAAAATCGGAAGGAACTCCGACTGCATTAGTTACCAACACAAGTAATTAAGTTGCTTTGCGTGAATAAATTAACAACCTAACTTTTTGTATAAAAACGTATTTTGATTAAATTTAGTTTCAGAACTAGATTTAACTAAATAATTTCTCTAAATTTTATTATTATTAACACTGTAGGTTCTTTATCAATATTTGTGCATGAGTACTAAGATGTTTAATAATTATTATCTTTTAAATAAAAGTGTTTGATTCACCGCCAATATATAAAAATCTGCATGATTGAGCACCGAATAAATAACAACAGAGCCTCAAGGGTTTACTAATAGCTTACTTTACCATCGTGTTTGCGTTTCTTCTGTCCCTTTCCAATGAACTCTTAAAGCAGGACATTTTCCGCTGTAGAAGCGAGACGCCACGCTATACTGCACGTAGCGACGTCTCGCTCCCACAACGACAAATGTCCCGCTTTAAAAGTTCATAGTAAGGGTGTACTAAAAAAACTCAAACGCTGTTGTTATGCAAGCATTTGTCAAACTTACCTACACAAATAACTAAATAGAGAAATAAAGCTTTAATTATTAAATTGCCTTTAAGTAAAGTTCCCCATACACGTATCGATTTTTGTATATTTCTCGTTTTGTTTCAGTAAACTGTTCTATATTCGGTCGCAAGAAGAAGCAATCTAAGGACAAATATCTAGCGAAACACAACGCTGTGTTTGATCAACTAGACGTTGTTACATACGAGGAGGTCGTCAAGTTGCCATGTAAGTTAATATCACAGTAAAATTAGCATTAGAATATAATATAAAAATCACCAAATAGGTTTACATTGGTAATAATAACTAGAAAAAAAAATTCTTCGGTTTTGAGGCCAGGACCCTACCATAATACCATGTTATAATATTATAATTATATTTAAGTTAGTGACTTTAGTTCCTACAGTCAAACCGTTTAAACGGTTTTGTAGGGCATTTGTTTGTAACAGTGATGTAATCTAAACGATAAATAAAGACTATAAAGACTAAAAAAGAAAAAAAAAAGATAAAGTTCTTAAAACGAGACACTTTCTGTTGAGCAAGCGAGACGCCACAATACACTGCACATAGCGGCGTCTCGCTTCCACAACAAGAAATGTCTTGTTTTAAGAGATCATGGTACCCTTACCAGAGACCTTACCTTGGCAGACAGCTAGATCTCTAAGGAAATAACATTTTTAAAACATCAACAAACGTCTTCATCTGGATCGAGTGGATCGTAGTATTAAAATCTATCTAACCATCAAAAGCCTTCGTACCATCGACTCAAAGCTGTAGCTGCAATCCGAGACACAGGTTTCAGCCTAATTCCGATGTAGATGTTTTCAATTACCTATGTAAAAGTACCTTAGTCATATTTTCAGCTATTATGTCACAAACTTGGATTTTACTTTGAAACTTATAAAAAAAAATTATAAACGAGAAGATTTTTCAACTGGTGTATTATTTGCAGCGTTCCAAAGAAAAACCATCGTGCTTCTTGGTGCTCACGGCGTGGGTCGTCGCCACATAAAGAACACGCTGATCGCGCGTCATCCTGATCAATATGCTTATCCTATACCACGTGAGTTTTATTACTGTATAATACTACTGCCCCCTAGATAAAAGGCAAAACGTTTGAATAAATCTCGAAATCCATACGTAATATTATAAAGTGAAGGTAACTCTGTCTTTCTATTTGTTACGCCTTTACGACTAAAGCGCTGGACTAATTTTGATGAAATTTGGCATGTAGAAAGTTTAAGACCCTAGAAAGGACATAGGCTTCTTAACGCGGGCGAAGCTGCGGGCAAAAGTGAATAATAATTGTATAGAGATGACATAAGGTTTCGACTATGTTATCGATGACATATTTATATATTTTTCATTCTATTCGATTTCTATCCAGCACATGAATTTTTCCTTTTTATTTCAGATACCACTCGACCGCCAAGATCTGATGAAGAGAACGGCAGACATTACTATTTCGTCACTCACGAAGAAATGATGGCTGACATAGGCGCTAACGAATATTTGGAATATGGTAAGAAGTATCAACATCTTCTAGATATAGATAGACTATGACTAAACGTCTGCTATGGACTTTGAATATTTATGGTCAATGAAGTAGGTAAGTAAACTTTGGAACCACTTACTCTTACTCACATTTAAATGGGAATTAATTGTCCGATGACCAATTATAGTGTTTCGTAAGGTAAAGTAAGTCAGTCTGTCAACCACAATGTGTTGGAAACTTATTTTGTTGTGTTAATTATGTTTAAGTAAGAGTTGCTAAGATTCATGTAAATCAAATAAAGTATGAATATTATTAATAATATTATACACTTACAAAGACAGATTCACCTAATAAAAAACATAACTCTCCTTCAGACGCAGTCGGATAATATCAATCTTTGAGGATTTCGTAAAAAAATGGATGTGGCAAATTTTTGACTTAAAAACTGACTCCAAAACAAGTTCTATCTCCATCCACAGCTGTCAAAGTGTATTTCTATAATATCTACCGTGTCTATCTTCTGTTATTGACTAATCTCCCAATCTCAAGGTACCCACGAGGACGCGATGTACGGCACGAAGCTGGAGACGATCCGCCGCATCCACTCGGAGCGGCGCATCGCCATCCTGGACGTGGAGCCGCAGGCGCTGAAGATCCTACGCACGGCGGAGTTCGCGCCCTACGTCGTGTTCATCGCCGCGCCGCCACTCAACAATGTCGCCGATGTGAGGACTGAATTATATTCTTGTAACATTATGTACCTATATGTATTCTAACAGAATCTTGCAAATTTATTGGTCTGATGATCCGGTTTAACACTAAAATAGTATTTAACGACTTTTTAGTCAAACTGTAAAGCTGTTAAAAATAAATAAAGTCAATGTTACTTATTTTGGAAATAACGGATTAAAATAAATACTAGCTATTACTATCAAACCAAAAGTGCCTGAATATGTGAACCTTCTAATAATATATGAACCTTTCATAACTCAACATAAACTAATAAAATCGATTGCTAAGTAAGTAATTAAGCAATATACATTTGAATAATAGCACAAGTCCGATATAACATAACGAGCACTGTATATGTCCCCAGTACGACGGCTCGCTGGAGGTGTTAGTGCGCGAGTCCGAGCAGCTGCGGCGCACGTACGGCCACTACTTCGACCTCAGCATCGTCAACAACGACATCGACGACACGCTCTCCCAGCTGGAGGCCGCCCTCGCGCGCATGCGCAACACGCCGCAGTGGGTGCCCGTCTCCTGGGTGTACTGACCGACCGACACCGACTATCTATAGGACCCCCACAGATATGGACTTTGTTTGAGTTTCAGACTGATCATTATGTTGATTTGTTTCTATTACGGGCTGCTTATTGGACTACCTGAAGGGTACTTGAAATGAATCGAATTCTTAATGTTAGGTATACATAAGGTTCTTTTTTTATGACTTAGGTTTCTCCTGCAACGGTTTTAGACTTGAATATCATGCACAAACGCCCAATATCGAACAACATCCGTTCAGGAATCGAAACCAGATCGATGTTATACCGAAAACTTACGTTATTATAATGTACTTATTGTGTTAGATTTTTAAAAGACAATTTAGATAAATAAGCGTTTTTTTGTTTATTAATAATTTACAAAGTCCATTTGTCTGCGTGATACGAGACTTTATTTGAGACCATAGACAGAAGTTTATATTGTCATCAACATCACAAAAAAGTCACACTACGGTCCATAGATACGACACATAAATACGAATACACAAATTGGGTATTTGACACCACCAATCAACTTGACATACTTTTTATGAGCTGTCAAAACGTCATT
This sequence comes from Abrostola triplasia, assembly GCA_946251915.1. Lineage (NCBI taxonomy): Eukaryota > Metazoa > Arthropoda > Insecta > Lepidoptera > Noctuidae > Abrostola > Abrostola triplasia. The sequence continues at coordinate 9,748,420 of OX276430.1, forward strand.
CCTCCATAGATTTTGTATGGTAATAGCAGTTAATGACGTCACTATTTTGCCAAATCAATTCAATATTTTAATGATTTCTTAACTACTAAAAATCAAATTTTCATTCACGTAAAATTTTAGTTTATGTGAAGCAATGTCTTCGAATAATTTTTAGGACATGGTGTCATCTACCCAATTCTCTATTACTGAATAACAATAGAATGATAAGTACCTACTCTATTGTCACGGTATATACAAGTACGACACTGATTTCAATACTTTGCCATCCTATTTTGATTAGAACTATTTCGTAATTAGTAAGCTATTCAACATCTTGATTAAATTCGCTGTGTGATCACTGGTTAAGGCTTAATCGAACGAAATTACTCTGTTTAGAGTAAAATGTAGTCTGTTTAAAAACTAATTATATTTATAATTGACTTTACACTCAATGGAGCCTGCATAGTTGACAGACAGCGCCTGTTTTAAAACATATTACAACCAAAATATAGTGTTTTATAAGCAACATAACCTAACTTAACCTAACCAATCAAGTTGTATCATACCACCTACAGTGGCGCCGTTAGTTCCACTTTTCCCCACCACGAACTTAATTAAGTTCTGCACGAAACTTTAGATTTAATTTTAATATAATGTCAAGAGTAATTTCGGTCGTTTCAAAGTAGACTTACAAAGTAAGTGTTAATTATACGTCACAAAAGAGTTTATAACTCGACGCTTGTTATTATAATTATTATAATCTACGATTTTATTAAGACCTCAAAAATTTATTTTAACAAGTATTAGTTCTATGATATAAATAGAATTGTTTAATGACACCTATATTCTAAACGGTAACAGAAAGTCTTAAATAGCGCTTGCATTGTTATTTTGTGTATTTAAGCTCAAATTCACAATATGTGCCAAATGTACTACAACCAACAATCTCGAAGAAAACATACAATTTTCGAATACACCTGCACACGACACTCACACGATTTTTGGATCAATGTACATAATTATACATTAGTACATAATTTATATTAACAAAAACTAATTCTCTAGAAATGTACCGTAGCTCAAATGTTTACTTCAACATTTAAATTTAAGATCTATTCTACCTTTAGTAAACTATTGTAAAATCTTGTCGTTTTCCAACTAAAGGAGTCTATTTTATTGCACTGTGTGATAGTTATATTTAAAAATCGTCTAAAAATATGACAACTGACATGTAAGTATTAAAAATCGACTTAAACTAAAAATAGCACCACTATTCGCTTAACTTAGCCTTTCAATTCTATCTGAATTGCGAGGTGTAATTTCTAAAGAGCTATGACTAAAAGTAACTATATCCGCACGAAGTTACGAATGTAGCAGTAGCAGGAAGGGGGTGCTAATGCTGTATTTGATATATAGGCTGATCAAAATCCGTCATCCAAATATGTTCTCCCTTGAAAGGTGAGTGTAGGCACTAGAATTTTTAATAAGGTCTTAGTCAAATATTTTTAGACATTAAAACTATCTGACACAGTGTCGCTGTATTCCGTAGTTGGAAACCGGTCTATTGACTATATCACAGGATTAGAATTCACAGGGTTGCAAGAATCATGAATAGTCATTTTTTTCATTAATATGTTTAATATTTCAACACTTTTGTATCTGTACTTATTGCTTTTACTGTAAGTGTTCATTGCATGATTTCTAATTATAAGTAATTTGATTTTTAATGGTGCCATGGAAAACTCTTACGAGTCGATGAATTTTAGGGTTATTGTGTTGTTATTGTTTACATAATCGGTTTTGTTTTAAGGATATATTTGTTTGTAAAACAATACGCCAAGTCTGTGGTAGGAAAATTATATTTTGCAGAGCTCTGTGTTTATATAGGTATAAAAGTGTTTGCTTTTAAACTGAAGACAATATGTTTTAGCATGGCGTAGAACGGTTCCATAAGGCAGCCTCAGGGGCTCAAATATGAGGACGTTAAAACGACCTCATATCGTGGGGCTAACGTATGGAACGATTTGCTCAAGTCGTCCGTGGCGCCATCTATGAATAGGTTCCATTAAGCTTTTCACCAGTATTTTTGTCTATTCTTCATTTGATGTGGCAATAAAACCCACTTGGCAGTACATAAATGACTAGTAACGGATAATGAATTAATGACCGCCACATCAATGTACGTTTTATAGTTTTTTCTCGCCTGCACTAATACATTCCTGTATATAAATATAATGAACGAGTAGTGGAATTTTACTATATAACTCTCACTGTTTCACTATTTTTACTTTTTAATGTAATTAGGCTAAGTAGGGATTGTTGTAAGAGTTTATTATCAGTTTTTCGGATTGTTACTTTTTATATTTTATCAATTTATGGAATTTCAAGTGTAATGCGCATGATTGCTCAAAAACGGTCAAAGTATAAAATGTAGCACCTAAATGAAATGGAAGTAAATGAATTAATTTCAAATGATTGAATGAATGAAAACTTAAAAGAGTTAAAAAAATAATATTAAGCTCTATTAAAAAGTGAAAATGTAAATGAAAGTGCTTACATATAAATGGTAAATGAAACTTTAAATTTAGTACCTTTATACTTGATATTCTATGAATCGTATAATATTACCGTTTTCATTATTGCAACCATTTATAGCAAACAATTAAATTTTAGGATAAGATAAGAAAAAAAATAAGTGTCAGGTTTGTTTAGACATTTTTTTTGTTATTAATTTTATTTAGAACTGTGTTAATCAAATTATTTGACTATTTTGTTGCTAATTTTATTAGTCGACTTGGTTTTCTCGTTATATAAGATAATCAATCAATAGTAAATGATAGTTGGTAAATTAATCATACAATATTGAATTTAATTATGATAGTTATTTATTGTAACGACATGAAGTTTACCGGCGTGCGGGTAGCACTACCGTCTGTTTACTGTTCAGTGTGGCCAGTTAACATAATTGCAATTATTTAATAAACATACATACAATATTATACTATAGATCAAATTACGTTGCTATTGAAATTTGAGAAATTTTATTATATCTGTTTGTGACTTAGAATTTTAATTTAAATTTATATAATATAAATACTTTATATAATATTATATATTATACAGCGTGCAAGATTATAGATATTGGATAGTTAAATCATATTTATTAAATATACCTATAAGATGTGTTTCTTTTAAAATATTTATTGTAATAGGCTTACTTCAAGACGAAGCTTAGATTTCAAGTTACATCGTTTTCTTTCAAAGAAATGTGTAACATGTGAATAATGAGGCTAATCATTCATAATAATATTGATATTGGGACAGTTAAACCAGCTTATTCCTGGAACACATAACACAGTTGGAAGAAGCTATTCCGATGTACACTGTTTAAATTTAAACAAATATTAAACGTGTTTGTTTTATTAGGACGTTATTGTTTCAAAAATATATAGGTAATGTTGATTTATATGATATTAAAATGTTTTGATGTTAGAAAATGCTTTATGATTATGAAATCAAATAGCGAATTTATTTATTATTTCTCTATTATATTAGTGGCTAGTGCTGCTCTTGGTTGGATGAGTGTTCGAGATTATATCTCACATTATAGTGTAATATTATTATATGTAATTAATAGTATATTTATCTGAGAGTATTTTAACGTTATAAGCATCACGAGAAACGACACCTGATCCCCAAACATTCCATTTACTTTTTGTTCATGTTTGACTTAAATTATTATCAAATAATTATCACTCAAGTGTTATATTAATTTTAATCATGTGATTTTTTTGTTAAGGACGTGTTACTTCGTTGAATAAGTCATCGTATTATGTACTTATTTCGGTTATAGCACTAGGTATCCAAAGGGTTAATTTTCCTGTGGTTTTATGTTCAAACTTACGTTAGTTGCATCACAAGATACACGTCTATAGGAATGGTATTCCAAAACAGTAGCTAAATTTAATGGTATTAAAGTTTAAATGTAAAATCACATGAAATCAAACGAAACTTAAACTAAAGTTAAATGTAATACCTACTAATTTAATTCTTAAATTTTAATGTCTGAGTTAAGTCGATTTGCACTGTATACTAAAAAGTACACTTGTTTGTCTGAGTGATTCGAATCGCCTTAACTCAATCATTTCCATAAACTACAAATGAATATGATGTAACAGTATGATATCAAAGTACTAGAAAAACTGTCGAAACGTGGTTTTTATCTGATCAAACAAAGATGACTGAAGTAAAATCTTATTATAATAACTGTTAACAATTGAATAAACGGCACAAAATATTAATTCGTTTTATTTATTGTCTACCTATGTTTCTCCTTCCTTTATTTAACTAAAAAGTTACAGAATTATACACTTGGCCTCTGAAATAAAGTTCTCCTAACCGAATTTCCGTCACGGCGGCCTATCTCAGCTGAGACTAGTCAACTACGCAGGAGTTATTATAGTGCACAAGTATGCGCAAACACAGGTCCACTCCCTATTTTCTTGCTCCCATAGTCCGATGGGACGGTAGACCGACACGACCGGAGAGAAATCAGGCGCAGGACCAACGGCTTAACGTGCCTAGTGATAATAATAATCATTTATTGGGACAAAAACAAGTTTACAAAATTAATTGATGAGTCAACCCGATTTGCCAAACCGAATCAATTCGGGATGAGGGCAACTCGCATCAAACCGAGCTACAGTCTATCCAACCCGGTTTCAGTTTGAAACCGCAATCGCGTCAACTCGTGTCCAGTTCGAGCGAGTACGAATGCGATGCAATGCGAATAAGCTGATGCGGGCTGTCATCTGATTTTGTCCTACATACATTTCTGTTACTATATAATAGGTATTTAAGAGATATTGGTTTAATTTTTTTATCTCATAAATACTCACATGATTAATAATAAATAAACGCCTAATACATTGTTTTTCAGTCATCGATATTTTTTCCCATTCCTATCGCCTACCCGAATTAAAATCGTAAGCCGTATCGTAATACGGTTTATAACTTATAACGGGGTTCATGAACGAATGAATGACGTCACACAGTACTGGATGATTCGGTTTGGTTGAATCGGTTTGTAAGTCGGTTTGAGCAAAATTATGATTCGGTTCAACCGATTTGAAAAAAATACGGTTTGACCCATCTCTCCATTCTTCCGAAGTACGGACTTAATATATGTCATTAGTCTTATCCATGGATGAAAGAGTTTATTTACATACATACATAAAGTCACGCCTGTTTCCCTACTACCCACGCAGAAAAATCTGAAATTTATTTGAAACTTGTTTTGTAGAGTTGTAAGAAAACCATAATATAAAATAAAGAGATATTTTGAGTGATTCAAGAAAATTGACTAAAATTATTTGTGTTATGTCACTTGATAGAAACAATTTAATATTTTACAATATACTTAAGCTTATTTACACACGTTAAAAAATAAATATATACTAACAATTAGTTTTTTAGCCGATTTTCAAATATTACTACACTAGTACAGTTTGACGTAAAATTGACGTTGCTGACAGTTGACATATTTTGCAGTCTGTGGTCAAGCTGGCTTGTGTTGGTGTGTGATGTAAATCAGTTTATTTATTTCGGTTTTCCACTTTAACGTAGTAATATTATATAGTTAAATTCAATTAGAACAATAATAATTAATTCGGCACAATGGATCAAAGGGAACGCCGTTCTAATGCGGGCAATCGCATGGCGAAATTGCTTGACGAAGAGGAAGAGGATGAATTTTATACAACTACTTACGGGGGCTTTGAAGAAGTTGATGAAGATAAAGATTATCAGTAAGTTGTACCTAATATTAATATCTACTTAGTATGTCCAGTAGAAGTAATTCAATGTGGCCTGCTAAGAGCTGAACATAGTTATCTCCTATAGTGCAGGGGCAATGCCTAAGCATTTTACCAGTATCCTAGGGCAATTCATATCAAATTACGAGTACTTCAAGTACTAAATTAACAGCTCAGTTGTTTAAATGTCCCAAGATATTCTTCTGATCAAAGGGTTGATAAACAACCTGGCAGTGGCCGCTTATAGAATGCTGGCACAGCTTTACACACCGTTGAAAAGTCTCAGCTCCTCATTATGTTTTGGTACTTGCATTCTCCCCTGCATTACTTATAGCTGTGGAACCTGTGCTCTGATAAAAAATCATAGGGAGAAATTAGCAAAATGTTAAAGAGCCATGGAGAGGAGTATCGTAGGGCTCAAACTAAAAGACAAAGTCTAGAACGTAGATATCAGGATCAAAATAAAACTAACAGACATTTTTTACGTATCCACCAACTAAAACTGAAGTGGTTAGGTCATTTTGCTCCTTTGCTAGCGAGAGAAATAGAGCAAACAAGTGACTGTTTGGTACCCAAGAAATGGAATTAGGAGCCGAGGTCGAAAAGTGAGAAGATGGGAAGACGAACTGATAACCCTAGGTCCCCTCGAGCTAAGAGTAGCAGCAGATAGAAAACAGTGGAAGGCATTGGAGGAGGCCTTTACAATAAGGCACAAAGAAAACTTCTATACAAAGAGCTATATCGTAAAGAATAAATAAGTTGTATTTAAGTTTTAAATTATTATTATTTGCAGACAAGGAAGGGAACAGGAAGATATAGTGGACTCCGATTTTAGTATTGATGAGTTTGACGAACCTGCGTCAGATCCGGAGGCTGAAGAAAAACAGAAAAGGAAAACTGGTACTAAAGTCTACAAGGTATAATTATGTCTATTATTTTCAACAAAATTCCTCTGCTGGGATACCAAAACATGCATTAAACCTTTTTCATTTGTAAAGGCCTAATGATAGTTGGCTACATTGTAATTACCTGGCTATACATAAACATATCAGATTGTGAGGATAAGACTTGTATTTAAGTATTTGTGGTGATTTGAAAGAGTATTACGTGAATGTGATGATACTTCATACATTCATGCACACCTTTTTGTGGAGCAAAGAAAATGCATTACACATTCCTGACTATTGGTAGATGAGAGGAGTATGTAGGTCACTCACCAGGGACACAATATGATTTACGGGGGCCTGCCGCAGTGCTTACCACTACCATACCACTATGCTCTAGCTCGGGAGTTTGTGACGCGAGATCCAACATCTTTTGCAACCGCATTTCTAAATAATTCGCTAATTTAACTAAGCTGCCAAGGTTACTTACTATCTATTGTTCTGAAAGATCTTTAAATTCTTTAGAAAAATATTGTCTCTTTTCTCATTTTATCTAATCTATTATATTAACCAAGGGTTAAAGTCTTCATAATCTCACTGTATATTCCAGGATCCCAACCGAAAGAAGAAAGTAGCAGGAACTGCACCATCGCCTACATTGGGAGATAAAGTCAAGAAGGTTAATGATAGAAAACCAAAGGAATTGAAACCGAAACAAGAAAAGGCTATTAAAGTGGAAAGGTTGCGTCTTGATTCATCTATAGGTAAGCTTTCATGAAGCAAAGCCAAAGACATTATTAATTTTTATTACGATTTGATATAGGTCTGCCTCGAATTGATATAGATTTGATATAGACTGCCTCGTTGGTCTAGTGGTTGCTAAGCGCGACTGCTGAACACGAGGTCTTGGGTTCGAATCCCGGGTCGAGCAAAGCGTTACTGGGTTTTTCCATTAGGTAATTCTCAGTAGCAGCACGGAGTCTGGATTTGTGCCCGGTTGATGGCAATAGGCTCGCCCCCTATTACATTGGGACCTAAAACATAACTGGCGAAATGTGGGTGTACTATATGTGCACCTCTGCCTACCCCTTCGGGGAATATAGGCGTGATGTTATGTTATGTTTTTGATATAGGTCACTTCTCATACCAAAGGTAAAACGAAACTGAAGATATCTTAACTGAAAGTGAACTGAAGTTCAAGTAATTGTAATTCTCATTTACATTTTAAGAAACTTGAGTAAGGACTAATTTTTCAACCATAAAGTTTATTCACAGGATGATGATTGATATTTTATGTATGGAAAATATATCAAAACATGAAAAATTGAATCTATTGACAAGAAATATCTGACGATTGAAAAATCGGCCCTAAATGGGGTTTTATGGCCGATATTCTTATAAATCTGTATTTGGTGTGTTTTATTTGAATTCAAAATGCAATGACTATTTATCATCATCAGCATCATACATACCGACATAATACTATGTGATGTATTTTTTTAAAGGATTTTACCAGAAATTTGTAACCCACAGATTTATATTACTTAATATTACATTTCAGAACGCAAGTCAATCAGGCAGAGTACAGCAGTGAAATCAGCAGAAACACAACAGAGAATCAAGATCAGATCAGCTTTGAAAAAGAAAAAACCCAAGAGAGTTGAGGATAGAATGCCAACACAAGAAGAATTGTTAGAAGAGGCACTGATTACTGAAAAGGAGAATTTAAAGAGCTTAGGTATGTGACACTCTTTATGTTTACTATGGTTAAGATATATTATTTACTATATATTCCGGTTATACTCACGGGTGTATTCGGGAATGCCTGACTAGTTTCGAACTCGAACGGAACCCTTATTCATGAGCTGGTTACGCGACAGAGTCGTGAGCCGAACTATAAGTAGGAATATATAGCAAATAATATGGATAGCACACGAAAGGTATTATAGTCAATTGCTTAAGATATATTTTGTTATCTATTTAAAATACAGTGTTTTAACTGGCTATTATAGTATGTATAATGTTTGGGTTTTGCTAAGGCATTTGATACGGTCGATGTCTCAATCAGTGAGAAAATTCTTAAAACTCTTAAAACGGAATATGTGCGAATTGGTTATATCTTAAGCAAGTAGCACCCAGTAGCCTTTGTTGTTCCACAAGGAAGTGCCATGGGTCCAACATTTTCATCGCCCACAGACAAATTGCATAACCTTTTCTATCACAGTAAACGTACAACCCGATCCTTCTCATCTTAGTGTCTCACACTTGTGCTCTAACTGCCAAATTGTTTTTGCCTTTTTCAGAGAGATTTGAACAAATCGAATTGGAGAGAAAAAAGATTCGGCCCACAAAGAAGACTATCACAGGACCTGTAATTAGGTATGTATGTATAACGCGTGCTTATTTATTTTGATTTAATAATAATAATAATCGTTTATTTCAGGCAATATAAGTGCAATATTTATGTTATTATTAAAAATGATTCCTATTTACATTTTACATTGTTTAACTATTAAATAATAATACCTGTCAATGTCGTATGCATTTTAAAACCTAGAGATGTCCAATAGACTAATAGGTTTCTAACTTAAAATACGTTTTGTCATTGATTATTAGTAAGAGCGTAAGTGTATATTTTTATGTCATTGATCAAATTTAGGTATCACTCGTTCGCCGTGCCGATAATACAAGAAGTTCCCGAAGTAGATGAGAAGGCCAGTCTAACGCCTCTAGGAGATCTCAACTTGAGCGATATTATCAAAAGCGAAGAAGGTAACTGTAATTTACTCATGTGTTTAAGAATCTCAAACAACTGCCAAATAAAGACAACCTGCAAGTGGACTTGAGGATTCTATTTTCTATGTTAGCCCACAAAATCTACGGCGTCATCGCGGCAGACCCAGACGACGGTGGCATGACGAGCTGCTTGCGTTCAGAAGAGACTGGTCCACCTTAGAAAACGACCGAATAAAGTGGAAGAAGGAAAGGGAGGCCTTTGCCCTGCTGTGGGACAACACAGGCTGTTAAAAAAAAAATGTTAGCTAGAACAGTCAAGCCATGCCACCCATTTTATTAGAAGAACATATTTTCCAAAAATTTGGTTGTAAGAGGTCATTGAAACTAACTCGAATCACGCACTTATAATTTACATATTTCAGATTTATTGGCCTCTGGTGACGTAGATATGCCTGAGATGAAGACTGAGACTCCTGATGAACCGATTGAAAAAGTGGAGCCTGAAACCAAGATGAATATAGATGTTATAGGCCCTGATGAAGAGGTCAATATCGAAGATGTAACTGCGTGAGTATTTTTAACGTCTAGTAAAAGTAACGTCGCTTCACGAACATATTGCGTTACGGTACTACCTGTTGAAGTTCGTATACTAGACTGGTGGCTTTAAAATACCAATTTTCGTTTGTGATATCACATAGTATATTTTCTTAGACATCACTGACTCAGCCTTGTGGTTTAGATATGGCAAAAGAATCGGCCTTAAGACTAATATCTTGCAAAATTTGGATGTGCGGTTGTGACATCTATTTTAACAACCGGCCTAAAATTGACCACTCCTTTTCCTCCCGTGGGTGTCGTAAGAGGCTACACAGGGAAAATCCAAAAGATTAACAGCAGCGCTTTCTGTAACTTCACCACCAATACTGCGATCCTCAAGCCGCTTTTCAAGAGTGGAGATTATGTCACCCCCCCCCCCCTCAACTTCAAGGGGGAGGCATTTGTTCAACAGTGGATGTGTTCCCGCTGATGATGATATAATAACAAAAGCCTCTTCCGATATAGGGAAAGAATGGGCAATATAGGCACTGATAAAAATCTACATATTTCAGTAAAGAAGAAAAGCCAGCTAAGAAGAAAGAAAACATAAGATACCACGAGCGCACGCTCCTCTCTTTTGAGAACGATATAAAGAACAAAGCCTTCAACGCTTGCTTCCCTAAGTCACGGCCGAAGAGGAGGCGGCAACTGTTGTGTGCTGTTACCAAGTATGTACTTTTATTTGTTTGCCATACATGTGGGTTTGGAACTACTTTAAATTGGAGACAATAGGGGCCCTAAGATACTTCCTTGTGGCACACCGATCTTATGTTCATAAGATGCGTAAATCTACTTCATAATTTTGTGTCATTGTTACAAAATGGTATTTCTATCAAATACATATTCATCATTATCAATGGCGTGCCCTTCACGCCTTTTAGAACGTGGCCATTGCAATCATGGTTGACACATTCAAATGCTTTTGACATATCTAACAGTAAATGTGCAACAGAAATTGTAACTAAAGGTATGCAGTAACTATTAGGATTTTAAACCAATGTTGTTTTATTTTTCAGGAGGCCAGCTCGCTACATAGACCCTATAACCAAGCTACCTTACAGAAGCGTCGACGCGTTCCGGATCATTCGAGAAGCTTACTACCAGCAGTTGGAGGCCAGAGGCGACAGGAACGACCCGCAGTTAGCCGCGTGGTTACAATGGCGGCGGGCCGACCATGCGTCCACTTACGTACAAATACATATTAAGTGAAACTAGAATCTAATATAAAAGTGGTAGAAATCCGGTAAAAATAGCTAGTGAAGCCGAAATTTGAGTATTACCAAAAAGTGAGTCATTTTAAATATTGTCCCATTATATTCTGAAATACTGATCTCTAAAAATAATTCAATACGATTATCTAACTTTTCTTCTAAATGAATATGATTAAACCATCTGACATAAATGAATAAGCTTTAAAAATCTCCTTGCCTTGGTTGGCTTCATCATAAACTTCATCAGCCTATCTCAGTCCACTTTCTAAATAATTATATCGACTCAATTCGATTCATAGTAAATAGTATTGTAAATATTAATGATAAAAATAAAATATTGATTAAACTACGTTGCTTTTTACTTCTCTTCTAATAAATAAGAAAATCAGACAAAGAATAAGAAGACAAAAAAATAGTTATTTTATTTAATATAGAATAAATAGTTACAGTAAAATCTTAATAATTAAGAATTAGATTCAATAACTGTACAAAATTGTACAATACTAGCATAAAACAATAGGAAGTTAGGTTTAAGAAGAAATTACAAAAATCAACTAAGCAAACAAATTTTCGTTGAACATCTAGACTGTATGTCACGTGCAAAAATCTAAGGAAATTTCTACACAATCTAGCTTCAAAAAGTACAAGTCATGACTTAAATACATAATCCTTAAATCAAATTGAGTATTAACTAATTTTAGGTACTAGTAAATACTGTATTGCTATACTTAAATCTATGTTTATTCATATTACTAAGTTAAAAGACTGTCACAATTCATATTCGTTTCTACGCAGTGAATAGTAAGAAATTAGAGGTCGACAGTAAAATTAGGGTTTAATCTTAAGTCAGGCACACTGTTCCTTCGCGGTTTCTTCTCCATCAATTCTTTCAATGAGATGAGACCAGACGCTTTTACATCAAGCCTTGAATGATATTTCGATGGATCTGTAGTCGGTAAATATGGGTAGTCGTTCTGATAAGTCTGTGCTTTCGTTACAGTATTATGCTCTTTAGCAAAATCAATCACCTGTGATTCGGCCATTTCGTAAGAATTTATTTGAGTATCTGCAACGTTTTCCATAGATCTAAAGGCTTCCAACACTGCTTTCTTATGTGGTATTCCTCTTAAACTTCCTTGTCGGCTTAATTTTCCTTCAGTTACGTCAGTAAACAAGTCTTCCACGTTAAATTTCTCAGAAATCTTTACTAGTTTTGGGCCTGAATTGTTTTCTTGACTTTGCTGTAATTGATTCCATATCTTCGATATTTCTGAAGATGGCATTGAATGAGACTTGATATTTTTCTTAACTCGCTTTTGCGGCCGTTGGGTCTCAAGAGATTCAGCTAATTGTTTTCGTAAAAGTTGTTCACATTCGTTCAGTTTTTGGGGCTTCTTAAGTTCTCTTAACTCTTCTAAAGACTGGAAGTATTCCTTTGCTATTTTAAATCTATTTTTATACTCTATGTGGGCTGGTTGAGGTGTACTTTCTGGAGATGGTTCGTTAGAGTTTTCTGAGCTACTTTCTATAATCTCAAGTTCGATATCTGAAAGGCTTAAGTAGGTATTGTCTTTATTATCATTACATATCAATTCGATTTCAAAAGAGCCTGATGTTTTTGTGTCTATACTAAGATTACTTGCTGATTCTGAATCTTTGCTTATCCATAGGTTTGTAGGAGTAACTCTGGGAGTAGTCGTTTTTGATTCGCTGTTGAATATACTCCCTTGTTCTAATGTAGTCGGCTTGCGCACAGCATCTGCGAAGAAACATTGTTTTAAAACTTGATTTATTCCCCTAACATTATCTGAATATCTTTTGGCATACGCACCTGAAATTACGCTGTTGATTTGTGATAGATTATGTAAACCTGTGGACCTGGTTCTGTAAATCTGGTTAACTGGTTTCGTTTTCACAGTGGTCTTTGAAACGCTTTCGTAAAGCGATATAAAACTCTTGACGTTACCCTTGGGCAATTCGTTACATGATTTGTATTTATCTAAGCCGTCGTCTGTCGTGTCGTTCGGTAGTTTATTGAAAATGTCCATCTCCGACTTACTAAATGATTTCTTTCGTAGAATCTCGCCTGGATTTGCACTGGGTTTTATAACTCTACCATTGTCACAACCTACTGTTTTTCTAACGTGCTCATTAGGTCTGCATGGATGATTTAGCTCTCGTATAGGTTTTACATATTCGGTTTCATCAAAGGACTTATTATTCATATTACTGACCATTCTTGATCGTTTATTCTTCAGATTAACAGATTCTGTTATATTTACATACGTGGCTTTGCTTATTCTATGTATACATTCATTTGATATTTCAGAAGTGCTGATCTCAAGTTCGAATTCTGGAGTTTCTTCTAGGAATACTACGCTCTTATCACTTTCTCTTTTTTGACTAACATTCTGTAAAGATTGACTCTTCCTCCTTTCCCACGGCAACTCCTCCGTGTTTGACATATTATGGAACAAAGATATGCGACTAGATACAAGACCACTTTCGTGACATACTCCTGTGACGTCCGCAGTTGGAACATCGACTGTAGCGGGTTTTCCTAAAAATACGTCAATTTTGTTCAATATTTGCTGTCTTGACGTTCCAAAAAATCTCTTAGGGCTAGTTTCAAACGCTTTGAATACCTCCTCTGGTAATTCTTGTTTAACTGGCGTTTCATTATTCGCCAAAGGATCTTTAGTGCCATTCACTTCTACTTTGATTTCAACCTCACTCTGAACTTTACTATATTGTGGCGGCGGAGTCATTTTGTTTCGAGGAGATTTCATTCTTTGTGTATCAATTTCTACCTGATCAGTTTCTAATTTATCATCCCAATATTTTTTCCATCTTTTCACAAGTTTTTCATCTGATTTCACTTCATCTATCAAAGATTGTGTCCTCGCGGGCTCATGTAATTTGATTTCTGCCTCCTTGTCTTCAACCTGATTGACGGTTTTAACTTGGCTATAATCCCCTGCATTAAGGAAATTTTTAATCATTTGTTTGCCTTTTCGCTTGCTCAGTGAATCATGTTTTAATTGTTTTGAATAAACTCGCTTTTTCTTTGGCAGTATTGTAGTTTCTACTGATTTAGCTTCTATTTGTCGAATTTTTTCATCCCAATATTTCTTCTTTTCTAGTACTATATTACTGCAGTTGTGTTCGCCAAACTGCGTTTCGTCTTTATTATCTTTACTATATTCATAGGTCTTGTCGTTATCGTTGGGAAGGGTCTGACTTACTGAAGCAGATTCAGTGACATTTGCCTGAACCTCAGAAATCGTTCCTTCAATTTCCTCCTCGTGTCTTTTCACATCTGATGTTTCAGACGCAGAATCGACACCGTCCTTAGTTTCTGTAACATATTCTACTTCCAAACTGTGAAGATTATCCTCATCTACAGCGGCAGTAGAATTTGTTTCCGAATCAAGAAAATATTCATGGTACATATCGTTTAGTTCAGCAAATGCCACTGAAACTGAGTCAGTTTCCCTTTGTTTCGTACATATTTCAGACCTTAAAACATCTTTTGTGCCTGATGATATGCTTCTGTCGCTTTCTTCAATGATTGGTGTAAACATTGGTCGTTTAATTTCCCATTTATAAGGCTTTACTTCTTCGTGAGATTTAGTTTGTTGAGGTTTTAGGTCATTGCACGTTTGCCAAATTTCTCTTTCAGCTGGGCCCATATTAGATATTTCCTCTTGCTTTAGCCCGAAAGTGTCGTCACTAGGAGAAAACTTCTGTTTACTAATAGTCTCGCATAGTGTTGTACTCTCGTTATTATTGTTATCTGGAGAACTGTTATTGTCATCAATACTTACGTACGCTGAGTCCCATATATCTTTCCTAGGTGTAACATTTCTCTCTGATTCAGTCTGATAGGGTTCAAATTGATTGTCACTAGTAGTTGATGCATTACAATTGTCTATTGTTTCCGTTAAATTTGACTCCAAACTATGAAAAGTAGAGGTTACAGCAGAATTGTCTTTTTTAGTATCTTTTGGCAAATTTAAATTAGTGTGCGTTGGAGTTGAAAACTCTGACGTTGTAATTTCTTCCACATGTTTATTTTGCTTCTTGTCGCACGGTTTAATAGCATTCCTATTGAAGTTTTCGCTTTCGGTTATAATCATAGATTTTATTTCTGGTTCAGGCGCACGAGCATTTATTATGGGCGGTAAAGATACAGGAGCTCCAATAATAAAATCAGTCATAGGCGTGCGGTCGAAATGACTAGTTTGAAGATGATGCATGAAGAATGGGTTTACAAATTCATTGCCAAGCGCCTCTTCATTTACTAGCTCAGTCTTAGGATCTATGAAGACAGATTCGTCACGATTTACCTTTTCTCCTGAAATAATTTTGAATACTGGCGTCTTTGGCCTTTCATACATACTAAGGTCTGGCCGTGCAAAGCTTATATCTGCTTCGATAAATGGATTATGGCTGAGGGGTGATGGTGTCTGGTTTGGGTCAATTACTATCTTTATTGAACTGTCCCTTGTTTCCTCATTTTGAAAATTGTTCGTTTCATACTCGGACGCTACAAAAGCGCCGAAATTCTTAGATGCCACGTAATTTTCTTCAAACATTTCGTTTATAAATGGATTTCTCGTGCTTGATGGCCGTATTTCATCGACAGAAATGTCGTCTTGCTCTCCATTGAATACGTTATATCCGTCTAAACTATCAGTGCTATCAAATTTATTAGCGTCCATGGGCATATTAATCGTGACATTTTCAATCTCGCTGATAAAATTGTCATAAGAAGATGTTGATTTTTCAGCCCTCAGTGATACAGTAATATTTTCTGGGACAATGAATTTTTCTCTCATTTCTGATAACATGTACGGATTAACATTTGTCTCTGTAAACGTTGAGTTAACAATGTCGGGAATGTCTTGTTGACTTCTAGATCGCATGTGACTATCTTCATTCTTCGGTTTTGTTATATGCTTTTGTTTTTCTGCCATGAGTTCACTGAACATTTTACAAACTCGATACATTGCTAATACTTTAGTAGCTGCCTTGTTGAATTTACTACCTTTCACAGGGCTTTTGACTGCATTGTTCAACATTTCAGTTTTAGTATCACAGACAACATTCTGACCAACATTTGAAGTACCGATAGTTATTAACTGCTTTGCCTCATCGTCACTTATCTTTTCTAAAGTTCCATTTTCTTTTAGTAACATTTTTTCTGTAACAAAATCTACTATTCGCAGTACAACTTTTCTGTCAGTATTGACGTCCACTATGTCTATTTCTTCGCCGTCTTCTAAGCAATCATTGTCTTTTTCTAGGGTATCAATAATGTTATTTGATACGGTAGCTGTGTACGGAGAACCAACAATGTTTTGACCTCTACTGGTAATGGATACTGAGTACTTTCCTTCGATATTTGCCACGTAACCTATTTTCACGTGATCCTTTCGATTTTCCACTTCTATGTCAATATCATATTTCGTTTTAGGTATGTAATAGGTTTTATTCATGTCGGTTTTTCCATATAACCTTAAATAAGTTGCTCCCTGTGTTATTGGTAAAACATTTTCGGTGAAGTTCTGCTTAGATTGTAAGCCTAATAGCTTCTGTCGGATCATTTGCGCTTTGCCTAGTATTGGCGGGATTACCGTCATGCCATATGTGTCACGAGGGCCTCTGATAAGTATAGTTATTTCGCCGGGATCCAAAGCTTGCTGTGCAGTAGGATATATCTTGAAGTAAGCTTTATTATGCAGTTGAGCCGCTGTTAGTCCTGAACCTTTTGCGAGATAATCGAGAGCAAATTGTGTGGTTTCTGGAGAAGTTCTTTGAGAGACGGGCTTTGAAACAGGAGGCGTTAGTTTTGATAGAGCTAGACGGACGCGATCTAAGTATGTAGCAAGTTTCCATTCTTGGTGTCTGCTTAGTGAGTCGTTCGACTCCAGCTCTTGGCGGGAGAAGACCTGGAATACCACAAAGGGCTTTTTAATTTAAGTTAAAAAAGGTAATGTTGTAAATTTATTCTGCTTGTTTAACTGGATTGTTTCGAATATTTATTTAATTTGACAAGAACATAAGGTATTATTTAACATGTTATCAAGATACAGGTTTCATTATACTATATTAATATCCAATAATAGGTACTCGATATTAACGTACCATGAAAATGTCTACTTTCTATTTTATTATTTTGAGGGAATATAAAGACTGCTTTTACCCAAAGAATAACACATACTCTATATCCAATAAAGAAGTCGATATGAAGAAAAACTCACAGGTTCAACACCAAGATAATGGTCAGCGATTGCTTGCGCGTGCTTCAGAGAGAGCCTTGTCGGCGGATGGCCTGCGCATGCGCCGGGCAGTGCGGCGTCGAGCGCGCCGCACAGGACCCAGCCGTGGCGCCATACTGTGTCCAACTGCTCCACGCGCACTGGGCCAGCGTCGGCCAACCATTGGAGGACGGCTTTCTTCTGCTCCTCGCTTGAGAATACTACTGTTGAAGACATTAAAGAATCTATTCATTTATTAACAATTCATGTACTTACTCACTAAATATACATACAATGAGAACCGAAAGGTTTCAGCCTAGGATTGACCACCCCCTTTCTTCCTGTGGGTGTCGTAAGAGGCGACTAAGGCAAAATCCAGCAGATGGGCAGCAGCGACTTCTGTAACTTCACCACCAATACTGCGATCTCCTAGCCGCTTGCCAAGCGTGGAGATTATGACAACCTCCCCCCTCCCCTCACCTAAGGGGGAGGCCTGTGTTCAACAGTGGAAATCTTCCGGCTGATGATGATATTAAGAAAGGTCTAAAGTGACAACAGTACAAAGGCACTGCTTATTTCATGAAGATATTTATTCATTCATCAATCCACCAGACTGGATTATCAGTTAGAAGCGACAGTTTCAGACTTAGTAGGTACCTCTATCATAAGCCTGTTGGATTGAGTAAATCTTTGATGTTATCTATGGTGTCATTTTTTATTAGTTTTATCTTTGTATTTGTTAGGACATTGCTATACTCTGAGGCAGCTGGCAAAGGTTTTATCAAACAGATATTATATGAACTCTGTCATACCTTTAACATTGGATTATCATAATGTGAAAAATTAAATAATTCAGTTATTTATATTATGTATCTTCTTATTATGGAGGCATACCTATATCATTTAAAAAAAGTCTTTCACGCATTCGAGTATTTTACATTAATTTGTCAATAACAATAAAAGTACTCAGACAGTTTGGGCAGAATGGCTGATTGTATCGTCAATATAGATAGGTATAACGTAGATACAACTCATACTTGTAAGGCATAACGCTAAGATAATGTACCTAGGTACTGCCTTATCTACGAGTAACGATACACGAACTGTAAGGACAATGTACAATGCGCGTTCTTTTTTTTTTAAACGTCGCTTCACACTACGAATTTCTCCTATGTCGTGGGTGCGTTTCACAAATATGAAATATCACATACACAAACACCCACACTCGAGACATACATCAGACATTAACACAAAGTTTTGCCCCGTGCAGGAATCGAACCCTCAACCGTTAGCGCAGCAGTCTAATCGCTTAGCCACTGCGCTAATCAAGTCCTTATTGCACTAAGCAAAGCTTATACACACAACCCTAGGATGGGCAGAAGTTAGACGATAGAGTAATAAGATGGTAAGTAAAATAATTAATTACAATAACATACCCAAAGGATAGAACAACAGTCCGCACGCAACTTTCATCAAGACAACTAAATTAATAAACACAGAACCAAGTCACAATCTTTTATAACCACACACAACTACACAAATATCTACAGTAATTTTGCAAGAATATTTTCATTTAGCCGTCCTCGGTTCGTCGAAAACAAAATCGGGCAGTACACTAAGTGAAACTGAGCAAAATCTTTATGCACGAGATAAAGATCATGCCAAAGGTTAACAGGTTTGTATGTGAATTGACGAAAGTGTGAATGACGGTGAAGCAGAGTTCGCTGTTAATGAACTGGCGCGGTGAGAGCCGTTTTATAAAGATCTGCTCATACCCGATAAGAATTAGAGAGCTTGTGAATATGAATCTGGATTTTAAGAGTTATTTTTGTGGTTTAATGGTGAGCGTGGGATTCTGTGTGGTGTTAATGATATCGTAGTAGCTGCAATAAGCAAGTCGCAATAAGTTTGTCGCTTCTGCGTGTAAGGGTAATTTACTTTAGAATTTTAGACTTTCTTAGTAAACTATGAGATTTAAGCGACAAAAAATTCTGTAATGGTTTTTATTTTTAAACTTTTAACTGTTTTTTTATAGGTAGGTCTACTTACTAAGTATTATCTTTATGTAGATAATTTTCGTAAATTAATTATGATATTTAGGACACTAATTATTATTTGTTTGTCAGCTAGGTCAGTTTTGTTCACCCAGAAAATAACACCAGCCGTGCTATTCTAAAGTCTCTAAAGACATCACTTACGATCTCACTTCTAAATTCGCGGTGAGATTCGACACTAGCGCATAGCAAGGTGACATGCGAGATAATGTTAGTGTTTCAGAATAGCATAGCAGCCGAATTCTGGTCTATAAATCGAATTTTCCCTTCCGATATTAGTACCATTGGTAGAACTCTAACTTACTTCACTTTCCCCTCTACTAATATTACAGTAGGTAGCTTACACACGATAACAAAGCCCCAAGCCAAGACACTATCTCAGCTTTATAAACCATGCGTTCACGTCGAAAATATAAAGTATGATGCACAAAGTCGGCCTTAAGAAAAACCAAGCCTAACTGTCCCTCTACTCTTAACCTAAATTGACTTTCAAAAGATTTTAGGTCGAGATAAAGCTGCACTAAATTCTTTATACAATAAATAAACAGGCGAAGTATTTTGGTAAATTCAAGTTGTGTGTTCCGTATTGAAGAACTCATGAGAATGGCTCCCACGATTTTTCGGAATCTTAAAACAATAGAGCCGTGCAGTGATCAAATGTCTGAGAGTAGGTAGCGATGCTTGTAATTTTTATAAACATTTTTCTATTGTATTTTAAATGCGTTTTTAAATTCTTAATTATAGCAATAATTACCTATAGACATAGTGTGGAACTGCCTATGTACAACAAACCTTTGCGACCAATCTGGTTGTCAAAAACATAAAACATAACATCACGCCTGTATTCCCTGAAGGGGTAGGCAGAGGTGCATAATAGTACACCCACATTTCGCCGGTTATGTTTTAGGTCCCAATGTAATAGGGGGCGAGCCTATTGCCATCAACCGGGCACAAATCCAGACTCCGTGCTGCTACTGAGAATTACCTAATGGAAAAACCCAATAACACTTTGCCCGACCCGGGATTCGAACCCAGGACCTCGTGCTCAGCAGTCGCGCTTAGCCACCACTAGACCAACGAGGCAGTCAGTTGGTTGTCAGTTTACTGTAATTTCTTAGTAACACTACTTACCTGACTAATCAAAGTACTACCTAGATTGACTAGGTGTTTAACTACTTAGCTAGTTAATATGACTACCAGCATTTCAACAAGCAACATAAATCTAAGACACGATTTAGACATTTCCTATTAAAGTGGTAGGAACCTAGCTACCGGAATCGCAATCATTTGGATCTGTAGTGATAATGCCACACACCATCATCATCAGCCGGAAGATATCCACTGTTAAACAAAGGCCCTTAGAACGTCACAATAAATACATACAAGTTTTAGCATATAAGTTTTATTTTATAAATACATAATAAATAAATAATAAATAAGTACAAGGTAGAAATGGATATTTGAAACTGTTCGCAATATACTTACCTGAACTTTATTACAAAAACAATTAAATATTCTATTTAAATACCAGCTAAAGTGTAGTAAACGATTCCAATGATCGATTACAGAGTATTTTTATGCTGAAGGCAAGTTGTGATAAACAAGTTATCATCAATTTGTACGTCTTTCAAACGGATGACGTAAGTATATCTACGTATCCTGGCCTTTGTAAACATATAGGTACACAATAATTATAGGTACTAATATTCCCCTTAGGTATATTATTTCCCTTATGTTATGTAGTATTGGATGGTGAATGTAAATTGGTACTAACGATTAGACTGCTGCGGCGATTGCCGCGCGGGACAATTATGGTGTGTAGGTAATTGACAGATATTTTGTCCCGAGTGAGCCAATCGTGCATGAAATATTTCGCGTCTAAAGTACCCATGCCCAACAACGTTTTATAAGTAAGTCTAGGCCATTTAAATACTTACTAGCCCTAAAAGCCGAGTCGATGTGCTTCAATATCTTAAACAGGAAGCTGTGTTGGCCCCAGAAGAGCGTGAGTATTGTGGCCGGCGCCAGGTAACGCAGCGTGGTCAGTATAGTGTCCAGAGCAACGGACCACATGCCTCGATCCGCCTCGAACTCCGGGTACTCGGGGATTGTGAATAACCCTGGAACATAGAAAAAGTCTTGTTATAGTTTGACACATCGCATCGGTGGCTGTTTGGTTTTGCATCTTGTGCTCGTGATTAAAAAAAATGTAATGTCATTTTGACAAGTGTCAGTTAAATTTGGCGGCATTTTATTCAACCAAACAAATTAATTTAACAGAAACGGAAAATATTTTTTAATATTATTCGTTCCAATGAAATATAAATTTTCTGAGGTCTTGTATCTTCGATGCCACAAGCTAGGAGCCAAGGGAGATGATTAATTTCACGGAAATGGTTTTATAATACAGATTATATGTTTCTGGGAAACCATAATGCCTTATGACTAGTGGAATTGCTCGTCGCTATGAAAACCTTATAAAACTAAATTAAACCATACCATTAAGTTTTTCCTTGGTATATTATACCCTATTTCAGAAAGTAACTATCTGCAAGCATTCTAAGAATCTTTCTCTAAGAATTTTCCTTCTAAGTTATAACTTATAATTACTCCAAGCTTCTATACTTATTTATAGTGCAGTTATTTTTTTACCTCTTGCAGTTTAGGATTTGTAGTTGAAACGTAAATACAGAAGGTTGTTTGCTTGAGAAAACAATGACATTAGTGTGCCACCTATGCGTACCCTCAAATTAAAGGCCAACAATAATAATGCAGAAAAAAACCATGACCTCTCGCCTGTATTCTCTGAAAGGGTAGGCAGAGGTATAGTTCACCCTCATTTCGCCAGTATAGGCAGTGATGATGATGATCACCTATATTTTATACCTTTTGTATTTTAAAACTAACCAATGCTTCGCGGGTGGTCCACTCTGGTAACATGTTCTTCGTACTGTTTCAACAAGTTCTCCAGGCGGTCCGACATTGTCGTTGACATTTAATTCGCGGTCGCCATTATTACCATAAATGCTTAAATAAACTATTTAATAATAATTATTTAATATAAGTCTTTTTATTGTTATAATAATAATAGCTACATGTGTTGATCTTTGGTCGTATTCATTATTTAAAGCGTCATTTTTAAAATATTTATTGCTATTACGAATAAGATACAGTAAGATTAAATATTATAGGTACCTACATATTATGTCATATATTTGTACTATTGTTTAGTGAGCGCAGTGGGTAAATCAGCGCAATGGATCAGTGAGCGCAGTGAATAAGTTAGTGCAGTGGGTAAGTCAGCGCAGTGGGTAAGTGAGCGCAGTGAATAAGTTAGTGCAGTGGGTAAGTCAGCGCAGTGGGTAAGTGAGTGCAGTGAGTAAGTTAGTGCAGTGGGTAAGTGAGTGCAGTGGGTAAGAGAGTACTGTAGGTAAGTGAACGTAGAGGGTAAGCTACCGTTAGTTTACTGTATGAGCAGAATTCCTTGCTCTGCAGTAGAACTGGCTGATATTTTAGGTATATGCACAATATTTAAATCACTATCACTTTACTACAGTAATAAATATAAAACGATTTATTATTATAAAATCCTAGTTACCAACGGCTATAACAATTTATCGAATAGTATATAATCAATTTAAAGTTTACATTCGGTGATTACTTTGAACAGACAGTTTACTAAGTACATAGACTAGATCGAAACTCAATTAGGACTTATTGAATTTTACGATTGTTTTACTTATCTAGTTTATTGAATGTTAGACAAATATACGAAGGCTCTCCTGTGTTTACTGAAGGCAAACCGTTCAGTTATCTATACCTAAGTGTGGAGAATGAAGTCGTGCTAAAGATAAGGTAAAGCTTTGTTGTTACAATGTGTCAGTGATGGTCATTTTGTAGGTTATTGCGTAGCTAAATGATTAAACGAGTAAAAAAGGTTTTTTCCTTTCATAATTGTTTTTGCTTTTTTGCTCCCGTGGCTTATTAAGAACTAGCTTTTGCCTATGTCCTTTCTCGGGTCTTTAACTTTCTACACGCCAAATTTCATGAAAATCCGTCCCGCGGTTTAGTCGTGAAGGCGAAACAGACGGACAGAGTTACTTTGATCAAAATATTCAGTAGATTAGCTGCACTACGCGGTGTTACCTGCTACACTTTTTAGGGATGAAAAGTCTATATGTTAATGAAGGATGTCAGCCATACTTAATTTTAGCTAAATCGGTCCCATGAAAGTTACTATAGTAAAATACCTAGTATCAACTCCCAAATCTTAGGACTAAAACCCGCACATTCCATGGCAAAATCGACTTAAACACTGTGTTTTTTTTTATATAGTTGATGCATTATCATGTCATTAGCTATATCAAATTAATACAAATAATTTAGCAATTAGTAAAACAAATACATGTTGTATGACAGTCAGACGTTCGATCTTGGTGCAATAGTCGCGCGACAGTTGCGCAGCAGTCGCGCATCAGTTCCAGTACAGTCGTGAAGTTTGAAATCCGTTGTAATAGCGTGCATAGATAGACAGTGAGTGTAAATAATGAGATAAAATCTGTATAAATTAAATTGATATGAAAAATAAACTACCAATTATTTGATACAATCGGTTATTTGCGTGTTGCATAGCTAATTAGTATTTGTTTTGTATTATTATTAAAGTTCCGCTACTGTAGATACAAGATTGGCCCGCGGTTCCTGTTGCGTCAACATTATTATTTCTTGGATGTTTCTAATAAGATAAATATGACTTTTGTATGTAAATGTGACAACAACACATAATATAACATCACGCCTGTATCCCCGAAGAAAGGGTAGAGGTGTACTTGTAACACACATTTCGCCAGTTATGTTATAACAAAAACAATTATAAAAAATGTAATGTCCAAGTGGTTTAGCCGAATGACTAATGTTAATTGAAAATTAACTTACTGGTAGCCTGTAAATTAAGTGGTAAAATTCTCGGACTTCAATCCTGAACTAAATCATCAATGTATCACTAAACAACAACTTACTAGTAGTATCACTATTTCTGTATCACTAAACGTACAAAAACGATCACTAAAGATAAAATACAGTCATCAAACGATCCGTTTAAAACGCGACGCGCGTTGACCATAACTAGATACGATTTTTATTACCTGTCTCAGTAAATATCACTTATCTTATCTGTGCTATGACTGTACCTGTGTCATCCGCCTATTATCTCACTAATAAAGGAGTTGAATGTTGAAAAATTATGGGGATGAATAAGGGATCCGTTAGAGTCCGAAACTCGGGCATTCCTGAATATCGACGTGAGTATAACCGGTATATATAGTAGACAATATGGATAACACTCACGAAAGTTATTATAGTAAATTATGTGGATGCTTGTGAGTGATATTTCAGGACGGACATGTATAAGAATTTGGAACTACAGAAGTAAAATTTGGCTTAAATTTAACATAAATAATTTGCCCATCAAAGCAGTGATAACCGAGCGGTATGACCGTTTGGACTGCCAAGTCAAATGTCGCATGTTCAAATCCCGCACCTATGTCTTTTCGAATTCATGAGCGTGTAAATTAGTTATCAGTTGCTAAAAACGGTGAAGGAAAACATTGTGAGGAAACCGGCACATCTGAGAGATTTTTCGACGGTGTGTAAAGTCATGTCAGAGGCCTACAGGCGGTTTAATCTCTGACACCAGGTTGTTCATCTACCATACGATAAGCAGAAGAACATAAATTAAATGGATTTTTTGACTACCTACGTTATAATTTTTAATTTTTTTATCTGTGGCTACGTTATTGTAATGAGTACCTAAATATCTGTAGAAATGATGTGTGTATTGTATATAAATAAACAAATAAATGAATAATATTAATTGCACATTTGCACATAATACAGGTAAAACCGTCTAGTTTCACGGCAAAACCACTCATTAATGAATCAGTGATAACGCTGTATTTTTTATCAGTA
Source organism: Abrostola triplasia (assembly GCA_946251915.1). Lineage (NCBI taxonomy): Eukaryota > Metazoa > Arthropoda > Insecta > Lepidoptera > Noctuidae > Abrostola > Abrostola triplasia. Next base: position 9,773,924 of record OX276430.1, read on the forward strand.
AATAAACATTCAACAATTACCTACATTGTATGCATTCAGATAGGATTATCTGAAGAATTTATATATTTTTAACGACATTCTTTCAGGCTTAATCGGAGCTTGTTATTTTTTTGGGGCTGCCTTGTTGGTCTAGTGATCGCTAAGCGCGACTGCTGAGCACGAGGTCCTGGGTTCGAATCCCGAGTCGGGCAAAGTGTTACTGGATGTTCCATATGTTCCATTAGGTAATTCTCAGTGGCAGCACGGAGTCTGGATTTGTGCCCGGTTGATGGCAATAGGCTCGCCCCCTATTACATTGGGACCTAAAAACATAACTGGCAAAATGTGGGTGTACTATATGTGCACCTCTGCCTACCCCTTCGGGGAATACAGGCTTGATGTTGTTATGTTAACCTGTTATGTTATGATTTACTAATAGAAGACCTGTCAGGTTATCGCTCAGAGTTGACCTGCTGATTTCGCAGATAGTTTAAATGTTCATGGTAAGCATCCCCCGTACCATGAACTCTAAAAGCGGGCCAGTTTAAGATATGAAAGCGAGACGCCGCTACGTTCAGTGCAATACAGCGTCTCGCTTCCACAACGATTACTGCCCTGTTTTATGAGTTGATTGGTGAGCGGGCAGAACACATTAAAATGCTTCGCTATTGTAGGTTGAAATGTTCACGGTGTCTCTACCCTTTTCTTCTTACCTTTCGTCACGGCTTGTTAATCGTCTTTCTACGAATAGTATTTACGTTTATGTTAATCATAGAAAATGTTCTCCGTAACAATTAGCTTGTATTTTGTATGTAAATGACGATCTTACTTAAATTTTCGTTGTAAAATACCTATTTTATACATGCCAGTAAGCTTAATTATGATGTAGTTATTTTTTAAGTAGACTTTTACAACATTTTGTGTTATAAAGTTCGGCTACTGCTAATAAATGAAAATCAATTTTTTTTTCTTTCGAAACCCAATATGCAGGCTGTTTAATATAGTGTTGTTAAATATAGACTAGTTGCCTATGCCAATGGAGTAGGATACTCGTTTTGGTTATTAAATAGATGTAATTATAATAATCTTCTGAAAACTCTCCACAATAACTATATTACAAAATGTGGCCTCGTTGGTCCTTAAGCACGACTGCTGAGCATGAGGTTGTGAGTTCGAATTCCGGGTCGTGAAAAGTGGTATTAGCTTTTTGTTTTAGTAATTCTCAGTAGCAGCACGAGGTCTGGATTTGTGCCCGGTTATGACTTATGGCAATAGGCTTAGGCCTTATTGAACCTACAACATAACAGGCGAAATGTAGATATACTATATACGTGCACCTCTGCTTACCCCTTCGGGGAATACAGGCGTGATGTTATGTTTTAAAACGTAAGTAACATCTCAATAAACGTCATTTTGCAATACTTATATCTTACCGACAAAATCTGTCACCTGTCAGATAAGATTAGATATCAAAATACATGCGATATTCATTAACATAATATTTACTGTGTGGCTGCATTAGCTTTAGAGCATTTAAAAAAAAAGTCACCCCATAATTCTCTATGTGTTTGTGAAACGTACTCGTCGTGGGTGCGTTTCACAAACATGAAATATTACACACACAAACACCCAGACTCGGAGCAAACAACTGTGGTTCGCAACCTGCAACCCTTAGCGCAGCAGTCCAATCGCTTAGCCACTGCGCTGATCAGGTCGTCATTCATATCCTGCTAAAGTATATAGGTAGATGCAATGTCCACCCTTGCCCCATAATTCTAGTTCACAAAGAATTAGAGTCGCATTATATTCATACTGAATACTGAGAAACTCATTGTGTATCGCAATACATTGTTATCTCTGCTTATCTTGTTTCGGATAACATAACTATGAAAACAATAAATAAAATTATTATACTTTGCCGACAACAAATGTTTAATTAACTTACTTATTGGGATCATGGTCGATATAAGTATTTACTTTAGTGAATCCTTTCGAACTTTAGTGATTTTGACTGCCTCGTTGGTCTAGTGGTTGCTAAGCGCGACTGCTGAGCACGAGGCCCTGGGTTCGAATCCCGGGTCGGGCAAAGTGTTACTGGATTTTTCCATTAGGTAATTCTCAGTAGCAGCACGGAGTCTGGATTTGTGCCCGGTTGATGGCAATAGGCTCGCTTCCTGTTACATTGGGACCTAAAACATAACTGGCGAAATGTGGGTGTACTGTATGTGCACCTCTGCCTACTGATTACAGGTGTGATGTTATGTTATTTTATGTTTTTAGTGAATCCCAATAACAACACTATATTCCCCGAAGGGGTAGGCAGAGCTATACCAACAGTACACCCACATTAATCGCCAGTTATGTTATAGGTCCCAATAGGGAAAATATCTAGTCGTGGTAGCATCTCTAGCTTCGCCTAAAAATCCATGGAGTCTGAATTTTTGGGCGAAGCTAGAGATGCTACCGAGTTTTGCCAAATGGAAAAGCCTAATAAAACATTGCCCGACCCGGAATTTGAAACTAGGACCTAGTGCTGAACGATTAGCATCCAAAGACCAACGAGGCAGTAAAGAAGTAAATCCCAATAGCATATTATTAATTATTATTATTCTTGTATGTACATGACTTTTGTATCATTTTTGAATGTTGCCCATGCTAAGCTTAAGGCAAAATTGATCAAGGAAACTTGCGACACGATGGCTCAGTTGGCAGAGCGGCGCTACGGTACGGCGAAAGTCGCGGATTCGTCCCGCTCGTGTCCATAATTTTTCAAGTTTCCTTTATCAATTTAGATTATCTTATGTTTCAAAAACATTTCGATGAAGGCTCAATGATTGAGTTGTTTGTTTGTATGTTAATAAATATATAATAGGTACCTTACGAATAAAAATTGACAGTGTTGAATAATTGATTAAGTTCAAGTTGTAATTTTACAACATTTTAACATTACACGTTCCGAGTAATACTAGTTATAAAAATTTTAACAAAAAAAAACCGACTTCAAAACAAAATTATTTCACAACAAATTAAAAAGCACTAGAAAGTAAAAAAACCGCAGAAATCGGAGAACAATCATAGAAAAATGTAGTAGAGAACGTGAAAAAAAGAGCATTATTAAGAATTACTGAAAAAGTACTGATCGGATCTAAATCAAATTGCAATGGGACCAAACGGGAGGCACCAGCTTTCAAATAAATAAAAAATCATCAAAATCGGTTCACCCAAGCGAAAGTTATGAGGTAACAAACATAAAAAAAACAGTCGAATTGAGAACCTCCTCCTTTTTTTGAAGTCGGTTAAAAATAAGGTATGACAACTAATTGATTGACTAGTTACTTAATTCATAATACTTTGAAATTTTATGGCCAAAGAATTAGCATTGCCATTCAACGTGGCAATGCTGCTAGCCTTTTGGGCACGCTACCAGTCGACAGCGATGAGGAGGAATACTTTGATGCATAATTTTTAGTTTTAATTTTTTCTTTTGTATACATATAGTTAGAACTTAAATATCAAAATACAAAGGTGTAAAGGAATATTCCACCATTCTTTACCTTGTCCACCGTTATTGAAGGTAACTCAACAAATATCTACATTTTAAGATTTAATTTGAACCTTATGTCAATGAGAATGGAGAGCACAGATTCCGAAGATTGGAAAACGATACAACTAAGAGATAGCGTCAAAAGATGAATGATTGTAACTTTATGTAATAAATATATCACATGCTTTTTACTTGGTATATTATTTTTCACGTGACAAAGCAACTCGACTATTCACTTTTAAAGTGTATTTTCGATAATTATTTAATAATTTCTAGAGGTAGCCCTAAGAATGTGCAAGTTGAACTGGCAATGCAGGCCATATCGCTCGAAGTTAGTAACCGAGTTGAACATTGCACAAGAGATGAAATAATTAAACAACATCAACAATATTTAATGAATCTAAAATGTTGTTATCTCCTCAATTAAAATGAGTATAATTTTATCAAATACTATATGTGTAATTGTCATAACCTTGAATATGATTATAAATGCATTTTACAATGAAAAGTACGTATTTATAAATACAAAAATGTTGATAATTTCGTTATCAATGATAATAATATTCGTTCATTGGTATTTATGTATCGATACCAATATTTATAATAGGCTGGCTAGACACATTTCTTTTAAAGAGATATTCATAATTGGAATTAGAGTAAAGAGGTATATATCCCACTGTTAGACTTTTTGGAATTAACTCTACTTTTTAAAATAAGGCCTTGTGTTAGTTCAGTGTCGACATAAACATAATATACCTTCACTTGTGTATTTCCCAAAGGGGTAGGCAGTGATGTAGGTTAGAATACTCACATTTTGCCAGTGATGTTATAGTTTCCAATGTAATAGGTATTATATAAAGTTTAATTAGGTTCACTAATTCTGTAGAGTTGACTACGAGAAGTCTAAACAACATGCCTACATAAAAACTTACCTACAATCACGCCAATAGTTATTAAAGGGGTAGACATAAGTGTTCTGTATTAGCAGTTGTTTAGATTGCCGTGTCTTATTAACAAGTTAACTCTTTTCCCTTACGACGAAAAGAATTTGTATTCCCGCAACACAATTTAAATGAAACATCAACAGTGTATAATGAATGAATAGTGCATGTCTTAATTCTATTGCCTATTGTTTTGACTGGAACATGAGCATCACGCATTGTTGTAGGTACTTTCACTTGTGACTGATCAAATGATTTTATTTTATCTACTATATATACCGGTTATACTCACGTCGATATTCGGGAATGCCCGACTAGTTTCGGACTCTAACGGAGCCCTTATTCATGAGCAGGTGACGCGGCGGGGTCGCGAGCCGAAACCGTCCCGAATATCGACGTGAGTATAACCGGTATATATCTATACCTATGTAGTAGATAATATGATTTTATTTTGTTCTTTAACGACCGACCTTGTGGTACAATGTGGGCCTAATTTGTGTGGTGTAGTTTAGCTATGGGTGGAAAACTATCTGTCACTGCAGCACTGCACTGTTAAGGTCTTTTCGTGCAGAAAAGTGTCAAGACTTTTTTGGCGACCTGATTGGCGCAGTGGCTAAGCGATTGGACTGCTGCGTTAGGGGTTGTGGGTTTGCTTCCCGCACAGGACAAACATTTGTGTGATCTGAGATCATAATATTATTATATTATGATGTCATGTGTCAAGTTAAAATTGTCACTGTTATCAACAATTTACCTCCTTGTCTAAGCATTATTTCAAATAAATTGACCAATTTGAAAACGGCTAAAGTTACTATGGGTATTAAAGTGATTTTGTTTTTTTTTTTAAAATAAAACGTCGCCCCACACTAGGAATTTCTCCTGTATCGTGGGTGCGTTTCACAAACATGAAATATTCACATACACATGATTATTCTCGATATCTCACAGAAACTTTTGTTAAAACTGATAAACCATTTTCTTGGCCGACTGTAAAATTGTACATTTGCTAAGAACCGTCAACGTCACTATCATCCTCGATGATTGGCCAATCCCTGCACCACGACATGTCCTATATCCATAAGCCAATTGGCTCATGAAGAATATGTAAGCTATAAAGAAATGTTGTGCTACATATTTAGATTGGTTGTCAAGCATTTAAAAGCTTTATTCCGCTACTCTCAACTGTCTGGTAATGATAAATTAATGACGATAAGCCAGCCTATTAGTTTTTTCTACCTTTTTTAATTCTCATTCATAGTGTAATTATGGAGTGCAATAAAGAGGATTTATGTATGTAATGCAACGTTGAATAATAGTTAAGTTAATATATGCTTTATTTGTATGTAGAATAAGGCATATTTGAGATCTGATAACCCATAACTGGTGATTGAAATAACTGTTATTTACTGCGTGTTGGTAACTGCTATTTGCCTAAGTATTAATATTTTTTGTAGCAAGCAAAGCGTTTTCCTTAAAACAATATTTAAAAAAATAAACTATAGATGTATTTCTATTCTGTGTGCGTCTTTGGAGAAAAAAAATGTAAAAACTCTAAGGATAAAAGCATAATGAAAAAAAAATCCTACAGCCCCCTAACCAATAACTCTTGGTGGGTTAGTTACTAAATTATTATGTTGGTGGGTTACTATACTGTTATGTTGGTAAGCAGGACGTTTTCAGTTGTGGAAGCAGGACGCCGCACGACACTGCACGTAGCGGTGTCTCGCTTGTCATTTGCCATATGCCCCACACAATAGAAATTGGGATAAACGAACAGTAGGGTAGGCAAAGTATAACCACTGATAAAATTATAACTGTCACTGTCATATGCTTGTCTAAGCATAGAGATGTCAATAGATTAAGAAGAGCTTAAGCTATGAGCCGTACGAACCTTTAAAGTGAAATGTTAGTGTGTTATTTTTTATGGAGTGCTATAATTCAATAGCATGCTATATTAATAGCTTTTCGTTGTGACGCTCATAGCTAGCAGTCAGTTACCGTACAATCAGATACCCTGTATAATGGATGAAGAAATCCGCGAGATTGCTAATAAATGCGTGACCAGTTTAAGTGGAAGACTAAAGCAACGATTAGGTTGAACATTTTTGTTTTTTTTTTCGGGATACTTTTATGCCGAAGAAGGTCTTATTGAGACTAAAGCCGGGCAAAGGCGAGACTGGTTAAGCTACCAGCCATAACATCTGCGCTTGACAACTATTAAGAACTACTATTATTGCATGTTTACGTTCACTCATTCCTAAGCTCAATGTAAAAAAAAAATCATAATAGAGAAGTTAAAAAGTAATAAAAAATATTGCAAGCGTAAACCAGTTCCTAATTCAATCTTCAGTTCCATTGTCTACAAAATTCCCAGCCATTCATTTGTTTTGCAGAACGCTATTCTATTTGGCTATATAAACATATCTTTCTAATTAACATAATTATAAGTCACTGATACGCAAAATAAAAAAAAAACCATCACAAACACTACGCTCTCTTTACGTAACCCACACTATTTATTTTTCACGTATGTAAATACTTTCACTGCAATATGAATTCGGATATGAATCCGAAAACTCGCGGTTTTCGACCAAAGATCAACACGTCGAAACTACGGGAATTTTTGTCGATTAAACTTTGTATACACTGTACACCTTTTCACGCACGTAGAAAGAGCACTGACGGAGGTGTTCTAAAATAATCACTATCAATTGTTTTATATCAGTAGGCTGGTTACACACTATGCGACAAGAGATAATGAAATATTGCAATCGAAGACTACTGACATACGATGTATATGAAATACCTCAGCTATGAAAATAAAATGATTTATTATTTGTATCTCATTTTATTTACTCGGGCTATCAACCATGCGGAAGATACCCGGACTTTTAAAAGGCTTACGTGGGGACACAGGTCCAACACGCAGAGGCCCGTTGAGAACTTTAATCTAAAAGGGGATGGGACACCAGCTAGGGACACCACACAACTGCTCTATAACAGAACAGCCATGAAAAGTCCCCAAAAGGTGCAGGACTATTGAGAAAAATGGATACTAAAATGATTTGGTCTATTGTGTTGGTTTGTATGTTTCGTGGAATGGTTATTTTTAGTTTATTCTGAATAACAACGGCGTCTGCCTTTAACCATATAATATGCAGTATATTAGCAGACGGTGACTCGCCACTCACTAGATGGGCCCCCTAAACAGTCGCCACTATAGGCAACAGGGAGCAACACCGATGCGAGTGGCTAGGGGTGTAGAGCGGTGCGGCCCCGGTTTCACCATCGCGCAAAATAAAATGATTTATTATTATTATTAATGATTTATTATTATAAAAATTACATAGCTTTGAAAGAAATATTCAGCTGGTGTTTTTAACCTTTTTTTTAAAGTAACATATTTGATTATAATTTTTATGTCGTGTGTATGTTAATATTATCTACTATATATACCGGTTATACTCACGTCGATATTCGGGAATGCTCGACTAGAATATCGACGTGAGTATAACCGGTATATATAGTTGATAATATTGATAACACTCACGAAAGTTATTATAGTAAACGTGTGTATGTTAGTAAAACTTCTTCGTCAATTTTTACTCTCGTCATAATAATATTTAATGTTTTTAGCGTAATTTATGTCTTATTTTTGATTTATAAATTTATTCAAATTTCAGTATTTCAATTTACATTTAAATATTAATTTAACGCTAACACTTGAGATAATAACAAGATAACCTTCAAATGACACGACATATTCAATACGTCGGAGCTGTTAATTAGTATTTACTAAATAGTGGTTAATTAACACAGACTCCATTAAACGTGTTTCGTATGTGAGAAACTTTGAGGTATTCAAAATATATGAAATTACTTAGATAATTAATTAGATACGCTGCTTAATCTTCTGTTGAGATGTACCCGTATGTTAACAAATACGTTAGCTTGAGATTTTATCGCTGTTTAAATTCCTCTTTAATAAAAGACGTCGCGACGTGAACGAGACAATTAACGTATTATTTTGCTGATATTTTTTTACTTTGTAGTACTTTAATTGTAAGCAATAGATAGCAATTGACCACCTATTTCATGATAATTATGCAATATAGTTTTTAATCTATTGGGATCTAAATTGACATAGGAAATTTGAAAATGGACTCAAGCGACACTTTAACCCACGACCTTCACCGTACTGTGGCGCTGCTCTGCGAAGGCCAGGGTTCAAGTTCCGCTCAGGTCTACTATTTTCCAAACTTAGCATCGGCAACATGCTAAAATGACACCGAAAGTTATATTATTAAGATTTTTATAATTAAAATTAGTTTAAATCTGATCCGTGAGGAAACCTGGATTTAATTATCTGAAATCGCCAACCCGCAGTGAGCCAGCGTGGTGATCAATGCTCAATCCTTTTCTATACGAGAAGAGGCCTTTGCCCGGCAGTGGGACAATTAAAGGCTATTATTATTATTATTGAATCTGATATGTCCTACGTCAGTAAAAAAGTCTTTTTAGCAACGTTTACTTATTTTTTAATTATAATTATCTTCAAGAAAAAGTAATAAAACAGCGACAACTTATCCGCAATATAAATAACAGACACGTTCGAAATACAGTAGACAGATGACATTTGCGACAAATTGTCGCAACGTGCGGAAACGGCCTTATTTACTGAAATGAGACATAGATCAATCACTGTACCAGACACGACACGCTTCGTGAACGTAATGTTCTTGTAAACAGATTACTTAATGGAATTGGTAATTTGTGGTGTGTTTATTAAAATTGGTTTTATAATTACGTATTATAAAAAAGAAATGAGGATGTCTGCATTTCCTATAGAAATGTGTACGTTTTTGTTATGTTTACTGATTTTTTTTACTTATTTTTTTGTCTTAGTATCGTTAGTAAGAGTAAAAATATTGCAGGTATAAAATTGACGTATTTTTTATTCTTTTTTTTATTCTATGTTAATGTAAGATATGACAGATTATATCTGACGTAAGATAGCTGTATATCTCGTTTATCTGTATTACGATATATTTTGTAAGGCTACTGTTACATTGAAGTGATTATTTAAAAAATAAATCAAGGTTGTTCTAAACAAAGTCAATCTTATTCGCACTGTGGCATATTTGGTTATCGGTTCTAGGTTGTGGCTTCGAATCCCAGACTGAAGGGATATTGTGTGATTTGTAGAAATTTCTTGCGGCTTTGGATCATCATCAGCCGGAAGACTATTGAACGCCACAAAGCAATGAACGACAACTTGCCATTTACATCTACCGGTTGTACAAAGCATAAAATAATGATAATTGCCAAATACATATACCTATATTATAATAACAAAGGAAGCGAGTTATTGGATTTCAATAAAGTAACCATAGAGTTCTTTGCTGCTTTTTCTTAGCAGGACACAGTAGAAATCATAACTAGTTGAATACATGCGTGAATACTTTAGTCGAGTTTAAAATAAAATCTACGTGTATATTTCTAAAAAAGAGAAGCAGTATAATATATATGAAACAGGACGCTCTGTATGCACTATCTGTCTCATTTACCAAATAACCAACAAGCTATACAATAATCGTACATTTTCAACTAAAGGCCTAGGCCACCTATAAGGTACCTACGTCACACGAATTAACTGCAGCGGTCATATCGCACGTGACAAATGGTCCCAGTTTCACTGTGAGCGCTTAATCTTGACTGATATGGTCCCAAAGTACGTGGAGCTAACTAAACGGGACGGTACTAGGATTTAGGTTTACTTACATACTTTTGATAAAAGATATACTTAGTTTAGTTAGGGACTGCCTCGTTGGTTGCTAAGCGCGTTGGGTTCGAATCCAGGGTCGGGCAGTGTTACTGGGTTTTTCCAATAGGTAATTCTCAGTAACACGGAGTCTGGATCGTGACCGGTTGATGGCAATAGGCTCGCCCCCTATTACATTGGGACCTAAAAACATAACTGGCGAAATGTGAGAGTACTATATGTGCACCCCTGCCTACCCCTTCGGGGAATACAGGCGTGACGTTGTTTTATGTTTGTTTTTTTATACTCAGTTTACTTGACATTATACCGGGTGATATTTTTTTTGGAAAACGTCGCCCCACACTTGTTGTTTCCCCTGTATCGAGGATGCATTTCACAAACATGAAATGTTACATTCACTCAATTAAAGGTTAAGCAGAATTTCAACACACCATTCTAGTGACATTTATGAATCAAAATTCTATGAGACCTATAGACTCAATTTTACTGAACGTTTGGGATTTCAATGTTGGCACCATTATAAAATTTGTTCATAATGGTAAGTAGAATATTGTGTTAAAATACTGCTCACCATGTATAAGTGATGTAGATGATATTGTTCATACAATCTCTGTTAAGATTAGCCACCGTTTTCAATTCTGTTTGGATGACATTATCTGTACCTACCGACATCATAAAGATAAAACTATGTGCCCTGTTTTGAGCATATTGCACATAAAGAATTATAGTGTGAGAATAATCGTTTCGGCTTAGATTTGAAGTAGTTTTGAAGGTAGAATTTTAACAATCGCAAAATTTATATAAAGGAAGGAGGAGCAAGATAAAATGTGTGTATGATCGCTGTTGAATTTCAACCAATAGACGGCGTCTGTCTATAATGTAATTGTACGATTATGCTATGGCCTTTTTCAACAGTGGACGTCTTTTGGCTAATGATGTTGACATATGACATCAATACACTGAATATCACATAGGTACTAGCCTAGATTAGAACCCACGTCCTTAAGCATACAGATCCTGGCTGGAGGCCTTTTTTTAGGTCTCGCCAATCACCCGGTTAAGCAGTAAGAGCTCCTTCAGAGCTAACTGCGAGAGACAAGTTCGAAAAAAAAAAGCATACAGATTTGTTCAGTCAACCCTAAACACGAATCTAAAACAACTTCAAATTTTAAACGCTTTCCCGTAAGTGTATAAATTAAAATGTAGATGCGTCAAAACTGAATCTCAATAATTCTGAACCAGCAATAACATTGGTTACAGAAACCTCAGAGGTTAATAACCTTTGCGTCTGCGGGTGATGGGAGGTAACTAATGGATCGTGTCCCTACAATGAACGCGTCATATTTGCACATAACAATTCCTATATTGGCGACAATATTAAAAGACGACATAAAAACATAATTGGTGAAATGTCGGTGTACTATGTGCACCTCTGCCTACCCCTTTGGGGAATACAAGCGTGATGTTATGTTATCAAAAGACTAAAATCTAAGATTTTTTTTTCTGATTGTGTCAAGCATTTGGACTTAAAATATACTAGTTGCGCCCCGTGTTGCCCGCAACATTTTTTCAGGATAAAAAGGCTATGTTTTAATCCAGGGTGTTAGCCACGTCCATACCAAATATTATCAAAATTGGTCTAGCCGTTACAGCATGAAGGAATAACAAACATACACACACTCAAAAACTGATAATTACCTAATGGAAAAACTTAGTACCTCATTCTTAACATGCACAGCCTGAACACAGTATAAGTAGGTGAATGACCTCTAGCTAATCAGCTGAGTTTTTGTAGTCGTGATACCTCTTTGTTGGTAAAGAACTGCAATGTTGCATACAATTAGTGAGGCTATCAACCGGAGAGTCCATAAATGGATTAACCTACAAAGGTCTGACCGTTATCTGATTTATTTATAGACGGGCTGCACTGCTCATTTGTTTAGCTTGATTGCTTTTTATTATTATTATTGATATCATTGATTTTTAATCAATGACGTCATTCGCGTCACTTAGCCAAGTCACTCAACACATTGGCGCAGTGACTAAGTGATGGGACTGTGGTTCGAGTACCGTGGGACAAAAAATCATCATTAAATTTTTTTTCATTAATTATTTTTTTTAAATTTCAGAAATAAAATAAATTAAAAAAAATGAATTGATATTATTGATTAAAAATCTGGTAGTAAATGATGCTTTTTTTATACGTCGTCCCACAGTAGGATTTTCTCCTGTGTCGTGGTTGCGTTTCACAAACATGAAATATCACATACACAAACAGCCAGATCCGGGACGAACATCTGTAGTTCACACAAGTTTTTGTCCCGCGGGACTCGAACCCGCAACTCTTAGCGCAGCAGTCCAATCGCTTAGCCACTGCGTCAATGAGGTGTTGAATGACTTGTCTAAGTGACGCGAATGACGTCATTCGAAAAGATAATAATAATATTTTTTTCCTCAATTGACACTGGCATAATTGTCGACGCCGGGTGTTGCCAAAACAAAAAAAACACCTCACAATATTTATTTATTTCTCGTCACAAAAACTAGTTTATAATAAACAATAATGCTTTGAATAAATAACATCACACCTGTATTCTCCAAAGGACTAGGCAGAGATAGATGTCTGTATAGTACGATCTCATTGAACCTGATAATATGTTATAGGTCCCCATGTAATAAGGGAGAGCCTATTACCAAACACATCCAGATTCCGTGTTTTTTACCTAATGGAAAAAAAATAAACTTTGTGCGGCCCGGAAATCAAACTCAGTACCCCACGGTCAGCAGTTGCGTGTTGCGATCATTAGACCAACGAGGTAGACTAATAAAGAAGATATATTATATAAATACCAGAATCCATTTTTTTTTTATGAAATGCTGAAGCTGTTATGAAATTGGAATAAAAGAAATAGCCGAGTCAAAACAACGTCGTTTTCATTGATTTTCGAAAACGACCTGTTCCACTTTCTCCAGGGAAACAAAACTTTTATGCATCACTGCAACGCGATGCTGCTTTGTTTTAAAAACTACTGGCTGATTGTTTATTTAAAAGAAAAAAACATTGGCAGTGTTTTAAAAATCAACGATTTGAATTACCCAATTAGTTTTAAAAGAAGTGTTCTAAAAAAGATAAGAATATAATTTAAAAGTGGAACAATTGTCGCTGCTTTTCTTTGTTGCGTGCCAGTTTGAATCTGTAATCTTATGCATCTGATCTAACATACTTACTTACATATAATCACGCCTGATCTCTGAAGAGGTAGGCAGAGGTGTGTACTTGTGTAGTAAACCCACATTTCGCCAGTTAAGTATAGGTTCCAATGAAATAGGGGGCGAGCCTATTGCTATTAACCGGGATTCGAACAACTCCTTATGCTCAACAATTGCGCTTAGCGACCACTAGACCAACGAGGCAGTCTTTTATAATTTGAGACTATTACTTGAATTGATGTCGAGTTTGTTCAATGCACATAAAGTTACTTCATTTAAGGTACCATATTGCATATCAAAACAGTGAACATGTTGCCCCTTCCCTTTCATACATGTGCAAATTACGAAGGTCTGTGGTTATATAAATACAATGAGAGCCGAATTGTACGCGTACGCAGATAATTGATGTGTCAGGACCACTGGGATGCATCGTATTCACCGCGGACTGTGCCTTCACAATGGCCCGCAGTGTAGTAACGCGAGGTACACGTGGGGACAAATTAAATGACACGTATGCATGTTGTGATTACTGGTTTTTGTGAGTGTATTTTTATGGCTTTTGTTGTATGGCAATGTCACAAGAATTATATATTTTTTTGCTGAGTATGTAACAAATGATAGAAACAGAATCTTGTGACTTTTTAATTAAATATATTGCCTCCTTGGTCCAGTGACACGATGGCTCAGTTGGCAGAGCGGCGCCAAGGTACGGCGAAAGTCGCGGGTTTGTGTCCCGCTCGTGTCAATCATTTCTCAAGTTTCCTTTATCTTGGGAAGACAATTGGAACTTACAATGATTGTATTTAATAATTTTATAGTACTTATTACAATATTTAAAAGAGACCAACACTTAGTTAGTAATAGGGCGCGAGCTTATTGCCATCAACCTGACACAAACCCAGACACGATGTTGCCTGGCTGAGAATTATTTAATGGAAAAACCCAGTAACATTTTTCCCGACCCGGGATTATAACCTAGGACCTCATGCTTAGCAGACAGTTAGCGACTACTAGACGTCAACGGACAGTAAAAAATAATAGTTTCTCGCGGTGTTACCCACTACATTTTTTCGGGATAAAAAGATAGCCTATGTGTTAATCCAGGGTGTCAGCTACCATCATATGAAATTTCATTAAAATCGGTTTAGCCATTTGAGCGTGAACAGGTAACAAACACACTCACAAACTTTCGCCCTTATAATATTAGTGTGAAGTATGATAAACATTCTACTTCATTTCGAGTTCCACTGATCTGCGTAAAAACTATATTCAAGTGATGTCTGATTAACAAGCCGATGCCTAATAACAGATAATGAGTTAATCGTAACAATAATTAACGCAATTCGTATTTACTTGGATTTTAAAGCGACGTAATTAATGTCATCATGAAACTGATTACACATAATTAAAATAATTGGATACAGTGTGGGTGTATTTATTTGGTATGAAGTGTATTTCGGAGTGACACGTGAATGATATGTTTAAGTTAGTTTAGTGTAATGACCAATAGATGGCGTTGCATTATGTAGAGGTAAACCTGAATCGCGGTGTTAAGATTTAATTTTTTGAACACTTTATTTCTCTGCTGAATTTTGCTTCGTCTGAACAATGTTATAATTAGCGGCTTAACGACCTGATTAGCGCAGTGGCTAACCAATTGGACTGCTGTGCAAAGGGTTGCGGGTTCGATTCCCGCACGGGGCAAAACTTTGTGCAACCATAGAAGTTGGTCCCGAGTCTGGGTATTTGTGTATGTGATATTTTAAATTTTTACGACGCAAGAGAAATTCCTAGCGTGGGGTGACGTTTTTTTTTTTTAAAATTAAGGTTTCTTATGTTTGTCCAGTGGAGTACAAAAAATGTTCTTTTTTTATTTCTTTGTCATAAATAACAGTTTCTAAAAAGCGCCAACAGTGTTCAATCTAAGTAGCTACTAAATCAAAGGTATTATGTGAATTTTCATTCAATTCCCCGAGAATTAGTCAAAGAAAATTGTATAACATTAAGTCAAGAAGCGACAAATAGATTTTCACGTATGAAAAGACGTTAGGTTAACGACCTCGAAAATTGTTTGCGCGGTTGCTTAGTAACGGTTTGAATGGAACCAAATTACTGAAATCATAATAGATATCCATAATATTACCTCTAAAAGTTGTTATATTGTCCCCAAGTGTAAGTTTTGTCGGTGGGTAACGTACCCTTGGCTTGTGTTGACATAATTAATGGATCACTGCTTCATTGATCTAGAAGTTACGAAAATGGCTGCTGTATAATATCCTGGGTTCATTTCCTGGTGAAGTAAAGTTGGTGACTTGACTTTTCAACCTGGTATCGTGTGTTTAGTATGGTGAAGCATATACGTATATTTTATCAAAGAGTGCGACGTAAGCTTATGGAAGTAAATGGAAATGATCCCAGTGATTATACTCCGCCAATATACTCTTCAATTACCGAATTAAGTTCTTAGTGTATGGGGTAAAATGTGCCAAATTAATGGCATTCCATTGGCCTTCTACTATAGTAATTAGCTTATAAGCCTTATAATCGCCAAAGTCAATAACGCAAATTAATTATAGGACCATTTTAAATCGATAAAGAACCACGCAATCTCTCAATAATTCGTTTACTCGCAAAAAAAAAACCTAAATATATTACTCACCATTATACATCTCTATCAACTAATAGCTATGGAAAACTTCTATCTATTTTACTTTTATGTACATGGTCACAAGCAATATGTATCTAAATGTACTATCAAACATAGTCTAATGGCTAAACTCGAAGTCAATTAACTCAACTTAATTTAGTTAATAGTTAACCGTTAATGTACTCTCTGATGCATGCACGCATAACAAGGCATTACGCTTATGTAAGTTACTTTGGCCAATGGCTTGTGTGATGGGTAATCAATTAAAGTGTAAAGTACCTATGTTTAATTAAAATATTGTTTACTAAGCAAATGATTTTAGTATATTGAATAAATTACTAGCTGACTTTTTATCATGACGTATCTTTTTTGCATGTTGCCATGCTAGGCTTAAATTTTTAAATTGATAAAGGAAACTTGAAAAATGATGGACATGAGCGGGACTCGAACCCGCGACATTCGCCGTACTGTGGCGCCGCTCGCCAGTGAGTCGTGAGTGTCACGGTTGCTCAGTTGGCAGAGCGGCGCCACGGTACGGCGAATGTCGCGGGTTCGAGTCCCGCTCGTGTCCATCATTTTTTCAAGTTTCCTTTATCAATTCATAAATTATTAGCTATTAGGCTATATTAGAACTTTGAAATTAAAAAATAAGAAATCTGCCCCTGCCTGGACTGCCTCGTTGGTCTAGTGGTCGCTAAGCGCGACTGCTGAGCACGAGGTCCTGGGTTCGAATCCCGGGTCGGGCAAAGTGTTATTGGGTTTTTCCATTAGGTAATTCTCAGTAGCAGCACGGAGTCTGGATTTGTGCCCGGATGATGGCAATAGGCTCGCCCCCTATTACATTGGGACCTAAAACATAACTGGCGAAATGTGGGTGTACTACATGTGCACCTCTGCCTACCCCTTCGGGGAATACAGGCGTGATGTTATGTATGTTATGTATGTAACTCTGCCCCTTTACTATGAGCTTTTAAACCAGGACAGATGTGGAAGCGAGACGCCGCGCGCCGCTACGTGCTGTGTAATGCGGCGTCTCGCTTCCACAACGTGAACTGTCCTGCTTTTAGAGTACGTGGGAAGTGGGCTGTTTTTTGTAATTATAGAAACGTCTTAAAAAATTATCTGCCGTTCCGCAGGTTAGTAGGGGGCTTCCGGATATGGTAATTTAAGGTCTCTGGGCACTTTTTGTGCAAATAGTAACTACGGTCTTTATAACCCCGTCTGCCTTTTGAAGGGCTCTCGTAAAAAAAGGGCGTACTGAACGATTACTTGTATAGGTATATCACTCATAGTCGCGTTTTTGATTCAAATAAATTCTGACTGACCTTTTATTACGTCTTACCAAAAGTCCGTGAAAGCAGTCAACACTTTGTCGAGAGACAAGTCAACCCAGCAAAAAATGCAGTAAATAAATAGTAAGTTCTACTCAAATTTCATTTCCATTCAGCTTTCCAGCAACATAAACAAAACTTTCCTATCAAGATTGCCCTCACAATAAATTAACTTAAAATAAAACTGGCTGAGTACTTTTTCTCGGCCGCCACAACACGTTTGTAACCTGAATACGTGAGGGTTAAAACATTGGATGTCCATAGCAGTTTGTAAGCGAGTAAAACGTGTTTAGTTGTACAAGTAATTTGCCAGAATTTACTCGAATACAGTTAGGGCTACCATTCGTTTAGATTGGGGAATTAAAAAAGGCTTATCTTGGAAAGTTGATGATCCGTAATGAAGTGAGTAAGAGTCTTGTATGGCAATTCGAGTTAGAAAGAGGTAGGGCTGCCCCCATTATTTGACGAAATAAATATAAAATACCTATATAATATATCTGATGATTACTACTTACCACCTATATCTGGTAATTATTATCTAGTGATGTAAGTGAAAAAAAGGTATCGCAAAGAATAGATAAAGATAAATTGGCTCAGAAGCAGTGTTTGTTTTATTGTTCATAAACATATAAAAAAGATCTGATTCAATGAGTGACAAAAAGCACAAATGCTGAACAGCAAAAATGTTTATATTTGTAAAATACATTGCTTTAATTATCATAAAGTTAATGATAAATACGGGTTACCAAGCTGCATTCTTCACTTTATAAGTCTCATCATTATCATCAGCCGGAAGATGTATTTTACACTGTTGAATAAAGGCCTCTCCTTTAGGTTAGGGGGGGATGCCATAATCCCCACTTATCCCCCGGTAAGCGGCTTCGGGATCGCAGTATTGGTGACGAAGTCATATAAGACGCTGCTGCCGAACTTCTGGATTTTCCCTTAGTCGCCTCTTACGACACGGGAGGAAAGGGGTGGTAAATTTGAAAGGTAGTTCCATTCAAAAAAATTATATCGGTCAGTCTGTCCTTTTCACAGCCAAAGGACTTATCAATTAGATTGAAGTGTATGAAACCAGAATGTAACAACCCTAGCTATGCAGGTTGGTTTACGTAGCACAGTAGTTAGTACCTCGTATATTATTTAGAGGTGACGTCAATTTAATTGCTTCATTACATGCCTTTCTTTTAAGTATTAGTGCCCAATATATTGTTAGTGGCCTCGTTGGTCTATGCTAGGCGCGACTGCTAAGCATGAGGGGTCTAGGCTAAGCGCGACTGCTAAGCATGAGGTCTTGAGTTCGAATCCCGGTTCGGGCAGTGTTACTGGGTTTTTCCATTAGGTAGTTCTCAGTAACAACACGGAGTCTGGATTTGTGCTCGGTTTATGGCAATAGGCTCGGCCCTGTTACACTGGGTGTGTTATGAATCACTAGATAATTAAGGTAACATTTCTTTTTTGTTTTTGTTTAAAGATTAAAACCTTACATATCTTAAATTTTGATCTTGCATGTTGCTCATGTCAAGCTTAATTTAAAATTGATAAAAGAATTCTGAAAAATGATTGACACGATAGCCCAGTAGATCTGTGCCATGGTTAGGCGAACGCCACTGGTTCAAGTCACGGTCCTGTATACCATTTTTTTAAATTTCTTTATTAAGAAATTAGGTACCTACATTTATTTTATTAACATAAAATGTCAGACAAATCTGCATTATTCACAATTAGTCAGGTCAAGGGAGGAGACTTATGCCGAGCAGTCGGTTACATAATATCTGATGATGGTGATGATGCCATGACCTTTGAACACAATAGTGTAGGAAAAACAACAAATGTTAAAAAGGAGTAGTAAAGAAAGTCCGGTCCATTAAAAATGCATGACATCTCGACCCAACACGTTCACTGGTACGTGTCATTTCGAGTCGCTAGTTTCTTTCCGATAGCAATCTCAGTGCAATTATCTAAGAGATAGAGCACGAAATACAAGTCGCGCAACACTTTTCTTAAAGCAATCATAAGCAATCGTTTCCAGGTAAGCATGAAACAGTGAAAACAGCTATCCAGCATCCACCAATTACAACATAATTAATACAAGATTAAACAACCAATCATGGATAAGCAATCGCCAATTAATCTGTTCTCTATGCAATTACTTCATGTTATATCACTTCTTGGAAGCATGTAGCCTTATTTACAAGTCAATAAGGTTGATAATGTATTGGCAAATACTTTCAGTTTCAGAGCATCGCGTGTTTTGACAAACTTGTTTGATAAAAACTTGGCTGCTGTATGCTATTGTTGTATTGTTTTTGTTTGTTTAATTGTGTGCGAGTTGATTTAACATGCTATGTATATATATAAATGGTACTAGTTTTTTGTTGTATTTCCTTATAAGATAACAAATCGTGACTTAAGCATTCGCAAGACTGGCTTGAAATGAAAAGCGTGAATTATGCAAATGATACCTTATTGCAGTAATGTCGTGTTAGAGATAAACAGTGCAATAGCTGAACTAGAGGACCAAGGTTCGGTTTCTCAATTCTCGGGGATAATGATAATCAGATGATTATTTTTTAGCCATAACATGTACCTACAACACTTAGGCTATCCGATCAGAAATAACTATAATATTGCTCAGGATTGTCAGATTGCTTAGCTTTGGCAAGACTAACAATCTGGATCACCAAAAGATAAGATCACGCCCGTATTCCCTGAAGGGGAAGGCAGACGTGTATGAGAGTACGTTATGGTCCCAATATAATAGGGAACCTATTGCTGCTACTGAGAATTACCTAATGGAAAAACCGAGTAACACTGCCTGACCTTTGATTTGAACCTAGGACCTCATGCTCAATAGCTTAGCGACCACGAGACCAACGAGGCAGACACATAGTTAGGTAAAAACACCAAGATACATTCAGTCATCATAAGTAGTTAACATGTTACACTGCAAATTATCTTACGTCAAATATAAGGACGTAGTTAAGCAGAAAGGATCCATCGCACACCAACACCAAAATTGAGTTAGGCATACTAAAGAGGCAAAAAACGAATTCTATAATTCAAATGTTAAAATACAAGAAAATACCCTTCGTCTGCCGTTAAACCAGCAGGTGTACTGTAGCGGATTAATAAAGAAACACGATTTAAACTTTAAAGTCAAATATCACAAAATTAGTTCGATGTGGATTCGATCCTTTCTTTATGTCCAATTGTAAGAAGCATACATCAATTCAATCATAATGCTGACTATACATCTTTATTCTATGTACTAGAATATGTATTGTATAAAAACATATACGTTATTATATTTACATTGTCCGTCCCTAGGTAGACTACACAATAGGTACTTAAGTTCCGTCATGAGGCAAAGACTTCGACCCTTTTTACGTCTGAAGTAAATACGGGATAAAGAACAATATGAAGCAAAATAATGGAAAATATATTGCGAAAGCCTAAAAACTAGGGAAACCTCTAGAGCTTATAATACATAATATATTAATGTATACAAGTCTGAGTAGGACTGGCAGTAGGTTTTGCCTAATAGACAGCTGTATTTGCGTTTGAGCACATAATACCATACAGATATTACATAATGTCCGTATTACAGGCATTTATTTTTTATTTTCGGAAAACTTACAGCTTGAATACACAATACGAGACAGAGAATTATATACACTTGAAGGCCATTTAAAAGTTTTCACAAGTCAATTTTACCAAGTGAAAATATAAATTCCGGAACCAGTGGATGCAAATGGCAAGTTGTCGTTCCTTGTGGCGTTCTATAGGGGAGGCCTTTGTTCAACAGTGGACGTCTTCCGGCTGATGATGATAATGAAATTTGAAGATTGTCCCTCACAAACATACAGAGTTTGCCTCTTTATTTTATTACTATATAATTATGTAGATATAGGTATATATATATGTAGATATAGGTATGATAGGTAGTATTTATTTAAGCTAATATAGTTGTCGTCACGACAGAGGAAGACTTGGCGTTATTATTTGTGAATGCTTGACACGACTATCAAATAAAATCGAGTAAACACCACAAAGCGAATCGATTTGACGAATTACGATAATTCTTGAACTGATACTGTACTCTCCGACAAGCCTCATTGAATCGGGTATTGACCTGTGATATTACTTAGAATTTCTCTCATTTATTTTCTTTGAGATCTCTATGAAATAGAAGATTATTATGTTTTTCTTTAATCTTTTTATACTTGTTAGTATTGTATCGTTTATTACTCTTTGATCTGTGTATTCATAAACAATTAGGTACAACTTTATCGGAGTCCATAAATCCTGACAACAACGACTGACGACCTCATGGCGCAGTGGCTGGGTTGAATTCCCGCATGAGAAAAAATTTGTGCGATCTGCAGATGTTTGTCCTGAGTCTGGGTATTTGTGTGCGTGATATTTCATGATTATAAAATGCACCCACGAGAAATGCATAGTGTGCGAACGGTTGCTATTGCAACTTATTGATTCGAAAGAATTTTACATTGGCATTCGAATTAAGGAAAAGTCAGAAGAAAGATATTGTTCTAAATGATAATGAAAACTTGCGCCGAGATTTATTATTCATTTTTGATATTCAGGGAAAAAAGTATTAAACCCAGATTAATCGTTCAAAAGTTTTTTTCTCTCTCAATAATTAATTTGACTATAAACATAACCTCTGATTGCGGTCAATGAAGTAAATTTAACTTTATATACGTGTATTTAGAGTTCACTTTTAGTTTCGTCGAACCAATTTGCACTAAGGATAATGGTTAGCTATCGACTTTCGAATAGAGGAAAACACTTGAGGTAGAATGGATTGAGGTGTTTGTTTGACAATGACTGCCCCTATATTTAACGATCTACAGCAAATCGGCCTGGTCAAAACTGGCAGGAGACTTAAACAGTTTCGCCTTTTATCCGGTGACGCCCATAAGATCCCTCATGGGGCCGAGGAAAAAAAACAATTTTACATTGTACTCCGATATGGGTTGTCGACAATCAAATATTTGCAGAAATGACAATTCAACAATGTAACTCCGATATTCTATCCATTGATTTTAGTAGCGTACATATCATAACATTACATCACGCCTGTATTCCCTGAAGCGGTAGGTAGAGGTATACAATCATTATAGTGTAACCATTTTGTCAGATAGAAGCCCCAATGTAGTCGCGGGCCAGCCTATTGCCAGGCTCAAATCTAGTCTCCGCGCTGCTACTGACAATTACCTAATAGCAAAACCCGTAAAACTTTTCCCGCTCCGGAACTCAAACCCAGGACTTCACGCTCAGCTGAACGCGACCACTATGCTAGAAAAAGACCGTCTGCTTCAATAGCTTTTTCTTTCAAAAAGGTAACTCATCAAACTTTTCAACATTTTTTAGATATATAATTATATAGATTTTGATTCGTGATTTTCACAGGATAGTACCTAATGTTGTAATAGACTATAAAACGGTGACGAAGTATTTGTGTTCGCGGTCTTCAATACAATAGGAAGATATGCTCATTAAAAATAACAAGATCTTATGACAGAACACTTTTTTGTTTTCATCACGTACCTGGAGTTAATGGCGTTCTGATAATACTACTTATGTTTGTAGTTCCTTGTTTAGTCATGGTGTTATTAGCATGGGTATGATGAAGTAGTTACATACATACATACATAAGATCACGCCTGTATTCCCCGAAGGGGTAGGCAGAGGTGCACATATAGTACACCCACATTTCGCCAGTTATGTTTTTCGGTCCCAATGTAATAGGGGGCGAGCCTATTGCCATCAACCAGGCACAAATCCAGACTCCGTGCTGCTACTGTGAATTACCTAATGGAAAAACCCAGTAACACTTTGCCCGACCCGGGATTCGAACCCAGGACCTCGTGCTCAGCAGTCGCGCTTAGCAACCACTAGACCAACGAGGCAGTCCTGAAGTCCAGTGATGAAGTAGTTATAATAGAGGTTTCTTTGAAGTTATGAGTGCTCTGTTTCTTTTTTTTGATTTGGCATGAGCTAATAATTTGGCTGGTTATATTGTGGTGTAGAGAGTGATCGGCATATTGGCACTAAATACAGAGACATAGGTAGGCTAGTACCCCATATAATCGACGACCTGATTGGCGCAGTGGCTAAGTGATTGGACTGGGGCGCTAAGGGTTGCGGGTTCGATTCCCGTACGGGACAAAGTTCTTGCGATCCGCAGATGTTTGTTCCGAGTCTGGGTGTTTGTGTATGTGATATTTCATGTTTGTGACTCAGGACTCTTTGTGATACAGGAGAAATTCCTAGTGTGAGGCCACGTTTGAAAATGTTGTTTTTAAATACCTCATGTTTACTAGGTATCTAGTCGGTCTAGTATCTAGATACTAGTACGGAAAACATAACATGATATAACACTCGGTATACTTTGAAACAACATTCATTGCGCAAACGTGATAAATGCTTCGTTCTCTGTATGACTTGGCCTTTTCAGCTCTGAGACTAGCATTATAAGTCTTTTTTGAATACTTTTTAATTTGAAACCATGTTTAACGTAAGAAAACAGTGATTGTTTAAAGATTATGAACTCACTTACTTTCTTAATCAAAACAATGTAATTTAGCACATATAAATAAATTCCACAAGATGGGCAGCAGCGTCTTCTGTAACTTCACCACCAATACTGCGATCTGCATGCCAAGCTAAGCGTAGGGATTATGGCAATCCCCCACTCCAAGGGGCAGGCCTTTGTTCAATAGTTGACGTGTTCCGGCAGATAATGATGAAATAGACTCCACTTTTTTCTTTCACCTCAAGCTCGATCAAATTACTTGTCAAATTATCTTCAATGATATCTGTAGCCGTAGGTACACCTATATAGCTCGCTTCACTTATTTTATGTGTCAACAGAGAGTGAACAGCGTCGAATAACAAACAAAAGTACACCTACACTCGACCGGAGCGTTTGTAACAAGATATTTTTGTACGAATCTATTCCTTTAAGGTCGACAAAGAATTGTTAGACGAGTGTTCGCTGTGGCATTTAATTAGACTAGTGTTTTGTTGGTGTATAGATAGGTATTTTTTCTAGAAGTTGTTTTTCGACAAGAAAATGTGCAGAAGCAACCGGTGTTACGCTCTGCCAATTATCACATTGCTGCTATGTCTATATTTAGTCTTCTTAACATAGATCGAGCCTAGTGCCGCTTATGGGGTTTTCACTACGACTTTAAGGCTCGTAAGGTCGTTACGATCCATCGCTTCAAATCAGGCGTACCAACTGATCGCTAGTGTATGCCTATATCGTTAACGGAGGTCGTAAGAAAAACCTACACAACCTGGAATATCGTTATTGTATGGCTCTCTCTGACCACACGATTAATCGAAACGATCCGTCATACCATAGAACTGTGAATCTTTGAATGTCGAAATATAATCGTATGAGGAATGTGCCGATGAATGATGCGAAAGAAGTATGCCAGGATCGTAGCAAATTGAAACCTGTGGTCTCTGCTTACCGCTCGGAGAAACAGGCGTGTCTTTATGTACGTAAATTATGAAACAAAACAGTAGATTCAAATGACCTGAATTGCTCCAATCGTATCAGAATTAAATATAAAATTTGGAAGATTCCAGTCTGCATAACAAAGCGTGCAATCCGACCGATTCGCTTACGAACGTGGAATTTTCCATAAAAGGAAATTAATTGCGCGGTTAATGAATTACAGCCGCCATGTTTCTGAGTGTACACGGTACAGCCGAGACAATTGACGTTTTAGACGGTTCAGTTCTTTATTAGAACTCTTCATAGTTTTGCTACAGTGAGTTTTTTGTGGTTCAGTGAATTTGATCTCGTTTTTATATAGATCTTTTGACTGCCTCTATCGCTAAGAGCGCCTTATGAGTTTAAGATCCTGGGTTTAAATCGCGGGTCGGGGAAACGATGACCTGATCGGCGTAGTGGCTAAGCGATTGCACTGCTGCGGGTTCAATTCCCACACGGGACAAAAATGTGTGCGAATCCCAGATGTTTCTCGCAATTGCAATTTGGGTGTTTATGTATGTGATATTTCATGTTTGCAAAACGCACCCACAACACAGGAAACATTTTAAATGTGGGGCGACGATTTAAATAAAAAAACTAGGTTGTTGTCATGATTGAATGAATGAATGAATACTCCATACCTCTATAGGTAGCTATCTAAAAGTGTAATATAAATAAGGTTATTAAAACATTATTATAAAATTTAATTCAGTCAGTAAATAATAATATTTTGGACGAGTTATATTGACGTCAAAACTGTTGAATCTTTACGAATGACGCAAACTGGCTCTCATTCACAAGACCGTTTCGGTCGTTGCGCGGGGGCAGACGTCTGCATAAACAAGGCAAAAAAGCTAAACACGGAGGAGTAAACTCTTTGAATGGAAATAGATACTGAGTTTCCATGAAAAATAACTTAATTAGTTACAAAATCAAATGCCATATATACTATGGGTTCTAAATGTCATTTCTATAGGGTTGATAGACAGACAAGGGAAAGCAAAGAGATCCTATAAGGATTCTGATTTTTCTTCAGAGGGACGGAACCCTAACAAAGTAAAAAAAAGGTTGTGGCCTTTAGCGAGAGTTTTAAGAAATATAGGAGACATGATATAAACACAAGACCGAATATAGTTAGTTCAGCGCGGCATTGTGTCATAAAAGAAATAAAATAACTGCTTCTAGTACACAAAGTATTCTATTCAATTCTACTCGTTTACAAAGAAGCTGAATTCTTAGAACTTTTCGCAGAGCGGCAATTATTTTCCTAAGTACACGTAATAGGTTCTATTTCTGTGCGCGAATGATATGCGCAGTAACCACTTAGTAGTTCGTACTGTCTTCATCTTGGTGGCACTACACTTGGCGTATTTGTACAAATATTTGCGATACTTACGAGTGTAAAAATAGACCTTATTGCATTCAACTACGGTGTATTTTGCATAACTAAGATGCTACAAATATTTGGGCAAATACGCCAAGTGATGTGCCAGCATTACGTAGCGTGACGAATCGACGTCATTATTTGTTCTCGATGTTACATCAAAACGTGTAATGCTGAAACCAATCTTCATAGATAGTAAGATCTGATTTGTAACGATCATCATTACAGCGCACGCGCCGATCAATCATGTTATTATGTGGATAGAACACTATTTAAACCGTGCAGACGTTGAATAGTATACCTATCTATGGTTTAAAGTAATTTAAACATTAGATTTGCTGTTTTAAACACTAGCAAAGCTTTCACCCGCGTTGAAAGTTTTCTCATGTCTTCCCCGGAAAAGGTATATCCTTTCTAGATAGAGATATCTCAATTTATGTTTTCCCATATCATGCATTACATGAAAATCGGTACAGTGGTTTTTGGTGACGACGGTGACATACGAATAGACGGTTATTTCCGCAATGTATAATTGTATACTGACTTGCTTGCTATATAAATGGTTATAATATACGTTTTAAATGCTTCCCATATCAGTACTTCAGTTTCACTTGTTAACCAAAAAGGTTTTATTCACTGACCAATAACTGCCGCATCTAAAATTCATCAAATACTTCGGGTATAAAAAGTTCATTCATAAAACGAGAACTCAAAGATGTCGGTCGTATTAGATTTGGCCTTTATTAAGTTCTTGTCTTCTCCATTTTACAGGGTGACCCTAAAAGGCAGTGGCCTCCTAAGTATTTGATGACAAACTTTTTTTAGAGCTGGCTGCAAAGTAATCGATATTTTTTATGCTGGCCATGTTACAAGCTAATCGATATGATTTTTTTTTCATTTTTGGCCATATTGACTTTTGGAGTAATCGATAAAAACATTCTTTTTTTGAAAATACCTTTAGACATACCTACATTTTGACATAATTCTATAAAGACTAGAGTGATTACTGCGTTTTGAACGTGAACACGAGAATTACCCTACGGAATAAAATTAATTTTAAATTGAGGTATCATACTAAGATACGATCTGAAAGTTGCCTTTTTATTAAGATGATATATTAGCGCCTAGGTATATGCCTGTAAAATAATAATATGATTCTTTATACATAATAGATAACACAAATCAATCGAACGACAGAATAAACCATATTAATATAAAATGCTTTTTAAATTAATGATTAAATCAGTGATAGAGTCACGCCGATAAAAATCTATCTAATAAATATGCAAAACGACAGATACTAAAAATTGTCTATAAAAACTATTAGTGACTCAATTTCGATGCAATTGACTCGAGTCAAGTCGATTTGCATTATCGATTTTCATCTGCGTTAGTCCAACTCTAAATTATATTTTTTAATCTACGTTCTCGATTTGAATTCGTTTGTTTTCCTATCGATTCATCTGGTGATCTAGTCTTATCGATTTAGTAGCGAATTAGAGCGGATCAAATGAGCCAAATAAAATGATTTGATTATTAGAAAGTAAATGTATTGTTTGTATGAAAGTGAATGCGGAGTTGTGATTAGATTAAGTACCTAAGGAGTATAATTGTATGTAGAAACCATACTTAAACAAATATTATCGCAATAATTTCCTTATTGGCCACTAATGCTGTTAATGATTATTGTGTAGCTCTATCTTAGCTAAAAAAAAACAAAAGTAAATTAAGAGTACAGACGAACATAAAACCTCCTTTTTAAAAGTCGGTTAAAAGTAGTCTGTTTATGTAACGTAAATTGACAGATTAATCCTCGAATGACGTCATTTGTAGTCCGTAAAGACAGCGGCTGTCAAACTCAAATGTGAGGTCATTATGACGTCACTTGACGAATCGTTTACCTAGTGAGTAGGCTTTGTTATTATAATCAGTTCCGATGAAATAAGTCCTTACTCATTTATTGCTTAGCCATACTTCTCCGGGCTCAAGACCGATTGAAAATCGAAGAATGGTGTTATTAAAACACAAATCATATTCTGGACATTTTTTCATAACAAAGGACGGAAGATAATGAGGTGTTTGAACAAGGATGTTTACTTGAACATATTTATTTTATTATTTAAGAAATATGATGTAAGATTAGGCCAGGATACCTAAAACACTACCGGTAAACAATGGTGGTATTAGATAGATGTATCCAATTCATACGTGATTTTTGTTTATATCCCTAGAGACCTGAAATTACCTACGCGCAGTTTCATTCAAGTCCTGAATTATCTTAACAATAGGCCGATGTTTTGCAGTGGGATATTTATAGGCTGGTTTTATAACATTATGTGGACAAATAAAATCAACATGTTTTGGGACTTTTATTCCCGCCCCCCACGCGCAGTGGGGAGGTGCGTCGAGACAATTCGAGGGATGCGTTGCAACGTACGCAGATCCCGCGTACCTCGACCTAAGATAGCTAGGAGAACACCCTGAGGATTTACGCGGAAAGAATCAGGCATAACCCTACGTCCGCCCCAGAAAACACATGAGGATCCCCAGTAAAAACGGTACATTTACCAGCATATTTTGTTAAGGTGGTAAATATTGTTATAAGTTTTAAAATATCATAAATATTAATTTAATATTTATTCAAAGACACCGCCTAAACTGGTGCGCCACACTGCCTAATAAAAGTCGAAGAAAAACTCATCCTGAAATCACCAACCCGGTAGTGATGAAGTGAGGTTATCGGTGATCACTGCCCATTCTTCTCTGCGTGAGAAGAGGCCTTTTCCCTGCAGTGGGACACATTTCAGCATAATATTATTCTTATGCTCAAGAAAGCTGTTAAGTATGCCAGCCTTTTTTGTGCCTTAATTAGTGCATTTCATTATCATACTATCATAATTATGCGCTGATTATGTAATTCTTCTTTTAATTACGTGTATTATCTGATTAAACCCATCGGTCTAATTCGATCGAATCGATCTCGGTAATACGTATTGACGCTTAATGTGGGGATTAATTTACAATACTAATTAGCCGATTGAATTATTCATTGTAATATCTCACGCATGGCACCTAACATTATCATCTGGGGTAATAAATTATGATTAATTTTAAATGCAGCTTTTTTTTTATCTACAAAGGAATTGTTTGTGAGTTTTTTGAAGTTGAGAAAGACTGTTTTTTGATTTTCGTTTTTCCTAATACAAATTTAAATAATTTTCTTCTTCGTAGTTAATTTAAGAGAAAATACAGAATTAATGCATACCTACATAATTTATGATTTCTTTCATGTATTGCACAGGGAAAAAGAAAGCGGTTTCCATTAAGAAATCATGTTTATAACATGTCTCAGTCTCATTAACATTACTTCAATCACGCCCCGTGTAATATAATTCTGACTAGCTATTTATCGAGTCCAAATTGAGTTCAACGCTATTTAATATAACGAGCAGATTGCCTTAACGGACCCACATTGGGTTCGTCACTAACGACGAAGGATAATTATATTCATAATTCTGCCAGACGTAAACATACAGTACATATAAGTTAGTACATATAAGTATACTCTCAATATCTTTGTCAGTCTGAATACATTATAGTACTCAGAATAGGCATTTAACAGACCGGTGGTGACAGGTTAATGACCCGTTGACGCCTATGAGATTAGATATAGGTAGATGACATCCCGATTTTCTCCGACAGTCGGTTTATTTACTTTCTAAATCTATAAATAAATATCTATAAATGTATAGAGGTTTTAACTGCAATAAATATGTTTGTAGAATAGTTTTCAAGCATTTGTTAGAAATATTTTTATCTTTAGTAGGCATTTAACTATTTATAATTTTAATATTTTGACATCATAATATGTTATGGTCGAATATAATGGGATGATAATTATAATTATTTAAAATCGTACTTTGTAAAGCTGTATAACGAAAAAAATGTTTTGAATTTAACTGTAGGTATTTCTATTTTTGCAAATATAAAAAAAAATATTGATACAATCCATTAATTAATATTCTAAATAGCAAACAGACCTATATAATTTACATTTTTGAATAAAATATTAAGCAAATTAATCGAGCATGTCGCCTCAGCAGATTTGCAAAACGCGTTAAGAGGTTACTCACTTGAGTTCCCGTTAGGATCTGCACTCCCGTGCAATATTGCTGTCTTGAACGCAAATAGCCTACGTTATTAACAGTACAAAGACTTATATTTAAGCTACTATATCTTTATAGCTACAGTGGATATTATAGATGACAAATTCTAACAACCATGCAATTATTCCCTAAATTGGTAGAGTATTTAGGTATTTCCTACTACTAGGACTCTATACAAGAACATTTCATCGCTTATTTTAAGGCTCTTGAAAAAGTTTAGGAAATAATTCTTAAAACAGTACGAAGATGTCTGCACCTATTTCTCCATTCGTAAGAAACTCGACATATTTATTAATTAGTCTGATAGGTGGCGAGCCTATTGCCGTTTTTCGGGCCCAAAGTGGGTTCGCCTGTGGTCACCTAATTTTGCGGCGACGCGCGACGAGATAATTGTATTAGTAGGTATACCCTCCACTACAGATTAATTTAGATTGGTACATTGATTGATTGATTGTTTTGTCTAACGAGAACTGGGACTTTCGTCTGAATTGTGAATGAGATTGCTGACTAAACATGACCTACGATGTGGGTGTTTATTAGAATCAGAATCGTGTAGGTCAAAAAATATTCGTCTTTACGTCGTCGTCTTTAGAGACGTGCTACAGCGCCTGCGCCAATCGGGTCAAACATATCTCCCACACACAATGTAATTTATTACTATTCAATTATAAAGATCGTTGCTCCGTGCTTTAAACTCCATGTATGACAGATTGACCTAGTGTCTAGAGAGAACTCAATACTAGACGTTTATTTTAAGATTGTTAACCTACTTCGAATAAAAGAGGTTCTGTATTTGACCCTTATATATATCTTTCTGCGATTTTCTCAAAAACGACTAATCAGATTTTGATGGGGTTTTTACTCGCCGCATCCTGTACGTGATTGTAACTGTTATACAGTTTGGCGATTTTTTGAGCTTTTTGTAAGTGTTTATCCATATTCTTGATAAATAAATAATTAAACAAAAATACCCAAATATCATCAGTTTCATTGATAAGCAGTTTCCACGCACATTTTCTCCGGATGGTAGAACTATGCATGGTGACCTAATTGGGTCGCAATAGGTTTTTAATTGGGCAATGGAAAACGGTGCTTAGGCATTCGATATCACACATTTGCTTCCTCGGAAAATTCTCCGAAAATTCATCACCACTATCTTTGGATTTTGCGTCTTTTACAGACTGTTTAAACAGTATCATGGAGGAAAGAGGCACTTTTTTGGTGACTAAATTATCTAATTCTTACTAGGCTCTAAGAATACAGATTCGATAATGATACACACAAATACAAGCTTTCGCACTCTAGTAACAGATTAAAATACTCGACAAGTAAAGCTGAAGTACAAAGTGGATCCCATCTTGAAACCTCTTGGAAACTAAGAACATAATTGAATTAAGAGACACAATGAAAGCTTGCTGAGCTGTTTATTTAATAGTCTAGTGAACTACTAACCTAGAGTCTAGTGTATGCGGCTTTGAGTTGTTTGCTTGTCCTACACTAGGTGTGTCATGCATTCTTATAGTATGGTTGATGAACAACCTGGTGTCAGAGTTTAAACACCCTGTAGGCCTCTGTAAGGAATTTTATGCACTGATAAGGTTTACACATATGAATAATTGGCTGCCTCATTGGTCGCTTAGGTTGACTGCTGGGCGTGAGATCCCAAGATCCATTCCCAGGTCCAGCAACATTGGGATTTTTCATTAGGTAATTTTGAGTCTGGATTCGTTCCCGGTTAGACTGTAGGCTTGCCCTAATTATATTAGGATCTTTAACATAACCAGCTTAATGTGGTTGTAGATACTATAACCCCTGCCTGCACCGTTGGGAAACATAGGCGTGATGTTTTTCTTCAATAATTATTTAACGATACCAACACCTTGTGTTAAGATATAATAAATGTAATTAAAAATAAACATACCAAAAAACGTGGGAATCTTTGCCAACATAAAACTCGTAGAGCAACGGCTGTAACCCTAATGACACAAGCACTCTAACTTATTAAAAATCAATAAGTTTCTTATGCACTCTCATTACGAAACCTGTTCTAATAATTCGCAATTTGATGAGATTGAATAATTCTGAAAAGATTTTATGAAGACGCGATTTCTGAGCGAGCAAAAATTATCGACTGAAAGTCGCCGCGCTCTTTAATTAGCTGACGTTACTGGAAAAGACGTAAAAGAAAAATAATGTAGCAATAAGTTATGCTACATTCTTTTACTTTTCATGTCAACGGTCTCGACGATTCTAGACACTTTTCGACCAAAAAGTTGACACCTGGCTGGCCCGGTCGTTGGCCTTCATCATATCCTAAAAGGTGCAGGTGGTACTGCAGGGTGGGCAGGATAAAAGGTGCGTCATATCCTGTGATAGGGCACCACACGGAAATTGGGTATGTGATGGGTCGATAATGCTCCACTTGCTAGCTGCATTAAAAACTAAATTGTATTAAAAATTAGATTTAAAAAGATAAAAAAAAAAAAAAAGTTTAGATTATGTCTGTGTAATATGGATCAAGGGAATCTTACAATTTAAAGAAAATATATACCTTTATTTTGGTCTTGCTCTCTAGCTTGTCTTTGTTTTTCTGTAGATATTCAACTGTAGGGCAGAGGCTATTTCGAATACAGAGCAGAAACAAGGATTGACTACTACGCTTGCTCACTGTGAGCCATCTCAGCCTTTATAGCAATGAGAATAGACACCATTTTTGATACACATATCATACAAATATGTATCAAATTAAAGAATTGATCTGATGGGTAACAAATAACAGCTTGACATTCAATGGAGTCGCAATTAACAAGTTGACGGCAATTCTTAAGACCAAAAACGTTGTTTGAAACGAAGTTCGTGTCTTGGTACTTAAAACTTTGCTTCGGAGAAAATTGTGAAGTCGTAACGCATTGCGGTCAAAACGTTCAAAACCTTGAGACTTTTTATTCATTGATCTATATGTATGTAGGTACTTGACGTAGGCTCAACAGCTGCCAACCTTAAGTGGAACTGGGCTGGTCAAGTTTGCCGCAAGTTGGAGGAGCTATTGGCGATAACAATCACGCAGTGGGCCCCAAACAACTGCAAACGATTTCGTGGCAGGCCAAGAAAAAAATGGTGTGACGAACTAGACTCCTACCAAAATGAATGGAGTCAAGTGACGGCAAATAGAGATAAGTGGAAGGAGGGAGGGTAGGCCTTTGCTCTGCAGTGGGACAATACGGGCTTAATAATAAAATAAAAACTTTTATTTCGAGTAACTTTGACTCATATAAACACAACATAACCATACAAAACCTAAATAAGCGTGCAGTTATAATAATATGGTTATTTTAAAATCTATTAATAATGGTGGCAGCAAAGAGTACTATTGAGTTTTAAAACCATTGTAGTCAATGTAGAAAAAGGAGTAAATTACAACGCCGTCTATAATTACAGGCAAGTTCATTAAGTATAATCAAATGAATCTATCACAATGCAACGACGGAAAAAGGCAAAACTGTGTATTTTCCTCAAAGATTATTCAATTTCATTAAAAGACGCACGTAACAATCTTGAAACAAGAATTAATGGATCCAAAGGTTTCGTCAACGTAATAAAGGTAATTGCAGCTTCATTCATTACATTCATTCATTCCATTCAATGTTAGACCTGTCTAAATGTAAAAACAGATTGATTTTGTGAAATCCATAAAATTGGTGTTGCAAAATTATTTTATGTAAAAAATCTAGACTGTTCAGATTGCGGACATATTCGTGACTTGGTGGTAAGGTAAGTATGGAACAAAAGTTGTTTCTATAAAATATTTTAGCAATATTATAAATCACGTAATAGCTAGATGTGATTTCTTTTAAGAACGCACCATTGTATTGCATTGTTTCTATTTCAATATTGATCTTTAGTTCTGCACCAGTTATTTACACTGCTTTGACCAAAAAATGAGAAGAAACCATTTGCCTGAGATGGTTAACTATTATGGTAGCTTGACCAATATTGTTGCTTATGCTATTTTTTTGTCTGGCCAAATGATTCGAAAAATATATTTTCCTATTTACTCCATTTGATCTTATTTTTTCAGTCTTATCTAATTGATTTCGTCCATGTCATTGAACTGTGTTGTGAAAGAGCTTGCAAAAAGTTGTTGGAGATTTCCTTGAATTTTCATATAGGGTTAGCATCAATCTAAAATCTTTAAAACGATAAAAACAATTATCAACCTATACCGATGGCCTGATTGACGTAGTTGGTAAGCAATCGGTTTCGATTCCCACACGGAAAAAAAATGATCTGCAGACGTAAGCCCCGAGTGTGGGTATTTATGAAATGTAGGTCCACGATATAGGAGAAATTTCTAGCAAGGAGTGACGCTTTTGCAAAAATATGCACGATATAAAAACTCAGCAAAGAGTTCGTCGTACAGAATCTCAGATCTCAGCTTCCTTTCACGTAAACAATACAATAGTAATGGCTACCTAGTTTTTATTACTACCCATCTAGTCGGAAATAGATATTGTGCCGTCAGAATCCTATGAATACATGGAAAAATAGTGCGTACGTAATAACAATAGTGATTCTCTTTTACGACAAGGAGATGTTGCTACAGTATTAGCAGAGATTTCATTTGAATTTAGTTTTGCGCATGCGTCTTTGAGGTAAGCAGGTTTATAGAATTTTCTGGAATTAGGTTGTAGGAGTTCAGAACTTTAGTTAGCATTTTTCCAATTTTAATGTCATCGGCGCAGTCATTTCGTCCCTGCTAGCTTTTGTTTCAATTTAATTACATATCTATAAGAGGAACCTCGATAATTGGTATTTCGATATTACATTTTTCACTCAATTGAGATTGGGAACGCTTGTAGAGACAAAAAAGTGCCTGAATATGTATGAAATGCATACAATGTAAAATTCGACGAGGTAGAATAAGTTGACAAAACTAAAATATTCTGAGCAACTCTGAGAAGTCAAAAATCCAGTGCAATGGAAAAATTTTAAAACACATATTTGATTTGCTAGTATTTTTTTTTAATTGGGCTTTATTTTTTATTTGTATTGGTCTTTATTCTTCTCTACTATTGACACTGAATACTCTAGTTATAGTGTCAGCATTCAGCCCACTTTACAATATTTGCGTGTCATAAACACATTAAATATATTTATCGTTACATAAAACATGTTGACTTGATATCGATTCTCGAGAATCGAGAAATCGATTTTGTTAATCGACTTAACTTTTATCTGACGTTTTTGTCATTATTATACTGCGATGTAAAAAAGAAAGGGTCATTAATTATAAATTGTATGACTGTACTTAAGTTGAAACATTTTGGTTTCAATAAAATAATTTATTTTATAAAGATTTTAATTAAAAGGATCATTGATTATTATCTCAATATACGACCTGATTGGCGTAGTAGCCAAGTGATTAGACTGTCGTGCTGTCGTGCAGGTTCGATTTCCGCACGGAACAAAATTTGTGTGATCCGCTTATGTTTGTCCCGAGTCTAGGAGTATGTCTATGTGACAGGTCATGTTTGTAAAACGCACCCACAACACAAATATCCAAAAGTACAAGGGTGGGGCGACATCGTTTAAAAGGAAAAACATCTCAAACACAAAGTACTTAATACATTCAGTTAGCATTGTAAAAGGTTTGTATAGTTTCTAGGATTTCACTTGTGTTCATTTAAAATATGCGTGTACATTGAGATGAACAAGTAAAAGAAATATTAAGCGCATAACTTAAACACAAAACACCTTAGAATTATTCTAACATAACTTAAATACGTTAGAAAGTAACATTCATTATTACCATGAATCTCTATTTAACATTAGAAACAAAACAACCGTTTGAATTAGGAAACGCTAATAAGATTTGAAAATAGAATTTATAAACAAAAAAAGAAGAGTTAAAGGTCATAGAGTAAAAACAATTTTATTTTTTATTAGGTTTTATTGAATGACAGTATTTATTTACCATTGTCCTGATGATAATGATTTATGTCCAGAAAAGAAAGGTCAACATCAACACAAATCTGATATTGCTATTGTTTCATAAGCTAGATCTGATATTCGCTTTTTATTGATTCAAACATTATTGTTATTACCAAATCCTTATAAACA
Source organism: Abrostola triplasia (assembly GCA_946251915.1). Lineage (NCBI taxonomy): Eukaryota > Metazoa > Arthropoda > Insecta > Lepidoptera > Noctuidae > Abrostola > Abrostola triplasia. The sequence continues at coordinate 9,810,565 of OX276430.1, forward strand.
TTTATGAGTAATTCAATTTTCTACAAAAATGTCTATAACTAATCTGGTAATCAAACAAGGCCTAAAATCCTAATAGAAAAACATACATAATTATGCTTCAGTGAGGTATCTAAGAAAAACCAGGCAAGTGCGAGTCGGACTGGCGCACGAAGGCTTCCGTACCATTATCTTTAAAAACGAAGAAAATCACGTTTCTTGTATAGGAGCCCTCTTATATATTTATTTTAGTCTGTTTCTTAGTATTTGCTGTTATAGCGGCAATATAAAATACATCATTAGTGAAAATTTCAACTGTCTAACTATCACGGTTAATGAGATATAGCTTGGTGGCAGACGGACGGACGGACAAACTGACAGTGGAGTCTTAGTAATAGGGTCCCGTTTTACTCGGTTACCCGTTTACTTTGGGTACGGAACCCTAAAAAAATGCTGTAACATTAATACCTAGTTGCCGGCAAAAGCTTGTTACCGATATTTCTCGTCTATATTACCGAGAAAGAATTATTATTTCAGTAACAATGTAATCTAAAAGCCGCAATAAAATGTCTAAACGCCGTATCAGTTACTCAACAGTCCATTTTATAAGATACTGATTTATGTTTCAGATTAAATGTTTTATTACGTTTTTATAAGATCTTGATAGAGGTGAATGACACAAAAAGTTTTGATACATTAAATTATTATACAATGTTTGCTGGTACAATAATTACTTCCGCTTCTTTAAGGTATTTTATCTAACTATAATCTGTTTCTTTTGTACATTAATAAATGGATTGTTACGGATTTATTATTATGACTTGTTATTTAATAAAACTAATTTGGAATTTTGAAACATTTATTTATCGCTTCAGTGAGGTTTCTGTTTTATTTCACACGCTAAGAAAACAAAAAATAAAACGTAAGATTAAAAATATTAGTAAAAAATTAAATAACCATTGTTCTTTTTCAATTTTATTATTATATCCGAGTCATTTCTTTTCATAACTTACTCTTTGACATCATCAATTAAATCTATGCTCACTGTTCCATATTTAAATAAATTATTTACGTGTTCCAATTTATAAAAAAGGCGGTAATAGTATGCCCATTGTGTTCAAATTCAGCGGACGTCACAAAAACTGTTGACAAACCAATTTTTCTTTCTTAAAAACGTATTAGGCATCGTGACATAGAGTCTATGGTATACATTTTTTATAGGAAACAGGTTTAGTGACACAACGCAGGCGGCGCTGCGGGCGTGCCGTTTCTAAATAAATGTAACCTTGACAGAATTGTAATGAACAGTTGTAAAAAAATGTAAATGCAATAATCATTTAATGACTGTCAGTGGTTAAATTTTTGATGGGTTTGTTGACGTTTTGTGTTTACATTTTAGTACACTGGTGCCGTCCTTCTTGCTGTAAAATTAAGCGCTTATAAAGAACTAGTGAGTAATATTTTAGATCACATGAGACATGAAAGGGGTAACTAAACCGATTCATGTAGTTACCAAAAGTTAACCCTTGAGCTAAGAGAGACTTGCCAGTAATTAAATGCGATATTTCTAATACTTACTAAATATAATGAACATCCATCATCATGATATAGCGAAGGATTAAAAAAAAATCTTAATATACACATAATTAAGTATATTAAACAATATTATACATACATACATACATAACATCACGCCTGTATTCCCCGAAGGGGTAGGCAGAGGTGCACATATAGTACACCCACATTTCGCCAGTTATGTTTTAGGTCCCAATGTAATAGGGGGCGAGCCTATTGCCATCAACCGGGCACAGATCCAGACTCCGTGCTGTTACTGAGAATTACCTAATGGAAAAACCCAGTAACACTTTGCCCGACCCGGGATTCGAACCCAGGACCTCGTGCTCAGCAGTCGCGCTTAGCAGCCACTAGACCAACGAGGCAGTCTACAATATTATGAAACTCACATAAATATAACAATACGGGATTTAAAGGAAAAGGAAGGTTAAATAGTATTCCAACAACACATAGATTAGACATCTATACATTATGTTCATCGATAACCATCCGGATGAAAATAGTTCCCATATTAAAAAAAAACAAAAAAATCGTGACCAACATATCATAGCTGTCATGATGACAGTAATCATCTTGTAACGTGCTAAAACAAAGATGGCGGATGTGTAAAAGAGCGGGAAGTGTCAAAACTTTGTCGTGTCGGGCCAATTGTTCGTGACTTTTGACATGACATGCGTTTAAAAATAATAATATCTGATCGTTTGTTTTTAGCATGCTACACAGTTTAATAACCTTTGGACTTAGTAATCTACCTATATTTTATTATAAATGGTTTAATATCGAATCCGAGTGAATCAAGTTATTAATAACAAGGTTGTAATATAAACAACGTTTTCACTATTTTGGTGTTTTCTTATAAGATTATAAAATAAATAAATGGCTAAGTTATTTAATACTGGCAGAAAATCATAAAAAATTTGTCTATGTAAGTAATTTAAATTTTGCTATCAAGAAAGTCTCAGTAGCAGCACAGAGTCTGGATTTGGGCCCGGTTGATGATGATGCGCTCGGTATTAACATTACTGGCGAAATGTGAGTGTTTGGTACACCTCTGCCCACCCCTTTGGGGAATTCAGGCATGTACAATAATTAAAAAAAATGTTTCTTTTTGCAGTCTTTATAGCACAAAAACTTACAGTCAGTCATGTTACTTTAAAATACGTTTAATTTGGAGTCCAGCACAAAATCTTAGGTACTTAAGTGTAAAACATAAACGAAAACAACTGCGACTGAGACAACCACATGTAAAACAACGTGACTATAATTTTACCTAATGTGTACCTACCTAATGTTTACGTTGAATCTCTGAGCGTGAAGTACGCGTACGCGACATAAGCACGTAAGAAGCAGCGTAATTATAATGCACAAATTGACAATAAATAATAATAACAGCCTATAACTGTCCCACTGTACGGCAGAGGCCTCTTCTCGTATAGAGAAGTATTGAGCATTAATCACCACGCTAGCTCACTGCGGGTTGGCGATTTCAGATAATTAAATCCAGGTTTTCTTACGATGTTTTCCGTCACCTTTAGTCAGTGGTGTCTTAGAATAACTAACAAAGTATTTATAACATTGAAAAAGTTACATTAATACTTGCCCGGGTTTGAACCTGCAACCTTGTGCTGTTATGTTAACCACTAGGCCACCACGACATTTACGTTCAAGATTGACAATACTCCAGTGATATAATATACCAGTGATAGCCGAGTGGTATGACCGTTGGACAGCCATGGAACCGTACCAATGTCTTTCCGAAATTATGTGCTTACTATAAATTAGTTATCAGTAGCTAAAAACGAAGAAAACATCGTAAGGAAACCGGTACACCTGAGAGGTTTATCAACGGTGTGTAATGATTGTCAGAGGCCTACAGGTGGTTTAAACTCTGACACCAGGTTGTTGATCAACCATATGATAAGAAGTATACTCCAGTAATACTTTGTTGATGCAGTTTTAAATTTTCTTAGCTATATGACTGTCACTGTACCATTTAAATTAGCGATAGTGTAAATGAGTTGTAAAACAATTACGGTGTAAACGAAACGAGAGCCAGCAGTTAATGCAGGGCCAGCGGATGATGATAATGCAAAGAAAATTAATGTTTCTATCCACTACTTAAAATACTTAAATCAATTTGTATATAGTAATTACTTGAATAATTCCAGTTAACTTGGCAATTATAATAGCGTAACCAATAGAACAGAGAATGAAAAACGTTTAATTAATAAAAAAAATTGTGTGCTGTTTCGTTAGACACCATGGAAGATCATGGAAACTTTGATCTCCTGTAAAAAAGTTGTGTTTAGTTACCATGGCAACTAACGCCTCAAGACTGACAGCATATAGAGCAATAAATAAAAGAAAAACATGACATGTTTAATTGAAAAAAGAGCTCAGTGTTTAGTTACCATGGCAACTAACGCCTCAAGACTGACAGCATATAGAGCAATAAATAAAAGAAAAACATTACATGTTTAATTGAAAAAAGAGCTCAGTGTTTAGTTACCATGGCAACACATGCTTTAACAGACAGGCTACCATAATTAACTATAGAAGGTACAGCAAAAAGTATAGTATCTTATTTGTACGCGATGCTAAGAATGTACTGAGATGATCAGGTAAGCCGTTACCTGCATCTAGCCTAACGGTTCACAGGGAATGCGTAAACCAGCGTGTTTAATGTAGCTATCAAAGTTCATACAATTTCTAGAATACCTTTGCTCATATGTATGCATGTTATGACAGTTTCGTATAGATACATTGTTATATTATCCCTACTATATTATAAACGCGAAAGTTTGAAAGTATAGACGGATGTTTGTTGCTCTTTCACGTAAAAACTACCGTATGGATTTTAAGGAAATTTTATATTTAGGTAGCTAACTCCCTGGATTAACAAAGGTTATTTTCATCCCGAAAAAATGTAGCGAGTAACACCGTGGGGCGCAGCTACTTAAGAATAAGCTTCTTAAAGTTAGTTACTAAAAATAATGTTTTGACCGAATTTCGGTCACGGAGACCTTTCTCAGCTGAGACTAGCCAACTAGGCAGGATATATTATAGTGTACAAGGATACGCGCAAACACTGGTGCACTCAATATTCCCTATTCTCATAGTTCGAAAGGATGGTAGACTGATACAACCGAAGAGGGATGATCTCTCTCCGGTTGTAGTTGGCAGGACTAACGAGCCTTCCTTTTCCTTAGTTTACTTACGGAGTTGTAAATAAATAGTTTAAGTTTTAACCAGACCAACTAGGCAGTTGGTATAGTTAAAACGCAACTGTGATATCCTTGGTTCGATTCCCGGGTTGAGAAGTGTTTCTGTATTTTTTCCATTAGGTAATTCAGTATGGAGTATGGATATATGCCCAGTTAATAGCTATATATTCGCCCTACATTGGGACTCATAAGTCATAACAGTACTGACTAATGCGTAGACCCCTTTGTCTACTCCTTCCGGGGCTACTGGCGTAATATTGTATTAATATGTTTAGTTTCGTAAAGTTACTTACGATATTTTACGGTATTGCGTTTTATTTTTTTCGACAAGCCTACCACTCGGGCCCATCATTGCGACTCCTGTAAGCCAAGATCTACAATGATAACCATTAAGAACCATTGAGGCAATAAAACTCGAGGCGTCCCAGAGAAATGACTAGAAAGTCTTGGAACCCGCAACGAAATTAATCATAAAGAATATATAGGAGGAATAGGATTTTAAATTGCGTGTTTACTTAATGAAAACTTAACCATGAGTAGGCACTGAGTAATCTTATTAGCTACTAAAGAAAATTCCTACAAATACTCCAAACTATACCCCACTAACATACGCATTGAAATATTAATCTTATTTTACGATTACCTGCCCCCTCACCAAGAACTCTTAAAGCAGGACGTTCTCCGTTGTGGAAGAGAGACGCCGCTATATGCAAAGTAGTGCGGCGTCTCGCTTCCACAACGTTAACTGTCCTGTTTTAACAGTTCATGGTAAAGGGGCTGGTTCTTATTCACGGTTGTTAACTCTGAAACGTGAAGCAACCTGCAAGGGTTCAAGGTGAAGAAATATGGCTAAAATTCCAATGGTGCAGTGGCTAGTGATGGGGGCTTCCGTGCATAGAGAGTTGTGATCAATTCCCGCATAAAATAAATATGATATAGGTGAGTATTTACTACTTGGTATGCAAATAAAAAATTGCATACTTAACCGAAATAACTAAATGTATACCTACTATAATTTTCTTAACTGAAAAACTAATATTGTATGCATAGAAAAGATAAGCATCCTTGGCTCTTTTAATCTTTTTTATCTTTTACGAAGTATGACAAAAATATGTGTACCTTTCTCAGCCAGTTCCACGGTGATACCAACTTAAAATATAACGCGGTAAGTTGACGTGACGGTAAATTCTTAGCATGGTAACTAGGGAGGAATGTAGCTGACGGTCAAAGGATGACATGGTAACTTTACCATCTTTGTTCGCGTGCAAACTAAGTTACCACAAAAAGTTGCTTATTTTTAGAATCATAACTTAACATTAGGTACAGACAGCATCATAATATGTAGCTTAACATGTTATAAAACCTTATGTCAAATAATTAAAAGAAACAAACATCAATCCGTTTGTCGTGAGGAAACCGGCACTCCTGAGAGATTTTCAACGGTGTGTAAAGCCATGTCAGAGGCCTACAGGTGGTTTAAACTCTGACAACTAGGTCGTTCATCAGCCATACGATAAGAAGAAAATTCAAATGATGATCTTAGAAAATTTAGGATGTTATTATATGAGAAGTTGTTCTTTAATTAATGCTAATTTAAAAAAATTAAATGTTTGGCTAATTATGCTCACTGTACGCCTGTATTCCCCGAAGGACAACCGAATTACCCACATATCGCTGGTCATATTTAGGTCCTAGGTCCTCTTTATGTGACCCGAGCCTATTGCCATTAACCGAGCACAACAGTGCCGAGAATAAGCCAAGATATAGGAAAACCCAGTAACACTGCCCTGACCTAGAAATCAAATTCAGGAACTCATGCTCAATGGTCACGCTTTGTTATGTACTATTTTTAGATAAGGAAATTATATAATTTCACCGACCTACTTCGGGTTGATGAATTTGACTGTATAATTGTTTATCATAAATAAACGTAAGATGAAAATAAGTTATACTTATGAGTAGGTGTTTAATTCTTTTATTATGCATACTCTATATATAATTATAATAAATCTGTGAGTTATATACTTGTGTATATGTGAGACTAGTGGCCTACTGTGTAAAGTAAAGTGTAAAAATAAGTATAACATTAAGGTTCCCTAGAACATAAGTTATGAATTTGCATGCTTTAGTTTTTAAGCAAAACATGTATGTTCTCTCACTTAAATAGCACCTTTGTATACCATGTTTTTATGCGAATAAATGTATTCTATTCTATTCTATTCTTGTTCAGATGTCTTTTTCCTTAGTTTCTTTATAATGTTTATAGTGTGCTCAAGACAATTGTAATATACGTAAATAGATAGGAGAAAACCCACGCATATAAAAAGTCAAAATAACGCCTTAAGTAAGGTTTTCAAATCCCCACAAATATTATAAACGCGAAAGTTTGTAAGTATGGATGGATGTTTGTTAATCTTTCACGTAAAAACTACTGAATGGATTTTAATGAAATTTCACATGGAGGTAGTTGACATCCTGGATTAACACAGGCTACTTTTTATCCCGAAAAAATGTAGCGTGTAACACCGCGGGGCGTAGCTAGTATATTATAAAATATAGATTCAGCTTCAATTTTTTGCGGCAATCCCTTGAACGTATTTTTTGATTCACGATACAAAGTATAAACTTTTGAAATAATTCACGAACAACTTTTACCGATAAACAGTTCGCAGTACCTACAATTAATTCAAAAAGTTTCCTTCAGTTTATGTTAGCCAATAACCGACTTCAATTGTTATTCTACAGACGAATAAAACTTGAAAAAGAAAATATATTGCTCAAACTTAAAAACAGTAGGTGTTTAGAACTCCGATAACGCAAACGGCTTCTCGTCTATACAACGATCTTTTTCCAACAAAACAAAAACAATCATTAATAAGAAACAAAAACCGCCCTAACTTACCTTTTACGTTAATGACACTCCATTTTCTGCAAACGCCACAAACTCCTCTCACAATCCGCCATCAGTCACAACAGAAAAACGTGAAACAAATCCCTTATCAACAGTACCGGCCGAAACGATAACGAAACTACAAACTTGCGCGTTAACGTTACAACGTTTGCGTAAATATCGTGGATTTATTCGCGTAACGCAGTCGACGCGTACGAAGCAGTTATGGTATAGCGTCAAACGGCAAATGCGGCCGCATTGGTCTCATGTTAGAACGCAAATGACCGTCGGCAGCGAAGCAGTACAATCGCCGTGACGTCAGTGCAAATGAAATTAAAAATGGAGAAAAAAATACATCCGAAGAAGCTCCATTGGAATGAATCTATAGAACGTTATTGGTAACATGTCCAACACCGGGAGAAAGTTACCGCTGTCTTTACAGACTTACTTAGTCATTCGCGTCGATTCGAAAGTGCAAGTACCATTCGGCTTTACGGAATGAACATATTAAATGGCGCTTGTAAACAGACGAAGCTGTGATCTCAAGAGCGAACGGTACAGTCCGAGAGAATTACTTCCGAATATTCTTTAGCTCCCACATTTCTTTTGTTCTATTACGTAACACATTCTTGCGTAAATGTTTAGCTAAAACGTTATAGTTTTGCTGCCCGTGCCCATTTTGCGATTGTTCACATAATTCTGTATTGCGCAAGTAAATACTACAAGATAGACGCACTCATTCATTGTAATTATCATGGCTGTGTAATTTTAACGCGCTAATATAGGTTTACGTGTGTTGAGTGGCCTTATTTTTTTAGGTTGTGGGTTTTGATGTAGGTTTGTTGGTCGGGAAAATCTCGAAAATCTGCGTATCGGACTAAACCGTAAGTAATAGGGTTTTCTAAGAAGATGGGGTTTTGAGGTCAGATTAAATTTACGAAGCCTAAAAATACTAATATACTTTGGCGGATATATTATGTAGGGATCATTTTAACGGCTACGTAATAGAGAATTAGGAATGCGATTTTTCCATAAGGTTATTATGGTTAAGCAAATATGATTGACAGTCGTAGGTAATAATATATTAAGGGAAATAAAATGTATTTAAATAAAGTATAATAAAACTGTGAGGGTTTGTTTTAAACAGCCTTTATTATATTTAGTGAGACTAACTAGACTTTTGTATCTTAAAATAATTAAATAACTGATGTTGTCTATATTTCCCGTGCAAAATTTTAAATTTAAAGGTTTGATTTTGCCTCAAGCATTGATTGAGCAAAATCTATTGAGTATAACCGAAGATACAGCTAGAGCTCTCTGTATAACGCGCACTAATACACTGAAGAGGTCAACTAAACTGGTCCATTCCATGGCACTCTGACCTCGGAACGTGAGAAGTCATTTTATTTTCGCGCGAGGAAAGTCGCGGGCATAGCTAGTTGTATAACATAATTACGTGCCTAATAATAGTGTTTAAGCCGGTATTATGGTAAGGTATTCTTGTTTTTATCATGGTCAAAGAAGCGTGACCACTGGACCGATATAAGATAGGTACAATGTTTACATCAGTCCAAAGCACATTATTGCAGTGTTCAATTTCCAGTTTTCCATTCTTTATCCAGACGACCTGATTAGCGCAGTGGCTAAGCGATTGGACTGCTACGCTAAGGGTTGGGCAAAACTTTGTTCGAACCACAGATGTTTATCCCGAGTCTAGGTGTTCGTGTATGTGAATATTTCATGTTTGTGAAACGCACCTACGATACAGGAGAAATTCCTAGTGTGGGGCGACGTTTTTTTTAAAAAAAAATAATTGTATGCAGGTTGCGTATACGACTGTTTTCCCCAAAGTTGTTCAGTCATTGAGGAAATCGTCTGTAAATATTATCCTAGGTATAACAAGTTATTGGCCTTCACGTTTATTACAGTCAAATGTTTGCTCATGAAGTATTTCAAAGTAAAACTACTTGAGTGTTATTTCTAGAAATATCCGCATTTAAAACCATTTATCTTGCCACACATAATAAAGAAACAAATGTACAAAATAATAACTTAATCTAGGTACACATGCATTAGGTACTCATTTAAGCATCTCTGCTGCTAAGTATAGACACATATTTTGCTAGACTCTATGTGATTTTTATTAGTATGTTCAGGGCTACCCAAATTGCCATTTAAGTACAATTTTAGTATTTTTCGCGGATTTGAGGTACAAGCAGAGAGCTTCCACTAGTGATGGTACCTAAGTATGGCTCACCTATGGCAGTCCAATTCACTACACTACTATTTATTTTGTTGGCCTAATCTGTAAACAATAACTTCGACCCGCATGCATTTTCGCTCATGCTGATAGGAAGAAGAAAGTTACCTACATCGAAAAATTTAGAAAATGTATTTACCAAATTTTTCAAAGTAGCTATTTCTTTGAAAATGAATCTATCCCATTACAAGACATTTAAATCAGTGAAATCAGGATGCCACTACGTGCAGTGTAGTAAGGCGTCTCGCTTCCTCAACCGAAATTGTACAACGTCATAAGCTCATGGTACGGGGGACTCTCTAAATTTCAGGGGCAACTCCTACATCAATGTAGATATCAACATTAGTTACGTAAAAGTTTCCATAAAACAGTGTTTTCACCGTCCTTGGTACGGGTAATATAGCAGATAAAACCTCATTATTACAGCCAGTATCATAATATTTGTGATAACAAAACTGGTGTACATAAAATAATAATGTTAATAATACATATTTATGATACCGTACCACCCACTATACCTACGTAGAAACAATATTCCTTTCAAATGGTAACAAAGTATGTGTACATGAATAGAATAGAATAGCATATACCGAAATACGAAGCGTTTTCTAAAATTAAATACGACATGACATAAACATAACATCACGCCTATATTTCCCGAAGGGGTAGGCAGAGGTGCACATACTGTACACCCACATTTCGCCAGTTATGATTTTTAGGTCAGTAAGAATTACCTAATGGAAAAACCCAGTAACACTTTGCCCGCCCCGGGATTCGAACCCAGGACCTCGTGCTCAGCAGTCGCGCTTAGCGACCACTAGACCAACGAGGCAGTCGATAGTCTTTATTTTCCCAATAATCTCCAAGGCAAAATAATTTCACGGCACTTCCAAGTCTCTTACGTCACACAGCAATAAATAAAGATTTGCCACCCCTGACCTAGGCCAACTAGGCAGGACGTACAAGCAAGTACTTACAGGGAGACTAGGCACTTTTGGTCGCCTTTGAACATCAACTACGGTAAGCAAACAGGTCGTGTCAGAGAGGTTTATAAGCTCTACGATGCTGATACGGCTAAGCAAAGCATTTTGACACATACGTTTAATGGTCTACCAACAAATGACTTGCAATGTGAGCAACTGTTGTATGAGGTGATGAGCTTTCATGAATTACACGATAAGAAGAAGATCGTCATTATCATCAACTTTTAGGTGATCCACAAATAAGCATAAGCTTCCGTTCTTGAATGCCACGCAATACCGATCATGGATGCAGTATATACAACACACTTCTTGGTATCTCTAATGTCTTCTCTAATTTATCCCTACCTTGGAAAAGGTAAATAATTATTTTCCGTGGAATATCGCAATTTTCAAAATAAATCTGTATAAAATTCACGTGTCACAATGTTCGTTCCCGTACTCCTCCGAAACGGTTTGACCGATTCTCATGAAATTTTGTGAGCATATTGAGTAGGTCTGAGAATCGGCCAACATCTATTTTTCATACCCGGGTCAGCTAGTGTTCATAATAAGGTTGATTGACCTATTGACGGTTTCATCAAAGAGCTGATCTCTTTGATCAAACCGTACATAGGACATTAAATTAGACTTGACAGAATCACTATCATCATCAGCCGGAAGACGTCTACTGTTAAACAAAGGCCTCCCCTTTTAGAACGCCACAATGAAGGACAACTTGCCAGTTGCTATATAATAAAATACAAGCATGATTTTATTTCGTAGGTATATAAATTATGTGCGTGTTATACCCACATTATAATCAATCAATATGTCAGGAATCGTGGTTAATGCATAACTGTTACTGTTATCGAGACAGTTAGACAATGTATAGTAACTATTAACTTGAAACTTTTAAGTTTTATTGTGTTTATAACGTCTTGGCAGTGGAGTGCTGAAGCGACCCCGTTCCCCGCCATCATTGGCGTCAGCAGGCTTGGTATAGTTTTTAGTGGGAATACCCTCCTATACCAGCCTTTTTGTCTTACGGGGAATTCCTTTATAATCCCATTTCTTCACCCCCCGTTTTCATCACGTATTTTTTATGTAAATTTTGACATTTCGTTTTAGTAATATGTCAGGTTGTTCAAATTACAGTTCATATTTTCTTCCACGTTCTCTTGACGTTCAATTTTATCGCATTTGCCACAAATTGAAAGTCATGTCTCTCAATCATAATAAAACCACAAAGAAAAGGGGGAACAGAACTTCTAAAATATTCATAAAATTGTTCTTTTGTATAGAAGACATCTAAGTTACATTGCTAGAAATTTTAGGTATAATAACGACTGTAATGCCTGAAGGGGTAGTCATGTCTGTACATCCCCCGGGATTCCAACTTCGGATGTCGCAAAAGCAACTACCGTTCACACTCTTTAGGTCACCGCATCATTATATTCAGATAACCAAGTCGTTGGAAAACGTCCACTGTTGAATGAAGGCATCCCCCTTAGATAAGGGGGGGTTGCCATAATCGTCATGCATGCAAGCGGCTTGGGGATCGCAGTATTGATGGCGAAGTTACAAAAGACGCTGCTGCCCATCTTCTAGACTTTCCCTTAGTCGCTTTTTACGACACCCACGGGAGCAAAAGGGGGTGGTCAATAATACTATATATAGGCCGGATACCGCTCGACAAAAACCAAGTAATGAAATGGAAACCATTCATATTACTTATATCCTGTTGGTTTAAATCGAGAAGATACTAATTACTTATTCATTATCAGAATTACGCGGCTGAGTACACCTGTTAACAATCCCAACGCATTATGCGTTAGTACAAGAGATTACCATTGATTTGCGTTTGTAACTCGACATCAATTCGATGTCAATACACAGAAGAAATAGCGGTTATTGTCCTGGAAAGAGCTTAAAGTGAGTGAGAGCGTGAGCTCGATTTCTAGTTCATCTAAATGTGTATCTCTAATCATCAAAGCTACAGATTTTTCATATTATGAATTAACGATTAACTGTTTATTTTGTACAGGGCTTTGGATCTTTGGATATTGGTACCCAAGATTTAGGGGGATGACCATTGAAGTAAGCTAAAGAGAACTATCCAGATTTTTCTTACGTCACCAGGAAAATGTCGTAAGAGGCGACAAATCTCGTGGAAGCGATACCTTTCAATAGGCAAGAACATATTTTGATAAGTGGCAAGATCTTGGTGGTAAGGTTTCTGAAGGGAAACTCTTCTCGGCGCTTCTTTAACTATAAGGATGACAGGTGTAACTACGTATGAAATTTAAGAATTTTTGGAGCACCAAAAATACTTTAATAGTTAAGTGCTGTAGAGCAAAGAGAGTTTACAAACCTCACTATTTGTGGCTTTTATTACTTTTCTAGCACCATTTTACGGCTATAAAACTAGCACAAACAGCAAAATACTTTGCATTTCGACTGCAATGCTAAAAAAACATTTCTACGGCGTATTTTTTCTCATTATACACTGAGACGGACGATGGTTACAGCGAGACTATCATTCGCGAGGCGATAAAAAATCCGCATTGTTTTATTCTCGACTTTTCCCGTCAGGTTGCAATTAGACTCGATAATTGTAACTAATCGTTCGTAACGGAACAACGATCATAAAATGTAGATTACCAGAAGATCCACTATTTAAAACTCTTTGTAATCTGATCACATACAGAATACAGAGAACGGCGAACAAATGTATGTATAAGCATTGTTCAATTTGATGGTTCGATTTTTGTAAGAAATAACCTGAGCAAGATTTTGAAGGTACTCGGTCTCAAGATGATATTAAATCTTCTGTGTTCATCTATATAATGTAACAAGTTTGGACACGCAATGATGTATGTAAAACGCGATTCACTATCGAGATAATTTCGATATGAATCGATAGAACGAGAGCACTCGATGTTACATAGTAATTAATTTTGCTGTTCCGCTCGTGCTGCGAAGATGTTGAAGCTGTATTGTTGTGTAACGTTTGACACAGATATACTGCTAGTTTTTCAATAAACACTTCATTATTAGCTTATCATTATCATGATGATGATCATCGTCAGCCGGAAGACATCCACTGTTGAACAAAGGCCTCCCCCTTACGTAAAGGGAGGGGTTGCCATAATCCCCACGCTTGGCAAGCGGCTTGGGGATCGCAGTATTGGTGGTGAAGTTACAGAAGTCGCTGCTGCCCATCTTCTGGATTTTCCCTTAGTCGCCTCTTACGACACAAACGGGAGGAAAAGGAGTGGTCAATTCTAGGCCGGATACCACACGGCATTAGCTTATAGATTGTTATAATTATAGCAATAACGTTGCCAGAAAAAATTATAGACGCTAGTAAGCAAGATTACGGATAAAATCTTGGTGTAGCTAGACCATTTCAAAACCTCCGTCAATGTTATAAAGATAATAACAATTTTAGAGGTAACTCAGGTCTTAATGGACTGGAATCATCATAACCACTACTGAGGAAAAAAAATAAAAAGGTTAGTTGCATTTTCCTTGACTCGGACCTCATAACTTGCACGAGACTTGCCAAAAATAAACACTACTAAAATATCAAGGGTGGTCTAACTTACAGAAAAAAATGAACAGGTGCACGAATTTGTGGTTACGACCACACGCCGTATCGCTAAACCAACAGGCAAGAAATACCACATAATGATCAAAAACACAATACATTCAATATTGTATAAATCAATTCCATAAATTTCCGCATGCACTACATTAGCACTCCAACTTGTGGTTGTGGCACCGTTTCTCTACTTTGTATATTACATGAAGCAAAATATTCAATAGTCATGCTACTGTCAGATATTTAAGCAGGTTTAGAAACGATTACATGTTAGAATATTGTCCATTCATTCGCGATTACAATTATTGTGTGGAGGCACACTTCAAAATACCGTTTGGTCATAAAGCGTCGATTTCGACACTTTCAAATTTTCTCCTGGTGCCTATATGGCATTTTTGATCGATGTATGTATGTCTAAAATAAATATAATGGAGGAAATGTTCTTTAAGCCTCTTTAACATCTATTGTAACATTATGGAATGCAAATGAATATATGAATAAATAATTTGAAACATAGCACACTTAAATAGGATACTGGGAGCTGGTACCTTCTTATTGCAGCTGAAATGTAATCTTAGCCTGGGATGGTAGTTCAAGCTCTTTAATTTTGATTTTGACTAGCCCTTTGACTACTCTCTATTGCCTCACACTTATACTATTACTCACACTTATTACTTAGCCAGATAAGTTTTGATTATTATGTATTTTTTTAAAAATCGCTCCTCACATTTAATGTTTTGTATAGCTTTTTTAGTTCAAGGTGAAATGATTTAGTCAAATGCTGTCAATGGTATTGAAGTATAAACCAGAGGAATTAGATACGACAATTTCACTAAATTTTGTCTTCACCTTCATCCATTCTTTAATCGCAGGAAGCAATAATCATTCCGATATAAACAACAGATGCATGATTGAGGAAACATTATAAAAATAATAAAATGTACACTTCCACAATATGAGAAATGCAACAATAATTCCGGATTCATAAAAGTGAAAAGCTAAGAGTCGGTTAATGATGTCGGTTTCTATAACAATTACATACATGATCGAATCATTACTGTAGTCATTTTGTATAATTTCTTCATGGAATAATTGTAATAATTACTTACGCTTGGAGAACAGATAGCATTATACTAAGTCTAGCGATGATAATAGCGTTAATTTAAAGCAAACGTGAGGACAGTGTGATAATTAAATCGTATAATGCAAAGAAACTTGTTTAAATAATAAAAAGAAGATACCTTATTAATTTTTGTATCTTCCAATAATGTTACCGAAAATAGAATGATGAAGCAATTAATTTGTTCTAATTGCTATCTCGAATTACTTATTTGGCTCATAATGAATTTTCCGAAAATATTTCGCAATCTTCTTGTAAAAAACAAAATAGCAATTAAAATATCATTGTTACATTGCTTTCAGTTGTAATATTGACTGACAATAACAAAAATACTCTTCCACATAAGAATATGCTCCCAAACAGAGGAACAATATAAAAATTGGAGTCTATATTGTGTCCGACATTTCCGCGTCTGCGTTTGAAATGTTAATTGATTCCAGTTCGGGAATATATTGAGATTCTCATTTGTTTTGGTGAATGCCAGTATGAAGCCTTCACTAGGTATTTAATGAAAATGCATGATGTGTGAATATTTTGTTACAGAATTGTTGTATTTTAGTTTATTACAGGAGGAAACTGTTTTGTGCTACTGTAATCTACAATGATAGCAGATTTGTCTGTACGTTGTATGTTTTACTTTTGAAAAAATCAGCCTGTATAGCTAATCCCGTGTCGGTTATTCCTAAGAATGTATCATTTCTGTAGAGGCAGGATGTATACTTCCAATTTCTCAAACTATATGAAACAAAAGATTTTTTCTCTAGCGTTAAATTTTGTTAGTAGTAGGGTGCAAATCAAGAACCTCCACGATGATGGTACATAAGTGTGTCTAGAACCCTCGGGACGGATAACCTTGGTACCATTTTGTGACAACAACTACCCTACCAAATCGAATAATATGCTCATACCAATGATATATCAAAAAGTATAGATACGTCATATGAACGAGAAAAGTTTTCCAATTGCTGTGTCCGAACTGTACTAGTCTTATGTCAAATTGGACAACAATTGTAGGTACTACCCAAGACTACAATCGTCCCCTTGTCGAGTCTTTAAAATGAAGGCTCTAGTAACATATCTGTACTTTATTCAAACATCATTGGCAAATTAGAAGATGCAGACTGTAAACAAAATTCTACCACAATTTATGAATAATAATTTACTTCTTTTGTAAGAATTTTACGTAGCGTAAGTTACCGTAACAGCTGATATGTAAAACAGGTGTTGAAGCATAACAGCACTGCGCACATAATAGCAGTTTACGCAACATTAATTAGGTAATTTGTTAGCGGTTGATATATGGCCAGCGATTGAGATTAGATCTTTATAGCGCTCTGTGTCCGGTTTACGAGTAACATAGTATTTGAGAGTGTTATAATTTAGGTGTCTTGAGTCGCTTTCAATTGAAAATACTGGTACTTAATCATAATTTTTGACACCTTTATTATAGTACCATTATACATAACATCACGCCTGTACTGTGAATAAGTGTTACTAGGTTTTTATCATTAGATAATTCTCAGTAGACGGAGTCTCGATTTGTGCCCGGTTGATGGCAATAGGCTCGCCCCCTATTACATTGGGTCCTTAAAACATAACTGGCGAAATGTGGGTGTACTATATGTGCATCTCTGCCAACCCCTTCGGGGAATACAGGCGTGATTTTATGTTTTTTGACGTAATTTTTAACCGTACATTCTGTTTAGTGTTCAGTCTTGTGTTGAAATGTCACGTCGCATTTAACAGTTTCAAAGGCAAGCAAAGTCAAAAAACAAATGCAAGTCGCATTACTTGTAAGGCTTGCAACGTATAATAATTCAATTATGGTGGAATCTCTTCAGTGGCGTGCTCTTAGAAACCATAGGAAAGAGGGCGTGTACTGCATGTGCATTTTACTACATTATATAAATAGGCCAATTGTTATATAAATAAAGATATTTTACGCGTTGTTTACGGGATAAGGAAACATAACACTCCTTATTTGACTTTTTGTGTCATTTTTGTATGTTGCCTATGTTAAGCCTAAATCTGAATTGATAAAGGAAACTTAGTGACACGATGGCTCAGTTGGCATAGCGGCGCCACGGTACGGCGGAAATCGCGGGTTCGAGACCCGCTCGTGTCCATAATTTTTCAAGTTTCCTTTATTAATTTAGATAACACTCCTTTCTTTGGGCAGTCGTGTCCTATATCCTACTATAGGATTTGAGCTATCTGCTTGTTAAATTTCATTGCAATTGGTGAACTGGTTTAGTCGTTGTTAGTTCACAAACAACTTACTTTCGTTTTTTTTTAGACATAGTACCTGCATGTAATGATTATTGAATTGAATGATACGCAAATAATGAAATGCTTAGTAAGAAAGTAGCGTCCAATGGGCTAGTATATGTTTGTTTATGTAATCATGCTTGTATAACAATTCTATGATTCTCCATAGAAAGATTCTACGCTTTAAGTTTCATCCGAGAAAAACTATTAACATCGAAGTACGTTTCTTTCCAAGAATCGTTTAGAAATGTTTATTTATTGCATTCTTAACAAAGACGCTCTTCATTGTTTAGTTAGCCATTCAACTTCACCCAATACCCACCCTAAAAAGAACCCTTTGAACTTGCTTACAAACTTCAAAGCATTGACATCACGAAATAAACCGTGCCGCACTGACGTTTGCCTTTAAAAATACAACAGATAAAATTTTATAGTGGTACAACAAATTTCTGTTGAAAAATCAACCCTATAACGATCACTTTAAGGTTCGGAATAAGACAGAAGACAACGGAGCAAGGACTGAGAAAAAGGAGAATAAGCAAAATAACTTTCCTAATTAAAATTTCACTGCCCACTGGCAACCGTACTGAAAGAATAAAACAAAAAAGTGTTTTTCTTTTTTTTGAACTGGCAGAATGGAGTTAATTCCCTTTGCCTGATAAAGTCTGTCTGGTAATTTTAAATACTTGCATAAAATTGAGGTTTTGTGGCGGCCAGGATTATCGCGCGATGTCACACGTGTTGTTTTAAAACGACACACGATCGTTCCTATTTTGAAATTATTTTTATACACTGTGTAACTGATTATTTAAATCCTAATCCCAATAGACGCTACAGTACATTATATTTATTTTATCTGTTGTAAATGTATACTATTTTAATCCAAGTCAAATACCTAATTAACACAAACATAACAACACGCCTGTATTCCCCGAAGGTTTAGACCGAGGTGGGTTAATTTATATCCACATTTCACTATGCTATAGAGAACGAATATCCTCCTTGCTGCTACCGGGAATTAATTAACAGAAAAATCCAATAAAACTTTACCTAACGTAAAACTCTAATTTAGGCTTCAAAATAAATTAGTCGTCTATTTTTATCGTAAACAAAACACATCAGTGTCATGCGGCCAGTGCATTACAGCGCCCTAAGTCTTAATAGTCCGTTGCAATAAACTGTCCTAGGAAAATATGGGCTTGCTTACCACATCACAAACTGGTGGGTAGTATGTTGTTATTAGCGCGCCAGCCTCGCCATACATCAGAAACCACAAGGATATATATTTAAAAATGGAAAATGTATTTTAATTATTCTTTTTTATTTTATGCTGCCAGTATTTTGCTACGAAACCACGTTACTAGTTAACAGTGATAAGGAAAAATACTATATTTAAAATTAAATTTGTTTACTAAGTTTTTTTTGCATTGTGTTTATTGGTTTTAATTCTTAGTTAATTAGATATGTTGACGTTAACAAGTCAGAAAATAAAAACAAAATAAAATATAATTACCAATCGATTTTGTTAACAAGTTCATAACATCATTTTTCCTTTATCAATTTAAATCAATAACAATTAACTTGAAATTAGGAAAAATAAATAGTTACAAAATTAAAAACTTCATGTTAAATGTTATTTGATTGTATATTTCATAGCATTCTTTGTATGAAGCTATTCCCAAAAGCATGTGCATCCAACTTTTTATTGTAAGCCAGTCCTGTTGCAATGCCGCCGCCAAAAAGGCAGAAAATTAAAACACAGACCCAAGGGTATTTCGCAAAATTCTGGCAAAAATTCGTTGTGAATTTAAGCCTTGAGAGAATGTGGAAAAACATTGTCGTTTTTGTATATTTATATAATATTCGAGGTGTTTTTTAATCACCGTCAATATTGATATCGGTAGAAGATCGTTCACCACCAACGTTAGAAGTCTGCCCATCTCTGTCTCGTTGACTATCAGTTGGGCTGTCGGTTTTGGCGTGTCTACCGCCTTCTGTTACATGTAATGTACCTAAGTACTTACACAATATTTATTTAGTAGCACCCGTCCTGGCTGGAGGCCTTTTATTAGGTCTCGTCAAGAACCCGGAGCTCCTTCAGAGCTAACTGCGTGAGACAAGTTCGAAAAAAAAAATTGTGGCACCCAGTAATGTAGGTATATGCGCTGAATAAAATAGTTTATATTACCTACGCCTATTACATTTTTTAATGTGGTTTTTGAAAACAAGAACAAAACGGTAATATAAAATCTTTTGAATCGTGGAGAATCATTATTTTTCTAGTCTTTTACCGATACGTAATACCGTGCTTTTGCAGACACTCCCGTGATACTAGCATTTTATTTATTTCAGAACAGCCCCCTTACCATGAACTTAACTAAATCAAACTAAATCAGGACAGTTTACGTTGTGAAAGCAAGACGCCAATGCGTGTAGTGTTATGCGGTGTCTCGCTTCCACAACGTAAACAGTCCCAGTAAAAGAGTTCATGGTATGGGGGCAGGCTTAGTTTTGTTGATGGCGTCATAAATTATGCATTGACTATTATCCCGCTATGGTGGTCATTTCATGGTTCACTGGCAATATTTGATTGGGTGAGTTATCTAGCGCTCTGTTGAACATAGTATAACAGTAAAAACTCAACTGAAACACTGGATTATTGAAGAATTATTTCATTCCATTTAAGATTTTATAACAATATATAAGTTATTTTCACATGCGATTTCGAAAAATAAATGAGTAATTAAATCTTTGAGAGATGTCTTTTGAACATACCCTCGGCTGTATTAGCCTAAAACATTAATTACTTATTGTAAATGAAACTAAAAAATCACTGATAGCCGAGTGGTATGAACATTGGACTGCCGAGTAAAAGGTTGCAAATTCAGACCCCGCCACGCACCATTGTCTTCTTGAATTCATGTGCTATATAAATTAGTTATCAGTTGTTAAAAACGGTGAAGGAAAGCATCATGAGAAAACCAGCACACCTGAGAGATTCAACGGTGTGTAAAACCATCACACAAAGGCCTACAGGCAACTTAAACTCTGACACCAGGTTGTTCATCAACCATACGATAACAAGAGGAAGAAGAAGAATGAGAAACTAAGTTCGTTTCAGTTTGTATAAACCACAAAGCCGAAAGTTATGAATTTCACATAGAGATAACTTAAATTCTAGAAAAAGAATTGGGCTTTATCTTCACAAGAACGACACGGATGCAGACGCGAGCGAAAACTGTTGTGATGTAAAGGTGACCTACCTACCTCGTTGTGTGTCAACAAATCCACCTATAGTAAGATTATCTTTGTTTTTAAGAAAAGGAAATGTCTGGCTTGTTATTTATAGTAAGTATACGGAAGGAAATAAAACAGAGGTGACTTCGAATGTAGGTCAAAAAGGCCATAATATTCTACTCCAATGGACTATCAAAAACAACTATAATCTTCCTTAGTTCACGACGGGAATAACAGTTAAAACAAACTTCTCTTCACACCAATAGGTGGAGAGACTAATCGAAAAAACAACCTTTTTTATTCAACCTCAGAATTTACGGTTTAAGTTTTTAAAGTTGCGCCGTCCGAACATTCCGACCCCTATTCCGTGCCTCGATTGTTTTTAGCGAAGTTTCAATCGATTAGTTGAACTGAGTTTAAGGTTTTGTACGTAGTATCCAATGCGCATAATAAATAGCCACAGAACATCAGCTTGCGCAGATTATGACAGGCGAGATTAGTCCCTCGATTCTGTTGCTCGACACGAAATTTAGGTGTTGCGCGTCATGTCGCCCAACGTCGCTTGCGACATCTACTGGTCTCGGGATGTCGCCCGACATGTTCCACATATTTCAAAGCTCATCTTAAAACCAATGTATTAGGTGGCGAGCCTATAGCGATGCATAGTCTAGGGCCGTTGTATAGGGCCTCTTAGCCACCACGCCGATCTGTGAGATTAAGCTGTGTTCACCGCGGTCAATCTTGTAACTGGTGACCGTTTTCACATGTCGAGACCCCTCTATGCTGCGGAAGACATGTTAAGCCGTTAGTCCTGCGTCTGATCTCTCTCCGGACGTGACGGTCTACTGTCCCATCGGATTATGAGAGTGAGGGAATAGGGAGTGCTCATGTGTTTACGCGAATACTTGTGCACAATAATGTCTCGTGTGTAGTTGACTAGTCTCAGTTGAGCAGGCCACCGTGACCGAATCTCGGTCAGGGAAACTTCCTCCCCAGGTAGATGGTACACCTTTATGATATTTTTATATAAACTGAAGTACTTACTTATATTATAATGTAGGTTTTATGACATTTATGTTGCTAGACACAGCCGTGCCGGCAATAAATCTAACAGCCTCATAAAGTTAATTAAGTATTATAACATCACGCCTGTATTCCCCGAAGGGGTAGGTAAAGGTGCACATTTAGTACACCCACATTTCGCCAGTTATGTTTTAGGTTCCAATGTATTCGCCGAGCCTATTGCCATCAACCGAACACAAATCCAGATTCCGTACTGCTACTGAGAATAACCGAATGGAAAACCCAGTATCATTATGCCCAAACCGGGACCTTGTGCTCAGCAGTCGCGCTTAGCAACCACTAGACCAACGAGGCAGTCATTATTATATTAAACTATGATTTTAATAATTAATTGTTTGAGAAGTTAATAAATAACATTATTTGTGCTCTTATATAATGTAAATCTGCGTTCGTAATATTTGTTTCCTTGTTTGCGATGTTTTAATTAGTTCGTTTAAAATCAAATGCTTCCATTTTATTACCTTTCTTTTGTTTTTGTTACTTACTGCCTCGTTAGTCTAGTGGTCGGTTGGCGCGACTGCTGATGAGGTCCTGGGTCCGAACCTCGGGTCAAGCAAAGTGTATTGGGTTTTTGTACATGGTAATATTCAGTAACCGCATGAAGTACCGGTTAAAGGTCCTGCTGAACCCTGCTTCTGACGAGTTCATTCTCAGAGCCTAATTCATCACCAACTAAATCTCCAATCTCTATAGATGCTTTATAGATAGTTAGGTACGTTTTCATATTTGTACCTGGGTCGGTAAGGAGGTCACTGACTTTTAATGGCATTTTTAAGTTACTCAGTTGGTAGAGCAGCGCCACGGTACGGCGACTGTCGCGAGTTCGAGTCCCGCTCGTGTCCATCATTTTTCAAGTTTCCCTTAATCAATTTAAAATTTAAGCCTAGCATGGCAACATGCATCAAAAATACAAAAAGGCATTTTTAATTTTCTTTTGCCAAAAATTTGTTTTCAAATTAGTAAAGATAGTAAATTTCAATCTTCTATAATTGTGTAAGCCTGGATTCCACAAATTAACATTCTTAACTATCTTAATTATTATCTGTTTGTTGTATAGGTATCTTTGATTTTATTTCAGCAGGTAGGCGCCTACCTGTTATTAAGATCATAATAAAACATCTAAGACTATTTTCTTTGTGTTCCTATGTGTATTTTTTCCGTTTTAGATGCCTAGATAATTTCATAGGAGTTTCAATATGCTTAAAGAAATACTCTTTGAACTTAAAACTCAACCGTCTCTAACCAATAACAGGTTTACTGACCTTTGCAAAAGCATTCTAATAACCGATAAAAACATCGTCACCACGCCAATTAACCAACTACAGTGCACAATCGCCATTTACCACTAAACTACCGTACTCATATGCGATTCGCCACATCGCTCAATTAATCTCTGCTTACCCCAGTGCTAAGCGTGACGAAGCAAAAAAAATTGTGAGTGAAACCGCAGCGCATTGATTAGAAACATACTTAAAAATTATTCATTCGTTCATTCATTCATTCATCGGGAATTAGGTGCTAGTTAAATGTACACGTTCAGTATTTTAATAGATTGTTAAGACGGTAATACTTTCTTTGCATATAACTAAAAAAAACTATATTATTTACTATATATTCCGGTTATACTCACGGGTGTATTCGGGAATGCCCGACTAGTTTTACTAGTTTTGAATAAGGGCTCCGGTCGAGTCCGAAACTAGTCGGGCATTCCCGAATACACCCGTGAGTATAACCGGAATATATAGTAAATAATATGGATAACACTCACGAAAATTTTATAGTAAAAAAAAACTAACCTTTGTTGAACCAAAGCCTGCAAATAAATACAAAGAATAAAGATACAGCCCTTACAATAAACTCTTAAAGCAGGACATTTTACGGTGTGGAAACGAGACGTCGCTACATGCAGTGTGTTGCGGCATCTCTCTTTAACAACACTGGTCTGTTTTCAAGAGTTCAAGGTAAAGGGGCAGTATATATATTACATACATAACATCACGCCTGTATTCCCCGAAGGGGTAGGCAGAAGTGCACATATAGTACACCCACATTTCGCCAGTTATGTTTTTAGGTCCCAATGTAATAGGGGGCGAGCCTATTGCCATCAACCGGGCACAAATCCAGATTCCGTGCTGCTACTGAGAATTACCTAATGGAAAAACCCAGTAACACTTTGCCCGACCCGGGATACGAACCCAGGACCTCGTGCTCAGCAGTCGCGCTTAGAAACCACTAGACCAACGAGACAGTCAGTATAGTATATATATTATAAGGCTTATAATAGTCACTAACACGTGGAAACTCTGACCACTGAAATAAAAACATATTATCACCTATATAGTGTTAATGAAGCAAAATAAGTATGCCAGGATCGTAGCAAATTTGTCAAAATAAGAAATACACATAAATACCGTAATTAATTTTACAATGATTAACAAACAAGTCTCATTACTATTTTTTTTTTTAAGAACGTCGCCCCACACTAGGAATTTTTCCTGTATCGTAGGAGCGTTTCACAAACATGAAATATTACATACACAAACACCCAGACTCGGGACAATCATCTGTGGTTCGCACAAAGTTTTGTCCCATGCGGGAATCGAACCCGCAACCCTTAGCGCAGCAGTCCTATCGCTTAGCCACTGCGCTAATCAGGTCGTCTATTCTTCCTTGTTTCCTCATGACTGAGGGTCGTAACCACATGTGATCGCTGCCGTCTCTATCAACGTTCTCCATCCTGAACGGTTGTCAGCCACGCAGACCGATGCCTGGTTTCTCTTTATCGTTACTATACAAAGATCCATATACTACCAAGTTCATATAAGTACATAAAGCCACATTGTTGCGGTATGAGTTCCTATTCAAATCTTCTCTGTCCATTACAAGCGACTTTACTAGCGTTTAATTCCAACAACTATATTTCCCTAGACAGATTCACGCTGCAGCTAAAACGTTCTTAGTTTGTTTTCCGTCCGTAGCAATTCTAAATGAGACGCAATATTGTATTCTTAGGGGTATGATAAATAAATACTTTGTTTTATCATCCTAACTAATTTTTTCTTTTATTTCGTGAATTATAACTATTTTACAACTATTTACAACTTAAATCTAATATAGAATGAAAACAATATATCAACAATATACCCCTGAGTTTGTTTCGGTATTTCTTCTCAGAGGTAGTCAGTTAGGAAATGCCGATGCCATCTAGTTTTTAAAAAATGACGTGTAAAAGTGTTTTTTTTAAACCTATTTACAGAAATAAAATCATTTATCATTTATCATTTATTATACAAAAATAAAAAGCATCAAAAAATTCATCCCCATCGATGTCAACCGGTAACGTGCCCAAAAGAATGGCAGCATTGCCACGTTGAATGGCAATGCTAATTCTTTGGCCAAAAAATGAATCAGCCCTTTCCTAACTAATATTTTTTTTATCGTATAGTTGATGAGCAACGTGGTCAGAATTTAAACCGCCTGAGGCCTCTGACATTGCTTTTGACACCATTAAAAAATCTCTAAGGTGTGCCGGTTTTCTCACGATGTTTTCCTTCACTGTTTTCAGCAATGGATAACTAACTTATAGTGCATATGAGTTCGAAAAGACTTAAGTGCGTGTCGGAGTCTGAACTTGCTACCTTTGCCTTGGCAGTCCAGCGGCCATACCTCTCGTCAGTGCTTTTTTATTATTGTAAAATACGACTGTAAGTTTGTTTGTTTCGTTTTCACGCTTAAACCACTGAACCGATAATCATGTAATTTTGCATTAACATTATACGGTCTCAGGGGTACAGAAAAGGACATAGCGTATCTTTAATATAGGTAACATGATACTTAGTCAGTATCTACTGTTCCCAGGATAAAGAACAATAACAAAAAAATTGGTACTTACCCTGTTTTTCTAATTAGATATTTTATTAGTGTGTTGTACTTTATTTGCCTGCCTCGTTGGTCTAGTGGTTGCTAAGCGCGACTGCTGAGCACGAGGTCCTGGGTTCGAATCCCGGGTCGGGCAAAGTGTTACTGGGTTTTTCCATTGGGTAATTCTCAGTAGCAGCACGGAGTCTGGATTTGTGCCCGGTTAATGGCAATAGGCTCGCCCCCTATTACATTGGGACCTAAAAACATAACTGGCGAAATGTGGGTGTACTGTATGTGCACCTCTGCCTACCCCTTCGGGGAATACAGGCGTGATGATGTTATGTATTAGTGTGTTTAGTGATAACTTTCACAGATCCTAATTCGAATAAAAAAACCCAAGTAACTCCGCCGGCAAAAGCTAGCATTATAATAATAGGTGGTGGATTCATTATTATAGATGGTTGCTAAAGTCATTGCATTTCGAACCGAACAAGGCCCTAACACAGCTATCACAATTGTTTCAGAATGGACTATTATTATTGACATCGTAATTACTGGTTTTGACAGTTAAATTAAAACGCTGGCTTACTAAATCATTGTTCAATTAAGTATGTCTTAATTAGTATAAGGAACTATGCATTTGCGAGCAAATATAAATAATTGCGTTACCGTTAAACAAACCCCCTGATAAAAAAATAAACCATAGATTAAATTATATCCGTCACTGTCGTCTGGATGTCAAAGAATAATGTCAATAGACTTAATACCGGGATTAGTTAATGCCGGTATGATCCCCGTATATGAAGAGGGAATATGATTTACGAATACACTTCGTAATTTGATCGATACGATTACAATAATCAAGCCACAAATATAAATGTAAGAGTAACCCTGTTTGTCTGTCTCTCTGTTACGCCTTCACGACTAAACCGCTCGACGGAATTTGATGAATTTTGGCATGTAGGAAGTTTTAAACCCGAGAAAGGACATAGGCTTCTTAACGCGGGCGAAGCCAACGGCAAAAGCTAGTGATCTATAAAAATACAAATTATAAGTAACCTGTAAAAACAAACTCCAAATTTACCACAACATTTTTCTGTGTGCTCTTAATCATGGCAACCAGTGCTTGGTACCACGCGTCGGAGCTCGGGATTAACACTCGAAATGCAAATAAGGCCAAGTAAAATACACACGCGCGATACGCTTGAATTAATTCCATCTAATTTCGCATAATTGTGGGACCGTAGGATTTTAACCCCTCTTGCGACGATTAAGCTGCACACAATTATTTTATTCTTATCTTTTAACGTTCTGAGTGATATACTGGGTGGTTGTGGAAGATAGTGGGATACTATGTTCATTTGTTTTGAATATTATTGGGTGTAGACGTTTTAGGGTTATTGGTCCAGTAAATTTTGATGCATAGGATTAGCCTACAATTATTTCAACCGTAAAATCACACTAATATTATAAAGGCGAAATTTTGTATGTGTGTTTGCATGTTTGTTACCTCTTCACGCTCCAACGGCTAGACCGATTTTGATGAAATTTCATATAGACCTCCACCCTGGATTAACATATAGGCTACTTTTTTCCCGAAAAGCAGCGGTAAAATGTAGCGGGTAACACCGCGGGGCGCAGCTAGTGTTCAATAATTGTGTAGTGACAGCTCTCTGTCATTTGCATGGCGAATCTGTCAACATTATTCATTTTTTTATCATAATCATCATCAGCTCTCATGGGACTTGTGAAAAGGCATTTGCCCTGCTGTTATTCATGTAATCTCCTTTGTACCAGTCCACAGCTGTACCACAACTAATCTGAAATTTATCAACGTACGGTAAATAGTAATAACACTAAAATAATGCATGCTTTGCTATATCTAGTCATTTCATAATTCTATGTAACGCTGGCTGTTACACTAACCCACTATAATAATATAGTTACAATCGGTTACAATACTGCCACTTACTTTCATATTAATTGCTTTTTTATACAAAGGGCGTGTAAATAGCTTCACGGAACACAACATCACGCCTGTATTCCCCGAAGAGGTAGGCAGAGGTGCATATACAGTAATGTAATAGGGGGCGAGCCTATTGCCAACAGGGCACAAATCCAGACTCCGTGCTGTTACTAAGAATTACCTAATGGAATAACCAAGTTACACTGCCCGACCCGGTATTCTAACCCAGGACCTCGTGCTCAGCAGTCGTGCTTAGCAACCACTAGACCAACGAGGCAGTCGTATAAATAGCCTCATAGAATGTTAATATATCATTATTCGTGGCAATGCAACGACGTTTGCTTAATTACACGGGTCGGTGAACTTGTAATTTGCGGTTCAAATCCTTTTGTTAACTTTCCACTGACATTCTGAAATCATTTTCTTGCTCCTATTTTATGTTTGACTAATTTCTTTGCGAGTTTTAAACCACCAATTTTTTGCTCTGGATTATTAATATACATTAACTACATTATTCAAAAAAATCTCCTGTGTCGTGGGTGCGTTTCAGAAACATGAAATATCTCACATAAACGCCTAGACTCGGGACAAACATCTGTTGTTCGCACAAAGTTTTGCCCCGTGCGGGAATCGAACCCGCAACCCTTAGCAGCAGTCCAATCGCTTAGCCACTGCGCCAATCAGGTCATCGAATTGCAATCAGATCACGAAATAAAAAACTAGCAAAATAAAAACTATATTAGTTTTGCAATTTTTTACGATAGTCAAGAATAATTAATTAGTCCATCAAAAGGAATTCAAGAAACGTTAATGCTAACGTATAATTAATTAGCAAAATACATTGTAAAGATTCTAAGATAATATCAATGAGATACCCCGCTGATTGCGCGCGCATAATTTACCACGCATATACGTTTTTTAAGGTAATTCATTATCTATAGACATGTTGGGTATGTAATTACGTGTTTAATTGTACATCACACGTCACGAGAAATTTTCCCGTCGGCAATTTTCGGATAACTTCGGCAATCATCGTTTATCGCACATTAACACATGGCATGTTCATAAACTTTTATATTTATGTCATTGTGAGGTATGCGATTAAATAGGGGTCTTCATGGACGTGTATGAAGTGCTTGGGTGGGGGTTTATTTCAATTGTATTTTTTTGTGTGACGTCATTTTGAAGTCATACTCTAATTGGTGACGTCTTTAATTCGATTGGAGCCTTATGAAGATTTGTTATACCATTTGATAGTAGAATGTTTGGATTTGAATTATACCTGGTATTAACTAAGTTTGACCCAAGTAGACTCATTAAAGTTTAGGCTCCTAATTATACAAATTAAAGCCATTTTAATGTAAAAAATGATATTTATAACATAACATAACATCACGCCCGTATTCCCCGAAGGGGTAGGCAGAGGAGCACATATAGTACACCCACATTTCGCCAGTTATGTTATGGGTCCCAATGTAATAGGGGGCGAGCCTATTGCCATCAACCGGGCACAAATCCAGACTCCGTGCTGCTACTGAGAATGACCTAATGGAAAAACCCAGTAACACTTTGCCCGACCCGGGATTCGAACCCAGGACCTCGTGCACAGCAGTCGCGCTTAGCGACCACTAGACCAACGAGGCAGTCTATTGGGGAAATAAATGATATTTATTTCCCACAATTTTAGACTACATCAAAACTATGTAAATAGTAGTAAAATAAGTTAACTTATACCTACAAGAATCGGTGTTTTGAAAGTCACAACACAACAACATACACTAAATAAGGTGCGTGATGATCCATAATTAATTTGGGCAACAGTTTATTTCCCATAGCCAAAACGGCCTTCAATTAAAAACCGATCGTTCTTCGCGAAATGCCTGCATATGAAAGCGTGTCATGGTTAACATGAGATGTGGAAAGATCAGGCGAGTTAGACTTAGCCATAAAAATTAACAGCCTCTTACCACGAACTCTTAAAGCAGGACAATTTACGTTGTGGAAGTGAAACGTCGCTAGGTGCCGTGTAATGCGGTGTCTCGCTTCCACAACATGAACTATTCCGTTTTAAGAGTTCATGGTAAGGGGGCAGTATAGTTTATGACGCGAACACAATATTTGAAAGTCACGTATAGGTATTAAGGCTATTGGTAATGAAACAATTGAATTGGTAAAGACAAGAGAATGCTATAGAGTACAAGAAACTTATACTGTTGTATGACTTAATTGTCATGCGAGGTTGTCGGTATGGGGGTTTAGACGGAATGGGCATTGATCACCACGCTTGTTTACCGCGGATGGGCTTCAAGTGTTAAACATCCTAGTCGCATCACGTAGTTTTTTCTTTACTTAGTCAGTGAAAACAATGACAAAATACGTAAGTAGGTATATCGTTAGATATTGAAGTTGATACTATAATAACTTTGTTTTTTTTTCGTGGGGTTCACAGCTACATGGCTACCGCGTAGATCAGACTATCGGCAAGGTTAAGCCGTGCTTGCTGCGCTCGGTCTTGTAGTAGGTGACCGTTTTCACATGTCACAACCCCTCCGTGATTTGGAAGGCACGTTGAGCCGTTGGTCCTGCACCTGATCTCTCTCCGGTCGTGTCTGCCGTCCCATTGGTCTATGAGAGTGAGGGAATAAGGAGTGCAACTGTGTTTGCGTACTTACTTGTGCACTATAATATTTCCTGCGTAGTTGGATAGTCTCAGATGAGACAGGCCGCCGTGATTGACAATCGAATTTTAAAGTCAGGAGAACATTATTATAACTTGGGTTTAAACCTTGTGCAACAAATCCATCCATCAACCATTAAGCTACCACAACATATTTTTCATCAGTACCCCCAGTAGTAAAACACATAAATCAGTTAGCTTTAATAGTAATATCTGGTTTCTTCACTGAAATAATATCAACCAAAGACCGCTCACGGCTATTGAATAATGCATCGTTGGAAAGAATCTTTATTTTCTGAAATTAATATCAGGGACTTCGCTCTCCCATCGCCTCATACTGCAATGCTCTTAATTAATACTTATTATATGTAGTTATGCACTGCTTTTCATAACTTTATTAGTTTTGCTTCTAGATTCAGTTGAAGGCTATCTACTGCTATATGGTCCTTGAAGGTATAAGGAATATTAGATTTGTCCTCAAGCCGTTTTAATACTGGAAATTAAACTAGAAGTTCCAGTACACTAATGTGCTTATTACTTTTTCCATTAGGTATTTCTAGTAGCAGTACGGAATCTGGATTACCGATTCAAGGTAATAGACTCGCCCCCTATTACATTGGGATCTACAACATAGCTGGCGAAATGTGGGTGCACTGCACACATCTGCCTACAATACAGGCATGGGGTTATGTTATTTTATTTTACTTATATAATCACGCCTGTATTCCCCGAAGGGATAGGCAGAGATATAAAGCATCCATGCATTGCTAATCTCCAGAAGTCGAAACCAATGAAAGTTCTTATTGACATTAAACTAGCCCTTTACATGTTTATCGCCTATTTTCTAGCCATGAGAGGGATAATTCT
The DNA here is from genome assembly GCA_946251915.1 of Abrostola triplasia. Classification (NCBI taxonomy): domain Eukaryota; kingdom Metazoa; phylum Arthropoda; class Insecta; order Lepidoptera; family Noctuidae; genus Abrostola; species Abrostola triplasia. Next base: position 9,842,135 of record OX276430.1, read on the forward strand.
TTGTCTATTAGCTCTAATACCTAAGCAAAGCTTTCGTCAAAACGTGCAGAGGTGTTAAATATAACAGCCACGTGTTAAAACGTTCCCGAAGCCACTGTTTTTCTTCCATCCTATCTTGTCGTACAGCTGGAAACATTTCCTATATTTCTAGTAAATCCTTCCATCAGTCTTGTAAAATAGGTGCATCTCATCTTCCTGACAAAAAGGCGACGACACGGTCTCGACCATTTCTCGGCCGACTTTGTGAGTATACCACCAAATCGAAAAGCGAAGATTCAAAATGAACCTATTATTTTGATTATAGGACTGCCTCGTTGGTCTAGTATTCGCTGAGCGCGACTACTGAACATGAGGACCTGGGTTCTAATCCCGGGTCAGGGAGCATGGAGTCTGGATGTCCTGTTGACGGCAATACGCTCGCCCCCTGTTACATTGGGTAGCCGAAGAGGTAGACAGAGGTGTGATATTATGTTAATGTAGGTATGTATAGGACATTTCAAGAGTGCTCGAGAATAACCATTTCAGCATCAGTATTACATGTGTTATAATGAATATCCTTACGTATACAAAATCGTTACGGTAGTCCAAAGTCGACAGACAAAAGTTGTAATAGTCATAACTTAACAAAGCACTTATAAACTTTGCCATACGAAATTCAACTTTAAACGCACTGTAATAACGGAGGTGGAAATCGCAGAATTGCAATTGGAATTTAACAAAATTGTTTTACGGTCTCAACATTTGAAATTGATCCCTAAGATGTGAGAGTTAAGGTTGAAAATAAATGTTTATTTAAAACAATAAGTTTAGGAAATCTCGCATCGGGCTTACCTCAAACCGCAGGCACCTGCTCGATGGCTGACACCTTCAGTTATATGAGATATTGTTGTTATACGGGATTCGAATACTTTTGTAACTGTTATTTCAACATACAGAGAAAGTTTAATATAATTTCACACTATACTCGCTTCAAGAAGACGTTAACCTAAAGAACGAAGCTGGTAAATTATAGAACGAAGAAGAATGGTGAAGAAGGTCAATGGACGTCTCCATTATAGTTAAGTCATACCTTTGTGACTCTGAAAGGATTTTTTGTGTACTATAAGCTTGATAACAATGTACCATAAATCAAGGTTAATGACATCCCATGGGAGAGACCTATGTACAGCAACTGAGTGCTATAGGATGAAGATAAACAACTGGAACTAACCCAATATAAGTGGCGCTTAAAGAACAAATAAATTGACTGTACCAAATCATCACGTCGGAAGACGCAGCGTTGGAGGCCTCCCACAAGGTAGTTCGACGAGATCGTCAGATTTGCAGGCAACCAGTGGATGCAAAGGGCAAGTTGTCGTTCATAGTGGTGTTTTAAGTGGGATGCCTTTGTTCAGCAGTAGACGTCTTCCGTCTGATGAAGAAGACAATCACCAAAACGTTTTCAGCGAAGCAAGATTTGTTCAGTCCCATAATTATTGAAGCATTAATAGAATGCGCGAATTGGCGCGCATAAAATGTTTCGCGCAATGTAACAAATGCAGAGGCGCCAACAATGCGCAAAGGCGTGCAAGAATCCAACATTGGCGCTAGTTGGTATTTATAACGTTAAGTTGGACAGGTCACGCATACAGGACATGTTTAGACGACATTAGGGTATTGACTTTAGCATTTATGCATGCTCAGTTATGAAGTCAATATTAAAACAGCACCTTCCTAGCGTATCCTTAAGTCACCTGGTATCAGGAGTATTTAAAGAAAGGAATAGATAAGAAAAGGAGAGGTTTTAAGTAGGAATTTTCACAATGTAATGGTAATGATAAGGTTCTTGAACCTTATAAGCCATCTATCATTATAATCGGTTCAGTAGTTAGGATGTAATGAAGTAATCAACAAACAGAGAAACATTCGCATAATATTAATGGAAAAGCAAGCACGCCTTGTGCTTGATGTTTCAAAAATATCATCATCATAACATCACGCCTGTATTCCCCGAAGGGGCAGGCAGAGGTGCACATATAATACACCCACATTTCGCCAGTTGTTTTTTTGGTCCTAGTGTAATAGAGGGCGAGCCTATTGCCATCAACCGGGCACAAATCCAGACTCCGTGCTGCTACTGAGAATTACCTAATGGAAAAACCCAGTAACACTTTGCCCGATCCGGCATCGAACCCAGGACCTCATGCTCAGCAGTCGCGCTTAGCACCCACTAGACCAACGAGGCAGTCCCAGCTCCCAAACTATTTCTGCTATAAAATGTAGGTATGTCCATTTCTGTTAGTTTCATAACAGCTAGCATAAAAACTCGACGATACCTACCTCCATATTCCAGGTAAATCATACACGAAACAGTTTCGCCTCCATACTGAAAATTGTCGCTTTAAACATTATCTACTAAGCTTAAAGTTTGGCCAGTTAATTTCGGTGGATGGGTCATATTTTGCATAACTTTATCCTGCAAACTTTTAGCTGGGGGACCGTGGGTAACTGTGGGTATAATGAGGCTTGGCACCCGATGTTGGTCGTCGATTTTATGTTACTACAAAGTGAAATAAAGTTTTCACGTATGGCGTATAGTTTAATGGTAACCGATCGTGTAACTTGAGGATCTTTTACATGCCATCCCAATTTTGTTGTAAACACTGCACCTCGTTTTCATAAACGAGGTTTATACCGGCAATAACTAAACCCCGTATTAAGTCTATCAACATCTCTATTCTTTGATACGCAAACGACAGTGATAAGCCTTATTTAATCTTCGGTTTAAATATGCCATTTTTTATGAATAATGCTAATGCAGGACTAAACTTAGACCACAGTATCTTAAGACACTTCACAGAGTTCTAAACACTTATAATGGCTGAATAGAGTGATATCCTATGCCACACAAAACTAAATCTCACGATAACTGACAGCCCATTAACGCTAACTACATTCCATTTATGAATTCAACAGACCAAGGGTTGAATGGCAGGAGTGAAATGAACTAGCCTGTTTTAAAAAGTTCAACGTAACTATATTTTGTTTTAATTTTCTAGACTTTGTAAATAAAAGCAACTATTTCTGCCATCGTACAAATTTTCCTGCATCTAACCCTGGAGAAGTGTGCCTATTACCTACTCAGCCCTGAAGGGTAATCTTGATTCTAAACTACACAATGGTACAGTGATTTAGTTGTGATGACGCAACAAGCAGGAAAACAAAGTTGTTTTCTTATTTTTTAATGATAAGGATTATCGAAAACCTAGTTAAGGTAAGGCCAAGTGCACATAAATTGTAAGGTGTAGTCAACACTCCCGTAAATCGGCCCCACAAATATTTAAGTTTCCTAAAAGGTAATAAATTTGGTGAAGTAATACCTGTCAGTAGTAGCAATACATTTGAAGGAGGAAGGCGTGTCGATGGCTCTCCATGGATTTATGTCAAATTACCTATCCCATAGCACCGCCATAGCCCATTGACCTCGTTTATGTTGTGCGAGACGCAAGTGTCGAACTTTTTCAGTATTTTTAAAGTCCAGATAAGGTGACTAACTGGAGGCCATGCTACTGCACCAGAAGCTCAGTTATCTTCCAATCGGTCAAATATATGTTTGCACTGTACATTAGTGAGATTTGTTCCAAAGAAAACATATCAGGTAGATGGAACTCCTGATGTGGGCAAAGATATTTCACTGTCACATTTTCTTGATCATTGTTAAGAACCCATATTTTGAACATAACTTCTTTTGTCTGTCTATACCCATGTTTTAAGCGAAATAAATATGATTTGATTTGTCCAGGAGGGAAAATGTTGTTTAGCAGAGAGCCAATAATTTCCTTTAGATCCGTAAACATCCTTATTTACGGTTTTGTTTTTATCTCTTATTAATAAACATACTTGACAACAACGCGTCATCTATTGAATTTGCTCTCTCTCTTAAATATTGACTCAGAATGACACAGAAACCGCTGGACGCTTGCAAATTGAAATAGTTCAAACAGCCGATTCCACTTTTTCATTTATTGCTGCGGGAAGCGATGATTTATGTAATATCTACACTCTAGATTTTATTGGGGAAATTTAAGGGAAATCTTGAAGAGAATCTCGTAAAGTTTCCTTTAGTACTATGAGCAACCAGCGTCGTTCCTCATAATAAAATCTCGGTAGTATTATGTGTTCATTTCGCTGATGTAATTTGTTGGATTGCATTTAAAATAGGTTTTCTTTTGTACATTTTTTGCCTAGTAACTTCTATTGGTATAGAAAGAAACATTTTTGTGTTATGCTTAATAGACAATTCATCTTCTACTGGTGATGAGAAAACTAGTGCTTTTCCTCCTCTAAGGCAATTATGTTTGGCAAAACTATATTCGCTTCTCGATTCGATCCGGAAAAGCACTTTTAGACTCGATTTCCAGACTCGACGCATGTTTTTGGGATTTCACAGAAAGTTTTTAGAACGCAATACTCTATATATTTAACTTGTTCGCAATGAAATATGCTTAATATTGTTCTGGTGACTTGAGTAATATTCAAAATCAAGCACGTGTGTGTACACATACTTACATAACCATTACAAAATACATCTAAAACCCTATTATCTTCCTGATATTAAAGACACCATAAAATGGCACCAAAATATACCACAAATATGGCGGCCCTATGGATATTACACGAAAAATGTTTTCCTTCATTCGAAATAAAACAGCGCCTGAAGGTAGGATAGGAGCAATTTGCTATAAATCTAACGCGGATGGAAATCGTTTTAGGCGTTCAGGTTGCCTTTGGTTTTGCCTTAAAAAATGGTGGAGAGGTCACAATGTTATATTTTTAGTTGGCGCCAAATCTTAAGTAGCATCTGAGATATAGGCCATGTTTTACCTTCTAGAGAAAGGGTTAAACGAAGACAAAATGTGAGTTATGGGGGTTTTGGATAATCCTAGTATTCGCGTTGATCATCATTGCTACGAAGCTAAAGAAATATTACTTCAGGAACTTGTGCGTTTTGGTAATAATATTTGTAAAGAATAAATCAAAGCAATTTTTGCCAAATGAACTGGCCAGCCGTAGTACTTTGTAGTATTCTATTCTTTTTCAATTATAATATTTTTCAATTTACAATGTTAACTTGTACCAACATTATCATACTTAGTTAACAACCATTTACTTATTTCACAAACTCTATTACAATAAAACAACAAATAGACGCGATCACAAGAAATATATATTCTTCAGTATCTAGCAATCCTTTGAATTAGTAGGACAGAAATATTTACAAATGCCTCAACTAATTAATATTCTAGCAGCTTAAACAGATTAAACAAAAACTCACAATAAAGTAAAGCTTGTTTAATGTTGTACATTAAAATAATTAAGCCTAAAATTTGGCAAGCGACAAGTGTGGTCCAAAGTAGGAACAGATGCTCGGGTCGCCGAAACCACACTGCCGACCCAGCCATATATTTTGAACGAACAATAACTCTCTATGTTTTAATGTTATAAATCTTGATTAAATATGAGTTAGGTTGCCCACACTGTCCTAAGGCTGTGCCAATTATGACAATTACATTGTATATTGAAATAGTGGCCGCGTTGTTTGTTATTTAAGTGGTGTTCATAAGTGGTCCTGTTTAAATTTAACGCCTACTCTGAGCTGTATGTCTATTTGAGTATAGTAAAGTGTATGTGAGTATTTATAGTACCCAGTCCATTATTATTTGTATCGCGTAATTTATTTGTTTTTTTATAGTAATTACTAGCTGTTGCCCGCGACTTCGTCCGCGTGAATTTCGTGGTATGAAAAATAGATGTTGGCCGATTCTCAGATCTACTCAATACGCTCACAAAATTTCATGAGAATCGGTCTAGCCGTTTCGGAGGAGTATGGGAACGAAAACTGTGACACGAAAATTTTATATGTATAGATTATCAGTCAATCAGGGTAAATAACTATGTGTGGTGCCGGGTCAGATTAGCATCTCCCCATTTCGTCCTGTGACGGAAATCCAGAAGATGGGCAGCAGCGTCTACTGTAACCACACCACCAATACTGCGATCCACAAGCCCCCTTTAAGTGGGAGGCCTTTGTTCAACAGTGGACGTCTTCCGAATGACGACGATGATAAAATAACTATGATTAGTGTAAGCGACTGTAACTTAAGACGAATTTGGATTTTGTCAGTCAGTTTTTGATGTCCTGGTTTAGGTATTAGACGTAGGCAATTTATTTTCAGTAATATTTTTGATACTTTTCAAAATATCTTCGTTTGGTTTGGTATCGTATGTCACATGGTAGTGAGATTTACTGTCCAAGTTGCGCCGAGCATACTTAGGGGCCCTAGAGAATTAGTGGCAAAACGCATGACGGATAAAATGAAAAATATATGGGTTTGACATCGATAAAATAGTCGAAACATTTCAACTAGATTTTTATTCGACAAGCGATTTGCCACTTCTCTATGTGAGCTGGTAGTATTACTTGCGAAGGCAATCTACCTACACGTCTACCAAAAATAAATTCGCAACAAATGACAAAGTCTTTGTAACCTTAGAAAAAAATTCTCCTATTTTGTAACACCCTCGTATTTCCATCTTGTTTTTGCGAGCATATTTAAAAGAATGATAGCATCTTTTTGTGTCATAAATAAGGTGTGTAGCGTACTGAGTTTTTTCATTTCACAGTGTACTGGTGTCGTCCATTAGTTTGGCTAATGGACCAGGTCTGTTGTGTGGCTAGTGCAGATGTACGTGTCGCGTTAGAATGTCTGATAAGTTAATGACTTTTTGGAGAATGTTGGAGTAAATTATAAAGTCTGCTTATCTCATGTTTTGGGGACAGAAACACGTTTCGTGTAGTTTTTTTCCTGATGTTTCTGTCATTGGTTAGATAAGAACACCGTAAAATATCGCCTATAAAGAGGTCCATTTTATCTGTTTATTCGATTTTACATTCGATGCTCACACAGACACGTGACTAATTTGATCAAATGAGATACTCAAGATATGTCTAGACAGGATGATAATAGCTAATTAGGCACTTACCTACTACACACAAACTCAGTATTCTCCACTACGTACAAACACAAAGAGATGTAGATTATAAAAATACTTCACATTGTTAATCCGAAAATTGCACTCACCGCCGCAGACTTGCAAGGTTTCTAAAGAAACTTTAAAGGAAATGAAAGAAGGAATCGCTTTTTTATTCTCGCATTACGCAAGCGAAGTCCCGCAAATAAGCATTAGGTTTAAATTGTAGCTAAACATGTGACATAAAAGGGTTTGGTTCAAAAGAGCAATGTTCAGAGTAACACTCCCAAGTTTAAGCAGTGTTTACGGGTCAAATGCGACGCTTGAGGAAGCTGAAAACCCGGATTTCTTGGACATTTTTGGACGTAAAATTTATTCCCTCTCTTTTAAGTTTGAAAACTATGTTTAATTTGAGTAACAGCTACTGGATTTGATTGCAGAACTTTATTATTGTGTGTTTGAACAGCCCATAAAAATAAAATAAACCACTCAGTTCAGAGCAGGGTTGATTTTTTGAAATTAACTGAACGATCAATTAACTGTCGTCTTTCCAAAATGCGATGGAACTATTAAATCGATTAGCAATGTCTAGGCTTTTTTATCCAAGATCAAGCTCGACACTATTCATAATTCTATCGATGATGATATGATGTTTTCCTAACTTAACTTTGATCACTCGTACTTTGGTGTTCATCATTATCATCATCCACAGCCTTCAATATCCCATTGCTGGGTATATAAGCCTCCCTTAAACAACGCCATCCGCCGCGGTCCTGTGCCAATCTTGGTGTTACTGAACTGATATAATGCTGCAGAAAAGCTTTTATAAAGCATATATATGGCGTTCTAAAGAGCGTAACATTCGAAACATTGGTCCATCAAAAGGATGGCCGATTTCAAAGCGAGCCAATCACGGCAACCATCAAGCAACCCTTTCACATGCCGTGGCCAGACACCTTAAACAATGGTGTTTCTCACAATACATTATCCTTGACGCCTTTCAACGGAAATTTCTCTGTCACCCTCACGTGGCTTGCGGTTGAAAGCACATATTATCGATAACATCTTGTCACGTCACTTTGTTCGCCGATAACCGACTGCTAAAACGGTCGAATTGAAAAATTCTTAATCCAATGACGGTTTACTACGAGTTCATTTTGTAACGGGCGAGAAAACGCAGCAATGGTGTGGAAATGAGGTTGTAATTAAATACACGGATAGTGTGCGTGGTAGGAGGGATATAGATAGGGAAGCTTAGGGTGCATATTTGATCATTTTTGTTGCGCTGACGACACTGCTAGCATTGAGGTGTTACGGTGGAGGAATTTAGTACGCGCGCTATTTCCGTAAAACAAATATGAAGGCATACTCTACGCTTTACATTTTTAATATACTTCAACACTTTCTATAGACTTTAGAAAATGTTCAATGAAGAAAATATAATAAAGATGCCTGCAAATATTCGTACTGCGAAACAAATGTATTGTATGACATGTTTGATCAAAAGGGGAATATAAACCAATATTTATGTGATTATGTTGGTATTACGTTCCAATACAAATACAATGCCTGTCTGAAATAGAACCAGTGGTTTGCAATCTATTCTTGTAGACTGACAGCAAATCACGGGTCCTATTCTCGTATCACGGGTGCTAATAACCTACATAACTAAGCACTTCCCTACTAAGTATTTCCAGTCCTGAGTAAGTTTGTATTCCTAGAGAGCAGAGGTGTGTGGCACACCCAAATTTTGCCAGATATGTAATAGGTCTCAATCTAATAGGGTGCGAGCCTATAGCCATCATCATCATCAGCTGGAGGACATCCACTGTTGAACAAACGCCTCCCCCTTAGAACGCCACAATGAACGTTAACTTCCCATTCGCATCCACCGGGGACACATCCTCCGTGCTGCTACTTAAAATTACCTAATAGAAAACACTTGCGACTTAGCTCAACCCTGAATTAAAATTCAGGCGTCTTCTACGAAGCTGAGCAGTCGAGTCTTACAAGCAGAAGACCAACAAGGAAGTCCTAAACAAAACAAATATTAATAGGATTGATAAGCCTCACTGCCGTCTTCCTCATCCAATTACTTACTATAATAGTCCTAATAAACAAGGGTATTTGTTTTAACGACCGCCCGATTATCGACCAAGATGGTGATTAGTCGTCGGCACGACAAGCCACGAATTTATTGTGCTATCGAACACTATTTATGTTTCTTTAATTATATCCGGAGAATTATGTTGTTTGTTGAGGCGATCTTTGTTCAATGTTTTTGGGGATATTTAATTCTTACAGGTCACCCTGAGGTCGAAAATTGACCGAAATTATGTTATGCATTTTAGCTTTCTGTACTTCTCCATATTACTTAAATTCCTCATCATCATCAGCCTATCAGAGTCCACAGCTGAACATAGGCGGCTCCTATGGCACTTAAATTTGTATGCGAAATTTTTATGCTTTATGTTTATATAAATGTTTTTGCCTTTACGTATTAATAATATTAAGATTAAGTCTTCAGGATAAGACTGAACTATATTTAGGAGATATTCATTTATTAAGTGCTGTAGAAGAAGTACAGAGGTAATGGGTTCAAAACCTATAGTTTCTGAATTATCTACATGGGGATTTCATGGTTAAAAAACACATGAAAACTGGATTTGAAATAGCAAATATGTTTTTTATAGAAGTATTATCCTCTATATTGATGGGAATGAATAATAGTTTGATAAAAAAATACTGATTCGTCTCTGTAAAACAAGAGGTCTCTACAGGCAATAAGGTAGATTAGTAAGACTGGGATTCTATTCCCGTTACTGATATATTACTGATATGAAAAGCTTAAAACATTTACCCCACAAATAACAGTGTGAGGCTCAAATTTCTTCTTCCTAATTAATTAAATAGCCTATAAGCACGTGTCAAACAGGTGCATTGTTCTCATCGATATCTACATACCCCTAAAGGCACATCAAGACATCGGAATCGGATACAGGCCAAAGTGTATATATATACAGCGATGATCGATCTGGGGTAAAGCCGCATCTGTCGCTGATGTAATACATGGATCCCTCTTGCTTGCGAGCGCATTAAGCCCTCCGATATTGTCATATGAATACTTATGATCGAGGGTAGAGTAGATTAGAAATAAGAAAATAAGGGATCATTATTTTGTAATCTGCATATCTATAGATACAGTGCAGCCTAGGATTTTGAATTTATATTTTTATATTATTTAACTAGCTGCGCCCCGCGGTGTTACCCGCTACATTTTTTCGGAATAAAAAGTAACCTATGTGTTAATCTGGGGTGTCAGCTAACTCCATATGAAATTTCATCAAAATCGGTCAAACCGTTTGAGCGTGAGGAGGTAACAAACATACAAACACACAAACTTTCGCCTCTATAATATTAGTGTGAAGTGTGATGGCTTCGGCTCGCGACTCTGTCGCGTAATCAGCTCATGAATAAGGGCTCCGTTCGAGTTCGAAACTACTCGGGCATTCCGAAATACACACGTGAGTATAACCCGTACATATTGTGTGTTTGTATGTGATGTTTCATGTTTGTGAAACGCACCCACAGTATGATGAATTTCTTGTATGCGACGTTATATAAAAAAAATGTCACTTACTTGACTACATGGAACGCTCATAAAAACACTTTAAGTATTCTTATTTTTCGTATAACTCATTCTTGTAGACTTATCTCTACACAAACATGTATAAAAATACGTGACATGATAGAACCATCCCCGCAGCTGTGCAATAAGCATTCATATAAATAACAAGTCGCCTGCACATAAAACGCCTGATGAAGAGGTATTCTGCGAACTCTCACACTCTCCCAGCGATAATAAACCGTTTCCTTAGGCGCTACCAACTACTGTGCCGTAAATTACTAGGGTTTTCTGTGTTGTCGCCGCAACCCGAAGGTTGGGCGCCTCTGACAGCGGGTGATACGCTTTTGATGTTATTTTATATGAAGAACCATGACGATAATTCTTATCTGTTTTGCTGATAAAATAAATATAATGATTAGTTTCAATTTCGTCCATTACTTGCAGTATCTTTAGGCAATCCAGCCTCCTGGACAAGTGGCAAAACGTTTGACGAATAGAAATCCAATAGAATAAAAAAATATGGATTTGACTTATGCCATTGGTAACATAGTCGAGTCTAACCTGCAGTAGTAGTTCGCAAACAGAAGTAGGGCTGTTCTCAAGCGTATGTGTTCACTTTTAACTCTAAAGCTTTTTACTGACAGGCACTAAATAGAATATTAAATTCCATTCTAATTAGTGTTAAGCAAGTAGGCCAAAATATTCCAAGGAGCGTTTAATGAAGAACTACTTTCCGTTACAAGTAAAACCCCACTTAAGACCTTTTTCTACAACCCTTAAGTGTTAAGGCAGTAAAAGGATCCTGTTTACTTGCCCGATGTTTCGGTGGTCGCTACATAATACGGTTCCTAAGTAATTGTCGGCGGTATACTGAGCCCAGCACCTGTGGACCTCAGGAATAATGAATGAATTGGTCCGCAATATATTTGATTGCAGTTGAGGGTTGACGTTGTTGGACTTTAACCCGGGGGTTAAAGAATTCCTGATGAGTTCCGCCATCGGTTTATCATAGAGATGGGATGAAGATGTGTTGCAAGTTAGTAGGGTATTTTTTAACGCTTAAATTTATTTCATGTTTACATTACTTAAAGAATAGGGAGTAAGACTTTAAGCCTTTGCTGAGTAATGATACCTATAAGTCGGACTCACACAGTGCTATAATTGACCTCTCTTTTCCCTCCCGTGGGTCTCGTAAGAGGCGACTTAGGGAAAATCCAGAAAATCGCCAAAAGCGTCTTTCATTTCACGGCCGATACCGCTTGCCAAACGTGGGTATTCTGGCTATCCCCCTTTCACTCCAAGGGGCAGGCATTTGTTCAACAATGAACGTGTTCCAGCTGATGATGATAATGTCCCTGGGCTTGCATGTATCTTTGTTAACTGCCACGCTATAACCTATTTCCAATAAACTCATGGCGACGGGACGAAGAAGATTAAAACAGGGAGACTTCCAAACTTAAATGAAATAAAATTTCAGATATTTTTTATTTAATTAAAATTTATAGTAAGGCCTGCTGCTGATGTAGGTGTTGATGATGGGTATCTCATGGATATGTCTGAAGATCTGGTGCAGCAATGGGTACTGCTTTTCCAAGATCTTAGAGCCCCACATGCCTTGAATCGACTCAATGATACCAACGAAGTAGAAGTCGACCCAGCTTAGTTTCTGCAAAAAGAGTTTAGAAATGTGATTAATATTTTGCATCTGCTAATTAGGCGTGATGTTAAGCTTGAGTGAGGTTTTAATATCTGTAGTAGTGTTTTACTTATAAAATATAATAATCATGTTTAGCTGTCGATTTCAAGAATATTTATGTTCGTTAATTATTTTAAAGCAAAATTATTTGCAAATCAATTAAAAAATCTAAATGAGTGCTATTAAATTTAGATTGACTCCTGTGTATTGCTTGACAACATACTTATCATTTATTTATGAGATCATGTTCACACAATACGGTGTCGATAGTCTGTTTAAGCATGACCTGTGATTTATATCATAAATAGGTACTTACACTGCCCCCGAAGTAGCTTTTCTTCTTTTGGACAAACTTTTCTAAGTCTTCGAGGTATCTTGGACACCATTTGTCCACTAACTCCTTCTTCATAAATAGTTTCTTATCGTTATCCTTCTCATGATACCAATGGTAGACCTCTGAAATAAACGCATTAATATAAGTTCAGGCAAATTCTTAAAAAATAATTAATAAGTATGTATTAAACAGACTGATACTATAGTGATCTTATAAGAATTATATTTTTCCTTCTGAAGTATGATCCCTTAATAGATTTCGATTATACTAACTTAGCCAATAGTCATAAAGAGCCCAAGCTGCGGAGTCCAGCTCAGCTGCCTCCAAATCATCAGTCGGGACTAAGCCTACCAGCTTTCCGACGTATCGACTGATGGCCACAGACTGGGTAATAACCCTCTGGTCTACTTCAAATACAGGCAGCATACCAAAAGGAACGGCTGAAACAGAAAATAGCACATATGACAACCAAACTGTTACAGTGGCTTCTATTAGAACTACTTGGTATTTTAAATCTATGCTTCCACCCCTAGACGTGTAATATATTTTTGAGTTTTGTCTGTTTTTAAACTTGGAGTTTCTTTGTACGACATGTCGTGTCTGTAAATTGCACCCAAGATAGAAGAGAATTCTTGGCAAAGGTATATTTTGACAACGACAGTAAAAAAAAACATATCATCATGCCCGTATTCCTCGAAGGGGTAGGCAGAGGTGCACATATAGTACACTCACATTTCGTCAGTTATGCTTTTAGGTCCCAATGAAATAGGGGGCGAGCCTATTGCCACCAACCGGGTACAAATCCAGACTCCGTGCTGCTACTGAGAATTACCTAATGGAAAAACCCAGTAACACTTTGCCCGACCCGGGATTCGAACCCAGGACCTCGTGCACAGCAGTCGCGCTTAGCAACCACTAGACCAACGAGGCAGTCCGACGACAGAAAAAAAGAGGTAAAATAGTAAATACTCACTTTTCTGCACATGGACCCAGTCAACGTCCTTATTAATTTCTACATTTTCGTATTTAATGCTACCATAGGCGAGGAGATACCTTATGGGCTCTACAGTGCCCATAAAATCAAAGTACTTCAGCTTATAAACGGGGGCCATGTTATTATACTCGTTGTGAGTGTCGGACAAGAAAGATGGCCGTTTTTATACTCTTTACTATCGGTTTAACCTTTGGATAATTAAGAGATAATTACGATGCATTATTGAGTTTTATAAAACAATCGTGGCATAGGTCATGTATTTTGAATTTTATAATAATTTTCTTGGCCCCAGCGAAGTAATTAACTGAGGTTATCGATACAGCCCACAGGATTAGCCAGCTGAAGTGGCAGTAGGCAGGTCACATATGTCCGTAGAACCGACTACCTTTAGGGAAACCTAGTGTAGGACGCTTTGCAGCTAGGTGAGGCAATGATATACACAAAATGGCTGGCAGCGGTTGGAAACGGAAGGCTAAAGATGGAAGGAGGCCTATGTCCAGCAGTGGATGGAGATAGGCTGATGATGATACTGATAATGGCACAAATTTAGACTCCGTGCTAACCCAGTCACACGTTGCTCCACCGGGGTTTAGAGCCCAGGACCTTATGCTCGGCAGTCGCGCTCCACGACCACCAGGCTAACGAGACAAGCATTGGAATTAGTCAAAGAATTTGTTTGGCATTGTTACCCTCCCTTTTATACTAAATAACTTATTTTATCGTAATTACAGTTACTTTATTATTGTTTTGATAAAAATTGTTATGGTCTGTGTTTGTATTGTTATCAAGACTTGATAATTCTGTCAATGATATAAGGCCGATGAACTACGATCAATATTCAATAAGATATAGCTATAAACATTTCAGATTGTATGTGCATCATCATAACAGTTTTCACTGACCGACTTGTTCATAAACGAGGATCATACCGGCATTAACTAAACCCCGTATTAAATTAAATCTCTATCCTTAAAAGTGACACCGACAGACAAAAATCCTTGGATTTTAATAAAAAAAATAGTATAATTTTTATTCGCATAGGTTCAAAGACTCATTTAATTGGTACAATTCTAAATACCAGGCTGTGAAAACAAGGAGCCTAGACATTAATGGCAAAACGTTAGCGTAATAGAATGGGAAACATACCTATGGGGTTAACATAATTTATATTCGACAAGCGTTTTCTCATTTGGCTAGGGCCCAGGGACTTTCCCCTATGGGTCCTTAAATGTGCAAAAAGAACTTCCTTGAGCGGACCATACGTAATTGTACATTCAGCGGTCCTTGAGCATTCAACTTTGCTGGCTTATAGCTAAACTCTAACTGTACCATGTCTTTTGGTGTCATTTTAGCATGTTTCCCATGCTAAGCTTGAGTCTAAATTGATAGAGGAAATTTGAAGAATGATGGTCTTTAGAAGGGTTTAAGTTCCCTTCTAATGCCCATCATTTTTCAAATTCCATTCGATGGCTGCGAGCAGCGATACGAAAACTCAGTTTGCAGAGCTGGGCCACGGTATGGTGAAGGTTGCAGGTACAAGTCCCGTTCGTGTCCATCATTTTTCAAAATTCCTTAATAAAAGAAACTATACCACGTCATAAACTATTTCGATATCACTCAGGTGAAGTTAACACGAAAAAACAAGAATCCAAAAGTGTATAAGAACTGGTCGTTAAACCAATGTATATTAGTATCATCATCATCATCAGCCGAAAGACGTCCACTGTTGAACAAAGGCCTCCCCCTTAGAACGCCACAACGAACGACAGCTTGCCAATTGCATTCAATTGTTTATCAGTATACAAGCAAGCAAACCAGCTACATAAGTTTAGTTAAATATTTTTATCATCGTTGACATTAAATGATATAAATATTTTAATGCATTTAAACAGATGCTGGTTTATTACGATCGCAGTGAGAATTTGGTTGCGATGGCGAAGAAACTTCATTATTTTAATGTAAATGCTCTCGCTGAGCCGATAAGATATATTCTTCATTATACTAAGCAAGAGTTTAAGGATATCAGACACGAATATGGAACGTGGCCTGATCCAGAGATTAAAAAGTGTAAGTATTTAATTTATAAAATTTAGGAAAATTTTCCCTTACTTTTGGTATGGTAACAAATTAGTCCCAATATTTTAGACTAAATTCAACTTTGGCTCAATTATTTCATTGATTATTTTTATACAAATCCTTTTTGTTATGATTCTAACTCTTATTTTTCATGTTTTGAAAATTGGGATGTCTCAAGTGTCGTGATATTGACGTTCAGAACCATCGATATGAATAAAAAAATGGTCTTTTGTGTCAAGTAGAACAAGGAAACAAAGATGAAATTAATATTTCTCCATATTTACAACTACATCACGTAATAATATTAGATTTAAACATGGCGTTTGTTTTCCAAATTCTATTTGACTCATTGTAAAAATCATCTAACGTTTTTTTATAATCATAATTCCAGCTCTTCCGTACGGCCAGCTCCCTCTTTACGTAGAAGGCGAGCGTGTGCTGAACCAGTCATTGGCTATCGCTAAGTATGTAGCGAGGAACACCGACCTGATACCAGCCGATCCATGGCTGCAAGCTGTCCTTGAAAGCGCTGTGTACAACCTTTATGACTACTGGTCGAGTAAGTATATTTGGGGTCCGAGACGCAAGACGAATAGAATGATACATACATAAAGTCACGCCTGTTTCCCTAAGGGGTAGGCAGAGACCACGGATTTCCATTTGCTACGATCCTTGCATACAAGAATGAAAAATGGATGGAAAAGTCATTACGTTTCGATTATGTAATCTATGACATGATTGTCTGTCTCATACGCTTATCCACATGTAGATGACGTTGTACCATACCATAGTATTACAAAGGAGGAACATAATATAGGAGCAGTTGCTGAGCGATTCACATACGTGACCAAATTTGTGTGATTCGCAGATGTTTGTCCCGTGTCTAGGTGTTTGTGATGTTTCATGTTTGTAAAACCAATCCACGATACAGGAGAATTTCTGTGCAGTGACGTTTAAAAATATTTTTTTACATTCCATTCGTTGAGCGTCTTTACATTTGCCTGGGGCCGCTAAACTTCTGTTTGACTATTGATACTTGCAACAGCCAATTAAACTGATATACTTTTAGAGGTTGTAAAATACATTCATGAAAAGGACCCGGAAAAGAAAGCTGCTATAAAAAAAGAGATAGAAGAGGAAACCATTGATTACTTCTTCTCAAGATTCGAAAAACATTTGAAGGAGAACGGAGGATATTTCAGTGGAAAGGTAAATATTATATCGAACTTTTATCTTCATTATCAGCCATTACCAGCAGTACCTTGCGCTTTGTTGGTCTAGTGGTGGCTAAATCCAGCTGCTGGACGAGCCTGAGTTCGAATAATAATAATAATCATTTATTGGAACAAAAACAAGTTTACAAAATTAATTACATTAGTTAGAAAAACTATGTCGCAACTGTTTACCTCCAAGATGGGGACAGTGTTCCAACATAATATTTAAATCTAGGAAGTAAAATAATTACTAACAATTAAGGAAATTACTAAATGAGATTAAAGTATGTGTGAAATTAAAATATGTATTAAATTCTGGGTAGGTCTTAATGGGTTGGTCCATTAGGTAATTCTCATTAGCAGCAGCTATCTGGATCTGTTCCATGTTGATGGCAAGTTCGCCCCCTGTTATATTTGGAATTATAATATAAGTGGTGAACTGGCCTCTGCATACAACTTCGAGGAATAATGGCATGATGTTATTGTTATTTAACATTATTTTTAATTGCAATATTTGTTAATGCATCCAATGTTATCTGTTCGTGAACTTGACCTTTTTAAACGAATGATATCATTTTAAGAGCAAACATATTATGACTGATACTGAATACAGACTGGTCTGTATACTATACTGTTCTTTGCTACTATATAAAAGTCACCCAGTTTTATACACCTACGTCCTATATACAATATATAGTTGTTAATGCCTTCTTTTACCAATACCCATTCATCATCACCCCATCTCCGTCCACTGATGGACAGAGGCATCTCCTATGGCACGTGACTCGAACTTCAGCACTGTGCGTTTACATCATTGACCCATTAGCTCCTTGTTATAAGTTTATATTGGATTCATATAAACTGTAATTTAGTATTTTGTTAAACATCGTCAATTTTTAAAAGTAAATAGTAATGGGCAGACACGAGTTATCAATACGATTAATATTGCCTTCCAAAAGAGTTTTCATTTAAGCATAATGGAGGCTTCTTATGGCATGTGGCGACACGGCCGCGCCACCCCCAAGACGAAAAAGCAGGAGCTGGATGGTTCACCGTACTTGCTCGCTCATAAAAATTGGCCCCTAGTGACGCGGTACATGTTATAATGCGCCGTGAGAAGCAACCATAAGGCGTTAAAACTAACTAGCAATCTTATTTCAGCTATCATGGGCGGAATTTGTTCTGTGCGGTATCGTTGAGGCCAGCAATCTTTTCCTCAACGCAGAAGTAGAGAAGAAATATCCAGCAGTAAAAGCAGTAGTGGAGAAGATAAAGACTCTACCAGGAGTCAAGGAGTATATAGCAGCCAGAGGTCCTTACAAACTTGACAATTAAACAATCAAGCACAACAATATTGGATTGTAAATTGCAGAAGTAGTTTAGAATTATATATGTGATCGTTATTTAAATTAAACGAATAATAAAAATATTTTGGTTGTATAAAACTAGACTGTGAATTATTGTACCTTCT
Source organism: Abrostola triplasia (assembly GCA_946251915.1). NCBI lineage: Eukaryota > Metazoa > Arthropoda > Insecta > Lepidoptera > Noctuidae > Abrostola > Abrostola triplasia. The sequence continues at coordinate 9,860,559 of OX276430.1, forward strand.
TATGAAAGTTTTCAATGAATTGGTTTTGAATGTTGATTATGTTTGTGTGGAGAAGAATACCTTCTAACTTAACTATGCACGCGAAGCCGACACAATAAAAAAAATCCCCTTACCAAGAAGTCTTAAAGCAGGACATTGACCGTTAAGAAAGCGAGACGTCACAGTATCCTGCACGTGACCTGACGGGTGTGGTTTACCTTCACAACGGAAATTTACCTGCAATGTAAGCTCATAGTAACACCTAAGGCGCTAGACCATCCAGGGGCACCATGTGTAGTCCGTTTTACCCACCATAAGACTGACTGCGGTAAGCACTCAATACTTAACGTATAGCTAGGTATTCACTGTAGCTATGTGGTTATGAGCTCAACAATTAACATAACATAACATCACGCCTGTATTCCCCGAAGGGGTAGGCAGATGTGCACATACCTATAGTACACCCACATTTCGCCAGTTATGTTTTTTAGGTCCCAATGTAATAGGGGGCGAGCCTATTGCCATCAACCGGGCACAAATCCAGGCTCCGTGCTGCTACTGAGAATTACCTAATGGAAAAACCCAGTAACACTTTGCCCGGGATTCGAACCCAGGACCTCGTGCACAGCAGTCGCGCTTAGCAACCACTAGACCAACGAGGCAGCTCAACAATTAAAAGCATTATAAAGGTATCAGGTTGACAGCACTCTCAATTATCACGAGATAAACTTTCCAGAACAAACATTAGATCTCTTTGTTAAAGCGACAACCGTTCAAGACTCCAAAATTAGTTTTGTTCTAATTACTTCTGGAAAGTTCCATTCCTTTGCTTTTCGATTCGTACAGATTTTAATAGGAACGTGTAAAAACAATGCTGTAATTAATTTTTGTTTGGCACGAATGTGAATTGTAATTATTTCTTGGAATGGATTCTTACAATGTGTTGTGCTTGTGTGGGTGTTTAACAAAGGTCCTTTTGATGTTAACTTAAGAGATAAATAGTAACATTTAACATCTAGGTATGGTGTGTTTAATGTTTTCATGTATTGTGTAGGTATCTTATTATCCTTGAGTTTATATCAATATAATATCACAGATAATATGTTCTAAAGGTTCTAAGGTATATAAAACGGATCCATCATCATCATCCGGAAGACGTTCACAGTTGAACAGAGGCCTCCCCCTTATAGAGGGGGGAGAGCGCTGCCTGCAGAGGATGTTACTGTCCATCTTCTGGATTTTACCCGGATAGCACTCGGCACAAAAAAGTCCTGGCAACCAAGTGGTGACACACCTGAGAGAGATTTTTTAACGGTTGGTAAGCCATGTTAGAGGCCTACTACAGGCGGTTTTAACTCTGACACCAGGTTGTTCATCAACCATACGATAAGAAAAAACTTCCTATATGCTGCCTCTACCCTCTCGATGTTTTCCTTCACCGTTTGTAGTAACTAATTTATAGTACGCACATGAATTTAAAAAGACATCGCGTGTTTGAACTTGCGAACTTTGACTTGGCAGTCCAACTCATACCCGGCTATCAGCAATTATTTAAATTCTATTTCAAGTATTCGACTCAAATCAACCGATCAATAAATAAAGCCGACTTACGGTATAAGCAGTAAAGGCACAAGATTGGTACATCTACAATGTGGATTAGAATCCATAATAGTATATTTCACTTTAAACGGTACCCGAACTCAATATAGAGTTCCCTCGGGCTTAACACCGGTACTTTCCACAGGTTTTATGGAAACAATTTCTTGGTGAGATGACTATTTTAATAAGCTGCTTTGTTAAGGAGAGTCTGCTCGGAGTCGGTTATTAAATGTGACGAAAATAAGTGCCTCCGTGGTTCTAATTTGCAGGTAAATGGCCTGAAGGGTATGTGACTTGTTTACGTTTTTATGTTGGTATGAATACCAGTAGAAGTTCGGAAATGTTTGTCTAGACAGTAAACTGTAAAACAATACTGACGCGTCGAATTTTTGTATAAATGAAACATATCTAAGTCTATAAATTAAAAGCTAAGACAATTTTGACTGCCTCGTTGGTCTAGTGGTTGCTAAGCGCGACTGCTGAGCACGAGGTCCTGGATTCGAATCCCGGGCCGGGCAAAGTGTTACTGGGTTTTTCCATTAGGTAACTTTCAATGGCAGCACGGAGTCTGGATTTGTGCCCGGTTAATTAAAATTTAATCATGTCGAAAAATAAATCACGTTTGTGAACTTCTTTGACGAATTGGACGATGGTTATATATCTTATTTTTTTAATTACCTCACCCCACACAAGGAATTTCTCCAGTGTCGTGGATGCATTTCACAAACGTGAAATATCACAACCAGAATCGGGACAAACAATTGTAGTATGTACAAAGTTTTGCCTCATGTGGGAATCGAACCCGCAACCCTTAGCGCAGCAGTCTAATTAGATCGTCAAAACATATAGGTGGGCTAAAAGTGTAGGTAATTATTATTTTATGATTTCAGAGTAAATGCGAAATTGTACCTTTGTCAGGGAAACCAAAGTATATGCCTAACCTTTTTACCCTTCTGGGAAATAGACGTGACTTACACTCTAAATATGGGTCAAACAGAACACCTCTTTGTCTACGTCGGGTAAATAGATTACGCACATTGCAGCACTCGTTTTGTAAACACTGTTACTTTGCATAGAGTCATAACTTGTGGAACTGTTTGCATACTTGGTTTTTATAGTCGTACTTAAGGGTAACACATAACTAGGGTTAGTTATGTGTTACCCTTAAGTAGTGTAGTAAGTAAGTAAGTGTTAAGGAAAATGTGATCAAGGTAGCTTAAAACTGTAATTCTCAGTAGCAGCACGGAGTCTGGATTTGTGTCCGGTTGATGGTAATAGGTCGCCCTCTATTACAGTGGGACCTAAAAACATAACTGGCGAAGTGTGGGTGTTTGTTTTAAAACTTTATTATGACGTTATTACTAGCAAGAAAATCTATTCAAATGTAGGAAACTGTAGTGTACATTGATTTCGACTGGAATATAAAATTACCATGTGGAATATAACATCGCGCCTGTATTCCCCGAATGGGTAGGCAGAGGTGCGCATTAGTACACCCACATTTCGCCAGTTATGTTTTTAGGTCCCACTGTAATAGGGGGTGACCTATTGCCATCAACCGGGCACCAATACAGACTCTGTGTTGCTACTGAGAATTATCCAGAAAAATCCTACTGGGTTTTTTCCATTAAGAAATTCAAAGTGTTACTACACTTTGCCCGACCCGGGATTCGAACCCGGGACCTCGCGCTTAGCAACCACTAGACCAACGAGGCAGTCACGTATCTTATGGTAATGAAGATGATGTGTGATTAATTTTTAGCAGTGTAAAGTGCAGCAAAAATCTAATATTACAATATATGGATTCTAGACTGGCTTTTTAAGTCTGTAAAACACACCTGACCATGAACTCTTAAAACAAAACAGTTTACGTTGTGGAAGCGAAACGCCGCATTACACTGCATGTAGCGGCGTCTCGCTTTTACATCGTAAAATGTCCTGTTTTAAAAGTTCATGGTAAGGGGGCTGTATCAGCAACGCATAAAATACCTGCTCCATTAAATGGATAAAAAACATGGAATCTGTCCTTAATCTACTTTTTTCTACGTACCTATGGACATCAAATACCAAACTTTGCAAACAAGCGACGAAAAATTTTTTCATCAACTTCACATACCAAAATAATGAAACAAAAATAACTTTTCGCGAGTTCTTCGCCTTAAACAAGTTCCTTATTAAAATAACAGCAGACTACATAAGGGATGCAATATTTCAGCCCCCTACTGAGATTATCAACAGGTGTGTTTACCTCGCTGGTCGGTAAGTCATTAGCTTCTTGTTGGTAACTATTTAGAAAAATGTATTTGTTAGTGGAGTATCGGAAAGGGGAAGACATAGGCGAACATACCTAGACCAAATCGGAGATGTTCTGCAAAAAGGGCAAGTGAGGAATACCCTCAACCGAAGAGCGTGTATGAGGAATGCGATGCGTGTGAATGAAGCAGAAGAAGTATGCCAGGATCGTAGCAAATGGAAATCCGTGGTTTCTACCTACCGCTCAGGGAAACAGGCGTGACTTTATGTTTGTATTTGGTTAATCACATCTTTGGCTTTAATAAGGCGAGTTGCTTACTGGAAATAAGTAAATTCGTTTGGGGATATTGGTAGAGATAAAATACTTTATCTCAACAGTTTCCGACCTGGGAATTGATGACCTGATCGGCGCAGTGGCTAAGCAATTGACTGCTGGGCTAAGGGTTGCGATAGATAAAAATTTGTGCTATCCACAGATCATTGTCCCGAGTCTAGGTGTTTGTGTACGTGATATTTCATTCAACGCACTCACGGTGTAGGAGAATTTCCTCATGTGGAGTGAAGTTTAAAAGAAATTAGAACATGATATTATATAATAGATTTTTTATCTTTTATAATTAGTTAATATTCTTTAATATATCTCTACACTCTATAGAGTAATATATATAATACTCTATAGGATAATAATATAGATATTCTATTAGATGATTCTAAAATCTTGATTAAATAAAAAAGCTTACAAAAGCTGCAGTCAGCATCGTTACAATCTTGCCAACTAGCTCTAATCTCTAACCTCACCAAGGTATGTTAACTATAAAATACTCACTCACGCAAAGTAGAGTTTCCATTTAAACTGCAAACAGGCCGTAAACTCGTTGAAGTTCTTCACAACCCAACAAAACAAAGTACGGTGACACAGCACTTAATCATGTAAAAATATTGAAGGAATGTTAACCCGGGGCTTCAGTGGACTAGTTTCGAACTTCAGGAACAGTTTACAGGGAGAGTTCATTAAGAACGTCGTTACTTTGTCGTGTGCCGCCATTGAAGAGCGCGAGCGACAATGACGGTGCTCTTTGAACATCGATTTTGTAATACCTACAATGAAGATGAGCTGTGGTGACAATGATACTCGTATATAATAATAATAATAATATTCCAGGACATCTCACACACGGTTGTCTGATCCCAAGCTAAGCAGAGCTTGTGTTATGGTAACCAGACAACTGATAAACATACTTATATATTTCTAAATACTTACATATTATAGATAAATTACACCCAGACACCGAACAAATGATCGTGCTCATCACACAAACATTTGTCCCGGGTGGGAATCGAACCCACGACCTCCGGTATAGCAGTCAGGGTCTCTAACCACTAGACCAACAGGCCCGTCAAGTACCGTATCAAAAGTATAGATATGTTACTAGCGCTCATTTTGAAGACTCGTAAAGGGGATTATTGTAGTCTTGGGTAGAACAACTGTTGTCCATTTGACATAATACTAGTGCAGTTCGGAATACTTTTCTCGTTCATTTTGTTAACACAAGACGTATCTATACTTGACGGAATTTTGGATAACTTTACTTACAATTAATCATGTCCTGCTGACCGAAATTCGATCACATCACAAGTATACCCGCAAACACAGTTTTTTTTTTTTAATTATTTTAAAGAAGGCTTACAGACTAATAACATAAATAAGTATAAAGATGGACATGAAAATTGCTATTAACAAGCCTCCACAAATAAATATAGGTAAAGAAATTTTACGTAAACAAATGGTAAATAAAAAAGAAAAGGAACTCAACTATTAAAAAATAAGCTGATGCACTCCCTATTCCCCCACTCTTTTAGTCCGATGGGACGGCAGACCGACACGATCGGAGTGAGATGAGGCACAGAACCAACAGCTTAACATGTTGGAACTTATAAATAGAACCTAAATATAAACCATTTCATCATTAAATACTCGGTAACGGGTAATATTTAATCTGTTTCATATTTCCAAGTCTTCCTAACATTCACACACACAAAGCCTATTTATAAATTCTGTAGAGGCCCTGGCAGACATTCAGCTAGGTGGAATAACAATATTGTTCCTGTACAAGGAAAGATCCGCCGAGTGGTATCCGGTCTAGAATGGACCACCCCCTTTCCCCCATGGGTGTCGTAAGAGAAAATCGCGGCTAAGGGAAAATCCAGAAGATAAGCAGCAGCGTCTTCTGGAACTTCACCACAAATACTGCGATCCCTAAGCCGCTTAGGAATTACGGCAACCTCCGCCCCTACTTAAGGGGGAGGCCTGTTCAACAGTGGACGTCTTCCAGCTGATGATGAACAAGAAAACATCTGGATGCAAAAGGCTCGAAATAGGACAGAATAGCCTACAAGAGAAAACTTATCTCCAGCAATGGATCACCTAAACTAAGATGATGAAAGCCTATCTGAGGGTTGTTTTTTTTTTCTCTAACCCGCCATTAACCTCTGCCCTTTGCACCGATATCACAGAAGAAATACTTCACTCTCTATAAGTAAGGAAATGAAGTTTTACCCACTCGGGACTCGTTTCGACTTTGCTGTAATTGGACTTAACTTGGCATTGTTTGATGCCAGTTTTGAAGCACTCCTGTTTAGACTCCAGACAGTTTGTCGCTGATTTATACGACTTTCTAATTAATTTAGACCACGATTGATTCTGGAATGTGCGCTGCTTTAAATTGTTGTTTTTGCTGGATAACATTTTGTGTGGATAAGAGTCTTGGTTGGAATGTCGGAACTTGGTGAGGGTAGAGAGCACCGAAATTTCCTCGTTGGTCTAGTGGTCGCTAACCACGACTGCTGAGCATGAGCTCCTGGGTTCAAATTCCGGGTCGGGCAAAGTGTTACGGGTTTTTCCATTAGGTAATTCTCTAACTGCACGGAATCTGGATTTGTGCTGTGTGTGTGTCTTATTCCCTATAACATAACTGGCGAAATGTGGGGGTATTATATATGGGTGTAATATAGCTCGAGCTACCCCTTATGGAATACAGGCGTGTTGTAATGTAGAGCAGCACCATATGCCTAAATAAAGTTAAGCCAAAGAGTAGGTTTGGCCTCACATTGGTCGAGCCTATTGCCATATCTTGAGTATTTCTTCAAACTTCGGACTTCTAGTTTTCACTTATAAAATGTCATGCCTCGCACGTGACAATTGTGTTTAATGTTACTATTTTCAATCCACACAAACGTATTCTTCTCTAGTTACATATTTAAAAATAAATGTGTTTATTTAAGCCACTATCATTTAGTTTGTCATTCGTGAAAGAGCAAAAAAACATTCAAGTACTTATATATGTTATATAATAACATCAAACCGCGCCTGAACAATCACCTAGTTAAGATAAGAACGGAATATAGCGATATCTATTGTGAATCACAAATTGGTGTGAAATCAATTAGCTTCTTATTTCACGCGGTTCATCACAAGATCACCTTGTTATTTGTCTGTGTATCTACGATGTTTCATAGATATGTGAACCAGTATCTGGTCGTGTGTTATTTAATTATGAATATTATTACAAATGCAGGCAAGTATAATAGTATATACAGTTTAATATTCGTCCGTAACCTTATCTAACAATTGGTTTGGTGCCTGTACTTATAGTTGTTACCTATTATTCATGTGTGTGAATAGACTTCTTATTAAGTTGAACAATTCCGCTTACCCCTGTGGAGTATCCCTCCTTAATTTGATGATACTTTGGCTCTGACAGTCGAAGAATCAACTCCAGATGAACACCTAGAGTTGACTTTACATATAGTGCTTTCAAGTTAACTATAACAATTTTGCGCTACTTCTTCTTCTTATAGTATGGTTGATGAACAACCTGCTGTCAGAGTTTAAACCGCCTATAGGTCTCCGACATGGCTTTATACACCGTTGAAAAATCTCTTAGGACGTTTTCCTTCACCGTTTTTAGCAGTTGATAACTAATTTATAAACCGCACATAAATTCGAGAAATTGGTGTGTGCTACTGCCGGGTTTGTATCACTTAGCAGTCCAACGGTCATACCACTTCGATATCACTGTTGCATACAAATAAACTATAATTGTATGTACTTTTCGTTTTTCAGTTTCTGACATCTCTTTAGATTATTATTTTGGTAATGACGAATCTTTGCGCACAACCGACAACTTTGGAGATTGTTCGGGCGAGGTATTAATTAATTCTTGTAATCAAAAATGCGGGCCAAACCACGCCTGTTTGCTCGGCAAATGTTTCTGCGTTAAAGTGAATCCTATGCCTGAAGAAAGTAAGTACCATATATTTCTATCAGATACTTGAGCCTTGATCGATACAGTGAAACTTGTGAACTGAAACATAACTGGTGAAATGTGGACGTACTATATACATCACTGATTATACCTTCGGGGAATACAGGCAATACAGACATGATAATTATTATGTATGTGAAACTAAGTTTATGCGTTGTTTTATTTAGCAAACTGCAAGTTTAGAGGAATATGATATTTTGCATAATTTAAGTTCATATAGAGAAGATGTTTATGTAGGTATGTCTATTTTTTTTTAAATTAAGTTCGACTACACAGGCTGATTAAAAAAAAACGTTCGAATTTTGACCACAATACGGCTAGTAGTCAATAATATGTATATTGTTGCTTTTTCTTTGACAATAAGATATATTATGTGTTTATAATATGGTGTACAATAAAGCATACTCGTATCTATCTATTTATATGTTTGTCTGGTAAATGCTACTGGCTACCACCTTTACACGGAGCTATTGATGTTGGAGAAATTTGAGTTCCATCTTATTTTTCGCAGAATATGGTTTTTGATGCATACATTTTAGTTTTAGTTTTTTCTTTTGTATAGAGGTATTTATTTTTTGCAACTAGTTTTTGTTTAATTGTAGATTTATCCTTGGTATTATTAACAGAGGAGGGTGATGAAAAGACTACGGAGTCATTGGAAGATTTCGAGGATATTCGTAAGTGATAGTAATTAAAAATACATTCGGCAAAAAAAATGTAAATTATATAAAAAAATTGTTGACGATCTGATTAGCGCAGTGGTTAAGCAATTGGACTACTATGGGACTGCTGTACTAAGGGTTGCAGGTTCGATTCCTGCCCAGGACAAAAAATTGTGTGATCGCCAGATGTTTGTCCCAAGGCTTGTGAAATGCACCCAGGATACAGAAGAATCTTCTAGGAACCTCAACCTTCCTCCTAACAACATTCATTAAAAAAAATCTCTTGGACAGCATCAGCAACATCAAAGGAATACAACGACGAGGCGTTAGCATCAAGACCCACACTCAGACACCACATCGCGCACTTCTGCCCAAACCTCAAGGACGCGAGGACCTGCATAAGGAAATGTATGAAAATCGGGAAGCCAGCCTTCTGCGGGAAAGACCACCACTGTTACTGTGGACACAAATACGACACACCTGGTATTGAAAAGCCTATAGATCCCAGTACAGTACATAACCAGTTCAAAGATCTCTATGAGAAATATTTTGGTCCGAAGAGTAGTCACCATCATGGCAGTCATCATCGTGCTGAAGTTAAGGAACTTAAAAAGTTTTCACCGGTCGTGACGGTGAAGAAAAAACATCGCAATTGATAGGAACTGGGTGTAGTATTTTGTTTATGTTTAATTCTGCATTAAATTTATTAAATATTTGCTGTTTTAACATAAACATAACATAACATCATGCCTGTATTCCCCGAAGGGGTAGGCAGAGGTGGACATATAGTACACGCACATTTCGCCAGTTATGTTTTAGGTCCCAATGTGATAGGGGGCGAGCCTATTGCCATCATCCGGGCACAAATCCAGACTCCGTGCTGCTACTAAGAATTACCTAATGGAAAAACCCAGTAACACTTTGCCCGACCCGGGATTCGAACCCAGGACCTCGTGCTCAGCAGTCGCGCTTAGCAACCACTAGACCAACGAGGCATATGTTTAATTCTGCATTAAATTTAATAAATATTTGCTGTTTTAACATAAACATAACATAACATCATGCCTGTATTCCCCGAAAGGTAGGGAGAGGTGCACATATAGTACACCCAATTTTTGCTAGTTATGTTTTAGGTTCCAATGTAATATGATGGTTGAGTGGTCGCTAAGCGTAACTGCTGAGCTTGTGGTCTTGGGTTTGAATCCTGGGTCAGGCAAAATGTTACGGGGTTTTTTCAGTAGCAGCATGGTAACACAGCAGTCTGGACTTATGCCCAGTAGATGGCAATAGACTCATTCTCTATTATATTGGGTAAAAAAGGCAAAATGTGGGTGTACTATTTACGTTTTTATGCTTCCGGGAATACAGGTGTGATGTTACGTATGTATGTTTTTTTATTGATTTCAATCATACAACATTTAATCCTTTATTTCCAACCCCCCAGCTTCTCTCGATATAGGACTATAGCAAGACAACGTCTGTCAAATCTGCTAGACGATGGAATATATAAAAGAATATTATAATCCGTACTAATATTATAAACGTGAAAGTTTGTAAGTCAATATTAATAAATAAATAGATGGATGTTTGTTACTCTTTCACTTAAAAACTATCGAATGGATTTTAATGAAACTTTGCAATAATATAGCTTATACATCAGAATAACATATAGTACATACTTTTTATCCCGAAAAAATGTAGCGGGTAACACCGCGGGGCGCAGCTAGTTTAATACAAAATGAAGTATTCCTTACCTCCTGTAAAACTTTTGCCTCACAGGTTAAATTCAATGCTCATCTTTCAAACAATCTCAAATATTTGGGGCAAATCGATCCCTAACTTGATTGATTGAAAACTATAAATTTCAATCAATCTCAACTAATTAACGTGGTAATACAATACAGGGGGATCGTATCGTCTATTGTGTTATCTCATTGTTCGCCTACTTGAGATTGTTAACGAATAAAGTTCAAGAAAGGGTGTTTTGGAAGCAAAATATGAAAGTACATTGTCTGAATTTGTTGGCAATAAAGGATAGGAGAACGAAGAAGCTTGTTTTTATTAATAAAAATGTTTTGCTCGTGTATCTTTCAAAAGAATATAATAGGCGGAAAGTTGTTAAAACCAAGAAAGTACCTACTTGTTAATACCATGAAAAATCACAGTGGTAGCTATGTATTGTCTTTTCAACTAGAAACATAAAGTTGGATCAGAAAAAAAAAACAAAAGAATTTCATTGTGCTGACTTTTTTGTTATTCTAAAATTTTAACATCATCCGGAAGACGTCCACTGTTGAACAAAGGCCTTCCAATTAGAACTACTCAATGAACGAAAACTTACCATTTGCATTCACAGGTTGCCCGTAACTCTGAGGTTATCACCAGTCCACGTGGTGGGAGGCTTGCCAACGCTGCGTCTTTCGGTTTATGGTTGTCACTCGAGAACTTTTCTTTCCCAGCGGTTATTGGTTCTTCGATGGATATTAAATACTATAATAATCCTAGGTCGGGCAAAGTGTTATTGGGTTTTTCCATTAGGTAATTCTCAGTATCAGCACGGAGTCTGGATTTGTGCCCGGTTGATGGCAATAGGCTCGCCCCCTATTACATTGGGACCTAAAACATAACTGGCGAAATGTGGGTGTACAATATGTGCACCTCTGCCTACCCCTTCGGGGAATACAGGCATGATGTTATGTATGTATGTATGTATGTGTATAATAATCCTGAAATACTATCCATAATAACAGTATACACAGTACTGATACATAGGCATGTGCTTGCATCTTAAGGGCAGAATGTGGTTATTAAACTTTAACTACCTACTTTTACTACTTACCTACCCTTTGAGGATTAAAAGGGAATACAAACACACACCATGCAGTGTAGAGAATAACTCTTTATAATGTTCTCGGGACCTATTTACGGCGTGTATAGAACTTTTTATAAATCCAGGGATCTATCTCCGGCCAGCAGATGTGGTTCCACGTGAGTAATGACGCGGCATGAGTTTAATTTATACGAGCCGATGAATAATTTGGGGCTATCAAGGCGGGAATGATGCTTCAGATAAAGCTGGTAGGATAGAGCGTGGTGTTTAGCGAAGATATTTAGCTTTCATCATCATCAGCCAGAAGACGTCTACTGTTGAACAAAGGCCTTCCCCTTAGAACGGGGTGATTAGCTTTAGCCAATGATATTTTAAAAAGTATAGATAGATATGTTACTAGCGCGCTAATTTTGAAGATTCGGAAAGGGACAATTTTACTTTTAGGTAGTATAATTAATGCTCGAATTGTCAAAATAAAGAAGCCCAGTTCAGACAAGTTTGGCACATTTTTCTCATTCATTTTGTTCGCATTTGACGTATCTATCCTTTTTGACATATCATTGACTTTAACCAAAAGACTGCCTCATTGGTGATTAAGCCAATCGTAACTGATGAGCTGTTGATTAGTTAATTCCAGGGTCGGGTAAAGTATTACTGGTGCATTCCAGATACAATGTTATAGGCCCTAATGTAATATGGGGCGAGTCTACTGCCATTACCCGAGCACAAATCCAGATTATATGCTGATACTGAGAATTAACTAACGGACTTCGATTGGAATCTTGGACCTCATGCTCAGCAGTCGGGTCAGCCACTAGAACAACAAAACAGTCTTGATATAGAGAATCTATTGCTTCAACTGCACTGTCCGAGGCGCTTATAAGTATACCTAACATGTAGTCTAACTTTAGAATTCTGGTTTTCCCAGTTAGTGAGTTCAGACGGTAATCGGATTACTCGTGGATGTTCGGTCAAACATGATTAAACTGGAAAACGGCAACAGTACACCTAAGTACAGGAGAACAAACAGCTTGCATCGAGTGTTTGTAAAGCTTGTACATATAAATGTTACATATAAAAAAAAGCGTCGCACCTATCTAGAAATTTCTTGTGCATCGTAGGTGCGTTATATGAAACATCACATACACAAACACTCAGACTCGGGACATATATCTATATTGTACAAATTAATATCCCTTGCGGGAATTGAACCCACACCCTAAGCGTAGGAATTCATTCGCTTAGCCACTGCTAGATCTGGTCGTCTTGCTGAATTTTAGCTATGTTACTATAGTAAATTTCCTGAGTATTATCCATATTATTTACTATAATTATGTATATTTCGGTTATACTCAGAGTATAACCGGAATATTTAGCTATCTTATATAAGACAAAATAAGAATTCTAACATACCGTCCACATTAATCTAAAATTATACAACGGACGGCTTTATCTTAAGACATTGAGCTTTGACTGAGAATCTAAAAAAAAACACAATAACACTTAGTCTAGGCATCGAACCAAAAAAATCGCGCATAATAGTCACCCTTTGCAACCACTAGATAAATGAGTTATTAAGTATGAAATAATATAATTATACAGTATTATATAACACACAAGTTTCAGAAAAACGCCTCGCTTAGCTTGCTATGGAGTGTCGCCTTAAGGTCCCTGTATCTGCGTCTGTAAATACCAAAAGTTCCAGTTTTCTAGATTCTAAGCCTGCGTGGGAGGGGCCTAATCTAAGCTTCTATTCGTCTTAGGTATAATCTACGTCCACTTGTCTAGCTTGCCATAAATCCTAAGGCACAGTTGTCATAGTAACGGATTTGTTAAGCATGAAATATTGTTAGGGATATGGTATTTGTTTTCCAGGAATGTTTTTTTTTTTTTTTTTTTACTTATTTGAGAAAATAAACAGTTTACAATAAAATCTTTTCCAGAAAATATTAAAAGTTATATCGGGTTAGATAATAATTTGTGCCCGGTTGATAGCAATAGGCTCGCCACACTGGGACCTTTATCATAACTGGCGAAATGTGGGTGTACTTTACAGTCACCGCTGCTTACCCTTTCGAAGAACACAGGCGCCATGCTAGGTTATGTTTTAATTTTATATCAAGCTTTCCTATTATTTTCAGTTTGAAAAATAATATTTTTGTATGTATTACCCAAAGTGCCATCCCCTATCCATTAGGATGCAAACGAAATAGTAAATAAATCCTTAAAATGTTCCGACAACCCCTACGCCCTTCATATTAGCATTAACATTGTGTTCAAGCATCTCTAGTGGCGTATTGTTCTACGCTACAAACAAACTAACATACGTTTACACTTCACGTGGACCCTAACCAAATGGCATAAGGACGACTTTTGTTAAAATTGCTCTATAACAATTTTTGCAATGACAGGCATTCAGCAAAAGCGAGTTGATTTGATTATACATTCCGTTTCCATCCAAAATCTATTGTTCTTTTACTTATGTATTGTTTCAATGTTTATTTTAGGTTTTATCTTTCTACAGATGCGATTATCTCTCTATAATGACAATTTATTGGTAACAAACGTGCTATAAGTTACAAAATAACTGTGAAATAATAGTTCCAGAATGTTCTTCCTGGACGCTAAATTCTAATGGTGACTTCTTACGACGCGTCATGTTACAAGTCTTACTAGCGTACTTACGACCGAGATATGAGCCCATACTACGCCTTCTTACGGCACATTGCTTGTATCGGCGTATTACGCATTAATGCATGCGTTTATCCGATGGAAATCATCATCATCATCAGCCGGAATACGTTCACTGTTGAAGAAAGTCCTCCCCCTTAAAGGGAGGGGTTGCCATAATCCCCACCCTTGGCCAGCGGCTTGGGGATCGCAGTATTGGTGGTGAAGTTACAGAAGACGCTGCTACCCATCTTTGGGATGTTTCCTAAGTCGCCTCTTACGACACCCACGGTAGGAAAGAAGGTGGTCAATTCTAAGCCGTATACCACTCGGCAAGATGAAAGATAGAAATGAATAACAAAAGAAAATCAAATCCAACCGCTAGTTGTTTAGCACATCCCTCACTCATTATCATATCGCCTGACGCAGCAATTTTTACCAATTTCATTTATTTTCGTCTGATATTTCAAAGCTGATCCGAAAGCTATAGGGATGATTGAATAAATTATAAGTTTGGTTGGCAAACTTAATTTTGTGTCGGGTTATTATAAATTCTATTAAAACTGTTTTGCCAGCGCTAAACTATTCAAGTTATTCAGCTTTGGAAATAGAAGTTTGTGGAAGAAGTGGATCAGTGGACCGGTTTTATATTAGTATATAGTCTCGCCTTTACTTACAAAAGATTTTAGAAAACATTTATCTAGCTAATGCATTCCTAAATTAAATAGTAATTAAACTAGGCGCCGTTTATTGAACTGAATTCTGTACTAACGATGTTTCTAAACAATTCCTGGTAGTACAACTAAATAACGCTGTGTTTAACAAGGAATTGAAACTACAACCTTACGCTTGGAAGCTGTATTTGCGGCTGCAAAACCATCGACGTGATTTCATTAGTTTATGGTACCAATTCTGCAGTCATCACCACTAACCAATATTCTATACGAATTTATATTTAGTTGAATTTGAGTAAGAGGACTCAATCCAAGTTAAATTAAGAGCTACGTTTTGTTGAGCCTTATTTGAAGCCCCGTCGCAAAGAGAGGGGAGTAATCAATTTGACGTGTCTGACTGTGTTTCTGTCTATGGCATCGTAACTCCTAAACGAGTGGACCTATTATAATGCGGTTTTGTCCGGAAGCTGTCGCAATCGAGATGGTTCTTAACTTACATTTATGAAGATTTGTTCTAGAATTTGTTAATGTAATAAGTGCTGTGAGTGACTTATTTTTTTTCTTTGAGCCTGCATTGTCAATTTCATATACAACCAGCCTCAAAACGAATGTCTGAATGCAATTTAATACCTGACAGGTCCATATGTCATGAAAGAAATGTAAGACTAATGTCTGACACGCGTTGACAGACCCTCTAATTTTACCCGAAGCTCCGGGGGTCCTTATGGCCCGGTTGTCAAAAACATTAATAAGCTTACAGTCAGGTACGGGGAGCGGCAGAATGTGGGTCTCTGTGTGTTTGTGTGATGTAATAATGTCAGAGTATTAGGAAAGGGGGCTGGACTTTGTTGGTCATGTGAGATGTAAGAAATAAAGTGAAAGGCATATCAAAAACTTAATATTATAAAGAGGTATTTGTTTGTTTGTATGAAGAGGAGTAAGCCCTAGAACTATCTATGCATTTTTTCTAAAGACGTCGCCCCACACCAGGACTATCTCCTGTGTCGTTACACAAACATGAAATATCACGTACACAAATACCCAGACTCGGGACAAACATCTGCGAATCGCATAAATTTTTGCCCCGTGCGGTAATCGAACCCGCAACCTTTAGCGCAGTAGTCCAATTGCTTAACCGCTACACTAGTCGGTTCATCTCAAAATGACAAGTATACCTACCAAGATGATTAAGATATCCCAAACATAAGAAAAAAAAATCATGGGAAAATTACTCGTCGGTCTGTTGGTCGCTTAGCGCGACTGGGTTCAAAACCCGTGTCGGGCGTAGTGTCGTTTGTTTTGTCAATTGCAGCACGGAGTCTGTATCTGTCCCGGTTGATGGCAATAGGCTCCGACCCTATAACATAAGTAGCAAAATGTATGACGACGATGACGTTATCTCGGATACTAATCTGAGAAAACGTCATCATCGTTACTCTAACTGCCTCGTTGGTCTAGTGGTGGCTAAGCGCGACTGCTGAGCACGAGGTCCTGGGTTCGAATCCCGGGTCGGGCAAAGTGTTACTGGGTTTTTCCATTCGATAATTCTCAGTAGCAGCACGGAGTCTGGATTTGTGCCTGGTTGATGGCAATATATAATAATAATATGATTCTTTATTTTTTTTATAATAGGCTCGCCCCCTATTACATTGGGACCTAAAAACATAACTGGCGAAATGTGGGTGTACTATATGTACACCTCTGCCTACCCCTTCGGGGTATACAGGCGTGATGTTATGTTATCGTCACTCTAACATGCTCTAACATTTACTAACGTTCAGCCCCTAGATAAGTGGCAAAATGCTCGACACATAGAATAAAATATATATGGATGTGACATTATTATGTCATCGATAACATAGTAACAACACTACGTCATCCCCATACATTTTTCATTCTATTCGAATTCTATTTGTCAAGGGTCTACTTGTTTAGGGACAGAATTGCCCAAAAATATAACTCAACTCCTCGGAAAATATTGAATACAAATTAATTAATCAGGTGAAGGTCCCATAAGCTAAGTAAATGTGGGAATAAAACATAATTCATTTCAATAATTCCCAAAACTTTGACATTTTAAGATATATTTTCCGACCGCTCCATGATATTTGTGTCCTTTTCTGACACATAAGAATGTATATAATAACTTTGTCTTGCTTTAAAATGTGTAGTGAAGTTGAAATCAAATCTCCTTCATTTGGAAATTTTGATTAAATATTTCTATTCGTTAAAAACCATAGATATAGGATCCAAGTAGTTCCTACTATAGATGGGGTGATTGAAACAGAAAGACCTGAGTACAATGTAGGTTAGAGTGAGAAAGGTAGTTGGACGTGTTACTGACTGAACTTTACACCAAATGACACATTTCAAATTAGTCAAAAATAAATTGTGTTATTTAATTTGAAAAAATATATGCTTGGTGTGTAAATTATATTTATTTATTTGTCTTCGTCATGCCTTCGTGTGTAGTACCCGGATGTGATACTAATCATAGAAATAATATAAATAATTACAGTTTTCACTTGTAAGTACAATTGGTTATTTTGCTATTTACAATACGTTTACAAATGCCTTTACTAACGTTGCGTATATCAATCGGTACGCCAATGTATCGCGTTTAATCACATAGTGACCCTTAATATTGTAGATCTTTATAAAAAGAAATAACACGTACGTAAATTTTGTGTATTTTTTACCCAAATATCATAGAATAGAGATTGACAACCTTGACAGAGACTTTATCGATATTGTTCGATATTCTACTTGACGTTTTATTTTGAGAAGTTGATTAATTAGTATAGGTACATAATATAATTATTGTAAAAATAAATTAATACACATATTATATTATAATCAATCAATGTCCAAAATAATTATTTAGAAACATTATAATTCTTTAGAATAATGTAAAAAAATATTTTGAAGATTTCCTGTAAATGAAGAGTTTCGCCAAAAATGGCCAAACCTGTTAAATAGAGGTAACTGGATTCCCAAAAAATATTCATCAGTTTGCAGTAAGCACTTTGAACAAATTTGTTTTAGAAAATGCCCTAAATACAATCAGATTACGATTTTCATTACTTTATTTATTTTATGAATATGGTATGTTATTTTATGAATTTACCTTTTACCACAGAACTACTTAATAAATTAGACAATACGACTATAAGTATTTAATATGTACTTTTTTATGGTAATAAAAATTACCATTAGTAAATAGTAAATTAGTTAGTTTAGTAAAAACGGAAAATCTGCAATAATTGACTATTATACACTTACTTATTCAACAGAATAAGTGATTTATGTATTGATTCTGTAATATGTTAATTGCCTTCGGGAATCCGCGGTAGGGTCGATATGAAGTTGAAATCTTTATTAACAGTGTGATCACTGATCACTGGGCTTACTGCGTTAATGACGTTACAAACCAACGCCGACTTTTATTTTATTTCATGTTTTTGACTATTTGTTAACTTTAAAAGGTTTATGTTTTTGTTAAGATTTAATAAACGACGATGATTTATAGATTCTTTTGTTTTACTATATTGATTTTAGATAATTTCGTTTAACTTCGTTGTTTTCATAATTGTGATTTTTATCGACATACGATAATATGAGAGTGCGTGTCACAGCAATATATGTCAAACACGCACTCATTTCATTTTTGGTCTCGCCTTATTTACATGAGAACCGGTCTATCATATACTTCGTCTGAGTTAAAAACAAATTAGATATTTTTGAGTACTTCCAAAGTTAATTAAATTAAGTTTTTTTAATCTTAAAGTTATATCTAAATTAAATACGATCACAATATTTTTCGTAATCAACACGCATAAAAATAACTTGTTCTTTTGTAATGAAGAGCTATTATATCAACGAAATACAACACATGAGTGAACCTATAAATCCTCAGTTAACCTAAAAACGTAACAAAAATAAATAAAAATAAACTCGATAATCCAAAATCCTATAATCCCGTGCGTTGTAAAATAATCTCAAAAATCCAAGTCGAGCACACTCCCATTTTGCGCAGCTTCACTTCGATTGGCTACGGATCTCCCCTCGTAGCTCGTAGCAACGTGAGGCTGTCGTACGGGAGACCCGCTACGGAGCGGACGTCTACGCCGTAGTCACGAAAAAGGGACCTTGACACGATTGTCACACCCCGAAATTCGTTTATCTCCTTGAATAATACGATTTAAATTATAAATTGTGTGCTATTTATCGTGGTATACTGTGTTCGATGTATCGGTACACTTTCGGCCAAATTAAATGACAGCTTTCACTTTCGAGTGTTTGTTTAGTGTGTGTGGACATTGACTATTTGAGCTGTTTGCACGTGGAGTTGTACGTAAGGTGAGTTTCTGTAATTTAGTTATTATTCACGTTATCAAATAGAAAAGAAAAATGTTTGACCCTAAAAAACACCAAAATAAAATCATTTTAAAATCTTTGTATGTTAAAGGTTCTAGAAATTGCAAATTCGTAAACAAAGTTAGTGATTTCTAAATCGTATTAAAATGAAAACATAACATTATAATGCGACACCATTTTTTGTTTTCACTACATTAAGTTGGGTTCTACATTATTCTTGTGTTTTGAATAAATGAATATTTAATTTCGACCCCGAATGTGTCACCGTAGATTTTGTTGCCACAATATTGCACGGATGTGTTATTTATCTTTTTGAAATTGTTTTACGGACCTCATTATTTTTGTAGATCTTTGTACCACGTTTTACTTTACCATATCCCTTGGGTAATATATATTTCGTACCGTGTTTCTATTATCACAGGCTAATCTAAACATTTCTTTTTCAATTTAATTATAAAGCTTCCATTCCTGCTAGATGCAAAAAAGAAGTGTATACGTTTTTTTTTAATTTTACTACATACATAGATACAATAACCTCTATACAGTACTGAATTTATTTTGGTTCGTAGCGACTTAACTACGTAAAGTAAAAATAAATAATATAAAACGTCTACTAAGTAAGTTCCAGCTAAAGCTTCAATAAAGAATTTTCTGGAAAAAGGTATGGAAGAACTTGATACTAACACTGTACTTTGAGAAACAATTTTTTGCCGTATCTAGAATAATTTAATTTAATGATTAACATTTAATACAGTTTAAAAAGGTATAATTTACAAAATCTATTTTTTATCAATAGCAAGCATATCCTTACGACGTATTGACATTTTAAGATGCTTCAAACAAGTATGATGGATCGTTCTTAAGCGCGGGAACGTAAGAAAAACTGAACTTATTTTTCAATAAATTTCTTGATACATTTTATATTGGAATGCTACAGTTAGGGTGCAAACTTGTTCCCATAACCGCGCCTATAATCCCCATCGGGGTAGATAGAGGGGTTGTCTCAAATCAAGGGTCTGTATTCTGTATGCCACATATAAGTGCCAAGTCATTTGCCATTCTATTAAATTTCTATTCTCGTCTAGCGTTTGGCAAGGTGATATCTTGAATCTCGAGTCTGTTTGTCACATAGGTGTCAAGTCTCTTTTTTTTTTAATTCTATTCGTATAGTATATTCTGGTATAAAAACCATATATAGCATATATGGTTTGACTGGTAGAAAATGCCTAAGGCATTAAGTCCGCCTAGTACATACATTTTGTATGAAGAATAAAATAAATATTTTAACTTTTCTAAAGCCCGTTGGGTGGCGATCTCATTGCTTTTCTAGGTCCATACATCGCCAATTAAGACTCGCTTTTCCAACAACACAAGAGAGTCATATTCTCAATCTTTCATTCAAAAATACTATGACATAATGTTTTTGGTACTCGACCCCAATCCGCTGTAGACCATTCAATAAAAATAGTTCAACTACCAAGATTTACGAGTCATCTCAGCTGCCTAAAACTGGTCTAGACATTTTGGTAAGGTCATCGGCCTTAGTTACGTCACTACACCTTTTCACCTTACGGACTTTAACCTACAGGTATAACCTTATATTTAGGTCTCCTGTTTTAGGTTTTAATCTAGTCTACCTATAGGCGGTTATCTAGGACTGTATTAGACTAGCTTTTGCCTGTGACTTCGTCCACGTTAAATAGCCTATGTCCTCTCTCGGGTCTTAAGCTTTTTACATGCCAAATTTCATCAAAATCCCTCCAGCGGTTAAGTCGTGAAGGCGTAACAGACAGACAGAGTTACTTTCACATTTATAATATTAGTATGGAAGTTTAAAAGTATGGATATCGATAAATAACCTTTTTTGTATGACCAGAGAGTTATAATATAGCTTCACGCATATATTTCCATTTGGGGTAGGAAGAGGCAACTGGCTAAATGAGACATTTGACCGCCCAAAGACAGATGTAATTAGATGTTTATTTGTTTATAAAATCTCCAACGAACCGTCATCTTATAGAAGCGCAACGATAAAATAATACCTCATAAAGAATACATACAGACGAACACAAAACCTCCTCCTTTTGAAGTCGGTTAAAGTGTGATCACCGAAGTGATTTGAAAGACCAGCAATCTACGAGTATATCCAGTTACGGCTTATACAATTATCGATATTACCCATTCCTTGTGACAAGTTACAACCAGTCCCCGACATCTTAATAGTAAATATAGAACGATCGATGATGAAACCCTTGGGACAGACAAATAGCCGAGAGTCGATCAAACTTGATACTTGACGAATCTAAGTTTTGAGTTGCGAAGGTCAGACAGTATTCTGAAACATGATTTGAACGTGTTATATAAGGGAAAATGCTTTTGTTAGATTGTCCAATGTTATAATCTTAGCAATAATTATTAACCGACCTCAAAAAGGATGAGGTTCTCAATTCATCTGTATGTTTTTTTTCCGTTTGATTTAGACAACCTGACTAGCGCAGTGGCTAAGTGATTGGACTGCTGCGCTAAGGGTTGCGGGTTCGATTCCCGCACGGGGCAAAACTTTGTGCGACCCACAGATGTTTGTCCCGAGTCTGGATGTTTGTGTATGTGATATTTCATGTTTTTGAAACGCACCCACAACACAGGAGAAATTCCTAGTGTGGGGCGACGTTTTTTTTAAAAAAAAGAAAAAATAAGATGGGAAAACAGTTTCGTAAATAAAAAGATTACAATGAAAATGTAGGTAGGTATAGTTTATACTGAGATTTATTCAAGTACCTATATTTTATTATATTTATTTTAATAATGTCTTGGTATTTTAAGACGGAAGCATTATAGGCAGAAACCGTAAAGCGGCGAATAAAAGACACCCTTCCTTTTCTTTATATAGGCATAAACTATAACTGATAAAAAAACACTGACATCACATACTTAGGTATTTTCTTTGGTATATTATTTACCCTCTCGAATACCCATACATTTTGTTAATCGAACAAATATTATTACTTATACCATTCTGCAACTGTTGTCCAATATTTTCCTCTTCCCGTCGCAAATGGCCCTAAGAATATTATCACGGCGTGACACAACAGGCCTAAGTAAATATCCAAGAATATATGACGCGTGTAGCAACGTTATGTTGGACACAAAACTAATAAAAAAAGGTATATTATGTTTATAAAAACATACAGTAACATTACATCACGCCAGTATTCCTCGAAGGGGTGAGCAGAGGTATCTGTAGTACACCTACATTTCACCAGTTATGTTATGAGTCCCAATGTAATAGGAGGCGAGCCTATTACCATCAAACGGGGACTTATCTGCCTTCCATGCTGCTACTGAGAATTACCTAATGGAGAAACCCAGTTACACTTTCCCCGACCCGGGATTTAAACCCGGGACCTCATGTTTAGCAGTCGCGCTTAGCGACCACTAAACCATCGTAGTCAAATTATTATGTTTATGTTATTTTAATACTGAATTTGTTTTTAACCGACATTATAAATAGAGGCTTTGTTTTTTTTCTTTAAAGAGAACGTCGCCCCACTCTAGCAATATCTCCTGTATCGTGGATGCATTTCACAAACATAAAATGTTATGTTTTATATGGATTTGGAATCGGAAAGTATGTTTCGATTTTCAGTTTATTTGTCTACAACTAGCCTACAATAGGAATGACCTAATAGTATTTCAATCTAACTTAATGGCTTTAATTCTACGAACCACATTTATTAGTCATAATATCACTTTTGCAGTGTCATAAGAACTTCTAACTTATGTTTGGGTTACAGCAGAATATTTTAATTAAGTTAAGTCTTTCAAATAACTGACAAAGTTAGCAAGCGTGGTGATCAAGAGACATATCTTATCCTCATTAGAAAACCTAACTACTAACATTATTATTTATTACAATGATAGAGCAGAAATGTCCACTACGTCATCTGAAATCAAGAGTCATGAAACTCGATACGTAACCAAATCATAACATAACATGGTGGTTAACTACACAGACAAGATAATTATCTGTGTAGTTAGTTAGTGTATGTATGTGTATCATTTATAATTAGTACACATACATACACATAACACACATACTACACAAACAAGACACATGATTATAACTATGATTAGTATAGTAATTTTCACCATATGCCGCCGTCACAGGGTTGGTGTAAGGATCCCTCACTCCCCTCATACACATGCAGAGTTGAAACCCTCTCAAAAGATGGCAACGTTAGTTCAATCAATCAAAACTGTAAGCCAGCGGCTCTCAATCTTTTATGATCAGCTGTCCTTGTTTAAGAAAAAAGCTTTGGAGCGGTAAAACTGAAATTAATATACTTTTACTAAATATAAACACGAAATATAAATAAAAATAGTTATACATCGCACTATCAAGTGACTTGAATGATATCAACAGAGACAAAAGAATATTATCATATGGCAAGAGGTATTTACAACTTACTGATGAACTTAAAGTGTCCAATTCGGGTACTTATTAATCGACACTAATTTTATCGGATGCCTGTCAACTTTTCAGTAACACGATTTATCGTTCCAATTTTCAGCACTAATAATATGAATCTAGTACTAGTGTCTTAACCAACGCCCATGGCCCAGTATTACAGTCCCAACGGCCCGCATCTGGCCCGCGACCGAAAGGTTGAGAACCGCTGCCTTACGCTATTCCTCTGGATAAGTTTCGGGCTGATTGCCAACAATCAGACAATTAATTGATTCCTTCCGTTTTGAGAAATTCTATTCAGTGTAAGTCATTATGTAATACTTAATGAGTTTGCTTTCATTCAATGACTTAGATATTATTAATTCCGGCTTAGAATTGTAAATCGTGTTATATTGACGTATGTAGTTGTGTAGGTATTAGCGCTTAAGCTATGTATACGAAGTTTGTGTGACTAGATAGGTTGCGCCGTTTAGCGAGTTATGAGTAGAAAAAAAGGATTGTAGTGTAAAAAATAAGTTAAATAAATGAATGATTTAATGAGTTATGATTAATGTTGGAAATTGACAGTAGCCTTTGTTACTAATAATTGTCTGGAATTTCCATTATTAAACTAAAATTCTTATTTGAAACGTTCCTATAGGTACACTTTATTTAGGCTCCGCTCTCCACTTTATTTCGTCTCCCCACACTACAAATTTCTTTTGTATCGTCTGTGCGCTTTACAATCATGAAAAATATCACATAGACAAACATCTAGATTCTAAACAAACATCTGCGGATCGCACACATTTTTGTCCCAGGTGGGAATCGAACCCTTAGCGTAGCAGTCCGATCACTTAGCCACGGTGTGAACAGACGAATATAATGCCTATTAGCTATAACATTTTTAATCTGAACACCTACACACCTCAGTTAGTAGACAAATACACATGTTATTGCATTAACCCAAAACATCACTCACCAATAGAATTAATCAAGACTTAGCAAATTCAAACAAGAAAGAAAGCAAGAACAAATATCATTTTGAAGAAAAATAATCTACATTACGCGAAATGCACTCACTGTATGATCTTTTTCTCCTAAGGAAGACTCAACAGTCCGATTATAAATTCAAAAGGTTTGAACGCGATGTTTGTGAGCCACTTGACCCGGTACATGTTTCTTAGGCAAAACAAAGAAGAATCGTATATGTACTATTCCGGATAAGTTTATTCGTGTCTCGTTCTAGTGAACTTTGGGCTCTCTTGAGATTTAAAAACAATAAATATAGACGGTCTTCTGTCGAGTAACTAATTGGAATATAATTTAGACAAAGCCTACCCTATTTTGATTGGGAAATTCCGATGAATTAATTGGATCGTTCTAATATTTTCATTGGAAGTTAGACTTATAAGGACGCATAGACTGCCACTTGATGATGAACACGACTCCCTTAATATATTTTTATATTTTATAAATGGGGGGGCGGGGGGTGAGCCAGGTTGATAATAAGCTTTCTTATTAAGTTGAAAGGAATAAATATTAACATAACTCTATCACTGGCATCACACAGCCAAGTAAAAACGTTTCAAATACATACTGTTCTAATGTAATCATAATATATATTTTGTGTGCAATAAATAATCAAGACTAAATTAATGAATTCTTCTTCTTAGCTAGTCTATTGTCTAATTCTTGTTAGTCAAATCATTGACTATATTTATTATGGGCACGTCAATCGTCATTTAGAACGTCCAAATATCAACGTAAAACATTTTTTTATTTCATTTTTCGACCAAATGATTAACCAGAGCCGAAAAACGACCAATGAATGAGAAGAACGAGCAAATCCCTTGGAGCCCCTTGTTTTATTCCGTTGATATGAGAAACCTAAAAAAACACGCCCACGACAATATTGTTTGCAGCCCCAACCTTAATAAATATGTCATTCTTAGCAACAAAATAAATACTATAGAAAGTACGTTTGGTTTTTCTAATGGGTAAATTAAACTGGAACGATTGTTGTGTCTGTAAACAAGGGGTAATTACATTTTTTCTAACGGGATAAGGCTTGTTTACAAAGATCGAAGTAGCTTTTATTACTTGCCAACCTGATGTAAACTCTTTTACATTGTGTTATGACTGAATTTTGAACACAAAGGTCGTGTCGCTCCTGTTTCCATGGCTTATGATGTTGATATTTTTTTTAATAATCGCCTTTGGTCCCTCTTTGAAATTTAAATGGAATAGGAGTGGTCCTAAATGAAGGTAAAAACTGAGGTGTGTTTTTATTGTTGCTTATCTTGTATTAGAATACGCGTAGTGGACAGCGTACAAGGTTTAGTATAAAACTCTCGTCCGAATATATTCGTGTTACTAGCTGCGCCCCGCGGTGTTCACCGCTACATTTTGTGTAACTTTCGCCTTTATAATATTAGTGTAATAGTGTGATTAGTTCGTTATGTTGTGCGAAGGTTTCTAAATGTATCTAATAAATATTTTCTTGTTAACTTTAGTTAGATTTTTAACATATTTCTAGGTATTTTTTATTATTTACTAAATAAGTTACGTTGTAGTATAGAGGCATACCATAGAGCTTGCCAAATTAAAAACACCCAAATTATTCTATTACCTAATTCTAAAAAAAATCTTTTGAAAATTACATGCAATTTGCTATAAAATAACCTTATTTTCTAACCCTCAAATACTACCCGCCGAACTAAACATAAAAGGGAAAAATAAACAAAAAAAGACCCCCATTAACCTTCAAATGCGTACTTGATCAAAACAACAGAACGTCCCTCCATCAACGCGGTTTACTTAACCGACACGTAAAAAATTCAAAACCCCCCATGAATATAAACTTGTGGCTGCACTATAAAACTGGTAGTGGTTGGGCCGAAGGGCTTTTATTAATATGGTGGCCCTTGTCAGAGGCAACAGCGACTGACATGGGTAAGGATATGGACTACATTGATTCGAATTTGAATATTGTCACTTTTTTGCCGAGGGGACATTGATGTTTTTGGTACAGTCTTACCGAACATAAGTATACATTTTTGGTTGGTTGGGAATAAAATGTAAATATAGTAGCTGTCACATGAAAATAGATGAAGCTGTGGTGTATAGATAGGTCATTGAACAAGAATGATAGCGGGATTCACTATCCAGGGTGCGCTCGACATTCTTTGTTGCTTGTGTTCCTATCATTACTTACGAAGATTCTTTAAATACCAATACATACCAATACCAAAATTATCACACTCATAACGCAGCTCTATCAAACACATTTCCAATACCCATCCGAAACCGATTCGTAAACATAGACACTAACATTCCATATTCAAATCATTCTCCAACCATAGAGCAAAATAAAAACAAATTTATATTCTGCTGACGATCGTAACTCGGGCCGCAGTTGGCCTTAGGGGCCCAAGAGACCACGTGATCGTAAGATTTTAGAAAACGCTCCGCTGCGCAAGGGTTACTGTAAGCCGTTGTCGTTACTTGATTATGGTTACGTCAATACGGGAGTTGTGCATTTGAAAAGCATTTCTTTTGGATCAGCATCGTATAATTTTATGTTGGCTTTTGTGTATACGAAGAATGGATGGAGAATTTTGCTCTGCATTCAGCTGGTTTAGGCTTAGGTGTATGTAGGTATTTTATTTTTAACTCAGGCGTGGAGATGACACACAAAAAGACAGGCTTATAGCTTGCAGGGAGAGAAGTCGGGCTGCAGATGATGATTATAAAGGTATTTTTATATTATAGTTAGAAAATAAAATTTACAACCAAACTAATGTTTGTGTAGGATTTCATGTTTGTTGAGTTTCAATAAAAATGTAATTTAGCCCTGTAAATAGCCCTACATAAATAATCAGTAAACAAAGTTAATTTACACCGATGTGATTGAATTTATTTCATCGTATGTGGCAGCCTGACATATATTTTATTGCAGCAATTAATAAAGTTTCAAACGGCCGTTAGCCACCACTAATGTTTGGAAACTACTATACAAGTTTCACAATTATCATTAACAGGCATACTCTAAAACCTTAGTCACAATGAACTTTTGAAGTGTTAAGTACCTATATAAAAGTAGTATGAACAACGTTTGTAAACAAATTCATTTAGACTGTAAAAACAAATAAATTTGCAGTATATTTTGGACATCAAAGTTAAGGCATTTTATCATACAAACTAGGCTGGAAAAAAAGCAGTGATAGGCGAGTTGGATGACCGTTGGACTGCTTAGTCAAATGTCGCAAATCCAAACCTCGGCATGCACCAATCTTTTTTCTAATTAGTGTGCATACTATTAATTAGTTATCGAGAACATCGTGAGGAAATTGGCTCAACTAAGAAATTTTTCTAGGGTGTGTAAAACCATGTCAAAGGACTAAAGGCGGCTTAAACCCTGACACCAGGTTAGAAGGAGAAGATAGAAACCGGGTTGTAACTGTGTCTAAACATACTAGAACTTCCAACTACGCTAAAAGTAAAACAAATATTATTTTCTTGTGTTCCAACCAAATTCTCTGCGTTTTAACCCTCGAAACCCTTCTCTAGGGTCAATTAGACCATCAAAAAGATACCGAAGAATTTCCAAATACCTATCCACCTACTTACCGAATAATGAGTTAGCATCAAACACAATAACACCCGAAAAATGTAACAATAAGAATCGCAAGATGCCTACAAAACGGTACTCCAAGAGAACAATGGCACTTAATTAATTTTCTTTTAGGTTAACATAAAAGAGAATGGAAAAGAATAGGATGGCGGTCTGAACACAGACATTTGGAGAAAAGCGGATTTAAAGCGGTGCAATATTACTCAGACGGAAAAACAAAGAAAACTCAACCTTATGTCTAAAACCTTAAGGTGGTCCGGACTGCGTTTCGGTAGATACCACTATTACAAGGGGAATGAATGTTTGGAATGTCTGAAGGATATGTTGGCCGTAATTATGGGTGGGCACGAAGTAGGTAGGCGCATATTTTCCTCACTGATGCTAGGCAATAGGAGTCTTTAAATAGTTCTCAGCCTACCGAGTTAGTAAAGTGAGGGTAACGAAAGCTGTTCTGGTGATTTGGGTCTCTTGTGCTAAATGGCTGTGGTCTTGGATACTTGTTAGTGTACGATTGTAGGTATGTTTATACAAGGAATGTCTCCTCTGCACGACGTAATTTTAATGTTTGGCAACTTATTGACGTCACCAATAATTTATAAGGAAATGTCTTAAAAACTTCTAATACTATATTTATATTACGGTTGTACTCACGTGTGTTTTCGGGGGCTACCCGACTAGATTTTGATACCTGGTATAATTTTTTTTAAAAATTGTTGCCCCACTCTAGGAATTTCTCCTGTACCGTGGGTGCGTTTCACAAACATGTATCACACACACAAACACGCAGACTCGTGACAAACATCTGCGGTTCGCAGAAATTTATGTCCCACCATATCGAACCCTCAACTCCTTAACGTAGCAGTCCAATCGCTTAGCCAGTTCGCCAAACAGGTCGTAGGTATTGTCCAATATGATAGGCATATGCATTACACTGTTTAAATGTCAGTCAATAATGTGTCATATGTTATAAGTAGTAGGATCTTTAATAAGTTTTATTATTTAATCGCTCGTCTCAAATCTCGCGCACGATTTGGAGTCCTCTCCGGGATGCAAAAGTACGAAGTAAAGTCATAATTATGAAGTCTACGTCGGACGTGATTATATAATATATAATTCAGGTTTCGAATTGTGTGCGGATTTCATCAACATCCGTTCAGCTGTTTTAGCATTATTGATTACCAAACATACAAACTTTTACATTTTTAATATTTGAAGGATTTTTTTTATAAATAGCGAAGTAGATACAACGAACTACACCCTATCTGTAACGCCCTCATATTGCAAAGTATTCTGGGTAGGTAACTTAAGGTAAACTAAAAGCAACTTCTGCCGGAGTAGTTCTAGTCGCATAGAAAACAAATCAAAGTTTTAAATCTTAGCAGCTATTTTGAAGCAGGACGTAACAAACGCTGCAAGTTAGGGAGGGACTGCGACACCGTTTCATTTCAAGTGTGCGAGCTTGTGCTGCGTTTGAACTTGCTGTAGTAATTGTGACCTACTTGCCGATTGCATTTAACCGCCTTTAATACAATTTTAAAACTGGTCCTTTTGATGTTTTGTTGTTTTGAGACGGATCTGCTAGTTATACACACTAAGTTTATAACGCAAAAGTAACGCGCTTCTTTGTTTGTCACGGCTTGATTAAAAAAAATAACTCGGTCAGTTATTTATGAGAGGTTTAGACTTTATTTGAATGTTAAGATTTTTCACCTTGCTAAGTCGCAATACATAGATGCTGATAAATATATTTTTCGTATTTTACTTTATTTACGCCGAATGGTATCCGGCCTAGAAATGACCACCCCCTTAGTCCCATGAGTGCCGTAAGAGGCGGCTAAGGGAAAATCCAGAAGATGGGCAGCAGCATCTTCTCGAACTTCAGAACACCACCAATACTGTGATCCCCAAGTGGGGATTATGGCAACCCACACCCTTAATAAGGGGGAGGCCTTTGTTCAACAGTGGACGTCTTTCGGCTGATGATGATTTCACTTTCATATCATATTTGAAAACATATTTCATAGTGAATACCACTACAAACAATGCTGCGATTGTACCCATAAATCCTACTTTCTCAGCACACTTTTATAACACTGAGTGTGGTTCGTAGAATAATCTCTTGCTCACAGTAAAGTGGTCCTTTGATACGCGCTGCAGTTTTCTTTACTTCACAAGGACCAGAAAACAAAAGCAGAGCACTAGCACAGTAGGTGTCTAAACAAGCCTCGAAATCAGGAATTTATGTTCAAAATGCACAAGTTTGGATTGCAAACTGCAGTGTCGCTACATTTTTACGTGTTACTTTCGTACTTGAAGTGCGACGTAAATTTTACATTTTAATTCTGCTCTAGATGTAGGGTAATATAGGTCCCGATAGTAAAGTTTAAAAATGTTACAGCAATGCGGAAGAATGTTTATTAAGGACGCTTTTTGTACGATTTAGCGCTTCCAGTGGAATTAACATGCATACTAATTTAGAGCACACTGTCTCGTTGTTGCTTATTCTTAGTTAATAATGACGTTGTTGTTCCATTTATGTTTTGTGCTTAACACGAAATTGTACTTCGTAGTGACATTTTTTTGTTAGCTCTCTACATGCTTTTGTATTAAAAGTTGCTTAAATGTTAACCATCCTAACTGTGTCATAAATGAATTATGATTAGGTACGAGTACATTATAAGACTCATTTTTGTACAATGACGTACCAAACATTAGAATACAATTTTACTTAACGAATAAAAAGTTTTACGTGTTTTTATAAATTCAAATAAAAAAGAGTTTTAAGCTTTAAGTAATAGGGATTAAACTTGATTTCGTGGTATCTTGTATAAAAACCTAATAAAGTTGAGCTATATTTCAAAAAAATAAAGAGCGGATATAAGGACCAAAAACTTTTTCTTTAAAGTACATATAATATAACAAATATTGAAATCCATCAATCAGTAAATCATTCTAAAAAAGTTATAATTTAAATTACTATAAGATACATTTTATAAATGTTAATATACCATGTAGTAAAACAACATAACATACATCTTGGATGAGAATATGAGAGATATCAGTGCTAAAACCATCCTCATATTCAAAGTAACACACAAGTTTATAAAAATCTTCCCTTGATTACTTCATACAATATGAGACAACGAGCGGCAGTATAAAGAAATCACTTTTAGCCGCGTTGCTTAGCTCCGAAAGTTACACAACTATGTAGTTTTATATTCCCATCCTTGAATAAAAAGTAAGACACAGTATTACCAACTTAAACTATAAACTGCATTTTTGTTGTCTGTTGTTCAGCTGCTTTGTTACCAACTTAGCGGAGTGTCACCGTAAAGCAGAAATAGGCGTGAACATTTTAAAAGTGTGAAGAGTCTGCGAAGAGCTGTGTTTAATCTACTTCTGTGCAATATTCTTGCTTTATATTTATAAACTTGTGAGTAACGTACATACATAAAGTCACGCCTGTTACCCAGGGGTAGGCAGAGACCATGGATTTCCATTTGTTACGATCCTGGCATACTTCTTTCGCCTCACATTGTTATGCAAGATGTTATCTTAATAGGATAATAATATGAATCATATTGTATAGTCATAAAATGGTCAGAATTCCGTAATAACTTGAACTGCGTATCAGTAGTTTAACCAATGCAGTATTAATTAGACAGTTCTGCCCCCTTACCATAAACTATTAAGTAGGACTGTTTACGTTGTGGAAGCAAGACGACGTATTTCACTGCACGTAGCGGCGTCTCGCTTCCAAGTCTTAAACTGCCCTGTTCAAGAATTCATGGTAAGGGGGACTGTTTTACTAAGATAACATTTTTATTAGTTTTGTATTGACTGCCTCGTTGGTCTAGTGGTTGCTAAGCGCGACTGCTGAGCGCGAGGTCCTGGGTTCGAATCCCGGGTCGGGCAAAGTGTTACTGGGTTTTTCCATTAGGTAATTCTCAGTAGCAGCACGGAGTCTGGATTTGTGCCCGGTTGATGGCAATAGGCTCGCCCCCTATTACATTGGGACCTAAAAACATAACTGGCGAAATGTGGGTGTACTAAATGTGCACCTCTGCCTACCTCTTCGGGGAATACAGGCGTGATGTTATGTTTATGTTTATTATGTTTTGTATTAGACCATTTTTGTAACCTGTCAAACAATGTCCCAACAATTTTTTTAATGGCTGCGACTTGTCTCGTCTTTAGTTTAGGAATACTGTAATCTTATTTATTTCTCTTGTTTTAAATCAACATCCATATCAAAATCTGTTAAGCTATGATTTAGCCTTGTAATGCCTTAAAACGTAAACATTAATTTATTTTGCTTCAGAAACTATTTTATAAGGCGAATTTACTAAATATGATTTTAGACATCCACTTATACTCGGGATTAGCGTGGGTTTAAGTTGTCTGTTACTCATGATCTTAGCTTTTTAATGTACGGCTTTAGATATCAAAAGAGATATAAAGAGAGAATAGAATATTCCTATCCATTTACAGTCGCGAGTAATTTTCGGCTTATTGTTGAAATCGTTTTCGCAGATGAGTGTATTAAAGAAGACAAATCTGAGGTTTCTTACCTAATGCGTAAGCAATAGAGTTTCTTATCTATAATGCATACTGGAAAACCCAAAGGATACGATATTTTCGCTTTTAAGTGAATAAAACAGTGTTACTTCCTCAAGGGAACGCTCTTGGGCCATTTACAAATCTACTCACAGAGACACTTTCGACAACCGAATTGGCGCAGTGGTTAAGGTATTGTACTGCTGCGCTAAGGGTTGCGGGTTCGATTCCCGCACGGGGCAAAACTTTGTGCGAACCATAGATGTTTGGCCCGAGTCTGGGTGTTTGTGTATGTGATATTTCATGTTTGTGAAACGCACCCACGACACAGGAGAAATTCCTAATGTGGGGCGACTTTTTTTTTTAAATAACACATGAATTTTAGTTGCCTATTTTTTAAAAAAAGAATAACAAAGTTTTTATAGATAGTCTCATTTGGAAAGAAACTTGACAAATTGGTTACTGTAGCATCGTATAAATCGTTCAGACGTCGACCGTGGCACGATGGGCAACCATTTTCACAGAAAAACCGATTGTCTTCAGTTCTTGTGCAAAGAAAGTTATATTAAAGAACTATTTTATGGTAGTAATGTATATAGCAAGAAATATATAACTTCTAGTAAAAGATTTAAAGGTTTAAACTGAGAAAGAAGAAAAAAAATCTTATGCCTTTTTGTATATTTTTTGCATGTTGCCAAGCTAGGCTTAAATTTTTAAATTGATTAAGGGAAACTTGAAAAATGATGGACACGTGCGGGACTCGAACCCGCGACAGTCGCCGTACCGTGGCACCGATCTGCCAACTGAGCCACGGTGTCACTTGTGACACGGTGGCTCAGTTGGCACGTTGGTTCGAGTCCCGCTCGTGTCCATCATTTTTCAAGTTTCCCTTTATCAATTCAAAAAAAATCTTATTTAATTTACTTGATATTTTATCATGAATACAATTAACATTATACCGTTATACTCGTATTACACGTCTTTTCAAATCATTCCTCAAACAAAGTTGTAGCAAATTCCAACATGTCTCAGAACAAAGGCACTAGATAACAAACAATTAGTACGTTTTCGTGCGCGCACCCCTAATCTGGGCGTTCGTTTGTACGGTATTATTCTACTCTGTAACATAACCCTCGAATTTGGGAGGATCAGTGGTTTTGGGAGCTCCTATTGTTTTGGTGAATAAAGAGCGGCTAATTGTCTACCATGTATGTACGTCTATTGAAAGAGGGTAAAGGTGATGGATTTATAACTTTAGAACATGAAATTACGCAAGATGAAATTCAAACATGTAATTACTCTTGTAGATGTACTGCATTATGATTAAAACACAATACAATTAATTTATTTTGTAATGTAAACTTCTCTGAAATACTAAATGAAAATAACAGTGATGGGTACGATAAACTAAAAATAAAACATGTAGCTTTCTGCGAGTTCACGTTAACACTGAGAATAGAATTTTACTTACTTGATTGGCTTCATATAGGGAACTTCTCAGTTTGCTCCAATTCTATCAATTAGAATTAGATAGCCAATCCAAATTTATCTCAAGCCTTTGTGATCTTTGGTTACTAAGATTCAATGATCAGACAAGGCGTTTTAACTAGAAGCAAAAATAACGTTTTAAAAAACAATATAAAAAACGTACTATATATAAATATTGATTTAAATAAGTACATGTTAATTGTCTTAACGACACTGATTGTTATTCGTCTAGCAAAAACAGAAAAATCCTCGAACCCCAATACTTCATTCAATTGCCGAAATAACAAGCAGAATAAATTGAGTAAAGAGCCCAATGTTCATTCATCTCAACTTAAAGTTCAAACGATTGCATCTTATATTATAAGAAAAATTCAATAGCTCATTTAATAGGCAATTGGAAAACTCTGCTTATTGTTCCATTATTAATATTTTCTTTTCTCTCAGCAAATTGCGTTTCTTCAGCGAAATGTTTTGGAAAAGGTTCTTGATTAGCCTCGTGATTTTCTTTGTACGTTCTTTGTGAGAAACTTTTTTGTTCAGTTCATTTGGATTTAAAAATGGCTCCTGTTGTACTCCTTTTTGTGTTCAGCAATTTTCATACGACGGATTTTGTCAAAGAGTTTGTGTAGCGTTTGTATGAATGCTTCGGTTTATTCGCAGAACTGTCTACTACAACTTGAAGAAGTCATATTTTATTTCGATAACAAGATCATTATTGTCACTAGAACTTTTAACCTTTTGGCAACTCTCACTTAAAACCAACGTCTACAATAGTCCTTACAATCTATCAGAATAATTTAAAACCCTTTCATTAGAAAGGTTCGAGCCAAATTGTCGGTTTCACGCTAATCAGAGTGAAGGAACTCATTACAATGTCCGTGGTCCTGACATAACGAGTGCCTTGAATAGATGGGACCAAAACGATAATCGCTCTGTATAACATCAAAACTTTTTACCCTCCAATGCACATGTTCTTATGTTAAACACAAATTGCGCGCCCACCTGTCGCGGGCTAATTGGATTCTTTATGCGAAAATATTTGTCCCTTCAGACCCTACTGTAGCCGATTAAACTTGGCCCCTCAAACGCTTAGCCCTTTAATATTAAGCAGTGGGGGCACAGAGTTCGTTTTATACTGGACGGTGACCCTTTCGCTTGCCTTGATTAACGTTTCCTTGCTTTTATGTGTAATGTACCCGTTAATATGAATTAATACGATTTGCTACTCGTTTTGCGAAGAAGATGCAGTCATACGAAAATTTCATCTGAACCATGTAATCAAATTATATTTTTGCTTTTATTTAAGTGTATAAATGCGAGACCCTCAGTATTTTTTCTCCTAAAATAACCTCCTTATTATAGTTAAAATGACATTTAATCATAGAAATATTTTATCAATTCGATAGAATCGATACGAATTTGTTTGATAGATTTATTTTTAACATCATTATAATATTTTCTAACAAAGTGAGCCACAAATTCCGCAGGCAGCCTACGCACTCAAGTAATAGACTCGAATAAGTAATATCACAAAAGCAGGGCCCTTCTTTATATTCTTTGAAAGACAAATTTCTTATTCAACCTATACGAATTCCCACCACGAATTTGCCAATGACGTTTCTTCAATACTTCGGCTGAATGTTTTCTTCTTCCATTTATTATTTTCGTTTGTCTTTAGCCACCATTCTTGGCTCGAAGTCGGCACAGGTTCGGAAAGTAATTTCCATTGGCCTCCAAAGCAATATCGTTGTTTTTGAAAACTCACTGCCAACAATTCGCGGTGTTTTCTTTTTGCCTTCCGATATAAAATTTGATCGTTTTGCGTGTTTACTTAGAAAATTAGAGTGCTTTCGTTTTGGCTTGATACTGAAGTTGGCGAAATTTCGGTGTCAACACTTCTGTTACCACCATCGGATAATACGGGTTTGTTGTTACTCTTGTGATATTTACAATTTTTTTAAGCTTTCCGGGATGTGGGCTTCTCTAACTTATTGAACATTGCGACTGTCTAAAGTAAAATTAAAGTAAACTGGTCAAATTCATTTTGAGAATATCATTTGATTTGATGAGGAAATTAGAATGGCGAAATAGGTACCTATTTTTTTTCTTTAAAAAACGTCGCTCTACTTTAGAAATTTCTCCTGTATGGTGAGTGTGTTTCTCAAACATGAAATATCACATACACAAACACCGAGACTCGAGACAAACATCTGCGGCTCGCACAATTTTTCGTCCCGCGCGGGAATCGAATCCTTTGCACAGCAGTCCAATCGCTTAGCCACTGCGCCAATTAGGTCACCTTGAAATATGTACACAATTTGATAGCAGTCAGATATTATTATTTAAAGAGGATAAAAACGACATTAGACGAAATTAAACATTTTTCAGTATGCGGTGTAGCCAATACCCGTTTATCTATACCTACACATATTACACACACACATCCCCACGTGGATTACTAATGGACAGGGATCCCAGTGGCTTTACTTTTAATCAAATCCATTCCACGCCTGTCTATATAGGTATAATGTGAGCACAACTGGAATAAAATTCGGTCAGACAAAATTTTTGAAAAATTTTCGTTTTCATTCGTTGAAAATCTAAATTTAAATTAACAAATGAATTTATTCATGGCAACGCTTGTTAAAATGTTTTGGATTATTGACAAATGGATTGCGGTTGGATCCTATAGGCAAATGTTTGAGGCTTTTATGTTATCATTAGCAGAATGTTTCATTGTCATCATAACATTAAACTTGTTTTGATTTCATTTTGTATACTGATTAGATTCTACAATGTTAGATTTTTGTAAAACTGTAGTAGTTTTCCACGCTTTTTATTAGCTTCACTTGTATGTATGTTTGTAACCGACTTCTTTGGGCGCGATTTTTTAATTGCAAAGTCAATATTTGGAACGGTCCATAATACTTTAAAACCTCTTCCTTGTTCTTAACGCCTTTTCTACTCTATGTAGCGATTTTTAAAATATTATTTACCTAAATCAATTTTTTTGCAAAAGAATTACAAACAGTATGATTCGTCCTATTTCCAGGTCGTAGTTTTTATAAACTGTACTCATCAAAAGAAAAAAAAACAACTTTTTTAAGTCTTTGTAAACGCTGTTTTCACATTTATTTTTTAAGAAAATCGAGAGCTTGCAACCTTCTTCCAAAGGTCTTTAAACAACCGTAACAACAGAAAAGAATTCTTTATTTTTTTCGCAATTTTATTGGCATAAAAACTCGCATATTGCGCAACTATTCGCATAGTGGAATAATAAATAACATTTTGAAGAGCGTAATTTATGCGAAGCTCCAAAAGTAGCAGCGCCTAGCGTGACCTACTTTTGTAATACAAATATTGTGAGACAATGTTTGCACAGCGATGTAGATATTTCTACGTTGTCGGCAACTTAATCAAGTCGTTCAAAATTATGGAAAGAAAAATATTCGTTATATTTCAAGGCATTTTTGAGTTAAGCTTGGCTTTTGTTTTGGGTGTGAGGATGGTTGAGCTTTTTGAGGAAGTCATTTACAAACACTTCTACAAAAAACAAGTAATAATGAGTTTAAATAAATTCTTGGTAAAAATATCCATTTACTTTTGTTCAATTTAATTTATTTTTACATTATTATTTCGAACAAAAAAAGTATAAGAGAGACTATTCATTTGTTGATAGCTAACTTTTTTCTTTTTTTCATCTGTCATTTTACTAAAAGCGCTAACACAATAGCCCACTAAGTTAGCTATTAGAAAATTCATACTGATGGCTCAGTACGCCAAAATAGGACACAAAAGACACAACAGTAAAAGCTCCCATTTATTTCCATCACGCAAATTCAATTATTACCCACTCCGCAAAAATATCTCTGAAAATTTTAAACTAACATCACTAAACCGAGATGGAGATAATCCTAATAGCGTCTGACATTTTCATATTTCCATTCCGTTTTTCCTCAGAGAACTAATTTACGTACATCCTTTTGATGGCAACATCTAACGCTCACAGCGTTTCAAATGGGAAAGCAAATTTGTTTAGCCGAATGCATTACTCGAGCCATTTTGGTTTCCACCGGTGACTGGGTGATATTCTTTTTATACTCGGCAAAGGTGTTCTTTGCTAAAATTAGCCTGGTTGAAAGGGTGCAG
This sequence comes from Abrostola triplasia, assembly GCA_946251915.1. Lineage (NCBI taxonomy): Eukaryota > Metazoa > Arthropoda > Insecta > Lepidoptera > Noctuidae > Abrostola > Abrostola triplasia. The sequence goes on from OX276430.1 coordinate 9,899,205, forward strand.
GGTTGAATCGGAAAGGGTAGCAATTAATGGCTTTTTGTAGATCGTGATTACTGAGCTTGATACTGTGTTTGCAAGTTGAATGGGATGGCTGTCGGATGGCTGTTTTGTTTATGTTTTTCTACCGTGTCTATGAAGTGCTAAAAGTTAAACTCATGTGGTAATTAATTTATTTTACATCCGTAAATTAAAAGATTCTTGGGAAAAAAGTAAGATATCCATTTCTTTTCTTTCCGAAATAATTTATTTAACAAATACAATCCATGTGAAACAAAAAGTATAAAAAAAAATATTGTGCATTGGTTGACAGCTTACTGACCGAACGTTTCATTCAACGGCACTCCTGATTGCCCAATGTGCTTCAGACCATGGAGTTTCTTGCCAGTTCTTCTCCTTAGAAACGACGGAAATTATGAATTTCCATAATTACTTTTTTCTTGCCTATAATTATGAACTAAAAACTCTATGACTGTGGCACTATGTCGTTGGAGCCTAGGGCCCTTATTTGTCTACTCGGGGGGAAAACTTCAAAAAACACCCGGCCCCTGTGGGGTAGGGACCGGGGAGTGTGGGTTTTGTACCTCACTAACACCATCCCGGTGGTCACAATCTGCACGAACAAGGGAAGTCCCGGGACCTCTAAAAAGAACAACTCCAGAACTCAACTCTTGTCCCTAGAGTACGATGTGTCATCAAACAAGGAGGTTTTCTCAAGGCACCACGGATTTGTGATGAAGACTGTATAAATAATAATGTGTATAAATAAGATGTACAATCTTGTATTTCTTACGAGCATACTTTTTACATCGCCAGTGAAGTAAATCCGGCTAAACGTCGACTGTAGTTCCATTGATAATCTTCTTCCAGTTCTTAACACCAGGATAAATGTGGTTGAAACTTATATTATTAATATATTTATTTCAAGTAACAATTTTTCTTACTGGCTATGTTAGTTCACCGAACAATAATACAAAAATAATAAAAAAAAATACAGATAAGATATAATAAAGTTCACCACTCCAAAACGATTACTGTAGCAGCAGAGACTAGAGCAGTTGTTGATAGCAGTCAAGCCTGCTGCTTATCCTCAGTATGCTAAACGCAACGTTTCCGCAGGACTGTATAAAAGCAGAGCTGTGTAGACCCTTTAAAAATGTCGAAGCTGGTCGGTTTATGCCCGTTTTCACTAACATTAAGCGACACTTAATGTTTTTTTTTTAAACGTCGCCCCACACTAAGAATTTCTCCTGTATCGTAGGTGCGTTTCACAAACATGAAATATTCACATACACAAACACCCAGATTCGGGACAAACATCTGTGGTTCGCAACTTCGCACAAAGTTTTGCTCCGAGCGGGAATCGAACCCGCAACCCTTAGCACAGCAGTCCAATCGCTTAGCCACCGCGCTAATCAGGTCGTCAAACTATTAGAACATTAAGGTCTGCAGTCATTAAGTCTTTAGGCATAAAAGTTAGTAAGCGCTAGGTCACTCTTTAATGTTTGGGTACATTAATTAGGAGTCGCGTGTTAGTGGCCACATGCATTAATGATAACTACCTCGATGAATGAGGCGAAAGAAGTATGCCAGGATCGTAGCAAATAGTAATCTGTGGTCCCTGCCTACCCCTCTGGGAAACAGGCGTGACTTTATGTATATGCACCTCGATAGGCTAGTAGTCTCTAAGTGCGACTGTTGGGGCCTCTGGATTCCCGGGTAGGTCAAAGTGTTTTTGGGTTTTTCGCTTATATATTTCACAGCACGTAGTCTGGATTTGTGCCCGGTTGGTGGCAATAGGCTCGCCCTCTATTACATGGGGACCTATCGCATAGCTGTGAAATATGAGTGTACTATACCTTTGCACCCACGCCTTCGGAAATCAAGTTGTGATTTTATAAGGATGAATAATGAAAAATCTAGGTATTTCATATTGAAGTCCACTGTAATTAAATGATGCATTATCGAGTTTATTAGTCCTTCCAGTTCAACTGATAAATTATTCGTTATATTTCAATTCGAATTTCAATGCGAAAATATAGTATTGCCTTTGTACTATGTAATATGGCACGTTTGATAAAACTCAAATTCAGTAAATAGATGCAGGTTGGGTGTGAATAATTGATTTGTTCCTGTTATACCAAATAATCCGGGATTGTACAATTGAATTATAAATGGCCACCCGGTGCGTTCACCTGTTTCACCCTGTTTGTGTAATGTGTTGTTTATGGAGTCCAATTTTGTGAAAAATAAAATATATGTTCCATTTCAAGAACGGACCTTCTGTCGTATTTTTATACACGTCATAAATATGCCTGTGAACTGTATTTTCTGTAGGTGCGTAGCTTATAATTATAGCTGTTTAAACTATATGTCACTGTACAATTGTATAACCGTATAACAGTTTTACTTATAGATTTAATCTACCGAAAAATAATGCGTTAAATTGTAAGCACTATGTTATGGTTTACAATATTTTGACATATTATTTACTGTATATTCCGGTTATACTCACGGGTGTATTCGGGAACGCCCGACTAATTTCGAACTCGAACGGAGCCCTTATTCATGAGCTGGTTACGCGGCAGAGTCGCGAGCCGAACTCACGTGAGTATAACTGGAATATACAATAAATAATATGGATCACGAAATTTACTATAGTAAAATCTTTCGACAGTTTACAATCTCGCGAGAAAGATTATAATCTAATGGTATTTACAATTTTACAGTGACATAGTATAGGTATCGGTATGTTATGTATTTAAACTGTATTGTGTTGGCTACCAGCTGTACTAGCTATGAAAAATATCAAGCGGTGATCCGACTGTTAGCGAACCCTATAATTCATAGTAGTATTAATACGATGTGCTGTCGATAAAAACCAACAGCACGCAATACGAAAATCGTGACTTTTATCGAGATGACAATGCAAGAACTGTTCGAGAACGTCTTCAGTTACGAGAATTGACCCCACAGAACAAAACAACCAACTGTCAAAAGCAAAAAAACTCACGTAATCAAGAATTCAAAGAGCGTTTATTCTTTCCCACAATCTCATTCTAATATAAAACCGATAAGACAATACGATATATTGGAGACAATCAGTGAAAATAAACGCAAATGACGTCTAAATATGCAAACGATCACCGGGGAGATGCGGGACAAGGCGCCATTTTCATTCTATCTACGCGACTGAGCGTATATAATCGCTTCAGCCGAAGATTAACTTTTATACGTATTCGAACTTGGTTTTGTTTATCGTGAGTTTTAATTATTTCTTTAGTGGCGTGTAATTCGAGTTTGATTTAAATATAATTCGTTTGTGGAATATATAGAATACTAGCTGCGCCCCGTGGTGTTACCCGCTACATTTTTTCGGGATAAAAAAGCCTACGTGTTAATCCAGGGTATCAGCTACCTAAATATGAAATTTCATAAATCGGCTAGCTCGTTGGTTTTGGGGTCGCTAAGCGCGGCTGCTAAGCATGAGGTTCAGGGTTCGAACCCCGGGTCATCTTAGTAAACACAGACATAAATATATACAGACAAGAAGCCATTTAGGTAGAAAAGTAGTCAATAACAGACACGACAAACAAAACAACACAAAGAATAAAAATCAATTTGAATACAAACCTCTTTCAAGTGACTTCACTTTGATCGCTTATCAGCTTCAATGCCAAAGTTGTTGCTCAAAAAATATCTCTTTTATATTTTATCAACAATGACGCAATCAATCGTGGGTGTGACAGACGTCTGCACAGGCCAAAAGAAATGTCAATAAACGACAAGAAAATTTATCTCTTCCTAAAGGAAATTGAAATTTCGACCTCCGGCCCTCGAGTGGGGCCTGTCACCGCAAATGTACTGGCTGAATGTGGAGATTAAGCCTTTTATGTCTATTATTGCCGGAGCTAAGTGGCTTTACAAGAATTGTTATTGGAAATATGTGTAGATGTCAGCGCAAAGGGTTTATTGTTTATTTAGAAGATTGATTTTTGTCTCTGCCTCGTGGGTCTAGAGGTTTGTTAAGCGCGATCGTTGAGCATGAGGTCCCGGGTCGGTTACACGTGTTACTGTGTTTTTCCATTTTATTTCAATAATTCTTATTAGCAGCATGGAGTCTGAATTTGTGCCCGGTGGATGGCAATAGGCTCGCCCCTATTACATTCGGATCTAAATCATAACTGGTTAAATGGGTGTACTGTAACATGTGCACCTTTGCCTACCCCTTCGGGGAATACAGGCGTGATGTTATGTTATGTTTATATTTAATATAATAAAACATTACAGTCTAATACTTACTGTAAGTATGTAGTAATGATTTAAGCCTGGTATAAATTACGTGCCGGCTTTTTATATTATGTTGTGCAAACTTTTTAGCAAAATGTATACAAGCAAAATTAATGAAAAGGATACATTTTTCTATGTAATCTAATAATCATGAATCAAATTATTTATTCTAATTATATTTCAAAATAACAATCTTATACGAAACCGAAATTTATTTTTAATGTTATTTACCGTTACAACCTACATTAGGTTTTACTCACGTGAATATACAGGAATGCCCTACTAGTTCTGGATGCAATCGTGTTATTATGCCCCCCCCCCCCGTACCTAATGGAGAGGCCTTTGTTCAACAGTAGACATCTTACGGCTGATGATGATGATGAAAACAGATGACATTGACTTTAAACACGACGACCTGATTAGCGCAGTGGCTAAGCGATTGGACTGCTGCGCTAAGGGTTGCGGGTTCGATTCCCGCACGGGATTTGTCCCGAGTCTGGGTGTTAGTGTATGTGAATATTTCATGTTTGTAAAACGCACCTACGATACAGGAGAAATTCTAGTGTGGGGCGACGTTTTTAAAAAAAAACAATATTTTTCATTTCATTTCATTCTACAAAATCTTTAGTACCAGTCTACCTTAGATCTAATCGTCACAGTCCCTTTCCAAACACTATTTCCAAATATCCCAAAGACCAATTCCATCACAATCTATCGAACTAACAGTCCAACACAGCGACCTCTGAAATATATTCATAGTTACAGTAACACCGCAATTTATTTGCTCATTCAAATGATTCCGACCGAAGCATTATCATAACTAAGGGCGAAGCAGAAAAATTCCCTTTCGTTACGGTCCATTTTACAGAAGAAAGCGAGACCTTCTCAAATAAACGTTATTCTACATGTCCCGCGACTTTTCACAAAATTGAATTTGCACAGAAATGCTTTTTATATCAGTGTTTATTTTGAGGTTAAACGCCTGTACGGAGTACATTGAATTTGATGGGTTAAGCGATAGAAATAAAATGAAACCTGTATTCGTATCAATATTGCCATCTATCTGAAATTGGAATAATACATTTTCTTTTAACTATACTGAGTTTGGGGATTTTTCTTTGATTTTATACAAAGGCATGTAAATGGCTTTCAATGATTTCTATACGACTGCCTCGTTGGTTTAGTGGTTGCTAAGCGCGACTGCTAAGCACGAGGTTCTGGGTTCGAATCCCGGGTCAGGCAGTGTTACTGGGTTTTTCCATTAGGTTATTTCCAGTAGCGGCACAGAGTCTGGATTTGTGCCCGGTTGATGGCAATAGGCTCGTTCTCTATTACATTGGGACCTAAAATCATAACTGTGTGCCTCTGCCTACCCTTTCGGGGAATACAGGCGTGATTGTGATGATTATGATATGATGGTGATGATGATTTCATATAGATAGGTATTGAAATAAGCCAACTGACATAGCCATAAACATTTAAATGATTCAATGAATTTAGTAACCACAAAGGTAAAATGATGTAGTTGGTAACTTAATGGAATTTTATTGGCAGGTAACAGGCATTGGCAGGTTAACATTAAATGATGATTTATATAATTAATGTTAATAAGTATATAATACTATAATTATTAATTAAATTATCAGAATTATATTTTGAATGAAATCATAACTAAATTATTGAAATTAGTTGTTGCCTTAAAGTCTATTTCAAAAGGCGTAGGCAGAGGCGTATAGTACGCCTACATTACGCCAGTTTTGTGATAGCTCCAATAGAAGTAATGGTATAGACACAAATCCTGACTCCGTGGTGCTACAAAGAATTACCCAATGGAAAAACCCAATAACACTTTGCTCGACCCGGGATTCAAACGCAAGACTTCATGCTCAGCAGCCACGCTTATCAACCACTAGATGAACGAGTACGTTATACGTTACATGTATTCAAGCGTGCTTATATGTCAACTCATTGAAGTTGTATCTGCCAATGTTGGCCACACTTCGGCGCTCTTAGGATCACTCCACAATGCGATAAGAGGACTACGATGTAGTCAACTCCATCGATTTACTTTGAAGTTTGAACATTGGTCCTTTACTACAGGATCTACTAGTTTTAGGAGAAATATTTGTAACGTAAATTTACATTCATATATAAAAAAAATGAAGGAAAAAATTCGACCAAATTACTATGTAAAAAGTAAGGCGTGGTCAACCATAAAAAACGTGTAGTACGTGTGGATATGAGAACCTCCTCCGTGTTTTTGTCGGTTAAAAAGAAACCTGTTCTTCTTTTGAATGGGTGATGAAAGTAATGCATTGTTTTTATTATTGCTTTTCTAGTTTTTCTTGTTGCTTCATCATCATCAGCCGGACGACGTCCACCAATCCCCACGCTTGGCAGGCGGCTTGGGGATCGCAGTATTGGTGGTAAAGTTACAGAAGACGCTGCTGCCATCTTCTAGATTTTCCTTAGTCGCCTATTACGACACTTATTGAAGCTTGTTGCTTAAACCCGTCTAAATGTAGGCCTCTGACATGCCTTTTCACACCGTCAAAAATCTCTCAGGTGTGCCTTTTCCTCACGATGTTTTCCTTCACCGATTTAAGCAACTGATATCTAATTTATAGCACGCACATGAATTTGAGAAGACATTAGCGCGTGCCGGGTTTGACTTGCGAACATTGGATTGGCAGTCCAACGGTTACACCATTCAGCTATCAGTGCTGTGATTGTGCGTTAAAAATGCATGAAGATGCAAAAACTAATAGCAGACACAGTTCATGTATACCTAGGTTTAAGTTGTCCTTTCTTACCTCATGTTATCCAATAAGTATAAATACATGTAAGTATATACCGCTTGAGCCTATCACTTGCGTTGAAGATTTGTGGTTTCTCTGACCTCCCAGTATCGAATGGAAGATTTATAGAGGTCGACATCTACTCCTTTCACAAAAGACGCCGGCACGAAGTACTCGCTATACAAAACATAGTATTGATTTGTTTATGTAGGAGTACACAAGTGAATCTATTGTGTTTGATGTTATTATTAGCTTTATGCGTAGAGTTAGATTAGGTTTCGATTTTTGTAAAAGAAATATTTTTATGGGAATTAGAGCGATCAAACTACGGAGGGTTATTGGCAGCTATAAATAAATAATACTCATACATTATTTAAACGTAACCAAATAGGAAGTTAAATGTGAACTCGCGATGAATTTGCAAGTGATAATAGTGAGATAGTTTCATCATCATCAGCCAGAAGACGTCCACAGGAGATAAATACAATGATGATAATACAAACGATCAGATTAGGTGACTTGGTGACTTCGGGGATTTGGCATGCAAAATTTATCAACCATTTTCAGTAAACAAGGCTGCATTCAAAGCTCAATATAACTTGCATTACAAAAGTTTGGTCAACAATTTATAATGTTCTCTTGATCCAATTTCGGTCACGCTTATTTCTGCTGAGAGTTGTTAACTACGCAGAAGATATTATAGTGCACAAGTATGCGCACAAACACAGGAGCACTCCCTTTTCCTTCACTCTCATAGTCCGTGGGACGGCAGACCGACAGAACCAGATAGATCAGGCACAGGACCAACGGCGTAACATGCCTTCCGAAGCATGGGGAGGTCTCAACATGTGTAAACCAGTCACCCATCACAAGACCGCGGCGTTCACGGCTTAACCTCGGACAGATTGACATATCTGCACGAGTATGGGCCTCTCAACGTATAGATAAAGGCTACAAAAATATTCTATACAAAAATGTATTATACAAAAATGCATTTGTAGTTAAAAAATGCATTGTGGATTCTTTAGAATGACACTGCCTCCAAAACCCTGATATTTGTGCAAAAGTTCCCACTTGTATCCACCCTCGCCTAACCTAGGTAATATTCATTGGGTGCCTAATGGAAATATGAATTATTCCGACCTAGGCACTAGAGTCTACTCTCGTAATGGAATAGTTGAAGTGAGGCCGAACTTCTGAAAGTTATAGTTTGTACGTTATTGTTGGCATTCTATTGTAGATTAACTAGTCAGAAAAGTGTTTAATACAGTTTTGAAGTAGATTTATGTATTTAGTTAAATGTTGTTCTTTAAATGACTTGATATCGATGATAGGTATTGTTAAGTCTTATATATTACTAGCTGACTCGGGGTATGAAAAATAGATGTTGGCCGATTCTCAGACCTACTCAATATGCTCAGAAAATTTCATGAGAATCGGTCAAGCCGTTTCGGAGGAGAGCGGGAACGAACATTGTGACACGAGAATTTTATATATAAGATGAATAAACATATTAAAATTGTGATTAGTTTATTTTGTACTCTTAATACCTACATAGTATATTTAAATCTTTTGTGCTTCGTAATTTTGAAGATACTTAATAATGATCGCGGATCAGTTTGTCTTGACGAACGCATCATGGCCATTTGTATAGTACTAGACGTTAGACATAAATTTCGGGCAATGTTGTTTTAGAGCAACAAATATCCATTACCGACAACAAATATAGCTAATTTCCTTGAAGGTTTGTACCCAGACCCTTAGCCTGAGCGATAAGGGTTTACTACTGTTCCAATCAAGTCATCACAGTCTAATTAATATAACCCAAATCCTCCCTTCAATCTAAGGTAACATGATATTTCCAGAACATGTACAGTGTACATTTAAAAATTCGTCAAATTCCAAGCACTGATAGCCGAGTGGTAAGACTATTGGACTGCCAAGTCAAAGGTCGCAAGTTCAAACCCCGGCACGATAGAAGAGAAATTACTTATGCGAGGCGAGGTTTTTATAAAAAAAAATGGAGAAAGCTGCCGGGATTGACACCCAGGAACTCACAGACAACAGTCACACTCAGCGATTACTAGACCAAGGTGGCAGTCCACAACGTGTAATACACATCAATACCCGTCCAAATGAAGTATAACACTGTATTATAAATGTAAAGAGAATGTAATAGAGTTTTGAATTTGGCCGTGTTACGCGTATGAATATTTAGAATTTAACCGCCACACTTAATTGGGCGAGGTCGTATTAAGCAGACCTTTGTGTTGAAATTCACACTTTAATAATGTGATGTTAATATTCGTTTACTTTTGGTGTTAAAGTTTGTTTAATGATAGCAATGTTCTTCATTTTATTTATCGGTATTAATATATCTCTCATCTCATCTTTTGTGGTAAAGAGTTTGTGAATTGACAGTAGTTTGTCGTAGTTTTTTATTCACGCTGTCCTACATAAATGTAGGTACTGGAATTTATTCTAACTATTGGCGTATAGGTATATATAAACATAAACCCTCGTACTTATAAAAAATTACCGTTTTGAACGATTGATAAAAATATACTTGTCACTGTTCTTTGCATGTCAAAAAATAGAGATGTCAATATACTTCAGAAGTGGGTACCTTAAGATACATTTTATCATCATTTATAAGTATCTAAGAGAGCTAGAAACCAGACTCTAAACATCTACACGTACTTTTTAATTTCCAAGATCCCTGAATAACATAAAAGCGTTTTCTAGTACCCAAGTTATCTCCATACCAAAGTACATTAAAATCAGTTCAGAGGTTTAGCCATAAAACATACAAAACAAACAAACGAAGGGACATATTTACAAAGGTAGTTTTCGATTGAGCATTGAGTTGTAAACTTTCAATGAAGACATTCTGAGTATTCAATTGCCTCGTAGTACAATTTCAAAGGTTAGGGTGGTACTGAGAATTTCAATTTCGAGCAGTTTGTAGGAATGCATTTGATACCGTTATCAAAGAAGCGTGGATTTACAAACGTTTTCTTGCTGTACCAGAAAATTCTTTGATTGTTTTTATTACAACTGTATTATGAGAACGGACTGACGCGGTAGGTGTTGAGGAATTGTTCCCCGCCCGGGATATTGATTTTATTCGAGTGATCCAGAAATATGTATTTATTTTATTTTAGCACTGATGGCTGAGTGGCATGACCGTTTGAATGCCAAGTCAAAAGTTGCATGTTCAAAACCCGGTACGCACCTATGTCTTTTCGAATGCATATGTGTATTATGTATTAGTTATCAGCAGCTAAAAACGGTGAAGGAAAACATCGTGTAGAATCCAGCACACCTGAGAAATATTTAACAGTGTGTTAAGTCATGTAAAAAGCCTACAGGCGGTTTAAACTTTGACACCAGGTTGTTCCTCAACAATACGATATGAAAAAGTGGTTTAGCATTTGTTATAATTACCATGATATAGGAATTTTGCAGATAACTGAATGATGTTTTAAAATGAAGTGTCTTGAAAGTTATTAGTTCATTAAGCGTCACTGTAGCTTACAATACAATAGGAATAAAATCTTCGTTTTCAAAGGTAAAAACTACAGACTCCATCCATATTGCAATACACAGGATCTCAAGTGGCCTCTCGATTCTAGCTCTAGCCGCATGAAAAACAAGATTACCTGTCTTACGTTCTTGTTTGTTTTTTATTTAGCGGACTATACCGGGGAGTGTCTTCAGAATAGTGAAGTTTTCTTTTATTTTTTACTGCAATGCGATATTTTTGTTTTAAGTTTTGACATGTGTTTGTGATATACGCAAAATGGCTGGCAGTAGTTGGAGGTGGAGGGCCGAAGATCGAGCTCAGTGACGTGCCATGGAAGAGGCCTATATCCAGCAGTGGACTGAGATAGGCTGTTGATGATGATGATGATGTGTTTGTGGTGAAGTTTAGAAAGTGAATGTGACACTTTTTTTTTCTTTTTTTAGTTACTACGTACTAGGATTTTTTCGATCGTGGGTGGGTTTTATCGATGAGAAATCACATGCACTGTCTATAGGCACTTGAGACAAGCATGTGGAATCTATAAATATGAAATCCGACGTCAAGAAATAGTGGAAAATAAATGGCATAGTAACGGTCTATGTCCAGCTGTGGACTGACTCATAGGTTGATGATGAAAACACCAATGTCGCAAAAGTTATGAAGGCTTATATTTGATCCGAGCGGGGATTGAACATGTAATACTTAGTAAAACAATTCGATCACTAATCATATTTGCCAATTAAATGCCAACTCTAAACAGTATGTATTACTCGACTAGCGTTTGTTATTTGGGAGCCGTAGGCATAACAATTCCACAACAAGTTTCAACGCTGATATGTAGGGAGGCGTTAGGGGTTGGTCGTACTACAAATTAAGGACCAAGCGTGCGCCAAGCAATAGTAGGGGCATATGGGAGATGTTGCCAGGCATAAGACACACTCCAGTGCACCTCAATAGCGGACCCGGGGCTCAACCGTATGCTGAGGTTGATCTTCGGTTTTAATCGGTAAGGATGGGAGGAGACAATTCGAATAGAGTTAAGATACAGATAAGATAAACCTATCTCCGTGTTAACTAATCTTGGGTTATAAATAGAAACAAAGAACACAGAAAGAGATACTACACATTTGAAGATTGACTAAGATATTAATGAAGACTTTTATTTTGTATATTACTAGTATTTTTATAGATATTTTTGTTGTGCGCTTTCCTGTTTTCACAAAATATCTTTCTTTCACTCAAAAGTTTGCTGTTAGTGAACTGAATTTTTGAGTTAAGCTCGCCTGTGTAGATTGAGTTTTATAAAAAAATATCTGTATATATATTGTGTTAATAATATTTTAGGGTTAAGAACAAAAACGTATTAAATATTGCAAAGGTGCAAATTGAAGTAGTTTTATTTAGAAAAACAAAATTAATGTTAAGTAATTATGATTATGATACAAGAAATAGTAAATTCTAACAAAATTAACAATAATAAAAACAACTCTTGTGTATGAAAGGAACCCGAACGAAATAGCAATCTTAGATACGTAATACAAAAATCTTAAAGCATTTCACAGAAACTTATGCTGTATACATTCTATCTTTGACGGATTACTGAGCAAAAGCAACACAGGGCGTTGAAAATAAAATATTCTTTCAAAAACGAAGCGCATAGAGTCGGCGCTAGTAAAAATTCTTGTTCGCTTGCATTTGGCGGGGAGTATAAGGCTGGTATCATCCGAGCTTAGAGCAAACGCTTCGTAGAAATACATTACGAGGACGCACGGTACATTAGGCGCCGTGCAGATACTGGAGGACTAGACTGGGGATTGTAATGGAGAATACGTATTTTCGGGGAATCAGGAGTTCTGTTGATGTGTGCTATTTGGGAAATATGAAATAGATTTTGGTAGTAGCATTATAAGCTTCACCAAAATGAAGAGGTATTGGACTTGATTTTAGTATTTCCCATGTAATTTAGATCATAGTGGAGTTAAACTGTAGACTTAAAAAGTCGTTATATATGACAAAGAATGAATGTATCAAACATTGTTTGGATGTTGAATTTTTGATGGTGCAACACTTCCGCACGCCAGACAATAATTAAAAGTGTTTGAAGTTAATCAGAAATAATTGAATATAATTTTTCAGTTTCTATTATTAACCATTTTTTTTAATCTTCTTCTGTTTAAATTTTATTAGCTAACCAAAGAACATCTGCATGATCATTGAGCATCTGCACAATTTTTGAAATCACTATTTATTCATACAAGTTCCATAATGTAGCATTCTCCAGAAACACATTAGGCGCGATGTAACGGTACATTAGGTGAGGTGCAGATGCTTCGTAGCTCGGCAACGCTATTTTCATGTGATAAGGGTACGTACATACGGTTGGTCTACCCCTAAAATTTATAGCGGGGGCACGTGGGCAAAAGAAATACTCAAAATGAATTATGAAATATGTTTTGTTCTTACTACTGAACGTGTGACAGATAAAAATGAAATAATGGTGAGTGTGCTAAAATACTGGCAGCGTATGATTTTATCTTTGCTGCCAACGTTGCTTATTCATGTTCATGAACCTTTTCATGCAAATGTTTTTTTGAATGTGAAGTTTGAGTGTGATGTACAGAAGATAAGCGCAGTTTCGTTTTATCATAGTTTGTGGTTTGTTTTCGATGTCATATTGTAAATAATGATCTTTTTGTTACGAAGATGCTATCTTTGCTTTTCGTGGGTTTGTAATAAGTGATTCTTGTTTCACCATTGACATCACCAAACCATAATCAAACATTATAATACATATAATGTTATCCGTGAAGTTTAATTTCTTTTACCTTTGAATAGTTTTTGTGCCAACTAAATCTCTATTTAAGTTGATTGTGTTTGACCATGTATACGAGAAACGTGGGCATTATCCTTAGCAATCTAATATAAAACGAATTTGTAAAAGAAGAGCCCGCGACGTCGTATTTCCATATCTTAGAGGTCGCACTGTCACTTTACCTTGACGTCACACTCAAAAAGGTTGACTAAAAAGATCTGACATTACCAAAAAATATGACAGACAGACTTTGAAATTGAGAGGACTTACAAAAAGAACATTAAAGTAAAAGATAAAGGATTTGTGGCCACGTTGAGACCCGCGATGAAACACTCATACATATTTAATCGGACCGCAACTTTAGACGTTGATTTTCGATCTAACAAAGGCCTTTGATACGATCAGATACAAGATAGTAACATCAGTAATGAATATTATATTGAGTTTCGAATTTTAGATCTATTGTAAGATATAGAAATGGGAATGTATGTTTATTTATATTACTTAGTTTATAAAAGGAAGATTAATGATGTGACGATACTAAAATATGTCCGAGAAAATTTGTGTTTACATTATAACATAACATCGCGCCCGTATTCCCCGAAGGAGAAGGCAGAGATGTTGATTACTTATAAGTCCCAATATAGGGGGCAAGCCTATTGCCATCAACTGGGCACAAAGCTAAATTTCGTGCTGCTATTGAGAATTACCCAATGGAAAAACCCAATAACACATATCCCGAACCGGGATTCGAGTCCAGGACCTCGTATTCACCTGTCGCGGATAGCAACTAGCTAGACCAAAGAGGCAGTCTGTCTGTTTGTGTTTATATCTGTTTAAATATTGTTACTGTCAATACGTTGCATCATTAGGTATATTAATAAGGACAAGCCACCAATCCAATCCTATTATCGAAGAAAAAAGTACGTCGTAAATTCCACACCTATACTTGATCATGATAATTTAGAACACGATTTTAATGAAATAAATTCAATACAATGGAGGAATTTCAAAACAAACCTTGTCATAATGAATCGTGGTATTTTCACCACACGTCGGTGTAGAACCTTTTTATCGCCTATCCTTTTCTTTTATAAGGCTTGTCTCTTTCTGTTTATTCGGCGTAATAAAATACCTCTTACATTTCATGACGTGCGTAGGAATTCAATATCTCAATCTTGATAAAATAGTACGGTATTGGGTGTAGATGTTAGATGTAATATTTGCGTGTTAGATGTCCCGGGATTATTGGACAAGTTGGGCTTATTTCGATGATATAGATAGTTTTTCAATAGTTGGCATTTTTGAAAAAACATTCTCTTATCATGTTTATCATCAGCCGGAAGACAGAAGACGAAAGGCCTTCCCCTTAGGTAAGGGGGAAAATAGGTAAATCTCGCCTAAGGTAAATCAGCTTAATTAAAAACGCCTTTAAAAGTCTTTATTTTAACCAAAACTAGTAGCTACCTATATAATGGAAGAGTGCACTCATTCAAAATGCATGAAATTTTTTCATCTGACAAATTGTTTACAAAAAATATTTGGACCAATCGGAAAATACGCTGGTTTTACTATAATAACTTTCGTGAGTGTTATCCATATTATTTACTATATATTCCGGTTATACTCACGGGTGTATTCGGGAATGCCCGACTAGTTTCGGACTCGATCGGAGCCCTTATTCATGAGCTGGTTACGCGGCAGAGTCGCGAGCCGAACTGCGTGCGCAACGCTCCGCATACCGATGCGCCCGCGATGATGGTGGTGGTAGCGCTGGGTGTTGTCGTGCGTCTTCGTCGCTGCTCGTATCTCCGTCGCAAGGCTGCGCGTTGGTACATACCGTGCTGACTGTGTCGCACTCGAGACTTGTGACACTGTTGTATGAAGTCTTACTGAGGGCCGGTTTCCAGGCCGGTGGCAGGGTCCAGCCTTTCTCTCTATTAAAGTTCGGACGACGGCTGATTTCAATGGCTTCACGTACTTTTCGCGGCACGAAGTATTTCTCCCTCGCTAGTACGGACGCCTTATCGAAGCGAATAAAGTGAGCCGCGCCCGACACCGAGTGTTCAGCAACTGCCGACCTGTTACTGTCCAGGCTCTTCATACAACGTACGTGTTCCTGTAGTCGAGTCGAGATGTTACGGCGCGTTTCTCCTACATAGTTGAGACCACAGTCACACGGTATCATGTATACGCCTGGTGCGCCTAGCGGAATTCTATCTTTCGGCGAACGTAGATATTGCCTTAACTGTTCTGGTGGGCGGTAGATTGTCCTGATGCTGTATCTTCGGCGTAACAGGTGACCTATCTTGTCCGTTACCCCACGTATGTACGGCAGGAATGCGGGCGTACGTTCCGCCCCCGATGACCGCCTACGTTCAGCCTCCACAGTATCAAGGGTGCGCATACATTGCCGCCATTCATAGCCATTGCGCTCTAGCGTATCTCGTAGGTGACCCAACTCCGCATCGATGTATTGCGGGTCACACAAAGCGAGCGCTCGGCTAATCAATGTCCTTGGCACAGAAGACAGTTGTGATGGATGGTGATGACAGTCAGCACGGTATGTACCAACGCGCAGCCTTGCGACGGAGATACGAGCAGCGACGAAGACGCACGACAACACCCAGCGCTACCACCACCATCATCGCGGGCGCATCGGTATGCGGAGCGTTGCGCACGCAGTTCGGCTCGCGACTCTGCCGCGTAACCAGCTCATGAATAAGGGCTCCGATCGAGTCCGAAACTAGTCGGGCATTCCCGAATACACCCGTGAGTATAACCGGAATATATAGTAAATAATATAAATACGCTGGTTCAATTAATTCTTCTTAATAAAGAACAACGAACACATGAGTTTTGTTTTCAATATTCGGAGTGCATAAATTTCGATTGCTGTTTCAATTATGCGAAGGTTGTATTTACCAAAAATATTGATGTAAATACAAACTCTCGTTAAAGGTTAACGGAAATGTTGTCCTTTATGACCACTTGATGAGTATAGTTAAAATCTAGCACAAACTAATTAAATTGAGCACACACAGATTCATTTCGTCATTAATCAGTTTTCTGTGATTATTATGACGCCCTCACAAGTCTTTTTCTATAGCCATGCTACCATAGTACATAATCCATGTAGGTCTGAGTCCTTCTAGTACATTTCGCCTTTCACCACAAGTTCCTAGACTTAAGAAAAAGGTGGTATGCCTATTTCTATTCACCCTATATCAGTATCCTGGACTCAACACTTACGAGCTTTCCGAATTCTTAATTATCACACTAAAATTATAGAAAGTTTGTGTGTGTTTGTTACTTCTTCACGCTGAAACGGCTAGACCGATTTTGATGAAATTTCATATGGTTATAGCTGACACCCTGGATTAACACTTAGGCTACTTTTTATCCCGAAAAATGTAGCGGGTAACGCCGCGGGGCGCAGCTAGTTATTTATAATTTTCAATATCCAAAATTTCTGTATGATTTTTCTACTTCAATTTAAAAAATTGTGGATATCTAAATATGCTTAGCTCCACATTACTTTCATGAACACGAGATACTCATAATTCTTTTCTATTTCCAAACCGCGACCTTTCGTAAGAGGCATTCACGGAGAACGTTCAATGATTGCAAATGAATGTTCTTTTTATCCTTTTCTCGCGTCAATTTCGGGATATGAGTGAAAGAGACGGCTGTAAATGATATGGTTTCGTATGAAATCGATTCTGAATCCCCGAATATTCTTCTTTTATATTTACAGCCACAACGTTTTTGCTGTATGTGCATATATGAACATTTTATTTCCCTTTTGTATGAAGCCTTCCTATCGAATGTTAATAATATAAAATAGGTATCTGCAGCAGAAATAATATGATTTTCTATTACTGTTATTGGTTCTTGTTTGGAGTTTCTATCTTAGTATGTTCGGTACATCACAGGTCATTAACACCGCTACTATGATTGTTTACTGGCCGATCTACACTACTCCATAGACTCCATGTGCTTCTATGTGACAAATACCACATTACACTTCATAGGCGGAGTCAAATATAATTAGGCTTGAAAGAGTAAAACAAATTTCCGAAAGCCGAAACTAGCATTAAATGAAAAGAAAAATTGCAGAACCTTTTAAGAAATTCAGCGCATCGGTTTCAATCAAAACTTATATTCACTAGCTCACGCAGTAGTTAGTAGAAATGTTTATTGTGTTACAATACAGGTGAGCCAGCGGTCATGGTCAGGGTTTTAATAAGTAATGCATCCCTCAGGGACTTAGTGTGAGAAAGCTGTTAAGTATTCATAAAAGGCACTGCCAAACACGTGATGAAGAATTCCTTTGATAATAGACGGAAATTCAAATATGTTTTTTTATTGGATATTCAACCAACTTTTTTCACCACAAATAGCATACTATTCTATATAAGTGTCATCAATGTATAAGCTACAATTGTGTTACCACGAGACTTTAAAAAAAAGTTACAAATTTACGTGTAACCTCATCATAAAATGCATTTCAAGAACAAGGCGTCAAAATGACCTACATTCTTAAAATACTATTCCTCAAATAAACTTTATATTACGTACGTTACAACTAGGCAGTCTACTCCACCATTACCTACAGTCTTCTACCGCTAGTGTGTCTTCTTATTATCGCAACTTATCTTCCCCCACTGCGTGGCATGTGCCTCATTTATACCAGATTTCACGCCTCCGTGCCAACACTCATCTCGCCCAATACAGACCCATCCAATTGTCTGCATACAGTCTTATAAGTTTCCTGTACCTTAGAAGTTCTTTCTTTACATATGATATGGTATAACAGTATACTATGTTATATGGTTTCAAATTAGAGCTATTTATATTCAAGTTGCGGACAAAAATATCCCCCATAGCTTAGACTCCGACCATTTTATTATTTGTTTCGTGAAACATCGCTATGGAATTTTATATGATTCTCGGTTAATGGCTACTGAAGGCTTCGTGACTAAATAGCTGCTTAGGTCGATTGACCACGGTTTTGCAGTGCTTACCGCGGTTGGATGTAGATGGGTGACCATCTACGTACCCTCTTTCCCTCGTTAAACATATTAGCAGTCGGCTTCGGCTGGTATTCGTAGCTCTGTTGTCATCACAGGTTGTCAGAAGCCCAAATGTCTGTCAATCAGCCTTACGGGTCAATACATGGAGTGACTGCCTATCTGATCTCCTTAACCTTAGTAGTCAAGCAGTGATAAAGGAGTTATATGACTTCCACTACCAAGTCAAAGGTCGTACGTTCAAACCCCAGCACACACCACAGTCTTTTCGAATTCATAGGCGTACTATAAGGTTATCAGTTGCTACAAACGGTGAAGGGAAACTTCGTGAGGAAACCGGCACATTTGAGAGACTTTTCAATGATGTGCGAAGCCATGTCAGAGGCCTGAACAAGCAGTTTAAATCCAGACACCAGTTTGTTTTTCGACCATACGATCCGTAACTGAGTATTACAATACCCCTTTTTTCATATCTATCAAGACACCCCTTATAAAGTATGCTCTTTGTATTGTAATACCCAGACACAAGGTGGAGGAGGATCTCCTCCTCCACCTTGTGTCTGGGTATTATTTAGGCATTTAGGCAATCGCACTTTTTAAAATATTTAGCTGTATTTAGTCGATCCAAACTTAGTTGGTAAAAGGCTAGGCAGATAACACTAAAAATATCTACATCTCATCTGACTATAGTAAAAGAAGTTTATTGAATTTTTTAGTTGTCTGTACCTGCCGAGATTTCCTTGGAATTTATTCTAGGCTGTCTCTAGATTTGTCGACATTACGTCTAAAACGTGAGATGTTTACAAAATAGGTATTTACTTACAGATCTTACTTAGGTCTTATCTTTAGCATTAACATAATCTAGACTAAAAGTTACTGTGTTTAGCCTTTTTGTATTATTTCATAACTAAATCTTTATGAAAACATTCGCTATAAAAGAAAACAAAAATGCTGAGACATATATTTCTTTTAATATTATGTAAGTAGCTCCTACTTAGAAACCTCTTTGCTTAACAAAGCAAAATTCTTAAGCATGATTTGATAAATACGCATTTATTAACCTACCAACTATATTCGCCTCTCATTGCATAAAACTAGTTAAAAAACTGTAGAGACTTATTGTGTTCTTTGTTGTTTAAAAAAAAACGTTTCCCTAGTCTAGAAATTTCTTCTATATTATCGTCGGTGCCGTTTACAAACATGAAATATCACATACACAAACACCCAGACTCGGGAAAAACATCTGCGGATCTCAAAAATAAATCTCGTGCGAGAATCGAACTCGCAACCATTAGCACAGCAGTCTCTTCTCTCCATCTCTTAGCTACTGCGCCAACCAGATAATCAAAATAATATTTTAGTGTCCTATCTACCCAATAGATAAACAAGCGTGTAAATAATATTATGTAAATTACCATCTAACATGCAATGCCAAGATTCACGATACTATAATTAATATACTGCGAAAGTTTAATGAGCAAACTTCCTACCCCTAATTCACAAACTTCACTGCAAGCAGTATTTAATACAACTAAATAATTTAGCCTCTAAACAGTTTGTGTGCTTGAAGTTCTAGTTTGTTTCATTTAGGTCTGCAACTGAAAATTGGCTGAGGTATAGTCTCTCGCAGTCTGGTTGTCGTCCTACAGCCAAGCCTACTAAATAGACTAGTTATGCGGCATTTGAAATATAGATGTGGGTATTTATCTTAGGCGAATAAACGAGGTTTCTGAAGTATGGGTTCCTACTATGATGAATAGATGGATGGATGTTTGTTTACTCCTTCATGCCAAAACTACTAGACAGATTTTGATGACACTTTAAAGCAATAGGTATAGCTTATTATATCAGACTCCTTTACGCCAAAACTACTGGGCAGATTTTGATAAAATATTTAGAGCAATAAAGGTTATGCATCAGAATAACAATTTTTATTTAATAAAGATACTAGCTATGCTTCATGGTTTCTCCTGCAAATTGAATGCTGGTGAAACTGCAGGGCACTACATGAGACACAGTCACTTATTAGCCAACTTATAATAGATTGTAGGTCTTGTGGACTCAAATAGGGTCCTTATTCCGGCTTGAGTGTTTTTGGGTTTATCACCTCTGCTTGCCTCTTCAGAAAATAGTTTTAATCGTCATAATTACAGCCAATAATAATCGACAAATGCTCAACAACAATACATTTGGGAATTATTCCAAGCAATAAAGCCATTAGTCAAATGAAAGCTATTGAAATGGACCGCAAAGAAAACCTATATCAATAAGGGCATTAGTTTCATTAATGTTAATCTATATGAGATCTCCCTCTTACTATTCCGGACAATAATTTTATTGGCAATCGAGGCGTCACAAGCAAATCTATCGGAAGAAAATCTCGCATACACGGACTGACCCAAATTCTCCTTGGATAAGACTTTGGTATTGGTCTAAGTGAAAGGCTGGCTACTGTTTTTAACCTCCTGACGCAAATTATTTTTTTTATTTCATACTTTTTTCAATTAAATGATACTTTTTTCAAGTTTCACAGATAAGTTTTTTATTAACTTAAATATTAATACATATTCAGTTACATTAAATAACATTTAATATTGAAACGTTAAGATGCTAGTTACAAGGTTCCAAAAATATCATTCCTGTGGAGAAGAACCGGCAAGAAACTCCAGTAATAGTAATAAAGCCACTATTTTAAGTTGAACGTCTGAAGGTATATTTTTATTAAAAACACTGCCTTCCATTTATTCCCATGGTATTTCCCTTGTTATGGTAACGTTTCTCAATTACAAATGATCTAACCCATAAACACCCGGCATCTAGAGTCTAGTACTTGTAGGTTCTCTGTTTGTGGCATTTTAGCTTCCAAACGGATGAACCAATTAATTTGTTTGTATTATATACATTTTTGCATCTATGATAATATTCAATCCAGGTTCCCCAGTTGCAACCATTCTTATTAGATAGGTACAGAAAAATTCTTATAAAATCTTTCAAAGAACTTTTTCAAACAAGTATATTACAGACGCATTTTTCAAAACCAAAAATGATAGCTAGATATGTTTTCTACCTACTATAAAAGCGAACGTATGTAAATTCCCATTACCCGCTCTCAACCCATAACTTGAACGAGCTTAACGCGTGTATTGTTTGCTAGGATACAAATCCCTATAGGGACTAGTCTTACAGGCAGTGCATTGTGCAGCATTCGAAACGTCTGACTGAGTGTGCGAGCAAATCTATCGGAACTAAACGAGATCTGGGCAGCAAGCTCCCACTGAATTAAATTGGTGTACCGAGTAGGTAGATACTACGTTTGATATGTCTGCGTGTTTAGTCTTTGTGAACTATAGAGTAATAGACTATAGAGATGGCGGAATGAGAGATGGATAAAGGTCTATGACCCTCCTATTAAAGGGGGTGGCCCTTGTGGACAATGATGATGATGATATTGATTACGAATGGGAGAATTGAATTAGGTATGTGACACAAATTGTTTTATTTTTTTTATGAGCTGTCAGAACGCTATTCCGCATATGATGACGTCAATGTTATTTATTGATGTCATAGCCAAAACATATAATTTTAAAGTTTATTGAAAATTTGTCGGGATTTAGGACCAAAATCTAAATTAGTTGTTTTTTGCATTTAATGGTGGCATCTCCCCATTGGAAATAAGTCGTAGTTTAATTCGTTATAAGCGTTTTTATACTATCATTTATTAAAATACCATTTTTTTTTCGTCTTATTTCTGATAGTTCAAAGGCAGTAAAAATAATAAATAAAGAGAAAACTTAAATTGATAAAACGGAACTCGAACTCGGGCGGCGAATGTTGCGGTTCGAGTCCCGCTCGTGTCCATCATTTTTCAAGTTTCCTTTATCAATTTAGATTTAATATTAGCATGGGTAACATGTAAAAATGACACATAAAGCCATATAAAGAGAAAACTTATTAGGTCTCCTTGATAGCATGGTAGCTCAGACTGACTTCATTATGAACTTCTATTATTACAACTGAAAGTTAGAAACATTTTTAATATAACTTTTTTGTGAATCTTTTCATCTAGAGAGTAAATTCAATATAGAAAAATGAATTGAAAAATAAACTTTTATAATTCGGTATGATTCACTTATTTTTTAATATTATTTATCTTAAACATTAAATAATACCATTACATCACGCCTGTATTCGCTGAAGGGATAATCAGAGGTGTACCTATAGTACTTACACATTTCGCTTTTTATGTTATAGATCCCAATATAATTGGGGGCGAGTCTGTAGCCATACACCGGGCACGAATTCAAATTCCGTGCTGCTGAAAATTATTTAATGGAAAAACCCAGTAACACTGCTCAACCCGGAATTCGAACCCAGGACTTCGTGCTTAACAGTTGGACTTAGAGACCACTAGACCAAAGAGGCAGTTAATTACCAAATATATTTATTCAATACTGATCAACACCTTGTCTCTATAAATATGTATGTGAAGAACGTAGTAGACGTAGACGTAGTAGTCTACTTAAAAAGGATTTTCTCCAATCTGCATTAACAAACGTGAAACCGCATTGAGCACAAACGCTTGGAATCTGAATAAACATACATATTGTAGGTAACATAAGCGCAGAGTGAATAGCACTTAGGTACTGCACCAAGGTCGCCTGTTACATGTATGTATTACCCAAAGGGGTAGACAGAGGAGTGCAATTGAACACCGATGTATCGCGGTGCAGTTTTAGTCTAAATTGAATAGGAGATGAGCCTATTGCTGTTATTGGTTACAATCATGAGATAATGCTACTAATAATAATAACTTGGAATGATATAAAAGTTTGTAAGGGCTTATGCCCAGCAGTGGGCCATTTAAAAGCTAATGATGATGAAGGACTTTATTTGAGTTGTTTAAACGAGTAGCCTTGTACATTTAAATATATGTCCACTTCTTTACCATGAACACTTAAAGCATTATCCATTGTAAAAGCAGGACACCGTTACGTGCAGTGTGTGTAGCATCTCACTTCCTCAATGGAAAATGTTTTACTTTTCAAAGTTCATGGTAAGAGGGCAGTAAATTTTAAGCTACCATGCCCTTTGAATACATTCATGAAAGTATTATTATAGTCTCCAATTCTTATAGCTCAGAACATAATACGATTAAAGATTTTCCATTCAATTTTACACACTAGGGGACAGAAAATAAATTTGATGTTAAATTAGAAGCTAATACGCTTCAGAGGGACAGCGGGCGTGAGGAAGGGCCCTTTCCCATATTTTTATATTAGCCCTCGAATATTGGACGAACAAAATTAGGGACACTGACACAACTCGATCCCTCGTAAAAAGAGATGCCTATAGAGTTTAGTATTGGAAATGGACATGTAATACTTTGAGATCAAAATTGTATTAAATGGAATAAATTAGAAATTCTATTCTTTTTTTTAATTTTGTGGGTTCCACGTCAGTTTTTTTTTGTCTAGCCTAGTTTGTTTCCCACTCCCGGGTAAACGCCTTTTCTCTGACTTTCCTATCCCTTATACTCGGCCAGCTCTGGCCAGTTGTTTTGGAAGGCGTCCAAATCTTCCCACGATCTCCGTCTAGGTTTTATTTTTTTTTTAAATATTAAAATATTTTCTTCTGGCATAGGTCTATGATATTTACGAAAGATTACCATGTTTAAAACCTACCTATCTCCATATCTACCCTTTTACATAAACAAAGTTTGGTACTCACTTATCTATTTTCACAACGATCACTAAAACAATAATTCTCAACCCGATATTTTCATAACATTTCCAAACGACTAATTCGTCGTAATTTATTTTTGATCTGATAAATTTGTTTACTCGAATACACACCTTATATCTTCAGCATACGGTTGAAATTCAATGAGACAACCTATAACGTTTGTTAAAATAAGAACCACCGATATAGAAGATTTACTGGGGTCGAATGTGGACCCTTTAAACAAGGGGTTGTAAAAGAACAACCGTGTGGCTATTGCGAGTGTTGGTCCGAATAAATCGCGGCAATAAAACATTATGTAGTGTTGGATACGCTTAAATAAAAACGTAACCCGAGGATATTATTTATCAGGATGAAAAGGAAACAACGTAGTAGTTTTACAATTAAATTAATAATTTCTACAGTGTAATTTATTGCCTTCGGGGTAAAAATCATAACCTTCTAATACAAATACATTAATTGTAGGTATACGTTAGCTTGTAATGCAATACGATTTTATTTTTCAAACATAACAATATTAACATCACATGATTGTTTATCAATAAATTTTAAACGCGGTTGGTAAAGTGCTGCCATTTTAAAAGAATAGCTAGACTTTTCTTGAATTTACAACAGGGTAGATACAATAGGTAAAGGATTATACTATGTTCAGGGTATCACGAACCTCAGAAATGAGGAGGAGGAGACAAAAAGTGATAAAGCTTCTAAACAAAATTTGTCGATTTGGATCGCTAAGAATCTTGCGAATTCAATTCGATTGTTCCATAAAATGGTTGCTGAATCGAAGATTTTTCTAATCATTCAACCTTAAGGTAGGCCCAATATTACATCTGATCGTACAAATAACAATTCCAATTACAAAGGTATTTATTCAGAAAGGGAAAGGTAATAAGCTATTAGTTCATTTATTCCCTAGACGGTAGCTTTAAACGTAAGCCCATTTAAATCGTTCAGTTGATGGAAATATAAATAATTCCCAAAAAAAATTGGGGGATTTTTTTTTATGAACGGTGGGTAAAGTGCAGCGCTTATGGTAACTAAAAAAAAATCGTATATATACATATGTATGCTATAATAGAATCTTTTATTATATCTTTACTAATTATGCACTACCAGTCATTCATTAGTACATAGGTACTTACATGAATTACGCCTATAGGCAACGGACTTGAGTAGGGTAACTGGTAGGGACTGGATAGCGAAAACGGGAGAACGGGCCTTGTGATATACCCTGGAGAAAGCCTACGTGGCAGCATAGCAAGGGTAGCAGTGGATTGCAATAGGCTGATGTAATAATAGGCAACGGGGGGCATAAGTATTCGTCAATGTATCAATTGTGTCGCCATTCACTTTTTGCAATTCGTCTACTTCTCATATTTTTCTTTAATTTAGGAGTTTTGCTCTTGTCGTTGGAGCATATGCCACTGCTTTCTATTTTCAATATTCGATTTGACTTCTTGGTACGTCTCAACTCCTCCATCCTCCTTTACTTGTTGAATAAAACTACGCCTTGGCCTACCTCTTTTTCTTTATATTTTTCCTTCTAGAGTTGCCTTGAAGGAGTAGCTTCTCATGCACCCCATATAATAAGTGGTAGCCCATTGTCTTTCATCAGGTTAAGACAGCGTTTGTCATTACTTATGCCTCGTTTTTCCGGCTACGAAAAAGAATTCTTAATCCGTTTTCCACAAAACGTCTATGTCTCAACTCAGCTAACTTCGCATAATAAAAGGTTACAAAGAATATAAACGTACGTGTTCATGGAATAACGTATAGGATAATACAGTAAGGAGCTAGAGTAACCCGTAAAACAATCAATACGTCTTCATGAATAATTCAAAATATCCTAAAAGGGATGGATCAGTTCTCTGAGTAACTTGACGAAGAAAAACATAATTTATACTGAGAATACAAAGTATAGTATATTAAGTATGTATATCAGTTTACACGTGTATGCAATAATAATATAATTATGCTTTCACGTTAAATCTTACTAATAGGTAAAAATACAAATACAAAAGTTGATAAACCTCTTGATTTTTAATTTTTTCACGCAGCATTGCCATAACTAATTGCTTTATGTATACATTTTTGATAGGCCTCGCCCCTTTTTACTTTTAACATAATTAAAACGACTTTTAAAATGTAAGGGCACACAGTTCTGCCAATCTCGGGGCAGTCTACATGAGTGCACAGGCAAATAGGCAGAAAACGTTTGCTTAGTCAAATGAAAAGAATGAATAAAAGGCGATTATGAGGGATGTGTAGTGTAATTGTAAGTAAAAATGCCGCTAGGGGTCGCTAGGGGACTTGTATTGGTACAGTCGTTCACAAAGGTCAATTGCGTGGTACTCACATCTGGGGCGCGTTTATGAAAACTCATGAATGTAGAACAAACAAAAGAAATAAGGATCTGGCTTCGTGGTTTTCTTTAGATTATGTCTACCCTCTATTTAAGCGAAAGCGTAAACTGCATGAAGTGATGTCAAGGTAAAAGTATATACTATATATTTCACTATATAGTTATCAACAATGCAAGGTTAAATTAAGATTAAGAAGGAAAAACTATCAATTCATAGCAAGGCTGGTACAAAAAAAAACTATGATTTCCTTTATTTATACATATTTCTTATACATTACATTTTTAAATAATATATCTAAAACTATGATTATTATTAATATTATCTGGCTGCATAATGAATACTGATTCAGTAAATAAAGTATTGAGTACCCTGGTACTCAATTATCAACACACTATTCTCGACTTAGGAATCCATTTCATGATATTTTCTTACTAGCTCTACAACAAAATATACTAGTTATTATGAAATACTATTGTACCCGTTATTGGTACGTGTACTAATAAACGCCAACAATGTTTTTATGATCAGTGTAAAATACAATAGAATAGCTATTTCTTGCTCCGAACCAATTCATAAAAGTCTTCTATGAATTGGTCCTTTTCTTTTGAGTTCGGTTTTAAAGCTCGCCCCAGTCCTTTGTTTTGCTCCGCAATCTATCGAGCTTGAACGAGTTCTTGGTCTTTATGGATTTTATTTTTCCAATGTCTTCTCTTAGCTCAATATTTGGCGGATCAGGGAAAATATTTTCAGTAGCAACGAATGTACTTACTTTCATGGTTGTAGAATTAGATTTGTCAAGACGTGTATTTTGATACGAAGTCATAAATTACTTATATTTTTGTTTGTTACGGTCTTACCTATTCGTAAAAGAGTGGATTATGAAAAGATAAAATACTAGACGAACTAGACGTATGACACCTATTGCGATCCGTCTGGCTCCGACCGGTTTTGTTTTCACCACATATTTCATAGAACTTACGATAAGCAATGACAGAATAAATTTCTGGCTTTTTTCTGAGAACACATAATTGAAAATGATCTAGAATTGAAGAATTTTTAACAGTTCATTACATTCATAATATTTGCCTAAAACCAAAAGAACTTCTTTTAGATTCTTTAACACAGTCTCCGACTACAAGCAATCTCAATTTTAAACCGTCTCAAAATTCCCGCCTCTGAGCCCGCTTATTTTGAGAATGCTGATAGAGAATCTTTGCACACCATCAAGGCACCTTGCAATCAAAACATTCCGGTCACGTGTACAAAGCGTCAACTTCAAGCTATGAGCGGTCCTCTCAATTCGAACTGCTTAATGAAGTTACACCGGGATCGGTGGGACGCCTCCGAAATATCTTAAGCTGCAGATTCGTCCATTGTTTTGTTTAGGTTATAAGTTTGTGTTAATATTTAGGCGGTTGGTAAACAAGAATTTTCAGTTTTAAAGATATGCTTTTTGTGTTTCTTGGACCTTTCTGTTTCTAGTTAATCTAAAATGATTATTATAGAATAAAGTGAGTCAAAAATATTTGGAAATATCGTAAAAACTAAACCTTTTTATCTATTGTTTCTTTTAGAACGCTAAAAGAGGAAAATCTTCTCCAGTTCAATAAAACTGAACTCCTTTTGTTAAACTTTCTTGTAGCTTAAGTAGTGCTAATTTAAGAATTGTTTCTCTTCAGTTAACAGTTTTATTTGCCTCACCTAATTAAGTTTGTGCAATAAAAAAAGAATTGTAGCTATTTCCAAGAGTTTTCAAACACAACGTACCGTTGTTAATTTTCCTTGAGATGAGACCGTTTCAGAATTACTGATGTTTTCATCAAGTAAAAGCGTGTCGCAGTACAAAGTAACAGGTTGGTACTTTGACGTCAACTAGCACTTTGTATTATGTGAAACACTAAGTCAAAATGTCCTTGATACCACTAGAAGTTGGATACGGTAGTTTCCATCTAAAGCTTAGAGTTACAGCGAGAAATTCTTAAGATTTTCACGCATGTAAAGCTCGAAAGTGAAGTTTATTCGGTCACTGGGTGTCGTATACGAGTATCTAGTGTTTAAATTGGGTTTATATAGCTATGTTACAATGTTTTGGCATCAACTTTCGACAAACCTTTATACAGTGTTATGGATCAAAATCTACTAAACTGCCGTGACTATTTCAGTTCCACGTTATATCAACGAATCTATACGTTCGGCCAGAATTATGGTTGCAGTAACCTACAGTTGTTTACATTTGTGTACACCTTCAAGGAATAGGCATGATAATAAATTCACTGCTCTTTAAAATATTAACCTATGACCTTCTTGAGCCAAGCTGTCAATATACGTTTATAAAAGTACAGGCCTTAAAAAAGGTATGAATATAAAATGATACACGAACACTTTTATCTCAATTTCTAAGAAACCGCAAATATGAGAGACTATACCTACGCTCTCATATATTATTTGTACCAAAAAATCCATATCATAAAACCCCACACGTCTATAGACCAATCAGACTTATGTGAAACTTGTAAATAATATTACGTAAAAAACTTTTTGCGGTAGCCAACTGAGATGAGGGAATGGTGGGAACAAAATTTAATCAAGAATTCGGGATTTACTGACTAAACCTTTGCGTCGTCTATGAAGTTTTACTACTATTACTCAAAACGATAGAGAAAAGTGCGATACTGATGGACATCCACAATTTGGGACTAAACCATTTAATATATCAACAATCGTATCCTTCACTGATTTTAGAAAATATGTTTTTCTGCTCCGATCACTGCGCCAATTACGTCATGAAATTGGATTATTATTTTCATAGACTAACGTGTGATAGGTTAATAAGAAATGCTAAGATGAAATAAAAAAAGCCTTAATTAGTATTCGTGTGTAACGAAACAAAGTAACAATCTGTAGCAATATCCATTACCATATTTTTAACAGTGTGTTAAACCATGTCTGAGGCCTACAGGCGGCTTAAACTTAATAAGGTAGTTCATTAACCATACGATAAGAAGAGAAGAAGAAGCGTACTTTACGTAACAGAAGGCTTTGTTCCCAACCACCAATGACCACGATAGCGTTAAAAGGGTTTTCATAAGTCGCGTGTGAAAGTGCGATGTATTTGGTAAAGGAACTATGAAATTGGAGTTTCAAACAGGAGTTTGTGTAACCAGTGAGAATGATAAATCGTATGAATATTGATTTCTCGGTCCAGTGATCAAGATATAAAATCAATTTCGTTCAAGCCTACTGTAAACATAGTGAGCTTGGTTCACAATATTGTTTGAAGATAAGGCAGTAAATTAAAATGGTAGCTATTGGTTTGGTATTTTTTTTATGTTGTCAAGAAAACTATTTTTTAAAGTTGTTTTCAATCTATCAAATCAATTTAAAAAAGTACTTTTTATAAAAACTCATTAGAACCATCGTATTATGTCCGACCAAACCTATTCCCAATTAGATTAGCAGGTAATTCACTTGTACATCTTGTCAATATTCTTTATAAAACCTTTCAATTATTTAAGAATCACATTCAATTTGTAATATTAAACTCTACACTCGCCACCATTATCTCCCAACATTGTAGCCGATAATATGTATATATTCGCTGTATTATGAATAATGCATCCCCCGCAGACGGCGGGGCTTATTAAACGTCCCGTAACCCCGGGGTTACAACCTCACTGTAACCTATAACGTTAAAATTTATTAGTTAATTTCCCTATCACGAAAAATCGTAATTACACGTTCATAAAATGTGATAACTGACAGATTTATTAGCACTTTAATTAGATAGTGAGTTATTGCTTCTGCAAGCAGTAATAGGTTAAAAAATTACTTTTTAACAATATTGTGCCTATATTTGTTAGTAATATAATATGTTTCAAATACTTTCTAATTGGCTACATCATATTTTAGAATATCACCCGCAAAATTAAACAGTTATTTCCAAAGAGTATCATATCATCAACATACACAAATTATTTGATTTTATCATTTTCTACCAATTTTCTCTCTGGCTTTCTTTTTTCTACTAAATATTCTACTTGCTGATGGGTTTAGCTGTCATTGTCTGACTTATTCGCTTCGGTCTATCCCTGAAATTGCCAAACAGGACTTTAACACTTCTTCATGTTTGTAAGCCTGACATGAATCTACCTTATGGGATATACATACCTCTGCATTTTGACCCATAATGAAATTTGAAAATCTTCAAATAAAAAATCAATAGGGATGATTTATCCTTCCTCAAGCCATCCAGCCTAATAAAACACCAATGCAAACCCAAAAACATTACGATGCAGACTTATAAACTTAGGTTCAGAGAAAACAACGTGTTTCGAATTTCTGCAACCTTATTCGTGAAAGACAAAGCGTAATTTGGGTTTTCTCTACAAAGTTAGTTTGCGCTTCGCGAAGTCATACGACTCCTTTTATTACAGCTGAATAGGGACCTTAAGAACCGCAAAACAAAAGGTTGTCAGCGTTCAATGAAATCCGGATATTCTTTTTTTTGTTCTTTTCAAAGCTGAAGCAATATCGGGGGTGAATTTAAATTTTTCACTCGATGAACAAATCTTTATTGACACGACTAAGCTGATATCGCTCGAGGCAATGTTCGGTGCTAAACTAGAACTTCATAGTTGTATGATCCAATATATTTTTAAAGTGCAATCCTGTGTTTATTTTTCTTCGGATTCAGGAAACTCAGCTGGGTAACTGGGATTTGTGTTATCATGGTAAAATATGCTATCTTTACTTTGTTGACTCTTTATCTGTTACAAGTTTCAAACAAAAATAATAATTTAATTTGTTTACGAAGTTATGTTGTGCTAAATTAATAACATGTAGGTACTTCAATATGAATTAAAATATTAATAACGGAGTTAATGGAAAACTTTGCTCATATAATATGAATTGCGTTAATTTTAACATGACTGCTTTAACATCACAAATTATATTTACAAATTCTATTAAATTATAATTACGACGATCTGATTGGCGCAGTAGCTACGTGATTGGACTGCTGCGCTAGGGGTTGCAGGTTCTCTTTCCTTATGGAACAACAATTCATATGATCCGCATGTTTGTCCCAAATCTGTGTGTTCACATATGTTGTATTTTATGTTTGTGTTAATCGCTACCTGAGAAATTCCTGACGTAGAACAATGTTTTGTTAAAAAAAAATTAAGTGATTGCCTATCTCGAATACTTTACAATACAAAGTTCTTATTAAGTTGAAAGCGAGAATTTCGTTCCTACTTAAACCTTAACACTATCTGGAGCATTGAAATGTTTTATCTGAAAACAAGAACAGAAATATATTTACAAAATTAAAGGAATCTTAAAACAACTTCTAGAGTCGCTTATAAAGAGCTCTGTAAAGTTTCCAACTTAATGTTTGATATCTATTAATTCATATTTCAGGTAAGTTCCAGAAGCTTCCAAGTTCCATGCCATCCAAAACTTTAGTGAGTCCAATTTTACTTTCATAACGTTATTAAATTGCATACATTCGTTCAGTCCAACATACTTACTGATATTACTCTACTTTAGCATATTACTTGGCGTTATTTGAAAATACTGTGGCCCATTCAGAACTCTACGTTTGAATATTTCATTCCATTTCAAACGTTTTTGCTTGTCGTGTGTTTAGGTATTTGGAGAGTAAAACTCTTTTAACTTTTGAACAATCTCTCGAAAGTCTAAACCAATATTTTTAGAATTGGAATTCTGGTATGCAATATGTTTGAGTTTTGTTTTTCATATTTGTAAACGTACATCCGATACGTATATTGGATGCACGTATACAAATATATTGGTTGCCTTTAGATCTTTTTGAGACAATTTGAGATACACGAGGTATTACTACCAGCCACGAACAATGCATTAGAATTCTCTATTTGAGTGGTTTGACTTAGAGCATACTGGCTAGTTTTTTATTTATAATTATGCAAACTGGCCAACCTTATTTTTTAACTTTAAATACCTAGCATTTATTATGACCAAGTTGTATTCTATTTGCTGTGGTATATTTATTGAGTTTTCCGTTAATTTTAAGGTTTTTTATCTTTTGGCAATTGATTACGACTATTCTGCCAGAGTAAAGTTATGACCGCGTCGTTTGTCATTGGGCATGTAGGTTGATCTTTTTTGATTAATTGTTAAAAAATATATCATTGCTACTGATATTATTTGAGGTTAATTTCCGTATGCACACAAGAATCTGTTATCAAAAGTGATATTTATTAGAATGAAATTAATGTCAAAATCGACTTTTACAAGAAAAATAACTAAATCCGTGTTTCCAATTATAATGACAATCCCTGATGACAATAATTTAGTGATACATTTAAAATACCGACTCTATCAATTACACTATCACATTTCGATGTTAAATACCGACTCTACCAATGACGTCATTGTATTATTTATTTTTATTTAAACATTCTATACCGCATATACCACGAAACATAAAGCCAGTAACAAATACGTATCCAGCCATTTTATTAGCCCATTCTCTCGCAAATAATAATGACCGAGTATAGAGTCAAAATGCATACATTTTCTCGGCCTCCACTGTACTATTACATACGCAGCGGGCAGTAAGCCAAAATAGATATAAAGTTAGTAATTGCTTAGGAGGCCGTTTACGGGGAATTCGCTCATACAACTTACTCTGAAATGTTATACTAAACAGGTTTTACGTTCCCTCTGCTAGTTAGTTATATTGAAAAATATATTTTTTTAAAGTTTTTAAGCGTTTAATTGCAAACTATTCTTATTAACTCTAAT
This sequence comes from Abrostola triplasia, assembly GCA_946251915.1. Classification (NCBI taxonomy): domain Eukaryota; kingdom Metazoa; phylum Arthropoda; class Insecta; order Lepidoptera; family Noctuidae; genus Abrostola; species Abrostola triplasia. The sequence goes on from OX276430.1 coordinate 9,932,546, forward strand.
TTTTGTTCTCCATAAAAAGGAGAAAGGTTCTCAGTTCGGTATTATTTAGATTTGGCGCTGACTTTAACTTTGCTTGTCTAGTGAAGTGAATAAAATATTTCTTCACTTTTGAGTTCGTGTTTTTTAAAAGCGGTATTATTCCTAAAAATCTTTTTTTGATATCGTTTCACATTAATGACTGAGTTATGTAAGTAACAAACTTAGAAAACAATCATACCGAATTGAGAACCTCTTTCTTTTTTTGCACAACAAAAAATTGGATTTAATTAATAAGAATTATTTGACTGCCTCGTTGGTCTAGTGGTCGCTAAGCGCGACTGCTGAGCACGAGGTCCTGGGTCCGAATCCCGGGTCGTGCAAAGTGTTACTGGGTTTTTCCATTAGGTAATCCTCAGTAGCAGCACGAAGTCTGGATTCGTGCCCGGTTGATGGCAATAGGCCCGCCCCCTATTACATTGGGACCTAAAAACATAACTGGCGAAATGTGGGTGTACTATATGTGCCCCTCTGCCTACCCCTTCGGGGAATACAGGCGTGATGTTATGATGTTTTGAATTATTTGCAGCCAAACGCTTTAAAACTAATAAAGTTACGTGAATTTAATATTACTTTTCACTTTACAGTTCGTGTTTTTTGAAGTCGGCTTTTTATTTAAAGTTTTTTCAACATGGTGCAATAATTATTATGGCATAAAACTCAAATACAAGTAGCTGTAAGGATAATTCAGCTACGTGGGTGCTACGACATGACTGACGTAATCGCTACGCGAGCTACGCTTTCGTAGCTGATAATTGTCACGCTACACGAGTAACTTCGCTTAGTAAAAGCGGCGCATACAATTTGTTTTTAACTTGAGTTTATAACTTTAGATATGAACATTAAATTTATTTATTACGTATTTTATATTAAACTCAAAAACTGAAATATTCCTTTAGTATTTTATTTTATTTAAGCTTCAAAATAGCACTAACCAAACATATAACCTTGTTTCGCGTTGCTATTATTAATACATCTACATATCCATTCATGGTTTATCATCATCATCATCAGCTGGAAGACGTCCACTGTTAAACAAAGGCCTCCCCTTTAGAACGCCACCATTTATGGTTGTCTGGAAGAAATTGCTTTAAGCAATAAGACGCCACTCGCACTGTTTATACATTCTTACATAAAGTCACGAGAGAGGGGTAGGCAGAGACCACGGATACTGTTTACAGTAGTAGTATTAAGGTTTTTCTGTATGCTGTTTTTTGGTGTGCAAAAAAGAATATTTTTTATCTATCTCGGTATTAAATAGAAGAAGGTAAGAACCACCATAGTTAACGTTTTAAAAATATAGTAGGTATGTACAACAATGTTTCATAATAACAAAGGAATATACATGAGGAATAATGAACTACACAATATGAAGTAAAATACGAGCATAAAAGTCTTGACTGCCTCGTCGGTCTAGTGGTTGCTAAGCGCGACTGCTAAGGACAGTCCTTGGTTCAAATACCAGGTCTGGCAGAAGTGTTACTGGGTTTTTCCATTAGGTAATTCTCAGTAGCAGCACGGAGACTTAGTGCCCGGTTGATAGCAATAGGTTCGCCCCTTATTAGGTCGGGACCTATAACGTAACTGGCTAAATGTATTGTGCAGACGTAGTATACGCTTCTTCTTATATAACCTAACCTAACCCAACCCTTCCAGAAATACCAGCTTTATGTTAAGTTATGGGCTTTTAAGCATAAAATCCACATAAAAAACTATAGAAATTAATATAGATCGGTTTTTCTCTTATTAAAGTTCGTATATGTCCTATTACCTACCTCTTCGTGAAGGTAGGTATAGCCAGTTTAAGTCACATCAGATCCAATAGCCGAACGTAAGCCGAAATAAACTTAAACGTCAATAATAGAAGATTAGATCTTCATGAATCGGCTTATTGTGTTTGTAGTGTGCTGGCCTATAGATAATTGAGAGAAAGCCAATTTTCCAGACAAATAATGACATTGAGTTGAAATTGAGTTTTGGGATTGTTAACTGAAAATAAGCGTAGTGTTGATACTAGGATTGTTTAAACTGTGTATCTATTTTCTGCGACCTCGGGTGAAAGTACGGGTCAATACTTACTTTTGGAATGGATTTTCAATGCTAAGATTTTTTAAAGTGGCTTGATTTGACTGCTGATGATTGGACTGCTGCGCTTAGGGTTGCGAGTTCGACTCTCGCGCGGGACAAAAATTTAGGCGAACCACACATGTTTGTCCCGAGTCTGGGTGTTTGTGCATATCACATTTGATGTTTGTGAAACGCACCCACGACACAGGAAAAATTCCTAGTGTGGGCGACATTTTTATCAATGAAAAGAAAATTTATTTTTTATAAATTTTCTGTGTACAAATATTGTCAAAGCTGTAAGTTGAGCCGTGTTTTTCAAAACTTCACATTGAAAGTTAGTAAACTCATCCTAGATACACTGTAAATACTAGTTTTCGCGTTTTTATTCATATAATTACATTGTTTACAAGATCCTTAAAATATGTAATTTCAAACATCACACAAAACACTTCAAAAGATTCAGGCGCGTGAATAAGTATTAAGTTTTCAGAGCAGTATAACCTCTGCAAGCACTTGAGTGTATTGCCCTTATTAAATATTGATACGTTAAACGTAAGAGCTTGTAGGCATGTTATATTAAGGCCCATATATGGAGCGACGGATGGTAGAGAAAATCGCGACGATCGTTCGCTTTAAAAATGCCACATCGACGATCTGTCATTTTCTTGTTTGGAGCGAAACGAATTGAAATTATTGCAATGGATTTTGTAATTATCAGCGATATAATTTTTTTGACGTAACTGGCGCAGTTGCTAAGCGATTGGACTGCTGCACTAAGGTTTGTTGGGTTCGCTTCCCGCTCTCCTGAGTCTGGGTGTATGTGATATTTCATGTTTGTGAAACGCAGCCACGATACAGGAGAAATTCCTAGTGTGGGGCGACGTATTAAAAAAAAACGGAAGTTACCTAAAGGGGAGCCTTTGTTCAACAGTGGACGTCTTTCAGCTGTTGATGATGATAAACTGAAATTGTATCAAAGGATTTTATTGTTATCTGCGATATCGTTTGCGATGAAGTAGATAAGTAGTACTTAAGTGCATAGCTATCGCATTGGGGAGTATCTACCTGTAATGATTGTTTTAAGGTTTTGACATAACATCACGCCTGTATTCCCCAAAGGAGTAGGCAGAGGTGCACATATAGTACACCCACATTTCGCCAGTTATGTTTTTCGGTCCCGATGTAATAGGGGGCGAGCCTATTGCCATCAACCGGGCACAAATCCAGACTCCGTGCAAGGTTTTGTTAAGTAAATAAAGATCATTTGCGGTGTTGACAACACGTCCGATTTGTCGGTACAATTGGTGTGTTGCGACTGATCGTTTCGACGTATAATGGGACCCTTAAATGATCCGCGTATACATATTTAAGGGATGTGTCTGTAACGTTTTGAAATTAATCTCAGTTGATAATGTGTTTCAACAAATTAGTATGTAAAAATATTTTTTCTTAAAAGGAATATTATTATTTGTTTAACGATTAAACTTTAAGTACTGATAGCCGAGTGGTATGACCATTGGACTGCCAAGTCAGAGGTTGCAAGATCAAAGCCTGGCTCGCACCAATGTCTTTTTCAATTCATGTGCGAACTGTAAATATATCAGTTGCTAAAAACGGTGACCGCAGCGGAAACCGGCACACCTGAGAGAATTTTTAACGGTGTGTAAAGCCATGTCAGAGGTCTATAGCAGGCGGTTTAAACTCTGACACTAGGTTGATCATCAATTATACGACAAGAAGACTTTAAGTTAATTTGTAACGAAGATACTTCCTTGTTTTTCTGATTAAAATGAAAATTGTAGGCGATAGGTTTTTGGATTTATTCCCGAAAGAGTTATATTTAGTGTTTTTATTAATATTGCAATGGCAATGTCAGGCCTATATCATTAGAATGTATAGCTTTTAATATCGTTGTTGGGCTCCCTTAAACAGTGATTAAGTGCTGCATTAGACATCAAAACGATGGTAGTAACTATGCCATTTCGCCTACCAGAAAAATAGTTATAATAATGTAGATAAATCTACAGTAGGTATTGAAATATTGTTCTTCGCTAATAATCTCTTGGATTTACCATGAAATATTAATTAATTATTATTGTAAAGAGAATATGAATGTACTGAGTTTTTAGAACGACTGATTCTGCGTATATAGTCCTGTTTTATTTTACATTGAGTGTTCACCGAATTCGTAATCCTTTCCTTTGGGGGTGAATATAATACGTTCCATGAATTGAAGATTGGGTAACTTGTTAACGTCGGGTTGGAATGCTAAACGAGATCCAAAAACTATAATGAGGCTATGTTTTTTTGTATATTTTTTATATAGTATTTTTTTCAAATAAACATAATAACGTTACGACAGTATTCTTTGAAGTGGTTGGCAGAGATGTTTGCCAGTTATGTTATAGGTTCCAATGCGGCAAGCCTACTGCCATCAACCGGGTAGAAATCCCGACTCCGTGCTGCTACTAAGAATTACCTAACGCAAGAACCTAGTAACACTTTGCCCGACCCAGGTTTTAAACTGGAGGGAGTTTGCGCTCAGCAGTCACGTTTAGTGACCACTAGACCTATAAGGCAGTCTTAGACGGTAATATTTATTATAAGAAATTTCAAAGCAAATCTTACTGAATTTTCCTTTTTTTTTATGTAGCCTGTTCGGTGTCCTACTGCTGGGCAAAGGCCTCCCCATTATTCCTCCACAAAACCCTGTCCAATGCCATTTCAATATATTTACACGTGCCTTTGCACGTGTAAAAAGATGATATTATACTAAAGAAAATTCAATAAGATATTGCCTTTACAAGCAAATTCTAATTTCAAACGAATAAGTAACAAGAAAACTTAGCTATAAATATGTACATACATTTAAACACGGCGCGTCAAAAACTTTTGTTTTAATTCAACTTATTCAAGTTTCACGAATCCAAATCTACGTGAGGATAATATATTTCTTATTTCAAATATTCTTCTTAAATCCCAGAGGCACGATCAGAATGTTCTTTGTTTAAAATTGTGGAAGGCAAAACGTTGGTGTTTCTAATTTGTTGCCAGTACGTGATTTAATACTTAAGGAGGTGTAATTTGATCTTCTCGGCATCAGCCTTATTAAAAGGATTATATTAGAAATATTTTATTAGTGTTCTGTGGAAAATACGAGTTATAAATTGTTAGTAAAATAGGGATTTTAGTTTTTAGTCTTTCTTTTTTTGGGTATTTTAAAGACCTTTAAAGAGTTCTATATGCAAAATCAGATGTTACAAGAATTTTGAGATAGGTCACTTTCATGCAAAGAAAAAAATCACACATTTTTCCCAAAAAAAATAATAAGAAAAAGAAATTACTTTTCAATTAGTTTCAGATCTTACCAGTCGTCTCAAACAGTAATTTATTACATCGAAAAAAAATACACATAGCTTCAATAGTTCAACTATTAATTTAATAGAAACGTTTTTCAAGTTTTGAACTGTGCAGTTTTAATTAAGCCAAGTTAAGTTAATTGCCGACAGCTACGATTTCTCCGAACGAAATTAGCTCATAGCTGATAAAATACGCGAACAAATATTACGTGTACACTTAGCACACTAAATAGGTTTAAAGTTCACGTTTGCGAAAGTTTCGCGCTCAGTGGTTTCGCAAAGAGTGAACGTAAATACTACGTCGTTATCAGTCGAATTGATAAGTGGGAATTAGTTTATTTGTTTGTAGAATGAGGATCTGTGGACATTACTACCGCTTTGCTTTTAGTCTGAAGTTTGTTTTGTAGTGCAAAGCGTTTTAACCGAGAAAGAAACCGTCCTCCATTTTTTTTATTAGATTACACTTAACTTAGTAGCATTTTTAAACATTACTAGCTGCGCCCAGCGGTGTTACTCGCTATATTTTTTCGGGATAAAAAGTAACCTATGTGTTAATTCAGAGTGTCAGCTACTTTCGTATGAAATTGCATTAAAATCCATTCAGCAGTTTTTACGTGAAAGAGTAACAAACATCCATCCATACTAACAAACTTTCGCGTTTATAATATTAGTAGGGATATATCTGTTACCGGCCAAACCCGATTTCAGGACAAACGAGTTTTGCCTAGGCTAAACTAGTTCTCCCTATACGCCATAGGATTAACTAGTATAGCCTAGTTCAAACTAATTTGTCCTGAGCCCGATAGGATAGACCAGTTTAGGCTAGGCCAAACTAGTTGATCCTGATATAAATACGCACACTCTAGGATAAACTAATATGGCATAGTCTAAACAGTAAAAAAAAATTGCCACCATGTAAAAATAAATAACCATTTTAATAATTGACATAATTTGATTATTGGTTCTATTAAAAAAACAGTATTATTTGTTATAGTATGATTGTTCGTATTACCAATTAACCATAACTTTTAACAACGAATCATTATAGTTTAATAAAAATCATTATTTTTCCAATTACAGAGTTTTTTATTCAGTTTATCTATTTATTTTGACTTTCTAGGTATATTAGAATGTTAAGACTAGGCCATATTAGTTTATCCTAGAGTGTGCGTATTTATATCAGGATCAACTAGTTTGGCCTAGCCTAAACTGGTCCATCCTATCGGGCTCAGGACAAATTAGTTTGAACTAGGCTATACTAGTTAATCCTATGGCGTATAGGAAGAACTAGTTTAGCCTGGGCAAAACTAGTTTGTCCTGAAATTGGGTTTGGCCGGTAACGTATCTATAGTCAGCGATATGACCATAGAATAACACACAGAACTGACGTGCCTTTGTTAATGGTCGAATATTATAATTTTTTTCTTTCTTCTGAAGCTTTATAAATGTATTTCAAACCTGTTAAGAAAAACTGGCCAACAATATGGCTGGGGTGACCTCCTCAGGACCTACAGGCGACTATAATTTCTACACGTATGTGTACAGCGACACAAAGAGTTCTGATTTTTAATTCTATCCACGAAACACACATACCCTCACTCCCTTTAGCAACATCGTCAGACGGCCGGCCAATTCACGGGCACTCGGCTCGAATATTCGATTTGATGGGCTTTATGAAGCCCCGCCCACACCAATTATGCGTCCAAATAGGCTACCGTGAGGCTTACAGAATTGAACGTCTGGACCTTACCCCTTAAACAGTGAGTAAGCTGTGTAAATACAGTAATGTGTTGGGTAGACAGGTAGGTATTACGTTGTTTATATTGAGGTTTGTAATTAAGGGTACAATGTAAAGGCGAGTTTTGCCCTTTACCATGAACTCTGGAAGCAGCACGTTTTCTGGAAGCATGATGCTGCTTCGTGCAGTGTAGAGTGGTATCTCGCTTCCATTACAGAATATGTCCTCCTTTAGGAGTTTATGGTATGGGGGCAGTTTAGTTATTTAGCCGTACTGATTAATAGAAAAGACGGTATGGATACGGACGGTATCGATATGGTTGCAGATTTGGACGGTATCGATATGGAAGCCTAATTTTACTCTACTTTTTTGGAATATCAGTCATCACAGTCATTTAACAGACACAATTAAAGAAAGCTTCTAGAACAAAATAATAAAGTCAATAATTTCATAGATGTTTCTAGAAAATTCACTGCTGTCGCTTTTTTGTGTAGGAATACTTCTTCTTGATTTAATTATGAAACCATTACACAAAATGGTAGTAAGCAAAGACACAAAAAAAATATAAACCTATTTTTACATCTTCAAAATCGAGCCCTCAAAGGACTTTTACTCTTAATTTAATTTTAGAAAAACAAACCATGCAAAATTCTTTAAAATCTTTTTCTCAGAGAGAAAGCGTGTAAAAACAATGAATAATAATTGAAAAAGGTCCCAAAAATAGTAATATTCGGGGTACGGTCTCACAAATTTAATTGAAATGCGAAAAGGCATGAGGTTGCTTAAGGGCCCCCCTTACTTTCATTAAAACCATTTGTCGCTCCCACAGTCTCCCAGAAGCTGCCGTGTTTTGATTTTGTTACGTGAATATTGTCTTTGGGAGAACTCATCAGTTCTTGTTTACTTTTAAACAATTATAAATAATTTTGAGTACTGTTCTAAATTGAAGTTCGAGTGAAAACTTATTGGTGATGATGTTAATTAATATATTTTACAATGATACTAATATCAGAATGTCCTTCTGATCAAATTTCGGTCACGCGGCTTATCTCAACTAAGACTGGCCAACTTAGCAGGAGATATTATAGTGCACAAGCGTGCGCGCAAACACAGTTGCACTTCCTATTCCCTCACTCTCATAATTAGATCGATGGGACGGTATACACGACCAGAGAGAGATCAGGTGCAGGACCAATGGCTCAACGTGCCTTCTGAACCACGAAGGGTTCTCGACGTGAATATGGTCACCACATGAATGACCAGATGGACTGATCTACGGAGTAGCCACGTATCTGCGAGCCAATTGACAATTGTATAGCTGACGTGGGAGTGGAGGTCTGCGTAGTGGGCGTATCAAGTAAACGAATAAATTTAGTAGAGGCGTTGGATTATACACAGTAATTTAATTATTGTTCAGAAAATATTTACATACGTCAGTCACGCCCGTTTCCCTGAGGGGTAGGCAGTAGAATGGATTTCCATTTACTACGATCCTAGCATACTTCTTTCGCTTCATTCACACGCATCACATTCCTCATACAGGGTACTCTTCACTTGTCCTTTTTGCAGAACATGTCCGATTTTGTACACGTATGTTCGCCTAGGTCTTCCCCTTTCCGATACTCCACTAGCATTCACCTCATACATTCGTTTTGTCACTCTTCTTTCATCCATCCTTTCTACATGCCCAATTGCCCATACTATCTAAGCATATTCTTCGCAATTTTCGTAATTAAGCTCTCTTATCACCTTATTTTCCACTCTATCCCTCAGTCTCACCACACATACTTCTCAAAGTCCGCATCTCTACTGCATTAATGCGGATATGGTAGAAAATATTTGTTTAACAATAATGTGAATGATTTTATAAAAATAGCAAATAGGTTTTACAAAACACTTTTACACGTTACTTTTTTTTTTTTTTTTTTTTTAAAGTTACTGTTTTAAAACTAGATGGCAACATTAATGTAATTCAGCGTGTATTCGCTTTTTGGTTTATTTGTTGTGTCCTTGCTATATATTTATCGAGTTGTAAAGGAAAATAGAAAATAAGATTATATTCAATATTTCTGAATTCAAGTATCGCTAGTAATGAAAATAATTGAAATTTTTATCTTTAAATTCCCTGTTGTATCTAATAATAATGCTATTTCTCCCGTATAGCAATTCTCCTATTAATAACTCGAATAGATCAATAAGAGAAAACACTGTAGATTACGTCAAAGTAAAACAAATACTTTCTGAACGATCATTATTATTTACAATCGGACGCCTACACTATATTTATTCGTTTACTAACGCCCACAAACCCTTACATGTCTACGTCACAGCTACACTATTGTCGAATCAAAATCGAAAAAATTAACCCACATCGTAACCACTATCACATTTCACACTAATATTATAAAAGCGAAAGTTTGTGAGTGTTGGTATGTTTGTTGTGTTCACGCTCAAACGGCTAGACCGATTTTGATGAAATTTCAGATGGAGATAGCTGACACCCTGGATTAAACACATAAGGCACTTTTTGTCCCAAAAAATGCAGCGGATAACACCGCTTGGCGCAGCTTGTTCATAAATAAAAACAAAATGTACAAAATTCCGTAAACATTGGTCCTTTTCAACCGCCTGTCAATATCTAGCTGAAGCCAAAGGGCCTTTGTTCACGAATTCACGGTGCGTACGGCATGCGTATAATACACTAGTGGCAACCATCCATGGAAGCCAATAAATATGTATGTACCGGGACAGACACGGCATCACGTGGGAACGTTATAATTGTGTTCCAATCCCAAAATATACCTACATATTTTTGATTGAGACTGCCTCGTTGGTCTAGTTGTTGCTAAGCGCAACTGTGCACGAGGTCCTGGGTTCGAATCCCGGGTCGGGCAAAGTGTTACTGGGTTTTTTCTTCTTATTCTCAGTAGCAGCACGGAGTCTGGAGGTGTGCCCGGTTGATGGCAATAGGCTCGCCCCCTATTACATTGGGACCCATATCATAACTGGCGAAATGTGGGGGTACTATATGTGCACCTCTGCCTACCCCTTCGGGGAATACAGGCGTGATGTTATGTGTGTTATGTTATATTTTTGATTAAATCTGTTTGTTGTATTCGAGTCGAATGTTAGTTTAGATTTGGTGGGAATTAGTTTATTTGTTTGTAGTATGTGGTCATTGGTACCGCATTGCTTTTAGTCTTAAGTTTGTTTTGTAGGTAGTGCAAAGTGTTTTAACCGAGAAAGAAACCGTCCTCCATTTTTAAATTTAAATACACTCAACTCGTGAGCAATTTAATACATTATTAACCGACTTCAAAAAAGGAGGAGGTTCTCAATTCGACTGTATTTTTTTTTTTATGTTTGTTACCTCATAACTTTCGCTTGGGTGAACCGCTTTTGATGATTTTTTATTTATTTGAAAGCTGGTGCCTCCCGTTTGGTCCCATTGCAATTTGATTAAGATCCGATTAGTACTTTTTCAGTAATTCTTAATAATGCTGTTTTTTTTCACGTTCTCTGCTTAATTTTTTTCTATGATTATTCTCCGATTTCTGCGGTTTTTTTACTTTTTAGTGCTTTTTAATTTGTTGTGAAATAGTTTTGTTCAGAAGTCGGTTTTTTTTTGTAAAAATTTTTGTTTATTATATAATTATCTACGGCCAGCGATATGACCATAGAATAAGACACAGAACTGACGTGCCTTTGTCAATGGTCGATTATTATGAATTTTCAACGTTTTTTCTTTCTTCTAAAGCCTTATAAATGTATTTCAAAACTGTTGAGATAATTTTGTTACGGTCCTAAATTAAACATACATATTTTTGATTAAATCTGTTTGTTGTATTCGAGTCAAATGTTAGTTTAAATTTCGCGTAGGAGTCATAGTGCTTTAGAATTTGAGTTGAGATATTTGCTTACCTTTGTGAATTAATATTTATTAATGCGTTGCTTAATTCTTTTACCCTTTAATTCGACTTGAATAACGTATAATCTTACGCAAAGAAAACTGACGCTTATCTTAGATTATTATTATTTCATATTCATATATTTGTGTTTATAAACATTCTATAGACATTGTTATTGCATCAGTTATGTTGGTTTTGTATGTAAATTATTTGCTGACCACCGTCTCAGTATTTGTGCGTGTATAATAAAATACCATGTTCTTAATAAAAAAATATCTATAAACAGTAAACTCAAGGGAGAAGTATTTCAGTAGCCATCTTATGCATGCTATACAATACATATATCAAAAAGGGTTCGCGCAAAGAAACTTAGATTTTTATCCACTAAGCCGCGTTCCGGACGAACACTCAATGTATGAATGTATTTCTAAAAATACAAAATGTCAAAGCTGGATAAGCTGAAAAGGGATGGGACTAGAGTTAAGTAAAGGATAAAATGCCTTCTCTTTGCGATTAAGGTAAACTAATAAATAAAGCTGAGTTTTATACATTTTTGTTGAATTTTTTGGGTACTTACTTTTTGCAAATAAAGTGCTATATAAACTTGTTTAGTGGCTAAAGTCTATTATGGTTCTTGGCTGATTGTCAGTATGCACAATTTTTTAGTTCAAATTTTTTTTTTTCAATTTTTCAAAAGTTTTGTGCACACCTGTAACTATACGCTTATTCAATAGCTGAAGAGATTAATATTCTTTAACCCACAGAAAAAACATATCAAAAAAACCACACAAAAAATTGAATTGAATTTTAAAATTTAAATTGATATTATAATATTATTATATATATATATTATTATAATAATAACAATATTTTAATTTATTAACATACACATTTTAACTTACTTTTAAGTTTTTTTGTGAGGATAACAATATTTAATTGTTTTATGCTATTACGTATTTGGTTTGCGTAATTGCTTTCTAAACCGTGTCATCATCATCATCAGCCGGAAGACGTCCACTGCTGAACAAAGGCCTCCCCCTTAGAACGCCACAATGAACGAGAGCTTGCCAATTCCATCCACTAAACCGTGTATATCAAACAAAATAAATAAATAAAGTACTACTTTCCCAAATTCACACTACTGAACGCGGTAACAAATCCATTAGTACTTCCATGGTGTCACCTCACTATTATCTCACACGATACCAGTAAAGCGTGTACCTACTTGCAATTAGAACACAGTTCTACAAACTATATTACGAATACACAAAATTAATTTCCATCAAGATACATAACTGCACGAGTGTTGTAATCAGGGCTGTTAAGCCCGTGCTTACGTAAGCTTATTATTTTAATATGACACGTATGAAATATACGGCTTTTATCTCTACTCGTATAATTTGTCGCTGGAATTGGAACGGCCATGTTTTATTATACGAAATTATTGTATCATCATTAACTCTTATAGCATGTGCTTCAAAAGGAATTGTTTTGAAGACGGTTTTACGGTAATACGGAATTTATAGGCTAGATTGTGTGATGTCGGAAAATATTATTTTGTATCCACAAATTTTAGTTGACTGCCTCGTTGGTCTAGTGGTTGCTAAGCGCGACTGCTGAGCATGAGGTCCTGGGTTCGAATCCCGGGTCGGGCAGTGTTACTGGGTTTTTCCATTAGGTAATTCTCAGTAACAGCACGGAGTCTGGATTTGTGCCCGGTTGATGGCAATAGGCTCGCCCCCTATTACATTGGGCCTAAAACATAACTGGCGAAATGTGGGTGTACTATATGTGCACCTCTGCCTACCCCTTCGGGGAATACAGGCGTGATGTTATGTTATGTTATGTTAAATTTTAGTTGTAGGTCTCATGAAGAGGTAGATAGACGACATTATTTTATTTAAACAAACATAATATAAGTTCATGTTTTTTTTTGTTAAAAAAAACGTCACCCCACACTAGGAATTTCTCCTGTGATGTGGGTGCGTTTCACAAACATGAAATATCCCATACATATCTCCAGATCGTTACAAATTTTTGCACGTGCGGGAACCCGCAACCCATAGCGCAGCAGACCGATCGCTTAGCCCCTGCGCCAGTCAGGTCGTCAAAATTGTATCTGTTTTGAGTTAAAGGTCTCATGAAAAGGTAAACCGACGATATTTTATTAATCAAACATTAGTTCATGTATTCAACAATTGTAAACTTAATAGTACCCACAAATTTGTCAAAGGTTATCATTTAAGTCGAATGCTATTTAAGATTCCAAGTTTCAAAGCATAGTATAATTAATATTTCCATTTCAATGTTACGCTGATTAATATTTCGGTAGCGAACTACACAACGGGCCAATTAGCGTTGGTACGAGTATTTAGTTTCATGTACGAACTCTTTACACATGTAAGATGTTATACCTCTGTGGGATCAAAGACTAAAATCGCAGACACGACATCTTCACAACTTGTCCGTACGGTCTCCAATAACTACACTCTCTCGTTTTCTGAACGGATGCCGGATAAGCAGAAATTCTGTCCAATTTCCCGGTCTGTCATATTTATTGGCCCAGCGACCGTTCGTCGGGAAACGCTGAGCGTATGCCCGATCGAAAACCAGTGCAGAATTAACGAACTCGCTGTCCTCTGGCGTAATGGAAGTGAATTACTGTTTATGAAATAGCCGGTTATGTTTTAATTAAAATAACGTTTTTAATATTCATTTGCTTTGTTTACAGTACTGTTTACGTCCAATAACGGATTAACTTAATGAACCTGACCAGACTATAAGTATTTTAAATAGTACGAGTTATGTTTGAGCGTCTGTTGCGACGATGGATGACAATAGGCTCGCTTCCTGTTACATGAAGAGCGATATATTGATTAATATATTGATAACGTGTAAAGAGCATTGATATAAAAACTAGGTGCAATTAAATTTGATACATAAATATTGTTTTCGTGACAACCAAGATAATTTAGTTTGTAGTTTTTAGTTTATAAGCCTGGCTGGAGGCCTTTAATTAGGTTTCGCCAAAAAACCGGTTACGCAGTGAGAGCTCCTTCAGAGACGATTAACTACGAGAGACGATTCAGAAAAAAAAATACAATATAATTATTTTGATAAAATATGGCATACTTATAACCCTTAGTATGGTATTGCTGGGCATTTTCCGCACTTAGCCTCTTTAGTGGGCCATTGTATAATTGTATATTCCATATCTTATAATTATTTTATGATTTTATAACAATAGCGATATAAAACAATTATCGTTTTATATTATCTCCTGAAACTCACAAATAAAGTTATATCACAACAAATAACATAATTTATTTAGTTCTTTACATAAACAACGATATCTCCAAACAAAATGTCTTTGTCTTTACTCTCAGCAACAAAGGACTCGATTAAAAGTCACCAACTAAACAGAGTTATTAAGATAAGCAGTCGGTGCTGTTAAAAATAGCTCCCGTAAGATAGCACCGGGCGTAAACTGGGCCTTTGTGGGTCGAGCAAACTGTGGTGTGGTCCAAGTTGTGAACTTATTACGATGAAAGCAGTTTTTGAATTTTATGTAATTTGAAACGTGTCTCCGATAAATAAAGTACAAAATAGAATAAAACCTGCGTCAAAATAAATAAATGTTTTGTTAAGAACAAATGAAATGGTCGCAGTGTTTTTGAGTTTTTCCGATTGATAATTCTCAGTAGCAGCACGGAGTCTGGATTTGTGTCCAGTTGATGGAAATAGGCTCGCCACCTATTATATTGGGAGTAATAACATGACTGGCGAAATGTTGGAGTATCTACTATAATGCGTACCTCTGCCTACCCTTTAATCAATACAGCGGTTGTGTTATGTTATGAAATGACATTTATATACTCTGAGGTCGGATCGCCCGGTCACAATAAACGCGTAAAATAACATCTTCAGAAAAAAGACCTTATAGAGCGACGAAGTTGGGTCTTAGTATTTATTACTTCTCCTCCGTAAGTAACATCAGCAGCAATTAAAAGTTTCTAATCGGAGAAAGGTTAGATTACGTCAAACTTATACCACACAAAGACATTTCTGACATGCCTGTAGAGTCTGAGATTTACTAAGAATCACATCAATATTTTCTGGAATTCGTTCCCGCAAAATTCAGCACAAAATCGCTTTGAATCATATCTGCTACAATAAAAGCGGTACTAAATTCAAATTTATTACCCCTTCTATTTTATTACCCGCCAGCGCTTGTGAATTACGGCATACAGCACCAAGGAGTTGCCTACAGCTATTGGCAATTATAACAGCCTATCGCACTTCAAAGAGATAGCAAGACGTTGAAACGTGGGGCTTTTCACACGTTGGAGGCATTAGCACGATAAATAGCAGACAATGATGACCGTGGTTGTCTACAAGTTTGTGGAAGGTAGGACGAATTTGTTTCAAATGATAACATTTTCTGTAGGGTTTTAGGTGCGATGAGTTACAACTATGTCGATCTTCAAGGTTAAGCAACGGTTACCAAGGTTTGTACATAGATGGGTGGCCACAGTAAGAGCTCCTTCTAAAGCTTAAGAGTGTTTTCAAATATTTTTATCTTGTGTTAAAAAAAAGACAATAAATGTATAAAATTAATTTAAGTTAAAATATACATAATTGAATTTTAGAAAATAGCACTATTTCTAATAAACAGCTCTCATGTATTGCTAAAAAAACAATATATCATTATTTTCTAAAAAGAAAAATGATACTGCGTTCAGCAAGTCATTCATCATTTTGTTCATGGCCGTACGTACGCACTTTAAAGTGGTTTAAATGTTTTAAATTGATGATACACAATAATTTTAAGTAAACTCCGACATGGCAAATAATAGTTAAGAACCATAACGACCATGTCAGCTTTCAAACAAAAAAAACCGCATCAATAATTGGTCCATTCGTTTAGGAGCTTCGATGCCGCAGACAGATACACAGTCAGACACGTCTAACTATATTTAGCGTCAGGGGTTACAAACTATCGATAAAAAGGAGGTCAAACGTAGGGCGCAGACGGGCACCTCTAAGCCTTTCTCGGTGCAAATGCATACGCTTGGATCCAACATAATCTGTTAAAGATTACATTACAGTATATTCTCAGTATTTCTGAATGATTCACCTCTGTTTAAACATGCTAAGCGGCTTGGAAAGGCTTATTTCTTTATGAGTTTGAATGTTACTAAATGAGACGTATTTGAATTTGTAAATAATTAGAAGCGACGTCTCGATTCTATTCCATGAAATATTAGGCAGCCTCACATTTTATATGATAGTATTTTTGGTTGCACATACTTTTTTTATATTAACGTGACGATCAATGCGGAATTCTTTGATTTGAAAAGAGTCCTTTTCCCTGCATTGGGACAGTTATACGCTGTTATTATTATTTTATTCTTTTTAATAAGACAAAATAATAAACAATAATTATATTGAAGAAATTGAAAAATCCTAAAACACTTCTTATCGTATGGTTGGTGATCAACCTGGTGTCAGAGTTTGAACTGCCTGTATTGGTGGTGAAGTTACAGAAGACGCTGCTGCCCATCTCTTCAATTTTCCCTTAGTTGCCTCTTACGGCACCCACGGGAGGAAAGGGGTGGTCCATTCTAGGCCGGAGACCACGCAGCATGGCTTTACTCACCGTTGGAAATCGCTCAGGTGAGCCGGTTTCTCCACGATGTCAGTAAGATGTTATGTGGATAACAGAATTTGAATTTAAACGGTACATAACATAATTAAAGCTGAATTTAGTTGGTACGTAGTCTAAAACAAAATTCGGCACGTATACCTTCAGGCTATATTACCTACGTAGTTCGCAATTCGTAGAAAACTTATCACTTCCTTCTAGGGAATACTACCTATAAAGTAAAACAGAGTTTATAACTTCATAGAGGGCGCCACATGGATCGGTCAAAGGTTAATTGGGGTTCGTTAGACGTCGATTGTTTGTTTGTTCCAATGTCCGCGGCCATCGAGAACGACGTGAATGTAAACATGAGGGCTAGATTTGTAAGGATACATAATGAGTATCAATTATTCTGTGGTCGTGTAGGTAGACTGCTTACGCCTATTTCACTGTGCAAGCCTCACTAACTGTTTCGTGTATCAATCTCAAGAAATCACTATATTTGGGAAAACTTTTTTCCTGGAGAGTGGGTAGGAATGTTCTCCTGACTGAGTTTTGGTCACGGCGTCATTTCTCCGAGTAGAGACTAGCCAACTACGCAGGAGATATATTGTAGTGCACAATTATGCGCGAAAACACAGCTGCGCTCCCTGTTCCTTTACTGTCATTCTCCGATGGGACGCGACACGACCGGTAGAGTAACAGGTGTAACTACATTTCGCCAAACTACAGTACTTTTAGTTCCATGAAAAGAAGGTTCTAGATAGACTTCTAGAAAGCAGGCCTATTGCTATTTATGTAGTCCTTGATCGAGATCTTTGATCTTATTAGTTAACAATAATATTTTTTTTAATTTTGGCGAACATTATTAGAACGAAGTAAGTGCCTATACTGTTTTTAGATGCTGTTAGATTTCGACTTCGATACCAAGTTTGCAGTTAAATAACGCTTTTATACAGGATGTGACAAAGCTAAATAAGTTGCTTAGTTAACAAATGCATACCATACCTATCTAGTTACCAGGTAATCAGGACTTGCCAGGGGATGCTAGAGTTTGCAGTTCGGGAACATTAACAAACTACGTTCCGGACGTTTGATTGGTCCCCACGAGAGAACGACGTCGATCCCGATGGGATATATCTTATGGGATTAGTTGCTTGACTAGTTGCTAGACTAGTTGCTAAATTTGTTGGCCGAAGTAATTAATTACGTTATACGAGGAATATGGTGAAAACTTAATGCAGTAGTTTGGAAGTTGGATATACGTTTGAGGATGTTTACTTTAACGTACTAAATAAACAATTTTGTTTAAAGTTGAGTGTAGTTTACTAGAACTTTTTGAACTTTAAAATGAGGGTAACTGAGAGGTATTCGTGATCATTAAGATAAAATATTCATATGAAAGTTACGGTGGTACAGAAATAGTAAATAGCAAAAGTTTTTTTAAACTTTGCCTACTTTATATCCTTTTATGAAATAGTTCGGTTAATACTAGTTTCTTTGAAAAATAATTACCATTTTAGTAGTTTACTGTCTGCTTGTGACTACGGCCGGTGTAACACGGTCGAAACGTCAAGCCAAAAATGAAAAACTTGTGTTCGCGTGAATACCCGTCTTATAATTTCATAGTATTTACCATTTTACATTCGACACTTTTATTAACTATCTAAGCTATATAATAAGTATCTACTTATTTAGTTAATACTTATATTGGTCAATGTTCAGTTTCAGTAGCTATCGATGTGACTGCGTTTAAATTATAGAAGACTGAACGAACGTATCTTTGACTTGGACAGAATATTTTTCTAAGAGTACAAAGTAAATAAGAAATCTACATCACAGTGAAATAAAGTCACAAGATAAACGCTACATATACAGCTTTAAGTCTTTACAAAGTGAAGTCTTTTGCACAATTCATTCAGGTATAAACTCAAGGTGTATTATTTCAAAAATGTATCATCCCTTGTATTCTTAAAATGGATTGGCAGTAGTAGTTTTGAACTCACATATTATATTATGTTTCGAAAATTATAAGTTGCTTAATTAAGAAATGACTGCCTCGTTGGTCAAGTGGTCGCTAAGCGCGACTGCTGAGCACGAGGTCCTGGGTTCGAATCCCGGGTCGGGCAAAGTGTTACTGGGTTTTTCCATTAGGTAATTGTCAGTGGCATCACGGAGTCTGGATTTGTGTCCGGTTGATGGCAATAGGCTCGCCCCCTGTTACATTGACCTAAAAACATAACTGGCGAAATGTGGGTGTACTATCCGTACACCTCTGCCTACCCCTTCGGGGAATACAGGCGTGATGTTATGTTATAATGTAATTAAGAAATAGAAGATAAACCCCTTAGTGGACGTTTTCTGAGGGGAGACCACGGCTTGGCAAGGGGAAACGTGTTCTGGAGTGGAGACCACGACTTGGTAAACGAGGTGTTAGATGTATTCCATGTAGGAGGGGCGACGATATACGCACTAAAGGCTAGTTCAGACTAAGCTAGTAATTTAGTAGAGTAGCTCGTAATTTAGTGGCTAAACTACTCGCTACTGCACAGAAATCGTTCGCTTTATGGTCCAGTACAATACACAAGTGAGTCGTGTTTTGCCAGACGAACGGGCTGCAAAGAAATAAAAAAATCTATGACTTTTTGTATCTTTTTGTATGTTGCCATGCTAGGCTTAAATCTAAATTGGTAAAGGAAACTTGAAAAATGATGGACACGAGCAGGACCTGAACCCGCGACTTTCGCCGTACCGTATCGCCGCTCTGCCAACTGAGCCACGGCGAAAGTCACGGGTTCGAGTCCATAATTTTTCAAGTTTCCTTTATCAATGTAAAAATAATTGCTATTAGAATAAATCGTCGATGTGATATGGCTAATTTTGTCATTTTGATGATGTTTATCGATAACACAGTTTGAGACTCATGTTGTCTTGTGTCACCTGCACCTTGATAGAACTCACGAACAAATGAACTCGAATAATCAACAGGTCCAGACTTGTCGGTGAACAAATGAGCATGGACGCGTGGTGGGATGTGCTACTCGCCCCAAAAAATAGAATAAAATCAACTCGACTTAATCATTCGCTAAACTACTTTTGTTTGTGGTTCACAGACATTTGGCCACTGAATTACTCGCTACTCTATTCAATTACTGGTCTAGTCCAAACTAGCCTTATGGCTGGCAGCAGTTGGAAACGGAAGGCCGGAGACCGGGCGCCGTGGCGTGCCAGAGAGCCCTATGTCCAGCGGTGTAATGACATAGGGTAATGATGATGATGATGGACGATCTGTAATTATTCACAGGACCCAATTTTGATATTCATAAATTAATTGTAAACTTGTTCATTTGAACTCAATCGGTAAACCTCAGAGGAATATTTAGGCCACCGACATTTCTCATAAAAATTACATAGATATTTCGGATTTCTACCCATTTCACTAGCGGCAGTCAAAAAACCACTCAAAATTCATGCGCATAGAGTCGAAATTGTTGTTTAATTACAAAAGGTGGTGTTTACAACTAATATTGGCTATCTCCCTCTCACTATGTGGACAGAACAAACACAAACATAGAGTATTGAGCTAATCAAACATCGTGAGGGTTTATAGAGCCATGTTAGTCACTGTTCCAACGGTTAATAGTAGCAGTGTACTGCATATTTATACTTCGAACCTTGTCACTTCGGGATACGGTTTCTTTTTGCTTCTCCTATTTAAAGGGAGGTAGCGACCCAACCGTTTGAAATAGTTATAACATCTATTTATTTATTTAATGTGTCTGTAAGCTTAGAGCTTGTAGGTTTATTTCATTATCATTGGTTTTAGAAACAAGTAAACACATTAGTTTAGGTCTCTCTTGATGTTATTGTAAAATTACTTTAACTTTGTGATTTTAAGCTCGTCTTTCACTTTAACATTTAAGTCATGTTCTACAGAAACGTTAACTATAAGGATCATGTTTTTGTATAATAGATGAATAAGTAACTAACTCATATTAGGCTCAGGGCAGCTCAGATGTGTGTAAAATAATAATGAAAACATCTTTCATGTGCATGAAGTCCGAAGCAAATGAAGCCCGCGTTCTATTCGGCTGCTATCGTCAAGTTTGCCGATAATTGGGCAACGTACACACTAATGCACTTGTCTGCTCATATAAATATGCATAGATAATATATTGGGACCTATGGGTCCCCATATTATTAACATCCACATTTTGCCAGTTATATCACGACATAACTGGCAATATGGGGGTGTTAATATGTGCACCTCTGCTTACCCCTTCGAGAAATACAGGCGTGATGTTACGTTTTGTTACAATACGCAACGTAAGGACCC
Source organism: Abrostola triplasia (assembly GCA_946251915.1). Taxonomy (NCBI): domain Eukaryota; kingdom Metazoa; phylum Arthropoda; class Insecta; order Lepidoptera; family Noctuidae; genus Abrostola; species Abrostola triplasia. Next base: position 9,953,634 of record OX276430.1, read on the forward strand.
ATTGTCAAAGCATGTCTGTGGTTGGCACCATAAACTGTGTATATATTATGATAATCTCATGTCCAACCTATAATTAAATTTGCGGTCAGACATACTGTAAGCTGCTACCAGAACGTATGAACACTATTGAATCACATAGTATTTGTAGATATAGATGTTCGAGCTCACGAAGTCCGTTTGGCTTTCATTGTAGTTGTACCAATTACTGATGAACGCGCTTGTGTGTGGCCGTCGCAACCGTGACCGAGCGCTCTACAAGTAACACACACTAGAACAATGTGTATGACACGTGCACGTCTGACAACATTCATAGTCAAATGTACTTCATGAGATATATCTATAGTATTCCATATTCATACGTCTTAGTATTGGAAACTAAGGGAAAAGGCCTATTCCCGGCAGTGGCAACCTTTGGATGCAATTGGCAGGCTGTCGTTCATTCTGCCGTTCTAAGAGGGAGGTCTTTGTTCAATAGTGGACGTCTTCCAGCTGATGATGATGAGAAACGATATAGATTATACAAATAAAAAAGTAATCTTTGGTCTTATCTAGGGTCATGGTCTTAGTGTGTGTGTGCCAATATTCGTTCTGTTGTTTGGAATGTTTAATACCTAGCAAAATCATCTAAACTCATAAATACACTATCTCCTGTAGTTACAATATTAGTAGGTAGGATAGAAAAAACATTGTGTCCTAGTATCTTAATATTGGATTTGTCTAAGGCTGTAACTAGATGACAGCGGGCAGTAGCCAGTAGGGCGGTGGTGACAGCGGCAGCTGGTGTCAAAAGCGCATCGGTCGTACACCGCTCTCCGCGCCGCTATCATCGAGATCACTTCAATACAAACTAATGGCTTTGAACGCACCGCTGCCGCTACCGAAGCCCTGTCCGCTGTCATTCAGTTTGAGGCCTAAGAGTCATACAAAAGCCGAATAACAATATCATAAAAAACCATGATTCACATGCCAGGGTAATGTTTTAATTAAATAATAGCAAATATACTCGTCAAGGTTGGGTTAGAACCTTTTTCTGTAAATATAGATATAATTTTAATAAAACATAAACCCTTTATAAATACCAACAAGTCATCCCAATAAATTCTGATACATTACTTTCTAATAAGCCTTTACTTGATCCAAAATGTACCCTTCACCCGATGATCGAGAGAATACATTACATAGCAAGTTTTAATTATATTAAATTTTTGACATCAAAAATAATATCAGAAATGTTGGACTAGTGGTCGCTAAACGTGACTACTGAGCATGGAGTGCTGGATTCGAATCCTGGGTCGGGCAAAGTATTACTGGGTTTTTTTATTACTTAATACTCAGTAGCAGCAAGGAGTCTCTAATTGTGTCCAGTTAATTGTAATATACTTGCCCCCTATTACACCTCAGTCTACCCCTTCAGATACAGGCATAATGGTATGTTTAACATCAAAATTAATATCAGAAACAGTGGCTAATAACAATGTTGGAAGCCAAAATGTTAATTTGTGAATTAATGTCAGGGGTCGTTTCCTTCATGAATACGTATAAAGGAAGTTTGGATTAGAGTTGTCCGTCTGATCTGTTGCAGCCGAATATTCTATTCGTATTGAAATATATTTGTTGTACCTAGAGTTTAGTTAGACCGAATTCTTGAGCGGTTCCTCTTCTGTCTTGTTATTAGAATAATTTTCATCATGAATTGAGTTTTGCTATCTAACACACCCATTACATGTTCATACATGTGACGGTGATGATCATTCATGTATACGGTCAATATATTCAAATGTTTTCAATTTGTCGTTAACTTTTTTCTTCTTTGTTAAATAAATACTGGAGGACTGCCTCGTTGGTCTAGTGGTTGCTAAGCGCGAGGTCCGGGGTTCGAATCCCGGGTCGGGAATAGTGTTACTGGGTTTTTTCATTAGGTAATTCTTAGTAGCAGCAACCGGGCATAAATCCAGACTCCGGGATTTGTGCCCGGTTGATGGCAATGGGCTCGCCCATACACACTACATGGTACATTGGGACCTAAAAACATAACTGGCGAAATGTGGATGTACTGTATGTGCACCTCTGCCCACCCCTTGGGGAATACAGGCGTGATGTTATGTAAATAAATACTTGGAGGTATGAATTTTGAACCAGACGAACTAAATTACAACTCGTACTCGTGTAAATGATTTTCATTGTACATCGTCTATAAATTTCACATGAAACCAATAAATACATCAACATTTGATTAATAAACTGGCACTGACCATTCCGGCTAGTAATTTATTATCAGCCGAAATCCCGTGTCTGTGTCGGCCGTATCAATACATTACTGGACTGACATACAACATTGATAGCAAGAGAAATTTATGACTTGATAAGAAACCACCTAATGGATTGCTTGCTCAAGCCCCTTGTGGGACAAGAACAAAAATTTTCAGTAAAGATTTTTTCCTCAAGGAAAGCTAATTTGGGTCATCGATTATGGGTCTCTAATAAACAATTATGAAGGCCTGGTGGCCGGAAATTGTATTGAAAAGGTTTGTTTATATAGAAGGGAAGTTACAATTAGAGTCGCCTTTGTTGATTTTCCTAAAGGTTTTTTATTTTAAGAGAATATTTTATTTAACATTTTTCTGATTACTGTGTATTTTGAATGAATAAGAAAATTACTGTGATTAGAGATATATCTGGAAATCTCTTTGTGAATCTGTATAACAGAAATATATATATTATGTATCAATGTTTATGTATTTATCAATGTTTTGGAATAATGAAGTAACAGAAAATCACTAAGCAGCATGATTATGCGTTGTCACGACTTCAAGCGACATGACAAGTGTTTATTTTATAGGTAGAATTTGAGCCACAATTGATCAATATTTTATTAGAACGAGCTAACTTTAAGATATATTTAGTTTCAACCATTTCCAAACAAATACTTATCTCACTAAACCAAAAAACACGAGTAATTGCAAATTTAACCTCCTTCAAATGGAACTTGATAATACGCCTCACATAGATCTAATATTTTAATCCCCAGAAACACTTTAATCAACCCATTGGATGGATGAAGAACTAATCAACAGTGACTAATACGTATAAAATCAACGATGTTCGCACGCAACGGAGCGGGCGACGCCGTTACATAGCTAATCATGTTAGGGACGCATCCGCTAGGCTCCGTACAGTGATGCGCGTATATCGATGATATTGTTAAATGTCAATGGATATGAGTTAAGGAATTTTCGGGTGAGGGTTTGGTGGCTTTTTGTTACTTTATGCTTTGAATTCCGTACAGGCTTTTTCGGTTACCCGTAACAAAGTTATTGTGGCATAAAAGCAAGCATATAGGTAGCTTTTGTAGCGTTTGTATGGCAACTGTAATTAGTTTTATGGATAGAGTGCATCCAGTCATTGTTGTGCATGAGTGGATAGTGATGGATTTATATGACTGCAGACGAAGACTTTTTTCAAAAGGAGAAGGAGGATTTTAACCTAGTTTAAGACCAATGAAAAGTTATTGATTTCTGAGGTTTTAGCAAAAAACTGAACTTTTCGAAGCTTATTATTTTTCATACGTTATATACATACATTATTAAACTATAAATATCATAATATACATTTTCTATGTTTAATGCATACATTTCCAACACTTGAAACATTCTATTTCGTTGACAATTTACCGTAAATTATCTGTTTAGATCGTTTACCGATATTCTACCTACTCCTCTAAAAATATTTGTCAAAACTAAGCTCCCTGGGAGCGCAAAACTGAATCTCTACGGTGCATCGAGGCTGTGACACTAACAGATTTAGTGCCAGCACCGCTTGCATTCCTACCGAGAGAACTCGAGCTCGGAGAAAGAGACATATAAAACTATCGATTACATTTGGAATCGCATCCTTACTTTACCTACCTCACAGGTGAGTGGTAGTAAACATGCCCCGATAAGTAATATTACCTTCCTGCCATCCAATTATATGGCACTCGATGAAATAGATGCCAGATTTTTGAAAGCCCTCAAGCTATTTTGTGCTTTCCGACCTTGCATTAGAGTTGACATTAGTTTTAAAATATTTAGGGTTGGCTCGCCATCAAATATTAATATTTGGAGGAAGACTTATTTTTAATATCATGTTGTTCAATATTGTACAACCGGTGTAAAAACTTATATTTTACCACAATACCTTCAGACTCCAATATTACAAGTATAGTATTTTAAGCGTGTTCTCAAACTTTATTATTTCGTCTACTATATTATGGGTAATTGAATACTTCTAACAGTAGCTTTAGAATGTTAAACGAATCTACATTTTTTTTGCACCAAACAAATGAATCTAACTCACTTGAGACGAAGCACCTACTCGATATTTAGGAGACATTTCGCACCAAACAAATAAAACTACTGTCAACTAACTAAAAAATACTCGATATTCGTGTTTAATAACTAAAATATGGAGTAACAGCAAGTAACAACTCTAATAAGTAATGGTGGAAAATGTTTCGCGTAGTTAGTAAGGAATTAGGTCAACCCCGGCAGGTCTCGTGTTACCAGGAAAGTTTCCAGAAACAAGTGTATAACTTCAAACTCATTACTCTATGTAGTACCTTGCAAACAATAACGTTATATGTATATAAAATAACGATATGTGACGTGTAGCCTCAGGGTTTATACACTGGATTAATATGCTCGAAGTTATGAGTCCAAAGGTTTTCAACCGATTCAACCTGTTATCTTTCTTAGTTATGGTCCAATCTTCTTCTTATAGTATGGTTGATAAACAACCGGTAGTCAGAGTTGAGACGACCCAGCCTCTAACATGGCTTTACATCCCGTTGAAATATCTCTTAGGTGTGCTGGTTTCCTCACGATGTCTTCCTTCCTCCATTTTTAGAGAAACTGATAACATATATAATTTATAGTACATAAATTCGAAAAGACATTAGTGCGGGACGTGGCTTGTACTGCCGACTCCCTATTACTCATTGAAGTGTCAAGCAATTAAATGTGTGCAGAAACACATTTGCACCCCTCCAGAGAGTACATGCATCACATGTCCTGCTTTCACAGAAAATTATATCACCTTTTATAATAATACTAGCTGCACCCCGCGGTGTTACTCGCTACATACATACCTTCCTTCGGAATAAAAAGTAGCCAGTAGCCAATAGAAATTGCATCAAAATCGGTCCAGCCGTTTGAGCGTGAGATGGTAACAAATATACACACAAACACACTCACAAACTTTCGCCTTTATTAATGTTAGTGTGATGTGATGGTATCACGCGTAATTAGTTCACAAATTAACGATGTACATAGTAATAACGTGAATTGATCATGAAAAGTGGGTCGTTTTTAACTAAAGCTTATGATTAATGATTAAAATGGAAGTTCTTTTTATTCCTTCATTGAAACGCAGCGCAGCGCAAATGTATACTTGGAAATGCGACATAAATAAATGCTTTTAGAATTCCACGAAGAAGGTATTGAAAGCGCACTAGACTAATCTTTACTGAATACTGTGCTTAGACGGTGACCAAAATGGCATAGATACAGCTTCTTTAGTTATTTTAAACTACGAGTAGATAGGTAACACAGAAATGTCGGTTATTTCACCTATTTACTAAATAATTTCTCAAAACCAAAAATCAATGTACCTTTTAATAAATATACATATTATAATCCATCCATACTCCATATAGTTACTACTATTATAATTTGAAAGTAATTTTATCTGTTACGCCTTCACAACTAAACCGCTTGACGGATTTTGACATATGTTACTTAACGAAAGCGAAGCCGCGGGTAAAAGCTAGTAATTAATAAATAGCCCTTTCGACACCGCGATCAAAGAACCGGATAAACATTAGGTCATAATATAATCAGCATATTTAAAAAAATGTTATTTGTTATATTCAACCATACTCGTATCAGTGGCCGGTTCATCTGCTTCATCGCCACAGGTTTTGCTGAAAGGAAAATTCCAGCAAGAGATAACGGATTATACTTAGTGTCAAAACCGCCCTTGGATTTAAGAATCTTGTTAGTTTTTGCAACATTTTTTTGGTTTTTGAACCTTATTTCCATGATATTTTTACAGACAACATAATATTTAAAGAAATGAGATCATTTCTTTAATTTAATCTTTAGGTAGAATCTATTCCGCGTCTTAATCATTATAGTATTCTGATGTAAACAGAAATTTTGCTACTGTTCAATCCAAACTAAATTTTAACAAAGCTTTTAGAAATTTGCCAAATCCCGCAGACGAATGCAGCCAGACTATTGGCAAACATTTAGTTTAATCAGACTCAAATACATTTGGCAAATTGGGAAAGGTAATTCTCATCAATGAAGAGTATAGAGACTAAGAGTATATTGTAAAATAGATTTCCAATATTAAATGATTACTTTAATAGATTTTTCTTTGTTCAATTGAGTTTGTCAGATTTTGATAATTTGGTTTCACAGAAGTTCTCTCCTCTATAAGTCTACAGGCTTTTTGATTTAAATTATATTGCTGCAGATCAACATGTACTATGTACATAATTATGAGATAAAGTATATAGATTTTATTTAAAAGCCCGAGCCTGGAAGCTTGAAAACATAAAACATTGATGAAAACAGTTATTTTCATTTCATTCAAGGTTTTCCATAAAAATATTAGTCGTAATATAAAAGCTGATGTAACAAACAAAATCTTTCAACGAAAATAAATAGGTTGAAATCTAATTCCATGGAAGCACATCCCAGTCCAAAGTCCGGTAACATTGCATTAGCCCAGTGCTGTTCCAAGAAGACAAATGGTGTTTGTTGAGCAAATTGACTTAGAGTTTGATACTTTACCTAACTCTTATGTGGATTCACTTTGGCTAAGAGTAATGTCCGCAGTTTGAGCTATGTTCGAAATTACGTTACAAATGTTGACTTTTCTAGAGAATGTTATCTGGAATGGAATTGGATTTTTGATAAAAATGGACGTGGATTTCTTTTTGTCTGGTTGCAAAACTAGTGCTTTGGTTATAACCGCTGCTGAGTATATGATGAGAATAGTGTCTGGATTTTGTTTCTTCTTCTTGATGCTGATCTTCTTTTATGTTAAGCAATAATTTAACTGCTGTTGAAGTTTACGAAATACTTCGCTTTATTTCACTGTTTCTTTGAAGTCTATAGTTAAAATTCATTATGTTTTCCGAGAATGCGACTGTACCTTTCAATTTTTTGTTAGTACTTCACTCTGAGAGCGCAAATAATTCTGAAATTGTTATTTTATTTGTTCTTTTAGAAACTCAACGAAAAATAAAATTTTCACTGTCATAAGTTTAAGTGCTCTTTGTGTAGCGTTTTTACAGTCGAGGTGCTTGCAATTAGATGCAGATGCGACCTTAATTTATGTTCTAGATAAGACTTGGTCCTTTGTGTGTGTAAAACAATTACAGAGTTGGCTTTTTTCAATTTAATATAAAGTAAATAACAGGGTTATTGTCCCTAGGTCATGATAAGTCACACTAACAAGGCTTGAAAATTGAAAAAGGAACATTAATTGACGACCCGATTAGCGCAGTGGCTAAGCGATTGGACTGCTGCGCTAAGGGTTGCGGGTTCGATTCCCGCACGGGGCAAAACTTTGTGCGAACCACAGATGTTTGTCCCGAGTCTGGGTGTTTGAGTTTGTGATATTTCATGTTTGTGAAACGCACCCACGACACAGGAGAAATTCCTAGTGTGGGGCGACGTTTTTTAAAAAAAAAAAAATCTTAGAAAGTTAAGTTATTTGTCTTTCGCTGGAACACTATTAATATCTTTTTTATTCAACAATTAGTAGGAGAGCTTAAAAATATCGCTGATCTGGATTTTTACCTCAAAAACCTCAAAAATATACTACCTACCATAAAGTGCATGTAAAGCAAATAGCGTTATATCAACAACGTTAAATGGATTAACTACGAGGGCAGGTTTTATATGGAAAGAGCTTGTTAATAATTCATACGTATTTTCATGTCAGTTTTACTAGGTCACCTTTTAACACCGACCGTGTTAGCTGCGTTGGAATCCTTGTTAACATCGCCCATAAATGTCCTTTCATCATGCGATGCGATTGCTGATAATATACCTAACGTTTAAACTATTTCTTTTATTACGAGTACTTTTAAAAGATCTTATTTATTTTTTTATTGTACACCAATTTATAAGGAATAAAAGAACGCAGACTTAAAATTATGTACAAAGGGCGGTCTTATCGCACAAGGCGATTTCTTACAGACAACCTTTGGATGGACAAAAGAACAGTAGAAAATTACGGTTTACGGACAGTCGCGGTGTACATATTGCAGACTAATCGCAGATATAGTTTCTAAAATTTCAATAATAATACATAATTATATAAATACATACATAATACAAATGTAGTAAATGGGACAGAAATAAAAGTCAACAAGCTCTAAGGAGGTAAAAATTACACTTTTTAGAGCATACTGCACCTCATTTTACACCTGTAGCCTGTGGGTACATTTTACCCAAAAATCGTACAGCGCCCTTCGTGTCCAGTATAATAATGCGTTCAGGATGTTGATGGGGCTGCCTCGCTACTGTAGCGCATCAGGGATGTTCGCTGAAATGAGAGGGGATTGTTTCTATACCATCATGAGAAAGCGCTGTGCATCCCTGGTGCGCCGGGTGCGGGCCAGCTCCAATAGCATCCTGGGCATGATTGCTGATAGGCTGGATAGCCACGTACTGGGTCGTTGCTCAAGGATTTCGGCGGGAATCCTGAAGTGATTTACTAACATAGTTATAAGCATTGTTACTAACCTATTGAGTCATGTTACTTTAAATAAAATTATTATTATTATTATTAAAAAAGAGTTACAGTGACAGGTAAAACTCCTTGACAAGCTTTTTGTAAGCCTGCTCTTTTTGAAGCCTGATCTATTTTGATTCTAAATTGTCTCTCGCAGTTAGCTCTGAAGGAGCTCTTACTGCTTAACCAGTCGTTTGGCGAGACCTAATAAAAGGCCTCCAGCCAGGTAAAAGATCTTCTGTTACTATAACTCTATTTATACTTACGATGTATTTTCGATCTACACGGAACAAACACTTGTATAATCTGCAAATATTTGCTTCAGCTCTAAGAATAATCTTATTTGCTATGTGCTTACTTTTATATAGTACGACTTGTAAAGAGAGACAATACAACGTCAATCGAGTAGTATTTTGCGTTAAAGGGTTTTGATTTACAAAATTGTTTTTAATGCAACACATTATATTACTACTAGCATTCGAACTCGATGACTACCTGCTCATCCAACAGACGTCCTCCTTCCTTATCTATAAATATTGAATTTAACTGACAGTTATTCCAAACGCCATATTAAACATTAGAAATGTTTATACTGTCGTTAAGTTTACTTAAATAATCTAAGGTTCCGCGCAATTTTCATAGTTTACTTTTATTCAACCTACCTTCTCCTGACAATAACATATTATAACAAAAAAGAATTAGCAAAATTGGTCACGCGTGATGCCCTGACTAAGAGGTATTCATTTTTATATATATACATATATATACATGCATGTAGTAGATTATCGTAATCGTCTGACTTAGCAAATAAATAACTCAACAAAACCTCATTTGTTGTCAATGTAAGTACATTTAAAGATTTAATTCGCATAATATCACATTAAATCGCGACGTTGACAAAAGTAAGTTAACTACCATCTCTTGTAACAATAATATCGCTGGATATCACATAAAGCTCCTGGGTTTATGCGCATATTACTCCGGCCGCGTAGGCGGGGGTACAAGTAGTGGGGAGTTGGCGGCGAAAGCTGCGCAAATCCTTCTCACATTTTGGAAACGAGTTTATATTTATTTTATTTAAGACGAAGAAGTTATTATCCACTTCTTGTGCAATTTAGGGATTTTCATTGTTATCCAATTGCAGTAGTTGTCTTACTGAATATATTTATCAGTATAATATCAATTTTCAAGGTCAACATTTTTTTCGACTTACTACGGAAATTTAGTTCCGTTGCTTTGTATAAATGTTGGTATTGCAAATCTAAGAATAAAGATGTTTAAATACCTCAATAGTTAGTACAAAATTATTATTATGTTGTTCTATAGTTTTGCAGTACTGACGCTTATAATTTGAACCCAAACCACAAAAGCCCTTTTGGTAATTGGACACATTCAGATATGCAAAAAACGGAGGCTGTGTTCCAAATGGCCCCTTTTGAAAAATTTATGCCCTCCCGTTTGACGCGGCCCATGCCTCCTGGCGCCCATTTTTTTATTTAACCCAAATTAATGGGTTGGCTTGTTACATCGATATTTCTTTTGAAGTTTCTGCAGTTGGATGAGGAAAACGTGTCGAACCCGCGTAGAGACGTAACGGTAATTTTTTATGAGCAAGACTTCCGAGTAAAAGAATAGAGGCAGGAAAAGGAAGTATTTCTTATCTTGGCATTATTGGTTTTACATTCTTAATTGCAAAGTTCAATCATCTTGCCAGAAACAAAACAAAATGAAAACTCATTAATATTACTTATTTGATTTTGTTTTGAGTTCTATTATGTTATTTATTGCTTGATTAAATATATTATAGGAAACGCCCAAAATGCGCAGATGTGTTCAGAAATAAATCAAAACAAACACGTTAGATTCACATGAAACCGTCAGCAAATCCATTTTGTATAAACCAAATGCAATAATCATAAATCTGCAATACCCATTTCTACAAATTTATTGCAAAGCGAGAGATGTATGTAAAACACATGCAGAAATAAAACGCTATGCACTGCACTAAACCTTTCGGCTTTGCCATAAAACTGCGGATTGGAACTAATCATGCGTCAACCTATACGGGTCATGGGTCGCTCATACTTAATCGAGGTAATCCATTTGGCAGACAAGTTTTATACAACCGCCATTTTAAGTTGACCCGCCTAACCCCACTGTTATCAAGCGTTGAAGTGTGATGTGGGCAAAGCAATTTGTTGTGAGAGCTCCATTTATTCTGGCCATGTTTTATCAGGCCGTAAATTTCTACTGGTATCTAGTGAGACGTCAACCTTCCGACGGCTTGTGCAAAATTTTAGTGGAAAATACGATTCATGCAATAGTTTAGGGACGAAAAAAATGTGGGATATTTTTGCAGATTAATGTGAGATAATTGAGTTGTGAACATACGCTTTTAAAAAACTTGTTCGGCAGTCCTTGGATTTTGATCATAGGGTGGTTTTTATACATAAAAATGTTATTTATATTTATGCTATAATATGTATACTTACATCTTTATCATCGATATTTTCGCACAATTTTGAATTTATTTGCAGGTACCTATTGTTGATTGATATTGCATTGAAGGGTGCAACGATAAGCATTATCCCCCTTTTTGGAAATTCCCCTAAAGCGGTTACCCTCAAACTAATATCAGTAATACGAGTATACCTATATCAGAATCTATCCAAATCCCTTAAGACTTCAACACATAAATTGAACAACGATTACTTTTGAAACTTTCTCCCGCAATACATCAACATTGACTTAGATTTATATATTTGATTAAAATCTTGCTCTTCGCGTTTCTAATCTTTTAATTGCTTTTTAGTTATGAGAAAAATTGCTACTTTTGGTTTCTCTTAGATTAATTTTAACATCATTCAATAATTATTTTTCTTTCTGACCTGCGTTGCTACTATGAGCTAGCATTGCAGGTCATTTTCCGTTGTGGAAGCGAGATGCAGCATTACACTACACGTAGCAGCGTCTCGGGTCTGCAACGAAAATTGACCTGCAATGCAAGCCCATTGCAAGGCACCTGATTTGCATGTCATCTTAGATTTTATAAAAGCTAACACTAGGATTGTTCGATTGTTGAAGAATAATTACAATTAAACCAACTTCTCAAGACAATGACGGCTAATTCAAAGAATTATTTTAGTGTTGTAATTAAGACTTCCGATAGAGACCCCATATTGGTTGGTATTATCCAAAGAAATATCGTATTTCGTGATCAAATGTTACAAGTTTTACATTTGACATCATAAAATGTTCGAACAACGTAATGTCTGACAATACATTTCCAAACCAATGAACACAAACGTTACTGCTTGGACAGAACTTGAAAAATGATCACTTGGATAAATCTATACAAACGTAATTGTTGATGGAATCTTTTTTAAACTTAATTTGAAGAATTTTTTTTGAATATTTTGTTTCATTTAAAGGACAAATCACATAAACATGACATCACGCCCGTGTTCCCCGAAAGGGGTAGGCAGAGGTGCACATATACTACACCTACATTTCGCCAGTTATGTTTTAGGTCCCAATGTAATCGGGGGCGATTGCCATCAACCGGGCACAAATCCAGACTCCATGCAGCTACTGAGAATGACCTAATGAAAAAACCCAGTAACATTTTGCCCGACCCAGGATTAGAAACCAGAACCTTGTGCTCAGCAGTCGCGCTTAGCAACTACTAGATCAACGAGGCAGTAAAAAAGTAAAAGACGAGCATTAACGAAATAAACCAGATACGGTGACATGGGAAATGACATTTGCTGATCATGTCTCCCTTTGAAAGCTTATGTCAATAACGTATTACGCACGTAATGGAAACCTTGGCAATAAGAGATTACCATCTTGTTTAAGGAGATTAGTTGGAAAGCCTGCTATCTAACATACGAGTACGTACGCTCTATAGACACAGAGGTATACGTATGGCACCAATTGAGATAGTTAGTAATTCCGATAATTTACATACGCGTGAAACAAGAACCTTTCATTAGTTTGTGTGGTATATTTGTAATAATATCTACAGAACTTCCAAGCGTATCAGTGTTAAGTACAAATAGTGCTTCAAGTAATTTATAGGTGCTACGTCTAGGTCGATTGCCGCCTCATTTACCTTACGACAAGCGTGAGGTCTTTGGATTTATTGCTAGGTGAGACTAAGTGTGAATAGGAATTTTTCTCTAAAAGAAATATTGGGAATCTTAAAGCTTCCGAAATTATGTTTGATGATAGACAGGACTCTAATTATATGTTAGAAATTACTGTCTTTGATAGTGAATTGTGATTGCCTCCACCGTTTGCCCGCAATTCCACCTGGTGGAAGGCCTGCCAATGCTGTGTCCTTTTTTCCCTTATAGAAGACGTCTTCCGGCTGACGATGATGATAAACCATAGTGAATTGGTAAATATTTAAGGTGATAAAACGCAACAGTATAAACTTGTCGTTTAACTAGACTATTACCAGCTAATAACAGCTTTAAAACAATAAGGTTGACCTTAAAACCCAGAAAAATTCTAGAATAAATTTGTCTGGAGTCCACATACTTCATTCTGAAGTGATCTAGCTGCTAAAATTTGGGTAAAATATGAGTCCTAACATCAAAAATCCATTTTTGCGTCCACTGAAATCAACATAATCACTTACTCTGAGTAAAGTGTGCATCAAAACCGCAAAAGGGTGCTCGTAACGTATTTTATACCTCGCAAGGGTGTGAAAATTAGTGTGTTTCACCGCACTAGACAAAGTCTAAAGTGGTGCTTATCTCTGAAACTACGACAGATACACATAGAGGTAATGATTGTATTGTGGAGTGTTGCGAGCGTGACCGCTGCAGTTGGGAATTTTGTTATTTTAGAACTAGAAATACGATGGTTTTGTCAATATTTTTTTAAACCCGCAGAGCGGTTTTATATGCTAAAATCTATCCTTTAGATACAGTAGAATATTGTGCTAAACTACAACAACGGACAAGGATGCTACATTACAATACTGAAATAATTATAAGTTTATGACAATGCTAGGAAATGTTAATAACTTTTCACAGTCTAGTTATCTTGAATAAATGATTTTATATCTTTATCTGTAAACTTACTACGATATGAGTTAATTTTGCGAACTAACCTAAAGAATCACATTAGGTATTGCGGGATCTAATATTAAGCGGCAAGATATGGTATCATTCAACCAGAGTTTTTCTGTGACGTCATCAACGGTAAAGGACGATTCGATTTTAAGTTTTTTTTTGTATTTATAGTTCTAAGTCGGGCTCCAACTGAAAATCATCGCTGAGTTGGTGACCTTTTCTTGCCTCGTACTCTGTAATTTTTATCTTTTGTTATTTTCTTTCTTTCTATCTTCCTTTCTTATTTTCTTTCTTTCTTTATATCTAAAATTTTGTCCACGCCAGCCATCAGACCAAAAACATACCGAAGCAAGTATCCAACCTAAAACAAAAACCTTCATTACATAACACATGCTCAAAAGCTCAAAACTTTAGTTCCCACTAAATATCAGTGGTAACAAACGCACCTGGGAACTGCGGTCGTAAACATAACGCAGGCCCGTATGTTTACGGCGCAAGTGTTAAACTTTGAATATACCACCGCGTTGAGCCGTAATATGGGCCCCAAGTGTGTGTGCCCTAGTTTTTCAACACCACATTTACAGGCCCTATAGAGTTTTTAATTTTATTTAACTTTTTAAGAACTAGTTCGCACGTTGTAGTGAATTTTTTTGTTGAGACTTTGTAACTGCGATGACCACGGCAAAAACTCTTTGTGAATATACAGGCTCTTTGTTTGTAGGTAAGTGATTCAGAGCAATAATGATTTCAGCTTTCCCTTAAATTAATAATGAATGAAAAGTGCTCTCTCTGTTATCGTAATATTTTGTATTAATTCGTTCATTTTGCACCTTTTTCGTGATTTCAATATTGTATTTACATCAATACTGCGATCGCCAAGCCGCTTGCCAAGCGTGGGGATTTTGGCAACCCTTATCTAAGGGGGAGGCCTTTATTCTACAATGAAGGTCTTCTGGCTGATGATGATGATGATTTTGTTGGGGATTGTTAATAAAATTCAAATATTTCATTTATTTGATGCTACTAGAGGTGCAGCCTGGTTTTATGCCAAACAACCTTAAAACCAAACAACTTAATTCAAATAAGTTGGCGATATAATAATTTGTGACGGATCTTTAGTACCGTGTTGTCTTGACTTGTATACCTCTATGGAATTTCTCTAAGTTTCCAAGCATCTGGTTGGACCCTTACTTTGGGAGATGATCGACCATATTGAATGAATTAAACTTCGTTCTACTATAATGCCTTCACTTTCTGGTCTGAATTCGATGTCGTTTTCAATGCGTCCTTTGATGTATACAACCTTTATGTTTGTCTATTCCATTTAATGCTTGTCCAACATCATCGATAAATCTATACTTATATTACTGGTCCGATTTGAAAAATTACTTCTGTGTTAGATAGCCCATTTATCGAGGAAAGCTATAGGCTATAAAACATTCGAAATCTAAGCAGATAGGGTCACGGGCGAAACTAGTTGAAAATAAATTTGAAACTAAATTCAAAACATCGTTCACAAAGGACAAATTAATACATGAATATCACAATACTCCATAATGCAATCTACGTAAAATCTGAACCATAAATAAATTAAAATTTCGTTATACATGCATTAATATGGATCACAACACAAATTGATATATCACTGTTCGCAGTGATAGGTTTTGAGCTAAAATTCAACGTGTCCGAACAAAGTTTGATCGTAAAATTCTGTTTAATTATTTTATGCAATGCTGGAACTTTTAGATTTATATTTTCGTGAAATGTTTTATTAAACGTTTCAGTTTCTGTTTTATATATTTTTAATGGTACTTTTTTATTTATATTTTGTATGGTTTATAAAAATAAAACTGGGTGCGTCTATCTTATCTAATAAGAATGATTATTCTGCGATTGGTCGTTAACAGTATCTATTTTAGGTGAGGTTATCTCCACCAGAACAGAAATCTGTGTTGTCAACAATAAAAACATCCTACTTCAAAGAAATACCATTATCAATTCTATTCCAAGTCAACTAAAATCAAGAAAAACAAGCAACTCTTTCTAACCAACGAAACAGATTCTCTCGAAAGTAAACTAAAGCAACGAAATTATGCCATCAGTCACCGAACTCTTTCCATTTTTAAGCCCCAAGTTAGGGCGCCATTAACTTCAGAGCACTCGACCCTTGGAGAAACCTCCGCGGCTAATTAATAAAAGTGTCGCAGAAAGTTGTCACATAAATTGCGACACTGACGCGTCTGTGACGCAACAAAACGTTTTTATAACCTTTTAAACGACACGCATAATTTTTTAAGCAAGATAGCTTAATTAAATGTTTTTGGAGGGATTTTTTGAGACAATCTCGATTGTTTGGCGTCAAGGTGTTTTGTTGATGAATTATGCATGAGTTATGTAAGTTTTTATACCACTGCTTGAGGTTATAGCCGTGTCTACGATGTTTTTTTAGGATTTAACAGACTGATGGATGATGGAATATAGACTCATAAGATTTAGCTAGGTGAGCATTGGTATCTTACTTCCTTACTAGTTTTAAATCTGACGCAAAAATTAAACAATTGAAGATTTTAATTTCTACAAAATCTTTTACTTACCTCCAAGGGTCTGAGCCAAAAGAAAGTACAATTAATTATCTTTTCATGACTCCAGCACCATTACCACGTGACGTCTCTGGCCGGCCCAGAAGGGCACTTTTGTAATACGTGCCCCAAAGGGTTTCACAATTTATGTTTTTACCTGTCTCTTGCAGCTGAGGACCAACCCTAATTCAAATCCTTATGTGTAAACCCAACCCTAACTGTTTAGCACCTTTGTGTACTAGGGTTTATGTGGTACTTGCCAGCTCCCCAAACATTCTTCATAGTGGATGGCGTTGAACTTGGCATCGCTTAGAGTCGTAATTCCCTATTAATGCCACTCGATGCTAAACTAAACATTTCAAATTTTCAACACCAACAAGTCTCTTATAGTAAGATTCTCTTACTTTTAAACCCTAAAGCTGATATTTTTTATCTCGAATGAAATAATTTGCTAAAATCTTTCCTTGTTGCAAACATTAACATTTAATTACAGATCACCCTTCTGTTTTAAATCATCAAAACAACCTTAATGGTACTTACTCGTATTCCGATGGAACTGCTAATGGATAAACAGATAATACTATTAATAGCATTATTATAGTAATAGGGAAGAGTACGGCTAAAAATGATTTTACAATGCTCATCTTCTGAGAAACTCCACTTCCATAGCTTTGAACATTCTTGAAATATGATTCGCGGGAATCAAATCGGTATAACTGGAGTAGTTTCAGTCTATTGAACAGAACACAATAGTTCATGGTTGTGATTGGATTGTGGCATTGTGTTGGCATCTAATTGGAAATGTTTGTTGTTATTCATTGTTTCAGAAGGCTGTTTCTAAATTTCAACGGAGAGTTGAAGCAGACAAGATGGGCATCGATATGTTAGATCGAAGATTGGTTGTTAGTTGCCAATAGTTCTTGTGAATCATATTGTTCAAGTATCTCATCAAATTCAGTATCTATTACTCAGAGTTTAGTAAATGCTTCAATTTCAAGTAGGTGATGTTATAGTTTACGATCAATGACCTCTGTTGATGAGTTTCATAACTTACCTTCTATGATTTTATTAGTTTTTTTTCGGTGTGATCATTTTATTAATTTGGATTTTCTGTGCGCGATTTTTCTGTAAGAAAATATCTCTGAGCATTCAACTTGAGCACAAAACAGGGAACAGATTAAGGATTCTTTTGTTGACCTTTTGCTTGTTTTCTCTCAAAACTTTTGTAATTTAATTCGAAATCCTAAAGTTTTATTTTATGAAATAAATTGTTTCAATTAAATGGTTATATTGTAAATGAATAAAGACATTGTCATAAATCTGTAACATAATTCTTTATTAAAAACTAGCTGTTGCCCGCGACTTCGTCCGCGTGAATTTCAGGTAAAAACACCAGTAGACTATAATCAGATTTTGTAAGTAAGTGGAAAACACTACAAATTACTTACCGAATGGAATATACATAGTATTTTAATGATAAAGGTATATTTCAAATTAAGATGGGGCTAGTTTACTTTTTATACCGATTTTGTATGATCGGTAAATATTAAGTGACTAACAGGAAAGTTATTGACACGATTTGTTGGCTTATAAGGAATTTCAATTTTAAATGTATCTTTATTTTACTGTATCTATGTACTACATTGACAGCATGCATTTCTCTGAACTACGGTTGTAGTTTTGTCTTCAGCAGACAACATTTACAGAGAGTGTAGACTGGTAACTCAGAAGCGACCGTCATACAGTAATCCGTGTAAAAATCAGCTGGTTTCTAGGCCTTAATTAAGTCTACCTCTGCGTGTGCTAATGGTGATAGTTTGTATGCCAAAATGCGCCAAGCGCTTGTATTGAAATTTATTGTAGCCGAAATTTAAACGAACTGCTCATGTCCGTCACCCATAGGTTGGGCCTGTGGGCGACGAACTTGGGCAGTTCGATGCTCAAACAGAAAAGGCGGTTTTAAGGGACATAAGGCACGTAGGCCGTACCTACGTGGTGAGCGCGACCAATCGCGAAGAGGCGAGTCAGAATTTGTTTAAAGAGATGGTGTAGCAAACGCGGATCGCGAGTCACTCAACCTAAGGTTGTTAGGCGGATACCCTGAGGTTTTAGTTAGTATAAGAGACCGGCATAACCCTCCGTCCGCTCATGGTAGAGGAAGTCCGACGATTTCCCCAGCAACAAAAATACTTTGATAATTGTGTGGAACTTAGAATTTGACTGCCTTATTGGTCTAGTGTTCGTAAAATGCGACTGCTGAGCGGGAGTTCCGTGTGTTTGTTTACCAGATCGGAAAGAGTGATTGGTTTTTCCACTAATTCTCGGTGGCAGTACCGACTTTAAATTTGTGCCCGGCTAATGAAAATTTATGTCTATGATGATTATCTACAAAAGGATAATTTTGAGGTGGATCACAGACCTTTAACTTGACGATGGTTGCCTACAGTCCACTTTCTGCTAGAGAGTTAAAACATATAAACCAATAAAATTAAAAATATTATGTTGTTTGAATAAGCAAATATCTTGCCGAACGCGGGAATCACACTATTAAATCATATCTTTACCAACTTATCCAAGAACGTGAAATAATGAGCAGAATTCTATATATCCCGTCTAAATATTACTATTTATTGATATTTATGTATATCCAGTGTATAAAGTGAAATATATAAAGAAAGTTTTTACAGAGCATTTAAGTCAGAAAATATTTCTCTAAAATCACCGACGAACAGGAATGTGCCGATCCATCACATGATTGTTGTTCCTGCTTAGTTCTGTCTAAAACTTTCACTATGTGGTATTGTACATTTTTACTATAATTATGACTACATTTCGGCAAATTTCTCTTAAAACTATTGCGTAACTCTCCAAGAACAGAATTGCTTCGAATTGATGTGTATCTAGAGTATGGCGAGCGCTTATATTTTGTCATCTAAGGGAGAGAGAGGTAGTAATTCCGGAAGACAATTTTGCCACCGTTATTTGTTTCCTAACCTCTGCAAGAATGCCAGTGGTAATAAATGTTTTCCCTGTTCCACCAGAAGCATCCAAGAAAAACATTTTACCCTGGCCAAGCCCAACGCTTTCAAGGACAATATTGTAAATCTGTGCTTGCTCTGAGGTAAATTTAGTGACGTAGTCATTCACGATGGTGGTCATTGCGTCTTGGTCATAATTTGTTTCGGCGACATACTTCCTGTTTCCACGTTCTTGATTATTTAATGGTTGCGGAGCCGGTAAACCGTATTCCAACAGTGGATTGCCCCCGATGGCAATGACTACGTCTTGATGAGAACTGAGACAGTGGTTCAAAATGCGTTCATCAGTTTCTCCGATGTCTCCTTCAATAGTATGTCTTAAAGCCCATGAAATATCCTCAGAGAGATGACGCCAATATTTTTCCCGCAACAAAACCGGGTTTGCAATACCGCAGAATACCAACATGACGGCAAACAAATGTCATAGGCGACTTGGCGCTAGCCTCCAGGAGAGTGTTGTCCCAGTGTTGGTCACCGTCAAGAAGATTTCGTGCTACGCAGGCTGCACGAAATGTCGGATACTCCATACCATCAACTGTCCTTAAGAATGCAAATGACGTTGGCCCCTATACGATGTGAAGCAATAGCCGCAAATAATAGCACTCGGCATTATTTGTATGCACAGTGTAAATCCTTCCCAATGCAGTGTCCATAAAGATTCCCGGAAACCCTTCGACAATACGACCACGTCGATGTCGATTAAATACACCTCTTTGCTTGTAGTATGTATAGTACGACGGCACCTCATCATACGTAAGTGACTTTGCAAAAAAATCAACTTCACAGAGACGTAAAAATGCCAAGACTCGTCTGTTGGAATCGTAGATAATACCTGACGTCACCCTTAAGACGTAAATACTAAAAGGGAACTTGAAATTTGATGGATGCGAGCAGTGACACGGTGGCTCAGTTGGCAGAGCGGCACCACGGTATGGCGACTGTCGCGGGTTCGAGTCCCGCTCGTGTCCATCATTTTTCAAGTTTCCCTTAATCAATTTAAAATTTAAGCATAGCATGGCAACATGCATAAAAAATACCAAAAGTCATATAAATTTGGGTTGGTATTATCGGTTTAGTGGTTTGTAGCTGTAAAGGTACAACACTGAATTGGTAATCGTAGATTCCAACAGATAATACCTAACGTCACACTCAAGACGTAAATACTAAAAGGGAACTTGAAATTTGATGGATGCGAGCAGTGACACGGTGGCTCAGTTGGCAGAGCGGCGCCACGGTACGGCGACTGTCGCGGGTTTGAGTCCCGCTGGTGTCCATCATTTTTCAAGTTTCCCTTAATCAATTTAAAAATGCCAAGAGTGTTGATTGGCGGGGATTTTCCAATCGCTTTAATACATTGGCGGGGTCGAAAAAAAATGCGCTGGCCATTCTCAAAATGGACGTCCATGAATTCATGACCTCTGGATGCCGATCTTGTATAGAGAACGCCAGCATTCGCCATACTGCTTCTGAAGTACTAATGTAGCGACCAGACTGGTACTTGGTCACTTCATCCCGATCAGTGCTTTGCAAAGCGAACGTTGCCTGGTCACTACCCTTGTTTACGTATTTGCAAATGTATTTAATTGACTCGACGCTGGAACACGATTCAACATTGATGTGTGTTTCAAACGTCCTAGAAAGCACAGGTGAGTATGAACAACCTATCTGTTGTCAACGTGAAGCGACTGCTTTTGGCTTCAGAATTGTTTGGACATCACTTATTTGAAATGGTGAATTTACAAACTTACTAATGTAGAAAAAAAATAAAAATTTAGAACTATAATTTACTGGAAATTGTTGGTAAAATATTATGTTAAAATATATATTATAATTGTCTTTTTATTAAGATATTTAAGTCAAAAAACATGCAAAAAGAAATTAAAGCTAACGCAAAAAGAAAAACCTTCGGCAAGAATCGATCTCACTATGCATAACTCGTAGGGCGATCGTTAAACCGCCACGCTACGATGACACATAGCAATATGTTTAAAATAGACGTTTCTATATATGTCATGATTCACTGCTCAGTTCCTTGTGGATATAGCGTGATGATTTCTACTTCAGAAGTTCATCTGTAAGTAATCTGCATAATGCAACTATTGGTTTCGTCTTTTTATCATTCTACGGCAAACATTAGACAAAACAAAGACATAATGCAATATTGTTCAGCCCTCTTTGCAAATGCCGTGATGATATTAAGCATACCGACGCGCCGGCCCCTAAAGAATATATTTGCAAACTTTCAGCGGATTCTATTCAGTCGTTTTTACGTTAATCTAACACATACATACAGACAAACAGACAAACAGACAAAAATTCTAAAAAATATATTTTTGGCTTCAGAAGCGTTCAGACATCCCATTGCACTTATTTTTTTTCAAATATCTTCAATGTACAGTTTTGACTTCGTTACGATTTTATTATATGTATAGATAAGTTAATATTAAAAACATATTTATAACACAAGCTTTTAAACCAAAAGTACCATAATATTGTATTGTCACCAAACCTATTTAAGAATCAAAATTTTTCTTTAATTGAATGTCAAAAAGGGGTTCTAATTAAGATGGCAAAACTCATATAAATACATACAAACATTGCAATTAAATAAAAGCTTGTAACAAAAAAATGCTATATCTATTTA
The DNA here is from genome assembly GCA_946251915.1 of Abrostola triplasia. Taxonomy (NCBI): domain Eukaryota; kingdom Metazoa; phylum Arthropoda; class Insecta; order Lepidoptera; family Noctuidae; genus Abrostola; species Abrostola triplasia. Next base: position 9,975,769 of record OX276430.1, read on the forward strand.
TCTGTCTTTATATATTTTGAATTGTTTATTATGCTATTTGAGCACAGTATGAATGTCAACAGTGGATGGCTTCCACCTGATGCTGATGATGAAGAACAGCATGAAATATAAACACAAAGGTGGATATTTTCGAAAGCTGGCAAAATTTTCTTACATCAACTCTCAACAACTCAATTATAAGGTTTTAGTATAGACATTTAATTATTCTAATGTCGATTTGATGCTATAAAGACTTCTCGAAATCCCTACATGATACAGTAACAGCAAAACTACCAAACTTACAATTAACCATTTTCACAGGTAAATTAATAAGCAATGTAATTACAAATAATCCAATTAATTAATATCTACCGTTGTATGAACATAAATTGAAACCGTTAATTAGTCCTACCATTAATGAGAGAATCGCAGGGGAACGCGTTAATCACAGTTGCCCGGTAATTGTCCATCGATCCCTCATCCCTTTTCTCTTGTAATTATCCCGAAAGCGTACCCGAACTTTGGCAGTTGTAATAATTTACACCTTATTTAACCTAACCCTCTTGATGTGTTTTTATGACGAATAAGTTAACATTACTTTGTGAGGATTATAATCCTGGTTGGAGGAAGTTTCAGGTATATTTTGAATCAGATTAAGCTGTTAGGCATCTTAATGACCGTTTTGGACGAAACTGCAATGCGGAATTGAATTGACTGCCTCGTTGGTCTAGTGGTTGCTAAGCGCGACTGCTGAGCACGAGGTCCTGGGTTCGAATCCCGGGTCGGGCAAATTGTTACTGGGTTTTCCATTAGGTAATTCTCAGTAGCAGCACGGAGTCTGGATTTGTGCCCGGTTGATGGCAATAGGCTCGCCCCCTATTACATTGGGACCTAAAACATAACTGGCGAAATGTGGGTGTACTATATGTGCACCTCTGCCTACCCCTTCGGGGAATACAGGCGTGATGTTATGTTATGTTATGTTGTTATGCAATGCGGAACCAACTTAACTAAACCGTATTCAATTTTGGTTTACATAAGGTGTTTGTGATGTATGTAAATAGTGGGTATCTAGACATAAGTTAGTAAATAGCGTTGGCCCACTACACCAAGAAGTACCCACACTTCTTGGTGTAGTGGGCCAACGCTCTGTAACGGTCAGTCTGTTTAAGAATATACGTCGAATACTAAAGTCGTCGTTTAATAACAAGTTCCGGTATTCCTGCTATACTTTAATTCCTTCAGTGTTGTTTTTTGAAAACTGAGTCTGAACAAAAGCACTAGTTTTATTGATCGTCAACAATGTAGGTAGGTACCTACTTAACTATCTCGTTATCTTCACAATAATATGTAAGATTTAGCGTGAATTTCTCTTTAGTATTAAGACATTGGAATCAAGTTAATTTAATTCTACGTAATCTGATTTCAATCGAGTGTATGTAGATGAGTACTTAGGATTCCCTAGGATCCTATACAATGTATACGCATAAATTTTTTGGCTTCAGAATATATCACTTCTAAGACTCCGCCTCCATTCTAAATTCAGGGCATCTCCAACCTGCCATCATCATTAAGACTGTTATAGAAATAACTCTACTATGTAATATTTTATGTATGACAGTACGTTAGTCCCCTTCACAGCGTGTTTAATACACGCGTCACGTTTTGGTTCCCGTTGCGAACTAATGTAAGTTCACAAAATTTAGAGTTGCGCCACATGAGATGAAAGCGCCGTTGCGATTGTTAATTTTGGACGGCGCAACTTCTGTATGTCAAGACGCCTGTATTCCACGAGTTAGGCAGTAGCGTAATGATCTATTTAATAAGTTAAGAGTAATTTCCCCTGGAGTGATGGGTCAGAATGGTACCTCCTCATTTCGTCCCGAAGATGGGCTGCAGCATCTTTTGTAACTCCACTAACAATACTGCGATCCCCAAGCCACTTGCCAAGCGTGGGGATTATAGGATACCCCCAGGGGGATGCCTTTTAACAGCGGACTTTTTCCGGCTGAAGATGAGGCACATTAATATTTCTTCTATTTCACATCCTACTGTCAGAAAGCTACTGAGAATTTGGTAGTGAAATATTTAGGATTTTATGACGTACAGTACTCGTAATTATGACTACAGTATCAAAGAGACGGTTTACTTTAAGCGATAAAACACTTATGATTTCAGACCCCCTAGACAAGTGGCATAATGATAAATGAATGGGGATGACTATTTCTGATGTATATTTTGACTATGTTATCGATGACTTATTATGTCAACCCATATAATTTTTCATTCTATTTGTGTTCAAGTGTGTTTGAGCGTTTCAAGCGTGTTGTCCAGGAGGGCTTCAATGCATCATCTTTTATTAAGACCGGTTTTCTTAGTATACAGGCCAATGATTATAAACAGTAAAAACCCTGGCTGCCAGTTATTCCTAAAAAACAAAGGGCAGGAGACTATCAGTCAACATTACATCACTACGGAAAAAACAAAAACTATATTAGTAAATATTATTCTGTCGCTGCGACAGTTTATCTGACGAACCTTTACATACGATATAAGGTCAGCAAGGCTTCACGAAGTTGTAAAACGGTTTTATGTATCATAAATACAGCTTCAGTTAGTTTAAGTGCTCCCTAGACTATATGGGTAATCGAAAACCTTGTTACACACCTAACAAGACGTTGGCAACACTCTAAATAACTTACGGCCTGCAAAGGCTTTGTGGTTGTATTTGAATTTGATAATAATAGTTTTGCTAACTTAATAGTTGTTTATTGGATTGAGTTGAGAGTGCGTACTTCAATTGTTGGTGAATGTTGCCACGTAAACATTGTAATTAAAGGGGGATTGAAACTAGTTGGGCATACCTGCAGAGGGCGCATGCGTTATATCGTTTATAGTGTGACGCACGTAGGTGGAGGCAGGTTGCAGCTTTTGATTGGGAGAGGCAATATTATTATTATATTTGTTGGCTAAATACAATTTTCCGGACGTTAGGGCAAAAAGCAATGAAAACTCGTTGTAAAGTGATGCATCGTAATTTAATGCAAAATGTATACGATAAGTCAATGCTGACATGGAAAATTTTCTTACTAAAAATCTAGATTTAAAATCCCTGTAACACTTTTTCCGACCCGGGATTCGAACCCGGAAACTCAGCTCAGCACTTGCCTGAGCCGCTCTTTACTATGTTACTCTATTTCCTAACAGTGTCCCATTTATTTATTGAACTGTACCGAACATGTTGTTTCAGATCTGCATAGAGGCGGTAATATCCGGTGGTGAAGGAAATGCGCTGACTGCGCACGATGGCGGTGTTTGTGGCGCTGTTGGCGCTGCATCTGGCGGTCGCCAGCGCCGGGAAGTGCACTACGTGAGTACTCACTTTATAAATATTATTTATTTATTGGCCTTTCCAATTGTTACACTATTTAAACTATAATATAAGAAATATACAATTAGTGTAACATAACAGCATGAAATAGGATTTAAAAAAGTAAAGTTAGAATATTTCGATGTAAAAGAAAACAACCATCCGTGTCTACTCTTTTGTAATCGTTAAGCAAAAAACTCTAATTTAATGTAAAGACAGTGTTTTAAAAAAAAACTTTATTTAAAAAAAAAAAAAACTAAGTATCTGAATTCGGAGGCTTGTATTATTGGAGAATATTTCGACGGCAGCAAAGAACAAACGGTTATGTACAAAATCACTAGTTTTCAGGAGAGCATTTTTAAGGAAAAAATGTAATAACTTTTACAAGAACAAAGCTAGCTTCTTCAAATTTGCAATAGTTAATTAATAGGTCATTCTTAATAAAATAGTTAAGGTCAATTCACCGAATTATATATTTTTTTCGAAATACGGTAGATGTCTTTGTCTGCTTCGAACAAAATAAATAACCAACTGAGTCAACTGCCGTATGTTCGTTTTCACGTAGGACTTTTTAAATACTGATTACCAAATAATTTTGCTTTTAAAAGTAGATATTGCGATTCTTTACCGTGATATGTATCTAACTACGACAATAAATAAACGATAACAATAATTGACACCAAAATATTGTAGTTGTCTCAAATTACTTCGTAATTTTAAAGGTTTAGACATTGATATTGGAGATAACATACTGTTATTATGACAAGATTTAGGAGTTAAATACAAAATAAGGATTCATTTTTAATCATCTTAATCATATTTAAAATTAATAATGTTTGTAATAAAAAGATATCACAGTATAAACAAGCTACAGACATACAAATGAAATGAACCAGTTTTATTAAAGGCAAGTTAAATCAAGCTTACTTTTATAAAAACAAAAAAAACTTTTTTTTTAACTATCAAATAAATACCACCCACATAATTATTACAAAACTGATTTAATGTTTATTCAACAATCTTTTTTAACATCACAGAGAATCACTTTAATGGTAGATTAGAACTTATAATAGTACCATTATAAGTTCTAATCTAATTAAAAACTACCTAACGTGTAAAAAAGTCTTCTTCTTCAGTCTTCTACATCTATTATCATACTTTTATCCATCGTTGTATGCTTTATATTTTTAAATAATAGTGGAATTTTGGAGGAATCAAATTATTTTCGCAGAGGGAGATCAAATCTTTATATTTAGCTCATGTTATAGGCACGGTATTAGTATAAGCATTTTTAATGTTACATTGCTGTGCCTGTTTCTAGTATTTGCTCGACGACCACAATCTATTTTCATAAGCTGAGTCTTGCTTAAACCATATTTATAACTTATAACAGACGGCTCTTTTAAGTTTACTTTTACCTCTATAACATGATTCCATTTAACCTTAACATTATTAAAAAATTTGATCCATGTATATTGATTTGTGTCAGATTTGAAGTACAAAATATTCCCTGTAGTCACTTCAATTACTTCATAAGGGTCACCACTTACTTTGCACTATCTTATACAAGTACACCATTCCAGAGGCGTGGATATTGTTTTCCTTTATAAGACCGTTCAATAAGGGGATGCAAGCTATCACCTTCCTGCTGACTGTGCCTCTTTTCTAAAAACCTATGGCAAATATGCACCTTAAAGTTCTTAGCAGCATGCAAGTAAATTAAAAAACTAATCGATTGCGGTTCTGGCCGCCACAACTATACCATAAACGAATGTCTTAGATACCCTTCTCTGCTACTTTTGTTATCATTGTACAAAAAGCTGGCCACCTCATTGTATCCACGTTTTGTAATCGTCTCATCCCACTTATAGCATAATCCTTTTTCGTATCTTATGACGAATATTGTGAAATAAAATACTGATAATTTGCGCTTATAGTAAACGAACTAGTTTCGCCCTGCGAGGATGAAAGGGTTTTTTGAAACTGAAACGTAACGGTTAAAATTTTTGTCAGTTCACACTCTGCGAGCTTCGTATCATTAAAAATTAGGAATAAAAAAAAACAATATTTAAATGAGAGTTCACTGTCTCCCGATATTGTCTAAGAGTCCTTACTTTCTCATGGATATGATAAAAGAACTTTATGAAATAGAGGTTTAGTAAAAAATAATAATAACTTGCATAGTTAATCAACTATGCAAGCTTAAATTAAATTGCAAGGTTGACTTTACACCCGTGGCGAAACGGTCATGTGACTTATAACTTTGTTTATGGGTCATGACGTGCCGAATTGTCCGACGCACACACAGACACCTGTAGGTGTGCGTTTGTACTTCGTTAAATCGTAAAAATAGCTGTAGTTGTCTTTATATACGCAACAAAAAACAAGTAAATAATTATATTTTTTACGAAAAAAAAATATCATTAGATAAAATGAACAAATCTGAATCCAATTATGCAAAAAAGTGAATTTCGCAAAAATGCATTTGTCTTTTTGTTCTTTGCTGCCGTCGATTTCAGATTTAAATGGAGCCCTTACTATGAGTTGGTGAACTGGTGGCAGGCCTCCCAACAGGTGAACCGACGATATCGTCAGAGTTGCGGGCAATCGGACGCCAATGGCAAACTGTCGTTCATTGTGACTTCCTATAAGGAGGCCTTTGTTCAACAGTGTATGTTCCGGCTGGTGATGATGATGAGCCGGTGGAGTCGCAAACCTCAGCTAACAACGTCAAGTTAAAAAACTTGAGGTTCTGGAGCAAATATAGTTAAAAAATAACGCATAATAGCTATAACTTTGATAATAAAATCATTAATAAATAAAACCAAGATTCCTATAAACCAATCCAAACTCGAATAAAAACTTTCTCAAACATTCAAAAACTCCTGTAAGCTGGACCACTTTCATGACGACGCGACATTCAAATTAAAAAATATAAAAGGGTTCACTTGACCTTACGTGAATGAAGTCCGTGTTTTAAATATAAAAAACGCGCTAAAGGCGGGTACTCACTAGCCAGCCGTAACTATAACCGTTCCACGTTACTATTACCAAAAATCATAGTGAATGTGCAGTGGTTGCACGAGGTCCTGGGTTCGAATCCCGGGTCGGGCAAAGTGTTACTGGGTTTTCCACTAGGTAATTCTCAGTGGCAGAACGGAGTCTGGATTTGTGCCCGGTTGATGGCAATAGGCTCGCCCCCTATTGCATTGGGACCTATATACATATATGGGGATATGTGGGTGTACTATATGTGCACCTCTGCATACCCCTTCGGGGAATACAGGCGTTTGGTTGCAGTTACAACTCACTAGTGAGTACCCGGCTTAACACTTGGGTGAAACTCCCGTTTCATTCGGGTACTGGAGCGGGGGGAGAGTGGGGGAAAGTGAAAACGTGTCAAGCGTCATGTGAGTAGTAAATACTGCACCTGTTAGCTCGAGTGCTTAGGCTGTGGGACACTGGGTTAATGGCGGAGGTTTGTTTTTTAATGATAAGGTTTAGGTACGGGCGAAAAAGTAGAAAAAGAGTTAAGAACAGTAATTTAAAAGTAGGAAAATGCATCAGGATGGCTAATCAATTTTAATTTTACCATAATATTAAAAAATATATAATGCAAGTTTTAGTAATACATACATAAAGTCACGTCTGTTTCCCAGAGGGGTAGGCAAAGACCACAGATTTCCATTTGCTATGATCCTGGCATACTTATTTCACCTCTTAAACACGCATAGTCTATTAACAGACTAAAAATACGTAACCATACAAATATGGGTTACTTGAACTTTCTCAGTGACATAGAAAATAGAAAGCATTGTTTGACAGGTTTTTTGAACCTACCTCAGGCATCAGGTCGCTCTAAGTTACCTGGTTTAGTGTGGTGATAAATAATAGTTTAAGGCAGTTCTGTGAGAGGGAATAAATAGATTTATTATTGTCGTTGTTGGTCATATACCTATATCTGGTTTTATTCGTGCATCACGTCATGATCAAAATATTTTGATCGGTAATATTGTGAAAGTTCAAACAGCCTGTAGAATGTATTTCCCGTAAACGAATATTATTATAATGACAATATCTAGCTTCTTCACAAAATTTAAGAGAAGCAAGCAGATCTGCATTATTTTCTCCCGATAATTCTTAACGACAAGAAAGTTTGCAAATAATCATTTTTCAAAAGACCAAGGATAGCAACGGCTAAGAAAGGGTCGGGTCTCCGGGACGGCTAATTTTATTTTGTGAAGTCATCTAGTTAATGGCTTTTTAACCTGGTCGGTCAGGGGTCTCTTAATGATGAGGGGAATTGTGCTTGAGTGGTGAAGAAACCTCATAAAACACGAGTGGCTAATCAAAGGATTAGCGAGGATTACGAAGAATGTTAGCCGGGAATTTGTAATTTTATTGATTCATTTTAGCCAGTTTTACCCGCGATGGAGCTTTGATGGGAAATTACATAGATATTTATAGGTGATCTATAAGTATAGATGTGCAATTAAACTGTTAGTTTTTAATTCCTGTGGTGTCTTTAAAAAAATTCAAATAAATTAGTTCTTTTTTTAAAACGTTTACACTTAGAATTTATCTTGTATCGTGCGTGCGTTTTACAAACACGAAATAGGTATTACATACACAAACACCCAGACTCAAGAAACAATCTGTGGATCGCAGATTTTTTTTGTCAAATGCGGTTGTCAAACTCGTAACCCTTAGCGCATCAGTCCAATCGTTTAGCCACTGCGCCAATCAGGTCAAATTGACATTACCCTCTGTCAACTCATTGAGTTGTAGATCCCTCATTATGTTTTGAATAAGACCTACAACCATTGTCATTGCAAATATGGTAGAAAAATAATTTTAATTAGATGTAAACACGACGTACATGCAAACGAAACAGAGTTTTAAATGACGTCTCAATTTATGCCAATTACAGCGGTCAGAAATATCATGTGTACACAACTCATTACCGTATCACAAGCGCCAGAATTTACCGATTTTTGAGCAAATAAAGCAAACATTTGGCCAACATTGTTATGTTTTTAATTAATTGAATAGCATTTACTTGTGTCCGTAACTGGTGTGGCCATTCATCATGTATATTGTGTTCGTTTGTGAATTATGGTGAGATAGAATTACGATATGAGTGGTCTGCTTGGCTAACAGGAATGCGTCAAACCTAATGAAAAAGCCTCGTCAATTGCATAATAATAACAGCCTATAACTGTCCCACTGCAGGGCAAAGGCCTCTTCTCGTATAGAGAAGGATTGAGCATTGATCACCACGCTAGCTAGCGGGTTAGCGACTGAATTTAATTTAGATAATTAAATCCAGGTTTCCTCACGATGTTTTCCGTCACCGTTAGACAGTGGTGTCTTAGAATAACTAAGAAAGTATTTATAACATTAAAAAAGTCACATTGGTACTTGCCCAGGTTTGAACCTGTAACCTTGTGCATACAAATCTGGTATGTTAAGCACTAGGCCACCACGACATATCTTCTTATACGCCAATCGTATAACTGGAAAATTTTACAGGACTAGAAATACTTCAATACTTTTTTCATGTTTTTAGGTTATTATAAAAATCTAGATTCCTTTCTGTTACCTAATGAAAAAACCCAATAATACTTTACTTCACCTTGGCATTGACTCAAGAACTCATTCCAATGACGCAGTCACTAAAAATAGTTTCTACATATAGAATTACTAGCTCCACCCCACGTTGTTACCCGCAACATTATTTGGCGATAAAAACCTTATGTGTTATTCCAGGGTGTCAGCTACCTCCATACGAAATTTCATCAAAATCCGTCCAGCCGTTTGAGTGTAAAGAGGTAACAAACATACAAACACACTCACAAGCTTTCGCCTTTATAATGTTAGTGTGATTCTGTATAAACGATACTAACTTCCATTCATCTCTTGATTTATCCATCATTTTTTCATACCGTACTTAATTATACGTACAGTCAGCATATCCTATGATTGATGGACGTTTGTTAATGATTGCTTTGAAGATGCTGTGTTGTCTCTTCATTATGGAGCGAAATATCTGACAGTTATCTGACTCACAGTAGATGGGGGTTACCCATTTTGATAGTAGATATTAATACATATGTATATGTTGTTGCATTGACATACGAATGTGAAATAATAAAGAGATTTTTTGCTTTTCCATTGTACTCGCTACATTTTTTCGGAATAAAAAGTAGCCTATCTCTTAATCCAGGGTGTCAGCTACCTCCATATGAAATGTCATTAAAATCCATTCAGTAGTTTATGCGTGAAAGAGTAAAGAACATCCATCCATACTCACAAACTTTCGCGTTTATAATGTAAAGTAGGGATATTTATCATAAAGTTTACAATGTCAAATTAATTACCTGTCATAATTATTATCTACCTTTAAATACCATTCGTCAAATCTATACTAATATTATAAAGCTGAAGAGTTTGTTTGCTTGAACGCGCTAATCTCAGGAACTATACTGGTCCGATTTGATAAAATATTTTAGTGTTAGATAGCCCATTTATCGAGGGAGGCTAGGCTATAAAACATTTGAAATTCACGCAGACGGAGTCGCGGGCGTCAGCTAGTGTATTATATAATTGCATGTGTCTATTAAAAAAGTTTGCAGTTGTCTCTTATACAGTATACACCCACATTTCGTCTCAAGTCCCTCGCGTTAATATCATTGGAATTCTCAAAGGCCAACAAATAGCCTCAGGCTCACTAACACGATGATCAAAGGTAAATTCTTTCGTTACATTCCTAAATTGAGTAACAACTTATTAGATTCTTTCAATCTGATTAATTGAAGACAAAATTCGATATTTTTTTCGGAATACTTTTATGTCGACGACCCCGAGGGGGGGTCTTATTTTACGTAAGACAAAGGCGAGACTGCAAGAGCCCCCAGCCAGACAAAATTCGAGTGAAGAAAATATCTATTTTGTAGGTCCTTAAGTTATAACTTATAATATGTATTTTATGGTACGGCGAAGGTCGTTCAAGTACCGCTGGTGTCCATTTTTTTTTAAATGTCCTTTATCAATTTAGATACTTATAACTCTTAGATTGTGCAAAATGCCATCAAGGTTTTAAAAGGACATAAGTGCGTTAACCTAAGTATGTTTTGATTCAAAGTGAATCCTTCATCAAGAGTTACTTTAACCAAATTCCATTATCAGTCTTTAAGATATTATACAGGCTGCTCACAATAATTATCTTCGGAATAACAACAACACAAATGGTGGAACGAAATTCAATATAACCTAAACAGGGTGTTTTTCTACGTTAATCCTAATATAGCGTTATCTACCTATTTAACATTTAATATGTTTGTCCCGAGTCTGGGTGTTTGTGTATGTGATATTTCATGTTTGTGAAACGCACCCCCGACACAGGAGAAATTACTAGTGTGGGGCGACGTTTTTTAAAAAAAATATAATTGTATAAATGAGTATCTGTTCGTTAGTCTCACTAAAACTCGAGAACGGCTGAACCGATTTGGCTAATTTTGGTCTTGAAATATTCGTGGAAACCGTGGACGGTTTAAATGGTGAGAATGCGCGATGAAGTTTGTTGGAACAGCTAGTTTAATATCAATTATATTTTACTGAATCTTGGAGATATAAAACAAACAAAAACATCTTCAATATTCGTATTACAGATAACATCGTTCAAAATATTCAGCGTCAAACAGACTAAAAACATCAGTCACTACACATCACAAAAACACTTTCGCGTCAGCCTGTAAGAATTTTGTTTGTCACTTACACGGTGCGCGTCTACACAGAAAATCAATTAATCATTTTCCCCCGCGCTAATAAAATTTACTACTCCACGTCACTCCTGGTAAGGGCTTAGAAAACTCGATTTATTTTAGACAGTCATCTATTTAATTGAAGCAACTTTGCAACTTCGTGAAAGGCAACGTTACGAACGAGATTTCGAAAAGTTCTCCTATAAGTTTTTTATTGTTAACGACAATCCTTCTGGAAGGTTTTTTGCTATGGTTGTGTGGTTTGGGTTCGCTTTGATGTGAGGATGGACGGTAAGCGATGGCATTTTTAGGGGAATGCGTGCCTCCTTTTATTGTTAAAGATTTTCGGAAGAGTAAGCGAGTTTCCGGGGATCTGATTTTGGTCGTTTTCCGGGGTATATTCTTTGAATATTATTGATGTTATATGGACATCGGATAATTTATTATCACAAATATTTCTGTTTACCAAAATGTAGATAGTTACCATAATATAATGACTAGTAAAATTCTTGAACATTTCAAAATATATCTGTATAGAAATAAGGTCGTGGTGGCCTAGTGGTTAACATACCGGATTTGTATGCACAATTGTTCAAACCCCGGCAATCAAATTATAGGCTGTTTTTATATATTTTAAAAGAACTTGACGAGACTAAAACATCAGACAATGTTATTAAGTCTATGATATATACATAATATCTCAACTAAATGACTTCAATTAAAAAGATACATGAATATTACGAGGTGATAGACGTTACTTTATCATTACTTTGGTGCTTAAACAAGTATTTTAGAATTAATCACAACAAGCTGTTTTTTTTTCTTAAAATATCGTCACCCCACATTAAGAAATCCCTATATCGTAGGTGCGTTTCACAAACATGAAATAGCACATACAAAAACACGCGGACTCGGGACAAAAGCGGATCAAAAGATTTTTTATTTCATCAAAAAGCAGCAGTCAAAAGTCAAATCTCATATACGTATATTATTGTAAATGCTTAATTAACTGAAGTAAATGACTTACTTAACAGAGTTCGCGACGAAACGCTACTTGTATTCATAATGATATTAATCAATCAACAAGTTTACGCGCGGTGCATTAATTTTCAAACTGAGTTATTAGTTGTTGTGTAAGTCGTCCTCATTGATCTTGTGATCGCACAGCGTTACTGCTGAGCATGAGGTCCTGGGCTCGAATCCCGGGTTAGGCAAAGTGTTATTTCATTAATTCTCAGTAGCAGCACGGAGTTTGGATTTGTGCCCGGGTACTGGCAATAGGCTCGCCCCCTATTAAATGGGACGTATAACATGACTGGCGAATGGTGGGTGTACTGTATGTGCACCTCTGCCTACCCCTTAGAGGAATACAGGCGTGACGTTATGTATGTGTTATGTTAGGTTTATAGTCTAGTCTGGGTGGTTGATCTTGTCAATAATAATAACTGAGACTTATTTAAGTTTCGTCCAAGGTATGACCAAGAGACTAACACAATAATCTAAGCTATGTGGTCTTAAAATAGATTCTGTGTAACCTACACCTGCCATCATTTGACGTCAACACAGCTCTACCTACGTTTCTATTATATACAGCCATTTCAGGAATTCTGAATAGCGTTCACAGACATTTGAGGAAAGGGATAATAATACTCTACAATCAATACATTTCTAAATGTCAGTATTGGCTTAGAAGCAAGATTATTATACAAGTTATGTGCGACAAGTTAATGATAAACATTCAATTATAGAGTAAAATAGAATAACTGTCACACTGCAGGGCAAAGCCTACTTTTATATACGTAGAAAAGGATTGAGCATTGATCACCATGCTATCTCACTGCGAGTTAAACAATTCCTAAGATTCGTATTTTAGTATTTGTTTTATGACTGAAATATCAATGCTTAGTTTTTATGACTAAGGCTGGGTTGCCCCAACTTACTTTAACATTAACAAATAATAATGTTAAATTACGGGTTAGGAAAAAAATGAGTGCACCATTTGACAATTTGTTTGCTGTCATCATAACTTTAACGGCAATGTATTTCGCCACTGTTTTAGGGTAAATAAGATCTCATTGCACTAACAGCCCTGATAACTTCAACTATATCAAGGAATACGATGGTGCAACCCAATCCGCAGTCAATGTTAAAGTCAGCATTAATGTTATCGTAAAATTTGACATAAACCATAACTTTAACCACTAATATGGTGCAACCCAGCAAAAGGGTCCTTTCCTTGCCGTCAAACATGCGTAAACCTTGCGTAAGCTCGACAAATCAAACCAAATTATGACGACAGCGTAATCTGAACGAAACAATCATAATGCTTGTTTTAATATAGTTCCAAATAAAAACAAACAACTAATAACTATCAATAATCCAATACGATAACATCTTAAGTGGTAATAAGCATAATTGTCTTGTTTCGCAGAAGGCAGCCAATCACAACATCTCGAGGGCAACTAGATGCAAATCATATGGAAATATAGGCATTGACCACTGTTGACACTAGTTTTGCACCTAAATTGGTTAGCTTAGTGGGTCACGAAGCCAGACATACTGAGTTTAATAGTGAAGTTGACTCAGTAAATAAGAAACTTGAACATTTAGGATTATTCATTTTTTATGTCGGTACCTATTCGATATAAATCTTTTGAACTTTATTGAAACGTTTTAGCAAAATCGCGAAATCCCACAACAACGCTTGAGCTTTTTAATGATATAGTATAGGACCCAGTAAATAATGTAGGTATTCATTTCTGTTCTCTAAAGTATATTAATGGGAATTTTTTCCACTACTATTTCTGCGATTCCAATGACAATTTATCGATTGTCCTAGCAAGACTAAATCTAAGTTTTCATTATTTATCGTCGAAATGCTTTGAAAATTACCAGTTCTAGTACCACTCTAGATTCACACACAAACCATTGAGTTAGTTATACGGGCTTTGACGCTCGATCCTTTGTTACTCAATGTATACCTAGATGTTAGTCAATGAAACGAAATTTGTTTGACTGAATGCTATCATAGTCTAGTGTACCTGGGTCTATTGTTCTGATGTTAGACAACAAGACAGCGTCAGCAGCATTGTTCACAATACCATCTCGCTTAGAGATATTATCAAACAGTTAAGATTCATGAGTGTGAACTGTGATTGCATTACTATTTGGTATGTACCGCAGATATTTGTCAAGCAAACCCACTTTTTGATTAATACTCTTATACTGTTAGCTGTCGTTTATTGTGGCGTTCTAAGGGGGAGGCCTTTGTTCAACAGTGGACGTCTTTCGGCTGATGATGATGATGTTACTGGTTAGTAGTAACATTTCGTATAGTTTGAGTAGTATTTTGTATTATTCTAGTAACCTTTTGCGTAGAGGTATTTTTAGGTGAATAATCCTGATGATTTCTCAAAAGAAATATTACAAAGGCATTTTACAAGGTTCATATACTTACGAATTGTCTCACTACGTAAACCAAATACTTAAAATACGTATTATCTCACTAATCCCATTAATTTTGACCAACTCAAATATATTTATCAGATTACGTGTACGATTAAAGTTACGCTCTCGATATAAAAGTTTTATTTACTTTGGATGTCACAGGGTACAACTTTAGGCCCGCTTTATAAAGTTTACGTAAACAAAATCGATGCCAACGATACAGATTAGACTTGGATTACATTTTAGTGATTTAGATTAATAAATTAAAGACGGCCCTATAATAATATTGTAAAATAAGTGTTTGGTTTATGTTAGATTACTACAATTACTACTACTATACGTATAGATTGATGTGTCTAGTTAAGGCATAGATTGATGTGTCTATTTTTGTTTGGGAAATCTAAATTCTGAAAAAAATAATCTTATTTAATCGCTATAATTACTGTCGTCGACTACATGTAGGTCGTTGAAAGCTGCCATACACAAAAAGCAATATGTTCACTGTTCATATTTGATCCAAACCGTAAAATCTTTGAAAGAATTGACATCATCAAAAAATATTCCATAACCAGAACATCAATTTAACCAAGACACTTTAAGAGAACTAAGAAAAAAAAAATAAAACACGCAAAGACATGTCAATGGGCCCTCGATGTAAAGCCTTCAGGTCACTGGGCTTGGGTGGAAAAGCCAGGAGCCAAGGCGCCAGCACATGAATAATTCATCAGAACGTAATGAGCCGCGGGCAAGTTTTCAGTCACACTGTACAGAAAATCTATGGTAGAAGGAACTTGGCACGACCTTAATGATTTTACGAAAAAAGTTTCAAATTGGAACTTTCGTCGTTTAGTACGGCAAGTTTTTGGAAGCGGTCCGAAATTTATTGTGATTATATCTGGTGAGGGTGTTTTTTAATTTAAAAGGGATGCTAACGACCTGATTAAAAAGGCGAAAAGCTTATCCTTTCAAAGTTGAGTCAGAAACTTGCATGGCAATCTTTGCAGCTTGCTAGAATAGTGATAGCTAACAGTAAATGCAGTAGGTACCTAAAATGAAACAAATGATAACGTAGACAAGTAAAATAATAAAAACGGATAGATATAGGAAATTAATATAAAATATTTCGAATTCATAATTATTTTTGTTATAGATTATAACAATCAGAGTATTAGGAATATAGGACAAGTCAGAACTGAACAAGAATTGTTTTTACAATTACACTTTTAACAGAGCCGAAGCGATACCTCCTTGTAAAAGTTTAACAAAATTCTTTTACGAAAGAAAATTTAAGATAAACATGAAGATATTCGATAATTTTCTTTACAAAGGCAATGTAAACCATCTTCAAAATCTGATAACGCCGCAAGGAATACTAAAACGACATCAATAAACTCCTAATTCCGCAATTCTGGCTCTTATAGAACATTATTAATGTATTCGGCGGCAAATTGCCGAGTGTATTGGAAAGGAGTGTCGTTCAATCAGTGAATATTGAGGATACACACCAGATGTTACCAACACATGCTTGTTTTTGTTCCCTTTGTATATGGCCGGTATATTTCTCATAATACTACCAAATATACGGAAGATTTGATAATATAAATCGGATGACAGCTGTCGCTATGTTTTGCATTATTATTTGTCGTACAATAAGAAATGGCCTCAGAATATATGTATTAAAATTTCAGTTAGTTTTTCCTATCGAAACAATAGCTTTACGCTCAATAAAAGGTTATTCAAGATTCCATGTAGATTAAAGTACCTATTAGAATCCAATATTGTGATACACACAACAAACATAACATAACATCACGCCTGTATTCCCCGAAGGGGTAGGCAGAGGTGCACATTTAGTACACCTACATTTCGCCAGTTATGTTTTAGGTCCCAATGTAATAGGGGGCGAGCCTATTGCCATCAACCGGGCACGAATCCAGAATCCGACCAAGAATTGTGATACACAATTCTTTATAAACTACTGAGTGTCCAGCCTTTAGTGGTGCGGCCCCTACTAATGCGCGGCATCTATCAAGTGAAGTGATGTTGAAAAGAGTTACAGATAAATGAAAACTAATATTCTCAGAATTGGCCTGATGAAGTTATTGTTATCTTTTCTTACTGGATGCAGCAATAAACCAGTATTTTGGGACAAACGACTGCCATTCTGACCTCAGTCCTGTTGCTTGGTAACATGATCACCCTAATAAGACCAACAACCTGGTATATAATCCAAAAGGTTCTGACTTTCTGGGCCCAAAACTATAAGGCTTACATAGTAAACTTAATCAAACCGCAATAGCTGAAAGCCAAACCCTTCATAACACCCAAGGAGGCTTTAAATATCCTATGAAGAGGAATTTTCCTCTTTTTTTACTTTGGCTCGGATATCACGTATGAGCCATTACCATTCCTATTTATTTGTAGCGAAGCGATTCAACCCGCGTCAAGTATCGAAGGCAACAATGAAGTCACGAACGCTTACCACTTTGCTGCCATAGACCTTAAATATATCGGCAGGTTTGTTTTTGTTGGAAGAATTGTGCAGGGCAATGTTTGGCAGTTAGATTCTACTAATTTTGTTTGATTACAATAGGCCCTGAATAGCTTTAAACCGCAGTTTTAATAATAATAAAATAATATAAACTTTGGCCCAGATAATATAACGATAACGCCAATAACTGGCGAAATGTGGGTGTACTGTATGTGCACCTCTGCCTACCCCTTCGGGGGATACAGGCGTGATGTAATGTTTTTGCCCAGATCTCGTTGATCTATAAAGTGGAATATTGGTGTCCTAGATAGAACATAATTATTAATCTCAACATAGATATTTAGAGCACAGTATTTTTGTATGAACTTACATATTATAATATGATAGTTATGGATAGTAATTATGGATGCTCATATTGGTTATATTACACAATAAGTAACACAAATATAACATCACGCCTGTATTCCCCGAAGGGGTAGGCAGAGGTGCACATATAGTACACCCACATTTCGCCAGTTATGTTTATAGGTCCCAATGTAATAGGGGGCGAGCCTATTGCCATCAACCGGGCACAAATCCAGACTCCGCGCTGCCACTGAGAATTACCTAACGGAAAAACCCAGTATCACTTTGCCCGACCCGGGATTCGAACCCAGGACCTCGTGCTCAGCAGTCGCGCTTAGTGACCACTACACCAACGAGGCAGCCCAAAATGTTACACAAAAATGGTATATAAAAAAGGAAAACATTACTTAACCCTAATCTGAACTGATAGACAGGTGTCTAGAACCTTGTGATGAATAAGTTATACTTACAAAGGCCACAAAATAACAATGTGGATACAAAAAAGTCTTTTAGCCAGATCATTTTTAAGTCAACCCCAATGCCCTTTAAAGGTCGCGTACTCTCAAAAGGCTGTACACAATATTTATCACTTAACCTGACTTCACCTTGAAAGGATAAGCGTCAAAGAAATCTCTGAAACTCTGTCGAATACTAGCTAAAATCCAAATCCCGAACTCAACAAGTTCAACAACCTACGTGATCAAAATAAAAATTCAAATGAATAAAAACTTTGACAACTTAAGATTTTGAATTGTGAATACAAAAATGGTCATTAAAAAGCTATCACTTTGGTAACGTCTAGCTTATACGGAGCTGAGAAACTGTGAGGAGCAATCTTTTCAGAGCGATTCGTATCGATTGAGCCGAACGGGCGTTGGCAAGTGTCCATTTGTGAGCCTTTTGTTATTCGAATTCGTTCCAAAAGTATGTACATGCCGCCACATACAGTGTTTTTGTGGTTGAAGCCAGACCGGCGGACTCGATGTTTTTTTGTAAACAGATATAAAGATTTTGCTCCATTTAGTTTCTTTGAGTTTTTTTTTGTAAAACTGTTGGGAATATAGCATACGTGCGAGTATGCTTGTAATTCCGAAAATTATGGACAACTATATAACAAATTTAGAATTTTCTCTTGGCATCTCATCTGAGTAGTGTCAATTTTATCTAATTATAGCCAGATTTATTTTAGAATTATGTTACCGGGTTTTTTCCATTAGGTAATTATCAGTGGCAGCACGGAGTCTGGATTTGTGACGGTTAATGGCAATAGGCTCGCCCCCTAGTACATTGGGACCTAAAAACATAACTGGCGAAATGTGGGTGTAGGTACTATATATGCACATCTGCCTACCCCTTCGGGGAATACGGGCGTGATGTTATGATTTTTTTATGTTATAGCCAGAGTCACATTAGACCTGTCAGAGCTGCCTGTGAAACAAAATCAACATGTGAACTTAGTCATCAATCTTAGTGTCAGACCAACTGTAAAATGATGCCATCAACTTTTCGATAATAGCCGGCATTCGGCTTCAGTTGCCCTCACTAATTACGACGTGACCGGTCACCTCACAGAAAGTAATTAATTTCGTTTGCAGCTGAACGTGACTAGAATCCCAAAGAAGAATTTGTGGACACTGTTGACATTTGCGTCGTGGTTACGTTAATTATGTCGTTCCATAGGCTGTTCTTGGAACTGGGTCTTTTGATTACGATACGCAGAGATTCAAATTTATTGTAGGTACAAGCTAATTTAAAAAATCTACTTGTTATAATTTACGCTATTGTAAAAAGAGGTGTGTTGAAGTTGATAGATCAAAATAAGCTTCTTAGAATCTTTTCGGTCTAATCTAGTCGACGTAATCAATTATCTACAGATAGGATATTATGTTCCAAGTCTGTGCATTCCTATGTTGCATCTAGGGGACGCTTCCACAATGGGTAATTATGTAATAAGAAAATGATTTCAATATACAGTCTCGTTATTATCTTTGTAAAGGAAGACAGAGATCTATTCCTCTATCAGAAGTCTATTTGCCCAAATTCTCCTACTCATCACGTCTAAATTAATAGGTGGTGAGTCTATTGCCTTTCACAAGGCCCATACTGGAATTATTGCTACTTACGATTCGGTTCACAAGCGTATTCATAATCCGTGTCCAAGACATAAAAAGTCTTGTTTTCCGACATTCAATTTCCAAGCCGAGAAAAATACCAATTACAGACAGGAAATACAGGATCGTTTATTCGAGAAACTAAAACAGAACCGAGCCGTCAAAAGCTTTGTCCAAAGCCAAAGCGTCACACGTCTGCAAAGCGAGAGCACAAATAAACCAGCGAACTTGTTCCGGAAACCACAGAACACTAGTTCTGAAATAAGTTTCACCCATACTGGAGTTCGTTCTAACTTAGTTTCCTGTAACTTTGGGTGCCATTTGACACGGTCTGCATAACACGTGTTTAAATTGGATCGTCATCTGAAAATATTTCATAGTTGTAGGTACCGAGGTGTTAGCTCACCTACTTTGAGAGACGTTGCTTCTATGTACCGGAGATAATAGATTTTTTTTAGTTGTGCATTATCATGTCATTTAATGAGATAAATTGGTAGCTGTCTAATTTTGACACCTTTAGATCTCCAGCCAGGTAGACTAACATTGTTGTTGCTGTAAAGGGAAAGACCTGGATGCAAAAGGCCCAAAACGGGAAACAGTGGTGGTTAAGGGAGAAGGCTTATGCCCAGCAGTGGGCCACATAAAAGCTGATGATGATGATAAACTCGTTTTGCCTAAAGTTTCTGGCCATCACGACAATTTTATGATTGGTTGATAAAAATAAGCATATAAAATGCGCTCCAAAGTTGATCCAAATAAACAAGATAAATCCTTTATATGACCTACGACATTGTAAGCTCTTAAACTGAACATTTGAATTCAAGCGATTTTAATCCTTCAATCTTATGGCATAGGATCGAATATTACTTTGATCAAGTAGGTCATGCCTTTACAATGTGAGGTAAGTTTTGTTCAGGGCCTAACAGAAGCCTGACCCGAGGTTTGTACTTGACATTCCTACTTACATAAACGAATATCTGTGACTTTAGAAACTAGAATGGTTCTGTTGGCTTGAAATTTAAAAACTCTTCAGTATTATCATCATCATCATCATCATCAGCCGGAAGACGTCCACTGCTGAACAAAGGCCTCCCCCTTAGGGGGGGGGGGGGTGCCATAATCCCCACGCTTGGCAAGCGGCTTGGGGATCGCAGTATTGGTGGTTAAGTTACAGAAGACGCTGCTGCCCATCTACTGGATTTTTCCCTTAGTCGCCTCTTACGACACCCACGGGAGGAGAGGGGGTGGTCAATTCTAAGCCGGATACCACCGGATAACAATATGTTAACTCTAATAAAATAATAAGCTCAAACAAATTCCAAACCAAAATATGAAAATTTATTAAGTCATTGGTATTTTTCTGTCAAAACCATTGTTATTATTGTAATATTATTTAAAATACAGGACACAATACGTTACAGTTTGCAATGTTCTTGTAAGGGAAATAAATAAAATCATATCCAAGTGTGAAGGCCGATGTGATGTGGACGACGTATCGACCAACCCTTATCAAATGTAGACATTATGGAGCCATTCGTCTAGCAAATAAAAAACTGACTAGAAAGACAACATCATTCCTTTTTGTAACCATATTTATTTGTAGTTTATTTTCCTGTATTATACCGTTGCGTAATATATTACGGAGTATCGAATGAGATGTGGCAAATAAAAATGTTATACGCTTAATATTGAGGAAATATGATCGTTAAGAAAAGAAAGATATGAAGAGTTACGATAAATAAAGTAATTTTGTATGAAATATTATCTCATATCAAAAGAAAATCGAAGATAAAATGATAGGAGGAAGCTTAGAGTAGTAAACAATACGCCCAACTCCACAATACAACGCAAACAACAATGAACATGAACATCTCAGCGCATAGTTTAAAACTAACTAAACAGTATCAGGAAACTCAAATAGACGTAGGCGCGTTCTTGCACTCAAACAGGATGTAGCACGAACGGTTTCGTCAAACAAAATTCAGTATTCCGTGCACACGTAGGAAAATACAATAATTCGAACGTGTCCAACCGATTTGTCGCATTGCAGGCTCTGGTTTGGAAAATTTTCAATATTTCCCTACGCTTAGAATTGAATTTTGTTGACCTATGTTGTTCAATGTTTGACTTTTACGCCGATAGGAACTTACTGTTCCTAGTGGAACGAGAACATGTTCGGGTGGAATTTTATTTCGTTTTTGTTGATGAAAATTTGGCCCGTTGTCAAAATCAGATTATGGTGGTACTGTACGAGAGATTTATTCCGGATAGGTTGAATAGAATACATTTCCTCAAGAATATAAGTAAAAAAGTTTCTATAGGAAAGTTTTCGTCGTATCTGTCATACTTATATTGCTTTGAGAATAAACGAAATATTATGAGTTACTAATACTGTAAGTCTCTTATTTGTACCTCTAGTATTCATAAAACTCAGCTAAAGAAATATGATCTTTTCTTGGCTTTTCTTGATCTTTTGGAACAATATCAAATTTTAATGTCAATATACATATACGCTAGTGCAATAGTACATACATTAAGTGTACCAAGTTTTAAAGATGTATCTATTAATAAAGACCGAATTGTACCAGTACTCATTGCAAATAAAGATATTCATTCATTCACTGATGTTGTATGTCATCATCTTGCCTATAAATTATAGCAAGATTTCCAATTAACATCCTCTTCCAATTTCAAAGTTCTTAGTAGTGATCAGGTTATAACATAACTTATTTTTCTTTGCAGTGGCTTCTCAGTAGTCGCTCCAGAAGTTGCAGTACCGGGAAAGACTACAGCCATCCTTGTGACCCTTCACGGTAGAGCTGGTGACGAAACCCTCGACCCTCTTAATGTAACCGTCAGGCTCGAAACGCAAGATGAAGACAACGATGTCAAACTGCTTACTACTGCCAGCCAAATGATTACCGGTAAGTCTATTGAAATGATTTATTTTTTATCTGAATAATATTTGAATGAGGAATGACCGAATGAACAAGCTTAAAAAAGTTCTGCCACTTAACAGTTTGAGACCCGAAATGGATTTATACACGACACGCTGGATCCGTACGGACTGACGAGGCCTATAAATTCAAATGGCGATTATCGTGATACGGTACAAAAAATAGCCTTTGTGCCATATAAAAGTATTTATTATACTAAGACCAAAGCAAATAAATTCTATAGTGGATGGTTTATTAATACACTAGCTGCGCCCCGCGGGATAAAAAGTAGCCTATGTGTTAATCTAGGGTGTCAGCTACCGTCATATGAAATTTTATTAAAATCCATTCAGCAGTTTTTACGTGAAAGATTAACAAACATCCATACTAACAAACTTTCGCGTTTATAATATTCGTAGGGATATTATTCCTAGTATTCAGCAATGTACAAAATATCATATTCAAATACCGCCTACAAAATAGACCGTGAATCTTTCATGCGGTATATTATTTTATTCTTATTATGCAACAGTACAAAAACAAATAACAGAGCACATTGCACCTCACCTACAACCAGAATCATAGAGAAATATCCTACTATCCTACTAATCCTACTTCCTACTATCCTACTAATATTATAAATGTGAAAGTTTGTGAGTATGGATGTATGGATGTGTGGATGTTTGTTACTCTTTCACGCATAAACGGCTGGACCGATTTGGTTGAAATTTGGTATGTAGATAGGTTATACCCTGGATTAACATATAGGCTACTTTTTATCCCGAAAAAATGTAGCGGGTAACACCGCGGGGCGCAGCTAGTACCAACATAATAATTGGTTTCTTGTCTTTACTATGATTTTAATGTTCAACACTTAATAAAACTTAAGCCGACGGATCTTAGAGTCTGATATTCTCAAAACAGTATGAAAATACACGGAGTATCTTCACTGTATCTCCGTTGCAATAATAAAGAGATTCTGTGAAGCTTTCAGTGTTAAAAGTGCACTTTCTATAAAAAAGGTAAGATTTATTATCAACTTCTAGTCTCCGCTAGGTTTTCTTATTGTTCCGCTGTTTGAAGGATTCTTATAAATTGAAAAAAATACTCGACGCAAATTCTTACTTTGTTATCTTCGTTGAAGGAATAATGAAGGATTCTTACAGGAAACATTTATGGAACAGGTGATATTTTAATTAAGATTTTGGTTTGTACTGTTTTAGTATTACAAAACTTTTAATATTCTACGGAATTAAGCCATAATGAAAGGTATTTAAGTCTAAGAATATAGGTCATTATAGTTATTTATAATTTACATATCACATAAATTGTTTATAATTATATTTTGCCATGGATACGATAAGAAGAAGAAGATTACAGGCTTACTATATTCCACCAACACGTGAAAATGACTTTAATTGGATAAATAATGACTACAAAAGCTCGATCCTACTTGAAAAAAAATTGATCTACGATAATGCATTTTTGTCATTTAGTATCAACAATATGTTGCCAGCCTACGTCTTTCGGTTATCATTATCTCAACCAAGATTTGAAGGGAGAATTTTGTGTATGCCAGGCCACAAAAGTGTAATTGAAGATAGATCTAGCAGCAATACTACATAAAATGATCAGCTGCTTTCAGATAAATTGGAAACCAATCCCAAGCAAGGCCTACTAGTTTACAACCGAAAATTACAGTTATATTTATTACGAGGCTTTTATTGCTAGATCGAAATGAAAATTGTCGTAAAATCAAATAATAAAATCGAAGGAAACGCCTTCTAATA